>JBAIAC010000004.1:5068125-6563750 GCA_037349315.1 Chelydra serpentina | reverse complement strand
CCGACCATGGTAGGGTGACAATACGTATATTTTCAATACGTATCTTTCTGGCCAGGAAAGTCCTTTCTTAAGTCCTGTCTCAGACCCTTTTTTCAAAAGGAGGCAGTTGTTCTGGTTGCTCTTACTGCTTTGATCAGCTGGCAACAGCAAACAGGACAAATGCCCACTTCTGTCAAAAAAGTGGGGAAGTGGGGAGCGGGCCAATGTTCGGGGGAGGTGAGTGGAGATGCCAGTCCCCCGCAAAGGATGAGGCAGAGCTGTGGGGGGAGGAAACAGCCTCCTGAAACCTGAGGAGGTCCCTACAGTTACAGCAATAGGCAAGAGCATTGCATGGGGGTGGGAGGCTTAATGCGAGCATCTGGGGGTCTCCTGTTTTCTCTTTGGGAATTATAGTCACCCTAAGGAGCTGCTCAGTGTGGGAGGTTGATGGAGGGCTACTGCCACCTAGGGGTTGGGTCCTGCAGCACGAGGGACAGAGGCTCATGGGCTGAGCTGGACGTGGCTGGAAAACACACAACATTTCAACCCAAACTAAACTGTTTCCTTTGCATTGTTTTTTGGGGTGACTTTTCATTGAAAACGGAACATTGTTCTCTGCACCCTCAGCTGCCAGGATGCTGCCGAGCTGCAGCTCCTTGGATCCCCAAGAGAAATGGGATGCTCTTCACCTGCCTCGTCCTCATAACGTAAATGATAGTCGAACTGATGGAGCCTTTGGCTGCACCCTGGGTATGGGAAGGTTGAAGCCTCCCGACCAGTCTATAGAATCATCATCGAATCATAGAATCTCAGGGTTGGAAGGGACCTTACAAGCTGTGTAATGTGGCTGGAGCCCCAAAATAGGCTCTTCCCAGCTAGTAGCTCTGGTGTTGTCTCTCAAGTGCCATGAAGTACTTACTGAACAATGGCTTTTCTGTACCTGTTGCTTCCCTTCCTGCTTGTTTTCTAACAGCCTGCTATTAAACTAAGAGAAGCTGAATTGGTTTAACCTAATACAGCCATATCATAAATACCCCAGTAGTTAACCCAATATAGCTCTACAGCAAACATCCCAAGAGTTGGGTTTAACATACACATTCATTGTGGCAGCTCAGCTCTGTCTGTCACAATACCAGAACCTGAGGAGAACCAGTCAGTGATTACCCCAGGGAGAGAGGATACGAGACTTTTGTTTGCTGACAAGTGATTGGATGAGGACTGAAATGCTGTGATCTTTTCAGGTTCTGAAGAAATCCAGATGACAGATGCTACAGTTTAAGTCCAACTCTAAGCTGAGAAATCATCTCTGAAAGAAGGTCGGAGGGGAAAGAGTGTGTTGACATGTGTGTACTAAAGTACATATGTGTAAAGGTTAGGCCAAAACGTTTAATTGTAATCCAAACATTAGAAACCAAACTTTGATGACATGGCATCTATATTGAAAGCCAGCAGCAGAGTTGTTGGAATCTCTGTACAGAAAGGAGCAGTGATAACTTTACTACTTAATCATAGAAACGTAGAACTGGAAGGGACCTCGAGAGGCCTTCCAGTCCAGTCCCCTGCACTCATGGCACTCATACTGTTTGCAATGGGTTTGTGCTATTAACTCTTTGTTCAGTGAACAGCTGTATGATACTCTCTCCTGGGAACTGCTCAGAAGTTCTTTCTAACACTTACATTCAGGGCCATGAACAAAATCCCTGTGCAATACCTGTGTGAGACTTTCCAAAAAGTCCTGAGAGAACAGATCTGCTGGTCTGTGTTTCAGCAAAGAGTAGAGCTGAGATCCAGGAAAGGGGAATGCAACAGCAGTTGTACGTAATTTTTGCCCATCAGCTGTTACACATGGCTGAAGTAACTTGCATACTCAAATAGATACTATTGAAAATCTACTGAAAATCATGCAGTATTCCACCCATGTGTGAGGCCAACACCGCCCCTTCACAGCTGAAGTAACTGTCTTTGTTAGCTTGTAACTGTGGATTCAGTCAACATTTGCCAGGCAAAGCACTCTAGGTTCTCTTATAGGGACTCTTGGGGTCAGAGTGTATCACTAGGAGCATTTTTTAAGGGGAAGTTTATATAGCCCTGTTCTGATCGAATTTGCACATGTATATCTGGAGTGACGCAGTTGAAGTAAATGTTATTGGATCCAGAACCTACGCCTAAGAATTTATCCCATGTAGTGCAAAAAGACACTGGCATAACTGGGACTCTCAGTAATGGAGAATATTTTAAAAAATACATATAATGAGGCAATAAAACACATTTGTACATAGCGTTAGTGCAGGACATGTAAATACAATGACTGTTTTTACCATGCAATTGCCATGTGTTTATACACGTCATGATAAAATGGGCCACATTCCAAAGTGAAGGGCCAGAAAAGGATTCATAGATTCATAGATTCTAGGTCTGGAAGGGACCTCGAGAGGTCATCGAGTCTGTGGGAAGGTCAGAACTGTAAAATCACACAATGCACAATAGGCTGTGGAACTCCCAGGCACAAGATAACAATGGGGCCAAAACTTAGCAAGATTCAAAGAGGGACGGGATGTTTATATGCTTAACCAGGAAATCCAATTCCAATCATGAGGATTTTTAAAAGAGTTTTGTAAGGGTTCTAAGCCTTCCTGATTTACACCACAAAATTTGCCTAATTGGTGGGTATCAGGTGGAAACATTCCCTGGGAGCAGGTTATCTCATAGCTGCCTATTGCAGGGCTTCTTGAAGCTTCTTTGAAGCAGCTGGGACTGGCCACTGGGCTAGATGGACTGCAGGTCTGATCCAGTCTGGCAATGTCTATCTTCCTATCAGTGGTGTAAATCCACAACTATGTTTTTGCTGATTTACCTTGAACTCCTGAGAGTCTCTAGACTTAAACTTGGTGCAGAATGATGTTTAACTATCTCCTAGAACTGGAGGGACCTTGAAAGGTCATCGAATACAGTCCCCTGCCTTCACTAGCAGGACCAAGTACTGTCCCCTGACAGATTTTTGCTCCACATCCCTAAATGGCCCCCTCAAGGATTGAGCTCACAACCCTGGGTTTAGCAGGCCTATTCTCAAACAACTGAGCTATCCCTCCCCCCTAAATATCATCTAGTCTCCTGTTCTTTTTCCTTTTAGGAAAGAAAATTCAAAACTCCTCAGACCTGCCTAGTACATTATGTCAGCTGTGAATGACACCAACTTCACCTCTGCAGTGTTCCTTCTCACCGGGAAACCTGGGCAGGAAGATGTCGATCTGTGGATCTCTATCCCCTTCAGCTTAATTTATGCTATTTTGATAGTAGGAAATTCAATAATTCTGTTCATTATAAACACAGATCCAAGCCTGCATGAGCCCATGTACATTTTCCTTTCCATGTTGGCCATCACAGACCTTGGCATATTGATAGCCACCATGACGACAATACTGGGCATATTCTTGTTCAACTCTAGGGAGATCAGCCTCAATGCCTGTTTTGCCCAGCTGTTCTTTATCCACTCACTTCAGTGCATTGAATCCTCCGTGCTCTTGTTGATGGCCTTTGACCGCTTCATCGCAATCTGTAACCCACTTAGATATGTGTCCATCTTAACCCTGCCGAGAATAGCCAAGATGGGACTGGTGTGTGTGCTAAGAGGAGTAGCTGTAATAATCCCACTCCCCCTTCTCCTGAAACAGTACCAATACTGTTGAGCTAATGTCCTCTCCCATTCGTACTGCCTGCACCAGGAGGTCATGAAGATGGCTTGTTCAGACATCACAGTCAACAGCATCTATGGCTTGTCTGGTTCACTCTTAACGATGGGGCTGGATTCGCTGCTCATCTTCTTCTCTTATGTGATGATCTTCAAAACAGTGCTGAGCATCGCATCGAAGGTGGAGTGTCTCAGAGCCCTGAAAACCTGTGTTTCCCACCTCTGTGTTGTCCTGCTTTTCTACATACCAGAGATAAGCTTGTCTGTGATACACAGATTTGGGAATAGTTCTTCTCACTTGCTTCAGATTGTCCTGGGCTATGTCTACCTGCTGGTCCCACCCCTGATGAACCCAATCGTGTCCAGCATGAAAAGCAAACACCTTCTTGCAAGGATAATCAGGTTGTTCATCAAGTGAATGGTCAGTCCATTGACCGGCTCCAGCGCCTGTGACATGGGAGATGAAAAAATGCTCCACCTATTCCATCCTGGACCCGTCTATACAAGACCAGATAAGCTATTCATCTCTATTCAATAGAGAGAGCTTCTGATGGGATCTAAGGCTTGGAGGAATGGAATAGGGGCTGTCCTCACCAGCTGGTGAGTGAGGACAGGGCACTTGGAGAAGGAGACCATGGCAGGCAGCAGCATTCACATAGTGACTGTGTTCATGGAGATCCTGGGCACCAGTAGGTTCTTGGCCCATAAATAGCCATTTGACCTCAGAATATCTGGCAATACAGTCAATAAAGAGAAGGGATGTTGATGTTGTTTCCCATGACACCTGGCCTGTCACTGTGCTGTCCTTGGTTAAACATCCACGGGCCATGAAAAAAGCTGCAGAGCTGTTCTGCAGTCACAGTCCTGGCCCTTGCTGAGCGCTCTGGGTGCTGCGTGATCCACGGGGGCTGCACCTGCTGTGGACAGGGGCTATTCAAGGGGCACAGTCACCCACCCTCAGCCAGGTAATTTTGACTGTGTCCTGTCAGAAACATGACTAACACAGGAGCCCATTCCTTGATGGCTCTGCGCATAGCACACCTACTGAGCAGGGCAGAGCTGCATGTGTGAGTGAGGGTCTGACACACAGGAGGCCCGGAGAGAGACTCAGGCCCAGACTTCCTCCTTGTCTGCTCCATTTCTGCTTCCCCAGCAATGCAAAGTGGTGGAAACTGGCCTCAGCTCCCCCACAGAGTCACGGCCATCTCCTGTCCCAGCCTAGCCCATTCAGTGTGGGGTGACCACCTTTTTGAAAGGCAAAAGCAGAACCTATGCAGGAGCCAGATCCCCGCATTGACCCAGCCCCTGCTCCTCTTCTTCCCCCTCTGCCCCATCCCTTCCCCCAAGCCTGACCCCTGCTCCTCCTCTTTACCTGAGGCACCACCCCCTCTCCAGGTCCAACACCAGAGACCGGATGTAGTAAGAGCTGCCCAGGGAGCCAGAGCCACTGTATGGAGCCCCAGACCCTCCTCCTCAGTGGCTGTGGGCCCCAAGAGCAGCCCCCCAGCTTGCGTCCCCTCACCCCTGGACACCCAAGGATGTACCCCCAGGGCTGTTGGAGGGTCCGGGTCGCCCCACAGTGGCCTGGGCTTCCGGGGTAGCTCTTACCATGGCCCAGCTGTGGCCTGACCTGTGGGAGGAGCCTCAGGGGAAGGGGAGGAGCAGAGGGAAGGGCCTATTAGTAAGAGGTGGGACGGGGTGTGTGGCAAGCCTGAACCAACGCTCCCCGCAGCAAGCCGGGCAGTGGGGCTCCTGAAGAAAGGAGGAGGATGGGCCTGGAGGGTAGGAGAGCCTGTGTTTTGGAGAAGACTGAATGAATGTGACCTCTTTGTGTACCCCAAGCTGAGAGCAAATTATGGCAAGGGCTTTAGAGGGAAGGACATGGCGCCTTCAGGGCTACCTCAGGCCACAAGGTGGACACTAGGGTGGCCTCCGTTCACAGGGACTTGGCCAGAATGGGCTGTGCTCTTGGAAGGTGTTACCAATGGGTAGAGGTCAGGCCAGCCCCCAGACTGTATTGTGTTAGGCTGAACCAACCAAGCTCTTTCATTCTCCTCGTAATACATTGCACTGTCCGTCCTAGGAGTAAGTGACTCTTGCTGTTCCCGCTCTTTACAGTGCACGAGAGACTCCAGATGGATCTGTCGACGCTCAGATACCTGGAAGTCTGGTCCTGTGGTTTGTCACTGCTCTGTGACTCAACAGAGTTTGGTTTGATTCCCGTGCCATGTGTGACCATGGGCAAGCTATTGGCTGTCTCTGAGCCTCTGCACCGGTGGATAATAGCCCTGCCCGGCCTCACAGTGATGGCAGAAGCATAAATATATTCAAGGTGCTCAGATACTCTGAGACCCTCAGATCAGGGCTGTGTCAGGGTTCCACAGAGCAAAGCCACTGACATTTCTGTATAGAAGGTTTCTTAACACAACCTCCCGTGACAGCTGGCTTGTGGGAAGCCCCGTGACTCCAGCACCTTGGTGTCTGTGGAAGATATGGAGGTGCTCAGGGTGATAGTGAGGGGTAGGTAGTGGATTTATGAGGGGAGCGTTGGAGGGTCACGGAAACGCCAGGAGTTTCAGACAGTCACAAGAGCGGTGTCTGCCAGCCATTGAGGCTGAATGGGTCTAGCTGTCAAACAATGGAGCAAAAGCCACGGGGCATCATCTTAGATGGTCTGGCTGGTAGAAAGCAGTCTGAGTTCAAAGGTCAGATTCACACCTTAGCCCTGTAACACTGACACCGCTGAGCACTATGGTGACTGGGCCCAGGCTCACACGGGTTTCAGCCAAGGCTGCTTCCTCAAGAAAGGGGCAAACAGATGGGAAGATGCTCTCAGGGACACAGGGAAACTAGGCTGGATCCCAAGAGCTCCTTGTTGTCCCAAAAGAATGTAAGTTGGGCCACATCTGTTTCTCTATCTCCAGAGCAAACCCTGTCTAACTCAGCTTGTATATACGTGAATTAGATGAGTGTAGACGTGTGACAGCTGCCTAGTATTGTAAAACCATTTTCTCTAATGCTTTGTGCTCTTTTCCAATAAACCTACTAGTGTTTAAGGAGGCTGGGGGTAATTGTGTAGCTCTGTTCACAAGACTGAGGTGTCACATCGGCCCTGCTTGGTGATAAACTTTTATCATGACTGGGGTGTTGTTCCCAGTGGAATAATTGTGAGATTTGCCCCAAGACAGGAAAGGACTTGGTTTAGAGGGTAAGGAGACCATATATCCCGGTTTTACTGTGACAATCCTGATTCTTCTTGGCCAGCGTTGAGTGCCTATCAGAATTCAGAGGAGCAACTTGTTCTAGTTGCATCCAAGATAACGACCCACTCAAGTTAATGATTCAAAGAGTCATAGAGTTTAAGCCCAGAAGGAGCCATTAGATCATCTAGTTCAGAGGTTCTCAAACTGGGGGGCGGGCCCCCTGGTGGGATATGTGGAATGTATTCCAGGATTGGCATGAGAAGCTGTGATGCACTAGGGAGCGGGGTGGATTGACCCGGGAATGTTGTCTGGTTTTACCGGGACTGTCTGCAGTGGGGATGGGAGACAGATACCTGAGCTGTAACCTGAGCCAGGAAGGGGGTAGGGCCAGGTGACACCTTTGCCCGGGAAACTGGACAAAGGCTAGAGGAGGAACTGACTGAACGGGCTGAGCCAGGGTCTGCCTCCCTGTGACGGGTCCGGCACCGCAGCGCCCCTTTGTGGCAGGGGTGGCTGAGGTGTCGGGGCCTCACCACTCTTAAGTCTGCACGCCCGTCTCTCTAAGGGCATCCTGTTGTAGCCTAATGGCCAAAGTCTATGCAACTAACTCGCCCCGCAGATCAGGGCAGTGTGGCCCAGCGGCCAGAGTCCAGGTAACTTGCCCTGAGATCCAGAGCAGTATGGCCCAACTTGCAGGCCTTTATACTTAGGCTCCAGTTGGAGCATGCCCAGCAGGGCTTCCGGGGCGGGGCTTCCTCTGCCAGGAAGGAAGGGTTAACCCCTGCGATACCAGTGCGGGGCTGCTCTGCCCTGTCACACTCCCTAACAGTCCTTCGCTCAAGAAAACCTCTTCCATATTTTTCCAAATCATAACCAACAACCCTCCAAGTTCACACCCAAGCACTTTCCCAGCAATTTCTTCCCTCTCCCTCAGCTCCCCTGTTACCCCGGATTCCCCCAAGCTTTTGCACTACGTCTGAGGGGTGTGGGAAAATATGGTTCTGTTTTGTAGGTTAAATGAATTATTATTCAGAGTTGTGTATTAATATGCCTAGTAAGGAAGCAATTTGTCCAAAAAAAATTTTTTTGTTGTTGTTTGTATTGTTACAGACATACTTGCAGACAGGTATTTTGAAATAAATGATCAAAAATAATTGAAACTGGCCGGATTAGATAGTGTTATTTAACAAATAAAATATGCAGAATTTTTGCACAATTTGAAAATATAGTGCGCAGAACTTGAATTTTGAATTGTTTTGGCACAGAATTCCCCTAGGAGTAAATTTGAGCTAGAGTTTAGCTGGAAAATTCCACCAGGAAAAATTTGGACACATTCTAAAATGTTTCCTTTTTAAACATTTTTGGGGGGTGAGTTTTCATAGAAAACAGATAATTAATCTCTGAAAGCTCAGCTGCCATGATGCTGCCCAGCTGCATCTGCCTGGATCCCCAGGAGAAATTGGGGCTTTTCATCTGCCTCTTCCTCATAACATAAACAAAGGTGGCACTGACGGAGTCTATGGCTGCACTCTGGGTTTGGAAAGGTCGAAACCTCCCAACCAGTCTGTGGCCGGGGTATTGTGCCCATCAGCTACTCTAACCAGCCTTCCCATCTCTGTGCAGCACCCTCCACCCTGTACAACGCCCCTTCAGCAGATCCTGAGGACAGTGGCTACTGTGACAGGCCCTGGTAGCACATCTCTGATGAACCTGTGCTAGCCGGGAGCTGGAGAGGGTGCTAGAGCAGTTGTGGAGACCCAGAGATTGTGGGTGGGGGACCCAGCTACCAGTGGATCACTGAGATGTGTGCATAACTTTTGGGATCCCTGCCTCCTTGGTCCCCCTTTTCATTCCTCAGGGAGAAGGGAAGGGACCTCCCATCCTGGAACGAGCCGAGGGAAATTTTCATGTAGGGAACCTTGTGAAATCTCCCTTCCCTGGCCTGCACCCTGGGTTTGTAATGCAGGAAAGGGGGCTGCTGGGGAGAAATCCGGTCCTATGTTGTTGTTATTGTTATTATTATTATTATTATTACTATTATTATTATTTCAGCAAGATCACAGCAGTGACAGCATCATCGTTACCACTCGACCACCCTTGAGGAAGCCATGGGGCTGGCGCTGCAGTCCGTTTGGGTAGCATCACCCCACATCTCCTGTGATTTGGCCTTCTGCAGTTTGCCCTTGGCTGTGACGGGGGTTAAGCTGGTGCACTCGAAGCCAGCTAGCTCATGTTCCCTGATGGCCAAGTGGCCCCCAAGGGAATGTGCAAACATGCTTCATAAGGACAGCTGCCTCCCTATTTCAACACATACTGCCTGCTGCCTCTGCAACCTCTCTGATGACTCCTTGTCTTTTTGGGTGAAGACCTCTGGTGTCAGCGGCTCCCCGTCTAGCAGGAATTGGGTACGTTGGCAGGTTCCACTATTATAAAATGCGAAGTGAAGGGTAAAGGCTGCGACCTGTTTCCATTTGCAGATGTTCTGTGCAGTGTCAGAGGACTCAGCTGGGCTGTAGGGGTGACTCAGTGACTGGACTGGAGGGCAGGCAGCACTAGGAAGCTTAGGAACCCCTCCACTATGTCTGCCCAAGCTCCACGGCAGGCTGTCCAAGCTACACAGAAATCTGACATTGAAGGTGAGCTTGGAGTGTTAAAACGACGATGCCCCAAGTCAGGATTTCTCATGGGTCGCATTTCTAGAGGTGCCGTGTGCTCTGGGTCCGATCCTGCCAGGGGCTGAGTGAGAGGAAACCCCACAAATGATCAGTGACTAGTTCCCACATCGCCTCAGGTTTATTTGCTCCTGGAAATGTAATTAGAAAATTCATTTTCCTAGGTTTTATTCTCTGGCTCGATTGTGAAGGCAGGAATTCAGAGCTGCATTGCTCTGTGGTAACAGGTCTGATAGGACATATTTCTGTTTCCTGAATGGCTGAGGGCTCTAGCTCCTATACCCTATGACTTGAGACTTCCCCAGTGGTGTCTGTGGCTGTCAATCTAAGGAGCTTCTCAGCAACAGTTGTCCCACCTCTGCACAGACTCTCACAGCACTGGCAAAAAAAGCTGTGTGACGTGCCTGGAGAACAGAATTATGCTCTTCCCAGCTTGTATCTCTGGTGTGGTCCCCCAACCTCCCTGAAGTGCTGACTGAGCGATGGCTTTTCTTGAGCTGTGGCTTCCCAACCTGCTTGTTTTCCAGCAGCCTGCTGTTAAACTAAGAAGAGCCATATTGGTTTCATCTAATATAGTCATAACATAAACATCCCAATAGTTAACCCAATATAGCTCTACAGCAAACATCCCAAGAACTGGGTTTAATGTACACATTCATTATGGCAGCTCAGCTCCATGTCAGTCACAATCCACTCCCATGTGCTACGTATTGTATGAATACTGTACACAGGAAGTCTGAACGACAGCAACAGACTACTTTCTTGTGTGAAATGAAGTTCCCTTTCCATCAATACACATCCATTTGACTTTGAAATCGACAACTTCCAAATCCTCATCATGTGCAAACCCTCATTGTGCCTCAAAAACAGTCCTGGGATCACTATGTACTAGAGAGTGAGAGCTCAGGGAATGAATATTTTCTATAGTGATCCCAAGGCCTGTTACCACTCCAGATACAGGCTACTGACTGACAGAACTGAACCTGAGTAGAACCAGTCAGCTATTAACCTGGGGGCAGAGGAGCTACTAGACTTTTCTTTGCTGACAAGTGATTGAATGAGGGCTGAGACTCTGCGATGTTTTTAGCTTCTGAAGAAATCCAAATGACAGACGTTACATTTTAAGTCCCACTCTAACCTGAGAAATCATCTCTGAAAGCAGATCAGAGTCAAAGAATGGGTTGACATGTGTGTGCTAAAGTACAGATGTGTAAATGTTATGCCAAAACTTTTCACTGTAATACAAATATTAAAAACCAAACGTTCATGACATGAATGTATGTTGAAAGCCGGCAGCAGAGTTGTTGGAATCTCTACAGGAAGGAGCAGTGGTAACTTTACTGCTTAATGATTTTTGCTTTCGAAAGTATGTCAAAAGTACTCCACATACTGTTTGCAAAGTGTTTATGCTATGAAATCATTTGCAGTGAATAGCTCTATGATACTGTCTCTTAGTAACAGACCAGAAACTGTTTCTCACACTTACATTCAGGGTCCTGCATTCAATCACTTTGAAATACCTGTGCAAGACTTTCCAAAATTCTGGAGAGAACAGAACCTCTGGTCTGGGTTTCAGTGAAGAGTAGAGCTGAGGTATAGGAAAGGGGAGTGTAATAGTGGTTGTATGTAACCTACCCCCATCACCTCTTACAGGAGCATTGCTCAAGTAATCTTCTCACTTAACTGGATATTAGTGCAATCCTATTGTTTATACTATTCACCCATTTGTGTTGCCATCCCCTCCCCTGCCCAGGTGATGTAACTGTCTGTGTTAGGTTGTAACTTCCCAAGTATCTGCAGACCCTGGCATGGGGAGCGGAAATTGGTACAGAGAGGATGAAAAGAAGCCTGCAGGATATCGGACTCTCTGGATTCAGTCTATGCTAGCCCAGCAAAGCACTTCAGCTTCTCTTGGGGGTTTTCTTTGGGGTCAGAGTGTGTCACTGTCACGGAGATAAAGGTAAAATGCTCTGGAACTGCTCTGTACGGGCTGAGACGCTGCGATCTTTTCAGGTTCTGAAGAAATCCAGCCTGATAACTCATAAGAACATAAGAATGGCCCTACTGGGTCAGACCAAAGGTCCATCTAGCCCAGTATCCTGTCTTCTGACAGTGGCCAGTACCAGGTGCCCCAGAGGGAATGAACAGAACAGGTAATCATCAAGTGAGCCATCCCCTGTCGCTCATTCTCAGCTTCTGGCAAACAGGCTAGAGACACCATTCCTGCCCATCCTGGCTAATAGCCATTGATGGACCTATCCTCCATGAATGTATCTAGTTCTTTTTTGAACCCTGTTATGGTCTTGGCCTTCACAACATCCTCTGGCAAGGAGTTCCACAGGTTGACTGTGCATTGTGTGAAGAAAGGAGATGAGAGGGGAAAGAATGAGCTGACTTGTGTGTACTAAAGAACAGTTATGCCCAAACTTTTTATTGTAATATAAATATTACAAAGGAGAAAGTAAGCTGGTGCACCCCGGTACACCGTACTGGTAAGAAAGTGGCTGGCGGGGGGTAGGACTCTGGATGCCGGTTAACGGTTCCCCAGGTAGTGCCAGTGCTGTGGTCATGGGAGCTAGAAGAGCTCCTGTGGCTGCAGGGGATTTGGAGGCATCCTGGGCTTCTTCTTCTCTAGGCCAGTGACACCGGGGCAGGGGCTGGGAGCCAGATTGGCTGTGCCCGTGCTTGACTGGCCCTGGCGCTGCAGTTGGAGGCACACGTGTGCCCCGAGCCGGGCTCCCACCAGCAGTGTGGGGCTCCCAGCCTGTCCTGCTGCCCCTGGAAGCAGCGCAGGCACGTCCCTGTCGTGTATGGCCCCTGGGGGGAAGGGAGCGGCAGGGGGTCTTCACGCGCTGCCTTGCCTGCAGGCACCACCCCCACATCTCCCATTTGGCCGGGAACAGGAGCAGCGCAGGGTAGGGTCACCAACCGTGACCGGGACACCTCCTCCTCACTCCCCCTACACACTCCAACCTCCTGCCCTGAGCTTCCCCCACTTCCCCAACCCCCTGCCCTGAGCCCCATACGCTGTGCCTTGAGCCCCCCCATACCCCTCACACCCCAATCCCCTGCCCTGAGCCCCCCATACCTCCATACCCCAAGCCCCTTCCAAGAGCCCCCACACCTCCCACAGCCCCAGCCCCCTGCCCTGACTCCTGCACCCCCACACCCCAACCCCCTGCCCTGGATCCCCCCACCCCTTCTACTCAATGGAATCCTATGCCATATGTGAAATTGTGGATTGAAAAGGGCCTACATGCAACACATTCATTTCAGAGCCTGGCACGACGAGAACAAGGAGAGCAGCGAGACCAGCTGTGCGGGCCAAAGTGGGAGTTTCTGTAAGGTTACTTTTATTCCAATATTCAAGTTTTCTTCCAGAGTGTTGGTAGAAGCTTTAAGTATCAAAGTCAGGCAAAGGGACCCATGACGTTCGGTGTCTAGGAGTGGAGGTGGGAAGTGCGGTTGCAATATGACAGTACCTGTAAGAAATTTAAGTTACTTTCACCCCCCGATTACAAACCAAACTTTCATGACATATCGAAAGCCAGCTGCAAGGTTGTTGGGATCTCTACAGGAAGGAGCAGTGATAACATTAATGCTTAATGGATTTTGCTTCAGAACGTATTTCAGAAATGCTTCGCATGTTGTTAGCAATACGTTTGTGCTATCACCTCTTTGTTCAGTGAACAGTTCTATGATACTGTCTCCTGGTAACGGACCAGAAGCTGTTTCTAACTCTTATATTCAGACCATGTGTTCCCACTCATGTCATGACACAATGGGCCACACTCAGAAGTGGAAGGCCAGAAAGGGTGTCTCTGGGAAGGTCATAATTGCAAAATCACACCGTCCTCAAGTAGGCTGCAGAATCCCCAGCAACAAGATATCGATGGGGATGAGAGCTTAGCAGGATTCAAATGGTGACAGGACTTTTATATGGGTAACCAGAAAATCCAGTTACAGCAGCCAGGATTTAAAAAAAAAGTCTTGGACGGGCTCTAAACCTTCCTGATTTACATCACAAAATATGTCTAACTAATGGGTGTCAGGGAGAAATTTCCCCTGGGATGAGGTTATCTCATAGTTGTCTATTGCAGGGCTGCTTCCACCTTCCTCTGCAGTATCTGGAACTGTCCACTGAATACTGAGCTAGATGGACTGATCCAGTCTGTCAGTACCTATCTTCCTATCGCTGCTGTAAATCCACCACTATGTTTTTGCTGATCTTCATTGAGCTCCTGGTAGTCTCTAGACTTGCACCGAGAGCAGAATGATGTCTCGTTAAATATAATCTCGTCATCTGTTCCTTTTCCTTTCAGGAAGGAAAGTTCAAAACTCTTTGGACTTGCCCAGTACATTATGTCAGCTGTCAATGACACCAAAATCAAATCGGCGGTGTTCCTTCTCACCGGGATACCTGGGCAGGAAGATGTCTATCTCTGGATCTCTATCCCTTTCTGCTTAATGTATGTTATTTCGATAGTAGGAAATGCAATCATTCTGTTCATTATAAAAACAGATCCAAGCCTCCATGAGCCCATGTACATTTTCCTTTCCATGTTGGCCATCACAGACCTTGGTTTATCGATATCCACCATACCAACGACACTGGGGATATTCTTATTTAACTCTAGGGAGATCAGCCTAGATGCCTGCTTTGCCCAGCTGTTCTTCATCCACTCATTTTCATACATTGAATCTTCTGTGCTGTTGTTGATGGCCTTTGACCGCTTCATTGCGATCTGTAACCCACTGAGATATCCTTCCATCTTAACCCCACCTAGAATATACAGGATGGGACTTTTTTTTGTGCTAAGATCGGTGACCCTAATATTTCCACTCCCCTTTCTCCTGAAACGGTTCCGATACTGTCGAGCCAATGTCCTCTCCCATTCCTACTGCCTGCACCAGGAGGTAATGAAAATGGCTTGTTCGGACATCACCGTCAACAGCATCTATGGTTTCACTATTAAACTCTTATCGGTGGGGTTGGACTCGTTGTTCATCTTTTTCTCCTATGTGATGATCCTCAAAACTGTGCTGAGTGTAACGTCCCCCACAGAGTGCCTCAGGGCCCTGAACACCTGTGTCTCCCACCTCTGTGCCGTCCTGCTCTTCTACATACCAGATATTGGCTTGTCTGTGATACACAGATTCGGGAACAGCTCTTCTCACTTGCTTCAGATTATCCTGGGCTATGTCTATCTGCTGGTCCCACCCCTGATGAACCCGATCGTGTACAGCGTGAAAAGCAAACACCTTCGTGCGAGGATAATCAAGGTGTTCTTCAAGTGAAGGGTCAGTTCATCACCTGGCTGCAGCACTGGTCACACGGGCCATGAAAAACGTGGGACACTGCCACCTATTCCATCCCGGGCCCTTACATCCAAGATGAAATGAGCTACTGATCTCCACTCTGTAGAGAGAGGTTCTGAAGGGGTCTAAGGCCTGGAGTAGAGGGAAAGGGTCTGTCCCCATCCACTGGTGAGGAAGGGCAGTGCACTGGGGGAAGGACACCAAGGCAGGCATCAGCATTTAAAAATTGAATGTGTTTGTGTACAGCAAGGGCACCGGTAGGAGTCTGGATCATAAAGAGCCGCATCGGTGGCTGCTCCAACGTCAGAGTTCCTGCCGATACAGACAATAAAGAGAAGGGATGTGGATGTTGTGTCCCATTACACCTGGCCTGTCAGTGTCTCGTCTCTGGTTAAACATCGAGCGGCCATTAAAAAAGCTGCAGAGCTCTTCTGCAGTCGGAGTCCTGGCCCTTCCTGAGCGCTCTGGGTGCTGCGTGATCCATCTGTGTTCAGGGGGCATTCAAGGGGCACGGACACTCACCCTTCCCCTACTTCCTCAGCCAGGTGTTTGTCACTGAGTCATGTCAGAGACATGATTCACACCAGAGCCCCAGGAGAAGGCATTGACACAGCCCCATTGATAGCTCAGCACACGGCACACGTGCCGAGCCCACTCCCCACCGAGGCAGAGCAGAGCTGCATGTGTGAGGGAGGGTCTGACACAGGAGTCCTGGCAAGAGACTCGATTCCAGATTCCCTCCTACTCCTCCTCTCTGTTTTCCCTGCTGCAGGGATGGAAAATGGTCCTCAACTCCCCCACAGGGGCACCGCTAGCTCCTATGCCAGCCCAGCCCATTCAGTGTAGGGTGACCACCTATTCAAAAGACAAAAACAGGGCATATGTAAAATCCCCATCCCTGTCCACCCCTGCTGCTCTTCTGCCCCATCTCTTTCCCCAAGACCTCATCCCTGCTTTTCCCAAATATGCAAATCTATAACCCATACTATCCAAATTAATCCTAAAATCAGGCAACACCCAGGATGACTGTGAGCCACCAATGTGATGTGGCTGTGAACAAGGCAGATGAGATCCTAGAATGTGTCAGGTGAGATAGGGAAGTGTTAACGTCCTTATACCAGGCACCGATGAGACCTCCTCTGGCAAACTGTGTAAAATTCTGGTCACTCCTATTCCAGAGAGATCAATTTGAACTGGAAGAGGTGCAGAGAAGGGCTCCTAGAATGGTGAGGGCAATGGAGGACCTGTATTACGAGGAGAATAAAAGAGCTTGGTAGGTTTAGCCTAATACAATACAGGCTGAGCAGGGATTGGATTGCTCTAAGTATATTGGGGAATGGGGAGTGGGGGGGTGTTAAACACCAGGGAGGGAGACGAGCTCCTGAAGCTAAAGGAGAGTGTTGGCAAAAGAACAAACGGGGCAAAACTGGCCAGAAGTAAACTGAGGCTGGAAGGAGAAGGAGGTTTCTGACCATCCGAGCAGGGAGGTTCTGGAACAGTCGCCCAACAGGAGCAGTGGGGGGCAAACAACCCAGCTGGTTTAAGATGGAGCTTGACAGGTTTATGCACTGGATGATATGCTGGGGTTCACCTGCCATAGCAGGGAACTGGGCTCATTGACCCAGGAGGTCCTTTCCAGGCCTATTTCCCTATGGGTCACATTAGTCCATTTTACATCACACCGGGCACTCATGTGGAGTTGCTTGTCCACTATGACTCTGCTCTGTCCTGGCTGTTGGATTTGTCCCTCAATAGATTGAGGAGAAAGCATGACTCAGCGTTATTGTCTGGAAAAGGAATTGCTCTTGGGTTTCTGTTTAGTGATGTCACAGGAGTTCAATTCCCTGAGTTCTCATAATCTCAGCATGCCGAGCTGCCAGCTGCTCCCTCCCCAGCCACTAGGCCCAGAGAGGAAGGATGGTTCAGGGGGTTAAAGTACTAACCTGGGACTCGGAGGAACTGGCTTCCTTGTTGGGGTATGTATATATATATCCATATATAACCTATATATCCATGTAATATTTTATAGATCATGGGGCCTAGTTTGGCTGGAGTGTGTCTGGAACATGAGTGCGTGACCTTTGTTTTTACCTGCATGAACCTGCATTTTGGCAACCAAAGTGAGAACTTAAAGGTCAAGTGGTCAGGACTCTCTTTGTACAAAACACCTTTGTAGTGTGTCCTTGGAAAAAGTGGAGAGTCAGCAGATAAGGAAACAACACCAGGTGGACTGCTATGGATAAGAACTGGAGGAAATGGCACACTTTAGATCATGGCGGCCTGCCCAGGATTGTCTCTTTGGAATTGCATGGGTAAAAGGCTGAGTAAACAAAGGCAAAGAACTGATGACACGACCAAATGTACTATAAATGACTGCCTATAATTTCTGCAAGTGAGAGTCATTTATTGATCCAGAGCCCTGTGTGGATATAGGTGTGGTATTCATGGACTCCCCGCACCTTGTGACTTTACTGAACCCTGACTTCTGACACAAGTGGACTCTGGTACTGTATGTTTGGGGTATGAATGTGAAGTGAATGAGGTTCATTTTGTAAGCAATAAAGAGAATTCAGAGTATTATATACCAACACTGTGTCTGCTTTCTGCCTGCTCCCCCATCCCATAGGGAGGTCCATGCTGCTGTTCTAACATCCTTTCCAGGCTCTTCCACTGTGACCTTGGGCAACTCACGTAGTCCCTCTGTGCCTCAGCCATATGCAGTTTAATGCGGCTCAATGTAGAAGTGTACATCTAGGAAGAAGGGATGCAAGCCATCCTTATTAGAAGAGAGACCCAATCCTAGGAAGCAGTGACTGAAAAAGAGCTGGGGGGTCATAGGGCATAATCAGCTGAACAAGAGCTCCCATTGCAAGGCTACTGCCAAAAAAGCTAGTGCAATCCAGGAGGTACAACCATGGGAATCTTGAATAGGAGCGGACAGGTTATTTAACCTCTGTATTTGGCACTGTTGCGAGCACTGCTGGAATAGTGTTTCCAGTTCTGGTGCCTACAGTTCAAGAAGGATGTTGATAAATTGGAGACGGGTCAGAGAAGGGCCACGAGAATGATTAAGGAATTAGAAAACCTGCCCTAGAGTGATAGACTCCAGAGGCTCAATCTATTTAGCTTAGCAAAGAGAAGGTTAAGGGGTGACTTTATCACAGTCTGTAAGTAAGTACACGAGGAACCAATGTTTAACAATGGGCTCTTCAATCTAGCAGAGACAGTCATAGCACAATCCAATGGGTAGAAGCTAAAGTTAAACACATTCAGACTGGAACTAAGGCCTGGTCTACACTGACAAGTTTTTTCCGCCAAATGGCTGCTTTTGTGACTGAAACAGCAGAGGTGTATGCACTGCAAAACCACTGTTTGTGTTGAAGCTCCTCAGTTGTAGCACTGTAATAAAACCACCCCGAGAAGAGTCATAAGGCTTTTTGCACCCAGGCTGTAGTTCCATAGTGCCAGTGTAAACACTGTATTTAATGTTAGCTCTGCTATTGGTCTCCAGAAGGTGTCCCACAATGCCCATCCTGACCACTCTGGTCAGCAGTTTCAACTCTGCTGCCCTGCCCCCAGGTGAGCAACTATAGGCCCCTCCCCTATAAAGAATTTTGAAATTCCCCTTCCTGTTTGTGTGGTGTGAAGAGCTCACATCTCATTTGTCCAGCTGACCATGGCGGCTCCACTCAGCAAATGATCTCCCGCTTGGACTACTCCTGAGCTAATGGATCTGTTCAGGGTTTGTGGAAAGGAGGGTGTCCAGTCTCAGCTGCACCCCAGCCATAGGATTTTTGATACTTTGAGCCAGACTGCACACAGCTTGTATGAAAAGGGATATGACTGGGACACGCTGCCGTGCAGAGCAAAGATGAAGGAGCCGAGGAATGCCTTCCACAAGGCGAGGGAGGCAAAACGTTGCTCCAGTGCTGAGCCTGCCATTTTTATAGGGAGTTGGGCGCTATCCTAGGTGGCGACTCCACCTCCACCTCCAAGAGCCCCGTTGATACTTTGGTGGTTCTGGAGCCAGTGGAAAGTGGACCTAGCCACGAGGAGGAAGTCATAGATGAAGAGGTGGAGGCTGAGGAAGATGTGGAGCCCTGTGCTTCTCCACTGAGAGGACAGCTCTCACTTTGGTGTCCTTTACCTGCAGGGCTAGGGTGAGCTCAGCACACCGTTCCAGGAAGGTGGGTTTCCACATCGAAGAGTTCTGCAGCCACTGCTCATCATCCCAGACCTGCACAACGATGTGATCCCACCACTCAGTGCTAGTTTCCTGAGCCCAAAAGCGGCGTTCCACTGTATTCAGCACCTCCATGAATGCCAAAATCTAATGCTGCTGCTTTCCATGTCGGACACCATGTCAGGCAACCCTGACTGCCGTTGTCTTTGTAATTTCAGGAATAACTCCACTGCCACTCAGGAAGTGTTAGTGAGAGCGAGCAGAGCAGTGGAGAGCAGTGCGGGACCCACTCTTGCAGACAGATGTGGCAGGGAAAGCAGAAAACAAAGGACATTGAAAAATGCCTTGAACTGAAGATGGAAGCACATGGAATGCTGGGACGGAAAGCTGTGCATCATGGGGCATTGAGCCCACACCCATGATGTGCCGCGATCCCCTCCACTCTCCTGACAGACCTAGCAGCAGAAGGGGAAGAGCTGCACTATTGGCTAGCTACCCACAGAGCACTGCTTTCATTGTTAATGCAAGTTCCACAAGTGTGAACGTGCTATGCCGCCAGTGGAAGACAGTGTGAACACACAACAGCGGTTTTCTTTAAGTGCTTTCTTATCAGTGATGAAACTCTCAGCAAAAAAAACCTCTTCCGGTGTACACATACCCTAAAGTGTATTTTTTTTAGCAGTGAGGGTAATTAACCTTTGGAACAATTTATGAACAGGCGCGGTAGATTCTCCATCACTGAGAACTGTTAAATCAAGACAGGATGTTGTTCTAACAGCTCTGCTCTAAAGGCTTGTCTTCACTACCCGCCGGATCGGCGGGTAGCAATCGATCTATCGGGGATCGATTTATCGCGTCTCGTTTAGATGCGATTAATCGATCCCCGAACGCGCTCCTCGTCGACTCCGGAAATCCACCTCGGTGAAAGGCAGAAGCAGAGTTGACGTGGGAGCAGCAGCGATTGACTCGCCACTGTCCTCACGGCCAGGTAAGTCAATCTACGATACGCCGACTTCAGCTACACTATTCACGTAGCTGAAGTTGCGTATCGTAGATCAACCCTGCCCCCCCTCTAGTGTAGCCCAGGGCTAAGAGTTATTTTGGGGCTGGTCTCTGGCCTATGCTATACAGGGGTTCAGACTAGGGGATCACAGTGGTGCCTTCTGGCCTTGGGATCTGCCCAGTGGTGTTACTAGCACGGCACTACGGCATGGGGTGTTGTACTGATAAATATGTTACAGATGATGAGGTGCTTGGACATTACAATAATTGGGGCCACAGCTAAGTGCCTCAGAGAGATTTCAGCTCTGTGTGCCCCATAAGGGCATTTGGGGCACTGGGTGGAGAACCTGAACTCTTCCCAACACCCCTTGGTGATGAGGCCTGTCATTAGCACAGCCCCCTTTGACGAGGGAGTTCTGGGCCCCTCCTGCAGCTCAGCAGGAAGATGGGGAATCAGGACGTAATTTCAGAGAGCAAAGGATCTGGAGAGTGTTACCTGGCTGAACAGATCCCCACTGGGCTACCCCTCGCTCTGATCCTGACCCTCCACCCCCTCCATGAGCTGTGAGAGCTGCTTTAGAGCTGGAGACAGAGCTCACACCCTGCATCCAAATTTCCATCGTCAACAAGTTTGGGGGTTGCTGGATCTAGGGGAGGGGGTTGTTTGTGTCCAATGTGGAGTTAGCAGCAGGCATTTGGAGCTGGCCTGGAGATTACAAAGGGTTACAAAGGGATCTTACATAACTGGATGACTGTGAAACAAAATGGTGGATGAAATTCAATGTGGCTAAATACTAAGTAATGCACTTTGGAATACATAATCCCAACTATACATAGAAAATGATGGGGTCTAAATTAGCTGTTACCACTCAAGAGAGAGATCTTGGAGTCACTGTGGATAGTTCTCTGAAAACATCCACTCAATGTGCAGCAGCAGTCAAAAAAGTGAACAGAATGTTGGGACTTATTAAGAAAGGGATAGACAGTAAGACAGAAAATATCATATTTCCTGTATATAAATCCAAGGTATTGCCCATATCTTGAATATTGTGTTCTCATGTGGTACCCACATCTACAAAAAATATACTGGAATTGGAAAAGGTTCAGAAAAGGGCAACAAAAATGATTAGGGGTATGGAATGGCTGCCATATGAGGAGAGATTAATAAAACAGATATTTCAGCTTGGGAAAAAATTACTAAGGGGGGATATTACAGAGGTCTATAAATCTATGAGTGGTGTGGAGAAAGTGAACAAGAAAGTGTTATTTACCCCCTCACAAGAACCAGGAGTCACCTACTTAAGTTAATACATAGCAGGCTTAAAAAAAATGTATTTTTTCACACAACACGCAGTCAGCCCCTGGAACTCATTGCCAGGGGACATTGTGAAGGCCAAAAGCATAACTGGTCCAAAAATATCAGATACATTGATGGAGGAGAGGTCCAACAATAGCTAGTAGCCAAGATGGTTTGGAACGCAGCCCCATTCTCTGGGTGTCTCTAAATTTCTGATTGCCAGAAGCTGGGAGCAGACAACTGGGGGTGGATCACTTGATAATTGCCCTGTTTTGTTCATTCCACTGAAGTATCTGCACTGGCCACTTTCAGAAGACGGGACACTGGGATAGATGGACCATTGGTCTGACCTAATATGGCTGTTCTTATGGTCCTCAATTGTTCAACTGATGGATGGGCTGATGCATACAAGCCTTTTCCAGGGGCTCCCTCTGTTATAGGGCTGGCATCGTCATCCTACCAGATGTCCAGGAGAGGTTGAGTGTGGGAGGTTCTGTGGGAGGCTTGGGTGGGGTGAGGTGTGGGAGGGAGGGTAGAGCTGCTGCCGAGGGAAAATATTGACCAAAATAAAACGTTTTCTTTTCATCCATTTTTTGGGGGTGAGTTTTCATAGAAGACAGATAGCTGCCATGATACTGCCCAACTGCAGCTACCTGGATCCCCAAGAAAAATTGGAGGCTTTTCATCTGCCTCGTCCTCGTAACATAAACAAAGATTACACTGATGGAATCTATGGCTGCACCCTGGGTATGGAAAGGTTGAAACCTCCTGACTAGTCTGTGGCTGGGGTATTGTGCCCATCAGCTACTCTAACCAGCCTTCCCATCTCTGTGCAGCACCCGACACCCTGTACAACGCCCCTTCAGTAGATCCTGCTGGCAGTGGCTACTGTGACAGGTCCTGGTAGCACATCACTGATGAACCTGTGCTCGCCGGGAGCTGGAGAGGGTCCTAGAGCACTTTTGGAGCAACAGAGATTATGGGTGGGGGGCCCAGCTATAAGTGGGTCAATGAGATCTGTGCATAACTTTGAAGATGCAGGGATCCTGGCTCCCTTTTCATTCCTTGGGGAGAAGGGAAGGGATCCCCCCTCCTGGAACGATCCAAAGGAAATTTCCCTGTAGGGAGCCCCTGGCTTGCACCTGGGTTTGTAATGCAGGAAAGGGGGGTGCCAGGGAGTAATCAGGCCCCATATTATTATTCTATTTTATTTTATTTCAGCAAAATCACAGGTGTGATGGCATCATCATTACTGCTAGGCTGCCCCCGAGGGAGCCATGTGACTAATCGGAACCATACGAACATGCTGACAAGCCCAGATTCCAGGAACAGAGCCTGCAGAAGGGCTGGCGCTGCAGTGCAGTTGGCCAGCATCAGCACACGGCCCCTGGGATTTGTCCTCCTGCAGTTTGCCATTAGCAGCGACGGGGGTTAAAGCTGGTGCACACTAAGCCAAGCTGAGGTTCGCTAATGGCCAAGTGGCCCCCAAGGAAATGTGCAGGCATGCTTCATAAAGACAGTTCCCTCCCTGTCTGAACAGATACTGCCTGCTGCCCATGAAACCTCTCAGATGACTCCTAGTCCTTTAGGGTGAAGACCTCTGGTGTCAGCGGCTCCCCGTCTAGCAGGAATTGGGTACGTTGGCAGGTTTCACTACCTTTAAAATGCTCAGTGAAGGGGAAAGGCTGCGAGCTGTTTCCATTTGCAGATGTTCTGTGCAGCGGCAGAGGACTCAGCTGGGCTATTGGGGTGACTCAGTGATGGGGCTGGAGGCCAGGGAGCACTAGGCAGTATGGGAATCCCTCCACTATATCTGCCCATGGTCCGCGGTGGGTTATTCAGGCTACCCAGAAATCTGAGATTCAAAGAGAACTCAGAGTGTTAAAACCCCAATGCCTCGAGTCAGGATTTTTCAAGAGGTCCCTTTTCTACCAGTGCCATGTGTTCTGGGCCCAATCCTGCCAGGGGCTGAGTGAAAGGAGACCCCACGGAATATCAGTGGCTAATTCCCAAATCACCTCAAGTTTATTTGCTCCTGGAAATTTTATCAGCAAATACATTTTCAATTATTTTATTCTCTGGCTCGATTGTGAAGGCAGGAATTCAAAGCTGTGTTGCTCAGTGGTAACAGGTCCAATAGGGCATATTTCTGTTTTCTGATTGGCTGAGGTCTCGAGAATCTCTGCCCTGTAGAGTTACAGGGCTACTGACATCTCTGCCCTGTCTCTGGAGTCCAAGTGCCAGATGTCAGGCCTCATACCCTGCCCTCTTATGGGATGGAATCCTGAATGCACCCACCCTCAGACTGGGCCCGTGGCTACAGCACACTGCAGGTCGACTCTGCTTGCTGAGCAGGTCTGAGTGGGTTCGGCACCTGTGGTTCTTCCCTTTAGGAGTCTGTGACTAGTAGTGAGAAGAGTGACCAGCCATCCGCCTTGAACCAAAATACTGTTTAATCTGAAGGGTAGGAAGAAAGTGTAACATGGGAGAATAAGATGATTTTCAAAGAACAGTCTGTACACTGTCTGGAACCCAAGCCCTGAAACTCTAATGGGGATCCAGGCAGATCGAGGGCCTTCAGACTTCTCCAGCAGTGACTGTGAGGGTCAGTCCAAAGAGCTTCTCAGCAACAGCTGCCCCACCTCTGGACAGACTAAGAGAGGCTTTTCTTGCACTGTTACTTCCCTTCCTCCTTTTTTTCCAGCAGCCTCTTATTAAACTATGAGACGCCATACCAGTTTAATCTAATATAGCCATTACATAAACATCCCAGTTGTTAACCCAATATAGCTGTACGGCAAACAACCCACAACTCTGTTTAACATACACATTCATTATGGCAGCTCAGCTCCACATCTGGCCCAATACCGTTCCCAGGTGGTATGGATTTTGTGAATACAGGACATAGACAGTCAGAGTGAGAAAGTGTAATAGACAACTTTCATGTGTGAAATGAAGTTCCATTTCAATGAATTCTCATGCAATTGACTTTGAAATCTATTTATTGTTAACCGTGTTGGGGTTACTCTGTATTAGAGAGTGAGAGCTCAGGGAATGAATATTTTCTATACTGACCTCCATGCCTGTTACCACTCCGGATACAGGCTACAGACTGACAGAACAAAACCTGAGGAGAACCAGTCAGCTATTAATCCAGGGACAGAGGAGCTTCTTGACTTTTGTTGGCTGACAAGTGACTGAATGAGGGCTGAAATGCACAATCTTTTCAGGTTCTGAAGAAATCCAGATGAGAGACACTACATTTTAAGTCCCACTCCAACCTGAGAGAAGATCGGAGGGGAAAGAATGGGTTGACATGTTTGTGCTAATATACATATGTGTAAATATTACACATGTGCCAAAATTTTCATTGTAAGACAAATTTTATAAATCGAACTTCCATAACATGCCTGTATATTGAAATCCAGCAGCAGAGTTGTTGGGATCTCCACAGGAAGGAGTAGTGGAAACTTTACTGCTTAATGTCTTTTGCTTCAGAAAGTATATCAGAAGTACTCCACATACTGTTGGCAATGGGTTTTTGCTATGAACCCTTTTTGTTCAGTGAACAGTCGCATGATACTGTCTCCTGGTAACTGCCCAGTAGCTATTTCTAACACTTACATTCAGGGTGATGAACACAATCCCTCTGCAGTATCTGTGCAAGACTTTCCAAAAAGTCCTGTGAGAACAGAACCACTGGTCTGTGTTTCAGCAAAGAGTGGAGCTGAGATCCAGGAAAGGGGAGTGTAATAGTGATTGTATGTAATTTTTGCCAATCAATTCTTACACAAGGATGGCTGAAGTAACTTTCACACTCAATTAGATATTAGTGAAAACCTAGTGTTTGCACTATTAACCCATGTGTGAAGTCAACTCCCTCCCCCCCTTTCCCCCAAATCTGAAGTAACTGTCTGTGTTTGCCAGGTATATATAGACCCTTCCACGGGGAGAGGATGCAGGTCCCGTGAGGAGGAAGAGAAACCTGCAGGATGATCAAACTCTCTAGATTTTGTCAACGCTGGCCAGGGAAAGCACTTCAGCTTCTCTTGGAGGGATCCTTGGGGGTCACAGTGTATCACCGGGAGGATGTGTAAAGGGAAAGATAATACAGCTCCGTTCTGATTGAATTTACACATGGAAATCAGTAGTGACACTGTTAACGTCAATGGTACTGAATTCAGAACCTGAACCTGAGAATTTATCCTATGTGCTGGAAAGAGGCAGTGACATAATTTGGACTCTCAGGAGTGGATGAAATAAAACATGCATATAATGAAGCAATCAAACTTGTTTATAAATAGCTTCTATGCAGGACAGACAAATACAATTACTATTTTCATCATGCACCTGCTATGTGTTTAAACACATCATGATACAATGAGGCACACTCAGACATGGAGGGCAAGGAACTGTGTGTGTGGTAAAGTCACAATTGTACAATCACACAGTGCTCAAGTAGGCGGTGGAACTCCCAGCCACAGGATATCAATGGAGCCAAGAACGTAGAAAGATTCAGATGGGATGTTCTTATGGCTAAGCAGAAAATTCAATTACAGTAATGAGGGTTTTGAAAAGAGTCTTGTAAGAGCTCTAAACCTTCCTGATTTATACCATAAAATATGTCTCTAACTAGTGGGTGTCAGGGGAAAACATTCCCTGGAGCAGGTTATGTCATAGCTGCCTATTGCAGAGCTTCTTGGAGCTTTCTCTGCAGCATCTGGAACTGATCACTGGATACTGAGCTATATGGACTACAGGTCTGATCCAGTCTGGCAATGCCTATCTTCCTATCGGTGGCAAAAAATCCAAAACAATATTTTTGCTGATCTTCCTTCATCTCCTGGGAGTCTCTAGTCTTCCACTACGATCAGAAAGATATCTTGTTAAATATTATCTAGTCTCCTGTTCTTTTTCTTTTCAGGAAGGAAAGCTCAAAACTCCTCAGACCAGTCTGGTACATTATGTCATCCGTCAATAACACCAAATTCAACTTTGCCATGTTCCTTCTCACCGGGATACCTGGGCAGGAAGACGTCCATCTCTGGATCTCTATCCCGTTCTGCTTAATATATGTTATTTCAATAGTAGGAAATTCAGTCATTCTCTTCATTATAAAAACAGATCCAAGCCTCCATGAGCCTATGTATATTTTACTTTCCATGTTGGCCGTCACAGACCTTGGCTTATCCATAGCAACCATGCCAACGATACTGGGCATATATTTGTTTAACTCTAGGGAGATCAGTCTGGATGCCTGTTTTGCCCAGGTCTTCTTCATCCACTCATTTTCCTTAACTGAATCCTCCATGCTGTTGCTGATGGCCTTTGACCGTTTTGTTGCCATCTGTAACCCACTGAGATATGCTTCCATCTTAACTCTGCCGAAAATAGCCAAAATGGGACTGGCGTTTGTGCTAAGATGGATGGCCCTAATATTCCCACTCCCCTTTCTCCTGAAACGCTTCCGATACTGTCGAGCCAATGTCCTCTCCCATTCCTACTGCCTGCACCAGGAGGTCGTGAAGTTGGCTTGTTCAGACATCACTGTCAACAGCATCTATAGCTTGTCTGTTAAACTCTCAACGGTTGGGTTGGATTTGTTGCTCATCTTTCTCTCTTATGTCATGATAATCAAAACAGTGCTGAGTGTCGCGTCCCCCATGGAGTGCCTCAGGGCCCTGAACACCTGCGTCTCCCACCTCTGCGCTGTCCTGCTCTTCTTCACACCAGAAATTGGCTTAGCTGTGATACACAGATTTGGATATAGCTCTTCTCACTTGCTTCAGATTCTCCTGGGCTATGTCTACCTTTTGGTCCCACCCCTGCTGAACCCAATCGTGTACAGCGTGAAAAGCAAACACCTTCGTGCGAGAATAATCAGGGTGTTCATCAAATAAAAGGTCAGCTTATCACCTGGATCCAGCACTGCTGATATGGGCATGAAATACACGGGCTACCTATTCCATCCTGGACACTTACATCTCAGACGACATGAGCTACTGATCTTCACTCTGTAGAGAGTGGTTCAGGTGGGGTTCAAGACCTGGAGCAATGGGTGGTGGGCTGTTCTCAAACACTGTTGAGGGAGGAGAGTGCACTGGTGGAAGGAAACCAAGGTAGCTGCTCCAACCTCACTCTTCTTGTCAATACAGTAAATAAAGAGAAGGGATGTGGATGTTGTTTCCCATGACACCTGGCCTGTCACTGTCTCATCTCTGGTTAATAAACAAGGGTCCATTCAAATGGCTGCAAGGCTGTTCTGCGATCGCAGTCCTGGCCCTTCCTGAGCACTCTGGGTGCTACACAATCAATGAGGGCTGCACCAGCTGTGGACAGGGGCTATCCAAGGGGCAGGGACACCCACCCTTCCCCTACACCCTGGGCCAAGTGCTTGTGACTGAGTCGTGTCAGAGACATGATTAACGTCAGAGCCCCAGGAAAAGCCATTCACACAACAACCCCAGCTCCCCCGTTGATGGCTCTGCAGACCACACACCTGCTCAGCCCACTCCCCACCGAGGCAGGGCAGAGCTGCGTGTGTGAGTGAGGGCCTGACACACAGGAGACCTAGCAAGTGACTCAGGCCCAGTTTCCTTCCTCCTCCCCTCAGTTTGTGCTTCCCCAGCAATGCAAAGGGGTGGAAATTGGCCTCAATGCCCCAACAAAGACGTGGCTAGCTCCTAGCCTAGCCCAGCCTAGCACATTCACTGTAGGGTGACCACCTCTCAAAAGGGAAAAGCAGGACACAGGTAAGAGCCCCGTCCCCCCTGTGACCTCACCCCTGCCCCTTTTCCTCCCCCTTGAGATCCCATCCCCTACTCCTCCTCATTTCCCAAGGCTCCATCCTCTGTCCAGGCTACAAGCCAGAGCTGGGCCATGATAAACGCTGCCCGAGAGAAGCCCCCACCCTGTCTCCCCACCCCCCAGGATGTTCAAACCAGGGAAGCTGGTGTGGTCCCCAAAGTGGTTCCCTGGGAAGCTCTTAACAAAATCAAGCTCAGGTCTGATCGGGGGGTGGTTCTTCAGGGGAAGAGGAAGAGCAGGGGGCAAGGCCTCAGGGGAAAAGGAGGAGAAGGAAACGCATAAAGCATAAAGCAATGCAGACCCCTGCCAGAAGGTCACTGGGGGTGGGGACTCATGAGTAAAGGAGGAAGATGGGGCTGGAAGGTAGCAGAGCCTGTGCATTAAAGAAGACTCAATAAATGTAACTCCACAAAGGGGGCTCTTGTTTTAAGTATCCCTGGCTGAGAGTAAGTCATTGCAAGGACCTTAGAGGGAAAGGCAGTGTTCATGAATGTCTGCCTCAGGCCACCAGGGGGCACTATGGGGTGGCATCTGTGACGGGTTGGGGTCACAGAGACCTGCTTGGTGCTGCCACCTGGTGTGCCAAGGCCACTTCTGCCTCTGCTTCCCGGCTTGTTCCAGCTTGGGACTCCCGAATCCTGTCTGTTTTGAGCCAGATTCCACTGATCTGCTGCAAACACAGACCCAGGTCCGAGCCAAGTCCACTCACCACTGTAAGGCTCCTGGAAGCGCTCTTGCCTTTGACACCCAGGTGTCCAACTCCAAGGAGGTTCAAACCCTTAATAAATCCGTTTTACCCTGTATAAAGCTTATGCAGGGTAAACTCATAAATAGTTCGCCTTCTGTTTCAAAGATAGAAAGCTATGCACCGCTGTTTGCCCTCACCAGGTAACAACTCGTACTCTAGGAAACTTAATGAGTAAAAAGTGATTTTAATAAGTACAGCAAGTAGGATTTAAGTGATTCCAAGTAGTGACAGACAGAACAAAGTGAATTACTGAATAAAATAAAATAGAACACGCAGTTCTATGTCTAATCACCCTGTGTACAGATAAAAACCTCACTAGGTCCAGTAAACAGGCTATCTTCCTTCTAGCCTGGGTCCAGCAATCACTCACCCCCCCTAATGTCTTTGTCCTTTGTTCAGTCTCTTTCAGGTGTCCTTGGGGGGTGGAGAGCTTCTTTCTTTAGCCAGCTGAAGACAAAATGGAAGGGTCTCCCCCGGGCTTTTGTAGTCTTTTTCCCCTCCCTGTGTAACATCCTGTTACCATGGAGTTTTGGGGTCACATGGGCAAGTCACCTGTCCATGCACCCTTCGGCAACCAGCCTAACCAGTTGCATTCCTTCATCAACGACCTGGAGGATGGTGTGGACTGCACCCTTAGCAAGTTTGCAGATGACACTAAACTGGGAGGAGTGGTTGATACGCTGGAGGGTAGGGATAGGATACAGAGGGACCTAGACAAATTAGAGGATTGGGCCAAAAGAAATCTGATGAGGTTCAACAAGGACAAGTGCAGAGTCCTGCACTTAGGACGGAAGAATCCCATGCACTGCTACAGACTAGGGACCGAATGGCTGGGCAGCAGTTCTGCAGAAAAGGACCTAGGGGTTACAGTGGACGAAAAGCTGAATATGAGTCAACAGTGTGCCCTTGTTGCCAAGAAGGCTAACGGCATTTTGGGCTGTATAAGTAGGGGCATTTCCAGCAGATCGAGGGACGTGATTATTCCCCTCTATTCGGCACTGGTGAGGCCTCATTTGGAGTACTGTGTCCAGTTTTGGGCCCCACACTACAAGAAGGATGTGGATAAATTGGAAAGAGTCCAACGGAGGGCAACAAAAATGATTAGGGGGCTGGAGCACATGACTTATGAGGAGAGGCTGAGGGAACTGGGATTGTTTAGCCTGCAGAAGAGAAGAGTGAGGGGGGATTTGCTTTCAACTACCTAAAAGGGGGTTCCAAAGAGGATGGATCTAGACTGTTCTCAGTGGTAGAAGATGACAGAACAAGGAGTAATGGTCTCAAGTTGCAGAGGGGGAGGTTTAGGTTGGATATTAGGAAAAACTTTTTCACTAGTAGGGTGGTGAAGCACTGGAATGGGTTACCTAGGGAGGTGGTGGAGTCTCCTTCCTTGGAGGTTTTTAAGGTCAGACTTGACAAAGCCCTGGCTGGGATGATCTAGTTGGGGTTGGTCCTGCTTTGAGCAGGGGGTTGGACTAGATGACCTCCTGAGGTCCCTTCCAACCCTGAGATTCTATGATTCTATGATTCCAGACCCGGCCCCGATGTGGATTGGGGTCTGCAACTTCTTTTGTCTGTTAAGTGCTCGTACTTAACAGGCACATTCTTTGCACATTCTTTTCTCCAAACATGATCCCATGCACTTACAAAGGCTATGTACAAAACCAGCAAATATAAAACCAATCTTCATAACTCCAACCACAACAGACCTGCATATAAACAGGAGGAATAAATTCAGTAGGTCATAACTTTCACAGAGATATGTTACATGGCACATGTAGCATAAAACATATTCTAGTTACATATATACATTTATAAGCATCTCCCCATACAGTTTTATGGGGTACACCATCACAGCATCCATCTGCAGAGACTTGGCCAGAGTGTCCTGTGCTCTTGGGAGCCATTATCAATGGGCTGAAGTCAGTCCAGCCCCCAGGCTGCTCTAAACTCTGCTGAGGGAGGGGGAGAATCAAATCAGGCCAAGGAATCAAACCTCTGTAACTGGCTTTTTGCCATCCCTGCTTTATGCAGCGCCTGGGGGAACTCTGCTGGTGTGACAGAGAATCCAGCCAGGCCTGTCACCACTGAGATATCTGGAAGTCTGGTCCTGTGGTCTGGGGCATAGAGATCTCTGGGGTGGTGGGTGACTTCTCCTCCATATTTCAGGAGATTGAGGCCCTGGGTCTGACCCCGGTCACCCAGGCCCTCTGCAAGCCTGCCTCCCCTCCTGGAACGATCCAAGGCAAATGTCCTTGCAGGGAGCTTGGTAGAATCTCCCTACCCTGGCCTGTACCCTGGGTTTGTAATGCAGGACAGGGGGGTGCTGGGGAGAAATCTAATCCTATATTATTATTATCATTATTATTACAGTGAGATCACATTTGTGACAGCATCATCGTTACCACTCGGCTGCCCCCGAGGTGGCCATGTGACTAATCAGAACGATACGAACAGTGACGACAAGCCCAGATTCCAGGAGTAGAACCTGCAGCAGGGCTCTTGCTGCAGTCCAGTTGTGTAGCGTCACCACACGTCGCCTGGGATTTGGCCTCCTGTTATTTGCCATTGGCTGTCTCGGGGATTAAAGCTGATGCACACGAAGCCGAGCAGCTGCGGTTCCCTGATGGCCAAGTGGCCCCCAAGGGAATGTGCAAACATGCTTCATAAAGACAGTCTCCTCCCTGTCTGAACAGACACTGCCTGCTGTGCATGCAACCGCTCCGATGACTCCTTGTCCTTTAGGGTGAAGATCTCTGGTGTCAGCGGCTCCCCGTCTAGCCGGAATTGGGTACGTCGGCAGGTTTCACTGTCTTTACAATGTGAAGTGAAGGGGGAAAGCTGCGAGCTGTTTAAATTTGAACATGTTCTGTGCCACCACGGTGAACTCAGCTGGGCTGTCAGAGTGACTCAGTAACAGGGGAAGAAGGACAGGCGGCACTAGGAACCTTGGAAACCCCTCCGCTGCATGTGCCCATAGTCCTCAGTAGGTCATTCCAGCTACACAGAAACCTGAGCTTCGGGTGTTAAAACGCTGATGCCCCAAATCAGGATTTCTTAAGGGGTCCCAATTACAGAGGTGCAGTGTGCTCTGGGCCCGATCCTGTCAGAGGCTGTGTGAGAGGAGACCCCGCGGAATATCAGTGACTAGTTCCCAAATCACCTCAGGTTTATTTCCTCCTGGAAATTTAATCAGCAAATGCATTTTCAAAGATCTTATTCTCTGGCTCGATTGTGAATGCAGGAACTCAGAGCTGTATTTCTCTGTTGTGGCAGGTCCAAGAGGCCATATTTCTGTTTCCCGACTGGCTGGGGCACTAGCCTTTCTACCCTGTAGAGACCCCTCAGAGTTACAGGACTATCTGCATCTTTGTTCCCTCTCAGGTCCCTGAGTGCCAGATGTCAGGCCTTGTACTCTGCCCTATCATGGCATGGAATCTGGTGATCATCCCACCCTCAGGCTGGGTCCTGGTCTACAGCACTGTGCTTGCCCAGCAGGTCCAAGTGTCAGTCCAAAGAGCTTCTCAGCAACAGCTGCCAGACCTCTGGACAGACACCCAGCACTGGCAAAACAAGCTGTGTAATGTGGCTGGAGCCCAGAAATAGGCTCTTCCCAGCTTGTAGCTCTGGTGTGATCCCTCAACCTCCCTGAATTTCTGACTGAGAGATGGCTTTTCTTGAGCTGTTGTTTCCTGTCCTGCTTGTTTTCCTACCGCCTTTAAACTAAGGGCTTGTCTTCACTACCCGCCGGGTCGGCGGGTAGCAATCGATCTATCGGGGATCGATTTTTCGCGTCTCGTTTAGACACGATTAATCGATCCCCGAAAGCGCTCCCCATCGGCTCCGGAAATCCACCTCATCGAATGGTGGAAGCGGAGTCGACGGGGGAGCGGCAGCGATCGACTCGCCGCCGTCCTCACGGCCAGGTAAGTCGATTACGATACGCCGACTTCAGCTACGTTATTCACATAGCTGAAGCTGCGTATCGTAGATCGACCCCCCCCCAAGTGTAGCCCTGGGCTAAGATGAGGCATATTGGTTTAATCTAATACAGCCATAACATAAACATCCCAATAGCTAACCCAATATAGGTCAACAGGAAAAGATTCCAAGAACTGGGTTTAACATACACATTCATTATTGCAGCTCAGCTCAGTATCTGTCAAAATGCCGTTCATGGGTCCTACGTATGTTATGAATACAGGACTTTCATGTGTGAAATGAAGTTCCATTTCCATGTATACTCATTCATTTGACTTTTAAATCCACTTCCTGCCAACCCTCATCATGGCTGAGTAGCAGGTGCTGGGGTTACTATGTACTACAGAGTGAAAGCCCAGGGAATGAATATTTTACATACTGATCCCACTGCCTGTTACCACTCCGGATAGAGGCTACAGACTGACAGAACAGAACCTGAGGAGAACCCGTCAGCTCTTAACCCAGGGAGAGAGGATACTAGACTTTTCTTTGCTCACAAGTGACTGCATGAGGACTGAGACACTCTGATCTTTTCAGGTTCTGAAGAAATCCAAATGAGAGACGCTACATTTTAAGTCCCACTCTAACCTGAAAAATCATCTCTGAAAGAAGATCAGAGGGGAAAGAATGGATTGACAAGTGTGTGCTAAAGTACAGATGTGTAAATGTTATGCCAAATCTTTTCATTGTAAGGCAAATATTACAAACCAAACTTTCAGGACATGCATGTATATCGAAAGCCAGCATCACAGTTGTTGGAATCTCTACAGGAAGGAGCAGCGATAACTTTATTGCTTAGTGACTTTTGCTTTAGAAGGTATTTCACAAATACTCCAAATACTGTGTGAAATGGGTTTGTCCTATTAACTCTTAGTTCGGTGAACTGTTGCATGAATCCGTCTCCTGGTAACTGACCAGAAGCTGTTTTTAACGCTTACATTCAGGGTCATGAATGCAATCCCCCTGCAATGCCTGTGGAAGACTTTCCAAAAATTCCTGAGAGAACACCACCACTTGTCTGTGTTTCAGCAAAGGGTAGGGCTGAGGTGCGGGAAAGGGGAGTGTAATAATTGTTCTGTCTAATTTACGCCCATCACCTATTACACACACATAGCTGATGTAACTTGCACACTGAAGAGGCTATTAGTGCAAACCTACTCTTCGCACTATTCACACATCTGTGATGCCAATCCCTCCCCCATCCAGCAAAAGTAAATGCCTGTATCAGTGTGTAACTTGTCAGATATTTACAGACCCCGGCATGGGTAGAGGATGCAGGTCCTGTGAGGATGAGGAGACGCCTGAAGGGGAATTCTTGGGTGTCAGGGTGTATCACTAGGAGTATTTTTTAAGGGAAAATTAATAGAGTTCATTTATAATTGAATTTACACATGTAAATATTGAGTGAGGCAATAGAGGTCAATGGAAGTGACAAAGGGTCCTGTGGCATCTTATAGACTAACAGAGGTATTGGAGCATAAGCTTTCGTGGGTGAATGCTCACTTCTTTGGATGCAAGCAGTGGAAATGTCCAGGGGCAGATATAAATGTACAGGGAAGAGTCAGGCTAGAGATAACGAAGTTAGCTCAATCAGGGAGGGTCAATGTTACTGAATTTTAAAAAGGGCCCCAGAGGTGATCCCGGCAATTACAGGCCTGTAAGCCTGACTTCAATACCGGGCAAACTGGTTGAAACTATAATAAAGAACGTTGTCAGGCATATACATCAACATAATTTGCTGGGGAAGAGTCAACATGGTTTTAGTAAAGGGAAATCATGCCTCACCAATCTACTAGAATTCTTAGAGGGGGTCAACAAGCATGCGGACCAAGGGGATCCAGAGGTATAGTGTACTTAGATTTTCAGAAAGCCTTTGACAAGGTCCCTCACCAAAGGCTCTTAAGCAAAGTTAGCTGCCACAGGATAAGAGGGAAGGTGCTCTCATGGATTGGTAACTGGTTAAAAGATAGGAAACAAAGGGTACGTATGAATGGTCAGTTTTCAGATCTGGAAAACGGGGTAAACAGTGAGGTGGCAAAATTTGCAGATGATACAAAATCACTAAAGATAGTTAAGACCCAGGCAGACTGCAAAGAGCTACAAAACTGGGTGAATAGGTAACAAAATGGCAGATGAAATTTAATGTTGAAAATGCAAAGTAATGCACATTGGAATACATAATCCCAAATATACATATAAAATATTTAGATGGGGTCTAAATTAGCTATTACCACTCAGGAAAGAGATCTTGAAGTCATTGTGGATAGTTCTCTGAAAACATCCACTCAATGTGCAGTGGCAGCCAAAAAGTGAACAGAATGCTGGGAATAATTAAGGGATAGATAATAGGACAGAAAATATCATGTTGCCTCTATATAAATGCATGTTACTCCCACATCTTGAATACTGTGTGCAGATGTGGTCGCCCCATCTCAAAAAAGATAGATTGGAATTGGAAAAGGTTCAGAAAAGGGCAGGAAAAAAGATTAGGGGTATGGAACAGCTTCCGTATGAGGAGAGATTAATAAGACTGGGACTTTTCAGCTTGGAAAAGAGATGGCTTAGAGGAGATATGATTGAGGTCTATAAAATCATGACTGGTGTAGAGAGAGTAGATAAGGAAGAGTTGTTTACTGCTTCTCATAACACAAGAACTAGGAATCACCAAATGAAATTAATAGGCAGCAGGTTTAAAACAAATAAAACGAAGCATTTCTTCACACAACACACAGTGAACCAGTGGAACTCCTTGCCAGAGGATGTTGTGAAGGCCAAGAGCATAACAGGGTTCATTTGGATAGGTTCATCGATGGCTATTAGCCAGGATGGGCAGGGGTGGTGTCTCTAGCCTCTGTTTGCCAGAAGCTGGGAATGAGCGACAGGGGATGGATCACTTGAGGATTACCTGTTCTGTTCATTCCCTCTGGGGCACCTGGCACTGGCCACTGTCAGAAGACAGGATACTGGGCTAGATGGACCTTTGGTCTGACCCAGTAGGGCCATACTTATATTCTTAATTAAGAAACTGGTCCTAAGTATGTATCCCTTGTACTGCAAAGAGGCAGTAGCATAATTTGAACTTTCTTTAGTGGAGAAAGTAAAAAAAAAGGTATATAATGAGGCAATGAAATGCATGTATAAATAGCTTTAATGCAGGAGAGATAAATACAATGACTGTTTTCACCATGCACATCCCATGTGTTAAAACATGTCATGATACAATGGACCACACTCAGAAGCAGCGGTCCAGTAAGGCTGTGTGTGGGAAGGTCACAATTGTAATATTACAGTGTTCAAGTAGCCTGTGGAGCTACCAGCCACAACATATCAAAGACCTTAGCAAGATTCAAAGGGGGACTGGATGTTTATACGGGTAACCATAAAATACAGTTACAGTAGGGAGAATTTTTTTAAAAAATAGTCTTGGAGAGACTCTAAACCATCCTGATTTACACCACAAAATATGGCTAATGAGTGGGTGTCATGGGGGCATTTTCCCTGGGAGCAGGTTATCACATAGGTGCGTATTGGAGGACTTCTTCCACCTTCCTCTGATGCATATGGAACTGGTCACTTGATACTGGGCTAGATGGACTGCAGGTCTGATCCAGTCTGGCAGTGCCTATCTTTCTTTCAGTGATGTGAATCCAAGACTATGTTTTTCTCATCTTCACTGAGATCCTGGGAGTCTCTAGACCTGAACTGAGAGCAGAAAGATGTCTCATTAAATATCATTAAATATCATCCTGTTCTTTTTCCTTTCAGGAAGGAAAGTTCAAAACTCCTCTGACCTGCCAGTCCATCATGTCAGCTGTCAATGACACCAAATCAAATTCTGCAGTGTTCCTTCTCACCGGAATACCTGGGCAGGAACTCCTCCATCCCTGGATCTCTATCCCCTTTTGCTTAATGTATGTTATTTCAATAGTAGGAAATTCAGTCATTCTGTTCATTATAAAATCAGATCCAAACCTCCATGAACCCATGTACATTTTCCTTTCCATGTTGGCAATCACAGACCTTGGCTTATTGTTAGCCACCATACCGACGATACTGGGCGTATTCCTGTTGAACTCTAGAGACATCAGCCTTGATGCATGTTTTGCCCAGATCTTCTTCATCCACTCCCTTCAGTGTATTGAATCCTCTGTGCTTTTGTTGATGGCATTTGACCGCTTCGTTGCGATCTGTAACCCGCTGAGATATACTTCCATCTTAACCCTGTCGAGAGTAGGCAAGCTGGGACTGGTGTTTGTGCTAAGATCAGTGACCCTAATATTCCCACTCCCCTTTCTCCTTAAACGGTACCAATATTGTCGAGCCAATGTCCTCTCCCATTCCTACTGCCTGCACCAGGAAGTCATGAAAATGGCTTGTTCGGATATCACAGTGAACAATATCTATGGGTTGACTGTTGCAATCTCAACGATGGGTTTGGACTCGCTGCTCATCTTCCTGTCTTATGTGAGGATCCTCAAAACAGCGCTGAGCATTGCATCGTACGCGGAGTGCCTCAGGACCCTGAACACCTGTGTCTCCCACCTCTGTGCCGTCCTGCTCTTCTATATACCAGAGATTGGCCTGGCTCTGATACACAGATTCGGGAATAACTCTTCTCACTCGCTTCAGATTCTCCTGGGCTACGTCTACCGGCTGGTTCCTCCCCTGATACATCCAATCGTGTACAGCGTGAAAAGTAAACATCTTTGTGCGAGGATAATCAGAGTGTTCATCAAGTGAAGGGTCAGTTCATCACCCGGCTCCCGCACTGGTGACACGGGAGATGAAAAACATGGGGCACAGCCACCTATTCGATCCTGAATCCTCTTCCCCTGAGGCCACTCCCTCTGTCCTATCTCTTCCCTCCAGTTCCGCCCCCTTCTTCTGCTTTTTACCTGAGGCTCCATCTCCTCTCCAGGCTGGAAGCCAAAGTCAGGCCTTGGTAAGAGCTGCCCAAGCAACCAGTGCCACCGTGAGGAGTCCCATGCCCTCTATCTGCCCTGGACAGGTAACTTGGAGGCTCGAGAGAAACCACCAGCCTGTGGTCCTGCCCCCAGGATATACAATCCATGTAAGGTGGAGAGTCTGGGGCTCCCCACGGTGGCCTGGGTTCTCTGGGTAGCTCTTACCACAGCCCAGCTCTGGCCTGGCCTGGGGACAGAGCTTTGGGGAAGTGGAGGAGCACAGAGCAGGGCTTAGCGGGAAGTGATGGGTCAAGGGGGGCTTCCCAAAAGAATGCAAGTTGGGGCAGACCTATCTCTATATATCAAGAGCAAAGCATGTCCAACTTCGCTTGTTGTGAAACGTGAGATAGATGAATGTAGACGTATGACAGCTGCCTGTTATTTTAAAACCATTTTCTCATGGATCCGTTGTCTGTGGTGTGTTGTGCACATTTCATTGTAAGCAGCCACCACAGTTGCAGTTTTGCTTTTGCTATTATTCCAACAGATTATAGGCTCATTCGCGAACCAAAAAACCCCTCAAATGAAAAACAAAGAAACTGAAACTGATTCAGTTGAAGCCTGGCCCCTGCATATATCAGTATATATATTTATGTGGTGGGGGGGATCATGAACTTTGACAGACACAAAGAAGGGGGTATGAACAAATAAGTTAGATAATAACTGATCCAGTGTGACATCCTGTATAGCACAAGCTGCAGAATTTAACCCAGTTACCCCCGTACTGAGCTCATTGACTTGTGCTTGACTATTGCATAACTTGTGCTCATCTAAACTGTATCTTCCAGGAAGGTGGATTCAGTCTTGATTTGGATGTATCAGGAGAATCCACCACCTCCCTTGGCTGTTTTTTCCCACTGGTTAAGCACCCTAGCTGTAAAAAGTGTGTTCCTCATTTCCAAATTTAATTTGTCTGGCTTCAGTTTCCAGCCATTGGTTGTTGTTACACCTTTCTCTGTTAGATTAACGAGCCCGTTTGTGGCTGATATTTCGTGCCTGTGAAAGTGCTTGTACACTGTCTTCAAGTCAGCTCTCAATCTTCCCTACTTTTACTCACTATGCCCCTGTTTATACAGCCAAGGGTAAATTGGAAATGCCAGAGGAGAAAGGAACACTGGGAGCTCATGTGGAGTTGTTTGTCTGCTATGACTCTCTTATGAGCCCTGGCCAATGGATTTGTCCTTCAGTAGGTTCAGGAGAAAGCATAACTCAGTGTAATCATCTGGAAAAGGAATTGATCTTGGGTTCCTGTTTAGTGATGTCATGGGAGGCTAATTCTCTGAGTTTCTGGTCATCTCAGTATGCTAAACCACCAGCTTCACCCTGCTCAGCCATTAGTCCCAGAGAGAAAGGATGGTTCAGGGGTTAAAGTGTTAGTGTGGGACTCAGAAGAACTGGCTTCAGTTCCAGGCTCTTCCACAGATGCCTTCTGTGACCTTGGGCAACTCACTTATTCCCTCTATGCCTTAGAAATTTGTGTTTTAATACAGCTCAGTGTAAAGGTATACATCTTGGAAGAAGGGGTGCCGGCCATCCTTACGAGATGGGGGACCCAGTGCTGGGAAACACTGACACTGAAAAAGACTTGGGGGCCATAGTGGATAATCAACGGAACATGAGCTCTGAGTGCAACACTATGGCTGAAAAAGCTAGTGCAATCTGGGATGTACAACCAGGGGAATGTCAAGGAGAAGTAAAGAGGTTATTTTACCTCTGTATTTGGCACCGGTGCCATCGCTGTTGGAATATTGTTTCCAGTTCTGGTGTCTACAGTTCAGGAGGGAAGTTGATTAATTGGAAAGGGGTCAGAGAAGAGACACGAGAATTATTAAAGAATTAGAAAACCTACTTTATAGTGATAAACTGAAGGAGCTCAATATATTTAGCTGAATGAAGAGAAGGTTAGAGGGTGACTTGATCACAGTCTGCCTGGGGAACAAATGTTTAACAATAGGCTCTTCCATCTATCAGAGAATGTTATAACAGGATCCAATGGCTGAAGGCTGAAGCTAGACACATTCCAACTGGAACTTAGGTATAATTCTTTTAACAATGAGAATATTTACCATGGGAACAATTTAGCAAATGATGTAGTACATTCTTCAGCACTGACTATTGTTAAATCAAGGCAAGATGTTATTCTAACAGTTCTGCTCTAGGAGTTATTGCAGAGCAGGTCTCTGGCCTGTGCTATGCAGGGGGTCAGGCTAAGTGGTCACCATGGTGCCTTCTGGCCTTGGGATCTGCCCAGTGGTATTAATAGCACTGTCCGTCCACACAGACTGTTGTACTGACAAATATGTTATGATTTTGAGATTATTATAATATGATTATGATGCATCAGGTACAAAATATGGCTTGTGAAGTGTCATTGGGAAAGTTATGATTGGCTGAATATGATTATCCTATTGGCATGCATGTATGATTTTTGTACCTGAAGTTATGAATAATGACTATATATTTGTACTTCATATGTGCTAACTTTTGGTAACACCCACAACTAGCCTTTCTGGAACAGCAATGAAAAAGCTAGACAGTGCTGTTGGCTCATGAATAAAGACAATGAACCAGGGAAGAGATTAGCCCTCCTGTGAACATTTCAGCCTATTCAACATCTCAGTAATGGCTGCTATGACTCAACAGGGTATGCAAGGGCATGTGACCAGACCACATGACACTGAACTCCATTTTGGTACCTGTATTTTTCCACAAACTGACATAGAACTTGGCTTGAAACAAATGGTTCCCGCCATAAGGAAAATCTATACGAAGTGGGGGATTACATCATCTCTTGGCCTCACTCCATAGGCAAGAGACTTCCTGCAAACACCCACAGAATAAAGACTGAACCAGGGAAACGCTGGTCCTAGGCTAACGGGATTTCTAGCCTGCATATGAAAACTTGGTGGACTGATTGTATCCGTGAAAAACTGCCAATTCATATCCTATCTAGTATGGCAGCCTTAGCTAATTTTCTTTGATCTGTTTGCTATCGCTTATAATCACATAAAATCGATCTTTCTGTAGTTAATCAACTTGCTTTTTATTGTATTATAACCGGTGTATTTTGAGTGAAGTGTCTGTAAAATCGCAGCTCTGCAAACAAAGGCCTATCTATCCCACATCAAGGGGAAAGAGACCTATATTAAGAAGTTTGCATTGTACAGACCCCTGTGCAGTCCAAGTTGGTATAATTCTGGGTTTATACTCCAGCAAGGTTGCAAGGCTGCAGGGGGGGAAATTGGCTGTTGTCTCCTATTTGTCCGTGAGTGGCTTAATTAATGCACTCAGGTAGCTCACTTCAGTGTGTGGCCCAACCTGCTCTCATGATGGGGGACCAACATTGCCTGAAGAGGTTGACTGTGTCTCCAGCAGAGCAGAGTGAGAGAGGCCTGCCCAGCTGAATGGTTAAGGGGCTCCGCAGTTCCATCGGCTCTCAGACTGAACCCCAGGGAGGACAAACCGTTACAGAGGTTTTAGAACAAACTGATAAATTAAATGACAATAGGTTGCCAGGACCAGATGATATTCACTCAAGAGTTCTGAAGGAACACAAACAACAAGTTGCAGAATTACTAACTGTGGTATCAAAAAGAAAAGGAATACTTGTGGCACCTTAAAGACTAACAAATTTATTTCAGCATAAGCTTTCGTGGGCAACAGCTCACTTCATCGGATGCATGGAATGGATCACATAGTAAGCAAATATTTATACATACAGAGAAACATGAAAAGGTGGAAGTAACCATACCAACTGTAAAAGGCTAATTAATTGAAAGGAACTATTAGCAGGGGAAAGAAACTTTTGAAGTGATAATCAAGATGGCCCATTACGGATAGTTGACACAGAGGTGTAAGGGTACTTACTAGGATATTAAATGAGGGGAAATAGATTCAATTAACGTAATGATCGAGCCATTCCCAGTCTCTGTTCAAACCTGAGTTAATGGTATCTAGTTTGCATATTAATTCAAGTTCGGCAGCTTCTCGTTGGAGTCTGTTTTTGAAGCTTTTTTGTTGCTACTTCTCTGAAACCTAACTGTGGTATATAATGTTTCGCTTAAATCAGCCTCTGTACCAGATGACTGGTAGATAGATAATATGATGCTGATTTTTAAAAATCTCTCCAGAGGTGATCCTGGCAATTTCAGGCCAGTAATCCTAACTTCTGTATCAGGCAGATTTGTTGAAACTATAGTAAAGAACAGAATTATCAGACACATAAATGAACATAATTTGTTGGGGAAGAGGCAACACAGCTTTTGCAAAGGAAAATCATTCCTCACCAATGTACTAGAATACTTTGAGGGTGTCAACAAAATTGTTGACAAGGGTGATCCAGATTGTAAAGTGTACTTGGACTTTCAGAAAGCCTTTGAGAAGGTCCCTCACCAAAGGCTCTTAAGAAAAGTAAGTAGTCACGGGATAAGAAGGAAGGTTCTCTCCTGGATCAGTAATGGGTTAAAAGATAGGAAACAAATGGTAGGAATAAATGGTCATTTTCAGAATGGACAAAGGTAACTAGTGGTGCTCCACAGGGATCTTTACTGGGACCACATATTCATAAATAATCTGAAAAAAATGGTTAAGCAGTAAGGTGGCAAAATGTATAGACAAGACAAAATTATTCAACATCCTTAAATCCAAAGCAGAGAGTTACAAAGGGATCTCACAAAACTCAGTGACTAGGCAACAAAATGGCAGATTAAATTCAGTGCTGATAAATGCAAAGTAATGCACATTGGAAAATCATAATCCAAACAGGGGCGGCTCTCACAATTTCACCGCCCTCGACGCAGGCAGATGTAGTGGGGCCCCGCTTCCGACACCTGCCTGCGTCGGGGGCGGGACTCCACTATGTCTGCTTGCATCGGGGGCGGGGCTCCACCCCCAATGCGGGCAGTCCCAGTCCGCGGCAGCAAGGGGAGAGTGCCGGATCTGCTGCCCTATTGCTGCCGTGGCAGGCGAGAATGGGGCGGCAGTCCGAGTCCTGCGGCGGCAATTCGGCGGCGGGAAGAGCGGACCTGCCACCGAATCGCCGCCGTGGGACTCGGACTGCCGCCCCCTTCTCGCCTGCCACCCCAAGCACCAGCTTGGAAAGCTGGTGCCTGGAGCCGGCCCTGAATCCAAAATATACATACAAAATTATGGTTCCAAATTAGCTGTTATCACTCAAGAAAGAGATCTTGGAGTCATTCTGGATAGTTCTCTGAAAACATCCACTCAGTGTGCAGATGTAATAAAAAAAAAAAACCCTAACAGAGCGGGGGGAATCATAAATGGCAGCTATATTAGGCCAGGACCGGCTAAGCCTCTCCAGCCACAGCTGCGGCCGCCTCATACCAGACACCAGACACCAGTTGTGTGATTTGCACTGGAAATGTTTTGCTTATTATTATGCACTATGCAGATTCCAGGGCGGGGCTGAGGAGGCAGTACATGCTACTCCACTTCCTGGGTTCATCAGTAATCTCCCTGGAACTCCATGGAGATTATTGATGAACCCACAGTGTTGGGATATGTTAGGGTTAAGTAAAGACCTTGGAACCTGCTGATGTGCTGACATGGCATTAGGGGATAAAGGCATAAGCAGGCAGTATTTCTTTGTTTGATAAATAAGTTGCCATATTTTTCCCTTCCCTGTTGCTTGTAAGAATTGATAAACCCTGCAGCTGCATGAGAAATGTAGTTGTCTAATGAATAGCCTTTGTATTAAAGAAGTGTTATCTCCCCCTCCCTTCCTTTTCCAGCTCCATAAACAAGCCCTGGGTCATGGACCCTTCCTCCCTTGCCTGAGAATTGCTCATGGCCCCTTCTTCTCCCCCCTCCCCCCCGAGAACCACCGATTAAGGGAATTTGTTGCAACAAATTACTGCAAAGAAATGTATTTTCAAGATAAAAATGCCTGTATAACATGTGTAATTGGGTCGTGGGGAACAAGTATCTCAATAAAGAATCCCGTACTCAAATCCGCCTCTGGGTCAACCTTCTCTTTTCTTCTAACACCCAGAAAGAAGAGTAACACAGACGACTGTGATAGATTATCACCCCCAGGGTGCAGTTTGAGATCTGTAAAAACTGCTCTGCCCCTTACCTCTCCAGCTGGTCTGGCCAATCTGACTCTGCTTTGTTGGTGACACAGCCAGCCTCTGCAAACCCGGTGTCACCCAACACAACAGCAGGTGTTGCCACCCATCCAACTAAGGTGCCTCAGTGCTTTACCTAAGCCACTCAAAGACAAGCAGGAGACAACAGCCCATTTCCCAGCTCCTCCGCCTTTCACCCTTGCTGGAGTATAAACCCAGAATTATACCGTCTTGCATGGCACAGGTGCCTATACGGCATAAACCCAGTAATATAGGTTGCTTTCCCCTTGATGTGGGAATGATATGTAACGGTCTTTGTACTCAGAGCTGAGATTTTCCCCAGACACTTTACTCAAAACATGCTGGTAAAGAAAAAGCATAAAACAAGTTTCTTAAGAACAAAAAGATCAATTTGATGTGATTATAAGTGACAACAAACATATCAAAGCATGTACAGGGTATCAGACGCAATGGTGAGCTAATATTAATCCTAGTTTTCTTGCTAATCAACTATAATTTTTCCAATATACACAAATACACAGAGCAACCAATTCCTCTCCGACTCGGCAGAGATCCCAAGGGTTCTCATCTCCCTTGGGAAGACCCCTTAATTTCTGTTTACTCCTAAAGCTGGATAAAGAGCACAGAAGAGCAGACAGGCTTGTCTCCAGCCTGTTTACATCCAGATACCTGTTCTCTGCTAGAGGCTGAGTGAACCCCATTGGGATTGCACAGAGCTATATTATAAACGGTGCACATCCCGGTGTCAGTTCTCAGTATGCAATGTTGCTGCAAATGCTGGAGTGAGACAGATGTGGGACACGACTATCTGAGGGGGATTCCCAGGGAAGACACGTCTGCCTCAGAATTCACAGCTACCCATCTCTTGCTGAGGAGCTCACCTGCTCGACAAACCCAGTGCTACATGGGTGTGATGAGAGAGAGCGTAAGTCTGTGGCCTTTTCCAGTCTGCACAGCCATTAAACATGCCGGGGCCCTTGGCTCAGGACATGAGCTTGCTCCAGTATCATGAGCCAGAATGTCCATCTTTGCTGTGTCCCCATGGCTGGTGGCCTCCAGCCCCAACGTGGCTGCATTTCAGTGGCACAGGGGACCCTTCAGGATGAAAGTTGTTGGTGGATGTGTGATACAAGACCAAATTCTGAGGCTGTATCCCATAGTTTGTTCAAGTACCATTGAATCAAAACTCCCCTTGGAGTAAGAACTGAATAAATACCTCAGGAGCCAGCAGTGTGGTAATGCACTGACACTGTCCTCCTCCTCTTAAATTTCAGGGATCTGGTAGTTAACGGGTGCATGGAGAGGGGGAAACTCTTACCTGACTTTATCAGCTGGAAAACATGGAGATGCTCGGGCTCTTCACTGGAACAATTCTATGAATTTTTCAACATGGGCAAGACATCTTCTCTTCTAACTTAATTCAATAATTTGGCTGTACTGTTATGCAGAAAAATTTCAAAAAACAATTCAGCCAGATGTAGACACCCAGTGTGGGAAATTTCAGTGTGGGAAACTTATAAGCAACTGAAAATGAGGACTCCTAATTGAAGGTGTCAGACAGCCTTAACTGAAGTTGGTGCCAAAAGCATGACCCACAATGGCCACAATTAGCTCAATGTGATTCATTTGTGAATCACACCGAGTTCAGCTCTTCTTTCCAATAATGACAGTGGCAGGGAGTTCCACAGACTAAATATGGATTATGTAAACAATTTTCATTTCTCAATATTATATGTTCAGACTTTCAATGTAATTCCGTGTTCCCTTGTTTTTGTGTTATGATACACAGTAAATATGAATGCTTGATCTACTTTCTTTACCGATAAATTCATAGGGTTCAAGGTCAGAAGGGACAATAAGATCATCCAGTCTGACCTCCTATATAACACAGGCCATTAAATTTCACCCAGTTGCCCCCGAATTGAGCTCCATGACTTGTGTTTGACTAAGACCTGATCTACAGTAGGATTTACATTAGGGAATCACAGAACCATAGGGTTAGAAGGGACCACAAGGATCATCTAATCAGAGCCCTACCAAGATGCATGATTTGTTGTGTCTTAGTCATGCCAGACAGATAGTGATCCACTTCCTGTGGAAAACCTCCGGCAAAGGAGATCGAACGACCTTCCCTGGCATCTGTTCCTTTGTCCTACAGTTCTCAGGTTAGGAAGTTCTTCCTGAGATTTCATCTAAATCTGTTATGCTGTAGTTTGAACCCATTGCCTCTTGTCCTGAGCTTTGCGGCAAGAGAGAACAACTTTCCTCCACATTGTTATCGAAGCCTTTCAAGTATTTGAACACTGCTATTGTGTCCTCTCTTAATCTACTCTTAGAAACTAAACATACCCTGTTCCTTCAGCTTGCTCATATGGCTTGTACTCCCTCCCTTTGATCATCTTTGTCACTAGCCTCTGGATCCTCCCCAGTTACTCTACACCCTGTGTACAGAGCGGTAACCAAAACTGGGCACAGTACTCCAGATGAGGACTAATGAGCGATGAGTAGAGTGGTAATATCCCGTTTCGTGACTTGCATGCTATGCCTCTGATACTGCAACTTAACATTGCATTTTCATTTTTTGAAATGGCAAAAATAATCCACACCATTGAGAGATGTAGCTATATCAAACTAACCCCGGTGTAGACCGTATGAGGTCAATAGAAGAATTCTTCCATCTACCCAGCTACCACCTCTCAGGGAGGTGGATTGCCTACGCTGACGGGAGAACCTCTGCCGTCAGTGTAAGCAGTGTCTACAATGAAGAGCTAGGGCAGCACCGCTGTAGTGCTTTCAGAGTGGAGAAGCCCTGAGGCAGATCTTCCAGAAAAGCATCCAGGCTGCATCTGCAGATGATGAGGAGCTGGAGAATCCACCACTTCCATTTGCAGTGAGTTCCAACAGTTAATCACCTTCAGTGCTAAACATTTGGCCCTTATTTCCAACTGGAGTTTGTCTGGCTTCAGCTTCCAGACACTGGGTCTTGCTCTGCCTTCCTCTGCTAGATTTTAGAGACCATTAATACCCAGGGTTTTCTCCCCATGATAACCTTCGTTTGATAATCTTTTTGATAAGATAAATAGATGAAGCTCATTAAGACTCTCACTGTTAAAGGCATTTTCTCCACCCTCTAATCATTTTTTCTCCAGCCTCTCCCATTTTTCAACATCCTTTTGGAAACGTGGAACCCAGGACTGCATGCAGTCAGTTTCACCAATGTCTTATGGAGAGGTAAAATCCTTCCCCTGCTCCAACTCACCACTCCCTTGTTTATGCATCTCAGGATTGCACCAGCCCTTTCTGCCACAGCATCACACTGGGAGCTCATGATGAGTTGGTTCCCCACAGTCACCCCTAAATCCTTTCCAGGGTCCCTGCATTTCATAATACAGTGCCCAAGTCTGTGGGTCAGGTTTGAATTCCCAGTTCTGAGAGGATAACTTTGCATGTGACTGTATTAAAACATTGTGTTTGCAAGGGCCCAGCTCACCAAACCCTCCACAGCAATTGATATGCCTGTTCTGTTCTACTCATTGTAACCAATCTGCCAATCTTTTGTATGGTCCACAATTTTATCTGCACTGATTTTCTTTTTGCTTTCAAATCACTTATGTAAAGATTGAATAGCATCGGGCCTAAAACTGATCCCTGCAGAACACCACCAGAAACACCTTCATTCCCTGACAATGACCCACTGATAACTGCTTTCTGAGATCTGTTGGTTATCCCGTTTTTAGTCCATTTAACATGTACTCCACTGCTAATGCACTGTGTTCATTTTTTATCTGCATGTTTTCCCCTACTAAATGAAATGCCTCAGAGAAATCAAAGTCTATTGCATCTGCATCATTCCCTTGATCAACCAAACATGTATTCTCATTAAAGGATGAAATCAGGTTGATTTGACAAAACCTGTTTTCCATAAAGCATGGTGTTAATTGGCATTAATTATATTCCCTGACTTTTTTTTAACTAATCCCATACCAGGATTTTTTCCATTTTTTTCCTCACCTCGTCAAATATTTTAAATAACCTTTCCCTTTATTTTGTTATAGTTTACTTTTCACACAGAATTATCCTCCATTTGCCATTTTTCTTTGTCTCTGATGCTCCCTGACTGCATACTTCTGGTTCCGAGTGAGGTGTGTGGTTGATCTGGGAGTTTGTAACTTGTGTTCATAATTCTAACGTACTATTGTAGGAGCTGTTTAAAAGCCTCCTCGACTGCTAATGCACTGGAAAGTATTTCATCAGCTCAGGTGATAGGAGCACTTGATACTTCTTCAGAACAAAATTATTCCTTGAACAAATCTACTTTTTCTTCAACATTTACAAGTTTCTTTTCTCTTTGTTACATGTTGCTTTCCTCCCCTTAATTGCTGTATTTTGCATTGATCCGGGTTTTTGTCCAAAGTTCTCTGCTTTCTTGACTGTGGAATCTTGGCTTTGTAGCTGCGTAATAATCTTTTCTTCAAAAAGTCCCAATTTCCATTCCCCTTTTTCAGCTAAATGTTTCCTCCCAAACCATTTTGTTGATAATTTGACTCAGCTTCGGAGAACTTGTCCTTTTTAAACACTAAGCATCTTTACATGTTACTGGTTAGAAACTCTTCTGTTTGTCCATTTTTAATGTAATCAGTTGTAGTCCTTATTTTGTTCTCCTGTATTTAATGTCCCCTTCCTTGTGTCATCTCTAAACTAAACAGTCCCAGACTTTTCAGTCTGTCAACAGAGGGCAGCCTCCCACATTAACAGAGCCAGTCTTGGAACTCCCCTTTCTATCTGCTATGTCCTTGTGTGACCAAAACTGAGCGCTTATCAACAGCAGGTTATCCTCCCTCCCATTCCTTGGCCATCCGAACATTCTCTTTGTTTTTGGCCACTATTGCGAATGAGTATGTGTTTTCATGGAGCTGCTAACAGTGAGGACCAGGTATTTTCCCTGGGATGTGTTCTATTTGGGATATTTGCCCCTGGCACCTGTCTAGGCAAAGGTTTGGGTTTTTTCACTCTCAGATTTTGAGCAACTGGGTGCATCTGGAAGTCCCTACAGGATAGACTCTCTAGCCTGGCTTTCATTGCAATAAGGAACAGTGATGGCTAGCTTGGGGAGGGATAGCTCAGTGGTTTGAGCATTGGCCTGCTAAACCCAGGGTTGTGAATTCAGTCCTTGAGGGGGCAATGTAGGGATCTATGGCAAAAATTGGGGATTGGTCCCCCTTTGAGTAGGGGGTTGGACTAGATGACCTCCTAAGGTCCCTTCCAACCCTGATATTCTATGATTCTATGGATAGCTAGAATCCACACCTGTGTTCCCTGATGGTGCCTTTTCTCTCACAACACCACATGTAGAAATTATTAATGCGTGGAGCATCATAAAAATGGAATTGGCATTAGCAGAATCAAAGATTTTCATAATTCATTTATCTCAATAATGAAAATGGCATTTTTCCCTGTGTGAAGAGTGAACAATCTGTTTCACCCACAAGAACATCCTCCGGTTGTGCATGCAGTGTCTCATATTAACATTGTCTCTCCACCCAGGCATTTGTACTGCGACCTTCACCCTAGACCCTGGGCACCTACAGGAAGGCAGGGGAATATATGGTACATGCAGGGGACACTATTCTGCCTCAGAGTTGGACACCTTCTCCCCTACTCCATGTCAGATTCCAACACAACAGCCTTCACCAACCCCTCCACCTTCATCCTGCTGGGCATTCCTGGCCTGGAGGCGGCCCATGTCTGGATCTCCATCCCCTTCTGCACCATGTACACCATAGCCGTCTTGGGGAACATAATCATCCTTTTCATCGTGAAGACAGAGCCGAGCCTCCATGCACCCATGTACTATTTCCTCTGCATGCTGTCTGTCACCGACCTCGTCCTGTGCACGTGCACAATTCCCAAAATGCTGAGCATCTTCTGGTTCAATTCCAGGGAGATAAATTTTAGTGCCTGCCTCACCCAGATGTTCTTCATTCATTGCTTCTTTGCAATGGAGTCTGGGATCTTCATGGCCATGGCTTTTGATCGCTACGTGGCCATCTGCGATCCACTGAGACATTCCACCACCCTGACAAATCCCGTGGTGGCCAAGATCGGCCTGGCCTTGGTGTTGCGTGGAGGCACATTCGCATTGCCCTGTCCCTTACTGGCAAGGCAGTGGCCATATTGCAGAACTAACATCATCCCCCACACATGTTGCGAGCACATAGCTGTGGTGAATCTGGCCTGCGCTGACATCCGCATCAGTAGTTACTACGGCCTCACTGTGGCAAACTTGGTCATCTGTCTAGATATGTTTTTTATTGCTGTGTCCTATACCCAGATCCTCAGGGTTATCTTCAGCCTCCCCACAAAGGACGCCCGGCTCAAGACTTTTGGGACCTGTGGCTCCCACCTCTGTGCCATTTTAGCATTTTACATCCCAGGTCTCTTCTCTGTCCTCACATATCGGTTTGGCCACCATGTGGCCCTGCATTTCCACGTTCTCTTTGCTAATGTGTGCCTCCTGGTGCCCCCCATGCTCAATCCCATCATTTTCGGTGTGAGGACCAAACAGATCCGGGACAGGCTGCTCCGGCTCTTTACTCATAAAGGGACCTAGTGTTTTCTCCTAGTGCTTTGGATCTCAGACCGAGCTCTGCACCAAGCTGGCTTGTGACATGGTGCTGGGCCCTCTTCCCTGGATCACGTACTGGACAGTCAGAGAGACATTAAACCCTTTCTTGACCTTAGTGTGCTGTCTTAGCATGACAAACTGTGGAATTGGTCGGTGTACAACAGCTTTCAAATTGCTGTTAATTTGACCCCCAAGGTCCCACCCCTTGCCCCACCTCTTCCACCGAGGCCCTGCCCCTGCTCTGCCTCTTCCCCCACAAAGGCCATGCCCCTGTCACTTGCTCCTCCTGTCCCCCTATCACTCGCTGCATCATCTCCATGCCCCCCACCCCAAGCTGCAAGGGCACCATTTCAGATTTTGGTAGGGGTGTCAACTTTAAGCATGATTCAAGGGGCTACTTAGGCACTCAAAACTCTAAATGTTTTGGCAAACAATGTAGCAAATAGCTGACAGGTGCACTGTATCTAATTCCAATACATAAAAAATATATATATATTAGACCCACTCATGTTATACCAAGGCCTGGTCTACACTAAGAGTTTATGTCGAATTTAGCAGCGTTAAATTGAATTAACCATGCACCCATCCACACAACAAAGCCATATATTTTGACATAAAGGACTCTTAAAATCGATTTCTGTACTCCTCCCCGACGAGGGGATTAGCGCTAAAATCAATATGGCCATGTCGAATTAGGGTTAGTGTGGATGGAATTTGACAGTATTGGTCTCTGGGAGCTATCCCACAGTGCGCCACTGTGACCTATCTGGACAGCAGTCCGAGCTCGGATGCTCTGCCCAGGTACACAGGAAAAGCCCCGGGAACGTTTGAATTTTATTTCCTGTTTGGGCCAGTTTAAATTTCATTTCCTCTTTGGCCATCGTGGCGAGCTCAGCAACATTGGTAACGATGCAGAGCTCTCCAGCAGAGGTGACCATGCAATCCCAGAATAGAAAGAGGGCTCCAGCATGGACAGAATGGGAGGTATTCGATCTGATAGCTGTATGGGGAGATGAATCCGTGCTATCAGAACTACGTTCGAAAAAACGGAATGCAAAAATCTACTAAAAAATCTCCAAGGCCATGATGGACACAGGATACAGCAGGGATGCAATGCAGAGCCACGTGAAAATTAAGGAGCTGAGACAAGCATACCAGAAGACCATAGAGTCAAACGGACGCTCCGAGTCGCAGCCCCATACATGCCGCTTCTATGCTGCACTGCATGCCATTCTAGGGGGGGCCGCCACCACTACCCCACCCCTGTCCGTGGACTCCGAGGATGGGGTATTCTCATCAGTCGCTTCGTCTGAGATTTTTGCGAATGGGGAAGATGATGATGGGGATGATGAGGACGAGGTAGTCAAGAGCACACAGCACATTGATTTCCCTAACAGCCAGGATCTTTTCATCAGGTGAGTGTATCTTTTGAATTGAAAAGACATGGTTTAAAAGCAAGTGATTTTTAATGATTAATTTCTTCTGAGGACTTGGGATGCATTCGTGGCCAGTACAGCTACTGGAAAAGTCTGTTAACATGTCTGGGGATGGAGCAGAAATCCTCCAGGGACATCTCCATGAAGCTCTCCTGTAGGTACTCTAAAAGCCTTTGCAGAAGGTTTCTGGGGAGAGCAGCCTTATTGCATCCTCCAAGGTAGGAAACTTTACTACGCCAGGCCAGTACCAAGTACTCTGGTATCATTGCACGACAAAGCCTGGCAGCATACGGCCCCAGTGTTTGCTGGCATTCAAGCAACATCCGTTCTTTCTCTGTCTGTGTTATCCTCATCAGAGTGACATCATTCATGGTTACCTGTTTGAAATATGGGAATTTAATTACGGGGACATTCAGAGGTGGCCGTTTCTACTGGGCTGTTTGCCTGTGCCTGAAAAAAAAATCCTCCATGCAGTTTCCAGCCACGTGGTGGGGGCGGGGATGGGGGATCCTTCATGCTGAGCACTTTGCATTCGGCTAGCAGGGTTCTTCCCTGATACCAGCCACACGGTGGGGGAGGGGGACACTTAATGCTGAGCAGTTGGCGTTCGGCTATCAGGGATCTTCCCTGATACCAGCCACGTGGTGGGGGCGGGGATGGGGGACCCTTGATGCTGAGCAGTTTGCATTCGGCCAGCAGGGTTCTTCCCTGATACCAGCCACGCGGAGCGGGAGGGGCACCCTTCATGCTGAGCACTTTGTGTTCAGCTAGCAGGGTTCTTCCATGATACCAGCCACTCGGTGTGGGGAAGGGTAAAGCGATCATCCCAGAGAATGGGATGGCTGGGGTTACTTTGGTTTCTGCTGCTGCACGTTAACCCACAAATCGCAGCACTAACTGGCCAACTCAAGGCGCTTTGCTTGGAACGGGAAAGGAGGGCACTGCTCTTAATTAAGGTTTCTGAAGCCGAAAGTCTATGGCTTACCATGGCCGCCTGCTAGCCGAATTCCGTTGCCCGGCCCTGTGTGTGTGATCTGTACACCAAAGCCCCAGGCACTCAATATAAAGATGCAAAATGCGACCTTGTACTTAAAGCACATGGGCTAGGTACTGTGAATGGTGTTGTTCACCGCGAAAGAGTATACCCATTGTTCTGTAAAATGTATCTTTTTAAAAAATTCTCTCCCTTTTTTTCATCCCGCAGCTGCAACTGTTTTGAGGCTTCCCCCAGCATCTCCCTCCCAAAGGCTATCCCAGATAATGCGGCGAAAAAAACGCACGCACGGCGAGCTGTTCTCTGAGCTCATGCAGTGCTTCCGCACTGAAATAGCTCAGCAAAATGTGTGGAGGGACACAATTGCCCAGTACAAGAAAGCAGGCAATGAACATGAGAACAGGAGGGACGACTGTGAGGACAGGAGGGATGACCGTGAGGACAGGAGGGACACTCAAGATGAGAGGTGGCAGCAGGAAGATCAGAGGGCGAATGAGGCAATGCTGGGGCTAGTCTGGGAGCAAACCGACACGCTCCAGCATCTGGTGGACGTTCTTCAGGAATGCAGGCAGAATGACAGACCGCCGCTGCAGCCCATCTGTAACCACCCTCACCCCTCCCCAAGTCCCATAGCCTCCTCACCCAGAGTCCCAAAAATGCGGGGTGGGGGGAGGCTCCATGCACCCAACCACTCCACCCCGGTGGATTGCCCAAGCAGCAGAAGGCAGGCATTCAACAAGTTTTGAAGCTGCCTTTTCCTTCCCTCCCCCGTCCTCCCCTCCGCCTGCACCCCACCCAGGCTACCTTCCCAGTTCTCTTCCTTTGTTAATAAATGTTGAATAAAGAATACGTGGTTGTTAAACAATGGTGCCTTTATTTCCTTTCAAAGAAAGATGTGCTCGAAGGGGAGGGGAGGGCGGGTGTTAATTAGAGAGGATAGGTAATATAAAAAGAGTAAACAAAGGGGGCAGGTTCTCATCAAGGAGAAACAAACAGAACAGTCACTCGGTACCCTGGCCAGTCATGAAGCTAGTTTTTAAAGCTTCCCTGATGTGCAGTGCGTCCTGCTGTGCTCTTCTAATCGCCCTGATGTCTGGCTGTGCCCTGTCAGGACAAACCCCAGCTAAATCATCCCAGCCAGGGCTTTGTCAAGCCTGACCTTAAAAACCTCTAAGGAGGAGATTCCACCACATCCCTAGGCAACCAATTCCACTGCTTCACCACCCTCCTAGTGAAAAAGTTTTACCTAATATCCAACCTAAACCTCCCTCTCTTCAGCTTGAGACCATTACTCCTTGTTCTGTCATCTTCTACCACTGAGAACAGTCTAGATCCATCCTCTTTGGAAACCCCTTTCAGGTAGTTGAAAGCAACTATCAAATCCCCCCTCATTCCTCTCTTCTGCAGAGAAAATAATCCCAGTTCCTTCAGCCTCTCCTCATAAATCATGTGCTCCAGCCCCCTAATCATTTTTGTTGCCCTCCGCTGGACTCTTTCCAATTTATCCACATCCTTCTTGTAGTGTGGGGCCCAAAACTGGACACAGTACTCCAAATGAGGCCTCACCAGTGCCGAATAGAGGGGAATAATCTCGTCCTTCAATCTGATGGAAATGCCCCTACTTATACAGCCCAAAATGTCATTAGCCTTCTTGGTAACAAGGGCACACTGTTGACTCATATCTAGCTTTTCGTCTACTGTAACCCCTAGGTCCTTTTCTGCAGAACCGCTGCCCAGCCATTCGGTCCCTAGTCTGTAGCAGTGCATGGGATTCTTCCGTCCTAAGTGCAGGACTCTGCATTTGTCCTTGTTGAACCTCATCAGATTTCTTTTGGCCCAATCCTCTAATTTGTCCAGGTCCCTCTGTATCCTATCCCTACCCTCCAGAGTATCAACCACTCCTCCCAGTTTAGTGTCATCTGCAAACTTTCTAAGGGTGCAGTCCACACCATCCTCCAGATTGTTAATGAAGATATTGAACAAAACCGGCCCTAGCACCAACCCTTGGGGCACTCCACTTGATACCGGCTGCCAACTAGACATGGAGCCATTGATCACTACCCGTTGAGCACGACCATCCAGCCAGTTTTCTATCCACCTTACCGTCCATTCATCCAGCCCATACTTCTTTAACTTGCTGGCAAGAACACTGTGGGAGACTGTATCAAAAGCTTTGCTAAAGTCAAGAAATAGCACATCCACTGCTTTGAGCCAATGCTCAATCCACTGAGCTATCCCCCCGAGGACAGGCAGCTAGGGGATATGGTTATGTAATGAGTGGTTAAAGAAAGAGCCCATGCTCTAAATCCAGTCTGGGGGGGAACCTGTGAGAATTTGAAATAAGACAAGTCCAACTCTTTATCAGCTAGAAATCTGGTCAGAGAAGAAAACTACACTGAAATGGTTCCACTCTTCACATCTGAAAGGTTGGAAACGTGAAAACCCTGATCAGCTCCAAACAAATTACAATTATTGCACATGCTAGACCCCAAGAGGGTGTTTGGAGTACAGTGGGGAAAAAAATCAAGAGCCCACTCCCGAGAAGGGGAGAAGAACTCAGTTGAATGGTTTGAGCATCAGTTAATGAGTTCAGTTGTGTTATTGTGAAACCTCCCACCATATAGGGAGGGGGAAAGTTTTGTTTTATTTTTCAGATGAAGTGCATGGATGCTGAAAGATTTTGGAGATGCAGAATTCTCAGTCCGCTGGCGTTGGAACTACACCTGCGCTTCTTTGATGGTGTGAATCCAGAAACCTGTTGTATTTAAGATGAGGGGACATTTCCCATGGGAGGACATGCTTCCATGCTGATGATGCTCTTTAAAAAAAGCATTAATTAAATTTGTGACTGAACTCCTTGGGGGAGAATTGTATGTTTCCTATTCTGTTTTACCCACATTCTGCCATATATTTCATGTAGCAGAGGGGTAGCCGTGTTAGTCTGCGTCCACAAAAACAATGAAGAGTCCGGTGGCACCTTAAAGACTAACAGATTTACTTGGGCATTAAGCTTTTGTGGGCAAAAAGCCTCCTTTGTGAGATGCATGAACTGAAAATTACAGCTACGGGTATAAATATGCTGGCACATGAAAAGAAGGGAGTTACTTTACAAGTGGAGAACCAGTGTGGACAAGGCCAATTCAGTCAGGGTAGAGGTGGCCCACTCCCAATAGTTGATGAGGAGGTGTCAATATCAAGAGAGGGAAAATTGCTTTTGTAGTGAGCCAGCCACTCCCAGTCCCTATTCAAGCCCAAATTGATGGTATTAAGTTTGCAAATGAATTGTAGCTCTGCAGTTTCTCGTTGGAGTCTCTTTTTGAAGTTTTTTTGTTGAAGGATGGCTACTTTTAAATCTGTTACTGAGTGTCCGGGGAGATTGAAGTGTTCTCCTACTGGTTTTTGTATGTTACTATTCCTGATGTCTGATTTGTGTCCATTTATTCTTTTACGCAGAGACTGTCCGATTTGGCCAATGTACATGGCAGAGAGGCATTGCTGGCCCATGATGGAATATATCACATTAGTGGATGTGCCGGTGAATGGTGTGGCTGATGTGGTGGGTCCTATGATGGTGTCACTAGAGTAGATATGGGAACAGACTGTGGCTGGGGAATTGTATCCATCAGCTGCTCTAACCAGCCCTCCCATCACTGAGCAGCCACCTCCACCCTGTACAACCCGGATTCAGCAGATCCCGTGACAGGCCCTGGTAGCACATTTCCGATGAACCTGTGCTAGCCGGGAGCTGGAGAGGGACCTCGAGAAAATGTAGAGGCAGAGAGATTGTGGGTGGGTGGGCCTAGCTCAGAGTGGATCACTCAGATCTGTGCCTAACTTTGGGGATCCCTGGATTGTGGGTCCCCCTTTCCATTCCTCAGGGAGGAGGGAATTGACCTCCCCTTTTGGAACGATCGGAGGGAAATCCGTAGGGAGTCTTGTGGAATCTCCTTTCCATTATTTTTATTATAATTTTATTATTATATTTTATTTCAGGAAGATCACAGCTTTGACAGCATCATCATTACCACTCGGCCGCCCCCGAGGCAGGTAAGTGACTACTCGGAATCATATGAACAGTGATGACAAGCCCAGATTCCAGGAGTAGAGCCTGAAGCAGGGCTGGTGCTGCAGTCCACTTGGGTAGCATCACCTCACATCCCCTGTGAATTGGTGTTCTGCAGTTTACCATTGGCTGTGACGGGGGTTAAAGCTGGTGCACATTAAGCCAAGCAGCTGAGGTTCCCTGATGGCTGAGCGGACCCCAAGGGACTGTGCCAGCATGCTTCATAAAGACAGTTTCCTCCCTATCTGAACCGATACAGCCTGCTGCCCGTGCAACCTCTCCGGTGACTCCTTGTCCTTTAGGGTGAAGACCTCTCATGTCAGTGGCTCCCCGTCGAGCAGGAATTGGGTATGTTGGCAGGTGTCACTATCTTAAAAATGCAAAGTGAAGGGAAAAGGCTGCGAGCTGGTTTCCTTTGCAGATGTTCTGTGCAGCAGCAGAGGACTCAGCTGGGCTATTGGGCTGACTCGGTGACAGCGGCTGGAGGGCAGGCAGGTAGACTGGGAACCCTCCCCGACATCTGCCCATGCTGCGTGTTGGGTTATTCAGGTTACACAGAAATCTGAGATTTGAAGCGACCTCAGAGTGTTAAAACCCCGATGCCCCAAGTCAGGATTTCTGAAGCGGTCCCTTTTCTACCAGTGCCGTGTGCTCTGGGCCCAATCCTGCCAGGGACTGAGCGAGGGGAGACCTCACAGAATATCAGTGAGTAGTTGCCAAATCACCTCGGGTTTATTTGCTTCTAGAAATGTTATCAGCGAATTTTCAATTATTTTATTTTTTGACTTGGGTGTGAACACAGGAATTCAGAGCTGCATTGCTCTGTGGTAACAGGACCCATAGGGCATGTTTCTCTTTTTTGATTGGCTGAGGGCTCTAGAATCTCTGCCCCCCTCTGATCTCCAAGTGTCTTCCCTCTCAGGGGGTGGAATCCTGTGATTCTCCCACCCTCAGACTGTGCCCTGGGCTCCCGCACATTGCGGGTTGACTGTGCTTGCCGAGCAGTTCCCAGTGGGTTTGACTTCTGTGCTCCTTACCTCTGGGAGTGGTGAGACAAGCGACCAGCCAGCCTTCTTGAAACAAAATACTGTTTAATATGAAGAGTAGGAAGAAAGTGTAACATGGGAGAATAAGAGGGGTTTCAAAGAACTGTTTGTATATGTCTCTGACCACGTTGTCCCGGGTGGTATGGATTTTGTGAATACAGGACATAGACAGACAGAGGGAGAAAGAGCAATAGACTACTGTCATGTGTGAAATGAAGTTGTATTTCAGTTAATTCTCATGAAATTGATTTTGAAATCCACTTCCTGCAACCCTCATCATGCCTGAATAACAGGTGCTGAGATTACTATGTACTAGACAGTGAGAACTCAGGGACTCAGTATTATCTACACTGACCCCAATGCCTGTTACCACTCCAGTTACAGGCTACAGACTGACAGAACAGAACCTGAGGGGAACCAGTCAGCTACTAACCCAGGGACAGAGGAACTAACAGACTTTTGTTTTCTTACAAGTGACTGAATGAGGGCTCTTACACGAGCATGGCTGAAGTAACTTCCACACTCAACTAGATATTAGTGAAAACGTAGTGTTTGCACTATTCGCACATCTGTGAAGTGAACCCCCACCCCGAAGCTGAAGTAACTGTCTGTGTTTACTTGTAACTTACCAGGTATATACAAACCCTCGCATGGGGAAAGGATGCAGGTCCCGTTAAGAGGTAGAGAAGCCTGCAGCATGATCAAATTCTGTAGATTTTGTCAGTGCTGATGAGGCAAAGCACTTCAGCTTGTCTTGGAGGGATTCTTGGGGGTCACAGTGTATTTTCACCATGTGTTTACACACGTCATGATACAATGGGGCACACTCAGACATGGAGGGCAAGGAACTGTGTGTGTGGTAAAGTCACAATTGGAAAATCACACAGTGCTCAAGTAGGCTGTGGAACTCCCAGCCACAAGATATCAATGGGGCCAAGAACTTGGAAAGATTCGAAAAGGGATGGGATTTTCATGTGGCAAAGCAGAAAATTAAATTACAATAATGAGGGTTTTAAAAAGGGCTCTAAACCTTCCCAAATTATACCAAAAAATATGTCTCTAATTAGTGGGTGTCAGGGGGAAACATTCCCTGGGAGCAGATTATCTCACAGCTGCCTATTGCAGAGCTCCTTGGACCGTCCTCTGAAGCATCTGGAACTGTCCATTGGAAACTGAGCTATTTTGTCTACTGGTCTGATCCCGTCTGGCAATGTCTATCTTCCTATCGGTGGTGAAAATCAAAGACAATATTTTTGCTGATCTTCATTCACCTCCTGGTATTCTCTAGACTTCCACTGAGATCAGAACAATGTCTAGTTAAATATTATCTAGTCTCCTGCTCTTTTTCTTTTCAGGAAGAAAGCTGAAAACTCCTCAGACCAGCCCAGTGCATTATGTCAGCTGTCAATGATACCAAATTCAACTCTGCAGTGTTCCTTCTCACCGGGATACCTGGGCAGGAAGATGTCTATCTCTGGATCTCTATCCCCTTCTGCTTAATGTATGTTATTTCGATAGTAGGAAATTCAGTCATTCTGTTTATTATAAAAACAGATCCAAGCCTCCATGAGCCTATGTATATTTTCCTTTCCATGTTGGCCATCACAGACCTTGGCCTATTGATATCCACCTTGCCAACGATACTGGGCATATACTTGTTTAACTCTAGGGAGATCAGCCTGGATGCCTGTTTTGCCCAGCTCTTCTTCATCCACTCGTTTTCATTAACTGAATCCTCCATGCTGTTGCTGATGGCCTTTGACCGTTTTGTTGCTATCTGTAACCCTCTGAGATATGCTTCCATCTTAACTCCAACGAGAATAGCCAAATTGGGGCTGGTGTTTGTGCTAAGAGGGGTGCTCCTAATATTCCCAGTCCCCTTTCTTCTGAAACGGTTCCAATACTGTCGAGCCAATGTCCTCTCCCATTCCTACTGCCTGTACCAGGAGGTCATGAAACTGGCTTGTTCGAACATCACCGTCAACAGCATCTATGGATTGTCTGTTAAACTCTTAACGGTTGGGTTGGATTCGCTGCTCATCTTTCTCTCTTATGTGATGATCATCAAAACAGTGCTGAGTGTCGCGTCCCCCATGGAGTGCCTCAGGGCCCTGAACACCTGTGTGTCCCACCTCTGTGCCGTCCTGCTCTTCTACATACCAGATATTGGCTTGTCTGTGATACACAGATTTGGGAATAGCTCTTCTCACTTGCTTCAGATACTCCTGGGCTATGTCTACCTGCTGGCCCCATCCCTGATGAACCCAATCGTGTACAGTATGAAAAACAAATACCTTCGGGCGAGAATAATCAGGGTGTTCATTAAATAAAGGGTCAGTTCATCATCTGGATCCTGCGCTGCTGATATGGGCCACGAAAAACACAGGCCACTCATTCCATCCTGGACACTTTTAACTGAGATGACATAAGCTACTGTGGAAGAAAATAAATCCTCGCTCTCAGGTTGGAATGCAACAAAATCAGAGACACCTTTTTTTCAAGCAATTGCCAGGGAAGCAAGACAGCTGACAGAGAGCATCTCTGCCTCAGTTTCTCCAAAGTACAATAAGCCACAAACATTTATACTAATTCATGGAATGCATTAATGAAAAACATCTTCAATTTATTTATGTTATGTCCTGTCCATTCCAGTATTTTCTCACTTCTGTCTCACTTCTGTTCTCACAACATCGTTATCTTCAAGGCTAGGTCACGTAGTACTCTGCGTTATTTCACACACACTTGAGACACAGAGTCTGCTTTCCCAAGTCTCGCATTATGAGACTTCAGAGTTAGCTTGACTGTGCTCTGTCTTGACATAACTGAGGGGCCTATAGTCAAATTCTTTAACTTTGTTTCCACACTACTGATCTCCACTCTGTAGAGAGTGGTTCAGGTGGGGTCTAAGGCATGGATCAATGGGTGGTGGGCTGTCCCCAAACACCGTTGAGGGAGGCCAGTGCACTGGTGGAAGGAAACTGAGGCAGGAAACAGCATTTAAAAATTGAATGTGTTCATGGAGAGCCCGGGGACAGATTAAATGTTGGCTAATAAAGATCCATATCGGTGGCTGCTCCAATCTCACTATTCTTGTTGATACAGTCAATAAAGTGAAGGGATGTCGATGTTGTTTCCCATTAAAACTCGTCTAAAGCTGTTCTGTCTCTAGTGAAAAACAAGGGTCCATGCAAAAGGCTGCAAGGCTGTTCTGCAGTCGCAGTCCTGGCCCTTCCTGAGCACTCTGGGTGCTGCATGATCAATGAGGGCTGCACCAGCTGTGGACAGGGGCTATTCAAGGGGCAGGGACACCCACCCTTCCCCCACGCCCTCAGGCAGGTGCTTGTGACTGAGTCGTGTCAGAGACATGACTAGCATCAGAGCCCCAGGAGAAGCCATTCACACAACAACCCCAGCTCCCCCGTTGATGGCTCTGCACCCCACACACCTGCTCATCCCACTCCCCACCGAGGCAGGGCAGAGCTGCGTGTGTGAGTGAGGGTCTGACACACAGGAGACCAAGCAAGAGACTCAGGCCCAGTTTCCCTCCTCCTCTCCTCAGTTTGTGCTTCCCCAGCAATGCAAAGGGGTGGAAATCGGCCTCAATGCCCCAACAAAGACGCGGGTAGCTCCTAGCCCAGCCCAGCACATTCTTCGTAGGGTGACCACCTCTCAAAAGGCAAAAGCAGGAGACATTCAAGAGCCCCGTCCCCTCTGTGATCTCGCCCCTGCCCCTTGTCCTCCCCCTTGAGATCCCATTCCCTGCTCCGCCTCATTAGCCCAGCTCCATCCCCTGTCCAGGCTACCAGCCAGAGCTGGGCCATGATAAACGCTGCCCGAGAGAAGCCCCCACCCTGTCTCCCCACCCCCCAGGATGTTCAAACCAGGGAAGCTGGTGAGTCTGGGGATTCCTGGGCAGCCCTTACCAAAATCAAGCTGAGGTCTGATCAGAGGGGTTGGTCTTCAGGGGAAGATGAAGAGTAGGGGGCGGGGCCTTAAGGGGAAAGTTTGGGCAGGGGGCGGTTCCTCAGGGGCAAAGGAGAAGCAGGGAATACAGCAAGCCTAAAATAATGCAGACCCCTGCAAGGAGGTCACTGGGGGCAGGAGCTCATCAGTAAAGGAGGAAGATGGGGTAGGAGAGCCTGTGCTTTACAGAAGACTGAATAAATGTAACTCCACAAAGGGAGCTCTTATTTTAAGTATCACAGGCTGAGTGCAAGTCATTTCAAGGACCTTTGAGGGAAAGGCAGGGTATCTGAATGTCTACCTCAGGTGACTAGGGGGCACTATGAGATGGCCCTCATTCATTAAGAGTCTCACACTTTCCCTGACCTTCTTCTTGTTGATCACATACCTGTAGAAACCCTTCTTGTTACCCTTCACATCCCTTGCTAGCTGCAACTCCAAGTGTGATTTGGCCTTCCTAATTTCACTCCTGCATGCCTGAGCAATATTTTTAGACTCCTCCCTGGTCATTTGTCCAATATTCCACTTCTTGTAATCTTCTTTTTTTGTGTTTAAGATCAGCAAGGATTTCACTGTTAAGCCAAGCTGGTCGCCTGCCATATTTACTATTCTTTCTACACATGGGGATGGTTTGTTCCTGCAACCTCAATAAGGATTCTTTAAAATACAGCCAGCTCTCCTGGACTCCTTTCCCCCTCATGTTATTCTCCCAGGGGATACTTCCCATCAGTTCCCTGAGGACGTCGAAGTCTGCTTTTCTGAAGTCCAGGGTCTGTATTCTACTGCTCTCCTTTCTTCCTTGTGTCAGGATCCTCAACTCGACCATCTCATGGTCACTGCCTCCCAGGTTCCCATCCACTATTGCTTCCTCAACTATTTCTTCCCCGTTTGTGAGCAGCAGGTCAAGAAGAGCTTTTCCCCTAATTGGTTCCTCTAGCACTTGCACCAGGAAATCATCCCCTAGACTTTCCAAAAACTTCCTGGATTGTCTGTGCACCGCTGGATTGCTCTTCCATCAGATATCAGGGTGATTGGCGTCCCCCATGAGGATCAGGGCCTGTGATCTAGTAACTTCTGTTAGTTGCTGGAAGAAAGCCTCGTCCACCTCATCCCCCTGGTCTGGTGGTCTGTAGCAGACTCCCACCACGACATTATCCTTGTTGCTCACACTTCTAAACTTAATCCAGAGACTCTCAGGTTTTTCTGCAGTTTCATACCGGCGCTCTGAGCAGTCATACTGCTCTCTTACATACAACGCAACTCCTCCACCTTTTCTGCCCTGCCTGTCCTTCCTGAACAGTTTACATCCATCCATGACAGTACTCCAGACATGTGAGTTATCCCACCAAGTCTCTGTTATTCCAATTACATCTTAATTCCTTGACTGTGCCAGGACTTCCAGTTCTCCCTGCTTGTTTCCCAGGCTTCTTGCATTTGTGTATAGGCACTTAAGATAACTCGCTGATCATCCTGCTTTCTCATTATGAGGCAAGAGTCCTCCTCTATTGTGCTCTCCTGCTTGTGCTTCCTCCCGGTATCCCACTTCCCCACTTACTTCAGGGCTTTGGTCTCCTTCCCCTAGTGAACCTAGTTTAAAGCCCTCCTCACTAGGTTAGCCAGCCTGCTTGCGAAGATGCTCTTCCCTCTCTTCATTAGGTGTAGCTCATCTCTGCCTTTGTGAATCCTAGCTGCTAGCAAGAAGCACACTTCTAGGCTTTCCTGGTCAGGATGGCAGATAAATGACTCAGTCCCCCTTAGGAGGGATACCCAGACCACCACCACCCGCCTCTTTCACTTAGGAGTGGTGGTCGTGGAACCCCCATCCCTAGGACAGTGCATCTCATGCCTTCCAATCGGTGGAGTCTCCTTCTGCTCCCTTCCCTCAGATGTATCATCTAGTCCACTCTCCACTTTTGTAACTGTGGAGAGAACATGAAAACGGTTGCTCACCTGTATCTGCATTGCTGGTACATGGATGCTCCTCTTTTCTTCTGGAGGTCACATACTGCAAATTTACTTCACTATCCTTCTGTCCCCACTGTGCAGCCTGCTCTGATTCTTCAGAATGTTGTGACCACCGAAGCATATCCTGACGTCTGTCCAGGAAATCTTCATTTAATGTGGTGGCCAGAACTGGACACAATACTCCAGTTGAGGCTGAATCAGCGCGGAGTAGAGTAGAAGAATTACTTCTCATGTCTTGCTGTCAACACTCCTGCTAATACATCTGAAAATGATGTTTACTTTCTTTGCAACAGCATTAAACTGTTGACTCATATTTAGCATGTGGTTCACTATGACCCATAGATCCCTTGCTTCAGTACTCCTTCTTAGGCAGTCATTTCCCATTTTGTATGTGTGCAACTGCTTGTTCCCTCGTAAATGCAGTACTTCACATTTGTCTTTAATGACTGCCATCCTATTTACCTCACACCATTTCTCCACTTTCTCCAGATCATTTTGAATTATAATCCTATCCTTCAAAGCACTTGCAACCCCTCCCAGTTTGGTATCATCCTCAAATTTTAAAAGTGTACTCTCTATGCCATTATCTAAAAATCATTAATGAAGATATTGAACAGAACCAAACCCAGAACTGATCCCTACGGAAACCCACATATTATGTCCTTCCAGCATAATTTTGAATGATTGATAACTACTCTTTGGGAATGGTTATCCAACCAATTATGCACCCACCTTATAGTAGATCCATCTAGGTTGTATTTCCCTAGTTTGTTAATGAGAAGGTCATGCGAGACTGTATTTAAAGCCTTACTAAAGTCTAAATATACCACATCTACCACTTCCTCCTATCTACAAGGCTTGTTACTTGTCAAATAAATCTATCAGGTTGGTTTGACATGATTTGTTCTTGATAAATCAATGCTGATTATTGCCTATCACTTTATTGTATAATAGATGTTTGCAAATGTATTCCTTACTTATTTGCCCCATTACCTTTCTGGGTACAGAGGTTACGCTGACTGGTCTGTAATTTCCTGGATTTTCCTTATTTCCCTTTTTATAAATGGGCACTATATTTGCCCTTTTCCAGTCTTCTGGAATCTCTCCCATATTCCATGACTTTTCAAAGATAATAGCTAGTGGCTTGAATATAGCCTCAGTCAGCTTCTTGAGTATTCTAGGATGCATTTCATCAGGCCCTGGCAACTTGAAGACATCTAACTTGTCTAAGTAATTTTTAACTTGTTCTTTCCTGTAGCGGGGTGATCACCCTGCTCTGGACCTGAAGGGGTTAAAAGCAGCCCTGGAGAAGGCTGTGGCTGGGAAAGGCTAATGTGGGAAGGAGACACAGCTGTGGCCAACTCAATCGGGGGCCCAGCTGGCCCTTATAAGAGGGCTGTGGGCCAGCAGCTGAGAAGTCTCCCTTTAGCTCTGGAGAGAGAAGGACTGGGCTTCCTGGGGGAGAAAGGGTACCTGAGGCAGAGCAGAGCAGGGCTGGGGAGCTCCAGCCTCGACACCCCCAGGCTGCAGGCCTTGTTTAAGGCCAAAAGGTACTGGGGCTACCGAGGTGTAGCCTGGGAATAAGCAGCTCTGGGTCCTAGGCTGGGGAACTGGGGGGAACTAGCTGGAGCCTCACTATTGCTGGTTCATGAGTGACTAGTGAAAGTATCCATGTAACTGCAGCTGGGTGGATCCCTGTCTGTGTATGGCTGTGTAAGTGGAAGACCTGGAGAGGATTGCGGCTTGTCATAGCTTCACCATGTGATAGGGGGCTGAGATTGGTGTGCTAGAGGGCTCAGAGGTACCCCACTTCCAGGTTGCACACAGGGGAAGTCCGTCAAACCAACACAGCCCAGAGGCCCTGCTAGACCGTGAGTCCATTTCCTTCTTGTCATGCGCTCAGTTAATGACAGAGAGACCGTGGTTACAGGCAGGGAACTCAGGACTCCTGGGTTCTGTCATGATTCACTGTGTGAGCTTGTCTAAGTCATGTCTCCCTATCCCTCAGTTTACCTATCTTTATAATGGGGATATGTTCCCAGTCACTTTCCAGTGCTCAGTGTTTTCAAGATCCTTCAATGAAACGTTACTGAGGAGTATTAGTGATCTTTAATCCCTTAGAGACAGCTCTGTGTGCCTGCAGAAACGGCTCATGTTTCCCCTTAGTCATCTTTCTCCAGATCATTCTGTCTACTATCTACCCAGCCACCCTGGTATGTACAGGATATCAGACCCTATGGAGAGCTAACGTTAACCATAGTCTTCTTACTAATCAACTATACATTTTCAATATACACAAATACACAGAGCAGCCAGTTCCTCTCTGACTCAGCACAGATCCCAAGAGTTCTCATGTCCCTTTGGGAAGACCCCTTAATTACTGTTTACTCCTAAAGCTAGGTAAACAGCACAGAAGCACAGACAGGCTTGTCTCCAGCCTGTTTACATCCAGATGCCTCTTCTCCGCTAGAGACTGAGTGAACCCCACTGGGATTGCACAGAGCTATATTATAAATAGTGCACACCCCGGTGTCAGTTCTCAGCATGCAATGTTGCTGCAGATGCTGGAGTGAGACAGGTGTGGGACACGACTATGTGAGGAGGATTCCCAGGAAAGACACGTCTGTCTCAGAATTCACAGCTACCCATCTCTTGCTGAGGAGCTCACCTGCTCGACAAACCCAGTGCAACATGGGCGTGATGAGAGAGAGCGTAAGTCTGTGGTCTTTTCCACTCTGCACAGCCATTAAACATGCCGAGGCCTTTGCCTAAGGACATGAGCTTGCTCCAGTATCATGGGCCAGAATGTCCCTCTTTGGTGTGTCCCCATGGCTGGTGGCTTCCAGCCTGAACGTGACTGCATTTCAGTGGCACAGGGGATCCTGAAAATGAGGTCTTCTAATTGGAGGTGTCAGCAGGGCCGGCGCTCCCACTAGGCAGTCTTAGGCGGTCGCCTGGGGCGCCAAGATTTGGGCGGCGGCGGGCGGCTGCCTCCTGCCTCCCGGCTCCGTGGCTGATCTGGGAGCAGGTAGCGGGGGGCGGGGCGGCTCACTGCAGCTGCCTCCTGGCTCCCAGCTCCGCAGCTGATACGGGAGCAGGGAGTGGTGTGGGGGGGGAGCTCACGGCGGCTGCCTCTTGCCTCCCAGTTCTGCAGCTGAGCTGGGAGCTGGTAGGGCGCCACGGGCGAGGGGGGGGGGAGGCTGCCGTGGCCCGCAGGGTGGTGGGGACCCGAGCTCCCGCAGCCCACGGAGTGTTGGGGAGCCCCTGAGGGGGGAGGGACCTGGCTGCCGCGGGGGTGGGGTGGGGGCGCAGGGCTGGTGCAAGGTAGTTTCGCCTAGGGCGTGAAACTTCCTTGCACCGGTCCTGGGTGTCAGACAGCTTTAACTAAAGTTGGTGCCATAAGCAAGTCCCACAATGGCCAATCCATTTGTGAATCACATTGAGTTAAGCTCTTCTTTCCAATAATTACCGTGGCAGGGAGTTCCACAGGCTAAATATGGATTGTGTAAACAATTTTTATTTCTCAGTGTTATGTGTTCAGACTTTCAATGGAATTCCATGTTCCCTTGTGTCATAAATATAAAGGGAAGGGGTGAGAGGGTCTGATGCAGATAAAATCCTCTTACCAGTAAAAAGTTAAGAAATGCAGGTAGCCAGACTGGCACCTGACCTGGCTGGCATCTGACCAATGGGGGGCCAAGATACTTTCAAATCTTGGGAGGGGGAAAGCTTTGTGTGTGGGTCTTTGTCAGACTCAGAGTGATCTTGGAGTAAAAAGGAACCAGTCATCTTTTCATCAAATCCTCACTTGTCTAAAGTAAGTCTAGTCAGGATAGCGAGTAGATTTCTGTTTATTTTGCTTGGTGTGCGTTCCCTGTGTTAGAGGGAGGGGTTATTCCTTTTTTTCCCTGTAACTTATGGGTTTTTCCAGAGGGGGAATCTCTCTGAGTTTGGAAATTGAGTACCCTGTCAATTAGTTACCATCCTGATTTTACAGAGCTGATTTTGCCGCCTTTGTTTTAATAAAATCCTTCTTTTAAGAAGCTGACTGTTTTCTATGGCGTTAAAAACCCCAGGGGTGGGTTTTTTTAGATCACCGTGTAACCAACTGGTTAGGAGATTATTCTCAAGCTTCCCAGGAAGGGGAGGTACGGGGTTGAGAGGATATTTTGGGGGGAAGGGACTTCAAGTGGTCCCCTTTCCTGGATTCCTGTTTAGAACACTTGATGGTGGCAGTGGAAGAAGCATTTCTCAGGGTGCAGGGAATTTTGTTCCTTGGGGGTTTTACCCTAAGCTGGTAAAAATAAGCTTAGGAGCTCTTCATGCGGGTCCCCACCTTTTTACCCTAGAGCTTAGAGTGGGGAGGGAACCCTGACACCTTGTTTGCGTGTTATGATACACAGTAAATATGAATGCTTGATCTACTTTATTTATCGATAGATTAATAGAGTTTAAAGTCAGAAGGGACCATAAGATCATCCAGACTGACATTCCTATATAACACAGGCCATTAAATTTCACCCAGTTGCCTTGTATTGAGCTCCATGACTTGTGTTTGACTAAGACCTGATCTACAGTAGGATTTTACATTATGGACTCACAGAGCCATAGAGTTAGAAGGGACCACAAGGGTCATCTAATCTCACCCCTGCCAAGATGCAGGATTTGTTGTGTCTCAGTTATGTGAGACAGATAGTTATCCACTTCATTTGGAAAACCTCCAGCAAAGGAGATCGAACGACCTTCCCTGGCATCTGTTCCTTTGTCCTACTGTTCTTACATTAGGAAGTTCTTCCTGCGATTTCATCTAAATCTTCTATGCTGTAGTTTGAACCCATTGCCTCTTGTCCTGAGCTTTGCGGCAAGAGAGAACAACTTTCCTCCACATTGTTATCGAAGCCTTTCAAGTATTTGAACACTGCTATTGTGTACTCTCTTAATCTACTCTTTTAGAAACTAAACATACCCTGCTCCTTCAGCTTGCTCATAAGACTTGTTCTCCGTCCCTTTGATCATCTTTGTCACTAGCCTCTGGATCCTTCCCAGTTACTCTACACCCTATGTATACAGTGGTGACCAACACTGGGCACAGTACTCCAGATGAGGATTAATGAGCGATGAGTAGAGTGGTAATATCACCTCTCTTGACTTGCATGCTATGCCTCCGATACTGCAACTTAACATGGCATTTTCATGATTTGAAACAGCAAAAACAATCCACACCCCTCAGAGATGTAACTATGTCAAATTAACCCTGGTGTAGACAGCATGAGGTCAGTAGAAGAATTCTATCATCTACCTAGATACCATCTCTCAGGGAGGAGGATTACCTACCCTGATGGGAGAACATCTGCCATCAGCATAAGTAGTGTCTACAATGAAGCACTATGGCAGTGCCACTGTAGTACTCTGTGTGGAGAAGCCTTGAAGCAGACCTTCCAGAAAAGCATCCAGGCTGCATCTGCAGATGATGGGGAGTTGGAGAATCCACCACTTCCATTTGCAGTGAGTTCCAACAGTTAATCACCTTCAGTGCTAAACCTTTGGCCCTTATTTCCAACTGGCGTTTGTCTGCCTTTATCTGCTAGGTTTCAGAGCCCATTAGTACCCCAGGGTTTTCTCCCCATGATACTCTTCATTTGATAAGTTACCTTTTTGATAAGATAAATAGATGATGTTCATTAATATTCTCACTGTGAGACATTTTTTCCAGCCTGCAATTTTTTTTTTCATGAACTCTCTTCCATTTTTCAAAATCCTTTTGGAAATGTGGAACCGAGGACTGCATGCAGCCAGTTTCACCAATGCCATGTGTAGAGGTAAAATCCTTCCCCTGCTCCAACTTACCACTCCCTTGTTTATACATCCAAGGATTGCATCAAGGCTTTTTGCCACAGCATCACACTGGGAGCTCATGATGAGTTGGGTGTCCACAGTCACCCCTAAATCCTTTCCAGAGTCCCTGCATTTCATAATATAGTGCCCGAGTCTGTGTGTCAGGCCAGAATTCCCACTTCCGAGAGGATAATTTTCCACGGGACTGGATTAAGCCATTGTGTTTGCAAGGGCCCAGCTCACCAAACCCGCCACAGCAGTCACTATTCCTGCCTTGTTCTCCTCATTGTAACCAATCTGCCAATTTTTGTATGATCCATAAATTTTATCTGCACTGATTTTGTGTTTGTGTGTTATGAATAGCATCAGGCCTAAAACTGATCCCTGCAGAACACCACTAGAAACACCTCCATTCCCTGACAATAACCCACTGATAACTGCTTTCTGAGATCTGTTGGTTATCCCGTTTTTAGTCCATTTAACATGTACTCCACTGCTAATGCACTGTGTTCATTTTTTATCTGTTTTTTTTCCTACTAAATGAAATACCTCAGAGAAATGAAAGTCTATTTTATCTGCATCATTTCCTTGATCAACCAAACATGTTCTCTCATTAAAGGATGAAATCGGGTTTATTTGACAAATCCTGTTTTCCATAAACCATGGAGTTAACTGGCATTAATTATATTCCCTGACTTTTTTTGTTAACTAATCCCATACCAGGATTTTTTCCATTTTTTCCTCATCTTGTCAAATATTTAAAATAAACTTTCCCTTTATTTTGTTATAGTTCACTTTTCACATAGAATTGTCCTCCATTTGCCATTTTTCTTTGTCTCTGATGCTCCCTGACTGCATACTTCTGGTTCCGAATGAAGGGTGTGGTTGATCTGGGAGCTTGTAACTTGTGTTCGTAATTCTAACGTACTATTGAGGAGCTGTTTAAAATCCTCCTCACCTGCTAATGCACTGGAAAGTATTTCATCAGCTCAGGTGATAGGAGCACTTGAAACTTTTTTGGAATGAAAATATTTTGTGAACACATCTATGTTTTCCTCAACATTAACAAGTTTCCTTTCTCTTTGTTACATGTTGCTTTACCCCCTTAATTGCTGAGTATATTTAGCGATTGATCTGGGTTTTTTGTCCAAAGTTCTCTGCTTTCTTGACTGTGGAATTTTGGCTTTGTAGCTGGGTAATAATCTCTTCTTAAAGAAATCCCAATTTTAATTCCCCTTTTATTAGCTAAATTTTTTCTCCTGATCCATTTTGTTGAAATTTGACTCAGCTTCGAAGAACTTTTCCTTTTTAAACATTAAGCATCTTTACATGTTACTGGTTGGGAACTCTCTGTCCATTTTTAATGTAATCAGTTGTAGTCTTTATTTTGTCCTCCTCTATTTAATGTCCCCTTCCTTGTGTCCTTTCTAAACTAAACAGTCCCAGACTTTTCAGTCTGTCCACAGAGGGCAGCCTCCCACATTAACAGAGCCAGTCTCGGAACTCCCCTTTCTATCTGCTATGTCCTTGTGTGAGCAAAACTGAGCGCTTATCCACAGCAGGTAATCCTCCATCCCGTTCCTTGGGCATCCAAATATTATCTTTGTTTTTGGCCACAATTGCAAATGAGCAGGTGTTTTCATGGAGCTGCTAACAGTGAGGGCCAGGTATTTTCCCTGGGGTGTGTTCTATTTGGGATATTTGCTCCTGGCACCTGTCTAGGCAAAGGTTTGGGTTTTTTCACTCTCAGATTTTGAGCAACTGGGTGCATCTGGAATTCCCTACAGGACAGACTCTCTAGCCTGATTTTCAATGCCATGAGGAACAATGATGGATAACTAGAATCTGCACCTGTGTTTCCTGATGGTGCCTTTTAAGGTGTCCCTCAACACAACATGTAGAAATTATTGATGCATGGAGCATCATAAAAATGGAATTGGCATTAGTAGGGTCAAAACTTTTCATAATTCATTTATCTTAATAATAAAAATGGCATTTTTCCATGTGTGAAGAGTGAACAATTTGTTTCACCCATGACAACATCCTCCAGTTGTGCATGTAGTGTCTCATATTAACATTGTCTCTCCACTCAGGCATTTGTACTGTGACCTTCACTGTAGACCCTGGGCACCTACAAGAAGGCAGGGGAATATATGGTACGTGCAGGAAACATTGGTCTGCCTCATAGTTGGACACCACCTCCACTACGCCATGTCAAATTCCAACACAACCGACTTCACCAACCCCTCCACCTTCATCTTGCTGGGCATTCCAGGCCTGGAGGCAGCCCATGTCTGGATCTCCATCCCCTTCTGCACCATGTACACTATAGCGGTCTTGGGTAACTTCATCATCCTGTTCATCGTGAAGACGGAGCCGAGCCTCCATGGGCCCATGTACTATTTCATCTGCATGCTGGCCGTCACTGACCTCGTCATGTGCACGTGCACAATTCCCAAAATGCTGAGCATCTTCTGGTTCAATTCCAGGAAGATCAATTTCAGTGCCTGCCTCACCCAGATGTTCTTCATTCATTCCTTTTTTGCAATGGAGTCTGGGATCTTATTGGCCATGGCTTTTGATCGCTACGTGGCCATCTGTGATCCACTGAGACATTCCACCATCCTGACAAACCCCATGGTGGCCAAGATCGGCCTGTCCATGGTGCTGCGTGGCACCATGCTCACACTGCCCTGTCCCTTGCTGGCAAGGCAGTGGCCATATTGCAGAACCAACATCATCCCCCACACATGTTGCGAGCACATGTCCGTGGTGAGTCTGGCCTGCACTGACATCCGCATCAGTAGTTTCTACGGCTTCGCTGTGGCAAACTTGGTCATCTGTCTAGATATGTTTTTTATTGCTGTGTCCTATACCCAGATCCTCAGGGCCATCTTCAGCCTCCCCACAAAGGACGCCCGGCTCAAGACTTTTGGGACCTGTGGCTCCCACCTCTGTGCCATTTTAGCATTTTACATCCCAGGTCTCTTCTCTGTCCTCACGTCTCGGTTTGGCCACCATGTGGCCCTGCATTCCCAAGTTCTCTTTGCTAATGTGTGCCTCCTGGTGCCCCCCATGCTCAATCCCATCATTTTCGGTGTGAGGACCAAACAGATCCAGGACAGGCTGCTCCGGCTCTTTATTCCTAAAGGGACCTAATGTTTTCTCATAGTGCTCTTGCTCTCAGACCGAGCTCCGCGCAGATCTGGCTTGTGACATGGTGCTGGGCTCTCCTCCCTGGATCACATACTGGACAGTCAGAGAGACATTAAACCCTTTCTTGACCTTACTGTGCTGTCTTAGCATGGCAAAGAAGGGAATTGGTCTGTGTGCAACACTCTGAGTCGACACCTTTCAAATTCCTGGTAACTTGACCCCCATGGCCCCACCTCTTCCACCAAGGCCCTGCCCCTGCTCTGCCTCTTCCCCCACAAAGGCCATCCCACTGTCAATTACTTCTCCAATCACCCTATCTCTTGCTGGATCATCTCCATGTTCCTCCACCCCCTCCTCCGCCCGCCCTCCCGTAGCTGCAAGGGCGCCATTTCAGATTTTGGTAGGGGATGACAACATTAACCATGATTCAAGGGGCTACTTAGGCACTCAAAACTCTAAATGTTTTGGCAAACAACTTAGCAAATAGCTGACAGGAGCACTGTATCGAATTCCTATATAAAAGAAAGAAAAAAATAAATAAATATTAAACCCACTCAGCTCTGGTACTAACATATTCTGACATCTTGTGGCAAGACACTTAAGGGAAACTGCTTAGGTTTAAAATTTTAATGCATATTCTTACTTTGTTACTAACTCTGTGGGGAAGGAGACCCTGTCAGGACTCCCGGGTTCTATCTCAGCTCTGGGAAGGGAGAGGTTCTGGTGCATTACAGTGGGAGGCAGATATATCTGGGGTCTATAAGAGCATCAGAATGACCATACTGGGTCAGACCCATGGTCCATCTAGCCAGTATCTTATGTTCTGACAGCGGCCATATGATGTGTTTCAGAAGGAATGAAGAGAACAAGCAATCATCAAGTGATTCACCCCTGTCACCCACTCCCAGGTTGTGGAAAACAGTTGCTATGGACATGCAGAACATGGTGTTGGATCCCTGCCCATCCTGGCTAATAAAACTTGATGGATCTATTGTCCATGAACTTATCTAGTTCTTATTGGAATTTGTGAAGGAATTATTTCTTTTGTTTGTTTTAAATCTGCTGCCTATTAACTTCACTGGGTGAAACCTAGTTTTTGTGTTATGAGAAGGAGTAAATAACACTTCCTTATTCAGTTTCTCCACACATGTCATGATTTTATATGACCTCTGTCGTATCCATTCTTAGTCAGTCGTTTCCCAAGATGAAAAGTCCCAATCTTTTAAATTTCTCCTCATACGGAAGGCATTCTATATCCCAATCATTTCTGTCACCCTTCTCGGTAACTTTGCCACTTTCAATATATATTTTTTGAGATGGGGCGTCCAAATCTGTACGCAGTATTCAAGATGTAAATCAGAGAACTGGAAGGAACATGGAGAGGTCATCAGGTCCAGTCCCCTGCACTCATAGCAGGACCAGTACCATCTATAACATCCCTGACAGGTGTTTGTCTAACCTGCTCTTTAAAAATCTCCACACTTGTGGTGTACGTGTTACATTTGTGGGTGCGGCTTTGAAAAAATCCCTTACGCCAAACTTTGTCTATTGGTCTAGGTAAAGGTCATAGACGGAGGCGTGGGTGTTTCTATCTATTTGGGTAACAAGATGAAGGTTAACTTACTGGGTGAAATGTCTGAGATATAATCTTGCATATAGCATTAACATACAGATTTTTGATCAGTAGGCCCTCTTGCGTTACAGCCAAACTCATTCTAATATAAATCTATCACAAAACATCAAATATTTAAACTAATAAGATATATCGTATGCAAGCAAGCAGATTAATTCTTAGGGCTACAGCTTGATCTGCTGGGAATGCTCCTACTAATGCAGCCTAATATGCCGTTAGCCTTCTTGGCAACAAGGACACACTGTTGAAACATATCCAGATTCTCATCCACTAATCCCCAGGTCCTTTTCTGCAGAACTGCCACTTAGCTAGTCGGTCCCCAGGCTGTAGCGGTGCCTGAGAGTCTTTCATTCTAAGTGCAGGACTCTGCACTTGTCCTTGTTAAACCTCATTGGATTTCTTTTGGCCCAATCCTTCAATTTGTCTAGGTCACTCTGGACCCTGTCCATACCCTCCAGTATATCTACTTCTCCCCCCAGCTTAGTGTCATCTGAGAACTTGCTCTGGCTGCAATCCATCCCATCATCCAGATCATTAATGAATATGTTTAACAAAACCGGCCCCAGGACCGACCCCTGGAGCACTCCGCTTGATAACGGGTGCCAACAAGACAGTGTGTTATTGACATGTACTGTGACTGTATATATCATTGTTGCAACCAAGGTCCTATAGTTACACCAAATTTTGTACAAAGGAGGTCAAGTAAGTTGTCTTTGGAAAGGTTGTAATTTGCTAGTTCATATTATGCTGTGTGTATGTGTGTATCCTTTTTGTAATAGGCGTTATGAGTATTAGCTAAGTACTTGTATCTCTATGTGTTTGATTCTATGCAGCAACAGTGAAGCATTTGGTCAGTTTCTTGAGAAAGGACTATTCTGAGTAAGTGCCCAATGGACTTTGGAAAACGCCAATCCACATATGAGCTTTCCTGGCAACGTTCAAACTAACATGTAAACAACGGCATTGGCCTGCAAAAAGCTGAATCATTTGTGGACATGTGACTTGCCCAGGTTGCTAAAAACTCAATTTTGTTGCTGTGATTTTCCACAGGAAAACAAAGAGGTTTCTGCCCACAAGAGAGAGAATATAAAAGGCTCTGGAAACCCCAGCTGGCTCAAGAGATGGTCTCTCCACCTCACAGAGATGGCTGAAAGAAACTGGAATTAAGGACAGTATCTACGGGGGTGTGAGTGATTGTGGGACCCAGGCCATAACTTATAACGTTGGTCTGAAAAGGATTGGGCCCAGTCTAGGAAAGAGTCCAGTCTGTGAAAGAAGCTTATTGGAACATCTCTGAGCGTGAGATATTACCCGTAACCAGTTTCTTAATGTATTAGGCCTAGACTTGCGTTTTTTGTTTTATTTTGCTTGGTAACTTAGGTTGTTCTGTCTGTGATCACTTGGAGCCACTTAAATCCTGCTTGTTATGCTTAATAAAATCACTTTTTTGCAATTAATTAACCAAGAGTAGGTCAATAATATGTGGGGGAGCAAACAGCTGTGCACATCTCTCTATCAGTGTTTAGAGAGGGCGGACATTTTGGAAGTTTACCCCGTATAAGTTTTATTCAGAGTAAAACCGATTTATTTGGGATTTGGACCCCATTGGGAACTGGGTTGTCTGAGTGCTAGAGACAGGAGCACTTGATGAGTTGTTTTCAGTTAAGTCTGTAGCTTTGATGAGGTGGTTCAGACCCTGGGTTTTGCGGCAGGTTAGCGTATCTGGCTTAACAAGACAGGCTTTTGAAGTCCCAAGTTGGCAGGGAAAACCTGCTCAGAGGTAGTCTCAGCACATCAGGTAACAGTCCCCAGGGGGTCTCTGTGACCGATCCCGTCACAAAGACATTGATCACTACCTGTTGAGCCTGACGATCCAGCCACTATTCTTCGTTCATGGGTGACTAGTGAATGTATTCATCTAACGGCAGCTGGGTGTATCCCTGTCTGTGTATGGCTGTGGAAGTGGAAGACCTGGAAGGGATTGCAGGTTGTCATAGCCTCACCATGTGAGAGGGGGCTGAGACTGGTATGCCCTTGGGCTCAGAGGTACTCCACTTCCAGGCTGCACAGCGGGGAAGTCAACACAACAAAGAGGCACTGCTAGACGTAAGTCCATTTCCCTCCTGTCATGCGCTCAGTTAATGACAGAGAGACTGTGGCTATAGGCAGGGAATCAGGACTCCTGGGTTCTGTCATGTTTTGCTGTGTGACTTTGGCCAAGTCATGTTTCCCTATCCCTCAGTTTACTTATGTGTATAATGGGGATGTGTTCCTAGTCACTTTCCGTTGCTAGGTGATTTCAAGATCCTTCAATGAAACGTTACTGAGGAGTATTTGTGATCTTTGATCCTTTAGAGAGAGCTCTGTGTGCCTGCAGAAACAGCTCATGTTTCCCCTTAGTCATCTATCTCCAGATCATTCTGTCTACTGTCTTTCCAGCCACCCTGGCATCTACAGGGTATCGACTTAATTGAGAGCGAACATTAACCTTGGTTTTCCTACTAATCAACTATAATTATTCAATATACACAAATACACAGAGCAGCCAATTCCTCTCTGACTCAGCACAGATCCCAAGGGTTCTCATCTCCCTTGGGAAGACCCCCCAATTACTGTTTACTCCTAAAGCTGGATAAAGAGCACAGAAGAGCAGACAGGCTTGTCTCCAGCCTGTTTACATCCAGATACTTGTTCTCCGCTAGAGACTGAGTGAACCCCACTGGGATTGCACAGAGCTATATTATAAACGGTGCACATCCCGGTGTCAGTTCTCAGCATGCAATGTTGCTGCAGATGCTGGAGTGAACCAGATGTGGGACACGACTATGTGAGGGAGATTCCCAGGGAAGACACGCCTGTCTCAGAATTCACAGCTACCCATCTCTTGCTGAGGAGCTCACCTGCTCGACAAACCCAGTGCAACATGGGCGTGATGAGAGAGAGCGTAAGTCTGTGGTCTTTTCCACTCTGCACAGCCATTAAGCAGACCTGGGCCCTTGCCTCAGGACATGAGCTTGCTCCAGTATCAAGGGCCAGAATGTCCCTCTTTGGTATGTCCCCATGGCTGGTGGCCTCCAGCCCGAACGTAGCTGCATTTCAGTGGCACAGGAGATCCTTCAGGATGAAAGGTGTTAATACATGTGTGATACAAGAGCAAATTCTAAGGCTGAATCAAAACTCCCCTTAGAGTAAGAACTGAGGAAAGAGCTCAGGAGCCAGTGGTGTGTTCATGCAGAGACACGATTCACCTCTTAAATTTCAGGTCGCTGGTATTTAACCGGTGCATGGAGCGGGGGGACAGAATCTTACCTGACTTTTTATCTGCTGGAAAGCATGGAGGTGCATGGGCTCTTCACTGGAACAATCATAAGCATTTTTCATCATAGGCAACATATCTTCTCTCCTAACTTAATTCAAGAAGTTGTCCCTACTGTTATGCTTGAAAATGTCAACAAACTATTCAGTCAGATGCAGACACCCAGCATGGGAAATTTCCGTCCAAAAGATTAAAGTTTGGCAAACTTATAACCAACTGAAAATGAGGTCTCCTAATTGAAAGTGTCAGACAGCCTTAACTGAACTTGGTGCCATCAGCATGACCCACAATGGCCAATCCATATATGACTCGCATCCAGCTAAGCTCTTCTTTCCAATTATGACAGTGTCAGGAGTTCCCCAGCTAAATGTGGATCATGTAAACCATTTTCTTTTCCCAATGTTATATGTTCAGACTTTCAACATAATTCCATGTTCCTTTGTCTGTGTGTTATGAATAGCATCAGGCCTAAAACTGATCCCTGCAGAACACCACTAAAAACACCTCCATTCCCTGACAATGACCCACTGATAACTGCTTTCTGAGATCTCTTGGTTATCCATTTTATTGTCCATTTAACAGGTACTCCACTTCTATTGAATTGTCTTCATTTTTTATCTGCATGTTTTTCTCTACTAAATCAAATGTTTCAAAGAAATCAAAGTCTATTGCCTCTGCATCATTCCCTTGTTCAAATAAACATGTACTCTCATTAAAGGATGAAATCAGATTTATTTGACAAAACCTGTTTTCCATAAGCCATCGTGTTGTCTGGCATTAATTATATTGCTTGGCTTTTTTTTTAACTAATCCCATACCCGGGTTCTTTCTTTTTTCCCTCAGCCTGTCAAATATTTTAAATGATCTTTCCTTTATTTTGTTATGGATTACATTAAACACAGAACTGTCCTCTATTTGACATTTTGATTGGCTGTGCTGCTGTTTCCGGATTGCATACTTCTGGTTCCGAATCAGGTGTGTGGTTGAACTGGGAGTTTGTAACTCGTGTTCGTAATTCTAACATACTACTATAGATGATGTTTTAAATCCTCCATGACTGCTAAGGCACTGGAAAGTGTTTCATCACGTCAGGTGATAGGAGCACTTGATACTGCTTCAGAACAAAAAGATTCCTTGAACACATCTACATTTTCTTCAACATTAACAAGTTTCCTTTCTCTTTGTTACATGTTGTTCCCCCCCCACACCCCGCAATTGCTGTCTGTATTTTGCCATTGATACGGGCTTTTGTCCAAAATTCTCTGCTTTCTTGATCATGGAATCTTGGCTTTGTATCTGGGTAATAATTTCTTCTTAAAGAAGTCCCAATTTTCATTCCCTTTTATTTGTCTAAAATTTTCCTCCAAATCCGTTTTCTGATAATTTGCCTCAGCTTTGGAGAACTTGTCCTTTTGAAGCACTGAGCGTCTTTACATGGTACTGGTTGGGAGCTCTGCTCTGTTTGTCCATTTTAATGTAATCAGTTCCATTCTTTATGTTGTTCTCCTCTACCTAATGTCCCCTTCCTTGTTTCTTCTCTAAACTAAACCGTCCCAAACTTTTCAGTCTGTCCAATAGTTCAGCCTCCCACATTCACATAGCCAGTCTCGGAACTCCCCGTTCTATCTGCTATGTCTGCGTGTGACCAAATCTGAGCGTTTATCTAGAGCAGGGTATCCTCCATCCCATTCTTTGGGCAACCGAACATTATCTTTGTTTTGGCCACTATTGCGAGTGAGCAAGTTTTTTCATGGAGCTGCTAAAAGTGAGGCCCAGGTATTTTCCAAGGGTGCTCTCTTTGGGATATTTGTCCCTGGCGTCTATCCAGCTTAAGGTTTGGGTTTTTTCCACTCTCAGATTTTCAACCACTGGAGCACGGGGCAGTCTCTAGCCTTGCTTTCATTGCATTAAGGAACAATGATGGATAACCAGAATCCACACTTTTGTTTCCTGCTGGTGCCTTTTCGGAATTCCCTGAACACAATATGTAGGAACTATTGATGCATGGAACACCATATACATGGAATTGGCATTAGTAGGGTCAAAGTTTTTCATAATTCATTTATCTCAATAATGAAAATGGCATTTTTCCCTGTGTGAAGACTGAACAATCTGTTTCACCCACAAGAACATCCTCCGGTTGTGCATGCAGTGTCTCATATTAACATTGTCTCTCCACTCAGGCATTTGTACTACGACCTTCACCCTAGACCCTGGGCACCTACAGGAAGGCAGGGGAATATACGGCACATGCAGGAGTCAATATTCTGCCACACAGTTGGACACCTTCTCCCCTACTCCATGTCAGATTCCAACTCAACCGACTTCACCAACCCCTCCACCTTCATCTTGCTGGGCATTCCTGGCCTGGAGGCAGCACACGTCTGGATCTCCATCCCCTTCTGCACCACGTATGCCATAGCCGTCTTGGGGAACTTCATCATCCTGTTCATCGTGAAAACGGAGCCGAGCCTCCATGGGCCCATGTACTACTTCATCTGCATGCTGGCCATCACTGACCTCGTCATGTGTACGTGCACAATTCCCAAAATGCTGAGCATCTTCTGGTTCAATTCCAGGGAGATCAATTTCAGTGCCTGCCTCACCCAGATGTTCTTCATTCATTCCTTTTTTGCAATGGAGTCTGGGATCTTATTGGCCATGGCTTTTGATCGCTACGTGGCCATCTGCTATCCACTGAGACATTCCACCATCCTGACAAACCCCATGGTGGCCAAGATTGGCCTGTCCATGGTGTTGCGTGGCGCCATGATCGTACTGCCCTGTCCCTTGCTGGCAAGGCAGTGGTCATATTGCAGAACCAACATCATCCCCCACACATGTTGCGAGCACATAGCTGTGGTGAATCTGGCTTGCGCTGACGTCCGCATCAGTAGTTACTACGGCCTCACTGTGGCAAACTTGGTCATCTGTCTAGATATGTTTTTTATTGCTGTGTCCTATACCCAGATCCTCAGGGCCATCTTCAGCCTCCCCACAAAGGACGCCCGGCTCAAGACTTTTGGGACCTGTGGCTCCCACCTCTGTGCCATTTTAGCATTTTACATCCCCGGTCTCTTCTCTGGCCTCACGTCTCGGTTTGGCCACCATGTGGCCCTGCATTCCCAAGTTCTCTTTGCTAATGTGTGCCTCCTGGTGCCCCCCATGCTCAATCCCATCATTTTCGGTGTGAGGACCAAACAGATCCAGGACAGGCTGCTCCGGCTCTTTACTCCTAAAGGGACCTAATGTTTTCTCCTAGTGCTCTTGCTCTCAGACCGAGCTCTGCGCAGAGCTGGCTTGTGACTTCTGCTGGGCCCTCTTCCCTGGATCACATACTGGACAGTCAGAGAAACATTAAACCCTTTCTTGACCTTACTGTGCTGTCTTCACTTAACAAGCAGGGGATTTGGTTTTGTGTACAACTCACTGAGTTGACACTTTTCAAATTCCTGGTAACTTCACTCCCAAGGCCCCACCCTTTTCGCCCACATCTTCCGCCAAGACCCTGCCCCTGCTCTGCCTCTCCCTGCCAAAGGCCATGCAACCGTTACTTAGTCCTCCTGCCCCCTTATCACTAGCTGGATCATATCTATGATCCATCCCCCCCTCCCCCCCATCTGCAAGGGTGCCATTTCAGATTTTGGTAGGGGTGACAACTTTAACCATGATTCAAGGGGCTACTTAGGCACTCAAAACTCCAAATTTATAGGCAGATAACTTAGCAAATAGCTGACAGGAGCACTGTATCAAATTACTTGATAAAACAAAGAAAGAAAAATAAATATTAGACCCACTCAGATCTGATACTAACATATTCTGACATGTTGTGGCAAGTCACTTAAGGGAAACTGCTTAGGTTTAAAATTGTAATGCATATTCTTACTTTGTTACTAACTCTGTGGAGAAGGAGACCGTGTCAGGACCCCTGGGTTCTATCTCAGCTCTGGGAGGGGAGAGGGTTCTTGTGCCTTACAGCGGGGGCAAGATATATCTGATGTCTATAAAAGCATCAGAATGTCCATACTGGGTCAGACCCATGGTCCATCTAACCCAGTATCCTATGTTCTGACAGTGGCCATATGACGTGCTTCAGAGGGAATGAACAGAACAAGCAATCATCAAGTGATTCACCCCTGTCACCCACTCCCAGGTTGTGGAAAACAGTTGCTATGGACATGCAGAACATTGTTTTGGATCCCTGCCCATCCTGGCTAATAAAAGTTGATGGATCTATTGTTCATGAACTTATCTAGTTCTTATTGGAATCTGTGAAGGAATTATTTCTTTTGTTTGTTTTAAATCTGCTGCCTATTAATTTCACTGGGTGCTCCCTAGTTTTGGGGTTATGAGAAGGAGTAAATAACACTTCCTTATTCAGTTCCTCTACACCTGTCATGATTTTATAGAACCTCTATCATATCGCTCCTTAGTCAGCCCTTTCCCAAGATGAAAAGTCCCAATTTTTTAATCTCTCCTCAAATGAAGGCATTCTATATCCCAATCATTTCTGTTGCCCTTATTTGTACCTTTGCCACTTCCAATATGTCTTTTTCGAGATGGGGTGACCAGATCTGTACGCAGTATTCAAGATGTAGATCATAGAATCATAGAAGTGGAAGGGACCTCGAGAGGTCATCAAGGCCAGTCCCCTGCACTCATAGCAGGACCAGAACCATCTATAACATCCCTGACAGGTGTTTGTCTAACCTACTCTTAAAAATCTCCACATTTGTGGTGTACGTGTTACATTTGTGGGTGCGGCTTTGGAAAAATCCCTTATGCCAATCTTTGTATATTCGTCTAGGTAAAGGTCATAGACGGAGGCGTGGGTGTTTCTATCTATTTGGGTAACAAGATGAAGGTTAACTTACTGGGTGAAATGTCTTAGATATAATCTTGCATATAGCATTAACATACAGATTTTTGATCAGTAGGCCCTCTTGCGTTACAGCCAAACTCATTCTAATATAAATCTATCACAAAACATCAAATATTTAAACTTATAAGATATATATTATGCAAGCAAGCAGAGTAATTCTTAGGGCTACACCTTGATCTGCTGGGAATGCTCCTACTAATGCAGCCTAATATGCCGTTAGCCCTCTTGGCAACAAGAACACACTGTTGAAACATATCCAGATTCTCATCCACTAATCCCCAGGTCCTTTTCTGCAGAACTGCCACTTAGCTAGTCGGTCCCCAGGCAGTAGCGGTGCCTGAGAGTCTTTCATTCTAAGTGCAGAACTCTGCACTTGTTCTTGTTGAACCTCATTGGATTTCTTTTGGCCCAATCCTTCAGTTTTTCTAGGTCACTCTGGACCCTATCCCTACCCTCCAGCATATCTACTTCTCCCCCCAGCTTAGTGTCATCTGAGAACTTGCTCCAGCTGCAATTCATCCCATCATCCAGATCATTAATGAATATGTTTAACTAAACTGGCTCCAAGACCAACCCCTGGAGCACTCCGCTTGATAACGGGTGCCAACAAGACAGTGTGTTATTGACTTGTACTGTGACTGTATATATCATTGTTGCAACTAAGGTCCTATAGTTACACCAAATTTTGTACAAAGGAGGTCAAGTAAGTTGTCTTTGGAAAGGTTGTAATTTGCTAGTTCATAGTATGCTGTCTGTATGTGTGTATCCTTTTTATATTTGGCGTTATGAGTATTAGCTATGTACTTGTATCTCTATGTGTTTGATTCTATGCAGCAACAGTGAAGCATTTGGTCAGTTTCTTGAGAAAGGACTATTCTGAGTAAGTGCCCAATGGACTTTGGAAAATGCCAATCCACATACGAGCTTTCCTGGCAATGTTCAAACTAACATGTAAACAACGACATTGGCCTGCAAAAAGCTGAATCATTTGTGGACATGTGACTTGCCCAGGAGGCTAAAAACTCCATTTTGTTGCTGTGATTTGCCACAGGAAAACAAAGAGGTTTCTGCCCACAAGAGAGAGAATATAAAAGGCCCTGGAAACCCTTCCATTTTGTCTTCAGCTGGCTCAAGAGATGGTCTCTCCACCCCAAGGAGAAGCCTGAAAGAAACTGGAACAAAGGACAGTATCTACGGGGGTGTGAGTGATTGTGGGACCCAGGCTATAACTTACAACGTTGGTCTGAAAACGATTGGGCCCAGACTAGGAAGGAGTCCAGTCTGTGAAAGAAGCTTATTGGAACATCTCTGAGAGTGAGTTATTACCCGTAACCAGTTTCTTAATGTATTAGGCTTAGACTTGCGTGTTTTGTTTTATTTTGCTTGGTAACTTATGTTGTTCTGTCTGTTATCACTTGGAACCACTTAAATCCTTCTTGTTATGCTTAATAAAGTCACTTTTTTGCAATTAATTAACCAAGAGTAGGTCAATAATGTGTGTGTGGGGGGGGAAACAGCTGTGCACATCTCTCTATCAGAGTTTAGAGAGGGCGGACATTTTATAAGTTTACCCCGTATAAGCTTAATACAGAGTAAAACCGATTTATTTGGGATTTGGACCCCATTGGGAACTGGGTGTGTCTGAGTGGTAGAGACAGGAGCACTTGCTGAGTTGTTTTCAGTTAAGTCTGTAGCTTTTATGAGGTGGTTCAGACCCTGGGTCTTTCAGCAGGTTAGCGTACCTGGCTTAACAAGACAGGCTTTCGAAGTGCCAAGTTGGCAGGGAAAACAGGCTCAGAGGAAGTCTCAGCACATCAGGTAACAGTCCCCAGGGGGTCTCTGTGACCCATCCCGTCACAAAGACATGAAGCCATTGATCACTACCCATTGAGCCTGAAGACCTAGCCAGCTTTCTATTCACCTTACAGTCCATTGGTCCAATCCATACTACTTTCACTTGCTGGCAAGAATACTTTGTAAACAGGTCTGTTGATCCAGTAATGTGTGTGAGACTGAGGTCTGACAAAACAGGTGGCATTTGCTGAACAGAGAAAGTGAGAGGAACATTTTTGGGGGTCACATATTGTGCATGTGTTGGGTGGTATGGGAAACACTCTTTCATTTTCCTCCGCCATGTACCTCAGCTTGCTTTTCTCTTGCGGTACAGATCAGAATGTAGGCTTTTTCAATTTATGGATCTATGTCTTATATAAAAATACAAAATTAGATCTCAGAGAGCTCTAGTTCTACAGGTATATTTCTGTGACACTCTGTACCCCAAAGCAACACCCTAGTACCCCAATATTCACCACTGCCATATAGTTGCAACAAATCTTGTACAAAATATGTCATGTGAGTGGTCAGTTGAAAAGTTATGGTTTCCTGAATATGATTACTTTATTTGTATGCATGTTTCATTTTTGTATAACACTCCTGGAGCAAACTAAATGGGGAGGTACGACACTCTGTGCCCCAAAGCAACACCCTGGCATCACAATATTTACCATGGTGATATATTTATGATATATTTATGCAAAGTATGTCATATACCATTCACTGGAAAAATTATGCCTTGCTGAATAACATTATCCTATTTGTGTGAATGCATCATTTTTGTATGATCTAGACCATCCCTGACAGGTGTCTGTCCAACCTGATCTTTAAAATCTCCAATGATGCAGATTCCTCAACCTCCCTAGGCAATTTATTCCAGTGCCTAGCCACCCTGACAGTTAGGAAGTTTTTCCTAATGTCCACTCTAAACCTCTCTTGCAGCAATTTAAGCTCATTGCTTCTTGTTCTAACATCAGAGGTTAAGGAGAATTATTTGTCTCCCTCCTCCTTGTAACAACATTTTAAGGTACTTGAAAACTGTTAACATGTCCCCTCTCAGTCTTCTCTTCTCCAGACTAAACAAACCCAGTTTTTTCAATCATTGATGAAGATATGGAACAGAGCCAGAGCTAGAACTGATCCCTGCAGAACCCCACTCATTATGCCCTTCCCGCATGACTGTGAACCATTGATAACTACTCTCTGGGAACGTTTATTCAACCAGTTATGCACCCATCTTATAGAAGATTAATTTTAGTTGTATTTTCCTAGTTTGTTAATGAGAAGGTTATGCGAGACTGTATCAAAAGCCTTACTAAAGCCTAGGTATTCCACATCTACCGCTTCTCACCCATTCAGTTTCCTTAATTATTTGCTCCATTATCTGTAGTTATCTCTAGTTGCTCCATTATCTTTCCGGCTACAGAAGTTAAGCTGACTTTACAAATGTAAGCAGAGTCGGGATGAGCTCTACCCTGACATCTGGTGGTGAGTTGTGGTGGGTTGTGGAAAAGAACGTCAGGTGCTGATCTCATTTGCATAGGCACACTCACCCTGCCTAGATGGTCACTTAGGCTGCTGTAGGATCCCCAGTTTCTCTGTTATTGGGGCAGGAAGAATAAACTGTTGTTATCCTGATTATGTGAATCAAGGACAGTGGAACTTTACTTGGTCTTTTGTTATGATGGAGGGATTCACCATCATGTAAGCAGCACTCGCAAGGCAAGGGACATGGGTTCCAAAACCCAGTGACTTGAGAGAAGCTGGTGACAGGTATTAGTATTATGAGGTGCAGCTGGATGCCCTGATCATCAGTGCTCTGTGCGCCTGTGACTCCTGCAATGAGCGTGTGCTGTGTACCTGTGCCATTGGTCAGCACTATGCACAGCTCATGCGGCATCTCATCGTCTGAGACACCATCCAATGGTCCAGAGATATCTACATTGAACATCTCACTGGCCACTGACAGTACCAGGAAATGTGAGCCGACATCGTGCTTTGAGTATGAGAAAGGGACACAAGAGACTTTGTCCGTTGGACCATATGAACTGGAACAATTAACTCTTTAAATGTTAAATCTCACCAATTAAGGGTCAAATCCATCCTCATCATTGTATCCACTCATTATACTCCACACCTGAACATAGCCATTATATGAACAACATACCCTCATATCTCAGTGTCTGTACTTTGACCCGTCAACCTTTTCCCCCTAATTGGGGATATTGTAGATTATGTATTCCTTACGCCACCAGATCTTAAACCAACCTTCACACCCCTTGATAATCTGCATGCTATTCCCTGATAACCAGAAACTTCTATGCTTAAATACTGTACCTTTCACTTTTTTTTTAAACATATCTAAATAAAATGTTTAAATCTGGAGGTTTGGGCCCCTTGTGATGGCCTGAAACACCAGTTGCACCTTCTCCTCTCTCCACTGTGGAATATCAGAGCTAATTTTCACTCCGTTAAGAGTCTAGTTACAGGCTGCTGAGCTGAATTCACTTTGGGCCAATGGTGCACCAGCACTGAGGCTCCCCTACTATAACCTGAAATCACCAAAGAGCTAAAATTATTTTGAGCTGAAATCACTGAGCACTGTGTTAAGTAGTGTGGGGGGGCCTGAAGATATATTGCTGAGTGGCTGGTAGAGCGGAACGGCTGGGAAAGCGGAGCAGTTTGCTGAACGGCTGGCGGAGCGGAGCAGTTTGCAGGACGGCTGGAGTGACTGACAGAATGGCTGGCGGAGCGGAACAGCTGGCAGAGCAGTTCGCGGAACATCTGGAGGGGCTCATGGGACGGCTGGTGGAGTGGAGTGAAGAGGCTGGAGCGGCTCACGGGTAGCTGGTGGAGCGGAGTGACTCGTTGGACAGCTTGCAGAGCAGAGCGGAGCAGAGCCCCACGGAGAGGCGGGGCAGTCAGCTTCGGACCACGTAAGTTGCCACTTAACCCATTTCCACTCAGGCTGGGAGGTAAAACTCTGCAGATAAACTTTTGAACTCTGGGGCTGCACTGACCAGGGACAGAGACTTTGGGGTTGTTGGACTTTGGGGACTTTGGGCGATTTTGGGGGTTGCTGGACTCAAGGACCAAAGGGAAAGGACACGGCCCAATTTGCTGGGGTGGGTTTTGCTTATGGTTTGTTTTTTGAAAACTAGTTGTGGTGTTTTCCCAATTTCATACTGATGTCGTTTACCTGCTGTTATTAAAGATTTTCTGCCACACCGAGACACTGTGCTTGTGTGAGAGGACGTATTGCCTCTTTGAGGCACCCAGGGGTGTGTGTAAGATTTTCCCAGGTCACTGGGTGGGGGCTCGAGCCAGTTTTGCATTGCGTTGTTGAGCGGGAACCCCTATGTACTGAACCCGGCCCTTGCTGCTATCAACTCGGCAAGGCAGAAGGGTTACACAAATATAATAATTAATGGTTCAGATATCTCCTCAGTCAGCTTCTTGAGTATGCATTCCCTGATGACTTGAAGACATCTAACTTGTCTAAGTAATTTTTAACTTGTTCTTTCCCTTTTTTAGCCTCTTATCCGATCTCATTTTCACTGGCATTCACTACATTAGGCGAATAATCGCCACGAACCTTCTTGGTGAAAACTGAAACAAAGAAGTCATTAAGCAACACTGTCATTTCCACATTTTCTGTAATTGCTCTTCCCTCTTAACTGAGTAATGGGCCCCTACCTACTTGTGTTATTTGTTTATATTCATCCTTTGATATAGTTTCCACTCTTTGTAGGACTCTTTTTTGATTATTTAGATATTCAAGATGATTCCAGCTAAGCCAGAAGGCAGACTTTAGCAAACTCAGGGAGTTGGTAGGTAAGATCCTGTGGGAAGCAAGTCGATGTGGAAAAACAATTGAAGACACTGACTTTATTTTGCGGTTTTTTCTCCTACCATCCTTAGAATCATGAACTCTACCATTTCATGATCACTTTCACCCAAGCTACCTCCCACTTTCAAATTCTCAACCAGTTCCTCCCTATTTGTCAAAATCAAATCTAGAACAGCCTCTCCCCTAGAAGCTTTATGCACCTTCTGGAATAAGAAAATGTCTCCAATACATTCCAAGAACTTGTTGGATAACCTGTGCCTTGCTGTGTTATTTTCCCAGCAGATGTCTGGGTACTTGAAGTACCCATCACCACCAAATCCTGCCTTTGGATGTCTTTGTTTGTTGTTTAAAAAAATCCTCATCCACCTCTTCTTCCTGGTTTGGTGGTCTGTAGTAGACCCCTACCATGATATCACCCTTGCTTTTTATCCCTTTTATCCTTACCCAGAGACTTTCAATAAGTCTGTCTCCTATTTCCATCTCAACTTCATACCAAGTGTATACATTTTGATGTACAAGGGAACACCTCCTCACTTTTTTCCCAGCCTCTCCTTCCTAAGCCAGCTATACCCTTCTATACCAATACTCCAGTCATGCATATTATCCCACCAAGTCTCTTTGATGCCAACTATGTTGTAGATGTGTTCAATTACTAGCTTTATGAATTCTTCCTGCTTATTCCCCGTACTTCTCACATTTTTATACAGACATTTAAGATACTAATTTGATTCCCCCCTAGTTCTGTCTTAACCCTCTTTGATCCCTACTATTATAACCCATGCTCCCCCCAATCTCTGACCCTTCTCCCAGGCCTCCATTTTTTGACTTACCTGTGGGCTTTGGTCACCTGCCCCCTTCTAACCTTGTTTAAAGCCCTTCTCACTAGGTTAGCCAGTTGGTATACCAAATATCATGAAAGAGATCAGGAACAGTCACCATGGATTCATCAAGGGCAAGTCATGGCTGACTAACATAATTGCCTTCTATGATGAGCTAACTGGCTCTGTGGATGAGGGGAAAGCAGTGGATGTGTTATTCCTGGACTTTAGCAAAGCTTTTGATACAGGCTCCCACAGTATTCTTGCCAGCAAGTTAAAGAGGTATGAGATGGATGAATGGACCATAAGGTGGATAGAAATCTGTCAAGATCATCGGGCTCAACGGGTAGTGATCAATGGCTCTATGTCTAGTTGACATCCAGTATCAAGCGGAGTGCCCCAAGGATCACTCCTGCAGCTGGTTGTGTTCAATATCTTCATTATTAATCTGGAGGATGGTGTGGTTGCACTCTCAGAAGCTGGAAGATTACACTAAACTGGGAGGAGTAGTTGATACGCTGGAGGGTAGGGATAGAAAACAGAGGGACTTAGACAAATTAGAGCATTGGTCCAAAAAAAATCGGATGAGGTTCAACAAGGACAAGTGCAAAGTCCTGCACTTAGGATGGAAGAATCCCATGCACTGCTACAGACTAGGAATCAAGTGGCTAGGCAGCAGTTCTGCAGAAAAGGAACTAGTAGTTACAGTGGACGAGAAGCTGGATATGAGTCAAAAGTGTACCCTTGTTGCCAAGAAGGCGAGCAGCATTTTGGGCTGTATAAGTAGGAGCATTGCCAGCAGATCGAGGGATGTGATCATTCCTCTCTATTCGGCATTGGTGAGGCCTCATCTGGAGTACTGTGTCCAGTTTTGGGCCCCACACTACAAGAAGGATGTGGAAAAATTGGAAAGAGTCCAGCGGAGGGCAACAAAAATGACTAGGGGGCTGGAGCACATGACTTATGAGAAGAGGATGAAGGAACTGGGATTGTTTAGTCTGCAGAAGAGAAGAATGAGAGGAGTTTGATAGCTGCTTTCAAGTACTTGAAAGGGTGTTCCAAAGAGGATAGATCTAGACTGTTCTCAGTGGTACCAGATAACAGAACAAGGAGTAATGGTCTCAAGTTGCAGAGGGGGAGGTTTAGGCTGCATATTAGGAAAAAAACTTTTTCACTACGAGGGTGGTGAAGCACTGGAATAGTTTATCTAGGGAGGTGGTGAAACCTCCTTCCTTAGAGGTATTTAAGGCCTGGCTTGACAAATCCATGGCTGGGATGATTTAGTAGGAGACTGGTCCTCCTTTGAGCAGGGGATTGCACTAGATGACCTCCTGAGGTCCCTTCCAACCCTGATATTCTATTCTGTTCTATTCTATTCTATTCATCTTCCTGGATACGTGGACCAGATCTCTGCTTAGCATTCCTTCTTCTTGGAACAGCATCTCATGGTCAAGGAAGCCAAAGCCCTCAGGGTCTCAGGAAGAGGGGCTGGTGCATTGTTCTCTGCACATTGAGTGGGGCCATACTGGATTATAAATTTACATTGGTCAAGCTGCGGACACGGACAAGATGATACAGCTCTGGGTCCTATGCTGAGGAGCTGGGGTGTGCGGGAACTGGTTGGAGCACCACTATTGTTGGTTCATGAGTCACTAGTGAATGTATTCATCTAACGGCAGCTGGGTGTATCCCTGTCTGTGTATGGCTGTGAAGTGGAAGACCTGGAGGGGATTGCAGGTTCTCATAGCCTCACCATGTGAGAGGGGGCTGAGATTAGTATGCCCTTGGGCTCAGAGGTACTCCACTTCCAGGTTGAACAAAGGGGAAGTCAACACAACAAAGAGGCCCTGCTAGACGTAAGTCCATTTCCCTCCAGTCATGCGCTCAGTTAATGACAGAGCGACCGTGGTTACAGGCAGGGAACTCAGGACTCCTGGGTTCTGTCATGTTTTGCTGTGTCACTTTGGCCAAGTCATGTTTCCCTATCCCTCAGTTTACTTATGTGTATAATGGGGATATGTTCCTAGTCACTTTCTGTTGCTAGGTGATTTCAAGATCCTTCAATGAAACGTTACTGAGGAGTATTAGTGATCTTTGATCCTTTAGAGAGAGCTCTGTGTGCCTGCAGAAACTGCTCATGTTTCCCTTTAGTCATCTATCTCCAGATCATTCTGTCTACTGTCTACCCAGGCACCCCAGCATGTACAGGGTATCGACTTAATTGAGAGCTAACATTAAGCTTGGTTTTCCTACTAATCAACCATAATTATTCAATATACACAAATACACAGAGCAGCCAATTCCTCTCTGACTCAGCACAGATCCCAAGGGTTCTCATCTCCCTTGGGAAGACCCCCCAATTACTGTTTACTCCTAAAGCTGGATAAAGAGCACAGAAGAGCAGACAGGCTTGTCTCCAGCCTGTTTACATCCAGATACTTGTTCTCCGCTAGAGGCTGAGTGAACCCCACTGGGATTGCACAGAGCTATATTATAAACGGTGCACATCCCGGTGTCAGTTCTCAGCATGCAATGTTGCTGCAGATGCTGGAGTGAACCAGATGTGGGACATGACTATGTGAGGGAGATTCCCAGGGAAGACACGCCTGTCTCAGAATTCACAGCTACCCATCTCTTGCTGAGGAGCTCACCTGCTCGACAAACCCAGTGCAACATGGCCGTGATGAGAGAGAGAGTAAGTCTGTGGTCTTTTCCACTCTGCACAGCCATTAAACAGACCTGGGCCCTTGCCTCAGGACATGAGCTTGCTCCAGTATCAAGGGCCAGAATGTCCCTCTTTGGTATGTCCCCATGGCTGGTGGCCTCCAGCCCGAACGTGGCTGCATTTCAGTGGCACAGGAGATCCTTCAGGATGAAAGGTGTTAATACATGTGTGATACAAAAGCAAATTCTGAGGCTGAATCAAAACTCCCCTTAGAGTAAGAACTGAGGAAAGAGCTCAGGAGCCAGTGGTGTGTTCATGCAGAGACACGATCCACCTCTTAAATTTCAGGTCGCTGGTATTTAACCGGTGCATGGAGCGGGGGGACAGAATCTTACCTGACTTTTTATCTGCTGGAAAGCATGGAGGTGCATGGGCTCTTCACTGGAACAATCATAAGCATTTTTCATCATAGGCAACATATCTTCTCTCCTAAGTTAATTCAAGAAGTTGTCCCTACTGTGATGCTTGAAAATATAAAAAAAACTATTCAGTAAGATGCAGACACCCAGCATGGGAAATTTCCGTCCAAAAGATTAAAGTTTGGCAAACTTATAACCGACTGAAAATGAGGTCTCCTAATTGAAAGTGTCAGACAGCCTTAACTGAACTTGGTGCCATCAGCACGACCCACAATGGCCAATCCATATATGACTCGCATCCAGCTAAGCTCTTCTTTCCAATTATGACAGTGTCAGGAGTTCCCCAGCTAAATGTGGATCATGTAAACCATTTTCTTTTCCCAATGTTATATGTTCAGACTTTCAACATAATTCCATGTTCCTTTGTCTGTGTGTTATGAATAGCATCAGGCCTAAAACTGATCCCTGCAGAACACCACTAGAAACATCTCCATTCCCTGACAATGACCCACTGATAACTGCTTTCTGAGATCTCTTGGTTATCCATTTTATTGTCCATTTAACAGGTACTCCACTGCTATTGAATTGTCTTCATTTTTTATCTGCATGTTTTTCTCTACTAAATCAAATGTTTCAGAGAAATCAAAGTCTATTGCATCTGCATCATTCCCTTGTTCAACTAAACATGTACTCTCATTAAAGGATGAAATCAGATTTATTTGACAAAACCTGTTTTCCATAAGCCATCGTGTTGTCTGGCATTAATTATATTGCTCGGCTTTTTTTTTAACTAATTCCATACCCGGGTTCTTTGTTTTTTCCCTCAGCCTGTCAAATATTTTAAATGATCTTTCCTTTATTTTGTTATGGATTACATTAAACACAGAACTGTCCTCTATTTGACATTTTGATTGGCTGTGCTGCTGTTTCCGGATTGCATACTTCTGGTTCCGAATGAGGTGTGTGGTTGAACTGGGAGTTTGTAACTCGTGTTCGTAATTCTAACATACTACTATAGATGATGTTTTAAATCCTCCATGACTGCTAAGGCACTGGAAAGTGTTTCAAGATGTCAAGTGATAGGAGCACTTGATACTGCTTCAGAACAAAAAGATTCCTTGAACACATCTACATTTTCTCCAACATTAACAAGTTTCCTTTCTCTTTGTTACATGTTGTTTCCCCCCCACACCCCGCAATTGCTGTCTGTATTTTGCCATTAATACGGGCTTTTGTCCAAAATTCTCTGCTTTCTTGACCATGGAATCTTGGCTTTGTATCTGGGTAATAATTTCTTCTTAAAGAAGTCCCAATTTTCATTCCCTTTAATTTGTCTAAAATTTTCCTCCAAATCCGTTTTCTGATAATTTGCCTCAGCTTTGGAGAACTTGTCCTTTTGAAGCACTGAGCGTCTTTACATGGTACTGGTTGGGAGCTCTGCTCTGTTTGTCTATCTCAAAGTAATCAGTTCCATTCCTTATTTTGTTCTCCTCTATCAAATGTCCCCTTCCTTGTTTCTTCTCTAAACTAAACAGTCCCAGACTTTTCAGTCTGTCCAATAGGTTAGCTTTCCACATTCACATAGCCAGTCTCGGAACTCCCCGTTCTATCTGCTATGTCTGCGTGTGACCAAATCTGAGCGCTTATCCAGAGCAGGTTATCCTCCATCCCATTTCTTGGGCATCCAAACACAATCTTTTTTTGGCCTATACTGCGAGTGAGCAAGTTTTTTCATGGAGCTGCTAAGAGTGACGACCAGGTATTTTCCAAGGGTGCTCTCTTTGGGATATTTGTCCCTGGCATCTATCCAGCTTAAGGTTTGGGTTTTTTCCATGCTCAGATTTTGAACCACCAGATGCACGGGGAAGTCTCTAGCCTGGCTTTCATTGCTTTCATGGATAAGCAGAATCCACACTTTCCTTCTGGTGCCTTTTTGGAATTCCCTGAACACAACATGTAGGAACTATTGATGCATGGAGCACCATATAAATGGAATTGGCATTAGTAGGGTCAAAGTTTTTCATAATTCATGTATCTCAATAACGAAAATGGCATTTTTCCCTGTGTGAAGAGTGAACAATCTGTTTCACCCACGAGAACATCCTCCGGTTGTGCATGCAGTGTCTCATATTAACATTGTCTCTCCACTCAGGCATTTGTACTGTGACCTTCACTCTAGACCCTGGTCACCTACAGCAAGGCAGGGGAATATACGGTACATGCAGGGGACACTATTCTGCCTCAAAGTTGGACACCTTCTCCCCCTACACCATGTCAGATTTCAACTCTACCGACTTCACCAACCCCTCCACCTTCATCTTGCTGGGCATTCCAGGCCTGGAGGTGGCCCATGTCTGGATCTCCATCCCCTTCTGCACCACGTACACCATAGCCGTCTTGGGGAACTTCACCATCCTGTTCATCGTGAAGACAGAGCCGAGCCTCCATGAGCCCATGTACTACTTCCTCTGCATGCTGGCCGTCACTGACCTCGTCATGTGCACGTGCACAATTCCCAAAATGCTGAGCATCTTCTGGTTCAATTCCAGGGAGATACATTTTAATGCCTGCCTCACCCAGATGTTCTTCATTCACTGCTTCACAGCAATGGAGTCTGGGATCTTATTGGCCATGGCTTTTGATCGCTACGTGGCCATCTGCGATCCACTGAGACATTCCAGCATCCTGACAAACCCCATGGTGGTCAAGATGGGCCTGTCCATGGTGCTGCGTGGCACCATGCTCGCACTGCCCTGTCCTTTGCTGGCAAGGCAGTGGCCATATTGCAGAACCAACATCATCCCCCACACATGCTGCGAGCACATGTCCGTGGTGAGTCTGGCCTGCGCTGACATCCGCATCAGTAGTTTCTACGGCCTCACTGTGGCAAACTTGGTCATCTGTCTAGATATGTTTTTTATTGCTGTGTCCTATACCCAGATCCTCAGGGCCATCTTCAGCCTCCCCACAAAGGAAGCCCGGCTCAAGACTTTTGTGACCTGTGCCTCCCACCTCTGTGCCATTTTAGCATTTTACATCCCAGGTCTCTTCTCTGTCCTCACGTCTCGGTTTGGCCACCATGTGGCCCTGCATTCCCAAGTTCTCTTTGCTAATGTGTGCCTCCTGGTGCCCCCCATGCTCAATCCCATCATTTTCGGTGTGAGGACCAAACAGATCTGGGACAGGCTGCTCCCGCTTTTTACTCATAAAGGGACCTAATGTTTTCTTCTACTGCTTTGGATCTCAGACCGAGCTCTGCACCAAGCTGGCTTGTTACATGGTGCTGTGCCCTCTTCCCTGGATTACGTACTGGACAGTCAGAGAGACATTAAACCCTTTCTTGACCTTACTGTGCTGTCTTAGCATGACAAACAAGGGAATTGGTCTGTGTGCAACTCACTGAGTTGACATTTTTCAAATTCCTGGTTACTTCACCCCCACAAGGCCCTGCCCCTGCTCTGCCTCTTCCCCGCCAAGGGCCATGCCCTTGTCACTTGCTCCTCCCATCCCCCTATCACTTTCTGGATCACCTCCATGCGCCCCCGCCCCCAGCTGCAAGGGCTCCATTTCAGATTTTGGTAGGGGTGACAACTTTAAGCATGATTCAAGTGGCTACTTAGTCACTCAGAACTCTAAATGTTTTGGCAAACAACTTAGAAAATAGCTAACTGGAGTACTGTATCTAATTCCTATAGAAAAGAGAGAAAAATAAATATTAGACCCACTCAGCTCTGGTACCAACATATTCTGACATCTTGTGCCAAGACACTTAAGAGACACTGCTTAGATTTAAAATTGTAATACATATTCTTACTTTGTTACTAACTCTGTGGGGAAGGAGACCCTGTCAGGACTCCTGGGTTCTGTTTCAGCTCTGGGAGGGGAGAGGGTTCTGGTGCATTACAGGAGGGGCCACATATATCTGGGGTCTATAAGAGCATCAGAATGACCATACTGGGTCAGACCCATGGTCCATCTACCCCAGTATCCTATGTTCTGACAGTGGCCATATGACATGTTTCAGAAGGAATGAAGAGAACAAGCAATCATCAAATGATTCACCCCTGTCACCCATTCCTAGGTTGTGGAAAACAGTTGCTATGGACATGCAGAACATGGTGTTGGATCCCTGCCCATCCTGGCTAATAAAACTTGATGGATCTATTGTCCATGAACTTATCTATTTCTTATTGGAATTTGTGAAGGAATTATTTCTTTTGTTTGTTTTAAATCTGCTGTCTATTAATTTCACTGGGTGATCCCTAGTGTTTGTGTTATGAGAAGGAGTAAATAACACTTCCTTATTCAGTTTCTCCACACCTGTCATGATTTTATAGAACCTCTATCATATCCCTCCTTAGTCAGCCCTTTCCCAAGATGATATGTCCCAGTCTTTTTAATCTCTCCTCATACGGAAGGCCTTCTATTCCCCAATCATTTCTGTTGCCCTCCTCTGTACCTTTGGCACTTCCAATATATCTTTTTTGAGATGGGGAGACCAATCTGTACGCAGTATTTAACATGTAAATCATAGAATCATAGAACTGGAATGTACCTTGAGAGGTCTTCAAGTCCAAACCCCATCTCTCATAGCAGGACTAGTACCATCTGTAACACTGCCCCGGGCCCTTTAAATCGCTGCCAGAGCCCCGCCACGCCTTCCCGGGGCTCTGGTGGGTTCTGGAGATGATTTAAAGGTCCCGGGGCGGTAGCGGTGGTTGGAGCCCCGTCCCCTGAGCACTGCTGCCGGAGCCCTGCGAAGGCGGCTGTGGGGCTCCAGGAGGGATGCCGGTAGGAGTAACGTGGAATATGTAAGCAAATGAAAGATTTGAAGGGAAAGTGGGTAAGGGGTAAAGGTGTTACAAGCTTTCAAGGAATGTTTGACCTTGTTGCTCAGGACTATGCCTTAAACCAGGGTTTATGCAGGGCAGGGAGTTGGGCTGCAGGAGGGGTGTGGGGTACGGGGTGTGGCAGGGGGCTCAGGGCAGGGGGTTGGGGCACAGGAGGAGTGCAGGGTTCGGGGTGCAGCAAGGGGCCTGTGGGGTTATTTTCTGTGGCCCGCCAGCTCCCCATGTCCCACCCCGCCCCTCCAGCATTTACCTAAAGTGGCTTTGGCCCAGCACGCACTGGGAGCAGGGCAGGCTCCCTGCCTGCCTGCCCGCCCTGCCCCCACACCACTCTGGGAAGCGGCCAGAACCTGGGGGACAGGGGGCACAGGCCTCCATGCATTGCATTTGCCTCCAGGTACCACCCCCCGCAGCTCCCATTGGCCAGGAACGGGGAACCGCGGCCAATGGGAGATTTGGGGGAGGTACCTGAAGGAGCATCCAGGGCAACACACAGACCACTGTGCCCCTCTTACCCCAGTTTCCGGCCTCTTTCCGGAGCGGCGAGGGACAGGGCAGGCAGGCAGGGAGCCCGGTGCATGCCGGGCCAGAGCCAGCCCCAGAACCCTTCCTGCAGCTGAACCCACTTCCCTAAGCCCCCCGCCACACCCCTACCCCCATACCCTCTTCCCAGGGCGGCGGGTCAGTGATGTGACCCTTAGGCCAATGGAATTGTCCTCATGTGGCCCTCGTGGTCATTTGAGTTCAAGACCCCTGCCTTAAACATACGTAAAGCTGTTGTAAAATGACAGTTATGGGACAAGAAGGTAAAAACTCTGGATGAGATGGCTTCTCTAGCTGATGATTTGAGCAAACACAGGCATCTAGTGTGAAAAATCCACAGAGAGAGGGGTTGAAACTTGGTAGGACGCAAGGTTTTGTGTCTGATTTGTGTCTATTTATCCTTTTACGCAGAGACTGTCCGATTTGGCCAATGTACATGGCAGAGAGGCATTGCTGGCCCATGATGGAATATATCACATGACTGGATGTGCCGCTGAATGAGCCCCTGATGGTGTGGCTGATGTGGTGGGTCCTATGATGGTGTCGCAAGAGTAGATATGGGGACAGTCTGCGGCTGGGGAATTGTGTCCATCAGCTGCTCTAACCAGCCCTCCCATCACTGAGCAGCCACCTCCACCCTGTACAACCCGGCTTCAGCAGATCCTGTGACAGGCCCTGGTAGCACATCTCCGATGAACCTGTGCTAGCCAGGAGCTGGAGAGGGACCTCGAGAAGATGTAGAGGCAGAGAGATTGAGGGTGGGTGGGCCTAGCTCAGAGTGGATCACTCAGATCTGTGCCTAACTTTGGGGATCCCTGATTCTGGGTCCCCCTTTTCATTCCTCAGGGAGAAGGGAAGGGACCTCCCCTCTTGGAATGATCGGAGGGAAATCCGTAGGGAGTCTTGTGGAATCTCCGTTCCATTATTATTAATTATTTTATTTTTACAATATTTTATTTCAGCAAGATCACAGTTTTGACAGCATCATCGGCCGCCCTCGAGGAATAGAGCCTGCAGCAGGGCTGGTGCTGCAGTCCAGTTGGGCAGCATCACCACACGTCCCCTGGGATTTGACTCTCCTGCCGTTTGCCATTGGCCATGATGGGGTTAAAGCTGGTGCACACTAAGCCAAGCAGCTGAGGTTCCCTGATAGCCAAGTGGCCCCCAAGAGACTGTGCAGCCATGCTTCATAAAGACTGGTGCCTCCCGATCTGAACAGATACTGTGTGTTGCCCATGAAACCTCTCCAATGACTCCTTGTCATTTAGGGTGAAGAGCTCTGGTGTCAGCGGCTCCCCTTCTAGCAGGAATTGGGTACGTCGGCAGGTGTCACTATCTTTATATGCTCAGTGAAGGGGAAAGGCTGCGAGCTGTTTCCATTTGCAGATGTTCTGTGCAGCGGCAGGGCACACAGCTGGGCTGTCGGGGTGACTCAGTGATGGGGCTGGAGGGCAGGCAGCATTAGATAGATTGGGAAGCCGTCCCCTACATCTGTCCATGGTGTGCGGTGGGTTATTCAGGTTACACAGAAATCTAAGATTCAAAGTGTCCTCACAGTGTTAAAACCCCAATACCCCGAGTCAGGATTTCTCAAGCCATCCCTTTTCTACCAGTGCCGTGTGGTCTCGGCCTGATTCTGCCAGGGGCTGAGCGACAGGACATGCCACGGAATATCAGGGAGTAGTTCCCAAATCAGCTCAGGTTTTTTTTTGCCTCTGAAAATTGTATCTGCAAATGTATTTTCAATTATTGTATTCTCTGACTTGATTGTGGAGGCAGGAATTCAGAGCTGCGTTGCTCTGTGGTAACAGGTCTGATTGGGCATATTTCTGTTTTCTGATTGGCTGAGGGGTCTAGAATCTCTGCCCTGTCCAGCTACAGGGCTACTGCCATCTCTGCCCCCTCCCTGGTCTCCAAGTGTCTTCCCTCTCATGGGGTGGAATCCCACGATCCTCCCACCCTCAGACTGGGCCCTGGGCTACCACACATTGCGGGTCAACTGTGTTTGCCGAGCAGGTCCCAGTGGGTTTGGCACCTGTGGGTCTTCCCTCTGGGAGTGGTGAGATGAGAGACCCGCCAGCCTTCTTGAGCCAAAATACTGTTTAATCTGAAGGGTAGGAAGAAAGTGTAACATGGGAGAATAGGAGGGTTTTCCAAGAACTGTCTGTCCACTGTCTAGACCCCAATCCCTGAAAGTCTGATGGGGATCCAGGCAGGCCGAGGGCCGTCAGATTTCCCAAGCAGTGCTTCTGAGTGTCAGTCCGAAGAGCTTCTCAGCAACAGCTGCCCCACCTCTGGGCAGACTAAGAGAGGCTTTTCTTGCACTGTTATTTCCCTTCCTCCTTTTTTTCCAGTAGCCTCTTATTAAACTCTGAGAAGCCATACTAGTTTAACCTAATATAGCCAGGACATAAACATCCCAATTGTTAACCCAATATAGCTGTACGGCAAACACCCCAGAACTCTGTTTAATGTACATATTCAATATGGCAGCTCAGCTCCACGTCTGTCCCAATGCCGTTCTCGGGTGGTATGGATTTTGTGAATACAGGACATAGACAGTCAGAGTGAGAAAAAGGAATAGACTACTTTCATTTGTGAAATGAAGTTGTATTTCAGTTAATTCTCAAACAATTGACTTTGAAATCCACTTCCTGCAAAACCCTCATCATGCCTGAATAACAGGTGCTGAGATGATTATTACTAGAGAGTGAGAACTCAGGGACTCAATATTATCTACACTGATCCCAATGGCAGTTATCACTCCGGATACAGGCTACAAACTAACAGAACAGAACCTGAGGAGAACCAGTCAGCTATTAACCCAGGGACAGAGGACCTACCAGACTTTTGTTTTCTGAAAAGTAACTGAATGAGGGCTGAAATGCACAATCTGTTCAGGTTCTGAAGAAATCCAGATGACAGACACTACATTTGTAGACCCACTCTGATTTGGGAAATCATCTCTGAAAGAAGATCAGAGGGGAAAGAATGGGTTGACATGTGTGTGCTAAAGTACAGATGTGTAAATATTATGCCAAAACTTTTCATTGTGAGACAAATTTTATAAACCAGAGTGTCATGACATGCCTGTTTATTGAAAGCCAGCAGCAGAGTTGTTGGAATTTCTACAGGAAGGAGCAGTGGTCACTTTACTGCTTAATGGCTTTTGCTTTCGAAAGTATATCAGAAGTACTCCCCATGCAGTTTGCAAAGGGTTTATGCTATGAAATCGTGTTCAGTGAATAGCTGCATGACACTGTCTCCTGGTGACTGACCAGAAGGTGCTTCTAACACTTACATTCAGGGTCATGCACACAATCCGTCTGCAATACCTGTGCAAGACTTTCCAAAAAGTCCTGTGAGAACAGAACCGCTGGTCTGTGCTTCAGCAAAGAGTAGAGCTGAGATCCAGGAAAGGGGAGTATAATAGTGGTTGTATGTAACCTACCCCCATACCCTCTTATATGAGCATGGCTGAAGTAACTTCCACATCAACTAGATATTAATGAAAACCTAGTGTTTGCACTATTCGCACATCTGTGAAGCGAACCCCCACCCCGAAGCTTAAGTAACTGTCTGTGTTTGCTTGTAACTTACCAGGTATATACAGACCCTTGCATGGGGAAAGGATCCAGTTCCCATGAGAGGTAGACAAACCTGCAGGATGATCAAACTCTCTAGATTATGTCAACGCTGACCAGGCAATGCACTTCAGCTTGTCTTGGAGGGATTCTTGGGGGTCACAGTGTATCACCGGGAGCATTTGGTAAGGGAAAGTTTATACAGCTCCATTCTGATCGAATTTACACATGGAAATATGGAGTTACACCATAGATGTCAATGTTACTGAATTCAGAACCTGGACCTGTGAATTTATTCAATGTAGACACAGACATAATGTAGATTCTCAGGAGTGGACAAAATAAAAAATATACATAATGAGGCAATGAAATATGTTTATAAATAGCTTCTATGCAAGATAGATAAATACATCAACCATTTTCACCAAGTGTTTTTACACACATGTCATGTTACAATGGTGCACACTCAGACATGGAGGGCAAGGAACTGTGTGTGTGGTAAAGTCACAATTGGAAAAATCACACAGTGCTCAAGTAGGCTGTGTAACTCTCGGCCACAAGTTATCAATGGGGCCAAGAACATAGCAAGATTCAAAGAGGGATGTGATGTTCATATGGCTAAGCAGAAAATTAAATTACAAAAATGAGGGTTTTTAAAATAATCTTGTAAGGGCGTTAAACCTTCCTGATTTATACCAAAAAATGTGTCTAACTAGTGGGTTTCAGGGGGAAACATCCCCTGAGAGCAGATTATCTCATAGCTGCCTATTGCAGAACTTCTTGGACCGCCCCCTGCAGCATCTGGACCTGACCACTGGATACTGAGCTATATGGACTACTAGTCTGATCCAGTCTGGCAATGCCTATCTTCCTATCGGTGGAGAAAACCCAAAACAATATTTTTGCTGATCTTCCTTCAGCTCCTGGGATTCTCTAGACTTCCACTGAGATCAGAACGATGTCTAGTTAAATACCATCTAGTCTCCTGTTCTTTTTCTTTTCAGGAAGGAGAGCTGAAAACTCCTCGGACCAGCCTAGTGCATTATGTCAGCTGTCAATGACACCAACTTCAACTCTGCAGTGTTCCTTCTCACCGGGATACCTGGGCAGGAAGACATCTATCTGTGGATCTCTATCCCCTTTTGTTTAATGTATGTTATTTCGATAGTAGGAAATTCAGTCATTCTGTTTATTATAAAAACAGATCCAAGCCTCCATGAGCCTATGTATATTTTCCTTTCCATGTTGGCTGTCACAGACCTTAGCTTATCACTATCCACCATGCCAACGATACTGGGCATATACTTGTTTAAGTCTAGGGAGATCAGCCTGGATGCCTGTTTTGCCCAGGTCTTCTTCATCCACTCGCTTTCATTAACTGAATCCTCCATGCTGTTGCTGATGGCCTTTGACCGTTTTGTTGCCATCTGTAACCCACTGAGATATGCTTCCATCTTAACTCCGACGAGAATAGCCAAATTGGGGCTGGTGTTTGTGCTAAGAGGGGTGGTCCTCGTATTCCCAGTCCCCTTTCTCCTGAAACGGTTCCGATACTGTCGCGCCAATGTCCTCTCCCATTCCTACTGCCTGCACCAGGAGGTCATGAAGTTGGCTTGTTCGGACATCAACGTCAACAGCATCTATGGCTTGTCTGTTAAACTCTTAACAGTGGGGTTGGATTCATTGCTCATCTTTCTCTCTTACGTGATGATCATCAAAACAGTGCTGAGTGTCGCATCCCCCAAGGAGTCCCTCAGGGCAATGAACACCTGTGTCTCCCACCTCTGCGCCGTTCTGCTCTTCTTCACACCAGAAATTGGCTTGTCTGTGATACACAGATTTGGGAATAGCTCTTCTCACTTGCTTCAGATTCTCCTGGGCTATGTCTACCTGCTTGTCCCACCCCTGATGAACCCAATCGTGTACAGCGTGAAAAGCAAACACCTTCGTACGAGAATAATCAGGGTGTTCATCAAGTAAATAGTCAGTTCATCACCTGGATCCTGTGCTGCTGATATGGGCATGAAATACACGGGCCACCGATTCCATCCTGGACACTTTCATCTGAGACGACATGAGCTACTGGTCTCCACTCTGTAGAGAGTGGTTCAGATGGGGTTGAAGACCTGAAGCAGTGGGTGGTGGGCTGTCCCCAAACACCGTTGAGGGAGGGCAGTGCAGTGGTGGAAGGAAACCGAGGCAGGAAGCAGCATGTAAATATTGAATGTGTTCATGGAGAGCCAGGGGACAGATGAAATGTTAGCTAACAAAGATCGATATCCGTGGCTGCTGCAATCTCACTATTCTTGTTGATACAGTCAATAAAGTGAAGGGATGTGGATGGTGTTTGCCATTAAAACTCATCTATAGCTATTCTGTCTCTGGTTAAAAAACAAGGGTCCGTGCAAACGGCTGCAAGGCTGTTCTACAGTCACAGTCCTGGCCCTTCCTGAGCACTCTGGGTGCTGCATGATCAATGAGGGTTGCACCAGTTGTGGACAGGGGCTATTCAAGGGGCAGGGACACCCACCCTTCCCCTACACCCTGGGCCAAGTGCTTGTGACTGAGTCATGTCAGAGACATGATTAACATCAGAGCCCCAGGAGAAGCCATTCACACCCCCACCCCTAGCTCCCCTGTTGATGGCTCTGCAGACCACACACCTGCTCAGCCCACTCCCCACCGAGGCAGGGCAGAGCTGCATGTGTGAGTGAGGGTCTGACACACAGGAGACCTAGCAAGAGACTCAGGCCTATATTCCCTCCCCATCTGCTCAGTTTGTGCTGCCCCAGCAATGCAAAGGGATGGAAATCGGCCTCAACACCCCAACAAAGACACGGGTAGCTCCTAGCCCAGCCCAGCACATTCACTGTAGGGTGACCACCTCTCAAAAGGGAAAAGCAGGACACAGGCAAGAGCCCCGTCCCCTCTGTGACCTCGCCCCTGCCCCTTGTCCTCCCCCTTGAGATCCCATCCCCTGCTCCTCCTCATTATCCCAGGCTCCTTCCCCTGTCCAGGCTACAAGCCAGAGCCGGGCCATGGTAAACGCTGCCGGAGAGAAGACCCCACCCTGTCTCCCCCACCCCCCAGGATGTTCAAACCAGGGAAGCTGGTGAGTCCAGAGCTCTCCACAGTGGCTCCCTGGGCAGCTCTTACCAAAATCAAACTCAGGTTTGATCAGAGAGGTTGGTCTTCAGGGGACGATGAAGAGTAGGGGGCGGGGCCTCAGGGGGAAGTTTGGGCAGAGGGAGGGGCAGAGGGGGAAAAGATTGGGTAGAGGGAAGGGCCTCACGGGGAAAGGAGAAGCAGGGAATACAGCACGCCTAAAACAATGCACAACCCTGCAAGGAGGTCGCTGTGGGCAGGGGCTCATGAGTAAAGGAGGAGGATGGGGCCGCAAGGGAGGAGAGTCTGTGCTTTACAGAAGACTGAATAAATGTAACTCCACCAAGGTGGTTTCTTGTTTTAAGTATCCCAGGCTGAGAGTAAGTCATTGCAAAGACCTTAGTGCCGGGGTGGGCACAAGTTTTGGCCTGAGGGCCACATCGGGGTTCCGAAACTGTATGCAGGGCCGGGTAGGGAAGGGTGTGCCTCTCCAAACAGCTTGGGCCCTGCCCCCTATCTGCCCCCTCCCACTTCCCGCCCCCTGACTGCCCCCCTCAGAACTCCTGAACCATCCGAACCCCCTACTCCTTGTCCCCTGACTGCCCCCTCCCAGGATCCCCTGCCTCTAACCGCCCCCCCGGGACCCTACCCCTATCCACCACTCCCAATCCCTGTCCCCTGACTGCCCTCCCGGACCTCTGCCCCATCCAACCGCCCCCTTCTCCCTGACTGCCCCGACCCTTATCCACCCCCCCAAACCCCATGACAGGGCCCCCGGGACTCCCACACCTATACAACCACCCCCTGATCTCTGTCCCCTGACCCCCACCCCCAAACCTCTGCCCCATCCAACCGCCCCCTTCTCCCTGTCCCCTGACTGCCCCCTGGGACCCTCTGACCCGTATCCAACTCTCACTGCTCCTTGCCCCCAGCCCCCTTAACAATCCGGTCAGAGCACCAGGACTGGCACCCGTGCCGCCCGGCTGGAGACAGCCACGCCACCGCGCTGCCCGGCAGGAGCTCACAGCCACGCTGCCCAGAGCGCTGTCGGCATGGTGAGCTAAGTCTGTGGGGGAGATGGGGCAGCAGGGGAGGGGGCCGGGGGCTAGCCTCCCTGGCCGGGAGCTCAAGGGCCGCGGGCCATAGTTTGCCCACCTCTGCCCTAGAGGTAAAGGCAGGGTGTCTGAATGTCTATCTCAGGCCACCGGGGGGCGCTATGGGGTGGCCCGCATCTGCAGGGACTTGGCCAGAGTGTGCTGTGCTCTTGGGAGCTGTTACCCATGGGCGGAGGTCAGTCCACCCCCTGAGGCTGCTCTAAACTCTGCTGAGGGAGGGGGAGAATCAAATCAGGCCAGGGAATCAAACCTCTGTAACCGGTTCCTGGCCATCCCCGCTCTCTGCAACACGGATGGGAGCTCTGCTGGTGCAGCAGAGAATCCAGCCGGGCCTGTCGCTGCTCAGATGGCTGGAAGGCTGGCCCTGTGGTTTGGGTACTGCCCTTTGACTCAATAAAGCTGGGTTTGATTCCCTTGCCCTGTGTGACCATGGGCCATTGGCTGTCTCCGAGCCTCTGCACAGGTCATCAATAGCCCTGCCCTGCCCTCACAGTGGTGACAGGAGGATAAATACGTCCAAGGATGTTCTGATACCCTAACATCAAGGTCCCACAGAGCAACGCTCCTGACATTTGTCTATAAAGGCCTCTTTCCACAGCCTCCTCTGACAGCTGGATTCTGGGAAACCCCGTGACTCCAGCACCTTGGTGTCTGTGTCACATGTAGGGGAGCTCGGGGGTGACAGGGTTAAAGCTGGTGCACACTAAGCCAAGCAGCTGAGATTCCCTGATGGCCAAGTGGCCCCAAAGGGAATGTGCAGGCATGCTTCATAAAGACACCTGCCTCCCTGTCTGAACAGACACTGCCTGGTGCCCGTGGAACCTCTCCGATTGCTCCCTGTCCTTTAGGGTGAAGACCTCTGGTGTCAGCAGCTCCCCGTCTAGCAGGAACTGGGTACGTTGGCAGGTTTCACGATCTTTAAAATGCGAAGTGAAGGGAAAAGGCTGCGAGCTGTTTCCATTTGCAGATGTTCTGTGCAGCCGCAGAGGACTGAGCTGGGCTGTCGGGGTGACTCACTGACAGGGCTGGAGGGCAGGCAGCGTTAGGCAACTTGGGAACCCCTCCCGTGCATCTGCCCATGCTCCACAGTGGGCTCTTCAAGCCACAGAGAAATCTGAGATTCAAAGCAAGCTCGGGGTATTAAAACCCCGATGCCTCAAGTCAGGATTTCTCAAGTGACCCATATGTAGAGCCGTGTACTCTGGGTCCAATCCTCCCAGGGGCCGAGCGCAATGAGACCCCACAGAATCTCAGTGACTAGTTCCCAAATCGCCTCAGATTTATTTGTTTCTGGAAATTTAATCTGCAAATGCATTTTCAAAGGGTTTATTCTCTGGCTCAATTGTGAACACAGGAATTCAGAGCTGCGTTGCTCCGCAGTAACAGGTCTGATAGGGCTTATTTGTGTTTCCTGACAGGCTGAGGGCTCCACCACTTCTACCCTGTGGATAATCCTCAGAGTTACAGGGCTACTGGCATCTCTGCCACTTTCTGGTCTCTGAGTGCCACATGTCAGGCATCGGTCCCTGCCCTCTCATGGGGTGGAATCCCGCAACCCTCTCTCAGACTGGGCCTAGACTAGACCTCATGGTGGATCCACAGCTTGCTGAGCAGGTCTGAGTGCATTCGGCACCTGTGGTTCTTCCCTTTGGGAGTCTGTGACTAGTGGTGAGACGAGTGACCAGCCAGCCTCCTTGAACCAAAACACTGTTTAATCTGAACAGCAGGAATAAAGCGTAACATGGGAGAATACGAGGGTTTTCAAACAGCAGTCTGTACACGTCTCTGACCCCAAACCCTCCCAATCTGACAGGGACCCAGACAGGCCAAGAGCCTTCAGACTTCTGTGCCTGTCAGTCCCAAGAGCTTCTCAGCGACAGCTGCCAGACCCCTGGACAGACTCCCAGCACTGGCAAAACAAGCTGTGTGATGTGGCTGGAGCCCTGGAATAGGCTCTTCCCAGCTTGTAGTTCCAGTGGGGTCTCTCGACCTCCCTGGGGTGGTTACTAAGAGATGGTTTTTCTTAAGCTGTTGCTTCCCTTCCTTCATGTTTTCCAGTAGCCTGCTGTTAAACTAAGAAGAGCCACTGGGTTTAACCCAATACAGCCATAACATAAACATCCCAGTAATTAACCCAATATAGCTCTACAGCAAACATCCCAAGAACTGGGTTTAACACACATTCATTGTGGCAGCTCAGCTCCATGTCTGTCCCAATGCCGTTCCCGGGTGCTACAGATGTTATGAATACAGGACAGAGGGAGAGAGAGAGAGAGAGAGAGAGAATAGACTACTTTTATGTGGGAATTTCCATTTTCATGAATACTCCTGCATGTGACATTGAAATTCATTTCCTGCAAACCCTCATCGTGACTGAAGAATAGGTGCTGGGGTTACTCTGTATGAGAGTGTGGGAGCTCAGGGAATTAATATTTTCTTTACTGATCCCAGAGCCTGTTACCACTCCAGATACTTGCTACAAACTGACAGAGCAGACCCTGAGGAGAACCAGTCAGTTATTAACCCAGGAACAGAGGAGCTACTAGACTTTTGTTTGCTGAAAAGTGATTGAATGAGGGCTGAGATGCTGCAAAATGTTCAGGTTCTGAAGAAATCCAGATGAGAGATGCTACATTTTAAGTCCCACTCTAACCTGAGAAATCAGCTCTGAAAGAACATCAGCGAGGAAAGAACTGGTTTTCATGTGTGTGCTAGAGTACAGATGTGTAGCTGATATGCAAAATACTCCAAGTACTGTTTACAATTGGTTTCGCTATTAACTCTTTTTTCAGTGAAAACATGTATGAGACTGTCACCTGGTAAATTCACGAGAAGTTGTTTCAAACATTTATATTCAGGGCCAGGCAGACAGTAACTGCAGTACCTGTGCAAGACTTTCCAAAAAGTCCTGAAAGAACAAAACTGCTGGTCTGTGTTTCAGCAAAGAGTAGAGCTGGGGTGTAGGAAAGGAGAGTGTGATAATCCTTTTAAATATGTTATGCCCATCAGCTGTCACACGGACATGGCTGAGGTAACTTGCCCGCTCAACAGGATATTAGTTGAAACCTAGTGTTTTCCCTAATCACCTATGTGTGGGGACAATCCCTTCCCTGCCGAGCTGAAGTAACTGTCCGTGTCAGCTTGTAACTTCCAAAATATCTATAGACCCTTGCATGGAGAGAGGTTGCAGGTCCTCTGAGGATGAAGAGAAGCCTGTGGGATGATTGAACTCTCTGGATTCAGTCAACATCAGCCAGGCCACACACCTCAGCTTGCAGGTCAGAATATTACTAGGAACATTTTGTAAGAGAAAGTTAATAGAGCCCGGTTCTGATAGAATTTACCATGTAAATGTGGAGTGATGGCGTTAAAGTCACTGTTATTGAATTAAGCACCTGTCTCTAAGAATTTATCCCATGTGCTGGAAAGAGTCAGTGGCATAATTTGGACTCTCAGGAGTGGAGAAAATTGTAAAAAAATATGTTTTTTGAGGCAATAAAATATGGGGTTTTTTTTGAGGCAATGAAATAGGTTTATATATGGCTTCAATGCAGGACAGATAAATACAATGACTATATTTGCCATGTGTTTACCCACATATCATGATACAATAGGCCACACTCAGAAGTAGAGGGCCAGAAAGGTGTCTGTGATAAGGTCACAATTGTAAAATCATACAGTGTTAGAGTGGACTGTGTCACTCCCAATCTAAATATGTCAATGGGGACAAGAGCTTAGCAGGATTGAAGGAGGGACTGGATACTTATCTGCATAACCAGGAAATCCAATTACAGTAGTGAGGACTTTTATTACAAAAATCTTTTTGGATGGGCGATAAACCTTCCTGATGTACACCACAAAATATGTCAAACTAGTGAGTGTCAGGGGGAAACTTTCCTTGGGAGTAGGTTTTCCCATAGCTGCCTTTTGCAGGGCTGTTTCTACCTTCCTCTGAAGCATCTGGAACTGGCCACTGGTTACTGGGCTAGATGGACGGCAGGTCTGATCCAGTCTGGCAACGCCTACCTTCCTATCAGTGTAAATCCTATTGGTGTAAATATATTTGTGCTGATCTTCCTTCAGCTCCTGGGATTCTCTAGACTTTCACTGAGAGCAGAATGATGCCTCATTAATTATCATCTAGTCTCCTGTTCTTTTTCCTTTCAGAAAGGAAAGTTCAAAACTCCTCGGACCTGCCCAGTATATTATGACAGCTGTCAATGACACCAAATTCAAATTTGCAGTGTTCCTTCTCACTGGGATACCTGGGCAGGAAGACGTCTATCTGTGGATCTCTATCCCCTTCTGCTTAACGTATGTTATTTCGATAGTAGGAAATTCAGTCATTCTGTTCATTATAAAAACAGATCCAAGCCTCCATGAGCCCATGTACATTTTCCTTTCCATGTTGGCCGTCACAGACCTTGGCTTATCGATATCCACCATACCGACAATACTGGGCATATTCTTGTTTAATGTTAGGGAGATCAGCCTCGATGCCTGTTTTGCCCAGCTGTTCTTTATCCACTCGCTTCAGTGCATTGAATCCTCTGTGCTGTTGTTGATGGCCTTTGACCGCTTCATTGCGATCTGTAACCCATTGAGATATGCTTCCATCTTAACTCTGGCGAGAATATCCAAGATGGGACTGGTGTGTGTGCTACGAGGGGTGGCCGTAATATTCCCACTCCCCATTCTCCTAAAACGGTTCCAATACTGTCGAGCCAATGTCCTGTCCCATTCCTACTGCCTGCACCAGGAGGTCATGAAAATGGCTTGTTCGGATATCACAGACAACAGCATCTATGGTTTGTCTGTTGCATTCTTTACAACGTGGTTGGACTCACTGCTCATCTTCCTCTCTTATGTGATGATCCTCAAAACAGTGCTGAGCATTGCATCCAATACAGAGTGCCTCAGGGCCTTGAACACCTGCGTCTCCCACCTCTGCGCCGTCCTGCTCTTCTACATACCAGAGTTCGGCTTGTCTCTGATACACAGATTTGGGAAGGGCTCTTCTCCCTTACTTCAGATTCTCCTGGGCTACATCTACCTGCTGATTCCACCCCTGATGAACCCAATTGTGTACAGCGTGAAAAGTAGACACCTTCGTGCAAGGATAATCAGGGTGTTCGTCAAATGAAGGGTCACTCAATCATCCGGCTCCAGCGCTGGTGACACCAGAGATAAAAACAATGGCCATCTATTCCATCCTGGACCCTTATATCCGAGACAACATGAGCTACTGATTTTCATTCTGTAGAGCGCAGTTCTGATGGGGCATGAGGCCTGGAGCAACGGGTCAGGGGCTGGTGATGGAGGACAAGGAACTTGGGGAAGGGGAAAAAGGCAGGCAGCGGCATTTACAAAGTGACGGTGTTCGTGGAGAGCCAGGGCAACGGTAGGAGTTTGGCCCATAAAGAGCCATATCAGTGGCTGCTCCGACCTCAGAATTCCTGTCGATACAGTCAATAAAGAGAAGGGTTGTGGATGTCGTGTCCCATGACACCTGGCCTGTCACTGTCCCGTCTCTTGTTAAACATCCAGTTCTGGGCCTTCCTGTGTGCTCTAGGTGTTGCCTGATACATGACCACAAACACCCACCCTTCCCCTACTCCTTCAGCTAGGAGCCCCAGGATAAGCCATTTGCCCAGCCCCCCCCCCGCCCCTAAATTGATGTCTGTGCAGACAGAACACCTGCTGAACCCACTCCCCACAGAGGCAGAGCCAAGCTGTGTGTGTGAGTGAGGGTCTGACACACAGGAGTCCTGGCAAGAGACTCAGGCGCACATTCCCTCCCCAGCCCTTCTGTTTGTGCTGCCCCATCTGCTTGCATAGTGGTTGAGATGGTCCTCAGCTCCCCCACAGAGGCACAGCTAGCTCCTAGCCCAGCCCAGGCCATTCAGTGTAGGGTGACCATCTTTTCAAAAGGCCAAAGCGGGACAGATGCAGGCAGGATCCCTGTCCCCTCTGTGACCATGCCCCTGCCACTCTTCTTCCCACTTGAGGCCCCCACACGCTGTTCCACCTCTTTCCCTGAGAACCCACCCTCTGCCCATTTGTTCCCCCAAGGCCCCTCCTCTAAAATCTATCTTTCTGTAGTAAATAAACTTGTTTTATGCTTTATCATCACCAGTGTGTTTTGAGTGAAGTGTCTGGGAAAACCTCAGCTCTGTAAACATAGGCTGTTGCATATCTTTCTCACATCGAGGGGAAAGCAACCTATATTAATGAGTCCATTGTACAGATCCCTGTGTAGCTCAGGACTGTATGATTCTGGGATTATACTCAAGCAAGTGTGCAAGGGTGGGGAGCTGATAAATCAGGGGGATCAGAAGTTCCACTAGCTTCCAGGGGTGACAACCCATCACAGAGGTTTTAGAACAGACTGATAAATTAAATGGTAAATGTCCCCAGGACCAGATAATATTCACCTAAGAGTTTTGGAGGAACTCAGATATCAAATTGCAGAACGTCTTACTGTGGTATGTAGCCTATCACTTAAATCAACCTCTGTACCAGACAACTGGCAAATAGCTGATGTGATGCTGATTCATCTTTTTAAAGACTTCAGAGGTTATCCCAGCAATTACAGACCAGTAATTCAAACTTCAGTACCAGGCACATTGGTTGAAACTATAGTATAAAACAGAATTTTAAGACACATACATGAACATGATTTGTTGTGGAAGAATCAACATGGCTTTTGCAAAGAGGAATCATGCCTCACCAATCTATTAGAATTATTTGAGAGGGGAATCCAGTGGATACAGTGTACTTAGATTTTCAGAAAGTCTTTGAGAAGGACCCTCACCAAAGGCTCTAAGCAAAGTAAGCTGTCATGAGATAAGAAGGAAGGTGCTCTCATGGATCAGTAACTGGTTAAAAGAAGGAAAACAAAGGGTAGGAATAAATGGCCAGTTTTCAGAATGGAGAGGGGTAGTTAGTGATGTTCTGTTCCACATATTCATAAATGATCTGGAAAAAGGGATAAACAGTGAGGTGGTAAAAGTTGCATATGATACAAAATGATTCAATATACTTAAGTCCAAAGCAGACCACAAAGATCTCAGAAGAGTTGGTGACGGGGCAACAAGATGGCAGATAAAATCATTATCAATGAATGCAAAGTAATACACACAATCCGCACTGTACATACACAATGATGGGGTTCTAAACTAGCTGTTACCATTCAAGAAAGAGATCTCGGAGCCATTGTGGATAGTTCTCTGAAAACATCCGCTCAATGTGCAGAGGCAGTCAAAAAAAAAGGGAGAGAATGTTGAAAACCATAAGTGCTGGATATAATAATCTAGGACAGGCTAAGCGTCTCCTGGCACAGCTGCAGCCGCCAGACACTGGTTGCGGGGTTTGCACAGGGAAGTTTTTGCTTTATTATGCCTGCAGATTCCAGGGTGGCAGAGGAGGCAGTATATGGTACTCAGCTTGCTGAGTTCATCAGTAATCTCCATGGACTCCATGGGGATTACTGATGAACCCAGCAAGCTGAGTAACACAGACCGCTGTGACAGGCTGCCATCCCTGGGCTGCAGTCTGAGAGCCATGGGAACAGATGTGCCCCTTAACCCTTCAGCCGGACTAGCCAATCTTACACTGCTTTATTGGTGACACAGCCAGTGTCTTCCAGCCCTGTTATCACCCAACACGACAGCAGGTGGTGCCACACACCCAACTAAGGTTCCTGAGTGCTTTACCTAAGCCACACAAAGACAGGCAGGAGACAACAGCTAATTTCTGAACTCTCCCATCTTGCATCCTTGATGGCGTATAAACCCAGTATTATATAGCGACGGGTTGCCCGCCACCTTCCGGGGGCCACCTGTTGTGCTGGGATTCCACTGAGCCAGCCTGTTCCGCCAGCCTGCGCTCCCTTACCCTGTCCTCTTGCGTACGGCCCTCAAGCTTCCTAGAGCACACACACAGGTAGGGACACACCCAGCTGCAGACACACACAGATACGTAATTCAGCTCTGCCTGGGAAGGCTTTACGCTCGAGAATTGCCCAGCACTCAAGCGCACGCCCCCTAAACCTAAATTTGTATTGTCTTGCACTGCACAGAGAACTGTCACTTCCTCTGTCAATGTGGAGGATGATATGCACAGCCCTTTGCCTGTCCTGCCCCCCCACCCCCCCCGAGTTACATATTCCAAAAACTGGGTTTAGAGAAAAGAAAACAATTTTGTTAGCTACAAAACCAGTGTGTAAGTGATTATAAGGGATAGCAAACAGATTAAAGCAGATTACAGAGCAGATAAAACAAACATGCAAATTAAGCTTAATACATTGGCTCCAAATAGTAATTTCTCACCCTAAATGTTGTTTTAAGGAGGTTGCAGAGTTTCTTGACAACAAACTGCTCTTTCTTGCAGCTTAAAACTCCAGGCATTACTTTCACAGGCCAGACACGTTTTCTAGCCTGGGCTCAGACTCCCACCCTGCCCTTTGTGCTTGTTTCTTACATGTTTCCAGCCTTAAATAGGATTTACATATGGCGGGAATCCTTTGTTTCCCAGTTTGATCCCCACCCCCTACTAGTGCAAAAATACTAGAGTCCAGGATGGAGTCCAGTACATGTCAGACACATGTCAAAGGTTGTTTGGAGCATCCCAGGAATCTTTCCAGAAAGGTGGAATAGCTCATTGACTAACCAATGACACTGTTTTTATGGTGGGTGTTCCCCAGGTGCAAACACTTTTGAAATTGATACATAGTCAATATTCCTAACTTCAGATGCAGAAATGATACATGCATACAAATTGGATAATCACATTCAGTAAATCATAACCTTTCCAATGCTACCTTACTTGACCCATCTCGCATAAACCACAACTTAGTTGTGTCAAAATTATATTATCATAGAATCTCAAGGTTGGAAGGGACCTTAGTAGGTCATCTAGTCCAACCCCCTGCTCAAAGCAGGACGAAGCCCCAATTTTTGCCCTAGATTCCCAAGTGGCCCCCTCAAGGATTGAACTCACAACCCTGGGTTTAGCAGGCCAATGCTCAAACCACTGAGCTATCCCTCCTCCCCATATTAGATTATAAATATTATAACCATATTTCTATGAAAAATATGGGGCGTAGAGTCACATATACCATCTTGCACTGCACAGCTGTCTGTACAGCATAAGCTCAAAAATATAGGTCACTATCCTCTTGACATGGGAAAGATGCAACAGCCTTTGTACAAAGAGCTGAGACTTTCCACTGACTTGTTACTCAAAACATGCTGGCAAAGATATAGCATAAAACAAGTTTATTAATGACAAAAATAATTGTAAGTGTTTATAAGTGATAGCAAACAGATCAAAGCAGATTACCTAACAAATAAAACCACAGACTAAGCTTAACCTGCTAGATAGATTGGATATGAATTAGCAATTTTGCACTCTGACTGATGATACAAGCAGTCCACCAAGTTTCCATACACAGGCTAGACATCCCTTTATTCTGGGACCAGCGCTTCCCCCAGTTCACTCTTTGTTCCTCTGGTGTTTCCAGGAGTTCTCTTCTGTGAGGAGTGAGGCCAAGAGGTGATGTCACAACCTACCTAATATAGTGGGAAAATACAGGTACCAAAATGGAGTTTAGTGTCATGTGGTCTGGTCCCATGCCCTTGCCTGCCCTGCTCAGTCATAGCAGCCATTTTCCATACTGTCTGGAGCATTCTCAGGAAGCCTCACATGGTGGGGGATAAGCTTCTCCTCAGGCCTATTGCCTCTCCTAATGGCCCATTACCCTGAATAGGCCCTTCACAACCAGCTGTATAGACTGGAAGCATTTTGCGTAGTTGGTGTCACCCAGGTGTAACTACATTTGACATGCAGATACGTAGTCAATATTCATAACTTCAGCTACAAAAATGACACATGCACACATATAGGATCAACATATTCTGCAACATATTCTGACACATATACAAATCTCAAGTTCTTGGGGAATCATAGACTCATAGGACAGGAAGGGTCCTCGAGAGGTCATCAAGTCCAGTCCCCTGCACTCATGGCAGGACCAAGCACCATTTAGATCAACCCTGACAGGTGTTTGTCTAATTTGCGCTTAAAAACCTCCAATGATGGAGATTCCGCAACCTCCCTAGGCAATTTAGTCCAGTGCTTAAGCAACCTGACAGTTAGGAAGATTTTCCTAATATCCAACCTAAACCTCCCTTGCTGCAATTTAAGCCCATTGCTTTTTGTCCTATTCTCAGAGGTTAAGGAGAACAATTTTTCTCCCTCCTCTTTGTAACAACCTTTTATGTACTTGAAAACTGTTATCATGTCCTGTCAGGGTTCCCTCCCCACTCTAAACTCTAGGGTAAAGACACGGGGACCCGCATTAAGAGCCCCTAAGCTTATTTTTACCAGCTTAGGTTAAAACCCCCAAGGTACAAAATTCCCTGCACCCTGAGAAATGCTTCTTTCACTGCCACCATCAAGTATCTAACAGGAATCCAGGAAAGGAATCACTTGAACTTCCCTCCCCCCCAATATACCCCCTCAAGCCGTACACCCCCTTTCCTGGGAAGCTTGAGAACAATCTCCCAACCAATTGATTACACAGTGATCTAAAAACCCACCCCCTGGGTTTTAACACCATAGAAAACAGTCAGCTTCTTAAAAGAAGGATTTTATTAAAAATAAAGAAGGTAAAATCATCTCTGTAAAATCAGGATGGTAACTATTTTACATTGCACTCAACTTCCAAACTCAGAGAGATTCCCCCCTGTGAACAAAACCTTAAAGTTACAGAAAAACAGGAATAACCCTTCCCTCTCCCACAGGGAATGTATCAGCAAGCAAAATAAACAGAAATTTACTCGCAGTGCTGACTACATTTACCTTAGAAAAGTGAGGTTTGGTGAGGAGACTGGTTTTCTGTAGGTTCTTTCTGTCTTCCAAGATCACTCTGACTCAGACAAAGCCACACACAAAGCTTTCCCCCTCCCAAGATTTGAAAGTATCTTGTCCCCCGATTGGTCAGATGCCAGCCAGGTCAGGTGTCAGTCTGGCTACCTGCATTTCTTAACCCTTTACTGGTAAGAGGATTTTATAGCACTGCATCAGATCCTCTCCCCCTTCCCTTTATATTTATGACATGTCCCCTCCCAGTCTTCTCTTTTCCCCATGAGAAGACACAAGCTTTTCCCGTGGGGCAGATTAGGTTCCCAGCAGAAGAAGCATGGTGCTGCTGGGGGCTTGGGTGGTTTGGCTGGTCCAGGGATCCTCCCACCATAGGAGTGGGATTGGGACTCCAGCCTTGGGGGCTGGGGAGGCTCTGGGGATCTCCGAGGTGTGGGGGCTTGTTGCTATGGTCATGAAGGGCTGCCTCAGGCAGAAGCAATGGGGCTGGCAGGGCTAGCCTCCCCAAAGGGGGGGCTGCACTCGCTGCCCATGTTGGGAACCATAAGGAAAGGGATAGATAGCGAGAGAGAAAGTACCATATTGCCTGAAGGGCCAAAATCTATATCCTGTGTATGCAAAACATGACACAGGCTCAAAGTCCAGAGTTTGGTAAAGAGGCTGAGGCCCAGTAAACAGTGAACAATATTAGCTAAGAGAAGCAGAACAAACAAGAGACAACCGTGTTTCTTACTAAGATAAGCACGGCCAGCAAAACACCAGGTGGGAAGCAATAATTGGCAACTGAAAAACAATTTCTATTGCCATGTACTTTTCAATGTTTCTTTTCTTTTAATCCCAGGTATATACCTGTTGAACAATCAGAGGAGATGCTTCATTCCTATGAACCCCAAATCAGAATTCAACATATATATGTTATACTAATACACTTTGTACATTGTTTAAAGAAAAACACCTGTGTACTCATTGTATCATATGTTAACCTGAAACCATGGGCGGACACATTATATAATCTTTAACTATTGGCTACTGTGCTTAACTTGTCTTGCTGCTAGACCTATCCAGGGGCTTGGAACCTCGCATCCCCGTCACTTCCCTCCACCCATGAAAATCTCATACAATCCATTGTCAGCAATTGATTGGCAGTGTCTCTGAGCCTAATAAGCAGAGTAACACTCCGCCAGCACTGTGATTGATAATAAACCCACGTGCTTGATTCTACACAGTGTCTATTTTTCATTCCTTCATTGCCGCTATATAAATCCAAGGTATACCCACACTTTGAATTCTGCATGCAGATCTAGCCGCCCCATCTCAAAAAAGATATATTTGAACTGAAAAGATACAGAAAAGAGTGACACAAATATTTAGGGGTATGGAACAGCGTTCAGATGAAGAGAGTTTAAAAAGACGGGGACTTTTCATCTTGGAAAAGAGACGACTAAGGGGGGATATGATAGAGATGTATAAAATCATGAGTGGTGTGGAGAAAGTGAATACTGAAGTGTTACTTACCCGTTCACAAGAACCAGGGGTCACCCAAATAAAGTTAGCAGGCAGCAGGTTTAAAACGAACAAAAGAAAGTACTTTTTCACACAACCCACAGTCAGCCGGAGGAACTCATTAACTAACTAGGAATGTTGTGAAATCCAAGAGTATAACTGGGTCTAAATAATATTTAGATAAGTTAATGGAGGATAGGGCCATCAATGGCTATTAGCCAAAATGGGCAAGGATGCAGCCGCATGTTCCGGGTGTTCCTAAATCTCTGACTGCCAGAATCTGTGAAGAAACGCAGGGGATGGATCACTCGATAATTGCCCTGTTCTGTTCGTTCCCTCTGAAGTATCTGCCCTGGCCACTGTCACAAGACAGGACGCTGGGCTAGATGCACCATTGATCTGACCCAATATGGCCATTCTTAGGTTCTTAAATTGTGCCACTGATGGATGGGCTGCTGCAGACAAGCCTTTTCCAGGAGCTCCCTGTGTTACAGATCTGGCGTAGCCACGGTACAAGGCGTCCAGGGGCTGCTCTGTGTAAGAAGCTAATGTAGGGAGAGTGCTGCCACCTAAGGGCATAGTTCAGTAGTACAAGTGACAGAGGCTCATGGTTTGAGCTACAGCTGGGCTGGAAAACAGAGTCCCATCCCCCACCATGAAAAAAATTGACCTAAACTAAAATGCTTCATTTTCGTCCATTTTTTTGGGTGACTTTTCATGGAAAACAGATAATTTTTCTCTGTACGCTCAGTTGCCATGATGCTTCCCAGCTGCCTGCCTCCCCAAGAGAAACTGGAGATAGAGTTAAGGAGTGTCCATGTTGGCAGAAGGGTTAGGATCAGTGGTATCTCAGCAAATGAAGTGACAGTCCCAAGGGGGTCCCGATGAGACAACTCATCATATAAATACTAGACAGTGAGAGCTCAGGGAATGAGTATTTTCAATACTGATCTTAATGCTTCAGATACAAGCTACAGACTGACACAACAGAACCTGAGCAGAACCAGTCAGCTATTAACCAAGGGACAGAGGACCTACTGGATTTTTGTTTGCCGACAAGTCACTGAATGAGGGCTGAGACATTGCAATCTTTTCAGTTAGTGAAGAAATCCAGAGGACAGACTCTACATTTAAATTCCTATTCTCACCTGAGAAACCATCCCTGAAAAAAGATCAGAGGGGAAAGAATTTGCTGATATGAGTGTATTAAAGTACAGATGTGTAAATTTTATGCTAAACTTTTCATTCTAATACAAATATTGCCAACCAGACTTTCATGACTTGGCATGTATACTGAAAGCCAGCAGCCGAGTTGTTGGAATCTCTACAGGAAGGAGGAGTGGTAGTTTTATTGCTGAACATACAACAAGCTTTATCTGAAACTTACATTCAGGGGCATGAACATAATTCCTTTGCTAGACCTGTGAAAAACTTTCCAAAAGGTCATGAGAGAACAGAACCGCTGGCCTCTGTTTCAGCAGAGCAGAGCTACACGGGAAAGGGGAGTGTATTAGTGGTTGTATGAAATGTATGCCTGTCTACAGTGACATGAGCATGGCTAAAGTAACTTGCACACTCAAATGGCTAGTAGTGCAAACCTAGTGTTTTCACAATACACTCATTTCTGACACCAACCTCTCCCCCACCCAGGTGAAGTAGCCCTCTGTATTTAGCTTGTAAGTTCCAGATATCTACAGACCCTTGCATGGGAAGAGTGCGTAGGTCCTGTGAGGAAGAAGAGAAGCCTGTGGTCTGATCAAACCTTCTGGATTCAATCAAAATTGGTCAGGCAAAGCACTTCAGCGCCTCTTGGAGGGATTGTTGGGGGTCAGAGTGTATCACAGAGGAGTATTTGGTAAGGGAAAGTTAATATAGACTGGTTCTGACAGAATTTACAAATGTAAATCTGGAATGACACAGTTGAAGTCACAATCATTGAACTAAAATCCTGGCCCTAAGAATTTATCTCATGTACTAAAAAGAGAGAATTCAGTGTAGTAGCTGTGTTAGTCTGTGTCAGCAAAACGAAAATAAGAAAGAAAAACTTGTAGCACCTTAGAGACTAACAAATTTATTTCAGCATAAGCTTTCATGGGTTAGTACCCACTTCATCGGATGCATGGAATGAAACATACAGTAGACAGATATTTATACAGTCAGAGAAACATGATAAGGTGGCGGTGCATAGACCAACTACTCTCTCTAAAAAGAGAGAGTAGCTTAATGCAGGACAGATGGACAGATAAATAAAATGACTGTTTTCACCATGCACTTGCCATCTGTTCATAAATATGTCATCATATAACGGGCCACACTCAGAAGTGGAGGGCCAGAAAGGTTGTCTGTGGTAAATTCACAACTGAAAATCACACAGTGCTCAAGTAGGCTGCGGAACTCCCAGCCACAAGATATCAATGGGGCCAAAAGCTTAGCAGGTTTCAAAGAGGGACTGCATGTTTATATGGGTATCAGGAAAATACAATTGCAGTTATGAGGATAGTTTTAAAAACTCTTGGAAGAGATCTAAACCTTCCTGATTTATATTAAAGAATGTGTCTAGTGGGTGTAAGGGGGAAACTATCCCTGGGAGCAGGTTATCTCATAGCTGCCTATTGCAGGGCTTTTTCCACCTTCCTATGAAGCATCAGGAACTGGACACTGGATACTGGGCTAGATGGACTGCTGGTCTGGTCCAGTCTGGCAGTGCCTTTCTTCCTATTGCTGTAAATCCAAAACTATGTTTTTGCTTATCTTCCTTGAGATCCTGGGAGTCTCTAGACTTACACTGAGAGGAGAAAGATGTCTAGTTAAATATAATTTAGTCTCCTGTTCTTTTTCCTTTCAGGAAGGAAAGTTCAAAATTCCTGTGACCTGCCCAGTCCATTATGACAGCTGTCAATAACACCAAATTCAATTCTGTAGTGTTCCTTCTCACCGGGATACCTGGGCAGGAAGACGTCCATCTCTGGATCTCTATGGAATTCTGCTTAACATATGTTATTTTGATATTAGGAAATTCACTCATCCTGTTCATTATAAGAACAGAACTAAGCCTTCATGAGCCCATGTACATTTTCCTTTCCATGTTGACCATCACAGACCTTGGATTATTGATAGCCATCATGCCAACAACACTGGGTATATTCTTGTTTAACTCTAGGGAGATCAGCTTCAATGCCTGTTTTGCACAACTGTTCTTCATCCACTCGCTTCAGTGCACTGAATCCTCTGTGCTCTCGTTGATGGCCTTTGACCCCTTCATTGTGATCTGTGACCCACTGAAATATGCTTTCATCTTAACCCCACAGAGAATATCCAAGATGGGACTGGTGTTTGTGCTGAAAGGGGTGGCAATAATATTCCCACTCCCCTTTCTCCTGAAATGGTTCCAATACTGTCGAACCAATGTCATCTCCCATTCCTACTGCCTGCACCAGGATGTCATGAAGACGGCTTGTTCGGATATCACAGGCAACAGCATCTATGGCTTGTCTGTTGCACTCTTAACAATGGGGTTGGACTCACTGCTCATCTTCCTCTCTTATGTGATGATCCTCAAAACAGTGCTGAGCACCGCGTCCAATGCTGAGTGCTTCAGGGCCCTGAAGACCTGCGTCTCCCACCTCTGTGCCGTCCTGCTGTTCTACATGTCAATGATCGGCCTGTCTGTGATACACAGATTCGGGAAGGGCTCTTCTCCCTTACTTCAGATTCTCCTGGGCTACGTCTACCTGCTGGTCCCGTCCCTGATGAACCCAACTGTGTACAGCGTGAAAAGCAAACACCTTCGTGTGAGGATAATCAGGGTGTTTGTCAAGTGAACAGTCAGTTCATCACCTGGCTCCAGCACTGGTGACATGGGAGGCCAAAAACATGGGTTACCTTGTAACAAAGCGGCCTTTGGCAGGACACAATTGAGAGTATCAATTCAGGACAAATTGCATAGAGCCAGGCAGTCACAGCCCACAGGTAAGGGTCCTTTACTACGAAGGCACACTAAACCAGCGAAACCGAGAGGACTTCAGTTTCACCCCACTGGCTAACCAGAAGTCATACAAGCAATTCCCTCAGACACTCCAGTTTCCCAGTATCACCACCAGCACCACTCCTTATAGGGACGAATGGTTATGAAAACCAATAACCCAGTAAAAGAAAAAAGGTTCTCCCAATCCCAAAGGACCAAGCCTCAGACCCAGGTCAATACACAAGCCAGACCTTACCCACAAATCACGCTGTTGCCAATCCTTTAGAATCTAAAATCAAAAGGTTTATTCATAAAAAGAAAGAAATATAGATGAGAGTTAAAATTGATTAAATGGAATGAATTACATACAGTAATGGCAAAGTTCTTGTTTCAGGCTTGTAGCAGTGATGGAATAAACTGCTGGCTTAAGATAAGTCTCTGGAGTACATCCACAGCTTGGATGGGTCCATTGTTCAGAGTTTCAGTTTGTAACAAAGTTCCTCCAGAGGTAAGAAGCAGGATTGAAGACAAAATAGAGAAGATGTAGATGCCTTTTATAGTCCCTTGCCATGCGGCCTGTGCTTCCTTTGTTTCAAACACAAGCTGCCCAGCACATGGCTTGGAAGCCTTAGAGTTCTCTCCATAGGCATGTCCCTGCATGCCTTGCTGAGTCACAAGGTATATCTGCCTTCTCTCAATGGGTCAGTTGTATATCTGATGGTCCTTAATGGCAGTGCTGATGCCACATTGTCCGGAGGTGTCACCCAGAAGCATAGCACAAGTGTGAAATACAGACATACATACATATCTATAACTCATAATGCAAAGACGATACAAACATATCAACAAGATTATTATATCGGGCAAATTATAACATTTTTGTAGACATCTCACATGGGATATCTGGCTGATTACTTCATGGGCGTTAGAATCATAGAATCATAGAATCTCAGGGTTGGAAGGGACCTCAGGAGGTCATCTAGTCCAACCCCCTCCTCAAAGCAGGACCAAACCCAACTAGATCATCCCAGCCAGGGCTTTGTCAAGCCTGACCTTAAAAACCTCTAAGGAAGGAGATTCCACCACCTCCCTAGGTAACCCATTCCAGTGCTTCACCACCCTACTAGTGAAAAAGTTTACTAGTGAAAAAGTTACCCCAGGAGCCAACATTTAAAACAAGTATAGAGCCAATACTTAGAACTATAAATACGAAATGTTACATGCATACAGATAGCATAATCGTAACCAGCAAATCATAACCTTTTCATAGATACCTTACTTGACCTCCTTCATACAAGATTTGGTGCAACTATAGGACCTTGGTTGCAACAATGATCTGTATGGTCACAGTTCATGTCAATAAAGTCACACACCTAATCCATCCTGGACCCTTCCATCCAAGACGAGTTAAGCTACTGATCTACACTCTATAGAGAGAGGTTCAGGTGGGGTGTAATACCTGAAGCAATGGTATAGTGGCTGTTCCCACCCACTGGTGAGTGAGGACAGCGCATCTGGGGGAAGGAGACCAAGGCAGGCAGCAGCGTTTACAAAGTGACAGTGTTCGTGGAGAGCCAGGGGACCGCTGGGATGCTGGCCCATAAGGAGCCGTTTCCGTGGCTGCTCTGACATCACAATTCCTCCTGATACAGTCAATAAAGAGAAGGGATGTGGAAGTTGTTTCCCATGACACCTGGCCTGTCACTGTCCCATCTCTGGCTAAACATCCACGGGCCATGAAGAAAGCGGCAGAGCTGTTCTGCAGTCGGATTTCTGGTCCTTCCTGAGCGCTCTGGGTGCTGTGTGATCCAGGAGGGCTGCTCCAGCTGTGGACAGGCGTATTCAAGGGGCACAGATACCACCCCTCCCCTATGCGCTCTGCCGTGTGCTTGTGACTGAATCCTGTCAGAGACACGATTAACGCAGCAGCCCCCGGAGAAGCCCCTCAGGCCGCCCCTTTGATGGCTCTGCACAGCTGACACCTGCTAAGCCCACCCCCTACCAAGGGCAGAGCAGAGCTGCATGTCTGAGGGAGGGTCTGACACAGAGGAGTCCTGGCAAGAGACTCAGGGCAAGATTCCCTCCACTGGTGCTGCTCCAGATGCTTGTAAAGGAGCAGAAATAATCCTCAGCTCCCCCACAGAGGCACAGCTAACTCCTATCGCAGCCCAGCCCATTCAGTGTAGGGTGAGCCCCTTTTCAAAAGGCAAAAGCTGGACACAGGCAGGAATCCCCTTCCCTTTGTGACCTCACTCCATCCCTCTTCTTTCCCCTTGAAGCCCCACCCTCCCCTCCTCATAGAATCATAGAATCTCAGGGTTGGAAGGGACCTCAGGAGGTCATCTAGTCCAACCCCCTGCTCAAAGCAGGACCAACCCCAACCTCATCTTCACCCTCTGACCCATCTCTTCTCCCAAGACCCCACCCCCTGCTCCTCCTCATTGCCCAAGGCTCCACCCCCTCTCCAGACCAGAAGCTAGAGCTGGGCCATGGGAAGAGCTGTCCATGGAGCCAGAGCCATTGTGAGGAGCCCCCAGCCTGTGTGCCTGCCCCCCAGGATGAACTCCCCAGGGAAGGTGGAGAGTCCGGGGCTCCTCACAGCAGCTTGGGCCCTTAGGGTAGCTCTTACAATGGTCTCGCTCCAGCCTGGCCAGGGGGCGGAGCCTCTGGGGTAATCTAGGCGCAGGGGGCAGGGCTTAGCAGGAAGAGATGAGGCAAGGGCGGGGCCTCCAGGGAAAAGGAGGAACAAAGGTTGCAACAAGCCTGAAACAACGCTGACCCCAGCAGGGAGGTGGGGGGAGTGGGGGGGTCCTGTGTAAAGGAGGAGAATGGGGCCGGAGGGTATAGGGTGACCAGACAGCAAGTGTGAAAAATCGGGATAGGGTGTGGGGGGTAATAGGAGCCTATATAAGAAAAAGATCCCCAAATCAGGACTGTCTCTATAAAATCAGGACATCTGGTCACTCTAGGAGGGTAGGAGAGCCTGTGTTTTAGAAAAGACTGAATGAATGTGATCCAACAACGAGGGCTCTTGTTTTAAGTATTTTAGACTGAGAATAAGTCATTGCATGGACCTAAGAGGGAAGAGCAGGGTGCCCCCAGGGCTACCAAGGGGGCACTCCAGCGTGGCCCCGGTGTTCAGGGCCTTGGCCTGAGTGACTGTGCTCTTGCAAGCTGTTACCATGAGGCAAAGGTCAGCCCAGCCCTCAGGCTCCTCTAAACTCCACTGAGGCAGGGGGGAGAACAGGCCAATGAATCAAACCCCTGTACCTGGCTCCTGGCCATCCCTGCTGACGGGAGAGCTCTGCTGGAGCAGCAGAGACTCCATCCGGGCCTGTCACCGTTTGGAAGGCTGCTCCTGTGGTCTGGGCACTGCTCAGCGACTCAAGATAGCTGGGTTTAATTCCCTTGTCCTGTGTGACTGTGGCCAAGCCGTTGGCTGTCTCTGAGCCGCTGCACAGGTGGATAATAGCCCTGCCCTGCCTCACTGTGGTGTTGGGGAGATAAATATACTCAAGCTGCTCAGATACTCGGAGACCCTAAGATCTGGGCTATGTCAGGGTTTCACAGAGCAACACCTCTGACATTCGTCTATGAAAGGCCTCTAACCACCCTCCTGTGACAGCTGGCTTCTGGGAAGCCCCGTGACTCCAGTTTTAGTATTTAGGTTTGTTTGTTAGCCTGGGAGAGAATTTTGGGTTTGACTTTTTGATGCTCTTATATCTTATACTAATGTGTGTAAACAAAGGACAAAGACTGTGTATGTTCCTTCTGCCTAGTGAGCCGGATGTGTTAGCACAATGGGGACAGATAAGAGCCCTTAAAGTGTTACTCCCACTTTAAGATTGCCTCGACCCCTATCTCAAGGCAAAGTCAAGCAACCAGTCAGGAGGGGCAAAGGGGCTTGTGTGGGGGGGGAAGGTATAAAACATTAAAAGAACAAAGAAATGCCCATCCCTGCCCGCAGCACAACCTCAATCCTAACCCCTCCCATGGGGAACAAAAGGGGTGGGATTAGGTGAGCCTTGCAGGTATACATGGCCCTGCTAAGAAGGAGGAGGGGGGACAGGGAATAGGGAATGGGGACACAGACAAGGCTCTGCGGTGTCAGAGCTGGGAAGGGGGACGTGGGATAAATGGTCTGAGGTGTGAGAGCTGGGAACAGAACACTGGGGAACAGACTCTGCCGGCGTGTAGAGCTCTGGGCATGTTTGCTTGGAACTAACCCCAATAAACATCGCATTGCTCGCGCTTCGGACTTCTGGTCTTCCGCTTTCTGTCTGCGTGACAAGAACCAGGGAAAGGGGTGAAGGGAAAGCCCTCCAACATCAAGCAGCTTGGTGTCTGTGGCAGCTGTGGGGAGCTCGGGGTGACAATGAGGGGTAGGTAGTGGATTTCTGAGGGGACCTTTGGAGTGTCATGCGCACGCCGAGCATTTCACTAGAGTCACTGGACCGGTGTTTGCAAGACATTCAGGCTGAATGGGTCTAACTGAGAAGCAATGGAGCAACAGCCACGGGGAGGCCTGATCTTACACAGCTTGGTTGGGAGAAAGCAGTCTGAGGGCAAAGGCCAGCTTCACATTTTCGCCCTGTCACATGGACATGGCAGAGCACTAGGGTAACTGGGCCCAGGCTCACACAGGTTTTAGCAAAGGCTGCTTCCACAAGAAAGAGGCAAACAGATGGGAAGATGGTCTCAGAGACGCAGGGAAACTAGCCTGGGTCGAAGCAGGAGTGTAGCTATGAGTGAGCCAGGGTGGGCTATCCAGGCCCACTCAAATCAGGCCAGAGCCCTCAATCCACTGGCTAGGACTCCCAACATTTGCTCGGTGTTCAGCCGTGTCTCTCTGCTGCTGGTCCCGTGCACTGATGCCCTGGTCCCTTGCCCCAGAAAGGGGTGTGCCTCGTGGGCCGGTCTGGGCCAGTAGCAAATTAGCCACCAGCTGTGGGCCAATGGGGCTGCCACGATCTGATCCACCCGTGGGTCAGAGCATGGCAAAAGCACCGTGTGGTAGGAGTAGGGCAAGCCCTGCACCTCAATCCCTCTACCTGGGAGGAGCACTGGGTGGGGGAAGCGGGGCAAGCCCAAGAGCTCTGACCCTGCTCCCCAGCAGGGGTGCTGGCCAGGTGGACAGTGCAAACCCCCATGCCCTCAACCCCATTTCCCTGGCAGGAGGAGGAGGCTGAGGGAGTGCTGTGGAGGGACCCCTATTTCTCCTGGCCCAGCCAGGGCCCCACACATCTCTAATCTGCCTCTGACTCTGTGTGGGGAGGTGGGACCCTGGTCCTTGCCAACCCACTCGAAAGATGGGCCCACCCTCTTTTCCTGTTCTAGCTATGCCACTGGTCCCAAGAGCTCCTTGGCTTCTCAAAAGAATGTAATTTGGGCCAGTTCTGTTTCTCTATCTCCAGAGCAAAGCCTGTACTGATAGGTGAGATACATGAGTGTAGACGTGTGACAGCTGCCTGTTATTTTAAAACCTTTTTTTTTAATGCTTTGTGCTGTTGACTAATACACCTGCCTGTTTTAAGGAGGCTGGGGACGACTGTATAGTTCTGGTTACAAGCAACCAAGGGGAAGAGACTAAGGTGTCCAGTCAGATCTGCTTGGAGATAAGAATTTAGCATAGATAGGGTGTTGTTCCCAGCTCGAAGTGTGTGACAGTTAAGAACATAAGAACGAGGATACAGGGTCAGACCAATGTCCCATCTATGTCCCAGTCTCCTGTCTTCCGACAATGGCCAATGCCAGGTACCCAAGAGGGAATGAACAGAACAGGAAATTGTTGAGTGATCCATCTCCTGTTGCCCATTCCCAGCTTCTGGCAAAGAGAGGCTAGGGACACCATCCCTGCCCATCCTGGCTAACAGCCATTACTAAGGATTTTATGAATACAGGTCACAGGCTGTCAGAGAGCAATAGACGACTTTCATGTGGGAAATGACTCATGCGTTTGAAATCCACTTCTTGCAATCCCTCATCGTGCCAGAATAACCGGTGCTGGGGGTACTATGTACTAAAGCAGGGTTTCTTAACCTATTTCTCCCCGTGACATGCTATAAAAACTCCTGGGCCCAGTGAGGCAGGGTCCTTGGGCATAGTCACAGTTTGACTTCTATTTTGAGGGGGCAGGGGCGAGTGCAGTTCAAGCCACCTCCACATGGTGGGTCCGGGGAGGGAGTGCCACCTCCCCCCTGACTCACCTCAGCAGGCCACCAGCCTGGCTGGTTTGGGGGAAGCGTGCAACCAAACATTACAATTCAAAGGTGGTGTGGCTTAGCTCAAACAGTCTGAAAATAGCTTAGGGTACAGGAAGGGGTAGCTAGGGGCTGTGTGCAGATGGGGAGTAGCTTAGCTTGCAGGGAGGGGGTAGCTAGGGCTGTGTGTACACAGGGTGTAGCTGCGGGTGGAGGGAGGGGAGTGGCTAGGGGCTGTGTGAAAGCAGGGGGTAGCTCAGGTATAGGGAGAGAGATACTGTGTGCGGACAGGGGGGTAGTCAGGGTGCATGGAGAGGGGTATTAGGGGCTTGAAAGGGCTCACAGTCCACGCCAGGGGTCCAGGGACCCCCGGTTGAGAAAAACTGTACTAGAGAGTGAGAGCTCATGGAATGAGTATTTTCTGTACTGATACCAGTTCTTGTTATCACTCTGGTCCTTTTTCCCCCCCACACCCTGCCACCATCCCAGGGCAGGTGGAGGTTCCAGTGTCCCCCACTCCACACTAGCCCTTTCTCCCATGGCACCTCTTACCTCGGCCTGGCTCTGGCTTCCGGCCTAGCCAGTGGGTAGGGCTTGGGGGGAAGAGGAGGGGCAGGGGGTAGAGGTTCAAGGGGAAGAAGGACAGGGGCGGGGTCAGAGAAGAGATGGGGCTCCTGCATGTGTCTTGCTTTTTCCTTTTGAGAAGGGGGTCACCCTAGACTGAATGGGCTGGGCTGGGCTAGGAGGTAACCGTGCCCCTGTTAGGGAGCTGAGGCCTGTTTCCACCCCTTTGCATTAGTCTCTTGCCAGGACTCCTGTGTGTCAGACCCTCACTCACACACACAGCTCTGGTCTGCCTCAGGGGTATTATGGCTGTCTGGGGTTAGGATCAGCAGGAGTGTGGTGCGTACAGAGCCATCAACAGGGGTGGCAAGGGTGGGCTGCCTGAATGGCTTCCCCTGGGGCTCCTGCATTAATCATTTGTCTGACATGACTCAGTCATAGAATCATAGAATCTCAGGGTTGGAAGGGACCTCAGGAGGTCATCTAGTCCCACCCCCTGCTCAAAGCAGGACCAACCCCAACTAGATCATCCCAGCCAGGGCTTTGTCAAGCCTGACCTTAAAAACCTCTAAGGAAGGAGATTCCACCACCTCCCTAGGTAACCTCCCTAGGAGATTCCACCACCTCCCGAGGTCACAAGCACCTCGCTGAGGGTGTGGGGGAAGGGTGAGTGTCCTTGTCCCTTGAATAGCTCCTGTCCACAGCTGGTGAAGCCCCCATGGATCACACACCGCCCAGAGCGCTCAGGAAAGGCCAGGACCGTGAGTGCGGAACAGCTCTGCAGCTTTTGTCATAGCTCGTGGATGTTTAACCAGTGATGGGACAACGACAGGCCAGGTGTCATGGGAAACAACATCCACATCCCTTCTCTTTATTGACTGTATCGACAGGAATTCTGAGACAGGAGCAGCCACCGATATGGGTCTTTATCGGCCAACATCCAACCAGTCCCCTGTCTCTCCATGAACACAGTCACTTTGTAAATGCTGCTGCCTGTCTTGGTTTCCATCCCCCAGTTCTCTATCCTCCTTCACCAGCCTCTGTCCTTAGACCCAGCCGGAACCCCTCTCTCTATAGAGTGGAGATCAATAGTTCATGTCATCGCAGATGCAAGGGTCCAGGTTGGATTAGGTGGCCCGTGTTTTTCGTCCCCCATGTCACCAACCCTGCAGCCGGATGATGAACTGACCCTTCACTTGATGAACGCCTTGATTATCCTCTCACGAAGGTGTTTGCTTTTCACGCTGTACACAATTGGATTAATCAGAGGTGGGACCAGCAAGTAGATGTAGCCCAGGAGAATCTTAAGCAAGGGAGAAGAGCCCTTCCCAAATCTATGTAACACAGACAAGCCAATTTCCGGAGTGTAAAAGAGCAGGACAGCGCAGAGGTGGGAGACGCAGGTGTTCAGGGCCCTGAGGCTCTCCGCCTGGGATGCGATGCTCAGCACTGTTTTGAGGATCATCACATAAGATAGCAGGATAAGCAGCGAGTCCAAACCCACTGTTAAGAGTGTAACAACCAACCCATAGATGCTATTGAATGTGATATCCGAACAAGCCAGCTTCATGACCTCCTGGTTCAGGCAGTAGGAATGGGAGAGGACATTGGCTCGACAATATTGGAACCGTTTTAGGAGAAAGGGGACTGGGAATACTATGGCCAACCCTCTTAGCACAAACAGAAATCCCAGCTTGGCTATTCTCGGCAGGGTTAAGATGGAAGCATATCTCAGTGGGTTACAGATCGCGACGAAGCGGTCAAAGGCCATCAGCAAAAGCACAGAGGATTCAATAAATTGAAGTGAGTGGATGAAGAACAGCTGGGCAAAACAGGCATCAAAGCTTATCTCCCTAGAGTTGAACAAGTATATGCCCAGTATCGTTGGCATGGTGGATAGCGATATGCCAAGGTCTGTGACGGCCAACATGGAAAGGAAAATGTACATGGGCTCATGAAGGCTTGGATCTGTTTTAATAATGAACAGAATGACTGAATTTCCTAATATCGAAATAAGATACATGAAACAAAAGGGCATGGAGATCCAGAGATGAACGTCTTCCTGCTCAGGTATACCGGTGAGAAGGAACACTGCAGATTTGAATCTGGTGTCATTTACAGCTGACATAATGTTCTGGGAAGATCCAGGGAGTTTTGAACTTTCCTTTCGGAAAGGAAAAAGATCAGGAGACTAGATGATCTTGGATTTACATCACCAATAGGAAGATAGGCACTGCCAGACTGGATGAGACCTACAGTCCATCTAGCCCAGTATCCAGAGGCCAGTTCTAGAAGCTTTAGTGGTAGGTGGAAGGAGCTCTGTAATAGGCAGCTCTGAGATAACCTACTCCCAGGAAATGTTTTCCCCTGACGCCCACTAACTGGACATATTTTGTGGTGTAAATCAGGAAGGTTTAGAGCCCTTCCAAGACTTTTTAAAACAATCCTCATTACTGTAATTGGATTTTCTGGTTAGCCATATAAACATCCAGTCCCAATTCCAATCCAGCTAAGCTCTTGGCCCACTGATGTCTCACGGCTGGGAGTTCCGCAGCCTGCTTGAACACCGCATGATTTTACAATCACCTTACCACAGACACCTTTCTGGCCCTCCACTTATGAGTGTGGCCTCATGATATGTGGGTATACACATGGGAAATTCATGGGGGAAATGGTTATTGTATTTATCTCTTCTGCATTAAAGCTCTTTATAAATGTGTTTAATTGCCCCATTATATTTTTTTCTCCATGCCTGAGAGTCTAAATTAAGCCACTTTCTCTTTGAAGCACATGGGACAAGTTCTTAGAGCAAGGATTTTAATTCAATAACATTGACTTAAACTACTGCTCTCCAGATTTACATGTGTGACCGAGGCTCTGTTAACTTTCCCTTAACAAGTGCTCATAGTAATATATTCAGACCGCCAAGAATCCCTCCAAGAGGAGCTGAAGTGCTTTGCCTGGCCAGGGTTTACTGAATTCAAAGAGTTCAATCATCCTACAGGCCTCTCATCATGCTCTCAGGATCTGCATCCTTTCCCCATGCAAGGGTCTGTAGATATCTGGCAAGTTACAAGCTAACACAAGACAGTTACTTTGGTTGGGCGGGGGAGGGGTTGGTGGCAAAAATGGGTAAATAGTGCAAAAACTATATTTGCTCTAATATCCAGCTGAGTGTGCAAGTTACTTCAGCCATGTTCATGTAAAATGTAGGGGTCATAAATTACTTATAACCACTCTTACACTCCCCTTTCTTGACTTTCAGCTCTACTCTTTCCTGAAACACAGACCAGCGGTTTTGGTCTCTCGGGACTTTTTGGAAAGTCTTTTGTTCTTGCACATGTATTGAGGAGTGATTGAATGGAAAACCCTGAATGTAAGTGTTAGAAACAGCTTTTGGTCAGTTACCAGGAGACAGTATCATGCAACTGTTCACTGAACAAAGAGTTAATAGCACAAACCCATTGCAAACAGTATGTGGAGTACTTCTATAATACTTTCTAAAGCCAAAGCCATTAAGTAGTAAAGTTACTGCTGCTCCTTCCTTAGAGATTCGAACATCTCTGCTGCTTGCTTTAAATATACAGGCATGTCATGAAAGTTTGGTTTGTAATATTTGTATAACAATGAAAAGTTCTGGCATAACATTTACACAACTGTACCTTAGCGCATACACGTCAACCCATTCTTTCCCCTCTGATCTTCTTTCAGAGATGATTTTTCAGGTTAGAGTGGGACTTAAAATGTAGCGTCTGTCAACTGGATTTCTTCAGAACCTGAGCAGATCACAGTGTCTCATCCCTCATGCAGTCGCTTGTCAGCAAACAAAAGTTTACTAGCTCTCTGTCAGGCTTGACAAAGCCCTGGCTGAGATGATTTAGTTGGGGATTAGCCCTGCTTTGAGCAGGGGGTTGGACTAGATGACCTCTTGAGGTCCCATCCAACCCTGATCTTCTATGATTCTATGATTCTCTGTCCCTGGGTTAATAGCTGACTGGTTCTCCTCAGGTTCTGTTCTGTCAGTCTGTAGCCTGTATCCAGAGTGGTAACAGGCCTTGGGGTCAGTATAGAAAATATTCATTCCCTGAGCTGTCCCTCTCTAATATATAGTACCCCCAGCACCTGTTATTCAGGCATGATGAGGGTTTGCAAGAAGTGGATTTGAAAGTCAAATGCATGAGTATTCATGGAAATGAAACTTCATTTCACATGTGAAAGTAGTCTATTGTTCTCTCTTTCTCTCTGTCTGACTGTCTCTGACCTGTATTCATAAAATCTGTAGCACCCGGGAACGGGATTGTGACAGACATGGAGCTGAGCTGCCATAACGAATGTGCACGTTAAACCTAGTTCTGGGGATGTTTGTTGTATAGCTACATTGGGTTAACTATTGGGATGTTTATGTTATCGCTATATGGGGAGAAAGCAGTCTGGCTCTTCTTAGGGTAGGTCTATACTTACGCGTCCGGTCGGAGGCGCACGATCGATGTTCTGGGTTCGATTTATCGCGTCTTGTCAAGACGCGATAAATCGAACCAGGAAGTGCTCCGTCGTCGACGCTGGTAATCCAGCTCGACGAACGGAGTAGGCGGAGTCGACGGGGGAGCCTGCGCGCCGCGTGTGGATCCCGGGTAAGCGCTTTTTCATTCGAACTAAGGTACTTCGACTTCAGCTACGTTATTCACGTAGCTGAAGTTGCGTACCTTAGTTCGACGGGGGGGGTAGTGTAGACCTAGCCTTAGTTTAAGAACAGGCTGCTGGAAAAAAAGCAGGAAGGGAGGCAACAGCTCAAGAAAAACCATCGCTCAGTAAACACCCCAGGGAGGTTGAGAGACAACACCGGAGCTACAAGCTGGGAAGAGCCTATTTCCGGGCTGCAGCCATGTTGCACAGCTTGTTTTGCCAGCGCTGGGAGTCTGTCCAGATGTTGGTCAGCTCTTTCTGAGAAGCTCTTCGCCCTGTCAGGCACAGACACTGCTGGGGAAATTTGAAGGCCCTCGGCCTGCCTGGGTCCCCGTCAGGGTGGGAGGGCTTAGGGTCAGAGAACTTCTTATTCTCCCATGTTACACTTTATTCCTGCTGTTCAGATTAAACTGTTTTGGTTCAAGGAGGCTGGCTGGTCACTCGTCTCACGATTGTTCACAGACTCCCAAAGGGAAGAACCACAGGTGCTGAACCCACTCAGACCTGCTGGGCAAGCACAGTTGACCCCCAGTGTGCTGTAACCCAGGGCCCAGTCTAAGGGTGGAGGATCCCGAATTTCCACCTCATGAGAGGGAAGGCTACAAAGGGTCCTGTCGGAGGATTACAGGTTTGCAGGATTCCACCCCATGAGAGGGAAGTATCCAAGGCCTGACATCTGGCACTCGGAGACCAGAGAGGGAGCAGAGATGCCAGTAACCCTGTAACTCTGAGGGGTATCTATGGGGTAGATCTACGGGGTGGATCCCTCAGCCAATCAGGAAACAGAAATATGCCTTATCAGCCCTGCTACCACAGAGCAACACAGCTTTGGATTCCTGCATCCATAATTGAGCCAGATTATAAAACCTTTTAAAATGCATTTGCTGATAAAATTTCCAGGAGCAAATAAACTAGAGGCGATTTGGGAATTAGTCACTGACATTCTTTGGGGTCTCCTCTTGCTCAGCTCTTGGCAGGATCGGTCCCAGAGCACACGGCACCTATAGAAATGGGTCCTGGGTTTTTAACACTCCAAACTCGCTTTGAATCTCAGATTTCTGTGTAGCTGGAATAGCCCACCGAGGACCCTGGCTACATGTCGGGGAGGGGTTCCCAAGTTACCTAGTGCTGCCTGCCCTCCAACCCCATGACTGAGTCACCCTGACAGCCCAGTTGAGTCCTCTGCCGCTGCACAGAACATCTGCAAATGGAAACAGCTCGCAACCTTTATCCTAAACTTTGCATTTCAAATATGGTGAAACCTTCCAACTTACCCAATTCCTGCTAGAAGCAGAGCCGCTGACACCAAAGGTCTTCACCATAAAGGACAAGGAGTCATCAGAGAGTTTACATGGCAGCAGGGAGCATCTGCTCAGACAGGGAGGCAGCTGTCTTTATGAAGCATGCCTGCACATTCCCTTGCGGTAACTTGGCCATTAGGGAACCTCAGCTGCTTGGCTTAGTGAGCACCAGCTTTAACCCCTGTCATGGCCAAGGGCAAACTGCAGGAGGCCAAATCACAGGGGATGTGTGGTGAGGCTGCCTAACTGGACTACAGCGTCTGCTCAGTTCAGGCTCTATTCCTGGAATCCAGGCTCATCATCACTGTTCGTATGGCTCCGATTAGTCACACGGCTACCTCGGAAGCAGCCAAGTGGTAACAGTGATGCTGTCACAGCTTGATCTTGCTGAAATACTACTACTAATAATTAATAATAAAAATATATAGATTCAGATTTCTCCCCAGCAGCCCCCTTTCCTGCATTGCAAACCCAAGGTGAAACCAGGGAAGGGAGATTCCACAAGGCTCTTTACAGGGAAAATTCCCTGTGATCATTCTCATAGGAGAGGTCTCTTCCCTTTTCCCTGAGGAATAAACAGAGATTCCCAGAATCCAGGGATCCCCAAAGTTATGCACAGATCTCAGTGGTCCACTGGCAGCTCAGCCCACCGACCCACAATCTCTGGGCCTCCACAACTGTTCTAGGACCCTCTCCAGCTCCCTGATAGCACAGGTTCATCACAGATGTGCTACCAGGGCCTGTCACAGTAGTCTTCACCTGCGGGATCTGCTGAAGGGGTGTTGCACAGGGTGGAGGGGGCTGCACAGAGATGGGAAGGCTGGTTAGAGTAGCTGATGGGCACAGTACCCCAGCTGCAGACTGGCTGGGAAATTTAGACATTTCCATACCCAGAGTGCAACCATAGACTCCGTCAGTGCCACCTTCATTTACGTTACGAGGGAGAGGCAGATGAAAAGCCTCCGATTTCTTTTGGGGAGCCAGGCAGCTGCAGCTGAGCAGCATCATGGCAGCTGAGCTTTCAGAGAAAAATGATCCATTTTGTTTGAAAACTCAGCCCCAAAAATGGATGAAAAGGAAACGTTTTACTTTGGGTCAATATTATTCATTGGGGCGGGGGACTCTGGTTTCCAGCCCAGCTCTAGCTCAACCCATAAGCTTCTGTCCCTTGTGCTACAGGTTCACACCCCTAGGTGGCAGCACTCGCCCCCCATCAGCCTCCCACACTCAGCACCCCCTGAATGTGTGCTAGGGTGTATATGCCATCAGAGAGAGACCCTCAAAAAGGCTGGTCTGCAGTAGTCCCTCCAACAGTGGAACAATATAGGAACAGAAGAACGGCCATAATTGTTCAGACCATTGTTCCATTTATCCATTGTCCTGTCTTCTGATGATAGCCTGTACAATTCTTCAGAGAGAACTAACAAAACAGGGCAATTTTCAAGTGATCCATACGCTGTCGTCTGCTCCCAGTTTCCAGCAATCAGGTTTGGAGACACCCAAAGGATGGGGCTGTATCCTTCACCATCTTGGCTAACAGCTATTGATGGACCTATCCTCCATCAACTTACCTAATTCTTTTTGGATCAGTTATATTTTTAGCCTTCACGACATCCCTTGGCTGACTGTGTTGTGTGAAAAAGTACTTTCTTTTGTTTGTTTTAAACCTGCTGCCTATTAACTTCATTAGGTGACCCCTGATTCATGTGAAGAGGTAAATAACACTTCCTGATTCACTTTCTCTACACCACTCATGATTAGACCTCTATCATATCCTTCCTTAGTCATTTCTTTTCGAGACTTAACAGTCCCAGTGTTTTTAATCTATATTCATATGGAAGCTGTTCCACACCCCTAAAAATGTTGATGTCCTTCTCTGTATTTTCCCATTCAAATATATGTTTTTTGAGATGGGGCAACTGAACAATATTTAACAACATTAAACGATATTTAAGGTGTGGGTATACCATGGATTTATACAGGGGCTATATGGTATGTTCTGTCTCATTACCAATCCCTTTCTTAAATAGTTCCAAAATTCTGTTAGTTTTTTTCATTGCAGCTGTGCATTGAGTGGATGTTTTCAGAGAACTATCCACAATGACTCCAAGATCTATTTCTTGAGAGGTAACAATTCATTTAGACCTCACCGTTTTGTATGTATAGTAGGGATTATGTTTTCCAATGTGCTAAAATTTGCATTTATCAACATTGAATTTCATCTGCTATTTTGTTGCCCAGTCTCAAAGTTTTGTGAGATCCTTCTATAGGTCTTCACAACCTGTTTGGGACTTAACTATGATGAATATTTTTTTTATCATCTGCAAGTTTTGCCACCTCACTGTCTACCTCTTTTTCCAGATCATTTATGAATATGTTGAATAGGACTGATCCCAGTACAGACCCCGGGGGACACCATTTTTTACCTCGCTCCATTCTGAGAACTGACCATTGCTTCCTACCGTTTGTCTCCTATCTTTTAACCAGTGACCAATACATGAAAGGACCTTCCCTTTGATACCACGACGGCTTACTTTGGTTAAGAGACGTTGGTGAGGGGCTTTGCGAAAGGCTTTCTGAAAATCTGATTTCCCAGATCTTCCCCAAGGTCTTGGGCTCAATATGGCGGTAAATTAATGAAATTATGCAGCCTGTGCTAGACAGGAGGTCATATTAGAACAGTGGATCTCAAACATATTTGAGCACATCTGTGATGGGTTGTCACCCCTGGGGTGCAGTCTGGGAGCTGGGGAATCACTGAGCCCCCTGACCCACCAGCCTGGGCTCCCTCTCACACTGCACTGCTGTGACAAATGCAAAGCCCTCCAGCCTTCACTTTCACCAGAACACATATAGGTAGGGACACAGCCAGCTGGTCACTTGCGGGCTCTCTGACCAGCCCCTGCATAGGAAGGATACAGTTAAGGCAACTCCCAGCTCCCCCAGGCATACACCCTCCCTGGAGTATAACCCAAAAATTATACTGTCTTGTGCTGCACAGGGAATTCCCTCAATGTGGAGAGGAACATGCAACAGTCTTTACCCCAGAGTTATGATTTTCACACACTTCACTCCAACTCACTGGTTCAAATAGAGAAAAACAAGTTTATTTACTACAAAAGGTAGATTCTAAGTGATTATAAGTGATAGCAAACAGATCCAAGCAGATTACCTAGAAAATAAATAAAAAAACACAAACTAAGCTTAATAGGTTGGATAGGAATGTCAGATTCTCACCCTAAAAGATGATACAAGCAGTCTGCAGATTCTTAAAGGGGAACCTGAACTTGCTTTACAGCTTGAAATCCCCAGTTGTTTTATTCACATGCTAGAAATACCTTTAGCCAGGATCCAACACTTCCCCCAGTTCAGTCTTTGTTCCTCTATTGTATTTCCCAGAGTCTTCTTGGGTGATGAGTCAAGCACACCAAATGATGTCACTGCCTGCCTTATATAGCTTTTGCCTATGGTGGGAACCCTTTCTTTCAAAGCTTGGTTCCCATACCGGTCTGTTGAGAAATACTGACATCCTAAGATGGAGTCACAGAATCCATTACTTGGAGGCTGTCTGTAGCATTTTCAGGAATGCTCATCTGGTGGGAGATAAACTTCTCTTATGGTCTATTGTTTTTTCCTAATGGCCCATTACCCTGAACAGGGCCCTTCCCTACCCACTATCTAGTCTGAAAACATCTTGTCACCAACTTGACCACAGTCACATACTGCAAGGGAATCAAACCCAGATCCCTTAAGTTGCATAGCTGTACCAGGACCACAGGACCAGCCTTCCAAGCAGTGACAGGCTCACCTATGTTCTCTGCTGCACCAGCAGAGATCCCCTGTGTGCTGCAGAGAGCGGGGCTGTCAAGGAGCCAGTTACAATGGTCTGATGTTCTGGGATGTTCTCCACCTGCCTGGGGGGCTGAGCTGAACTCCACCTGGTGGCAATGGTATCCAAGAGCACAGCCCACTCTGGCCATGTCCCTGCACACGGGTGCCACCCTAGAGGCTGGGGCTGGGCCAGGGTAAGAGTTGCCCAGGGAGCCCATGCTGCTTCTTGAGGGAAAATGGGCTGAGGGCTGCTTATGGGCCCCCAGAGCCCTGCACAAGGCATGTGGAGAGTCTGGGGTTCCTCACAGTGGGTCTGGCTCCCTGGGCAGCTCTTACCATGGTCCATCTCCAGCTTCCAGCCTGGCCAGTGAGCAGAGCCTGACGGGAAGAGGAGCAGAGATGGGTGGGGTCCCTGCCTTGCACCCGCTTTTGCCTTTTGATAAGGGGGTCACCCTACACTGAATGGGCTGGGCTGGAATAGGAGTTAGCTGGGCCTCTGTGGGGGAAGCTGAGGCCTGTTTCCACCCCCTTTGCAGTGCTGGGGCAGCACACATGGAGCGTCCAGGTTGGGAACCTGGGCCTGAGTCTCTTGCCAAGACTCCTGTGTGTCAGACCCTCACTAGCACACACAGCTCTGCTCTGGCTAGGGAGCATTACAGTCAGATGGGGGTGAATACAGCCAGTGTGCGGTGTGCAGAGCCATCCGGGGGGAGCTGCATGAATGGTTTCTCCTGGGACTCCATCATTAATCAAGTCTCTGACACGACTCAGCCACAAGCACCTGGCTGAAGGACTAGAGGAAGGGAGGGTGTCTGTGCTTCTTGAATGGCCCCTGTCCACAGCTGCTGCAGTGCCAATGGATCATGAAGAACCCAGAGCACTCAGGAAGGGCCAGGACTGTGACTGCAGAACAGCTCTGCAGCTTTCTTCATGTCCCCTGGATGTTTAACCAGAGACAAGACAGTGACAGGCCAGGTGTAATGGGAAACAACATCCACATCCATTCTCTTTATTGACTGCATTGACATAAAATCTAAGGTCAGAGCAGCAACCGATACGGTTCTTACTGGGCCAGAATCCCACAGGACCCCTGGCTCTCCATGGACACAGTCACTTCGTGAATGCTGCTGCCTGCCTTGGTGTCCTTCCCTCAGTGCACTGTCCTCCAGCATCAGTGCCTCTCTGCTACCACAGTCCTTAGACCCTGTCTGAACCTCTATTTATAGAGACAAGATCAGTAACTCATGCCATCTCAGGTGTAAGGGTCCAGGATGGAATAGGCATCTTGTGATTTTTGTCTCCCGTGTCACCAGTACTGGAGCCTGGTGATCAACTGAACCTTCACTTGACGAACACCCTGATTATCCTCGCACGAAGGTGTTTGCTTTTCACACTGTACACGATTGGGTTAATCAGGGGTGGAACAAGCAGGTAGATGTAACCCAGGAGAATCTGAAGCAAGGGAGAAGAGCCCTTCCCATGTCTGTGTATCACAGACAGGCCAATCATTGGCGTGTAGAAGAGCAGGACGGTGCAGAGGTGGGAGACACAGGTGTTCAGGGCCCTGAGGCGCTCCGCGAGGGACGTGATGCTCAGCACTGTTTTGAGGATCATCACATAAGAGAGGAGGATAAGCAGTAAGTCCAAACCCACTGTAGAGACTATTATGAACAAGCCATAGATGCTGTTGACCGTGATGTCTGAACAAGCCATCTTCATGACCTCCTGGTGCAGGCAGTAGGAATGGGAGAGGACATTGGCTCGACAGTATTGGAACCGTTTCAGGAGAAAGGGGAGTGGGAATATTAAGGCCACCCCTCTTAGCACACACACCAGTCCCATCTTGGCTATTCTTGGCGGGGTTAAGATAGAAGCATATCTCAGAGGGTCGCGGATCGCGACAAAGCGGTCAAAGGCCATCAACAACAGCACAGAGGATTCAATGAACGAAAGTGAGTGGATGAAGAACAGCTGGGCAAAACGGGCATCGAGGCTGATCTCCCTAGTGTTAAACCAGAATATGCCCAGTATCGTTGGTATGGTGGATATCGATAAACCAAGGTCTGTGATTGCCAACATGGAAAGGAAAATGTACATGGGCTCATGGAGGCTTGGATCTGTTTTTATAATGAACAGAATGACTGAATTTCCTACTATAGAAATAACATATATTAAGCAGAAGGGGATAGAGATCCAGAGATGGACGTCTTCCTGCCCAGGTATCCCGGTGAGAAGGAACACTGTAGAGTTGAATTTGTTGTCGTTCACACCTGACATAATGTACTGGGCAGGTCCCAGGAATTTTGAACTCGCCTTCCTAAAAGAAAAAATAACAGGAGACTAGATGATATTTAGCAAGACATTTTTCTGGCCTCAGTGCAAGTCTAGAGACCCCCCAGGAGTTGAAGGAGATTCAGGAAAAAACATAGACTTGGGAGGAAGATAGGCCTTTAATCCATCTAGCCCAGTGTCCAGTTCCAGAGCCTAGTGTGGGGCAAACAACCCAGCTGGTTTTAACATGGAGCTTGACAGGTTCATGAACCAGGCAATACGCCAGGGTCACCTGCCATAGCAGGGAACTGGGCTCATGGACCCATGAGGTGACTTCCAGAGCTATATCCCTAGGGGTCACATCACCCATTTTCACAGAATCATAGGACTGGAAGGGACCTCGAGAGGTCGTCTAGTTCAGTCCCCTGCACTCATGGCAGGATCGACAACATCTAGAACATCCCTGGCAGTTGTTTGTATAACCTGCTCTTAAAAATCTCCAATGATGGTCGTTCCACAACATCCCTAGGAAATTTATCCTAGTGCCTAAACAACCTGGCAGTTAGGAAGTTTTTCCTAATGTCCAACCTAAACCTCCCTTGCTGTAATTTAAGCCCATTGCTTCTTGTCCTATCCTCAGAGGTTAAGGAGAGACATTTTTCTCCCTCCTCCTTGTAACAATCTTTTAGGCATGTGAAAACTGTTATGTCCCCTCTCAGTCTTCTCTTTTTCAGACTGAATAAACCCAGTTCTTTCAATCTTCCCTCATAGGTTCATGTTGTTCTCTGAACTCTCTCCAATTTGTCAATATCTTACCTTAAATGTGGCACCCAGAACTGGACACAAAACTCCAGTTGAGGCCAAATCTCCACGGAGTAGAGCGAAGAATTACTTTTCGTGTCTTGCTTACAGGACTCCTGGTAATATATCCCAGAAGGATGTTTGCTTTTTTTTTGCAACATCACTACACTGTTGACCCATATCTGGCTTGTGGTTCACTATGACCCCTAGATCCCATTCTGCAGTACTCCTTCCTAGGCAGTCTTTTCCCATTATGTATATGTGCATCTGATTGTTCCTTCCTAATTGGAGTACTTTGCATTTGTTCTTATTGATGATTCAGAGGAAAGTGGAAGAAGCCATGCAGTAGGCAGCTCTGAGAAAATCTGCTCCCAGGGAAAGTTTCCCCCTGACACCCACTAGCTAGACATATTGTGTGGTGTAAATCAGAAGGGTTTAGAGCCCTTCCAATACTTTTTAAGTAATCCTCACTACTGCAATTGGATTTTCTGGTTACCCATATACACATCCAGTCCCTCTTTGAAAGCTTCTAACCTCTTGGCACTATTGATATTTTGTGGCTTTGAGTTCCGCAGCCTACTTAAGCACTATGTGATTTTACAATTGTTACCTTCACACAGGCTCACTTTTTGGACCTCCACTTCTGCGTTTGGCCCATTCCATCATGACATCTATAATCACATGGCAAGTGCATGGTGAAAATGGTCATTGTATTTATCTGTCCTGAATTGCAACTATTTATAATTTTTTCATTGACTTGTTGTTTATTTTCTCCACTCCTGAGAGTCCAAATTATGCCACTGCCTCTTTGCAGCACGTGGGACACATTTTTAGGACCAGGTTCTGAAATCAATAACCTTGACTTCAAGGGCATCACTCCAGATTTACCTTTGTAAATTCTATCAGAACAGAGCTCTATGAACTTTCCTTCACCAAATGCTCCTGGTGATACACTCTGACCCCCAAGAATCCCTCCAAGAGAAGCTGAAGTGCTTTGCTTGGCCAATGTAGACGGAATCCAGCGATGTAGATCATCTTCACAGGACCTGCATCCTCTCCCCATGCAACGGTCTGTAGATATCTGGTAAGTTACAAGCTAACAGACAGTTACTTCAGCTGGGCATGGGAAGGGTTGGTCTCACAAAAGGGTGAATAGTGCAAACATTAGTTTTGTATTTATATCCAGGTGAGTGTGCAAGTTACTTCATCCATACTCATGTAACAGTGTACGCGGGGATGTCAGCAAACCAGTAAAGTGCCTGAAACCACTACGGCTTATTGCTAAAAGCAGCCACGTCTGCAGGCTCTTAATTGGCCAAGTCACAGCCTCAGCTTGACCAAGGCAGGAGGGGAGGGGGTTTTGAGTGCCATAGAGAGGGCAGCTTGACTCGGTGTCCTTCCTGATAAGAATTGTGCTGAAGTTGCTGATACATGCATTTTAGAAGAGCAGGATGTGCCCCAGGAATGTCTATTGGGGGCCTCAAGGCTACAAACTCTGGAAAAACCCACCTCTGGTTAATCAATAATCAGAAGGAGCCTCTTGCTGGACCATTGAAACATCTTGTAACAAGTTTTCTTTAAGGGACATGTCATTCTATTACTAGTGTATAAATAAGGGGGGGAAATTTGAGGTAGCTGGACTTTTCTGGACTCTCCCTCTGGATACATCTTGCAGTCCCCAGCAGCAGATGGGCTGCCGCTATGCCACTCAAGAGCCACGCTCAGCTTCGGTAATTATCGAGGGTCGGGGTGTTTTACTAACCAGTTGTGGATGTGTGTAAGTGCTTGAGACTAAGTAAAGTTTAGCTTTAAGTGAAAGCACTCATGTGTTGTCCTGTTTGTGGCAGCCATCTATCGGTTGGACGGCCGCGTCTCCCCTGATTGATTTCCTGACACCACCTCGCACAGAGTAAAAGTTACCAAGAGCTTTGGGTTGAAAGAACCCCGGGTAACAACAGGTGTTGGGTTTAAATTACATGCAAGCACTCCTTTTGCTGAAACACAGACCAGCGGTTCTGCTGTCTCATGGCATTAAAAATGCATTTGATGATTAAATTTCCAGGAAGAAATAAACCTGAGGCGATTTGGGAACCAGTCACTGAGTTCCATGGGGTCGCCTGTCGCTCAGTCCCTGGCAGGGTCGGGCCCAGAGCACACGGCTCATCTAGAAATGGGACCCCTTCAGAAATCCTGACTTGAGGCATTGGGGTTTTAACACTTTGAATGTCAGATTTCTGTGTAGATTGAGTAACCCACCGTGGTACATGTACAGATATAGAGGAGGGGATCCCAAGCCATCTAATGCTGCCTGCCTCCAGCCCTGTCACTGAGTCACCCCGATAGCCCAGCTGAGTCCTCTGCACAGAACATGTGCAAATGGAAAGAGGTTGAAGCCTTGCCCCTTCACTTTGCATTGTAAAGACAGCGAAACCAGCCAACGTACCCAGTTCCTGCTAGAAGAGGAGCCGTTGACACCAGAGGTCTGCACCGTAAAGGACAAGGAGTCATCGGAGAGGTTGCACGGGCAGCAGGCAGTATCGGTTCAGATATGGAGGCAGCTGTCTTTATGAAGCATGTTCGCACATTCCTTTGGGGGTCACTTGGCCATCAGGGAACTGCAGATGCTTGGCTTAGTGTGCACCAGCTTTAACGCCCGTCACGGTCAATGGCAAACTGCAGGAGTCCAAATCACAGGAGACGTGTGGTGATGCTACACACCTGGACGGCAGCGCCAGCCCTCCTACAGGCTCTATTTTTGGAATCTGGGCTTGTCATCGCTGTTTATATGGTTCTGATTAGTCACAGGGCTACTTCAGGGGAGGCCAAGTTACGATGATGCTGTCAGAGCTGTGATCTTGCTGAAAAAAAACCAACATAGGACTAGATTTCTCCCCGGCAGCTCCCTTTCCTGCATTACAAACCCAGGGTGCAGGCCAGGGAAGGGAGAGTCCACAAGGCTCCCTACGGGGAAATTTCCCTCGAATCTAGGGTGACCAGACAGCAAGTGTGAAAAATCAGCATGGGGGTGGTGGGTAATAGGAGCCTATATAAGAAAAAGACCCCAAAATCAGGACTGTCCCTATAAAATCGGGGCATCTGGTCACCCTACTCAGATCACTCCAGGACAGGAGGTCCCTTCCCTTCTCCCTGAGCAATGAAAAGGGGGACCAAGGATCCAGTGATCCCCACAGTTATGCATGGATGTTGGTGATCCACTGTTCAGGGTGGAGGGGGCTGCACAGAGATGGGAAGTCTGGGATCCAGGCAGCTGCAGCTGGGCAGCATCAATGCAATTGATCATTCAGGGAAAAATTATCCAAAAAAAGAAAAGAAACCTGGATGGAAAACGAAACATTTCAGTTTAGATCAAAATTTATCGTGGGCAAAAAAAACCTCTCTCTGTTTTCCAGCACAGCTCTGGCTTAAACCATGAGGTGGCATCACTAGGCCCCATCAGCCTCCCACAGAGAGCAACCCCTGGATCTCTGCCTGGGTGGAGCTATGCCATCTCTATAACAGAGGGAGCCACTGACCATTAGAGGTTTAGAGACTTCGAGGGCATTTGCCTGCGTCCCTGACCATCTTGTCTAATAGCTACTGATGGAGCGATCCTCCAGGAACTTACCTCATTCTTTTTGGATCAGTTAGAGTTTTGGCCTTCACAACATGCCTTGACAATGAGCTCCACAGGCTGTGTGTTGTGTGATGAAGTACTTCCCAGGGCTGGCCCTAGCTTTTTGGCCACCCCAAGCAAAAAAACCACAAAACCCACAAGCGCCGCCCCCCCCCCAACGCCGGCCAAAACACGCCCCCCCCCCAACAATGACGCCCCGCCAAAACGCCGGGGGGGGGGCCAGCGGGGAGGGCGGCATGCCCGCCGCTCCGCTCCCCCTGCCAGTGGGGAGCGCGGAACGCCTGCCGCCCCACTGCCCCGGCCGGGGCGCCGGCGGGGAGCGGAGCACGCCTGCCGCCCCGCTCCCCCGGCAGGGGCGCCAGAGGAAGATTAGGTTTTTTTGTTAATTAAAAAACAAACAAACAACAATAAAAAAAACCTTGAGTGCCGCCCCCCTCCAGGTGCCGCCCCAAGCACGTGCTTGGTAGGCTGGTGCCTGGAGCCGGCCCTGGTACTTCCTTTTGTTTGTTTTAAACCTGAAGCCTATTAACTTCATGGGTGACCCCTGGCTCTTGTGAAGGGGTAAATAACACTTCCATGCTTACTTCCTACACATCACTCATGATTTTGGAGACCTCTATCCTATCTCCTCTTTGCCGTCTCTTTTCCCCGCTGAACGGTCCCAGTCTTTTTAATCTCTCTTCTTCTGCAAGCTGTTCCATACCTCCACATATTTTTGTGTTGCTACTCTCTGTACTTTTGCTAATTCGCATTAGCTCTGGCCCCCTGGGCAGCTTTTACGATAATGCGTCTCTAGCTTCCAGCCTGGCCAGTGAGCAGAGCCAGAGGGGAAGAGGAGTAGACATGGGTGGGGTCACAGAGGGGACGGGGCTCCTGCCGTTCACCCGCTTTTGCCTTTTGAAAAGGAGGTCATCCTACACTGAATGGGCTGGGCTGGGATCGGAGCTAGCTGGCCTCTGTGTGGGAGCTGAGGCCTGTTTCCATCTCTTTTGCATTGCTGGGGCAGCACAAGCGGAGCAGATGGGGAGGGACCCTGGGCCTGAGACTTTTGCCAAGACTCCTGTGTGCCAGACCGTCACTCGCACACACAGCTCTGCTCTGTCTAGGGAACATTACAGTCAGATGGGGGTGAACTCAGCATGTGTGCGGTGTGCAGAGCCATCAATGGGGGAGGGGCTGCATGAATGGCGTCTCCTAGGGTTCTTGCGTTAATCATGTCAACGCCTCGCTGAGGGGGTAGGGGAAGGGAGGGTGTCCGTGCCCCTTGAGAGGCCCTGAGCGCTCAGGAAGGGCCAGGACTGTGAGTGAAGAACAGCTCTGCAGCTTTTTTCATGTCCCCTGGATGTTTAACCAGCGACAAGACAGTGACAGGCCAGGTGTAATGAGAAAGAACATCCACATCCCCTCTCTTTATTGACTGTATTGACATAAAATCTAAGGTCACAGCAGCAAATGGGCCAAAATCCCACAGGACCCCTGGCTCTCCATAGACACAGTCACTTTGTAAATGCTGCTGCCTGCCTTGGTCTCCTTCCCCCAGTGCACTGTCCTCCCACATCAGTGCCTTCAGCTACGCCCAGTCCTTAGACCAGTAGCGTAGCCGGGGGGGAGCAGGGGGAGCGCCGCTTCTTACACTCACCTGGCGGCGCTCCGGGTCTTCGGCGGCGGTACCACCGAAGCCCTGGAGTGAGTGAGGACCCGCCGCCGAAGACCCAGAGCGCCGCTGGGTGAGTACAGGGGGAGGCACCTTTTTATAGCACCGCTCCCCCTGCACTCCGGACCTGGCTGTGCTACTGCCTTAGACCCCCTCTGGACCTCTCTCTACAGAGTGAAGATCAGTAACTCATGTCGTCTCGGGTGTAAGGGTCCAGGATGGAATCGGTGGCCTGTGTTGTTTTTCTCCCATATCACCAGTGCTGGAGTTGGGTGCTAAACTAACTGTTCATTTGACAAATGCCCTCATTATCCTCGCACGAAGGTGTTTGCTTTTTACACTGTACACCATTGGGTTCGTCAGGGGCGGGACCAGCAGGTAGATGTATCCCAGGAGAATCTGAAGTAAGGGAGAAGAGCCCTTCCCGAATCTGTATATCACAGACAGGCCGATCATTGGCGTGTAGAAGAGCAGGACGGCGCAGAGGTGGGAGACGCAGGTGTTCAGGGCCCTGGCGCGCTTTGCATGGGACGCGATGCTCAGCACTGTTTTGAGGATCATCACATAAGATAGCAGGATAAGCAGCGAGTCCAAACCCACCGTGGAGACTATTATGAACAAGCCATAGATGCTGTTGACTGTGATGTCTGAACAAGCCATGTTCATGACCTCCTGGTGCAGGCAGTAGGAATGGAAGAGGACATTGGCTCGACAGTAATGGAACCGTTTCAGGAGAAAGGGGCTTGGGAATACCACAGCCAACCCTCTCAGCACAAACACAAGTCCCATCTTGGCTATTCTTGGCAGGGTTAAGATGGAAGCATATCTCAGTGGGTTACAGATCGCAACAAAGCGGTCAAAAGCCATCAACAGGAGCACAGAGGATTCAATGAACGAAAGCGAGTGAATGAAGAAGAGCTGGGTGAAACAAGCATTGAGGCTGATTTCCCGAGAATTAAACAAGTATATGCCCAGTATTGTCGGTATGGTGGCTATTGATAAGCCAAGGTCTGTGATGGCCAACATGGAAAGGAAAATGTACATGGGCTCATGGAGGCTTGGATCTGTTTTTATAACGAACAGAATGACTGAATTTCCTACTATCGAAATAATATACGTTAAACAAAAGGGAATAGAGATCCACAGATAGACGTCTTCCTGCCCAGGTATCCCGGTGAGAAGGAACACTGCAGAGTTGAATTTGGTGTCATTGAGAGACGACATAATATACTGGGCAGGACCAAGAAGTTTTGAAATTTCCTCCCTGAAAAAAGAAAGAACAGGAGACTAGATGATATTTAATGAGACATCTTTCTGCTCTCAGTGCAAGTCTGTAGATTCTCAGGAGCTAAAGGAAGATGAACAAAAATATATAATTTTTGATTTACACAGATAGGAAGAAAGGCACTGCCAGACTGGATCAGATCTGTAGCCCATCTAGCCCAGTATCCAGTGGCCAGGTACAGATGTTTCAATGGAAGGTGGAAGAAGCCTTGCAAGAGGCAGCTCTGAGATAACCTGCTAGGGAAAGTTTCCCCCTGACACCCACTAGTTAGACATATTTTGTGGTGGAAATCAAGAAGTTTTTTAGCCCTTCCAAGAGCTTTTTAAAGAAATTCTCACTGGTTACCCATATAAACATCCAGTCCCTCTTTGAATCCTGCTAATCTCTTGGCCCCCATATCTTTTGGCTGTGAATTCCACAGCCTACTTAATCACGGTGTGATTTTACAGTTGTGACCTTCACACAGGCTCACTTTCTGGCCCTCCACTTCAGTGTGTGGCCCATTGTATCATGACATGAGTAGAAACGCATGCAATTGCATGGTGAAAATGGTCATTGTATTTATCTGTCCTGAATTGAAACTATTTATAGACATGTTTCACAGACTCAATGTATATTTTCTCCACTCCTGAGAGTCCAAATTATGCCACTGCCTCTTTGCAATATTGTTAGGACCAGGTTCTGAATTCAATAACAGGAACTTCAGTGGTGTCGCTCCAGATTTACATGTGTAATTTCGATCAGAACCAGGCTCTATTAACTTTCCCTTACCAAAAGCACCCGTTGATACACTCTGATCCCAAGAATTTCTCCAAGAGAAGCTGAAGTGCTTTGCCTGGCCAATGTTGACGCAGTCCAGAGAGGTCGATCACCCTTCAGGCTTCTCTTCATCCTCACAGGACCTACGTCCTCTCCCCAAGCAATGGTCTGTAGCTATTTGGCAAGTTACAAGCTAAGACGGACAGTTACTTCAGCTGGGCGGGGGAGGGGTTGGTGTCACACGTGGGTGAATAGTGCTATCACTGGTATCGCACTAATGTCCAGTTGAGTGTACATGTTAATTCAGCCATGTGCCTGTAACAGGTGATAGGTGTGAATTACTTACAACCACTATTGCAGTCCCCTTTCCTGCACCTCAGCTCTACTCTTTGCTGAAACACAGACCAGCGGTCCTGTTGTCCCCTGACTTAGGAAATGCATTTGCTCATTAAATTTCCAGGAGCAAATAAACCTGAGGCAATATGGGAACTAGTCACTGAGATTCTCCTCTCTCACAGCCCCTGACAGGATCGGGCCCCATGCACATGGCTCCTCTAGAAATGGGATCCCTTGACAAATCCTGACTTGGGGCATTGGAGTTTTAACACTCGGAGTTCACTTTGAGTGTCAGCTTTCTGTGTAGCTTGAATAACCCAGCGTGGAGCATGGGCAGATGTAGGGGAGGGGATCCCAAGCCACCTAGTTCTGCCTGTTCTCCCGCCCCATCACTGAGTCACCCTGATAGCGCAGATGAGTCCTCTGCTCCTGCACAGAACATCTGCAAATGGAAACAGTTCATAGCCTTTCCCCTTCACTTTGCATTTTAAAGACAGTGAAACCTGCCAACGTACCCAATTCCTGCTAGAAGGGGAGCCGCTGACACCAGGAGTCTTCCCCGGAAAGGACAAGGAATCATTGGTGATGTTGCATGGGCAGCAGGCAGTATCTGTTCGGATATGAAGGCAACTGTCTTTATGAAGCATGTCTGCACATTCCCTTGGGGGCCACTTGGCCATCAGGGAACCTCAGCTGCTTGGCTTAGTGTGCACCAGCTTTAACCCCCGTCACAGCCAATGGCAAACTGCAGGAGGCCAAATAACAATGGGATGTGGTGATGCTACACAACTGAACTGCAGCGGAAGCCCTCCCACAGGCTCTAATTTTGGAATCCGGGCCTGTCATCACTGCTTGCATGGTTCTGATTAGTCACAGGGCTACCTCAGGGGCAGCCAAGTGGTAACAGTTATGCTCTCACAGCTGTGATCTTGCTGAAGTAAAATAGAATAATAATAATATAGGACCAGATTTCTCTCCGGCAGCCCCCTTTCATGCATTACAAACCCAGGGTGCAGGCCAAGGAGGGGAGACTCTACATGGCTCCCTACATGGGAATTTCCCTAGCATCATTGAAGGAGGGGGGTTCCCTTCCCTTCACCCTGAGAACTGAAAAGGGGGACCCAGGGATCCCCATAGGTAGGCACAGATCTCAGTGATCCACTGATAGCTAGGCCCACCCACCCACATTCTCTGGGCCTCCACAACTTCTCTAGGACTCTTTCCAGCTTCCTGCTAGCACACATTCATCAGACATTTTCTACCAGGGCCTTCACAGTAGCCGCTGTCTGCAGGATCTGCAGAAGGGGGTGTTGTACAGCGTGCAGAAGCCTGCGCAGAGACGAGATAACTGGCATCTAGGCAGCTACAGCTGGGCAGCATCAGGGCAACTTAGCATTCAGAGAAGAAGTATCTGCTTTATTTAAAAACTCATCCCCACCCCCAAAAATGGATGAAAAAGGAAACATTTCTGTTTGGGTCCATATTTTTCATGGGGGAGAAAACTTCTTTAAATTAAATAAATGGAGATATGCCAGTCTCCTAGAACTGGAAGGACCTTGGAAGGTCATTGAGTCCAGTCCCCTGCCTTCACTAGCAGGACTAAGTACTGTCCCCTGATAGATTTTTGCTGCAGATCCCTAAATGGCCCCCTTAAGGATTGAACTCACAATCCTGTGTTTAGCAGGCCAATGCGCAAACCACTGAGCTATCCCTCCTCCCTATTTTCCGTTTTCAGCCTAGCTCTAGCTCCGAGCATGGGCCTCTATTAGTCATGTTACAGGACCACACCCCTAGGCGGCAGCACTAGCCCCCATCGGCCTCCCACACAGAAGAGCCCCTGGTTATCTGCCATGGTGGGGCTATACCAGCTCTATAACAGAGGGATCCCTAGAAAATGCTTGTCTGCAGCAGCCCTTCCATCAGTGGAGCAATTTATGAACGTAAGACCGTCCATATTGGGTCAGACCAATGATCAGAGGTGTAGAGACACCCAGAGGATGGGGCTGCGTCTCTGACCATCTTGGCTAATAGCTATTGATGGACCTATCCTCCAGGAACTTACCTCATTCTTTTTGGATCAGTTAGAGTTTTGGCCTTCACAACATCCCTCGGCAATGAGCTCCACAGGCTGTGTGTTGTGTGAAGAAGTACTTTCTTTTGTTTATTTAAACCTGCAGCCTATTAACTTCACGGGTGACCCCTGGCTCTTGTAAAGGGTTACATAATGCCTCCATGCTTACTTCCTCCACATCACTCATGATTTTGTAGACCTCTATCCTATCCCACCTTTCCCATCTCTTTTCCCAGCTGAACAGTCCCAGTCTTTTTAATCTCTCTTCTTCCGCAAGCTGTTCCATACCTCTAAATATTTTGTATCACCCCTCTCTGTACATTTGTGTATCAGAGGGGTAGCCGTGTTAGTTTGGATCGATAGAAGCGAAAAAGAGTCCTGTGGCACCTTATAGACTAACAGACATATTGGAGCATAAGCTTTCGTGGGTGAATACCCACTTCTTCGGATGCATGCATTGGAAAAAAATATTTTATGTCTCTTTATATATTCCTTTCTTAATGGTTCCGAAACATTCTGTTCACTTTTTTGACTGCTGCGGCACATTGAGCAGAAGTATTCAGAGAATGACTCCCAGATCTCTTTCTTGTGTGGTAACAGCTAATTTGGAGCCATCATTTTGTATGTTTAGTTGGGATTATGTTTTCCAGTGTGCATTACTTTGCACTTATCAACACTGTCAAGGCTGATTCCCCACTCTGGCACTTTGAGTGCAGAATGTGGAGGCCCGCAAGGAATTAAAAAAATAATACTTGCCATTCTCGGCTTGTATTAAACTCCCAAGGTTACAGATGTCCTTGGCTTTGGGTCGTAGTGCTGCCACCAACCAAGTGCAGAACCCCTTTGAGAGCCCAGGAAGGCGCACTTGGGAATTCCTTCCTGTGAGTTACCCTCAAGCTCTTTCACCACTCCTCTGGGGAAGAGTCAAGAAAAGGAAAAGAAATCAGCTGTTTCCACCAGCTGAACGTGCAACCCTTTGTTCCTCCTAGTAGCTGACTGAAAAACATGTGCACAGACCTCTTTACCTCCTAAGACACAGGAATCCAATCATGTTCTTAAAAAAGGTAAATTTTAATTTTAAAAAAGAAAGAAAACATATCTGGATAATCAGGCTGTTGCTAGATATTAAAAGAGCAACTGAAAACGATTAAATACCAAGAATGGCTTTTTTGGGGTCCAGCTTAAAGGTTACAAAAGCAAAAAAAAAAAGGTACCTGTGTTAGCACAGAGGAATCCACAAGCCCAAACTAAAGAGATAGACCTGATTGTGTTGAGCTGAACATTTTCTGTTCTACTTACGTTAGTTCCAAATGAGCAATTCTAGCTATAAATAATGAATTTTTATACCTGGCCCAAGCTTCTTACAGCATATCTGCTGCGCTGTCTCTCCAGCAAGGAGAACAACACAGACACAGAGGGGAAGGGTTTTTCCCCCAATTTTAAAAGTTTCTAGTCTTTCCATTGGCTCTTTTGACCAGGTGCCAACTCACTTCCTCTTACCTAAGCATTTCAGTGGGACTTCTTAACCCTTTACAAGTAAGTAGAATACCACTACTAAGAAGGAGTTTTATAGCTAACTGACTGGCTGGGTGGCCATAAAAGGTGCTTCCCCCCAACCCTCCTGCTGCCTCATTTACCACAAACACTGAATTTAATCCGACTTTTTTTGCCCAGTTGCAAAGTTTTGTGAGATCCCTTTGTAACTCTTTGCAGTCTGCTTTGGACTTAACTATCTTGAGTAATGTTGCATTGTCATAAATATGAAGGGAAGGGGGAGAGGGTCTGATGCAGTGCTATAAAATCCTCTTTCCAGTAAAGGGTTAAGAAATGCAGGTAGCCAGACTGACACCTGACCTGGCTGGGCTCTGACCAATAAGGGGACAAGATACTTTCAAACTTTGGGAGGGGGGAAGGTTTTAGTGAGTGTCTTTGTCTGAGAGAGAGTGATCTTGGAAGACAGAAGGAACCTACAGAAAATCAAACCTCCCTTTTCTGAAGTAAGTTTAGATAGCATAGCGTATAGATTTCTGTTTATTTTGCTTGGTGTATTCCCTGTGTTAGAAAGGGCAAGGGGGGGGAGGTATTCATGGTTTTCTGTAACGTTAAGGTTTTGTCCAGAGGGGGAAATCTCTCTGAGTTTGGAAATATAGTGCCCTGTGAAATAGTTACCATCCTGATTTTACAGAGATGATTTTACCTTCTTTATTTTTAATAAAATCCTTCTTTTAAGAAGTTGACTGTTTTCTATAGTGTTAAAACCCAGGGGGTGGGTTTTTAGATCACTGTGTAACCAATTGGTTGGGAGATTGTTCTCAAGCTTCCCCAGGAAAGGGGGTGTACGGCTTGAGGGGGCATTTTGGGGGGGAGGGAAGTTCAAGTGATTCCTTTCCTGGATTCCTGTTAGACATTTGATGGTGGCAGCAAGAAGCATTTCTCAGGGTGCAGGGAATTTTGTACCTTGGGGGGGGTTTACCCTAAGCTGGTAAAAATAGGCTTAGGGGCTCTGAATGCGGGTCCCCACATCTTTACCCTAGAGTTTAGAGTGGGGAGGGAACCCTGACACCGCAAGCCGCTCCGGCTGTCCCGCTCCACCAGCAGCTCCGCTCCGTCAGCCAGCCTGGAAGCCACTCCGGCTGTCCTGCCAAGTGCTCTGCTCCGTCAGCAGCTCCGCTCCACCAGCCACTCAGCAATATATCTTCTGGCCCCCCCACTACTTAACACAGTGCTCAGTGATTTCAGCTCATAACAATTTCAGCTTTTTAGTGATTTCAGCTTGTAGTTAAGGGAGCCTTCATGTGCATTTGCACACTTAGTCCAGAGTAATTCCAACTCAGCAGCCTGCAATTAGACTCCTAAGGAACTCAAAATTAGCTCTGATATTTTCCACAGTGAGAGAGAGAAGGAGGTGCAATTGACATTTAGGACCCTCAGAAGAGGCCCATGCCACCAGATACAAATACCTGTCCCCAACCTCTCTCAATTCACTGGGTTTTGGAATCCATGTCCCTCGCCTAGCAAGTGCTGCTTAGCTAAGGGCGAGTCCCTTCCTCATAACAAAAGCCCACTCTCCTTGATTCACATAATCAGGGTAACAACACTTTATTCTTCCTGCCCCAATAACAGAGAAACTGGGGCTCCCACAGCAGTCAAGGTGACCATTTGGGCAAGCGGTCCATCATGCTTTGCAGGGTGGGTGTGTCCATGCAAACAAGAGTAGCCCCTGACATCCCTTTCCACAACTCACCACCAGATGTCAGGGTAGAGCTCATCCTGACTCTGCTTACATCCTCCCCCCAGCCGAGAATTTGTCGTCCCGACAAATCGCACTCCCTTTATACCAACTCATTGGTTTCCTCCAAAGGGCCTCAGAAAACCCACTTCAGCTGTCACAAATCTGTGCGCTAAATGTATTGGCTCCTCGCTAATCACCCCAGGTGCATCATAGGTTAACCGTTTTACTGGTCTTATTACCCTGTCCCTTCTGTTGAGAGTCTCTGTTGCAGGGGTAGGAGGGACATCTTCTTGAGTGACGGATGGAGAGGTTTCCTTTGAGGATCCCTCAGCTACTGGCATAGGCCCCTGCATCTCTGGTTCCGACAGCGGAAGGTCCAACGGGTCTAGGGCCCCCTCCACCTGGATGTCCTCACTGTCCAATAACCTGTGTGCATCATTAAAGGGGGGTCCCATCGGTGGCACAGGGGCACCAGTAACGGGCCTAAATACCTCCGCCATGGGGCTTAGGGCTGAAGAGGGGGAGCTCTCTATTGGCTCAGCTGATCGAGACTGAAATCTTGTCTTCATTCCAGGATACACCAGGGTTGTGTCTTCCTCCTCGGCCTCACTCTCTGACATGCTGAATAGGGGTAGGTTAGCTTCAGAGGGCCCGTTGTCCGTGTTGGATGGCGGCTGTGGCCTGGCACTTCTGTTCTGCCCGGCTGCCCTGTCATGGCCCATCTCATAAGGGGTGCCAACCAACTCCCCCACAGGGAGCAAGAGATTTCTGTGCACCGTCTTTATTTGCCCTGGACCCTCTTCAGGTTTGATCTTGTAGACCGGCAGGTCTCCCAGCTTCTCCATCACCAGGTAAGGTATTGCTTTCCATCTGTCAGCTATCTTGTGTTTGCCAGCAATACCCAAATTTCGCAGCAGGACTCTGTCCCCTGGCTGGAGCTCCTGCAAACGTACCCTAGCATCATATCGATGTTTGTTGCGATCTGCGTTCTTCTGAGCCGCAGATGTAGCCAAGTGATAAGCATCCCGCAGCTTTTCTCGTAGTCGGGCTACATATTGCTGATGAGTTTCGTAGCTATCTCCATCCTCGGATACTACCAAATCCCCCTGGGAGAAGAAGATAAGGAGAAGACAGCCTTCATCTGCCCATTAGGGTTTTATCAGTTCGAATGCATGCCCCAGGGGATTTCGGGAGCACCCGCCACATTTCAACGTCTTATGGAGACACAGAGGGGAAGGGTTTTTCCCCCAATTTTAAAAGTTTCTAGTCTTTCCATTGGCTCTTTTGACCAGGTGCCAACTCACTTCCTCTTACCTAAGCATTTCAGTGGGACTTCTTAACCCTTTACAAGTAAGTAGAATACCACTACTAAGAAGGAGTTTTATAGCTAACTGACTGGCTGGGTGGCCATAAAAGGTGCTTCCCCCCAACCCTCCTGCTGCCTCATTTACCACAAACACTGAATTTAATCCGCCTTTTTTTGCCCAGTTGCAAAGTTTTGTGAGATCCCTTTGTAACTCTTTGCAGTCTGCTTTGGACTTAACTATCTTGAGTAATGTTGCATCATCTGCATATTTTGCCACCTCACTGTTTAAGTCCTTTTCCAGATCCTTTATGAATCTGTTGAATAGAACTAGTACCACTACTGACCCCTGGGGGACATCAGTATTCACCTCTCTCCATTCTGATAATTGACCATTTATTCCTACCCTTTGTTTCCTATCTTTTGACCAGTTACTGATCCAGGAGAGAACCTTCCTTCTTACCCCATGAATGCTTACTTTTCTTAAGAGCCTTTGGTGAGGGAACTTGTCAAAGGCTTCTGAAATCCAAGTACACTCTATGCCATGGATGACCTTTGACCACATGTTTCTTCCCCCCTCAAAGAATTATAATAGATCGGGGAGGCATGATTTCCCTTTGAAAATCTGTGTTGATTCTACCCCTACAAATCGTGTTCATCTATGTGGCTAATAATTCTGTTCTTTACTAGAGTTGCAACCAATTTGCTTGGCACTGAAGTTAGGCCAGTATTGCCAGTATCATCTCTGGAGACTATTTTAGAAATCAGCATCACACGTGATGTGCATAGGAAGGTCTTTTTCCGTAAAGCTTCCCCCCCTCTCTACAAATACATTCTGCACCACCCAAGGGAGTCCCGCCCATCCGTGTATGAGAACCCCCAGACTAGATAATCTATTTGCTCCTTTTGGCCTTTAATTTTATGACTCTATGAATCATTGTCTTGAATGGATCTTTATCTTGGCTTCAACTTGAACAAGTTTATATTCTGAATATTGAAAGGCACTCAAGGATAGACTCTCACCAAGAAGTATTGGTATTGTCACAGTAAAACAAGGATATATGGTCCCTTTACCCTCCTGTCTTTGGGGGAATCTCATAATTGTTCCACTCTTTGAACTGGGAACAACACCTCATCTATGCTAAATGCTTCTCACAATGCAGGTCTCACTGCACTCCTCAGTTTCTTCCCTTTGGGTTCTTGTGACCAGCACTATACAGTCACCCCAGAAAATCAGAATCAGAAAAAAGTGTTAGGAAAAGTGGTTAAAAAATAAAAGGCAGCTGTCATATGTCTACACTCATCTGTCTCATGTACCACTGCAAGCTAAGTTAGACAGGTTTGCTCTGGAGATACAGTAACAGACCTGGCCCAACTTACATTCTTCTGGGATGCCAAGGAGCTCCTGGTACCCAGCCTAGTTTCCCTGTGTCTCTGAGAGCATCTTCCCATCTGTTTGTCCCTTTCTTGCAGAAGCAGCCTTTGCTGAAACCCGGGTGAGCCTGGGCCCAGTCACCATAGTGCTCAGCCATGTCCATGTTACAGAGCCAAATTGTGGAGCTGACCTTTGCCCTCTGCCTGCTTTCTCCCAGCCAGATGTCTAAGATGAAGCCCCCATGTCTGTTGCTCCCTTGTTTGACAATTAGACCCCATGACACTCCAAATCTCCCCTCAGACACAATTCCGGGAACTGTGCTGACCCTCCCAGCCATCCCATGATGCCCCAGCACTCCCTCATAAATCCACAACCTATCCCTCACTGTTACCCCTGAGCACCCCCATATCTGTCACAGACACCAAGGGGCTGGACTCATGGGGCTTCCCAGAAGCCAGCTGTCACAGGAGGCTGTGGTAAGAGGCCTTTAATAGACAAATGTCAGAGGTGTTGCTCTGTGGAACCCTGACATAGCCCTGAGCCTTACGGTCTCAGTGTATCTGAGCACCTTGAATGTATTTATTCTCTCGCTACTGCTGTGAGGCCCCACCTCCTGCCTCATCTTTTTACACCACACCCTTCTCCCTGCTCCTCCACTTTCACCAAGACTCCTCTGCATGGCTAGGCAGGAGCCAGGCAATGTTAAGAGGTGCCCTGGGAGCCCAGACTACTATAGGGAGCCCGGACTCTCCACTTTCCTTAGGGGGTGCATACTGGGGGCTGGGGATACAGGCTGGGGGCTTCTTTGAGGCCCTTCAGCACCATCCCTGTCCAGCCTGGCTAATAGCCATTGAGGGACCTGTCCTTCCTGAATTTATCTAGTTCTTTTTTGGACCCTGTTATAGACTTGGCCTTCACAACATCTTGTGAGTTCCAGGAATAGCTGCGCCAAGAAACAGTCATTTAAGGTGTCAAGAAACTTTATCTCTGCATCCCGTCCTGGAGTGACATGTAGCCCGTCAATGTGGGGATAGTTGAAATCCCCCATTATTATTATTATTAATTTTTTTAAAAAAAATAATGGCCTCTCTAATCTCCCTGAGCATTTCACAGTCACTATCACCATCCTGGGTAGGTGGTCGGTAATATATCCCTACTGTTATATTCTCATTGTTAGAGCATGGAATTTCCACCCATAGAGATTCTATGGTATAGTTTGGTTCAGTTACGATTTTTACTTCATTTGATTGTACACTTTCTTTCACATATAGTGCCACTCTGTCACCAGCATGACATATTTGGTTCTTTCAATATATTTTGTACCTTGGTCTCCCATGTTTAAGAAGGATGAATTCAAACTGGAACATGTACAAAGAAGGGCCACTAGGATGATCCAAGGAATGGAAAACCTGTCGTATGAAACGAGACTCGAGGAGCTTGGTTTGTTTACCTTAACCAAAAGAAGGCTGAGGGGAGATATGATTGCTCTCTTTAAATATATCAGAGGGATAAATACCAGGGAGGGAGAGGAATTATTTCAGCTCAGTACCAATGTGGACACAAGAACAAATGGATATAAACTGGCCATCAGGAAGTTTAGACTTGAAATTAGACGAAGGTTTCTAACCATCAGAGGAGTGAAGTTCTGGAACAGCCTTCCAAGGGAAGCAGTGGGAGCAAAAGACCTATCTGGCTTCAAGATTAAGCTAGATAAGTTTATGGAGGGGATGGTTTGATGGGATAACATGATCTTAAGTAATTGCCATCAGTGGTAAATAGGACCAATGGTCAATGATGGGATGTTAGAAGTTACTACAGAGAACTTTTTCCTGGGTGTCTGGCTGGTGAGTCTTGCCCACATGCTCGGGGTTCAGCTGATCGTCATATTTGGGGTCGGGAAGGAATTTTCCTCCAGGGTAGATTGGCAGAGGCCCTGGAGGTTTTTTTGCCTTCCTCTGCAGCATGGGGCACGGGTCACTTACTGGAGGATTCTCTGCATCTTGAAGTCTTTAAACCATGATTTGAGGACTTCAATAGCTGAGACATTGGTGAGAGGATTATTCCAGGAGTGGGTGGGTGAGATTCTGTGGCCTGCATTGTGCAGGAGGTCAGACTAGATGATCATAATGGTCCCTTCTGACCTTAAAATCTATGAGTCTATGAGTTTATTACTGTGTCCCATTGATTATCCTCATTCCACCAAATTTCTCTGATGGCTATTATATCAATATCCTCATTTACTACGAGGCATTAAAGTTAAACCATCTTATTATTTAGCTTTCTGCATTACATGATGTAATTGAATGGGACTTTTTTTTCCCCATTTGATTGTTTTTCAACAGATCCTACCTGTATTTTATCATCTTCCATCCTCTCCTACTTACTCTTCTACTTACTAGGACATAGAGAATCTCCAAGAACGGATCATCCCCGAAGGGTTGTCTCTGTCTGAAAACATGCTCCTGATAAATTAAAGAGTAAAAGTCACTAGGACCAGATGATATTCACCCAAGAGTTCTGCGGGAACTCAAATATCAAATTTCAGAACAATTAACTGTGTTATCTAACCTATCACTTAGCTCTCCTCCTTACTAGGACATAGAGAATCTCCATTCATCTATCCTCCCTTACGGATGGCGCTGTCCAAACGATGTGCTCCTCTGGACCTGTCAGCTTTCCCCCAGCCCTTAGTTAAAAAACTGCTCTACGACCTTCTTAATGTTAAGCGCCAGCAATCTGGCTCCATTTTGGCTTCGGTGGATCCCATCCATCCTGTGTAGGCTGCCTCATTCACAAAAGTTTCCCCATTTCCTAATAACACATACAACACAGCTCTGCCTCGGTGGTATTACAGAGAGAAGGAGATGAACTCATCAGGTGCGCAGTGTTCAATCATCAATGGGAGAGGAGCTGCCTCAATGACTACTCCTGGGGCTATGGGGCTACTGCTTTAAACATGTCTCTGACATGACCCATTCCCATGCACCTGGCTGAGGGCAGAGGGAAAGGGGGGTGACTGTGTGACTTGAATAGCCCCTGAACACAGCTGCGGCAGCGATCCTGGATCATGCAGCACCCAGAGCACTCAGGAAGGGCGAGGACTGGAACTGCAGAACATTTACTGTTTTTTCCCTGGCTCATGGATGTTTAACCAGAGACGGAACAGTGACAGGTCAGGTGTAATGGGAAACAACAATCACATCCCGTCTCTTTATTGACTCTATCAAGAGGAATTCTGAGGTCGGAGCAGGCAATGATAAGGCTCTTTATGAGCAAACATCACACTGGTCTCCTGGTTCACCATGAACACAGACACATTGTAAAAGGTGCTACCAGCCTTGGTCTCCTTCCCCCAGTGTTCTAGCCTCCACCACCAGCCCCCATCCCTTTCTTCCAGGCCTTATACCCCATTTGAACCTCTCTTTACAGAGTGGAGTTCAGTAGTTCATGTCGTCTCAGATGTAAGGTCAAGAATAGAATAGGTGGTCATGGCCTGTGTTTTTCATCTCCCATCTCAGTGGCCCTGGAGCCAAGTGAAGAACTGACCCTTCACTTGATGAACAACCTGATTATCCTCGCACGAAGGTATTTGCTTTTCACGCTGTACACAATTGGGTTCATAAGTGGTGGGACCAATAGAGAAATGTAGCCCAGGAGAACCTGGAGCAATGGAGGCGAGCCCTTTCCAAATCTATGTATCACAGCCAAGCCAATCTCTGGTGTGTAGAAGAGGAGGACAGCACAGAGGTGAGAGACGCAGGTGTTCAGGGCCCTGAGGCACTCTGCCTGGGACGCGACTTTCAGCACTGTTTTAAGGATCATCACATATGAGAGGAAGATGAGCAGCGAGTCTAACCCCACCATGGAGACTGTAAGAAAGAAGCCATAGACGTAGTTGACTGTGATATCCGAACAAGCCATCTTCATGACCTCTTGATGCAAGCAGTAGCAATGGGAGAGGACATTGGCTCGACAATATCGGAACCGTTTAAGGAGAAAGGGGAGGGGAAATATTACAGCCACCGATCTTAGCACAAACACAAGTCCCATCTTTCCAATTCTTGGCAGCGTTAAGATAGAAGCATATCTCAGTGGGTTACAGATAGCAACGAATCGATCAAAGGCCATCAACAGGAGTACCGATGATTCAATGAATGAAAGTGTGTGAATGAAGAACAGCTGGGCAAAACAAGCATCGAGGCTGATCTCCCTAGAGTTAAACAAGAATATACCCAGTGTGGTCGGCATGGTGGATATCGATAAGGCAAGGTCTGTGACGGCCAACATGGAAAGGAAAATGTACATGGGCTGATGGAGGCTCGGATCTGTTTTTATAATGAACAGAATGACTGAATTGCCTACTATCGAAATGGCATACACTAAACAGAAGGGGATAGAGATCCAGAGATAGATGTCTTCCTGCCCAGGTATCCCGGTGAGAAGGAACACTTCAGAGCTGAATTTGGTGTCATTGACAGATGACATACTGTACTGGGCAGGTCCAAGGAATTTTGAAATATCCTTCCTGAAAGAAAAAAAACCCCATGAGACTAGATGATATTTAATGAGGCATTTTTCTGATCTCAGATCAAGTCTGGAGAATCCCAGGAGCTGAATGCAGGTCTTGGATTTACACCAAGAATGGTCTTGGATTTACACCATCGATAGGAACATAGGCATTGTCAGACTAGATCAGACCTGTAGTCCAGCTAGTCTCGTATCCAGTGCCCAGTACCAGATGGTTCAGAAGAAGGTGAAAGAAGCCCTGAAATAGGCAGCTATGATATAACCAGCTTCCAAGGAAAGTTTCTCCCCAAGACCCACTATTTAGACAATTATTGTAGTATAAATTAGGAAGGTTTAGAGCCCTTATAAGATCTTTTTTATTAAGTCCTCACTACTATAAATGGATTTTCTGGTTACCCATATAAACATCCAACCCCTCTTTGAACCCCCTTGAGCTCTTGGGCCCATTGATGTCTTGTGGTGGGTAATTCTATATCCTACTTGAGCCCTGTGCGATTTTACAATTGTGACCTGTCCACTGACACCCTTTCTGGCCCTCCACTTCAGAGCGTGGCCCATTGTATCATGACAGGTGTGTAAACACATGGCAAGTGCATGGTGAAAAGGGTTATTGCATTTATCTGTCCTGCATTGCAGCTATTTGTTAATGTGTTTCCTTCATGGACAGAGGGTAAGGAAGGCAAGGAAAGGCAGGCTGCTCTTGGGCTGGTGTTCGGGCTGGTGGCTGGGTCCGCGCGGCTGCCCGGCCCCCACACTTCAGGGCAGGAAAGGCTGGGGCTGTGCCGCACATTGGAAGGCGGGAGGCTGGGGAGGTTGGGGTGCTCGGGGTTGGGGGCACTAGTGTGGGGCACGGCCTGTTCCTGCATTGGGGAGCTGGCTTGGCTCCATGGGGGGGCTGTGGAAGGGGTGGGGCCTTGGGTGGAAGGGGTGGGGCTGGGGGCTTGCCTGCCCCAGTTTGGGATTCACCACTGCCTATGGGTTCCTTGCTTTATATTTATATATATTTATAGGGATAAATCCTTAGGGCCAATTTTTTAATTCAATAATAATGACTTCAACGGCATCACTCCAGATTTACATGTGTAAATTCGACAAGAACCAGGTCCTATTACATTTCTCTACCAAATACTCCCAGGGATACACTCTGACCTAGAAGAATCCCTCCAAGAGAAGCTGAAGTGCTTTGCCTCGCCAATATTGACTGACTCCAGGGAATTCGAGCATCCTACAGGCTTCTCTTCATCCTCACATGATCTGCATCCTTGCCCCATGCGAAGGTCTGTAGATATTAGTCAAGTTACAAGCTAATATAGACAAATGGGTGAATAGTGCAAACACTCAGTTTACACTAATATCCAGTTGAAGGTGCAAATTACTTCACCCATGCTCATGTAAGAGATGATAGGTGTAAATTACATACAACCCTTGTTACACTCCCCTTTCCTGCATCTTAGCTCTACTCTTTGCTTCTTTGCTGAAACACTGACCAGCAGTTCGATTCTCTTAGGACGTCTTTTAAAGCATTGCAGAGTTATTGAATGCAGGACCCTGAATATAAGAGTTAGAAACAGCTTTTCGTCAGTTACCAGGAGACAGTATCATACAACTGTTCACTGAATATCGAGTTAATAACACAAGCCATTGCAAACAGTATCTGGAGTACTTCTGAAATACTTTCTAACGCTAAAATCATCAAGTAGTAAACTTACAATTGTTCCTTCCTGTAGAGATTCCAACAACTTTGTTGCTGGTTTTCGATATACCTGCATCTCATGAAATTTTGATTTGTAATATTTGCATTACAATGAAAAGTCTTGGCATAATATTTACACATTGGCACTTTATTACACTCATGTGAACCCGTTCTTTCCCCTCTGATCTGCTTTCAGAGATGTAGCGTCTGTCACCTGGATTTCTTCAGAACCTGAAAAGATCGCAGCATATCAACTCTCATTCAGTCGCTTGTCAGCAAAGAAAAGTCTAGTAGCTCCCCTATCCCTGGGTTAATAGCTGACTGGTTCTCCTCAGGTTCTGTTCTGTCAGTCTGTAGCCTGTATCTGGAGTGGTAACAGGCATTGGGATCAGTAAAAAAATATGTATTCCCTGAGCTGTGACTCTCTGGTACATAGTAACCCCAGCAGCTGTTACTCAGCCATAATGAGGGTTTGCAGGAAGTGGATTTCAAAGTCAAATGCATGAGTATTCATGGAAATGGAACTTCATTTCACACATAAAAGTAGTCTATTGCTCTCTCTCTCTCTCTTTCTCTCTCTCTCTGTCTATGTCCTGTATTCATTAAATCCGTAGCACCCAGGAATGGCATACTGTCACACGTGTAGCTGATATGCCATAATGAATGTATATGTTAAACCCACTTGTTGGGATGTTTTCTGTAGAGCTATATTGGGTTAACTATTGGGATGTTTATGTTATGGCTGTATTGGGTGAAACCAATATGATTCATCTTAGTTTAATAGCAGCCTGCTGTAAAACAAGCAGGAAGGGAAGCAACATCTCAAGAAAAGCCATCGCTCAGTCAGCGCTTCATGGAGGTCAAGAGACAGAAGTAGAGCTACAAGCTGGGAAGAACCTATTTCTCTGTTCCAGGCACATCACACAGCTATCTTACCAGATCTGGGAGTCTGTCCAGAGGTGGGACAGCTGCTGTGAGAATCTCTTCAGACTGACAGGCACAGACACCACTGGGGGTGTCTGAAGGCCTCGGCCTGCCTGGTGCCTTTCAGAGTGGGAGGGTTTGTGGTCAGAGACGTGTACAGATCCTTTAATTCTCCCATGTTATGCTTAAAGAGTTATTTGGTTCTAGAAGGCTGGCTGGTCACTCATCTCACCACTTGTCACAGACTCCCAAAGGGAAGAACCACAGGACGCAGTCTGACTGTGGGAGGATCGTGAGATTCTACCCCATGAGAGGGAAGGCTACTTGACCTGACATCTGTCACTCGTAGACCAGAGATGGGGGTGAGATGCAGGTAGCCCTGAAAATCTTAATGGTATCTACACAGCAGAGATGCTAGAGCCCTCAGCCATGCAGGAAACAGAAACATATCCTATCTGACCTGCTACCACAGAGCAGCGCAGCTCTGAATACCGGCATTCATAATCGACCCAAAAAATAAAACCTTTGAAAATGCATTTGCTGATTAAATTTCCAGGAGCAAATAAACCTGTGGCAATTTTTGAACTATTAACTGATATTCCATGGGGTCTCCTGTCACTCAGCCCCTTTCAGGATCAGGCCCAGAGCAAACTGCACCTCCAGAAATGGGACCCACTGAGAAAGCCTCATTGGGGATATTGCGGTTTTTTAACACTCCACGCTCGCTTTCAATATCAGATTAGTGTGCAGCTTCAATAGCCCCCTGAGGCACATGGGCACATGTAGTGGAGGGGTTCCCAAGCTCCCCTGTGCTACCAGTCCACCACCCTTACACTGAGTCACACCAACAGCCCAACTGAGTCCTCTGCGGCTGCACAGAACATCTGCAAATGGAAACAGCTCACAGCCTTTCCCCTTCACTTTACATTTTAAAGGTAGTGAAACCTGCCAACGTACCCAATTCCTGCTAGAAGGGGAGCCGCTGAAACCAGAGGTCTTCACCCTAAAGGGCAAGGAGCCAGAGGAGAGGTTGCACGGGCAGCAGGCAGTATCTGTTCAGACAGGGAGGCAACTGTCTTTATGAAGCATGTTTGCACATTCCCTTGGGGGCCTCAGCTGAGAACCTCAGGGAACCTCAGCTGCTTGGCTTTAGTGTGAACCAGCTTTAACCCCGTCACAGCCAATGGCAAACTGCAGGAGGCCAAATCACAGGGGATATCTGGTGATGCTGCCCAACTGGACTGCGGTGCCAGCCGTGCTGCAGGCTCTGTTCCTTTTATCTGGGCTTGTCATCACTGTTCGTATTGTTCTGATTAGTCACCTGGCTACATTGGGGGTTACTTCGGGGGCAACTATGATGCTGTCACATCTGTAACCTTGCTGAAATAAATAATACTACTACTTATAATTTATTATTTTTAATAATAGAGGATCAGATTTCTCCCAGACAGCCCCCTCTCCTGCATTACAAACCCAGAGTGCAAGCTAGGAAATGGAGATTCTACAAGGCTGCATACTTAGAAATTTCCTTGGATCATTCCAGTAGGATATAAACTTGTTCTGTGTTAGGACCGTTAAGTGCTGGAATCTATTGCCCAGGGAGGCTGTAGAATCTCCATCGTTGTAATTTTTAAGAACAGGCGAGACAGACACCTGGCAGGAATGGTCTAGATAATACTTAGATCTTCCATGATCAGAGAAGTCTGGAGTTGATGACTTCTTGAGGTCCCTTCCCATCCTGCAATTCTCCCTGAGGCATAACAGGACGCCAGAGGATCCAGGAGAACTCGTAGTTATACACAGTGACCACTCCTAGATGAGACCCCCACCCACAATCTCTGAGCCTCCACAACTGCTCTTGGACCCTCTCCAGCTCCCGGCTAGCACAGGTTCAGCAGTGATGTGCTACCAGGGCCTGTCACAGTAGCCACTGCCCGCAGGATCTGCTGAAGGGGCTTTGTACTGGGTTGAAGGGGCTGCACAGAGATGGGAAGGCTGGTTAGAGTAGCTGTTGAGTACAATACCTCAGCCACAGACTGGTCGGGAGGTTTCAACCTTTCTATACCCAGAGTCCAGCCACAGACTCCGTCAGCTCAACCGTCATTATGTTAGGAGGGAGAGGCAGATGAAAAGCCAACAATTTCTCTTGGGGGTCGAAAATCTCTGCATTGTAAACAAAGGCCATTGCCTATCTATCCCACGTTGAGTGGAAACTGACCTATATTAATGAGTTTGCATCGTACAGAATTACGTGCAGTGCAAAATGGTATAAATCTGGGTTTATACTCCAGCAAGGGTGCAAGGCTGGGGAGCTGGGAAATTGGCTGTTGTCCCCTGTTTGTCCTTGAGTGGCTTAGGAATAAAACACTCAGGCAGCTTTGTTGGGTGTGTGGCGTCACCTGCTCTCGTGTGGGGTAAGAGCATTGCCAGGAGAAGCCAGCAGAGCAGTGTGAGAGAGGCCAGCCCAGATGAATGGCTAGGGGGCTGAGCGGTTCCATCGGCTCCCAGACGGCACCTCAGGGGAGACAGCCCGTCACAGAGTTTTTAGGACAAACTGATACATTAAAGAGTAAAACTCACTAGGACCAGATGATATTCACCCAAGAGTTGTGCAGGAACTCAAATATCACAGTTTAGAACAACTGTGTTATCTAACCTATCACTTACCGCTCCTCCCTACTAGGACATAGAGAATCTCCATGAATCTATCCTCCCTAAAGGATGTCGCTGTCCAAAGGACGTGCTCCTCTGGACCTGTCGGCTTTCCCCCAGCCCTTAGTTTAAAAACTGCTCTACGACCTTCTTAATGTTAAGCGCCAGCAATCTGGCTCCACTTTGGCTTCGGTGGATCCCATCCTTCCTGTATAGGCTGCGTCATTCACAAAAGTTTCCCCATTTCCTAATAACACATGCAGCACAGCTCTGCCTCGGTGGCATTACAGACGGATGGGGCTGGACCCATCAGGTGCTCAGTCATCAACGGGAGAGGAACTGCCTCAATGACTGCTCCTGGGGCTCCTGTTTAATCATGTCTCTGTCACATGCACCTGACTGAGGGCAGAGGGAAGGGAGGGTCACTGTGTCACTTGAATATCCCCTGTGCACAGCGGTTGCAGAGCGCATGGATCATGCAGCACCCAGAGCACTCAGGAAGGGCGAGGACTGGAACTGCAGAACATTTCTCAGCTTCTTCCCTGGCTCATGGATGTTTAACCAGAGACAGGACAGAGACAGGTCAGGTGTAACGGGTAAACAACAATCACATCCCTTCTCTTTATTGACTCTGTCAACAGGAATTCTGAGCTTGGAGCAGGCAATGATACGACGCTTTATGAGCAAACATCAGACTAGTCCGCTGGGTCTCCATGAACACAGACACATTGTAAAAGGTGCTACCTGCCTCTGTCTCCTTCCCCCAGTGTTCTAGCCTCCATCACCAGCCCCCATCCCATTCTTCCAGGCCTTATACCCCATCTGAACCTCTCTTTACAGAGTGGAGTTCAGTAGTTCGTCATCTCAGATGTAAGGTCCTGAATAGAATAGGTGGTCATGGCCCGTGTTTTTCATCTCCCATTTCAGTGGCCCTGGAGCCAAGTGAAGAACTGACCCTTCACTTGATGAACACCCTGATTATCCTCGCACGAAGGTGTTTGCTTTTCACACTGTACACAATTGGGTTCATAAGTGGGGGGACGAACAGAGAGATGTAGCCCAGGAGAACCTGGAGAAATAAAGGAGAGTCCTTTACAAATCTGTGTGTCACACCCAATCCAATCCGTGGTGTGTAGAAGAGAAGGACAGCACAGAGGTGAGAGACGCAGGTGTTCAGGGCCCTGAGGCACTCCTTGGAGGACGTGACACTCAGAACTGTTTTGAGGATAATCACATATGAGAGGAAGATGAGCAGTGAATCTAACCCCACCACGGAGACTGTAAGAAAGAAGCCATAGATGTAGTTGACTGTGATGTCTGAACAAGCCACCTTCATGACCTCTTGATGCAGGCAGTAGCAATGGGAGAGGACATTGGCTCGACAGTATCGGAACCGTTTAAGGAGAAAGGGGAGTGGTAATATTACCGCCACCCCTCTTAGCAAAAACACCAGTCCCACCTTTCCAATTCTTGGCAGGGTTAAGATAGAAGCATATCTCAGTGGTATACAGATAGCAATGATTCGATCAAAGGCCATCAACAGGAGTACCGATGATTCAATGAATGAAAGTGAGTGAATGAAGAACAGCTGGGCAAAACAAGCATCCACACTGATCTCCCTAGAGTTAAACAAGAATATACCCAGTGTTGTAGGCATGGTGGTTATCGACATGCCAAGGTCTGTGATGGCCAACATGGAAAGGAAAATGTACATGGGCTGATGGAGGCTCTGATTTGTTTTTATAATGAACAGAATGACTGAATTGCCTACTATCGAAATGGCATACACTAAGCAGAAGGGGATAGAGATCCATAGATGGACGTTTTCCTGCCCAGGTATCCCGGTGAGAAGGAACACTTCAGAGCTGAATTTGGTGTCATTGACAGATGACATACTGTACTGGGCAGGTCCAATGAGTTTTGAAATATCCTTCCTGAAAGAAAAAAAACTCCATGAGACTAGATGATATTTAACGAGACATCTTTCTGATCTCAGTGCAAGTCTAGAGAATCCCAGGAGCTGAATGAAGATAAGCAAAAGCATGGTCTTGGATTTACACCATCGATAGGAACATAGACATTGCCAGACTAGATCAGACCTGTAGTCTATCTAGCCTTGTATCCAGTGCCCAGTACCAGATGGTTTAGAAGAAGGTGAAAGAAGCCCTGAAACAGGCAGCTATGACATAACCTGCTCCCCAGGAAAGTTTCTCCCCAAACCCCACTATTTAGACATATATTGTAGTATAAATTAGGAAGGTTTAGAGCCCTTATAAGAGCTTTTTATTAAGTCCTCACTACTATAAATGGATTTTCTAATTACCCAAATAAACATCCAGTCCCTGTTTGAAACCTCTTAAGCTCTTGGGCCCATGCTTTCCTTGCCTAATTTATAAATATAATTTATGTGGATAAATTCTTAGGGACAGATTCTTAATTTAATAATACTAACTTCAACTGCATCACTCCAGATTTACATGTGTAAATTCGACCAGAACCAGGCGCTATTAAATTTCTCTACCAAATACTCCCAGCGATACACTCTGACCTAGAAGAATCCCTCCAAGAGAAGCTGAAGTGCTTTGCCTGGCCAATATTGACTGACTCCAGGGAGTTCAATCATCCTACTGGCTTCTCTTCATCCTCACAGGATCTGCATCCTCACCCCATGCAAAGGTCTGTAGATATTTGGCAAGTTACAAGCTAACATAGTCAGACGGGCAAGGAGGGGTTGGCGTCACAAATGGGTGAATAGTAGAAACACTCAATTTACACTAATATCCAGTTGAAGGTGCAAAGTACCTCAGCCATGCTCATGTAAGAGATGAGAGGTGTTAATTACATAAAACTCTTGTTTCACTCCCCTTTCCTGCACCTTAGCTCTACTCTTTGCTTCTTTGCTGAAACACTGACCAGCAGTTCGGTTCTCTTTGGACTTCTTTAAACGTGCTGCACCTGTATTGCACAGTGATTTAGTGCACAACCCTGAATGTAAGTGTTAGAAACAGCTTTTGGTCAGTTACCAGGAGACAGTATCATACAACTGTTCACTGAACATAGAGTTTAAAACACAAGCCATTGCAAACAGTATTTGGAGTACTTCTGACATACTTTCTAAAGCTAAAACCATTAAGTAGTAAACTTACTACTGTTCCTTCCTGTAGAGATTCCAACAACTTTGTTGCTGGCTTTCAATATACCTGCATGTCATGACATTTTGATTTGTAATATTTGTATTACAATGGAAAGTCTTGGCATAATATTTACACATCGGCACTTTATTACACACATGTGAACCCGTTCTTTCCACTCTGATCTGCTTTCAGAGATGATCTCTCAGGATAGAGAATGACTTAAAATGTAGCATCTGTCACCTGGATTTCTTCAGAACCTGAAAAGATTGCAGAATTTCAGCCCTCAATCAGTTTCTTGTCAGCAAAGAAAAGTCTAGTAGTTCCTCTATCCCTGGGTTAATAGCCGACTGGTTCTCATCAGGTTTTGTTCTGTCGGTCTGCAGCCCGTATCCAGAGAGGTAACTGGCATTGGAATCAGTATAGAAAATATTCATCCCCTGAGCTCTCACTCTCTAGCACCTGTTATGCCATGATGAGGGTATATAGGACACAGATTTCAAAGTCAAATGCATGAGCATTTCTTGAAATGGAACTTCATTTCACACATGGAAGTAGGTGTGATGGTGTCCCCAATGAAACTTTATGGGGAGATGCTTATAAATGTATAATGATGTAACTAGAATACGTCTTATGCTACATGTGCCATGTAACATATCTTTGTAAAAGTTATGATTTACTGAATTTATTTCTTTTGTTTGTATGCATGTATCATTGTTGTAGTTGAAGTTATGAATATTGATTTTATATTTGCTGGTTTTATACATAGCCTTTGTAAGAGCCTGGGATCATGTGTTGAGAAAGGTATGTGCATGTAAAAAGACCAATTAAGACAATACACAGACAGACAATAGGAGGTGCAGACCCCGATTCACATCTGAGCCTGGCCAGGAACGTGACTGGCTGGACTGGTTAGGGTGCATGGACATGTGATTGCCCTGTGATTCCAAAACTCCAGGGTAACATGATGCTACACAGGGAGTGGGAAATAGTCTATTTAAACCCTTGGAAGACCCCTTTATTTTGTCTTTAGCTGGCTAAAGAGAGAGGCTCTCCATCTCCCAAGGACATACCTAAAAGAGACTAAACAAAGGAGAAAGACAATAGGGGGTGTGAGCAATTGCTGGACCCAGGCTAGAAGTTTTACAGCCTGTAAAAGAAAGAGACTGGAACTGGTGAGGGTTTTTTGTGTGTTTAGGTTTGATTAGACATAAAAGTGCGTGTTTTATTTTATTTTACTTAGTAATTTACTTTGTTCTGTTTGTAACTACGTGAAATTACTTTAATCCTACTTTTTGTACTTATTAAAATTACTTTTTACTTATTAAGTTACCTGGAGTACGCGTTAGTACCTGGGGGGGGGGGGGCAAACAGCTGTGCATATCTTTTTATCTTTAAAATAGAAGGCGAAATATTTATGAGTTTACCCTTATAAGCTTTATACTAAAGACAAAATAAAGGGGTCTTCCAAGGGTTTAAATACACTTTTTCCCACTCCCAGCTACTCACATTCCTGGCCAAGCTCAAATGTGAATTGGGGTCTGCACCTCCTATTGTCTGTGTAAGAGTTTCTTAACTGGTCTTTTTACATGCACATACCTTTCTGAAAGCATAATCCCAGGCTCTTATAAAGGCTATGTATAAAACCAGCAAATATAAAACCAATATTCATAACTTCAACTACAACAATAATACATGCATACAAACAAAAGAAATAAATTCAGTAAATCATAACTTTTACAAAAATACGTTACCTGGCACATGTAGCATAAAACATATTCCAGTTACATCATATATACATTTATAAGCATCTCCCCATAAAGTTTCATTGGGGACACCATCACAGTAGGCTATTGCGCTCTCTCTCTCTCTCTCCCTCCCTCCATCCCTCTCATATTCATAAAATCCAAGGCTGCCAGGAATGGCATACTGTCAGACATGTAGCTGAGCTGCCATAATGTATGTACGCGTGAAACCCAGTTGTTGTAGAGCTATATTGGGTTAACTATTGGGATGTATATGTTATGGCTGTATGGGCTGAAACCAATAAGCAACATCTCAAGAAAAGCCATTTCTCAGTCAGCACTTCATGGAGGTCGAGAGACAGAAGTGGAACTGCAAGCCGGGAAGAGCCTATTTCTGGGTCCCAGCCAGATCACACAGCTCGCTTTACCAGATCTGAGAGTCTGTCCAGAGGTGGTACCTCTGCTGTGAGAAGCTCTTCAGACTGACAGGCACAGAGACCTCTGGGAGTGTCTGAAGGCTTCAGCCTGCCTGGGTCCCTGTCAGAGTGGGAGGGTTTGGGGTCAGAGACGTGTACAGATCCTTTAATTCTCCCATGTTACACTTTATTGCTACTGTTCAAATTAAAGAGTTATTTGGTTCTAGAAGGCTGGCTGGTCACTCATCTCACCACTAGTGTCAGACTCCCAAAGGGAAGAACCACAGGACGCAGTCTGAGTGTGGGAGGATCGTGAGGGAGGAAGGCTACTTGCCCTGACATCTGGCACTCGGAGACCAGAGAGCGGGGTGAGATGCAGGTAGCCCTGTAAATCTTAGTGGTATCTACACAGCAGAGATGCTAGAGCCCTGAGCCATGCAGGAAACAGAAATATGTCCTGTCTGACCTGCTACCACAGAGCAACGCAGCTCTGAATACCTGCATTCATAATCAACCCAAGTAACAAAACCTTTGAAAATGCATTTGCTGATTAAATTTCCAGGAGCAAATAAACCTGCGGCAAGTTTTGAACTAGTCAATGATATTCTATGGGGTCTCCTGTCACTCAGACCCTGCAGGATAGGACCCAGAGCAAACTGCACCTCCAGAAATGGGACCCACTGAGAAAGCCTCATTGGGGATATTGAGGTTTTTTAACCTTCCAAGCTCGCTTCAATGTCAGATTTGTGTGCAGCTTCAATAACCCCCTGAGGAACATGGACAGGTGTAGTGGAGGGGTTCCCAAGCTCCCCAGTGCTACCAGTCCACCACCCTTACACTGAGTCACACCAACAGCCCAACTGAGTCCTCTGCGGCTGCACAGAACATCTGCAAATAGAAACAGCTCGCAGCCTTTTCCCTTCACTGCGCATTTTAAAGATAGTGACACCTGCCAACGTACCCAATTCCTGCTAGAAGAGGAGCCGCTGAAACCAGAGATCTTCACCCTAAAGGACAAGGAGTCATCGGAGAGGTTGCACGGGCAGCAGGCAGTGTCTGTTCAGATAGGGAGGCGACTGTGTTTATGAAGCATGTTCGCACATTCCCTTGGGGGCCACTTAGCCATCAGGGAACCTCCCATTTTATTGGCTTAGTGTGAAGCAGCTTTAACCCCCGTCACAGCCAATGGCGAACGGCAGACGGCAAAATCACAGGGGATCCGTGGTGATGCTGCCCAACTGGACAGCAGCACCAGCCCTGCTGCAGGCGCTATTCCTGGAATCAATTGCCGGGGAGATTGTAGAATCTCCATTCTTGCAATTTTTAAGAGCAGGTTAGACAGACACCTTGCAGGAAGGGTCTAGATAATACTTAATCTTCCATAACCACAGGAGCCTGGACTTGATGACCTTGCAATTCTCCCTGAGGGATAACAGGAGGCCTCAGGATCCAGGGATCTCCAAAGTTAGGCACAGATCTGAGTGATCTACTGGTAGCTCCCCTCCCCGCTCCACAATCTCTGAGCCTCTACAACTGCTCTAGGATCCTCTCCAGCTCCCTGCTAGCACAGATTCATCAGAGATGTGCTACTTGATCCTGTCACAGTAGCCACTGCCCGCAGGATCTGCTGAAGGGACATTGTACAGGGTGGAGGGGGCTGCACAGAGATGGGAAGGCTGGTTAGAGTAGCTGATGGGCACAATACCCCAGCCACAGACTGGTCGGGAGGTTTCAACCTCTCTATACCCAGAGTGCAGCCATAGACTCCGTCAGCGCAACCGTCATTATGTTATGAGGGAGAGGCAGATGAAAAGCCTCCAATTTCTCTTGGGGATCGAAAATCTCTGCATTGTAAACAAAGGCCATTGCCTATCTATCCCACATTGAGTGGAAAGTCACCTATATTAATGAGTTTGCATCGTACAGAATTACGTGCAGTGCAAAATGGTATAAATCTGGGTTTATACTCCAGCAAGGGTGCAAGGCTGGGGAGCTGGGAAATGGGCTGTTATCTCCTGTTTGTCCTTGAGTGGCTTAGAAATAAAACACTCAGGTAACTTAGTTGCGGGTGTGGTGTTACCGGCTCTCGTGTTGGGTGACAGCATTGCCTGGAGAGGCCTGCAGAGCATAGAATCATAGAATCATAGAATCTCAGGGTTGGAAGGGACCTCAGGAGGTTCTAGTCCCACCCCCTGCTCAAAGCAGGACCAACCCCAGCTAGATCATCCCAGCCAGGGCTTTGTCAAGCCTGACCTTAAAAACCTCTCAGGAAGGAGATTCCACCACCTCCCTAGGTAACCCATTCCTGTGCTTCACCACCCTACTAGTGAAAAAGTTTTTCCTAATATCCAACCTAAACCTCCCCCTCTGCAACTTGAGACCATTACTCCTTGTTCTGTCATCTTCTACCACTGAGAACAGTCTAGATCCATCCTCTTTGGAACCCCCTTTCAGGTAGTTAAAAGCAGCTATCAAATCCCCCCTCACTCTTCTCTTCTGCAGGCTAAACAATCCCAGTTCCCTCAGCCTCTCCTCATAAGTCATGTGCTCCAGCCCCCTAATCATTTTTGTTGCCCTCCGTTGGACTCTTTCCAATTTATCCACATCCTTCTTGTAGTGTGGGGCCCAAAACTGGACACAGTACTCCAAATGAGGCCTCACCAGTGCCGAATAGAGGGGAATAATCACGTCCCAGTGTGAGAGAGGCCAGCAGTGTGAGAGAGGCCAGCCCAGCTGAATGGATAGGGGTTCTCAGCAGTTCCATCGACTCCCAGACTGCACTCCATAGGGGACAACCCGTCACAGAGTTTTTAGAACAAACGAATACATTCAACACTCAAAGTCACCAGGAGCAGATGATATTCACCCAAGAGTTCTGCAGGAACTCAAATATCAAATTGCAGAACAACTAACTGTGATGTGTAACATATCACTTAAATCAGCCTCTGTACCAGATGGCTGGCAAATTGCTAGTGTGATACTGATTTTTAAAAAAGGCTCTGGAGGTGATCCCAGCAATTACAGGCCTGTAGTCCTAGCTTCAGTACAAGGCAAACTGGTTGAAACTATAGTAAAGAACAGAATTATCAGACATATAGATGAACATGATTTGTTATGGAAGAATCAGCACGGCTTTTGCAAAGGGAAATTATGTCTCATCAGTCTATTACAATTCATTGAGCAGGTCAACAAACGTGGACAAGGGTGATCCAGGGCATATAGTGTACTTGGACTTTCAGAAAGCAGTTGACAAGATCCCACAACAAAGGCCCTTAATAAAGGTAAGCAGTGACGGGGTAAGAAGGAAGGTTCTCTCCTGTCTTAGTAGCTGGTTAAAAGATAGGAAACAAAGAGTAGGAATAAATGGTCAGTTTTGAGAATGGAGAGAGGTAATTAGTGGTGTCCCACAGGGATCTGTACACATATTCATAAATGATCTGGAAAAAGGCGTAAACAATGGGGTGGCAAAATTTTCAGGCGAGACGGAATTATCCAATATACTTAATTCCAAAGTAGACTGCAATGAGTTACAAAGGGATCTCAGAAAACTTGGTGACTGGGGAACACATTTTTTGGTTGACAAATGCAAAGTAATGCATATTGGAAAAATATAATTACTATACATACAAAATGATGGTTCCAAATTAGCTGTTACTACTCCAGAAAGAGACCTTGGAGTCATTGTGGATAGTTCTCTGAAAACATCTACTCAATGTGCAGAGGCAGTCAAAATAAAAGCTAACTGAATATTGGAAACCGTAGGTGGTGGATATAAAATGCCAGGACAGGCTAAACCTCCCCTGGTGCAGCTGCGGCCTACGGACGCCAGTTGCGGGGTTTGCACAGGGAAATTTTTGCTTATTATTATGTGGCATGTAGGTTCCATACAACCTCCTCCGTATGTGGCTGAGGAGGTTGTATGTGCTACTCAGCTTCCTGGGTTCATTTGTAATCTCCCTGGATTTAATGGAGATTACTGATATACCCAGGAAGCTGAGTTGGCCAATCTGACTCTGCTTTGTTGGTGACACAGCCATAGGTATTGCCACAAACCCAACTAAGATGCCTGAGTGCTTTACCTAAGCCACCCGTACACAGGCAGAAGACAACAGCCAATTTCCCGGCTCCCCTGCCTTGCACCGTTGCTGGCGTATAAACCCAGAATTATACTGTCTTGCAGTGCACAGGTGTCTGTACACTGGAAAGATATGCAACAGCCTTTGAATACAGAGCTGAGATTTTCCCCACACATGTCACTCAAAACACAGTGGTAAAGAAAAAGCATAAAACAAATGTATGCATGAATTGTACTTGGTTGATTAATACCCCTGGCATAGGTGTGGCAGTGAAATCACTAGGAGGGCCTTTCTGTAATTCTGGGCATTCTGTGAATCGTGTTTTTTTTCCCCTCCACTATCATTGCCTTTACCTCTACTTTGAAATATGTATGAATAACTTTGACTTTATCCAAAACCTTAATTTGGATACTGGCTTTATATTTGTCCTTATTCTTATGCTTTAGATTGTATATGAGTATTGCTTCACTTCTTATTGAGCTTTGACCTTTGATTCTGTTTTCCCATGATCCATATGGAATTTCATTACTGATTGGCAAAGAGTGAACTTCCCCTGGAATATATGTTTTACATACTCCCCCCCTCCCCCCTCCCCCCCCGCTAGTTTCCTCCAGTAAGGGAGAGTTTTTTTCCAATTTACATGACTGGCATCTACCAGTTTTTGCCGCATGAGTTTGATGGTGCAATTTGTTCACTCCACCATTTCTGATGATTGAAGTCTTATTGCTAAAAGCAGCCAAGTCAGCAGGCTGTTTGGGTGCTACAGAAAAGGCAGCTTCCTTCACTCTGCATCCTTCCTGATAAGAATTGTGTTGAAATTACTGATCCATTTGTCATAAATATAGAGAGAAGGGTAGCATAAAAGCCTTCTTGGCAACTATACTGAATCGCCTTACCTGTAAGGGGTTAAGTAGTTCAAATAACCTAGTTGGCACCTGACTAGAAGGAAAGAAGATACTTTCAAATCTGAGGGGGAAGGTTTTTCTGTGATCTCTCTTTGTTGTTCCCTCTCCGGACGGAGGGAGAAGCCAAACAGGTACAACATCTCCTGAAAATATACCTGGAATAATCCATCTAAATTCACAGAAATTGTAAGCAGGGCAAGGAAATGCATTAGGTTATCTTTTGTTTTGGCTTGTGAATTTTCCTATGTTGCAGGGGTAGCTTTATTCCTGTTTTTGTAACTGTGAAGCTGAGCCCAGTGGGAAATCCTCTGTGTTTTAAATCTTTTTATTATCCTGTAAAGTTACCTTCTATCCTGATTTTGCAGGTGTGATTCTTTTATTATTTTTTTCTTTCTAAATAAAGTTCTTCTTTTAAGAACTTGATTGATTTCAGTGTCCTGAAGACAGAGGGTCTGGTCTGTGATCACATTTCTAATGCAATTGGTTGGTAGTTTATTCTCAAGCCTCCCCAGGAAAGGGGGTGAAGCGGCTTGGGGGGGTATTTTGGGGGGATAGAGATTAGAAATGACCCTTCCCTGAATTTTTGTGTAAATCACTTGGTAGTGGCAGCAATACCGTCCAAGGACAAGGAAAGGAATTTGTGCCTTGAGGAATTTTTAACCTAAGCTAGTAGAATATAAGCTTAGGGGGTCTTTCATGCAGGTCCCCACATCTGCACCCCAGAGTTCAGAGTCGGGGGTAACCCTGACACATGCGTTTTACGGGCCTCAAAGTGTGCAAACTTTGAAAAAAAACCACCAGGTTTATCAATGACCAGAAGCAAACCTCTTGCTTGACCTTTGAAACTGCTTGCTTAACAAGTTTGCTTTAAGTGACATGTCATTATATTACTAATGTATAAATTAGGGGGAAAAGTTTCAGTTAGGTGGACTTTTCAGGAGGATTTCTTCAGGGAACTCCCTCTGGACGCATCTCGTGGTCCCCACCGGCAGACGGAAGATTTGGCCACCGGAAGGCTGCCACTGTGCCACTCGAGAGCCACACTCAGCTTCGGTAATTATCGAGGGTTGGGGGTGTTTCACTAACTTTTTGCGGACGTGTGTAAGTGCTTGAGACTAAGGCCAGGTCTACACTAGGACTTTATGTCGAATTTAGCAGCGTTAACTCGATTTAATCCCTCACCCGTCCACATTATGAAGCAGTTTATTTCGACATAAAGGGCTCTTTGAATCGATTTCTGTACTCCACCCCGACGAGGGGAGTAGCGCCAAATTCGAAATGACCATGTCGAATTCGAGGTACTGTGGACGGAATTCGACGCTAATAGCTCCGGGAGCTATCCCACAGTGCACCACTCAGTGGATGCTCAGGGCAGTAATCTGTACTCGGATGCTCTGACCTGCCACTCAGAGAAATCCCCGGGAAAATTTGAATCCCTTTTCCTGTCTGGCCATTTTGAATCCCATTTCCTCTTTGGACATCGTGGCGAGCTCAGCAGCACTGGCAACGATGCAGAGCTCTACAGCAGAGGTTACCATGCAATCCCAGAGTCGAAAGAGGGCTCCAGCATGGAGTGATCGGGAAGTTTTGGATCTGATCGCTGTGTGGGGAGATGAATCCGTCCTAGCCGAGCTCCGTTCCAAAAGACGGAATGCAAAGATTTATGAGAAAATATCCCAGGCTATGACGGAGAGAGGATACAGCCGGGATGCTACGCAGTGCCGCGTGAAAATCAAGGAGCTGCGGCAGGTGTACCAAAAGACCAAGGAGTCCAACGGACGCTCCGGGTCGCAGCCACACACTTGCCGATTTTACGAGGCACTGCATGCCATGCTCGGTGGTGCTGCCACAACTACCCCACCAGTGTCCGTGGACTCCGACGACGGGGTTTTCTCTACGGGCACGTCGGAGGAGGTTTTCGCGGACGGCGAAGAAGAGGAAGGAGGGGAGGAGGACGAGGCACTAGACAGCGGTCTCACTGCTGATTTCCCCGACAGCCAGGAACTATTCCTCACCCTGACTGAGCTGCCCTACGAACACTCCCAAGGCAGCATTCCTGACCAGGAATCAGGCGAAGGATCATCAGGTTAGTGTGTTAGACATTTATTTGCAATACAATAGGTATGGTGTGATAGCACTGTGTAACTGTGGCTTAATTGGCGTTATGCGCTTCAGCTTGGAGTCGCTTTCCCGTGCAACTATTCGAAAAGTCTGTCAATATGTATGGGGATAGAGGTGTAATCCCCATCTGAGATCTCCGCGAAGCTCTCCTGGAGGTACAGTGAGAGCTTGTTTAGCACGTTCACTGGGAGAGCGGCCTTATTGTCTCCTCCATGGTAGGATACTTTCCCGCGCCATGCAAGCAGCAGGTACTCTGGTATCATTGCCTTGCATAGCATGGCAGCATACGGCCCCGGGGTTTGCTGGCATTGACGCAGCTTGCAGTATTTCTCTGTCTCGGTAATCCTCATCAGAGTGATATCAGTCATGGGGTCCTGGTTTGAATGAGTGGTATAATTAGTATAGTGAATGCTTCCTTTTCCCTTTAAAGAAAGACACCTTGCTGTTTCCGTTAACGCGTGGTGTTAGGGATTCAGGAGCCAAACCATTAGTACTTAGCGGCGCGCGGGCAGGGACAGTTCCGGGGACCGGCCACGCGAGGCCGGGGAAAGGGTACGCGATCCGTTCTGAAACAGCGGTTCGCGGGCGATCTTGGTTCCCGGGAGCTGCCACGCGAAGGGAGGGGGGGAAGGGTAGGCTAGCCGTTCATGCTGAGCGGTTCGCGGCCATTTTTGGTTCCATGGAGCGACCACGCGGAGGGGGGGGAAGGGTAGGCGAGCCGTTCATGATGAGCGGTTCGCGGCCATTTTTGGTTCCCGGGAGCGACCACGCGGAGGGGGGGGGAAGGGTAGGCGAGCCGTTCATGATGAGCGGTTCGCGGGCACTTTAGGTTCCCGGGAGCGACCACGCGGAGGGGGGGGAAGGGTAGGCGAGCCGTTCATGATGAGCGGTTCGCGGGCAGTTTTGGTTCCCGTGAGCGACCACGCGGAGTGGGGGGGGGGGTTAGGAAAGTTGCTGTAGATTAGCGGTTTGGCCAGCATCAGTGCCTGCCCGCCGCCAGGAACAGTGAGTGAGACATGGGAGTAGAGCACTGCTGTGAAGCAATCTCTCAGCAGTCCTAACTCATAACCTTACCATGGTCTTCAGAGAGGTGATTTTCACTGTTCGGCAAGGCTTCTGGGATCCGTATACCGGGACCCCAGACACTCAGCATTAAGGCATAATATTTGACCTTGTAGTACGTTTACATGTGATAGCCACTGTGTTTGGTCCTATTCACGGTGAAAGAGTATGGGCATTGTTCTGCAGAAAGTATCTTTCTGAGGAATTCACTCCCTTTCCCTCATCCCGCAGCTGCGAGTGTCTCCCGCCCTACCCGTGTTTCTCCCTCCCATGGGCTGCTACAGCTAAGGCGGCGCAAAAAGAGAACCCGGGACGACATGTTCTCGGAATTGATGATGTTGTCCCGAAGGGAGGCGGCACAGCGGAGAGAGGACGTCTCACGGTCCGAGCGAGCAGCCAGGGAACGAGAGCAGAGGGCTGAAGCGCACGAGGACAGGTGGTGGCAGGAAGATCAGCAGGCTACCCAAACAATGCTGGGACTAATGAGGGAGCAAACCGACACGCTCTGGCGCCTGGTGGATGTTCTCCAGGACAGGAGACAGGAGGAAAGAGCCCCTCTATATGTTCTTTCCAACCGCCCACCCCCGCCACCAAGTCCAGTGGTTTACTCACCCAAAGTCACTAGGACGAGGGGAGGCAGGGTCCGTGGAAATATTCACTCCACCCCTGCAGACTGCTCCAGTAGCAGAAGGCTCTCATTCCCAAAACCATAGATTGTTCCTTCCCCTCCCTCCAGCAGCACCCCGCAACACCTCCCTTCCCAGGTTCCATGTTAAAGAAATGTTCTGTTTAATAAAACTGGTTTTTTGGTTCATTGATGTTTCATGAGTGTCTTAAACGGGACCGTTTTTTTGGGGGGGTTATTGGGTAACGGGGTTTGTAAGTGCATAGGACTGGAGCACAACCCAAGGTACAGACAGGGTAAAGGATCAACTGAAAGGGACAGTAAAAATTGCATGCAGTAAGCACACTTGTCATTCTGTGTGTGGGTTTTCAGATTCTCTACGTGGGGTTGGTGGTTGGGTGTTTCGCTGTCTGGTGGGGGAGGGTGACCGCTGATCTTTAGTGGCTGGCAATAGCCTGCATGATAGATCAATGCACCGGGGGATCCGTATCCGATATTCACACGGAAAAAGTCAGAGAGACCCCACCACACACACATGCGAATAGGAGGGGTTAATGGCTCCCTTTAAACAAGCAGTCCAGCACTTAGGACTGCTCTGGGAGCAGGATCATGTCATTCCCCAAGCTTTGAAGCATACTTTCCCACACTCCACCCGCTCCCCAACCGTGGAATGTGTCCACGGTTAAAACCGTAACCGAGAAACCAGTACCGGAGATGGTCCAAATAAACAAATGTTTTCTTTATTGTGCCTTTAAAGCGTTGAGCGAAGGAGGGGGAAGGGGGTTGGTAATGGGAGAGGATGGGCAACGGAAACTGTGTAAAGAAACAGGGGAAGGTTCTGTATCTGTTTAAGGAAGTGTAACTGTCACTGGTTACCCTGGTCTGTCTGGAAGCGAGCTTTCAAAGCTTCCCGGATGCACAGCGCGTCCCGCTGTGATCTTCTAATCGCCCTGGTGTCCGGCTGAGCGTAATCTGCTGCCAGGCGATTTGCCTCAACCTCCCAGCCCACCATAAACGTCTCCCCCTTGATCTCACAGAGATTGTGGAGCACACAGCACGCTGCAATCACAATGGGGATATTTTTAGGGCTGAGGTTGGAGCGAGTCAGTAAGCTTCGCCATCTGCCTTTGAGACGGCCAAAGGCACACTCCACCACCATTCTGCACTTGCTCAGGCGGTAATTGAAGAGCTCCTTTTCAGTGTCCAGGGCTCCCGTGTATGGCTTCATGAGCCATGGCATTAGCGGGTAGGCAGGGTCCCCTAGGATCACTGTTGACATCTCCACATCCCCAACAGTAATTTTGTGGTCCGGGAAATAAACACCCTGTTGCAGCCGTCTAAAGAGACCAGAGTTCTTGAAAACACGAGCATCATGAACCTTGCCTGGCCATCCAACATTTATGTTGGTAAAACGTCCTTTGTGGTCCACTAATGCTTGCAGTACCATAGACAAATAGCCCTTTCGGTTAATGTACTGGCTGCCCTGGTGCTCCGGTCCCAGGATAGGGATGTGTGTCCCATCTATGGCCCCACCGTAGTTTGGGAATCCCATCGCAGCAAAGCCATCTATGATCAGCTGCACGTCTCCAAGGGTCACTACCTTTGAGAGCAGCAGGTCAACGACTGCATGGGCTACCTGCATCACAGCAACCCCCACGGTAGACTTGCCCACTCCAAATTGGTTCGCTACTGACCGGTAGCTGTCAGGAGTTGCAAGCTTCCACAGGGCTATGGCCACTCGCTTCTGGATAGTCAGGGCTGCTCGCATCCGGGTGTCCTGGCGCTTCAGGGCAGGGGACAGCAAGTCACAAAGTTCCAGGAAAGTGCCCTTACGCATCCGAAAGTTTCGCAGCCACTGGGATTCATCCCAGACCTGCAGCACTATGCGGTCCCACCAGTCAGTGCTTGTTTCCCTTGCCCAGAATCGCCGTTCCACAGGATCAACGTGACCCATTGCCACCATGATGTCTAGGGGACGGGGTCCAGCGCTTTGCGAGAGGTCCATGCCCCTCTCAGAGTTCAAGTACTCCCGGAGCTTCCGTTGCCTCCTCTCCCGATTTCTCTGCATCTGAGTCTGGAAAAGGTGCGCTATAAGGCGTGAGGTGTTGGCAACGGACAGAACATCAGCGATAATCGCGGAGGGCTCCATGCTCACTGTCCTGTGGCGTCCGAGCTATCAGCCACAGGAAAAGGGCGCAAATTCATTACCCGCCAGCGCTTTCACATAGGGATGGCGGGAGTGTGGGTCGAGTGACGAAATTTACGTATGATGACCCTTGACACAATTTCGGTCCCACAAGGCACTGGGGGCTACACCCAGAATTCCAGTGGGCAGCGGGGACTGCGGGAACTGTGGGATAGCTACCCACAGTGCACCGCTTGCAATGTCGACGCTTGCCCCCTTACTGTGGACTCGGAAATTCGAATTAAGATCCCTGATGTGGATTCGAACAATCGACCTGGCAATATCGGGTTCACAAGTTCGGTTTAACAAAAATCGAACTAGTCTCGTAGTGTAGACATACCCTAAGTAAAGTTTAGCTATAAGTGAAAGCACTCTTGTGTTCCCCTGTTTGTGCCAGCCATCGATCGGTCAGATGACCGTGTCTCCCCTGCTTTATTTCCTGACACCACCTCGCACAGAGTAAAAGTGACCAAGAGTTGAAAGAACCCTGGGTAACAGTGCCTCAGGCACAAGGGATTTGACCTTGGGGGCTAGCCTCCCTAAACGGGGGCTCCGTTCACAGCCCTAATTTGGAATCGTTAGTAAAGGGATAGTTAACGAGAGAGAAAATATCATCCTGCCGCTATATAAATGCATGGTATATCCACACCTTGAACATTACGTGCAATTCTGCTCACCTCATTTCAAAAAAAGATATATTTGAATTGGAAAAGTTACAAAGAAGGGTGACAGAAATGTTAGGGGTGTAGAACAACTTCCAGGTGAAGAGAGATTAAAAAGATGGAGACGTTTCAGCTTGGAAAATGGATGACTCAGCGGGGATAGGATAGAGGTCTATACATTCATGAGTGGTGTGGAGAAAAAGAATAAGGAAGTGTTATTACTCCTTCACTAGAACCAGGGGGTCACACAATGAAGTTAATAGGCAGAAGGTTTAAAATAAACAAAAGAAAGTACTTTATCACACAATGCACACTGAGCCTGGGCAAGCTCTCTTCCCTGTAATGCAGGAAAGGGGACTGCCAGAGAGAAATCTGATCAAATATTATTATTCTTTATTATTTAATTTAAGCACGATCACAGCTGTGGCAGCATCATGGTTACCACTCAGCTGTCCTTTAGGTAGCCATGTGATTTATTGGAACCATAAGAAGAGTGACGACAAGCCCGAATTCCAGAAATAGAGCCTCCTGCAAGGCTTGTGCTGCAGTCCAGTTGTGTAGCATCACCACACATCCCCTGTGATTTGGCCTCCTGCAGTTTGCCATTGGCCGTGACGAAGGTTAAAGCTGGTGCACATTAAGCCAAGCAGCTGCGGTTCCCTGATGGCCAAGTGGCCCCCAAGGGAATGTGCAAACATGCTTCATAAAGACAGCTGCCTCCCTGTCTGAACAGACACTGCCTGCTGCCAGTGCAACCGCTCCGATGACTCCTTGTCCTTTAGGGTGAAAACCTCTGGTTTCAGCGGCTCCCCGTCTAGCCGGAATTGGGTATGTTGGCAGGTTTCACTATCTTTAAAACGGGAAGTGAAGGGGAAAGGCTGCGAGCTGTTTCCATTTGCAGATGTTCTGTGCAGCAGCAGAGGACTCAGCTGGGCTGTCGGGGTGACTCAGTGACGGGGCTGGAGGACAGGCAGCGCTAGGTAGCCTGGGAACCCCCCCACTACATCTGTTCATGCTCTACATTGGGCTGTTCAGGCTACACAGAAATCTGAGATTCAAAGCGAGCTCGGAGTGTTAAAACTCTAGTGCCCCGAGTCAGGATTTCTCAAGGGCTCCCATTTCTGGAGGTGCCATGTGCTCTGTGCCTAATCCTGCCAGGGGCTGTGAGAGAGGAGACCCCCATGGAATATCAGTGACTAGTTCCCAAATAAGCTCAGGTTTATTTGCTCCTGGAAATCAGAGCTGTGTTGCTCTGTGGTAACAGGTCCGCTAGGTCATATTTCTGTTTTCTGACTGGCTGAGGACTCCAGCATTTCTGCCCTGTAGATACCCCTCAGAATTACAGACCTTCCTGCCTCTCTGTCCCCTCTCTGGTCTCCAAGGGCCACATGTCTGGCCCCATAACTGCCCCGTCCTGCTGTGGAATACAGAGATCCTCCCACCCTTGAACTGGGCCCTGGCCTACTGCACATTGTGGGTCAGCTGTGCTTACCCTGCAGGTCTGAATGGGTTCGGCACTTGTCTTTCTTCCCTTTGGGAGTCTGTGACTAGCGGTGAGCCTAGTAAGAAGCCAGCCTCCTTGAACCAAAGTAGTATTTTATCTGAGCAATAGGAATAACACGCAACAGGAGAATGAGGGTTTTCAAAAAACAGGTCATAGGCAGTCAGAAAGCAATAGACCACTATCATATGGGAAATGAAGTTCCACATGCATTTAACTTTGTAATCCCCTTACTGCAAACCCTCATCATGCCTGAATAACAGCTGCTGGGGTTACTATGTACTAGAGAGTGAGACTACAGGGAATGAATATATTCTATACTGATTCCAATGCCTGTTACTGCTCCGGATACAGGCTACAGGCTGACAGAACAGAACCTGAGGAGAACCAGTCAGCTATTAAGACAGGGACAGAGGAGCTACTAGACTATTGTTTGCTAACAAGCAACTGAATGAGAGCTGAGATGCTGTGAAGTAATTCAAATATTACAAACCAAACGTTCATCACATGCCTGTATATCGAAAACCACCAGCAGAGTTGTTAGAAGCTCTATAGGAAGGAGCAATGGAAACTTGATTGCTTAATTGGTTTTGCTTTACATAGTATTTCAGAAGTGCTCCACATACTGTTTCCAATGGGTTTGTGCTATTAAGTCTTTGTTCAGTGAACAGTTTTATGCTGCTATGTCCTGGTAACTGACAAAAAGCTGTTTCTAACAGTTACCCAGCGCCGGCTCCAGTTTTCGGCCGCCACAAGCAAAAAAAAAAAAAAAAAAAATGGCTGCCCCACAGTGCCAAAGCACAAAAAATAAAAAATAAATACAAAATAAAAAGCCGCCCCAGAATTCCCGGACTGCCGCCCCTTGCAGGGTGCCGCCCCAGGCACGTGCTTTGCTGTCTGGTGGCTGGAGCCGGCCCTGCAGTTACCTTAAGGGTCATGAACATGATCCCTCAGCAATACCTGTGCAAGCCTTTCCTAAAACTCCAGAAAGAACAGAACGGCTGGTCAATGTTTCAGCAGATTAGAGTTCAGGTGCAGGAAAGGGGAGTGTTATGGTGGTTGTATGTAATTTACGCCCATCACCTGTTACACAAGCATGGCCGAAGTAACTTGCACGCTCAACTGGATATTAGTGGAAATCTATTGTTTTCACTATTCACCCATTTGTAATGCCAACACGTCCCCCGCCCAAATGAGGTAACTGTCTATCTTCGCTTGTAACTTGGTAGATATCTACGAACCCTTGCATGGGGAGAGGATGGAGGTCCTGTGACGATGAAGAGAAGCCTGTAGGCGGATCAAACTCTCTGGATTCAAAGAACACAGGGGACGCAAAGCACTCCAGCTTCTCTTAGAGGGATTCTTGGGGGTCCGAATGTATCACCGGAAGCATTTGGTAAGGGAAAGTTAATAGAACCCAGTTCTGATCAAATTTACAAATCTGGAATGATGCCGTTGAAGTCAATGTTATTGAATTAAACACCTACCCCTAAGAATTTATCCCATGTGCTCGAAAGAGGCAGTGGCATAATTTGAACTCTCAGGAGTGGAGAAAATTATAGATAGATTAATAGATAGCTCCATAGATCGATAGATAGATAGATAATGAGGCAAAAAACCCACATTTTTGAATAGCTTCAGTACAGGACAGATACATACAATGACTTTTTTAACAATGCAATTGTCATGTGTTTACACACATGTCATAATACAATGAGCCACACTCGGATTTGGAGGGCCAAAAGGGTGTAATTGGGAAGGTCACAATTGTAAAATTGCAGAGTACTCAAGTAGGCTACAGAACTCCCAGCCACAAGATATCAATGTAGCCAAGAGCTTAGCAGGATTCAAAGAGGGACTGGATGGGTATATGTGTGATGGGTTGGGGTCACAGAGACCTGCTTGGTGCTGCCACCTGGTGTGCCAAGGCTACTTGGACTCCCGAATCCTGTCTGTTTTGAGCCAGATTCCACTGATCTGCTGCAAACACAGACCCAGGTCCGAACCAAATCCACTCACCACTGTAAGGCTCCTGGAAGCGCTCTTGCCTTTGACACCCAGGTGTCCAACTCCCAAGGAGGTTCAAATCCTTAATAAATCCATTTTACCCTGTATAAACCTTATACAGGGCAAACCCATAAATAGTTCACCTTCTATTTCAAAGATAGAAAGATATGCACAGCTGTTTCCCACCCCCTACCCCGGGTACCAACTGGTACACCAGGAAACTTAATGAGTAAAAAGTGATTTTAATAAGTACAGAAAGTAGGATTTAGGTGATTCCAAGTAGTGACAGACAGAACAAATTGAATTACTAAGTAAAATAAAATAAAACACGCAGGTCTATGTCTAATCTAACTTCACACAGATATCAAAACCTCACCGGCTCCAGCTTTCTTTCTTTCATGGGCTGTAAAGCTTCTAGCCTGGGTCCAGCAGTCACTCACACCCCCTATTGTCTCTGTCCTTTGTTCAGTCTCTCTCAGGTATGTCCTTGGGGGGTGGAGAGCTTCTTTCTTTAGCCAGCTGAAGACAAAATTGAGGGGTTTCCCAGGGGTTTAAATAGATTTTCTCCTCTGGGTGGACACCCCTCCCTCTCCCTGTGTAGCATCCAGTTACCAAATGGAGTTGGGGTCACATGGACAAGTCACCTGTCCATGCACAACTCAGTTCCTTCTCAGACCAGCCACATTCCTGGCAAAGCTCAGATGTGGATTGGTGTCTGCAAGTTCTATTGTCTGTTAAGTGCTTCTTAATTGGGCACTTAACCTGCACATTCCTTTCTCAAGAAATACAACCAATATTCATAAATTCAACTACAACAATGATACATGCATATAAACGGGAGGAATAAATTCAGTAGGTCATAACTTTCACAAATATATGTTACATGGCACATGTAGCATAAAACATAGTCCAGTTACATCATGTATGCATTTATAAGCATCTCCCCATAAAGTTTTATGGGGACACTGTCACAATATGGGTAAACAGAAAATTCAAATACCGTGATCAGGATTGATTGCAAAACTGTTAGAAGGGCTCTAAACCTTCCTGATTTATACCGGAAAATACATCTAATTAGTGGTTGTCAGGGGGAAATTTTCCCTGGAAGCAGGTTATCTCCTAGCTGCCTATTGCAGGTCTTCTTCCACCTTCTTCTGAAGGATGTGGAATTGCCCACTGGATACAGGGCTTGATGGACCGCAGGTTTCATCTGAACTGGCAATGCCTATCTTCCTATCGGTGCCGTAAATCCAAGACTATGTTTTTGCTCTCTAGACTTGCATTGACAGCAGGAAGATGTCTTGTTAAATATCATTTGCTTTTTTTTTCTTTTAGAAAGGATAGTTCAATACTCCTCAGACCTTCCCAGTCCATTATGTCACCACTCAATGATACCAAATTCAAATCTGCAATGTTCCTTCTCACCGGGCTACCAGGTCAGGAATACTTTCATCTCTGGATCTCTATTCCCTTCTGCATAATGTACGCTATTTCAATATTAGGAAATTCAGTAATTCTGTTCATTGTAAAAACAGATCCAACCCTCCATGAGCCCATGTACATTTTCCTTTCCATGTTGGCCATCACAGACCTTGGCTTATCGGTAGCCACCATACCAACAATACTGGGCATATACTTATTTAAATCTAGGGAGATCAGCTTCAATGCCTGTTTTGCCCAGCTGTTCTTTATCCACTCACTTCAGTGCATTGAATCCTCCCTGCTCTTGCTGATGGCCTTTGACCGCTTCATCGCGATCCGTGACCCGCTCAGATATGCCTCCATCTTAACCCTGCCAACAACAGCCAAGATGGGACTGGTGTTTGTGCTAAGAGGAGTGGCCGTAATACTCCCACTTCCCTTTCTCCTCAGACATTTCCAATACTGTCGAGCCAATGTCCTCTCCCATTCCTACTGCCTACACCAGGAGGTCATGAAGATGGCTTGTTCGGATATCACAGTCAACAGCATCTATGGTTTGTTTACTACACTATTAACAATGGGGTTGGACTCACTGCTCATATTCCTCTCATACGTGATGATCATCAAAACAGTATTAAGTGTTGTTTCCCACTCAGAGTGCCTCAGGGCCCTGAACACCTGCGTCTCCCACCTCTGCGCCGTCCTGCTCTTCTACACACCAGAGATTGGCCTGTCTGTGATACACAGATTCGGGAAGGGCTCTTCTCCCGTACTTCAGATTCTCCTAGGCTACATCTCCCTGCTAGTCCCGCCTCTGATGAACCCAATTGTGTACAGTGTGAAAAGCAAACACCTTCGTGTGAGGATAATCAGGGCCTTCGTTAAGTGAACAGTCAATTCATTACCTGGATCCAGTGATGGTGACATAGGAGACAAAAAAACCGGGCCTCCTTTTCCAACCTGGACCCTTACATCCAAGATGACATGAGCTACTTATCTTCACATTATAGAGAGAGGTTCACATGGGGGTCTAAGGCCTGGAACAATGGTAGAGGGGTTGTGCCCACCTCCTGGTGAGGGAGGACAGGGCGGTACTGGGGGAAGGAGATTAGAAATTACTGTTTCCGTTGAGATCCCGGGGACCGGTGGGATGTTAGTCCATAAAGAGCCGTATCAGTGGCTACTCCAAGCTCACAATATCTGTCGATACAGTCAATAAAGAGAAGGGATGTGGATTCTGTTTCTCATTTCACCTGATCTGTCACTGTCCCAGCTCATGTTAAACATCCAGGGGCCATGAAAAAAGCCACAGAGCTGGTCTGCCATCACAGTGTGGCCCTTAATGAGCACTCTGGGAGCTTCATGATCCATGGGGCTGCACCAGCTCTGGACAGGGTCTATTCAAGAGGTACGGACACCCACCCTTCCACTACACCCTCAGCCAGGTGCTTTTGACTGAGTCACGTCAGAGACATGATTAATACAGGAGCCCTTGGAGAATCCATGCAGGCATATCTGTCCCATCCCCCACCACCGTTGATGACTCTGCATACCACACACACCTGCTCAGCCCTCTCCCCACCGAGGCAGAGCAGAGCTGTGTGTGCGAGTGAGGGTCTGACACACAGGAGACCTAGCAAGAGACTTAGGCCCAGATTCCCTCCTACTCCCCTCTGTTTTGCTGCTCCATCTGCTTGGAAATGGTCCTCAGTTCCTGCACAGAGGCCCAGCTATCTCCTATCCCAGCCCAGCCCATTCACTTTAGGGTGACCATCTTTTTCAAAACGCAAAAGCGGGACACAGGCCGGAGTCCCCTACCCTGTGACTCAACCCCTGCCTCCTGCTTCCCCCTTTATGCCCTACTCTCTGCTCCTCCTCTTTCCCTGAGGCCCCACTCTCTGCTCCTCTTCCTCTGAGACCCCACCCTCTGCCACATCTCTTCCCCCAACACCCCAACCCCTGCTCCTACTCTTTACCCAAAGCTCTTCCCCCTCTCCATTTGAGTAGCCAGAGCTGGACTGTGGTAAGAGCTGCCCAAGGAGCCAGAGTCACTGTGATAGAGCATTGGGTAGCTGACAGGGGGCCCGAGAGATGCCCTCAGTCTCTATTCCCCGCCCAGGGTGCACTCCTAGGGAAGGTGGAGAGTCTGGGTCTCCCCAAACTGGCCTGGGCTCTCAGTGTAGCTGTTACCATGGCCCGAATCTGGCCTGGCCAGACAGGGCAGGGTGTCTGCAGGACTATCTCAGGCCACAACAGGACACTCTGTGGTAGCCCCTACTCACAGGGACTTGGCCAAGGTGTGCTGTGCTCTTGGGAGCCGTTACCACGGAGTGGAGTTCAGCTCAGCCCCCAGGCTGCTCTGAACCCTATTGAGGCAGGGGAAGAACACCTCTGTAACTGGCTCATTGCCATCCCAGCTCTCTGCGGTGCTTCTGGCCCAGCAGAGAATCCAGCCGGGCCTGTTAGCGCTCGGAAGCCGGGCCCTGTGGTCTGGGTACTGCTCTGCGACTCGAAATAGCTGGGTTTGATTCCCTTGCCGTGTGTGACTGTGGGGAAGCCATTGGCTGTCTCTGAGCCTCTGCACAGGTGGATCATAGCCCTGCCCTGCCTCACAGTCGTGGCAGGTGGATAAATACAGTCCAGGTGCTCAGATACTCTGAGACCCTAAGATCAGGGCTATGTCAGGATTCCACAGAGCAACACCTCTGACATTGGTCTATAAAAGGCTTCTTACCACAGCCTCCGGTGACAGCTGCTTTCTGGGAAGCCCTGAGACTCCAGCCCCTTGGTGTCTGTGAGGGAGGTCAGGGGATAACAGTGAGGGGTAGGTAGTGTATTTCTGAGGTTATTGTTGGAGTGTCATGGGGTCTAACTGCCAAAAATGGGAGAAACAGCCACAGGGCGCTCATTTTAGACTGGCTGGCTGGAAGAAAGCAGTCCCAGGGCAAAGGTGAGTTTCACATTTTGGCCCTATAACATGGACACGGCTGAACTCTATGGTGACTAGGCCAAGGCTCACGGAGGTTTGAACAAAAGCTGCCCCCTCAAGAAAAGGGGCAAACAGAGGGGAAGATGCTCTCAGAGACACAGGGAAACTAGGCTGGATGCCACAAATTTTTCCCAAAAGAATGTAACTTGGGCCGATTCTGTTCCTGTATCTCCAGAACAAAGCCTGCCTCGCGCAGATTGTAATGATACATTAGATTGGTTAGTGTAGAATTGTGACAGCTGCCTGGTATTTTAAAACCATTTACATGAGAAGATAAGAACGGCCAGACTGGGTCAGACCTAAGGTCCATCTAGACCAGTATCCTGTCTTCCGACAGTGGCCATTGCCAGGTTCCCCAGAAGAAATGAACTGAACAGATAATCATCAAGTGATCCATCCCCTTTTGCTCATTCCCAGCTTCTGACTAACAGAGGTTATAGAAACCATTCCTACCCATCCTGGATAATAGCCATTGATGGACCTATCCTCCATGAATTTATCTAGTTCTTTTTTGAACCCTGTAATAATCTTGACCTTCGCAACATCCTCTGGCAAGGAGTTCTACAGGTTAACTGTACATTGTGTGAAAACCCTTTTGTTTCTTTTAAACCTGCTGCCTATTAATTTCATGTGGTGACCACTATAAATAGCACCACTTTTTTTACTTTCTCCACACCAGTCAAGATTTTAAAGATCTCTACCATATCTCCCCTTAGTTGTCTCCTTTCCAACCTGAAACATTCATCTTGTTAATGTTTACTCATACAGTATTCCATAACTCTAATCATTTTGTTGCCCTTTTCTGAACCTTTTCCAATTCCAATATAGCTTTTTTGAGATGGGGCGACCACATCTGCAAGCAGTATTCAACATGTGGGCATACCATGGATTCATATAGAGAAAACATGATATTTTATGTCTCATTATCTATGACTTTCTCAATGATTTCCGACATTCTGTTCACTTTTTTTGACTGCCGCTGCGTATTGATTGGATGTTTTCAGAGAATTACCCACAATGACACCAAGATGTCTTTCTTGAGTGGTAACAGCCAATTTAAATCCCATCGTGTTATACTTATCAACCCTGTTTTTCATCTACCATTTTGTTGCCCAGTCACCCGGTTATCAGAAATCTTTTTGTAGCTCTTTGCAGTCTGCCCAGGAGTTAACTATCTTGAGAAATTTTGTGTCATCTGCAAGTTTTGCCACCTCATTGTTTACCCCTTTTTCTAGATTATTTATGGATATATTGAATAAGACTGGTCCCAGTTTAGGCTCCTCGGGGATACCACTATTTACCTCTCTCCATTCTGAAAAATTGACCATATATTCTGTGATGGGTTTGGTCACAGAAACCACCTTGGGACTGTCATCTGATGTGATGAGACTACCTCTGAGCCTGTTTCCTCTGCCAGTTTGGGCCTCTGGAACCCTGTCTTGTTGAGCCGCATATGCTAATCTGATGAAACACAGATCTGGGTCTGACCCATGCCTCTAAAGCTGCAGACTTAACTGAAAATGGTTTAACAAGTGCTCCTGTCTCCAGCACCCAGATACCCAGTTCCCAATGGGGTCCAAACCCCAAATAAATCTGTTTTACTCTGTATAAAGCTTATACAAGGTAAACTCATAAATTGTCCACCCTCTATAACACTGATAGAGAGATATGCACAGATGTTTGCTCCCCCAGGTATTAATTACTTACTCTGGGTTAATTAATAAGCAAACGTGATTTTATTAAGTATAAAAAGTAGGATTTAAGTGGTTCCAAGTAATAACAGACAGAACAAAGTAAAAAGAATGAGGAGTACTTGTGGCACCTTAGAGACTAACCAATTTATTTGGGCATAAGCTTTAATGGGCTAGAACCCACTTCATCAGAAACATAGAGTGAAACATACAGTAGGAACATATATTTACAGAGAACGTGAAAAGGTGGCGGTTGCCATACCAACTTTAAGTGGCTTAATCAATTAAGGTAAGCTATAATCAGCAGGAGAAAAAATATATAGTGATAATCAGGATGGCCCATTTCAAGCAGTTGACAAGGTGTGAGTAACAGTAGGGGGATACTTAACATGGGGAAATAGATTGCAAACATGGGGAAATAGATTCAATCTAATGATCCAGCCCCTCCCAGTCTTTATTCGAGCCTAATTTAATGGTATCCAGTTTGCAAATAAATTCCAGTTGAGCAGTTTCTCGTTGCAGTCTGTTTTTGAAGGTTTTTTTGTTGAAGAATTGCCACTTTTAAGTCTGTTTCTGAGTGACCACAAAGATTGAAGTGTTCTCCTACTGGTTTTTTAATGTTATGATTCCTGATGTCAGATTCGTGTCCATTTATTCTTTTGCACAGAGACTGTCCAGTTTGGTCAATGTACATGGCAGAGGGGCATTGCTGGCACATGATGGCATATAACACATTGGTAGATGTGCAGGTGAACGAGCCCCTGATGGCGTGGCTGATGTGGTTAGGGATATGATGGTGTCACTTGAATAGATATGTGGACAGAGTTGGCAACGGGCTTTGTTGCAAGGTAGGTGTGTGGTTGCTGGTGAGTAATTGCTTCAGGTTGGGGGGGGGCTGTCTGTAAGCGAGGACTGGACTGTGAGAGTGAGGGATCATCCTTCAGGATAGGTTGTAGATCTTTGATGATGCACTGGATAAATTTTAGTTGGGGGCTGAAGGTGACGGCTAGTGGCATTCTGTTTCTTTCTTTGTTGGGCCTGTCCTGTAATAGGTGACTTCTGGGTACTCTTCTGGCTCTGCCAATCTGTTCCTTCACTTCAGCAGGTGGGTATTGCAGTTTTAAGAATGCTTGATAGAAAACTTGTAGGTGTTTGTCTCTGTCTGAGGGATTGGAGCAAATGCGGTTGTATCTTAGAGCTTGGCTGTAGACAATGGATTGTGTGGTGTGTCCTGGATAGAAGCTGGAAGCATGCAGGTAAGTATAGCGGTCAGTAGGTTTCTAGTATAGGGTGGTGATTATGTGACCATCACTTATTAGCACTGTAGTGTCCAGGAAGTGGATCAGCTTGTGTGGATTAGTCCAGGCTGAGGTTGATGGTGGGATGGAAATTGTTGAAATCATGATGGAATTCTTCAAGGGCTTCTTTTCCATGGGTCCAGATGATGAAGATGTCATCAATGTAGCACAAGAAGAATGGGGGTGTTAGGGGACGAGAGCTAAGGAAGCGTTGTTCTAAGTCAGCCATAAAAATGTTGGCATACTGTGGGGCCATGAGGGTACCCATAGCAGTGCAGCTGACATGAAGGTATATATTTTACCCTACTCTACTTGTGCTACATTGATGGCATCGTCATCATCTGGACCCATGGAAAAGAAACCTTTGAGGAATTCCACAGATGGATTCTCAGCTTCACCTGCAGAGCTCCCACCCCCTGTCATGCAGTAGAGAGCAGGGATGGCAAGAAGCCAGTTACAGAGGTTTTAGTTGCTAGCTTCTTCTCCCCTGGCCTGAGTAGAATTTTCAGCAGCCTGGGGGCTGGGCTGACCTCCACCTGATTGTAATGGCTTCCAAGAGCACAGTGAACTCTGGCCATGTCCCTATGGAAAGGTGCCACCCCAGAGTGCCCCCGGGGGACTTGAGGTGGCCATGCAGACACCCTGTCCTTCCCTCTAAGGTCCTTGCAATGCTTTACTCTGAACCTGGAATGTTTGAAACAAGAGATCCCTTTGTGGGGTCACATTTATTCAGTCTTCTCCAAAATACAAGGTCTCCTACCCTCCAACTTGACCAGTCTCCTTTACTCAGGAACACCCTATCACCCTTGTTGCTGGTGTTTGCATTGCTTCAGACTTGCTGCAACCCCTTTTCCTTTCCCCACCCATCTCTTACCACTAGGTCCTTCCCCTGATGCTCTGCCTCCTGGTCACACCAGAGCCGGGCCATGGTAAGAGCTACTGTGATGTTCTCTGATCAAAATATGACCATATTGATTGCTATAGATCACTTTTGCAACCACCGTTATATATTTGCAAGAAATCTTGTACAAAATGTGGCATGTAAGATGTCTATGAAAAGGTTATGATTTGCTGGTTATAGTTGTGTTATCTGTATGCAGGTATTATTATTGTATTTGAAGGCATGATTGTTGGCTCTATACCTGGATTTCAAATGTTTGTTCCTGGGGTAATGCCCACAAAGGAGTTAGCCTGCAGTTCTTGGAGAGACTATTGAAATTAAGGGCTCATCACGAAACACTTAACTGACAATGGACTAAGGGAGACACCCATCTACACTGAATGGACTGTCCTGCAAATGTACTGTCTGGGTATAGGAAAGGATTTCCTGCTGTGACTAAGCAAAATTATGCATGGACATTTGACTTGCTCACATGATTCCAAAATTCATCTTTTCACCTGTAATTTTCCACTAGCTGTGCGTAGGGCTTTCTTTGGCCTGATCTACACTGGTGGCAGGGGTTGAGCGCGTAGCTGAATTTGCGTATCTTAGGTCAATTTACGTGGCCGTCCACATGGCGGCGAGTTGACTGCTGCCTCTTCCCCGTTGACTCCGCTTCTGCCTCTCACCAAGGTGGAGTACAGGAGTCGATGGGGAGCGCACTCGGGGATCGATTTATCGCGTCTACACTAGACTCAATAAATCGATCCCCGATAGATTGATCACTGCCCACCGATCCGACGGTCGTGTAGACGTACCCTTTGAAACAATGGGGTTTCCCTCCACATGGCAGATTCTATAAAAGGCTATAAAAGGAAACACCTCCAGTTTGCCTCTTTCCTGCTCAAGCCTCTCGACTATGAACTTATACTAATGGGAGTATTCTAACCAATGGACTGAAGTCCTTCCAATGATTTGGAAGCCACCAGAGACTTATCAAGCCAGCAGCTTATTCCATTACTGCTACAAGCCTGAAATAAAAACTTTGCACTTATTGTACATATTTGACTCCTTTAACCAATTTTAACTCTCACCTTTTGTTATACATATAAAGGGAAGGGTAACAACCTTTATGTATGCAGAAATATAAAATTTCTCCTGGCCAGAGGTACAGAATTATTTACTTGTAAGAGGTTAAGAAGCTCAAATAACCTAGTTGGCACCTGACCAGAAGGGCCAATGGGGAAATCTGTGGTGGGGGGGATGTTTTGTTTGTGCTCTTTGTTTGTGTGTTCTCTCGTAACCATAGAGGGACCAGGCAGGAAAATCCATCTTGTAAACCACTACACTGAAATAAGCATGTAGAATTACAAACATAGTATGTAAACCAAGGCAAGGCATTAGATTATCTTTTGTTTTAGCTTGTGAATTTTCCCTATGCTAACAGAGAGTTTTATTCCTGTTTTCTGTAACTTTGAAGCTAAGCCTGGAGGAGGGTCCTTTGTCTTTAAATCTTTTATTACCCTGTAACTTTACCTTCCATGCTAAGTGATTCTTTTACTTTTTTAAAAATAAAATTATTCTTTTAAGAACCTGGTTGATTTTCAGTGTCCTAAAAACCCAGGGGTTTGGGTCTGTGCTCACCTGTACCAATTGGTGAGGATATTATTCTCAAGCCTCCCCAGGAAAGGGGGTGAAGGGACTTGGGGGAGGGAATATTTTGGAGGAATAGCAACTCCAAGTGGTCCTTTCCCTAAATCTTTGTGTAAATCACTTGGTGGTAGCAGCAGTACCGTCCAACGACAAGGAGGAATTTGTGCCTTGGGAAAGATTTTAACCGAAGCTGAAAAAGTAAGCTTAACGGGTCTTTCGTGCAGGTCCCCACATCTGTACCCCAACGTTCAAAATAGGGAACCATAACATCTTTCTTTCTTTCTTTCTTTCTTTCTTTCTTTCTTTCTTTCTTTCTTTCTTTCTTTCTTTCTTTCTATCTATCTATAAATAAATCTTTAGATATTTAGAACAAAAGGATTGGCATCAGCATGTTTTTGGGGTAAGATCTAAAAGTTATATATTGACCTGGATGTGCGGCTGGTCCTTTGGGATCCGAAGCACCTGTTATTACATTAAATTGGTTTTAAAGGACCACTCATCTTTTAAGCTAGTGTTTTTGATGGGGATATAAGGACTGGAATATCTTAGGAACCTGTTTTTATGCCTTCTTATTAGCCAATGTGGTGAAACAGAAGTTAACTTTGTGTTGCTGGTTTGGTATATTGCAATATAACCACCAATTATAACCACCAGTTTTGGGGTCTGTCTTCCCTATTTCTCTGCACTTTGTCCTGAATTTGGTATTTGCAGTTGTGACCCACAAAAGCACAGTTACTGCTACCCCAGGAGCCCAGGCTGCTGTGAGGATTTCTGGACACTGCATCTTCTCTGAGGGGCAGACACATATACTGGGACATTCTCTTGTCCCCCCCAGCCCCTTCCCAGAGCAGGTAGAGTATCTGGGCCTCCTCACAGTGGCTCTGACTCTCTTTTCAGCTCTTTCCCAGGTGGTGGGCCCTCCTGGGGGGGAAGAGTGGCAGGTGTGTTGTCACAGAGTGGTCAGGTCCTACATCTGTCCAGTTTCCCTCTTGAAAAGGTGGTCACCCTACACTGAATGGGCTGGGCTGGGATAGGAGTGGGCCCAGCAGGTGTGTGGAGTGCAGAGCTATCAACTGGAGGTGGTGGGGCGGAGGAGATGCCAAAATGGCTTCTCTTGAGCCTCTTGCATTAATCGTGTGTCTGACATGATACAGTCACAAGCACCTGGCTGAGGGCGGAGGCGAAGGGTGGGTGTCCGTTCCACTTGAATAGCCACAGCTGGTGCAGCCCCCATGGATCACACAGCACCCAGAGCGCTCCGGAAGGGCCAGGACTGTGACTGCAGAACAGTATTGCAGCTTTTTTCATGGCCCCTGGATCTTTAAGATGAGCTGGGACAGTGACAGGTGAAATGGGAAACAACATCCCCATCCCTTCTCCGTATTGACTGTATCGACAGGAACTCGGAGTCAGAGCACCCAAAATAATGGATCTTTATGGGCCAACATCCCACCGCTTGCCTGGCTATCGATGAACAAAGTCAGTTTATACATAACGCTGTCTCCTTGGTCTCCTTCAATCAGTACATTGTCCTCCCTCACCAGCCCCTCCCGCATTATTCCAGGCCTTAGATCCCACCTGAATATCTCTCTACAGTGTAGAGATCAGCAGTGCATGTCATCTTGGCTGTAAGGGTCCAGAATGGAATACGTGGCTCCTGATTTTCATCTCCAGTGTCACCAGTGGTGGAGCCAGTTGATGAACTGACTCTTCATTTGACAAACACCCTGATTATCCTCGCACGAAGCTGTTTGCTTTTCACGCTGTACACGATTGGGTTCATCAGCGGTGGAAGAAGCAGGGAGACGTAGCCCAGGAGATTCTGAAGCAAGGGAGAAGAGCCGTTCCCAAATCTATGTATGACAGACAAGCTGATCTCTGGTGTGTAGAAGAGCAGAACAGCGCAGAAGTGGGAGACACAGGTGTTCAGGGCCCTGAGGCACTCCGCATGGGATGCGATGCTCAGCACTGTACTGAGGATCATCACATAAGAGAGGAAAATGATCAGAGAATCCAACCCCATCAGTAAGAGTTTAGTAAACAATCCATAGATGATGTTGACTGTGATATCTGAACAAGCCATCTTCATGACCTCCTGGTGCAGGCAGTAGGAATGGGAGAGGACATTGTCTCGACAGTATCGGAACCGTTTCAGGAGAAAGGGAAGTGGAAGTATTACGACCATCGCTCTTAGCAAAACCACAAGTCCCATCTTAGCTATTGTTTTCATGGATAAAATGGAAGCGTACCTCAGTGGGTTACGGATTGCGATGAAGCGGTCAAAGGCCATAAACAAGAGCATGGAGGTTTCGATGCATTGAAGCAAATGGATGAAGAAGAGCTGGGCTAAACAGGCATCGAGGCTGATCTCCCTAGAGTTAAACAAGTATATGCCCAGTATCGTCGGCATGGTGACTATCGATATGCCAAGGTCAGTGAAGGCCAACATAGAAAGGAAAATGTACATGGGCTCATGGAGGCTTCGATCTGATTTTACAATGAACAGAATGAGTGAATTTCCTAATATCGAAATAGTATATGTTATGCAGAAGGGGATGGAGATCCATAAATAGATGTCTTCCTGACCTGGTATCCCAGTGAGAAGGAACACTGCAGATTTGAATTTGGTGTCATTTACAGCTGACATAATTTACTGGGCAAGTCTGAAGAGTTCTGAAATTACCTACCTAAAAAAAAAAGAGGCGATTAGATGCTATTTAATGAGAAATCGCTCTGCTTTCAGTGCAAATCTACAGACTCCCAGAGCTTCAGGTAGAGGAGCCAAAGGATGTACATCACCGATAGGAAGATAGGCACTGTCAGACTGGGTCAGACTTGTAGTCCATCTAGCCCAGTAACCAGTCACTATATCCAGATGCTGCAGAGGAAGGTGGAAGAAGCCCTGAAATAGGCAGCTATGAGATAACCTGCTCCCAGGGAATTTCTCCCTGAAACCCGCTAGCTAGATGTATTTTGTGGTGTAAATCCGGAACGTTTAGAGACCCTCAAAAGCTGTTTTTAAAACAATGCTCTGTACTGTAATTGGATTTTCTGGTTACTCAGTCCCTCTTTGAATCCTTCTAAGCTCTCGGCCCTATTGAGACATCTTGTGGCTATGAGTTCTGCAGCCTACTTAAGCACTGTATGATTTTACCATTGTGACCTTAGAACATGAAAATGCAAGAGTGGCCATACTGGGTGAGACCAAAGTGTCCTGTCTTCGAGAATGGTCACTGCCAGTGCCCCAGAGAGAATGAACAGATCAGGTAATCATCAAGTGATCCATCCCCCGTTGCCCATTCCCAAATCCTAGCAAACCGAGTCTAGGGAAACCATCCCTGCCCATCCTGGCTAATAGCTATTGGTGGACCTATCCTCCATGAATGTATCCAGTCCTTTGTTGAACCCTGTTAAGCCCTTCACACAGACACCCTTTCTGGCCTCCCACATCTGAGTGTGGACTCTTGTATCATGACATGTGTTTAAACACATGGCAAGTGCATGTTAAAAACGGTCATTGTATTTATCTGTCCTGCGCTGAAGAAATGTATAAATGTGTTTTATAGCTTCATTGTATGAATTATTTTTTTCTGTACTCTTGACAGTCCAGATTATGCAGCTGTTTCTTTCCAGCATATGGGGTAAATTTTTAGGTCAGGTTCTTAATTCAATAACATTGACATCAACAGTCTCACTCCAGATTTAAATGTGTAAATTCAATCAGAATCAGGCTCTATTAACTTTCCCTTACAAAATCCTCCCGGTGATACACTCTAACTCCCAAGAATCCCTCCAAGAGAAGCTGAAGTGCTTTGCCTGGCCAATCTGGATGAAATCCAGAGACTTTGATCATCCTACAGCTTCCTCTACCTCCTCACTGGACCGGCATCCTCTCCCCGTGAAACAGTCTGTAGATATTTAGAAAATTATAAGGTAACACTGACAGTTATTTCAGCTGGGCAGGAGAGGAGTTGGCGTCACAAATAGGTCAATACTTCAAATGCTGGTATGATGGGTTGGATCACAGAAACCCCCTTGGGGTTGCCAACTGATGTGCCAAGACTATTTCTGCCCCCTGATTTCCTGCCCTGGCAGCTTGGCACTTCAGTACCCTGCCTGGTGTGAGCCAGAGCCGCTAGCTGGCCACAAACCCAGACCCAGGTCTGAACCACATTCCCTAACAGCTGTAGGGTTAAACTGAAAGCAGTTTAATAAGTGCTCCTGTCTTTAACACTCAGATGCTCAACTCCCAATGGGGTCCAAACCCCAAATAAATCCGTGTTACCCTGTATAAAGCTTATCCAGGGTAAACTCATAGATTGTTCGCCTTCTATAACCCTGATAGAGAGATATGCACAGCTGTCCCCCTACTCAGGTATTAATACATACTCTGGGCTAATTAATATGTAAAAAGTGATTTTATTAAATACAAAAAGTAAGGTTTAAGTGGTTCCAAGTAGTAACAGACAGAACAAAGCGAATTACCAAGCAAAATAAAATAAAACATGCAAGTCTAAGCCTAACACAGTAATAAAACTGAATACAGATAAAATCTCACCCTCAGAGATGTTCCAATAAGTTTCTTTCACAGACTGGACACCTTCCTAGTCTGGGTACAATCCTTTCCCCCGGTGCAACCCTTGTTCCAGCTCAGATGGTAGCTAGAGGATTTCTCATGACTGCAGCCCCTTTGTTCTGTTCCACCCCCTTATATAGCTTGGGCACAAGGCGGGAACCTTTTGTCTCTCTTGCTACTCCCCCCCACCCCCGCTTGTAAATGGAAAAGCACCCGGTTTAAGATGGATTTCAGTACCAGGTGACATGGGCACATTTCCTGTGAGACCCCCAAGCCTTCATTCCTCCCAGCCTGACTCACAGGAGGCCTCCCTGCAAACAGAGCCGCCCACAGTTAATTATCCTGGCTGATGGGAGCAATGAATATTCCAAACCACCATTAATGGCCCACACTTTGCATAATTACAATAGGCCCTCAGAGTTATATTTCATATTTCTAGTTTCAGATACAAGAATGATACAGACATACAATTAGGATGACCACACTCAGTAGATTATAAGATGTGTAATGATACCTTACAAGAGACCTTTGAATGAAGAATATTCTAATTACATTACATTCTCACTCATTAGCATATTTTCATAAAATCATATAGAGACCAACATCACAACTGGAATTGCACTAATATCCACTTGAGTGTACAAGTTACTTCAGCAGTGGTCATGTAATTGGTGACGGGGGTCAATTACATGCAACCACCATACCACTCCCCTTTCCTGCACCTCAGCTAAACTCTTTGCTGAAACACAGACCAGCTCTTCTGGTCTCTCAAGACTTTTTGGAAAATCTTTTGCACAAGTCTTGCAGTGTTACTGAGTGCATGACTCTGGATATAACTGTTAGAAACAGCTTCTAGTCAGTTTCCAAGAGACAGTATCATACAACTGTTCTCTGAAGAAAGCGTTAATAACACAAACCCATTGCCAACAGTATGTGGAGTATTTCTGAAATACTTTCTAAACCAAAAGCCATGAAGCAATAAAAGTTACCCCTGCTGCTTCCTGTGGAGGGTCAAAGAACTCTGTTGCTGGCTTTCGATATGATGAAAAGCTTTGTCATAACATTTACACATCTGGACCTTAGTACACACATGCCAACCACAGGTACTGAGCCCATTCGGACCTGCTCTGTAAGCACGGTTGACTCACAGTGTGCTGTAGCCCAGAGCCCAGTCTGAGGGTGGTAGAATGGATGGATTGCACCCTGTGAGAGGGAAGGCTAGGAGGCCTGACATCGGGCACTCCAAGACCAGAGAGAGGGAAGAGATGCTGGTAGCCCTGTAACTGTGAAGGTTAACTACAGGACAGAACGGCTGGTGCCCTCAGCTAATCAGGACACAGAAATGTGCCCTATCAGACCTGTTACCACAGAGCAAGGCATCTCTGAATTCCTGCCTTCACAATTGAGCCAGAGAATAAAACCTTTGAAAATAAATTTGCTGATTAAATTTCCGGGAGCAGATGAACCTGAGGCAATTTGGAAACTTGTCACTGATATTCCGTGGGGTCTCGTCTCCCTCAGCTCCTGACAGGATCGGGCCCAGAGCACATGGCCCACCTCTAGAAATGGGACCCTTCAGAAATCCTGACTTGCGGCATCGGGGTGTAACACTCTGAGCTTGCTTTGAATGTCAGTTCTCTGAGTAGCTTGAACAGCTCACTGTGGAGCATGGGAAGATATTGGAGAGGGGCTCCCAAGCTACCTAGCACTGCCTGCCCTCCAGTCCCTGTCACTGAGTCACCCCGACAACCCAGCTGAGTCCACTGCACAGAACGTTTGCAAATGGAAACAGCTTTCAGCCTTTCCCCTTCATGTTACAGTTTAAAGATAATGAAACCTGCCAACGTACCCAATTCCTGCTAGAAGGGGAGTCTCTGACAGCAGAAGTTTTCACCCTAAAGTACAAGAAGCTATCCAAGAGGTAGCACAGGCAGCCGGCAGTATCTGTTCAGACAGGGAGGCAGCTGTCTTTATGAAGCATGTTCGCACATTCCCTTGGGGGTCACTTCGCCATCAGGGAACCGCAGCTGCTTGGCTTAGGGAGCACCAGCTCTAACCCCCATCATGGCCAACGGCAAACTGCAGGAGGCAAAATCCCTGGGGATATGTGATGATGCTACCCAACTGGACTGCAGCGCCAGCCCTGCTGCAGGCTCCATTCCTGGAATCTGGGCTTGTCATCACTGTTCGTATGGTTCCGATTAGTCATGTAACCCTTCTGCCAGGACGAGTTGACAGCAGCAAGGGCTGGGTTCAGTACATAGGGGTTCCCTTCTCAACAATGCAATGTAAAACCAGCTCGAGCCCCCACCCAGTAACCTGGGAAAATCTTTACACACACCCCCTGTGTGCCTCAAAGAGGCAATACTTCCCCTCTTACAAGCACAGGGCCTCAGTGTAACAGAAAATCTTTAATAACAGCAGGTAAATGACACCAGCATTAGGTTGGGAAAACACCGCAACTAGGATTCATAAACCAAACTGTGAGCAAGACCCACCCCAGTCAATTGGGCCATGTCCTGTCCCTTTGGTTCTTGAGTCCAGCAACCCAGAAATCACCCAAAGTCCACAAAAGTCCAAGAACCCAAAAGTCCAGTCCCAAAGTTCAAAATTTCATCAGTCTGGGCAGAAATGGGGAGGGGAGAGGTAAGGGGCACCTTACGTGGCTTGAAGATGATTGCATCACCCCTCCGTGGGGCTTCGTTCTTCACCACCAGCCGTCCTGCAGGCCACTCCGCCAGCCGTCCCGCAAGCCGCTACAGCTTACCCCACGAACTGCTCCGCTTCACCAGCCATCCTGCAAGCCGCGCCGACGGTCCCACGAACTGCTCCACCGGCACCTCTGCTCTGCCAGCCATCCTGCAAGCCGCGCCAACGGTCCCACGAACTGCTCCACCAGCAGCTCCGCTCCGCCAGCTGTTCTGCAAGCCACGCCGATGGTTTCCCCAAACTGCTCCACTCTGCCAGCCACTCAGCAATAGATCTTCAGGCTCCACCACTACTTAACACACTGCTCAGTGATTTCAGCTTATAAGAGTTTTAGCTCTTTAGTGATTTCAGCTTGTAGTTAGGGGAGTCCTAGTGCTCATTTGCACCCTTAGCCTACAGTGATTTCAACTCAGCAGCCTGAAACCAGACTCCTAGTGAACTCAACATTAGCTCTGATATTCCACAGTGAAGAGAGGAGAAGGTGCAGTCAGTGTCTCAGACCCTCATGGGGGGCCTATACCACCAGGTACTATGATTGCTCTATAGCCAAACAGCCCAACCAAGAAACCTATCCCCAGCCTCTCTCCACTAACTGGGTTTTGGAACTCATGTCCCTTGCCTAGCGAGTGCTTCTTAGTTGATGGTGAGTCCCTCCATCATAACAAAAGCCCACTGTCCTTGATTCACATAATCAGGGTAACAACACTTTTTTATTCCTGCCCCAATAACAGAGAAACTGGGGATCCCACAGCAGCCAAAGTGACCATTTGGGCAAGCGGTCCATCATGCTTTCCAGGGTGGGTGTGTCCATGCAAACAAGATTAGCCCCTGACATCCCTTTCCACAACTCACCACCAGATGTCAGGGTAGAGCTCATCCTGACTCTGCTTACAGGCACATGGTCACCTCAGGGGTGGCCGCGTGATAACCGTGATGCTGTCACAACTGTAAGCTTGCTGAAATAAGTAATAGTAGTAGTAATAATAATAATATAGAACCTGATTTCTCCCCAGCAGCCCCCTGTCCTACATTACAAACTCAGGGTGCAGGCCAGGGAATTGAAGGGAGATTCCACAAGAATCCCTACATGGAACTTTCTCTGAGATCGTTCCAATAGGGGAGGACCCTTCCTTTCTCCATGAGAAACAAGGCATAAGGAGGAGAATTTTGAAGGGGAGCGATGCAGTTTCACAGGGATGCCGGGAGCTTCAGCACAGTCACCGGACCGGTGCTTGAGGCTGAATGGGTCTAACTGCCAAACCATGGAGCAACAGACAAACAAGCCTCATCTTAGACGGTCTGGCTGGCAGAAAGTAATCTGAGGGCAAAGGTCAGCTTCACACCTTGGCCTTGTAACACAATCATGGCTCAGCACTACGGTGACTGGGTCCAAGCTCACACAGGTTTCAGCAAGGGCTGCTTGCAAAAGAAAGGGGCGAACAGATGGGAAGATGCTCTCAGAGACAAAGGGAAATTAGGCTGGGTCGAAGCAGGAGTGTAGCCATGGGCGGGACTGAGTGGTCCAGTAACTCTGCGAGCACGTCACTGTTATGTCCAGCTGTCTGTGGCATAGTTCACTTCCTTACAGTGGGGGGCTCTGTAAGCCAGTGCAGAGGGAACAGAGGAAAACAGTGTCTCTTCCACTGACCATCTGCATGACCAGAACTGTCCACTAACTAACCCTCAGTGCCTTTGTTGTTTGGGTGCTCCACTTTAGTTAGGGCCATCAGCTACTCCTCTTGGGATTTTATTGGGAGTCTCGCACAATTTCTTGTCTTTCTGAAAGCCCCAACAGCTGGGATCAAGAGTCTGTGAGGGAACCTCAGCTTTCAGTTGTCTTAAAAAAGTTTATTTCAAAAGGTGACTTGCAGAGAAGCTAGAAAACCTGAAGCAAGTGAGCCCACAGGCTGAGAAACCAAAGACACATGAAAACAAACCCCACATTAGTATATTTTGAAATTTCATTATTTTAAATCAATGTCATGGTTTTTTGCGGGTGTGACTTGTACTTGTTGAATGGGGTTTGTGGGTACGGGTACCGAGTTCAAAAGATCTGAAAAGCAACTAACAAATGACACAAAAAGTAACAACAATTTTTTTTCAAAGCTCATCAGAAGTGGTAAGCTTACCAAACAATCAGTGGGGCCACTGGATGATTTTGGTGCTAAAGGTGCACTCAAGGAAGATGAGGCTGCTGCAGTGAGGCTAAATGAATTCTGTGCCTAGTTTTTCACTGCAGAGGATGTGAAGGAGATTCCCACAGATGAGCCATTTTTTTGGGTGACAGATCTGAGAATTGTCACACGTTGACGTGTTAATAGAGGAGGTTTTGGTAAATAAAACAGATTTAAGTCACCAGGACCAAATGTTATTCAGCAAAAAGTTCAGGTGAAATTCAAATACCAAGTTGCCGAACTACTAACTGTCGTATGTAATCTTTGGCTTAAATCAGCCTCTGTACCAGAGGCCTGGCAAATAGCTAATGTGATGCTAATTTTAAAAAAAGGCTTCTGAGTCAAACCTGGCAATAGAGGCCAGTAAGCCTGACTTCAGTATCAGGCAAATTGGTTGAAACGATAATAAAGAACAAAATTATCAGAGACATAGGTGAACATAATTTGTTGGCAAAGAGTCAACATGTTTTTTGTAAAGGGAAATCATGCCTCACCAATCTACTAGAATTCTTTAAGGGGGTCAACAAGCATGTGGAAAAGGGGATTCCGATGGATATAGTGTACTTAGATTTTCAGAAAGCCTTTCACAAAGTCCCTCACCAAAGGATCTTAAGAAAAGTAAGCAGACATGGGTGCAGAAGAAATGTCTTCTCCTGGATCACTAACTGGTTAAAAGATAGGAGACAAAGGGTAGCAATAAATTATCAGTTTTCAGAATGGAGAGAGGTAAAAAGTGGTGTCCCACAGACATCTGTACTCAGTGCTGTTCAACATATTGGTTGAACATATGCTGTATGGAATTTGGGGGGCACTTTAGAATATTATAAATACCAATATTGTAGAACTGCAATGAGTTATGACAGATGTGCTGTGTAAGATATCTCCAGTGCAAGAGGGACAGGGGCGGGGTCACTGAGGGGATGGGGCTCCAGGCTTGTGTCCCACTTTTACCTTTTGAAAAGTGTCCCTGGATTAGCCCCTGTCCCCAGCTGGTGCAGCACCCATGGGTCATGCTGTACCCAGAGCACTCAAGAGGGGCCAGGACTGCAACAGTAGAAGAGACCTGCAGATTTTTTCATAGCGCTTGGATGTTTAGCCGAGGTGGGACAGTGACAGGCCAAGTGTAATGGGAAACAGCATCCACATCCCTTCTCTTTATTGATTATCAACAGGAACTGTGAGGTCGGAGCAGTCACCAATACAGCTCTTTAGGGGCTAACATCCCACCAGTCCCCTGGCTCTCCACAAACACAGTCCCTTGTAAATACTGCTGCCTGCCTTGGTCTCCCTCCCACAGTACCTTGCACCGCTCACCAGCCTTAGACCTCATCTGAACCTCTCTACAGAGTGAAGATCAGGAACTCATGGCATCTCGAATTAAATGGTCCAGGATGGAATAATTGTCCCATGTTTTTTGTCTCCCATGTCTCTGGAGCTAGGTAGTGAACTGACCCTTCACTTGGTGAACAGCTTGATTATCCTCAAACGAAGCTGTTTGCTTCTGATGCTGTACACAATTGGGTTAATCAGAGGTGGGAGAAGCATGGAGATGTAGCCCAGGATAATAAGAAGTAAGGGAGAAGAGCCCTTCCCAAAGCTTTGTATCAAAGACAAGCTGATCTCTGGTGTGTAGAAGAGCAGGATGGCGCAGAGGTGGGAGACACAGGTGTTCAGGGCCCTGAGGCACTCCTCGCGGGAGGCGATACTCAGCACGGATTTGAGGATCATCACATAAGAGAGGAAGATGAGCAGCGAGTCCAACCCCATCGTTAAGAGTTTAGTAAACAAGCCATGGATGATGATGTCTGTGATATCCGAACAAGCCATCGTTACGACATGCCGTTGGAGGCAGTAGGATTGGGAGACGACATTGGCTCGACAGTATCGGAACTGTTTCAGGAGAAAGGGAAGTGGAAGTATTATGAATATCGCTCTTATCGCAGCCACCAGCCCCATCTTGGCTATTCTCGGCAGGGTTAAGATGGAAGTATATCTCAGCGGGTTATGGATCGCGATGAAGCGGTCAAAGGCCATCAACAACAGCACAGCGGATTCAATGCACTGAAGCAAGTGGATGAAGAAGAGCTGTGATAAACAGGCATCGAGGTTGATCTCCCTAGAGTTGAACAAGTATATGCCCAGTATCGTTGGCATGGTGGATAGCGATAAGCCAAGGTCTGTGACGGCCAACATGGAAAGGAAAATGTACATGGGCTCATGGAGGCTTGGATCTGTTTTTACAATGAACAGAATTACTGTATTTCCTACTATCGAAATAACATAGATGAAGCAGAAGAGGATAGAAATCCACAAATGTGCATCTCCATGACTCGGTAGCCCTGTGAGAAGGAATATTACAGATTTTAATTTTGTGTCATTGACAGCTGACATAATGTACTGGGCAAGTCTGAGGAGTTCTGAAATGTCCTTCCTAAAAGAAAAATAAGAGGAGATTAGATTATATTTAGCAAGTAATCATTCTGCTCTCAGTGCAAGTTTACAGACTCCCAAAGTTCAAGGTAGATAAGCAAAAACATACCCTTGGATTGATATAGTTCTGAATAGTCAGACTCGATCAGACTTGTAGTCCATCTACCCCAGTAACCAGTGGCCAGTTCCAGATGCTTCAGAGGAAGGTGGAAGAAACCCTGAAATAGTCAGCTATGAGATAACCTGCTCCTAGGGAGTTTCCCGCTGACACCCACTAGTTAGACATATTTTGTGGTGTAAATTAGGAAGGTTTAGAGCCTGTCCAAAACTTTTTAAAACAATTCTCTCTTCTGTAATTGGATTTTCTGATTACTCCATGACTCTGTGAATCCTGCTAAGATCTTGGCCCCATTGATATCTTGTGGCTGTGAATTCCACAGCCTACCTGCGCACTTTATGATTTTACCATTGTGACCTTAGAACATAAAAACATAAAAGTGGCCATACGGGTGAGACTAAAAGTCCATCTAGCCCAATATCCTGTCTTCGGCAGTCGCTTATGCCAGGTGCCCCAGAGGGAATAAACAAAACAGCTCATTATCAAGTGATGCATTGTCCATGAATTGATTTAGTTCTCTTTTAAAGTCTGTTATACCCTTCACACAGACACCATTTCTGGCCATTCGCCATAGAGTGTGGCACTTCGTATCATGCCATATGGGCAAATATTTGGCCAGTGAATGGTGACAACAGTAATTGTATTTATGTATGCTGCACTGAAGCTATTTTTAAATGTGTTTTATAGCTTCATTATGTTAATTGTTTTTTTCTGTGCTCTTGATAGTCGAGGTTATGCAGCTGCCTCTTTCCAGCATATGGGGTAATTTTTTAGGGTCAGGTCATAAGAGCATAAGAACATAAGAATGGCCCTACTGGGTCACACCAAAGGTCCATCCAACCCAGTATCCTTACCACTGACAGTGGCCAATGCCAGGTGCCCCAGAGTGAGTGGACCTAACAGGTAATGATCAAGTGATCACTCTGCTAACATCAATCACCCTCCCCTGACAAACAGAGGCTAAGGACACCATTCCTTACCCATCCTGGTTAACAGCAATTAATGGACTTCATCTCCATGAATTTATCAACTTTTCTTTTATACCCTGTTCTAGTCCTAACCTTCACAACCTCCTCAGGCAAGGAGTTCCACAGGTTAACTGTGTGCTCTGTGAAGAATAATTTCCTTTTATTTTTTTTAAACCATCTTCCCACTAATTTCATTGGGTGGCCCTTTGTTCTTCTATTATGGGAACAAGTAAATATCTTTTCCTTATTCACTTCCTCTACACCACTCATAACTTTATATACCTCTATCATATCCCCCCTTAGTCTCCTCTTTTCCAAGCTAAAAAGTCCTAGCCTTTTTAATCTGTCCTCATATGGGTCCCATTCCAGACCCCTAATCATTTTAGTTGCCCTTCTCTGAACCTTTTCTAATGCTAGTATATCCTTTTTGAGATGAGAAGACCACATCTGTACGCAGCATTCAAGATGAGGGAGCACCATGGATTTGTATAAGGACAATAAGATATTCTCTGTCTTACTCTATACCCCTTTTTTAATGATTCCTAACATCCTCTTTGCTTTTTTGACTGCCGCTGCACACTGCGTGGATGTCTTCAAAGAACTATTCATGATGACTCCAAGATCTCTTTCCTGATTAGTTGTAGCTAAATTAGCTCCCATCATATTGTTGTATAGTTGGGGTTATTTATTCCAATGTGCATTACTTTACATTGATCCACATTAATTTTCATTTGCCATTTTGTTGCCCAATCATTTATGGTCCTTAATTCAATAACAGGGATATCAACAGCCTCACAGCACAGTTTCATGTGTAAATTCAGTCAGAACCATGCTCCATTAACTCACTCTTACCAAATGCACCCAGTGATATACTCTGACCCCCAAGAATCCCTCAAAGAGAAGCTGAAGTGCTTGGCCTGGCCAATGTTGACGAAATCCAGAGACATCGATGATCCTACAGGCTCCCCTACTTCCTCACAGGACCTGCATCCTCTCCACATGCAATGGCCGGTAGATATTTGGAAAATTACAAGTTAACAACTGAAAGTTATTTCTGCAGGGCAGGGGAGGAGTTGGCATCACAAATGAGTCAATACTTCAAACACTGGTATCGCACTAATATCCACTTGAGTGTACAAGTTACTGCAGCCATGTTATGTAATTGGTGACGGGGGTCAATTAGATTAAACGTCTTTTACACTCCCCTTTTCTGCACCTCACCTAAACTCTTTGCTGAAAGACAGACCAGCGGTTCTGGTCTCTCATGACTTTTTGAAAAGTCTTGCACAAGTCTTGCAGAGTTATTGAGTGCATCACTCTGAATGTTAGTGTTAGAAACAGCTTCCAGTCAGTGACCAGGAGACAGTATCATGCAACTGTTCACTGAACAAAGAGTTAATAGCTCAAATATATTGCAAACAGTATGTGGAGCACTTCTGAAATACTTTCTAAAGACAAAGCCATGAAGCAGTAAAGTAACCCCTGCTCCTTCCTGTAGAGATTCCAACAACTCTGCTGCTGGCTTTAAATATTCAGGCATGACATGAAAGTTTGGTTTGTAATACTTGTAATACAATGAATAGTTTTGGCATAACATTCACACCGCTGTACCTTAGTACGCACATGTCAAACACAGGTACTGAACCATCTCGGACCTGCTTGACAAGCACAGTGGACCCACAGTGTGTTGTAGCCCAGTTCCCAGACAGAGGGTAGGAGAATGGAGGGATTCCATCCCATAAGTGGGAAGGCTACAACGCCTGACGTGGCATTCAGAGAGCAGAGAGGGGGAAGAGATGACGGTAGCCCTGTAACTATAGTAACTATAGGGCAAAACTAAGCGCTCTTGTAACTTTTATCCTAGAGCAACGCAGCTCAGGATTCCTGCATCCACAATCAAGCCAGAGAATAAAATCTTTAAAAATTCATTTGCTGATTAAATTTCCATTTGCAAATAAACCTGAGGCTATTTGGGAAGTAGTCACCGATATTCTGTGGCGTCTTCTACTGTTCAGCCCATTGCAGGCCGAGAGCACATGGCAGCTTTATAAATGGGACCCCTTGACAAACCCTGACTCAGGGCATCCAGATTTTATCACCCCAGGCTCACTTATCTGTGTAGCTTGAATAACCCACTGACCACCTCTGGCAAATGTAGGGGACAGGTTCCCAAGCTGCCTAGTTCTGCCAGTCCTCCTGCCTTTGCTACTGAGACACTCTGACAGCCCAGCTGAGTTCGGTGCGGTGGCACAGAACATCTGCAAATGGAAACAGCTCACCGCCTTTACCCTTCACTTCACATTGTAAAGATAGTGAAACCTGCCAACGTACCCAGTTCCTGCTAGAAGAGGAGTCGCTGACACCAGAGGTTTTCACCCTAAAGGACAAGGAGTCATCGGAGTGGTTGCACGGGCACCAGGCAGTGTCTGTTCAGACAGGGAGGCAACTGTCTTTATGAAGCATGTTTGCACATTCCCATGGGGGCCACTTGGCCATCAGGGAACCTCAGCTGCTTGGCTTAGTGTGCACTAGCTCTAACCCCCATCAGGGCCAATGACAAACTGCAGGAGGGCAAATCACAGGGGATGTGTGGTGATGCTACCTAATTTCAGTGCAGCACCAGCTCTGCTGAAGGCTCTATTCCTGGAATCCGGGCTTGTTGTGACAGTTCCAATGGTTCTGATTAGTCACAAGGCTTCATGGAGGGCAGCTGAGTTGTAATACTGATGCCCTCAAAGATGGGATTTTCCTGAAATAAAATAAAATTGAATAATAATATGGGGTCTGATTACGCCCTGGCAGCTCCCGTTCCTGCATTACAAACCAAGGGTGGAGGGCAGGGAAGGGGGAAGAGAGATTCCACAAGGTGGAGGCCAAATTTGGGCTGCAAGGAAAGAGATTGAAGTCCAGGACCTCAGAGGTAGCATTCTCTGAAACATTTCCAGTTCCATGTGCAGGGGAAGTGAGACAGGGAGGACTGAAGGGTCTGAAAGCATTGCTGAAAGGATGGTGTAGGGAGGAGGGGTATAGATTTATTAGGAAGTGGGAAAACTTTTGGCAAAGTAGGAAGCCTAAACAGGAAGGCTGGGCTCCACTTAATCCAAAATGGAACCACATTGCTGGCACTTACAATTAAAAGTGTTATAGGTTAATTTTTAAACTAATGGCTGGGGACAAGCCAACAGGTGCATAGAATCATAGAATCATAGAATCTCAAGGTTGGAAGGGCCCTCAGGAGGTCATCTAGTCCAACACCCTGCTCAAAGCAGGACCAAACCCAACTAAATCATCCCAGGCAGGGTTGTCAAGCCTGATCTTAAAAACCTCTAAGGAAGGAGATTCCACCACCTCCCTAGGTAACCCATTCCAGTGCTTCACCACCCTACTAGTGAAAACGTTTTTCCTAATATCCAACCTAAACCTCCCCCTCTGCAACTTGAGACCATTACTCCTTGTTCTGTCATCTTCTACCACTGAGAATAGTCTAGAGCCATCCTTTTTGGAACCCCCTTTCAGGTAGTTGAAAGCAGCTATCAAATCCCCCCTCATTCTTCTCTTCTGCAGGCTAAACAATCCCAGTTCCCTCAGCCTCTCCTCATAAGTCATGTACTCCAGCCCCCTAATCATTTTTGTTGCCCTCTGCTGGAGTCTTTCCAATTTATCCACATCCTTCTTGTAGTGTGGGGCTCAAAACTGGACACAGTACTCCAAATGAGGCCTCACCAGTGCCGAATAGAGGGCAACAAGGGCACACTGTTGACTCATATTCAGCTTTTTGTCCACTGTAACCTCTAGGTCCTTTTCTGCAGAACTGCTGCCCAGCCATTTGGTCCCTAGTCTGTCGCAGTGCATGGGATTCTTCCGTCCTAAGTGCAGGACTCTGCACTTGTCCTTGTTGAACCTCATCAGATTTCTTTTGGCCCAATCCTCTAATTTGCCTAGGTCCCTCTGTATCCTATCCCTACCCTGCAGCATATCAACCACTCCTCCCAGTTTAGTGTCATCTTCAAACTTGCTATGGGTGCAGTCCACACCATCCTCCAGATCGTTGATGAAGATATTGAACAAAACCGGCCCCAGCACCGACCCTTGGGGCACTCCACTTGATACCGGCTGCCAACTAGACATGGAGACATTGATCACTACCCATTGAGCGCGACCATCCAGCCAATTTTCTATCCACCTTTCGTTCATTCATCCAGCCCATACTTCTTTAACTTGCTGGCAAGAACACTGTGGGAGACTGTATCAGAAGCTTTGCTAAAGTCAAGAAATAGCACATCCACTGCTTTCCCCTCATCCACAGAGCCAGTTATCTCATCATAGAAGGCAATTAGGTTAGTCAGGCAAGACTTGCCCTTGGTGAATCCATGCTGACTGTTCCTGATCACTTTCCCCTCCTTTAAGTGGTTCAGAATTGATTCCTTCAGGACCTGTTCCATGATTTACAGAGGAGCATGTTTTCAGACAGAGATATCCCTTAGAGGGTGATCCATTAATGGAGATTCTTTATGTCCTAGTAAAGAGGAGAGAATGGAAGATTATAAAATACAGGTAGGATCTGATGAGGAACAGTCAAATGAAAAAAATTCCCATTCAATTACATCATGTAATGGCACACTGCTAGAAACTGTCAGTTTATAAACTGATTTTATACCAATGCTATAATACTAAATAATAAGATGGGTGAACTAGAATGCCTCGTATTAAATGAGGATATTGATATAATAGTCATCACAGAAGCTTGGTGGAATTGTTACAGTAGGAATTGCCCCCAATCCCTGGGGTCCCCTGGGTAAGCACCAGCAGCGTACTTTGCTAACACTTTTACATGTAGTAGATTGGCGGTGGGGAAGAGTTTAAGGTTTTAATGTGGAATGGAAGGTTCCTTTGCAGGTTACATGAGGCCGAGCCAAGGGGGAATGGAATGGGTTAATTTGAAAATTCAGCCAGAACCAGACAATAGAAGCCCAAGGACTTACACAGACACACTCTCTGTGTGTCAAGCAGCAAAAAACTGCTTCTCAGCCCCAGCTGGCCATAAGAAATGAAAACAAAAGCTGAAAAAGTTGCAGGACTGACACATTTGCAAAGGTTGGCCCAGTGAGACTCAACAGTCTGCCCCGCAACCCTGGAACCAGTGTGTTATGGAAATTTAGGGGAGCTGCGGAGAGCCGGTTCGAACTGGTGCAGAGAGCAAAGAGCACGGGAAACGGGGGGGCTTCCTTCGCCGAGACGTCCCCAGGAACAACCAGGGCTTAAATCCCTCCCAAGAGTGGAAGCAAGCTGGAGATCTACAGCGGACCCCTGACGACCTGTGCACAGGGCAGAACTCCTGTCCAACCTTCCCCCTCTTATTCTTATGTTACACCCAGGCTTGGCCAACCTTAGGTTTTGCGTATGTGAGCATGAAAGTGGGTTAGGGCTCGGGCAATGACACTTTCTTCCTTTCTCTGAGTGACGCGGGGAGTAGCCAAGCACTCACCGCCACTGTTCCCTCTAAGCTGTGCGCATGTGCACGCGCACACAGATCCTAAACCCTGCGCACAAGGCGAAACACCGTGCGCACAAAAATTTGCACAGAAGCACAAACTTTTGCACAGAAGAAAATTTTTGCGCACATGGCCTGTCAAAAATGAGAGCGAACATTGCTCACCGCTGTTGTTTGGTTAATAAAGCTTTAAACTCAGTCACTTGGTGCGCTCCTTCATCTCCGTCCCTAAATATGTTGTGGCCTCAGCCTGATCACCTGAGGTTCTACGCAGATTGGTAACATAAATTTGTCACAGAATGAGGATAATGAAAGGGGCAAACATATATGAGAAGGACAGAACAGTTCGTGCAGGTGAGAGGGGTACTATATGTTAAAGAAAATGTAGAAATAAATGTGGGGGAGAGATAGCTCAGTGTTTTGAGCATTGGCCTACTAAACCCAGGGTTGTGAGTTCAAGTCTTGAGGGGGACATTTAGGGATCTGGGGCAACAAATCTGTCAGGGGACAGTACTTGGTTCTGTAGTGAAGGCAGGGGACTGGACTCAATGACTTTGAAAGGTCCTTCCAGTTGTAGGAGATTGGCATATCTCCATTTATTTCATTTTTTTAAAGTAAAAATCTGAGTGGTGACAGGCCTGAATGGAATCTCTACTGCACCTCTAATGCCAGTATGTCCTTTTTGAAATGAGCACGGGAAACGGGGGGGGGGGGGGCGCTCCCCTGGCCGAGACGTCCCCAGGAACACCCAGGGCTTAAATCCCTCCCGAGAGTGGAAACAAGTTGGAGATCTACAGCGGACAACCGATGAACTATGCACAGGGCAGTACTCCCGTCCAACCTTCCCCCTCTTCGTCTTATGTTACACCCAGGCTTGACCAGCCTTGGGTTGTGCGTGTGTGAGTGTGAAAGTGAGTTAGGGCTCGGGCTCTGAAGGGTTAAAATCCATGTGCTGCTTGTATAACAATCTGGCATATGGACTTGTGTCAACTTTTAGAGGCCCAAAAGTCCAGAGTTTAGCTAAGAGACCAGAGGACTAGTGAATAGTGATTAGCTAGGAGAAAACAGAATGAACAAGAGAGAGCCTGGCTTTGTTTATTAAACCTAGTCAGCAATATGCCAGATGTTGAAGCAGTAACTAAATAATTGTATCTTCTCTAAAGTTGCAAGTGTGGGACAAAGGCATCCTGTCCCTGTTGTGTTAGTTTCTTTTGGAGGGAGAAAATCTTCCCACAGACCAACCTTGAGTTTATGAAGGATTGGCATGTCAGAATAAAGATAAAGCCTCCCACCTGTCTTTCCCAGGGACCAAGCCTGCCTTAACACACAAAGAAAGCAATTCTTATTATCATATACTTTTCACTGTTTTTGCTTTAATCCCTAGGAATACATCTGTTAAATGATCAGAGGGGCTACTTCATTCCTATGGACCTCAAATTGAATTCAACATATACATATATGTTACTAATACATTTTATTAAAGTATTCATTAAGTGTTAATTTGTGAACTTGAGACCATGGGTGGAGACATTCTGTATCCTTTTGACCATTGGGGTAATGTGCTTATCTTGTCTTGCTGCTAGCCTATCCCGGGGTGTGAACTGCCCACCTTGTAGCTTTCCCCACCCATGGAAAAATCCATATATTCCATTGTAATCAATCGATTGGCAGTGTCTCTTCGCCTAATAAGCAAGGTGACACTCCGGCCGTGCTGTATGTAATAAACTCCTATGCTTGACCTCTACATGGTGTGGAATTTATGTGCTTCAGTTTGGGGGCTCGTCCGGGATTCAAGCTTGTGAGCTGATTGAGGATCTGAGACTGAAATCCAAAGGAAGTGAGTATGTTTATTATACCACCGCATTAGGCCAGGGATGGAAGTCTCTCATCCCCTTTCAGACACATCTTGTTTCCACTTTTTAAACCTAAGAGTGAAGGAACCTAGCCACGTGTAGTCCAAGCAAAGGGGTTAAATAAGCGTACCAATAGGGAGTAGAGACTTTTGCAAGAGGAACATGTACTGTTTAAATTAAGGGGTGTGTTACGGGTGGACTTGGATAAACCACCAGCGAGCGATTGGCCATGAGTTAAGCCCATGACTGGCTGGGTACGCAAGCGGTAGGCAGTGCAAACCTGGTGGTCCATTTCCTCATTGCACGTAACATTGCAAGTCCTGGGGGAGTGCCCCCCCCCCCAGGCAGGTGACGTACATGCTTTCGAATAGCACAAAGTCTCTGACCCATTTTAGGCTGCCGAGTGTGTTGGACCGTACAGTATTTAAACACGGAGGAGACATCCTCAATCAAGGCTATGGAGGTTGAGACCATAGCGTAAGAAAGGGGAAAATGGAACTGCTCATAAGGGCTGATAGGCTGTGGAGATAAAAATCGCGGCATTAGGGGAGGGAAACTTGCATCCCATAAGGTCAGCAGCTAGGGCGAGTACGGCCCATGGCAATAATTAGCCCTCGAGAATATTTGGAATACAAGCATGTCAAGATTCGACAGGCGGCAGTTAAAAGAGCAAATTACAATTCAGTCGGACCAGAGGCAGATCTGGTTACGTGGCGGAATAATCAGAAAAGCGACAAAACAAACAAGACCGTGATTGTTCTGCTAGATGTACTCAGCTTTAAGAAAAGAGAAAATGCAACTTTCAAATCTCAGAGCCAGACTCTGAAAGATATGAGCCTGTGCTCTAAATTATGCAACTGTCGGGAAATTGGAAAGGATCCCAGAGCAAAAGAATCACCATGCCTGGGATGCACCTCCAGAGTGGGAGGGGGAGAGCACACTCATGGCATTTGTCAGCCAACCGCTCCACCAGCTAACTATCTGTGGGAAAACTCAGCAGCACAACGGAAAGGGGTGGAATCAGAACCACCTTCATACGTTTCTTTGTGCAACAGGCCAAAATTAAGCACCCACAGAGATAATAAAGGAGCAACACGAGGATTAATTGCCCCAGGGGAGCAAGTACAGCGTATGGCTCCAATTAAAACACAGCTAATGAGGTTCAGAAATGTTAATGCGGAGGGTGAACCAACACGGGGACTTAGAACAGAAACAACTGAAATTTACCGTCCCTTCACCCCCCAGGAGAAACAGACACTATTGTCTGATTTACCCGAACTCAAATGCGATAACAAGACTACTGAGTTCTGGGACAAGCTGGATGGCCTGGCTGAAATGCACGGCCTCCATAGGAAGGATGTTCACATCTTGGTTAAGTGTAAATGCCCCAGAGATGTGTGGGACAACTTAGAAGATAAATGGAAGACAGGGCATTGGGCCGAAGATCACAACCCCAACCCAGCGGGAGGGGATCAGGCTGGAGAACCAGTGGGAATTCCAAACCCAGATGCAGGCAGTGTAACAGAATTCAGGAATGCACTATCTGCTGTTCTGGGAGCCCAGACTACCAACTGGGGAGCTCTGCAATTAGTGGTCCAGCAGAAGGGGGAGCCTGCCATGTCCTATGCTGAAAAGAAATGGAATGCATTCCGAGCTTATTCAGGTCTGGAGAATATAACATCCCGAGACCATGATGTATTCCTCCAAATCCTAAAGGAAGGACTGTCTGCAGACCACCAAGCAGTCCTGGCATTAGGCATCTCAGTGGGAGAAACGTACTGAGCAGTAATAACATGGGCCACAGAAGTAGAAAACAGCAAAAAGAAAAAGGTGGTAGCAACCACCCCCTCGGAGAAAGTGGCAGCAGTCTCAATGCAATTAGAACCACTACCTGCTTCACGTGCCATAAGCCTGGACATCGGGCACGTGACTGTAAAATTAAAAATAAAATCAAAATATGCAGTAATTGTAGAAGAAGCGGCCACTTAAAGGAAGACTGGGCAATGGCTAAACACGTGGAACAAACGTGATACAGCTAGTACCCAAGAACAAGATGAGAACAAACAAATCCAGGAGTTACTCAAACTCCTGGCTAGCAAATAGGTATCAGTGGCCTCGGTGGCTGGAACCGTCGGTGACCCCAGGATGTTTCTTAACGCACGAGTGGGGGACCGACCGTGCAGCATGTTAATAGACACAGGAGCCTCGGTATCAATAACCAGCCAAAATCTCCCCCTCACCTGTCGAACCATATGGATTGAAGAGGTGGGAGGGGGAAGATTAAAAGCAACCCTAAGCCAGCCAGTAGAAATAGAATTTGAAGATATGGTTATGGTCAGTCAGATCTGGGTTTGCCCCGAGCAGGGAGACACAATCTGCGGCATAGATCTCCTTAAGGAGCTCGGGGGAGTAATCAATCCCAGAGCTAGCTGCATTGAATGGGCCGGAGAGTCCAAACGGAAGAGATCCTCTCAAAATATAGCCATGATTGCTAGTAATAAGGTGTTAATACCAGAGTGGGGGGAAAGTCCAGTAGAAACACTGTGTTCCCTTCACCCTGAAGTGTGGGCAACAGATACACAAGACCGTGGGCTAGTAAACACGAAGCCTATATCTGTAGAAGGACCAACTCACAAAGCCTATAGGCAGTACCCAATTAAACCAGAAGCCTTAGAGGCAGTTAAAAATATAGTCACTAATTTGGAATCTAGAGGGGTCATTAGAAAACCCACCTCCACAACTAATTCCCCAATTTGGCCCATCAGGAAGCCAGACAGGACCTGGAGGTTAACTATATGTGATGGGACTGTTATCCCCTTACTAACATTCAGTGGTGGTGTTTTGATTGCTAGCCCCCAGTACCAAAAGGGGAAGGGTCGATGGGACTGACAGTCCCCAGGGGCAATGGGGAGAGGCCAATGCTCCAGGTCAGCCTGATTGACAGGGCGGGCAGGCGAATCAGGGAGTCAGGAGGCCAGGGTGGATCCTGTCCTCCTTGTGAGCTGCATTTGCTTGAGTCAGAGTGAGTGGGGCTGAGCTGAGGAGAGGGCAGAGGCCAGAGCTGAGCTGGGCCAGATCCAGAGGGGCCAGAGCACAGCCCAGAGACACAGACCTGCCCTGGGAGCAGAGGTGCAGCCCAGGGAGACAGACCTGCCCTGGGAGCAGAGCTGCAGCCCAGGGAGACAGACCTGCCCTGGGAGCAGAGGTGCAGCCCAGGGAGACAGACCTGCCCTGGGAGCAGAGGTGCAGCCCAGAGACACAGACCTGCCCTGGGGGGAGAAGCTGCAGCAGCCAGAGCCAGAGGGGCCAGGGAAGCAGCCCAGGGGGCTGGAGGCAGAGCAGCAGCAGCCGTGCAGAGGCAGAGGAGCTGGAGCTGAGGCAGAGCGGTGGAGCTGGGGCTGGAGCAGTCCGGAGCCGGGTGCGGTGAGCAGCTGGGGAGAGCGAGGGGAACCCTGGGCAGTGGGCCCAGTACAGGGAGACACCTCAGCCAAGGGGCCCTGCAGGCCAGACGTGCAGGGGGATCTAAACCCCGACAGGACGGGGGCGACGCTGGGAAGAAGGGTCCTGCCACCCAGAGCCTGCGAGCGTGTGGCCACCACCAGAGCAAGTATCCAAGCCACAGCGTCCCTGCAGCACAGCCAGGGCCTGAGAAGGAGCCTGGGACCTACAAAGGAACAGACTGACCTGCCCTGACATTGCAGAGACACTGTTGGGATGTTCCCTGCCACAGGGCGGGGTGATGTGTTTTCATTAGCCTTTCCCATTTTTCCTTATTCCTGTTCAAAAATTAATTGTTAATTAAATAATTTGCATTTGCTTTAAATTGTATGCAGTGATCAGTGGGTCAGGGAAGCATCCTGTTCAGAGAGAGCACCCCGGAATGGGGACACCCTAGCCCCTGACCTAGGTGACCACAGCAAGGTTGGGGGTCGAGCCCCCCAGGAATCCTGGGCCCAGCCTTGTTGGGGTGACGAGGACTCTGCCAGACAGGAGAGTGCAAGGGGAGTCCTCGAGGGCAGGGAGGCCTCTGGGGTAAAGGAGGTGGGAGTGAGGACTCAGATCCTTCCGCTAGCCCATTTCACCGGGGTAGTGCAGAGACAAGGAAAGTTCCCCACAATAGCGGGACTATTCCCCCACTTACATATAGATTACACCCACCTTAACCGGGTAACTCCAAAGAGACATCCTATTGTGGCTAACCCTGCCACTATCCTTAATTTGCTAAAACCAGGACACTCTGTAGTCACAGTCCTGGATATAGCTAATGGATTTTGGAGCATTCCCCTTGCAAAAGAGAGTCAGGAAAAATTTGCATTTACAGTAGGAGACCAGCAGTATACCTGGACCCGAGTGCCTCAGGGGTTCCATAATTCTCCCTCTATCTTTCACAGGGCAATGGTAGACACAGTAGTACAAGTGCCCTTAGGGGGGGATAAGGTGATTTTGCAGTATGTAGATGATCTGCTAATTGCCAGTTCAAATGAAAAGGACCATTTAAAAACCCTGAATAGACTGTTTATATACCTTCACAAGGCTGGATTTAAATTAAGTGCAAGGAAAGCCCAGTTACAGCAACAGAAGGTTATATACATGGGACATGAAATAGCACAAGGAATTAAGGCACTCACAGTAGATAGAAAGCAGGCAATTCTAGGGTTAAAAAACCACAGACAGTTAAGGAAGTCCGAAAAGTGCTAGGGACACTCAACTTTTGCAGAACATACATTTCAGAATACTCAGAGATGGTGGAACCAATTCAAAGCCTTACTAGAGGGGGAAAGCCTGCGAATGAATTAGTAATATGGGGAACAGAGCAAGAGGAGGCATTTGTAAAAATAAAAAAGGCTCTAACCTCCGCCCCAAGCCTGGGAAAGCCGTTCTACCTTCACTGCAGCCATAATAAACATTGTGCTTGCAAAATCCCAACTTCTCCATAGTGAGAGATAAGGGACTGAAAGTAGCTGAATACCTGAACATGGATGGAGAGATACAGGAATGTCTTGTAGATAGGGAAGAGGAAGTTAGGAAGGGTTAAGGAGGAGCCATTAGAAAATCCGGATTTAGTTTTGTATGTAGATGGATCAAGACAGTATGAGAATGGGGTGCCATATACAGGATGGGCAGTGGTAGTGAGTGATGGAACAGTAATGGTGTCAGGTCAGCTAGATGGATCAAAGTCAGCAAGGAAGAGGAGTTAACAGCTCTCACAGGGTTGGATAGGGCAAGAAACTCACAGTATACACAGACAGCAGATATGCATTCGGGGTAGTACACGACTACATGGATATATGGTCACACCGAGCTTTTATAACAACTGGCAAGCCAATTAATAATATGGAGGCAGTTCAAAGACTAACAGAAGGAGCCAAGTTACCATCAGAACTGGCAGTAGTAAAGATAAAAGCACATAATAAAATCTCAAGCGAAGAACAAATGGGAAATGACTGATAAACGGGCTAAAGAAATTGCACTAGCAAGTCCTGTTAAAGTTTGTGCAGCTACAGTGGCAGAAGAGGAAGTGAATTAAAAAATTATATGTTTCCATAAGCCCAGAAGAGAAAAGTACATTAGAAAAACAAGGCTCTGCGTATAAAAATCACCTCTGGCATGGGCCAGGGGGGAGGAGCTGGTAGCCCCAGAGTGTATAGGGGCTCTACTGCTTCATGCCATCTACCCTGGCATTGTCATCCTCCCTGCGGCGGGTGGGGGGGGGGGGCAGTCAGGGCTTTTTGCAGACAGGATGCAAAGATACATCAAAGTCTTGGACAGAAAGTTGAACGATTTATACAACCAAGTGAAGGAAAATCAAACCCAGCTGGATGATAACAACAGTTTAAACAAACCTGCGTTTAAAGCTCGGGATGTGGTAATGTGTTACATTTAACCAATTTTAGCTCTCACCTTTCTTTCTTTGTATAAGTAAACCTTTAGATTTTAGAAGCTGAAGGATTGGCATCAGCATGATTCTGAGGTGAGGTCTGAGTTATATATTGACCTGGGTGTGCGGCTGGTCATTTGGGATCTGAAAGACCAGTCATTACATTAAACTGGTTTTACAAAACCACTCATCATTAAAGGTACTGTTTTCGATGGGGATATAAGGACAGGAATATCTAAGGAAACGGCTTTTATGATTTCTTGTTAGCCATTCTGGTGAAACAGAAGTTTAATGTGTGTTGCTGCTTTGGTATAACGCATGGGAGAATATTCACCAGTTTTGGGGTCTGTCTGCCCTCTTTCTCAGCAGTTTGTCCTGAATATGGTATTTGCAGTTCTGATCCACAAAAGCACAGTTACAGATACCCTGGGAGCCCAGGTTGCTGTGGGGCTTCCCAGCCTCTCCACCTTCTCTGGGGATGAGTCCTTAGGGGCAGAGACACAGGCTGGGGAATACTCTTGTCCCCCAGTCCCCTGCCTAGGGCAGCTGGAGGATCTGGGGCTCCTTACAGTGGTTCTGTCTCCCCGATCAGCTCTTTTCATGGCCCAGCTCTGGTTACTCTCCTGAACAGGGGGTGGAGCCTCGGTGGACGAGGAAAAGCAGGGAGGGGGGCCTCCAGGGGGAAGAAGAAGGACGTGGGGGGGGGATCACCGAGGGGATGGGGCTCCAGGCCTGTGTCCCACGTTTACCTTTTGAAAAGTGTCCCTTGAATAGCCCCTGTCCCCAGCTGGTGCAGAGCCCATGGGTCATGCTGTACCCAGAGCACTCAGGAGGGGCCAGGACTGCAAAAGCAGAACAGCCCTGCAGCTTTTTTCATAACGCTTGGATGTTTAGCCAGAGACAGGACAGTGACAGGCCAGGTGTAATGGGAAACAGAATCCACATCCCTTCTCTTTATTGATTATTGACAGGAACTGTGACATCGGAGCGGCCACCAATACAGCTCTTTACGGGCCAACATCCCACCAGTCCCCTGGCTCTCCACAAACAAAGTCACTTTGTAAATACTACTGCCTGCTTTGGTCTCCCTCCCCCAGTATACTGTCCCCCTCACTAGCCTTAGACCTCGTCTGAACTTCTCTACAGGGTGAAGATCAGGAACTCATGGCATCTCGGATGTAATGGTCCAGGATGGAATAGTTGGCCCATGTTTATTGTCTCCCATGTCTCTGGAGCCAGGTAGTGAACTGACCCTTTGCTTGGTGAACAGCTTGATTATCCTCAAACGAAGCTGTTTGCTTTTGATGCTGTACACAATTGGGTTAATCAGAGGTGGGAGAAGCATGGAGATGTAGCCCAGGAGAATAAAAAGTAAGGGAGAAGAGCCCTTCCCAAAGCTTTGTATCAAAGACAAGCTGATCTCTGGTGTGTAGAAGAGCAGGATGGCGCAGAGGTGGGAGACACAGGTGTTCAGGGCCCTGAGGCATTCCTCGCGGGAGGCGATACTCAGCACAGATTTGAGGATCATCACATAAGAGAGGAAGATGAGCAACGAATCCAACCCCATCGTTAAGAGTTTAGTAAACAAGCCATAGATGATGATGTCTGTGATATCCGAACAAGCCATCGTCATGACCTGCCGTTGGAGGCAGTAGGATTGGGAGAGGACATTGGCTCGACAGTATTGGAACTGTTTCAGGAAAAAGGGAAGTGGAAGTATTATGACCATCGCTCTTACCGCTGCCACCAGCCCCATCTTGGCTATTCTCGGCAGGGTTAAGATGGAAGTATATCTCAGCGGGTTATGGATCGCGATGAAGCGGTCAAAGGCCATCAACAACAGCACAGAGGATTCAATGCACTGAAGCAAGTGGATGAAGAAGAGCTGGGCTAAACAGGAATCAAAGCTGATCTCCCTAGAGTTGAACAAGTATATGCCCAGTATCGTTGGCATGGTGGATAGCGATAAGCCAAGGTCTGTGATGGCCAACATGGAAAGGAAAATGTACATGGGCTCATGGAGGCTTGGATCTGTTTTTACCATGAACAGAATGAATGTATTTCCTACTATTGAAATAACATAAATATAGAAGAAGAGGATAGAAATCCAGAGATGTGCGGATCCATGACTCGGTAGCCCTGTGAGAAGGAATATTACAGATGTTAATTTTGTGTCATTGACAGCTGACATAATGTACTTGGCAAGTCCGAGGAGTTCTGAAATGTCCTTCCTAAAAGAAAAATAAGAGGAGATTAGATTATATTTAGTCAGTATTCATTCTGCTCTCAGTGCAGGACTACAGACTCCCAGAGCTCAAGGTAGATATGCAAAAACATACTCTTGGATTGATATAGTTCTGATTAGTCAGACTCGATCAGACTTGTAGTCCATGTACCCCAGTAACCAGTGGCCAGTTCCAGATGCTTCAGAGGAAGGTGGAAGAATCCCTGAAATAGTCAGCTATGAGATTACCTGCTCCTAGGGAGTTTCCCGTTGACACCCACTAGTTAGACATATTTTGTGGTGTAAATCAGGAAGGTTTAGAGACTCTTCAAAACTTTTTAAAAACAATTCTCTCTTCTGTAATTGGATTTTCTGGTTACTCTGTCCCTCTGTGAATCCTGGTAAGATCTTGGCCCCCTTGATATCTTGTGGCTGTGAATTCCACAACCGACCTGTGCACTGTATATTTTTACATTGTGACCTTAGGACATAAAACCTAAGAGTGGCCATACTGGGTGAGACTAAAGGTCCATCTAGCCCAGTATCCTGTCTTCAGCAGTCGCTTATGTCAAGTACCCCAGAGGGAATGAACAGAACAAGTGATGCATTGTCTATGAATTGATTTAGTGCTCTTTTGAAGTCTGTTATACCCTCCGCACAGACACCGTTTCTGGACCTTCACTTTAGAGTGTGGCACTTTGTATCATGCCATATGGGCAAATATATGGCAAGTGCATGGCGAGAACGGTTATTGTATATATATATACTGCACTGAAGCTATTTTTTAATTTGTTTTATAGCTTCATTATATTAATTTTTTTTCTGCCCTCTTGATAGTCCAGGTTATGCAGCTGCCTCTTTCCAGCATGTGGGATAATTTGTTAGGGTCAGGTCATAAGAACATAAGAGAGGTCATACTGGATCAAACCAAAGGTCCATCCAGCCCAGTATCCTGGCCACCGACAGTGGGCAATGTCAGATGCCCTGGAGTGACTGGACCTTATAGGTAATGATCAAGTGATCTCTTTGCTGAAATCTATCACCCTCCCCTGACAAACAGAGGCTAAGAACACCATTCCTTACCCATGCTGGTTAATAGCCATTAATGGACTTCATCTCCATGAATTTATCCAGTTCTCTTTTAAACCCTGTTATAATCCTAGCCTTCACAACCTCCTCAGGCAAGAAGTTCAACCGGTTGACTGTCTGCTGTGTGAAGAAGAACTTCCTTTTATTTGTTTTAAACCATCTTCCCACTAATTTCATTGGGTGGCCCCTAGTTCTTTTATTATGAGAACAAGTTAATACCTTTTCCTTATTCACTTCTTCCACACCACTCATAACTTTATATACCTCTATCATATCCCCCTTTAGTCTCCTCTTTTCCAAGCTAAAAAGTCCTAGCCTCTTTAATCTCTCCTCATATGGGGCCCGTTCCAGACCCCTAATAATTTTAGTTGCCCTTCTCTGAACCTTTTCTAATGCTAGTATATCCTTTTTGAGATGAGGAGACCACATTTGTACGCAGTATTCAAGATGTGGGTTTACTATGGATTTATATAAAGGCAATAAGATATTCTCCATCTTATTCTCTATCTCTTTTTTTAATGATTCCTAACATCCTCTTTGCTTTTTTGACTGCCGCTGCACACTGTGTGGACGTCTTCAGAGAACTATCCATGATGACTCCAACACCTCTTTCCTGATTACCTGTAGCTAAATTAGCCCCCATCATATTGTTGTATAGTTGGGGTTATTTTTTCCAATGTGCATTACTTTACATTGATCCACATTAAATTTCATTTGCCATTTTGTTGCCTAATCATTTATGGTCCTTAATTCAATAACAGGGATATCAACAGCCTCACAGCACAGTTTCATGTGTAAATTCAGTCAGAACCATGCTCCATTAACTCACCCTTACCAAATGCTCCCAGTGATATTCTCTGACCCCCAAGAATCCCTCAAAGAGAAGCTGAAGTGCTTGGCCTGGCCAATGTTGATGAAATCCAGAGACATCGATGATCCTACAGGCTCCCCTACTTCCTCACAGGACCTGCATCCTCTCCACATGCAATGGTCGGTAGATATTTGGAAAATTACAAGTTAAGAACTGAAAGTTATTTCAGCTGGGCAGGGAGGAGTTTGCATCACAAATAAGTCAATACTTCAAACCCTGGTATTACACTCATATCCACTTGAGTGTACAAGTTACTTCAGCCATGTTATGTAATTGGTAACGGGGGTCAATTAGATTAAACGTCTTTTACACTCCCCTTTTCTGCACCTCACCTAAACTCTTTGCTGAAAGACAGACCAGCGGTTCTGGTCTCTCATGACTTTTTGGAAAGTCATGCACAAGTCTTGCAGAGTTAGTGAGTGCATGTAGGGTGACCAGATGTCCCGATTGTATAGGGACAGTCCCGATATTCGGGACTTTCTCTTATATAGGCACCTATTACCCCCCACACTCTGTCCCGATTTTTCATACTAGCTATCTGGGCACCCTAAGTGCATGACTCTGAATGTTAGTCTTAGAAACAGCTTCTAGTCAGTGACCAGGAGACAGTATCATGCAACTGTTCACTGAACAGAGAGTTAATAACACAAACCCATTGCAAACAGTATGTGGAGCACTTCTGAAATACTTTCGAAAGCCAAAGCCATTAAGCAGTAAAGTAACCTCTGCTCCTTCCTGCAGAGATTGTAACAACTCTACTGCTGGCTTTAGATATACAGGCATGACATGAAAATTTGGTTTGTAATATTTGTATTACAGTGAATCGTTTTGGCATAACATTCACACCGCTGTACCTTAGTACGCACATGTCAGCCACAGGTACTGAACAATCGCGGACCAGCTTGACAAGTACAATTGCCCCACAGTGTGTTGTAGCCCAGTGCCCCGTCTGAGGGTAGGAGAATGGAGGGATTCCATTTCATAAGTGGGAAGGCTACAACGCCTGACATGTGGCATTCAGAGACCAGAGAGGGGGAAGAGATGCCCGTAGCCCTGTAACTATAGGGCAAAACTACGCCTTCTCGTACCTTTTATCACAAAGCAACGCAGCTCAGGATTCCTGCCTTCACAATCAAGCAAGAGAATAAAATCTTGGAAAATGCATGTGCTGATTAAAAGTCCAGTATCAAAGCAACCTGAGTAGATTCGGGAACTAGTCACTGACATGCTGTGGGGTCTCCTGTCACTCAGCCCCTGGCAGGATCAGGTCCAGAGCACTCAGCACCTCTAGAAATGGACCCTAATCTCTAGAAATCCTGACTCGGGGCATCCGGGTTTTAACACTCTAAGCTCTGGTTTCTGTGTAACTGGAAAAACCCACTGAGCACCTTGGGCACATACAGGGGAGGGGTTCCCAAGCTACGTAGTGCTGCCTGTCCTCCTGCCCCTCTGACTGAGTCACTCTGACAGCCCAGCTGAGTTCGGTGCGGTGGCACAGAACATCTGCCAATGGAAACAGCTCGCGGCCTTTCCCCTTTATTTCTCATTTTAAAGATAGTGAAACCTGCCAACGTACCCAATTCCTGCTAGAAGAGGAGTCACTGACACCAGAGGTTTTCACCCTAAAGGACAAGGAGTCATCGGAGAGGTTGCACGGGCAGCCAGCAGGCAGTGTCTGTTCAGACAGGGAGGCAGCTGTCTTTATGAAGCATGCCGGCACATTCCCTTGGGGGCCACTTGGCCAGCAGGGAACCTCAGCTGCTTGGCTTAGTGTGCACCAACTTTAACCCCCATCAGGGACAATGGCAAACTGCAGGAGGCCAAATCACAGGGGATGTGTAGTGATGTTACCTAATTTCAGTGCGGCATTATCTATGCTGCAGGCTCTATTCCTGGAATCCGGGCTTGTCATGACAGTTCGAATGGTTCTGATTAGTCACATGGCTCCCTGGAGGGCAGCTGAATTGTAACGCTGATGCCCTCAAAGCTGTGATTTTGCTGAAATAAACTAAAATCGAATAATAATATGGGGGCTGATTACTCCCTGGCAGCTCCCTTTCCTGCATTACAAACCACGGGTGGAGGGCAGGGAAGCGGGGGGAGAGATTCCACAAGGTGGAGTCCAAATTTAGGTTGTTAGGTAAGAGATTGAAGTCCAGGACCTCCGAGGTAGCATTCTCTGAAAGATTTCCAGTTCCATGTGCAGGGGAAGTGAGACAGGCAGAACTGAAGGGTTTTGGAGCATTGCTGAAAGGATGGTGTAGAGAGGAGGGGTATAGATTTATTAGGAAGTGGGGGGAAAAATTGAAAGTAGGAAGCCTATACAGGAAGGCTGGGCTCCACATAATCCAAAATGGAACCATGTTGCTGGCACTTACAATTGAAAGTGTGGTAGAGGAATTTTTAAAGTAAGGGCTGGGGACAAGCCAACAGGTGCAGAGGAGCACGTTTTGAGACTGAGGTATCACTTAGGGGGTGATCCATTAATGGAGATTCTTTATGTCCTAGTAAAGAGGAGAGAATGGAAGATAATAAAATACAGGTAGGATCTGATGAGCAAGAGTCATATGAAAAAAAGTCCCGCTCGATAGCATCATGTAATGGCACACAGCTAGAATCTGTCAGTTTATAAAGTGCTTTTATACCAGTGCTCTAAGTCTAAATAATAAGATGGGTGAACTAGAATGCCTCATATTAAATGAGGATGTTGATAGAATAGTCCTCACAGAAGCTTGGTGGAATTGTTATAGTAGGAATTGCCCTCAATCCTTGGGGTCCCCTGGGGAAGTACCAGCAGCGTACATTGCTAACACTTTTCTATGGAGTGGATTGGCGGTGGGGAAGGGTTAAAGGTGTGAATGTGGAATGGAAGGTTCCTTTGCAGGTTACAAGAGGCCGAGGGGGAATGGAATGGGTTAATTTGAAAATTCAGCCAGGACCAGAGAATAGAAGCCCAAGGACTTACACAGACACACTCTCTGTGTGTTAAGCAGCAAGAAACTGCTTCTCTGTGAGAAATGAAAACAGAGGCAAACTGTGATGGTGCTCCCCGTGGTAGCCCGCTGAGGTCACTCAATCAGGGTGAACTGCAAACAGAACGGGGCAGAGAAACCCCAAATGCTGGTGGATTTTCCAATACTTAGATTTACCAAGCCAGCACAAAACTTACTGGTTACTAAGTCACTGGTTACTAGTTCAAACAACGCAGATCCCTTTAAGTACCCAGCCTCAGGCCTCCATTCAGACAGACACTGTCATATATGAGGATGATTACTGAAAATCTTAATTCATCATATAAAAGAACAGGTTCTTCCGATCCCGAAGGATCAGCCCCAGATCCAGGTCAAATAATAACTTAGATCTTACCCCAAATACATGCTTCTAGTTAATTCTTATTAACTAAACCAAAATTTATTAAAAAAGAAAAGAAAGAGAGTGTTGATTAAAAGACCAATATACAGACAGACTTGAATTTAATTCTTGAGGTTTAGATACATAGCAGAGATGAGCTTGTAGTTGCCAAAAGTCCTTTTAGAAATAGTCCATAGGTTATAGTCCAATGTCCATATTCAGGGTGACTCCTGTTAATGACTGGGGATTTCAATCCTTATGGCTCTGGGTTTCCCCTTCTTGAAACCCAAAGCAGATCTGAGATGAAAAAGGATCGTGTCCCAGGTTTGTATACAGTTTTAGCAGGCTTTTGGCCTGAGAAAACAATAGGCTTAACTTTCCTTCTCCCAAACATAATGGCAATTAGCACAGGGTACTGTATCCATTACACAGTTCAGACACAGATTATCACAATCTTCACAGAGACATAGACAATAATACTATTTCACTTAAATAACTTCCTAAATGTTAATATTGCTCTTTTGATCTTTGAATCAAAGCTATAGCCCATAGACAAGACTTGTTTGCTTATAGCACAAGAGCTGAAAAAAATCTACTCTTCTATCTCTAACAATCCAGGCTTGCATTTCAAAGCTCTATTCATTTACATATCTTCCTAACCAGTCATTAAGGTTTGGCCATAGGTCAGGTCAGTCTGTGAGTTCATTAACTTTTTCTGGCCCTGTTACCTTTCATTGAGATATTATATTACTCATAATATCACACAAACAAAGCTGAAAAAGTTGCAGGACTGACACATTACACACTTGGAAAGGTTGGCCTGGTGAGACTCAACAGTCTGCCCCGCGACCCTGGAGCCAGTGTGGTATGGAAAGTTAGGGGAGCTGTGCAGAGCCGGTTCGAACTGGTGCAGAGAGCAAAGAGCAAGGGAAACGGGGGAGCTCCCCTGGCTGTGACATCTCCAGGAACACCCAGGGCTTAAATCCCTCCCAAGAGTGGAAGCAAGTCGGAGATCTACAGCGGACCCATGACGATCTGTGCACAGGGCAGAACTCCCATCCACTCTTACCCCTCTTCTTCTTATGTTACACCCAGGCTTGGCCAGCCTTGGGTTCTGCATGTGTAAGTTTGAAAGTGGGTTAGGGCTCGGGGACTAACACTTTCTTCCTTCCTCTGAGTGATGTGGGGCGTACCCAGGCACTCACCGCTGTTGTTTGGTTAATAAAGCTTTAAAACTTAATCACTTGGTGTGCTCCTCTTCTCCGCCCCTAAAGATCCTATGGCCTCAGACTGTTCAGCTGAGGTTCTAGGCAGATTGGTAACATAAATCTGTCACAGAATGAGGATAATCAGAGGGGAGAAAATATATGAGAAGGACAGAACAGATCATGCTGGTGAGAGGGGCACTGTATGTTAAAGAAAGCGTAGAAACAAATGAAGTAAAAATCTGCGTGGTGACAGTCCTGGATGGAATCTCTACTGCACCTGCAGAGCGCCCCCTACCTGCCATGCTGTAGAGAGCAGGGATCACAAGGAGCCAGTTATAGAGGTTTCATTACCCAGCCTGTTCTCCCTCTGGCACATCAGAGTTTAGAGCAGCCTCGGCAGTTGGCGAACGTCTACCTCATTTCTACAGCTTCCAAGAGCACAGCACACACAGGCCATTTCCCTACGGATCAGTGCCACCACAGAGTGCCCTCTGGGGGCTTGTTTTAGATGTGCAGTCGCCCTGGTCTTCCCTCTGGCGTTCTCACAATGACTTACTCTCAGCCTGGAATATTTAAAAGAAGAGCTCCCTTTGGGGGATCACATTTATTCAGGCTTCTCCAAAAAACAAGTTCTCCTACCCTTCTCTTTGACCAGTCTGCTTTACTCATGAACACCCTAACATCCTTGTTGCTGGTGTCTGCATTGCTTCAAACATGCTGCAACCTCTTTTCCCCTGACCTCCCTCCACCCATCAGTTACCACTGGGCTCTGCCCCTTGTGCTCCACTTCCCCTGAGGCCAGAGCCAGGCCATGGTAAGAGTTACTGTGATGTTCTTTGATCAAAGTATGACCATACAGATCACTTTTGCAAAAACTCTTATATGTTTGCAACAAACTTGTACAAAATGTGGCATGTAAGAGGTCTATGAAAAGCATATGATTTGCTGGTTATGGTTGTGCTATCTGTATGCATCTATCATTAAAGTGTTTGAAGGTATGACTATTGGCTCTATACCTGGATTTCAAATGTTTGCTCCTGGGGTCTTGCCCTCAGAGTAGTGAGGCTGCAAATCTTGGAGGGACTATTCAAATTATGGGGCTCCTCAAGAAACACTTAACTGATAATGGACCCTGGGAGAGGCCCATCTACACTGAATGGATTGTCCTGCAAATGTGCTGTCTGGGTATAGGTAATGATTTCCTTCTGTGACTAGGCAAAATAATGATGTCCATGTGACTTGCCCATGTTATTCCAAACCCCAACTTGTCACCTGTAATTTTCCACTAGGTGTGCTGAGGGCTTTGTTTGAATCAGTAGTTTACCCTCCTCATGGCAGACCTCATAAAAAGCTATAAAAATAATCACCTCAAGTTTGCTTCTTTGCAGTTCGAGTGTCTGGACTATGGAGTGATACTAATGGAAGCATTCTAACCAATGGGGTGAGGGCCTTCCAGTGATTTGGAAGCAACCAGAAACTTATCAAGACAGCAGCTTATTCCATTACTGCTACAAGCCTGACATAAGAACTTTGCATTTATTGTACGTATTTGACTCCTTTAACCAATTTTAACTCTCACCTTTCTTTCTTTCTTTCTTTCTTTCTTTCTTTCTTTCTTTCTTTCTTTCTTTCTTTCTTTCTTTCTTTCTTTCTTTCTTTCTATAAAACTTTAGATTTTAGATGCTAAAGGATTGGCATCAGCATGATTCTGAGGTGAGGTCTGAGTTATATATTGACCTGAGTGTGCGGTTGGTCATTTGGGATCTGAAACACCAGTCAATTACATTAAACTGGTTTTAAAAAAACACCCATCGTTAAATCTACTGTTTTTGATGGGGATATAAGCACAGGAATATCTAAGGAAACTGCTTTTATGATTTCTTGTTAGCCATTCTGGTGAAACAGAAGTTTAATGTGTGTTGCTGCTTTGGTATATCTCATGGGAGAATATTCACCGGTTTTGGGGTCTGCCCTCTTTCTCAGCAGTTTGTCCTGAATTTGGTATTTGCAGTTCTGATCCACAAAAGCACAGTTACAGCTACCCTGGGAGCCCAGGTTGCTGTGGGGCTTCCCAGCCTCTCCACCTTCTCTGGGGATGAGTCCTTAGGGGCAGAGACATAGGCTGGGGAATACTCTTGTCCCCCCAGTCCCCTGCCTAGGGCAGGTGGAGGATCTGGGGCTCCTTACAGTGGTTCTGTCTCCCCGATCAGCTCTTTTCATGGCCCAGCTCTGGTTTCTGTCCTGAACAGGGGGTGGAGCCTCGGTGGACGAGGAAAAGCAGGGAGGGGGGCCTCCAGGGGGAAGAAGAGGGACAGGGGTGGGGTCACCGAGGAGATGGGGCTCCAGGCCTGTGTCCCACGTTTACCTTTTGAAAAGTGTCCCTTGAATTGCCCCTGTCCCCAGATGATGCAGAACCCATGGGTCATGCTGTTCCCAGAGCAATCAGGAGGGGCCAGGACATCAACAGCAGAAAAAACCCACCACTTTTTTCATAACACTTGAATGTTTAGCCGGAGACAGGCCAGGGACAGGCCAGGTGTAATGGGAAACAGCATCCACATGCTTTCTCTTTATTGATTATTGACAGGAACTGTGAGGTTGGAGCTGCCACCAAAACAGCTCCTTATGGGCCAACATCCCACCGGTCCCCCTGGCTCTCCACAAACACAGTCACTTTGTAAATATTGCTGCCTGCCTTGGTCTCCCTCCCCCAGTACCCTGTACCCCTCACTAGCCTTAGACCTCGTCTGAACTTCTCTACAGAGTGAACATCAGGAACTCATGGCATCTCAGATGAAATGGTTCAGGATGGAATACTTGTCCCATGTTTTTTGTCTCCAGTATCTCTGGAGCCAGATAGTGAACTGACCCTTCACTTGGTGAACAGCTTGATTATCCTCAAACGAAGCTGTTTGCTTTTGATGCTGTAGACAATTGGGTTAATCAGGGGTGGGAGAAGCATGGAGGTGTAGCCCAGGAGAATGAGAAGTAAGGGATAAGAGTCCTTCCCAAAGCTTTGTATTACAGTCAAGCTGATCTCTGGTATGTAGAAGAGCAGAATGGCGCAGAGGTGGGAGACACAGGTGTTCAGGGCCCTCAGGCATTCCTCGTAGGATGCGATGCTCAGCACTGTTTTGAGTATCATCACATAAGAGAGGAAGATGAGGAGAGAGTCCAACCCCATTGTTGAGAGTTTAGTAAACAATCCATAGATGATGTTGACTGTGATATCGGAACAAGCCATCGTCATGACCTGCCGGTGCAGACAGTAGGAATGGGAGAGGACATTGAGACGACAGTATTGGAACCGTTTCAGGAGAATGGGGAGTGGAAGTATTATGACCATCGCTCTTACCGCTGCCACCAGCCCCATCTTGGCTATTCTCGGCAGGGTTAAGATGGAGGCATATCTCAGCGGGTTATGGATTGCGATGAAGCGGTCAAAGGCCATTAACAACAGCAGAGAGGATTCAACGCACTGAAGCAAGTGGATGAAGAAGAGCTGGGCTAAACAGGCATCGAGGCTGATCTCCCTAGAGTTGAACAAGTATACGCCCAATATCGTTGGCATCGTGGATAGCGATAAGCTAAGGTCTGTGACGGCCAACATGGAAAGGAAAATGTACATGGGCTCATGGAGGCTTGGATCTGTTTTTACAATGAACAGAATTACTGTATTTCCTACTATCGAAATAACATAAATATAGAAGATGAGGATAGAAATCCACAAATGTGCATCTCCATGACTCGGTAGCCCTGTGAGAAGGAATATTACAGATTTTAATTTGGTGTCATTGACAGCTGACATAATGTACTGGGCAAATCCGAGGAGTTCTGAAATGTCCTTCCTAAAAGAAAAACAAGAGGAGATTAGATTATATTCAGTTAGTAATCATTCTGCTCTCAGTGCAAGTCTACAGACTCCCAGAGCTCAACGTATATAAGCAAAAACATAGTCTTGGATTTATATAGTTCTGATTAGTCAGACTCGATCACACTTGTAGTCCATCTACCCCTGTAACCCATGGCCAGTCTCAGATGCTTCAGAGGAAGGTGGAAGAAGCTCTGAAATAGGCAGGTATGAGATAACCTGCTCCCAGGGAGTTTCCCGCTGACACCCACTAGTTAGACATGCTTTGTGGTATAAACCAGGAAAGTGTAGAGCTTCTCCAAAACTTTTTAAAAACAATTCTCTCTTCTGTAATTGGATTTTCTGATTTCTCTGTCCCCCTTTGAATCCTGCTAAGATCTTGGCCCCATTGATATCTTGTGGCTGTGAATTCCACAGCCTACCTGCGCACTCTATGATTTTACCATTGTGACCTTAGAAGATAAAAATGTAAGAGTGGCCATACTGGGTGAGACTAAAGGTCTATCTAGCCCAGTACCCTGTCTTCGGCAGTCGCTTATGCCAGGTACCCCAGAGGAATGAACAGAACATCTCATCATCAAGTGATGCATTGTCCATGAATTGATTTAGTTCTCTTTGGACTCTATTATACCCTTCACACAGACACCCTTTCTGGCCCTTCACTTTTTAGTGTGGAACTTTGTATCATGCCATATGGGAAAATATATGTCAAGTGCATGGCAAGAACAGTCACTGTATTTATGTATCCTGCACTGAGGCTATTTTTAAATGTGTTTTATAGCTTCATTATATTCATTGTTTTATTTCTGCACTCTTGATAGTCCTGGTTATGCAGCTGCCTCTTTCCAGCATATGGAGTAATTTTTTAGGGTCAGGTCATAAGAACATAAGAACATAGGTCCATCCAGCCCAGTTTCCTGGCCACCGACAATGGCCAATGCCAGGTGCCCCGGAGTGAGTGGACCTAACAGGTAAAGATCAAGTGATCTCTATGCTGATATCCATCACCCTCCCCTGACAAACAGAGGCTAAGGACACCATTCCTTACCCAGTGTAACGATGCTGGTTCTGGCAAGACCCAACTGAGAGTGCCAGTTCAGGACAAATCGCTTCAAACAGGGCAACTACAGCCCAAGGCTGGGGTTTTTCCACCTCTAAGGCAAACCAAACCAGACAGACAGAGGAGACTTTGGTTTTACCCCACTGGCTAACCACAAGTCACACAAGCAACTCCCTTAGACACTCCAGTTTCCCAGTCTCACCACCAGAGCCACTTGTTATGGGGACAAATGGTCATGAAAACCGATGCCCCAGTAAAAGAAAATAGGTTCTCCCGATCCCAGCGGACCGAACCTCAGAGCCAGGTCAATATACAACTTAAATCTTACCCACAAATCACGCTGTTGCCAATCCTTTAGAATCTAAAATCTAAAGGTTTATTCATAAAAGGAAAAAGGTATAGGTGAGAGCTAGAATTGGTTAAAAGGAATCAATTACATACAGTAATGGCAAAGTTCTTGGGTCAGGCTTGCAGAGATGGAATACTGCAGGTTCAAATCAAGCCTCTGGATTACATCCCCAGCTGGGATGGGTCCTTCAGTCCTTTGTTCAGAGCTTCCATTTGTAGAAAGGTTCCTCCAGAGGTAAGAAGCAGGAAATGAAGACAAAATGGAGATGAGGCAGCTGCCTTTTATAGTTTCTTCCAGGTGTAAAGGCACCTCTTTGTCCTTACTGTGGAAAATCACAGCAAAAATGGAGTCTGGAGTCACATGGGCAAGTCCCTGCATAATTTGCTGAGTCACAGGCGTGTCTGCCTTCTCTCAATGGGCCCATTGTATCGCTGATGGCTCTTAATGGGCCATCAAGCCGGCCTAGCAGAGCTGATAGCTTGTCCTGGGTCCCAGAAGCCCAGCCCCAGTTTGAAATACAGACATACATATAAAGCCATTGAACTACAGACAGTATAAAGCCAATATTCATAACTTCAACTACAAAACTGATACATACATATAAGTGGCATAATCATAACCAGCCAAACATAACCCGGTCTTAGACACCTCATTTGACCCCCTTTATACAAGATTTGGTGCCACTACAGGACCTTGGTTGTAACAATGATCTATATGGTCCCAGTTATTGTCAATAACGTCACACCCAGCCATTAATGAACTTCATCTCCATGAATTTATCAAGTTCTCTTTTAAACCCTGTTTAGTCCTAGCCTTCACAGTCTCCTAAGGCAAGGAGTTCCACAGCTTGACTGTGCGCTGTGTGAAGAAGAACTTCCTTTTATTTGTTTTAAACCTTCTGCCCACTAATTTCATTGGGTGGTGTGACAGAACCAGACAAGTGGGGTACAGAAGTCTGATCGAAGGCAAATATACTGGCCATTGGATGAATAGTTTTCTGTTCCCTGAGTGACCAGAGCAGGGGCTGCACTAGAACAAGCAGGAACTTTCTGGAACCAATTTAAGGCAGGCAGGCTAATTAGGACACCTGGAGCCAATTAAGAAGAACCTGCTAGAATCAATTAAGACAGGCAGACTAATCAGGGCACCTGGGTTTTAAAAGGAGCTCCCTTCAGCTTGTGGTGTTGTGTGCGAGGAGCTGGGAGCAAGAGGCACCCAAGGAGTTGAGAGTGAGAAGAGTTGAAGGACTGAGGAGTACAAGCATCAGCAGACCATCAGGAGGAAAGTCCTGCAGTAAGCATAAAGAAGGTGTTGGGCGGAGGCTGTGGGGAAGTAGCCCAGGGAGTTGTAGCTGTCATACAGGTGTTATAGGAAACCCTATAGACAACTGCAATCCACAGGGCCCTGGGCTAGAACCTGGAGTGGAGGGCGGGCCCGGGTTCCCCCCAAACCTCCCAACTCCTGATCAGACACAGGAGGAATTTGACTGTGGGTTCTACCAGAGGGGAAGATCTCTGAGGCAATCAAAATCCGCCAATAAGCGCAGGACTCACCAAGGTCGAGGAGGAACTTTGTCACAGTGGCCCCTAGTCCTTCTATTATGGGAACAAGTAAATATCTTTTCCTTATTCACTTTCTCCGCACCACTCATAACTTTATGTACCTCTATCATATCCCCCCTTAGTCTCCTCTTCCAAGCTAAAAAGTCCTAGCCTCTTTAATCTCTCCTCATCTGGGACCCATTCTAGATCCCTAATCATTTTAGTTGCCCTTCTATGGACCTTTTGTAATGCCAGTATATCCTTTTTGAGATGAGAAGACCACATTTGTACGCAGCATTCAAGATGAGGGAGCACCATGGATTTATATATGGGCAATAAGATATTCTCCATCTTATTCTCTATCCCATTTTTAATGATTTCTAACATCCTGTTCGCTTTTTCGACTGCCATTGCACACTCTGTGGACGTCTTCAGAGAACTATCCATGATGACTCCAAGATCTCTTTCCAGATTAGTTGTAGCTAAATTAGCCCCCATCATATTGTTGTATAGTTGGGGTTATTTTTTCCAATGTGCATTACTTTACATTGATCCACATTAAATTTCATTTGCCATTTTGTTGCCCGATCATTTATGGTCCTTAATTCAATAACAGGGATATCAACAGCCTCACAGCAAAGTTTCATGAATAAATTCAGTCAGAACCATGCTCCATTAACTCACCCTTACCAAATGCTCCCAGTGATACACTCTGACCCCCAAGAATCCCTCCAAGAGAAGCTGAAGTGCTTGGCCTGGCCAATGTTGATGGAATCTAGAGAAGTCGCTCATCCTACAGGGTCCCCTACCTCCTCACAAGACCTGCATCCTCTCCCCATGCAATGGCCGGTAGATATTTGGAAAATTACAAGTTAAGAACTGAAAGTTATTTCAGCTGTGCAGGGGAGGAGTGTGCCTCACAAATGAGTCAATACTTCAAACTCTGGTATTACACTTATATCCACTTGAGTGTACAAGTTACTTCAGACATGATATGTATTTGGTAACGGGGGTCAATTAGATTAAATGTCTTTTACACACCCCTTTTCTGCACCTCACCTAAACTCTTTGCTGAAAGACAGACCAGCGGTTCTGGTCTCTCATGAGTTTTTGGAAAGTCTTGCACAAGTCTTGCAGAGTTATTGAGTGTACGACTCTGAATGTTAGTGTTAGAAACAGCTTCTAGTCAGTGACCAGGAGACAGTATCATGCAACTGTTCACTGAACAAAGAGTTATTGCACAAATCCATTGCAAACAGTATGTGGAGCACTTCTGAAATACTTTCTAAAGCCAAAGCCATTCAGCAGTAAAGTAACCCCTGATCCCTCCTGCAGAGATTCTAACAACTCCGCTACTGGCTTTAGATATACAGGTATGACATGAAAGTTTGGTTTGTAATATTTGTAATACAATGAATAGTTTTGGCATAACATTCACACCGCTGTACCTTAGTACGCACATGTCAAACACAGGTACTAAATCATCTCGGACCTGCTTGACAAGCACAGTGGACCCACAGTGTGTTGTAGCCCAGTGCCCAGTCTGAGGGTAGGAGAATGGAGGGATTCCATCCCATGAGCGGGAAGGCAACATCGCCTGACATTTGGCATTCAGAGCCCAAAGAGGGGGAAGAGATGCCCGTAGCCCTGCAACTATACTTACTATACTTACAAAAATATGCCCTCTCGGACTTTTTATCACAGAGCAATCTAGCTCAGGATTCCTGCCTTCACAATCAAGCCAGAGAATAAAGTCTTTGAAAATGCATGTGCTGATTAAATGTCCAGAAGCAAATAAACGCGAGTCGATTTGGGAACTAGTCACTGACATGCTGTGGGGTTTCCTGTCACTCAGCCCCTGGCAGGATCAGGTCCAGAGCACTCAGCACCTCTAGAAATGGGACCCTAATCTCTAGAAATCCTGACTCGGGGCATCAGGCTTTTTAACACTCCAAGCTCTGGTTTCTGTGTAACTGGAATAACCCACTGAGCACCTTGGGCACATATAGGGGAGGGGTTCCCAAGCTACGTAGTGCTGCCTGTCCTCCTGCCCCTCTGACTGAGTCACTCTGACAGCCCAGCTGAGTTCGGTGCGGTGGCACAGAACATCTGCCAATGGAAACAGCTCACAGCCTTTCCCCTTCACTTCACATTGTAAAGATAGTGAATCCCACCGACATACCCAATTGCTGCTAGACGAGGCGCCGCTGACACCAGAGATCTTCACCCTAAAGGAAAAGGAGTCATCAGAGAAGTTGCACAGGCTGCAGGAAGTATCTGTTCAGACAGGGAGGCAACTGTGTTTATAAAGCATGTCTGCACATTCCCATGGGGGTCACTTGGCCATCAGGGAACCTCAGCTGCTTGACTTCATGTGCACCAGCTTTAACCCCACAGAGGGCCAATGGAAAATTGTAGGAGGCCAAATCACAGGAGATGTGTGGTGATGTTACCTAATTTCAGTGCGGCACCAGTCCTGCTGCAGGCTCTATTCCTGGAATCCGAGCTTGTCACGTCAGTTCGAATGGTTCTGATTAGTCACATGGCTTTCTCGAGGGCAGCTGAGGTGTAACGCTGATGCCGTCAAAGCTCTGAATTTCCTGAAATAAAATAAAATCAAATAATAATATGGGGCCAAGGGTGGAGGGCAGGGAAGCGGGGAGAGAGATTCCAGAAGGCTCGCGACATGGAAATTTCCCTTGCATCCTTCCAGTAGGGACCGTTCCCTTCTCCACGAGGAACAAGGAATAAGGAGGAGGATTTCGGAGGGGAGTGTGGGAGTGTGACAGGGATGCCGGACGTTACGGTAAAGTCACCAGACCGGTGTTTTCAAGCCAATGCAAACAATGGAGGAACAGACACAGGAGCCTCGTCTTGGGTGGTCTAGCTGGCAGAAAGTAGTCCGAGGGCAAAGGTCAGCCTCACAGCTTGACCTTGTAACACACAGAGCACAGAGCACTGTAGTGACTGGGCCCATACTCACACAGGTTTCAGCAAAGGCTGCTTCCCCAAGAAAGGAGCAAAGAGATGAGAAGATGCTCTCGGAGACCCAGGGAAACAAGGCTGGATCAAAGCAGGGGTGTAGCCACAGGTGGGCCTGGGGGGCTAGGACCCCCTTACTTAATATCCAAGCCCAATCCACTAGCTGGGAGTCCCAACTCCAACTCAGTGTCCAGCTGTATCCCTCTCCTGCCAGTCTGGAGCACTGATAGTTGGGGTTGGTCCTGCTTTGAGCAGGGGGTTGGACTAGATGGCCTCCTGAGGTCCCTTCCAACCCTGAGATTCTATGATTCTATGATTCTATGATTTCCTGGTCTCTTGCCCCAGATTTTGGTGTGCCTCATGGGGGCAAGTTTGGGCCAGTAGTGGATTAGCCACTGATTCTGCCCAATGGTGTCACCCTGCTCCGTTCCGCTCATCGGACACTCCTGTAGTGAAGTGGGGGATTGCCCCTCGACCCCCATCCAGCTGCCGGAGAGCAGGTCGGGGTGCTGGAATAGCACTGGGCGGTAGGAGTGGGGCAAGCCCAGCATCTCAGAATCACTAGGTGGGGGAAACGGAATAGGCCCCCACCGCCTGACCACTTTCCCTGACCCCACTCCCCAACAGGGGCACTGGGTGCAAACCCCTGTGCCCTTAACCCCATTTCCCCAGCAGGAGGGGGGCTGCAGAAGGGACGGAGAGGGAACCTCAGTTTTCCTGGCTGAGCTAGGGGCCATAGAGAACCCTAATCTGCCTCTGTAGGAGGAGATGGGGCTCCTGAAAGTTGGGCCCACCCGGTTTTCCTATTCTAGCAACACCGCTGCTACCAAGAGCCTCTTGGCTTCCCAAAAGAATGTAAGGGGGGGGAGGGATAGCTCAGTGGTTTGAGCATTGGCCTGCTAAACCCAGGGTTGTGAGTTCAATCCTTGAGGGGGCCATTTAGGGATCTGGGGCAAAAATTGGGGATTGGTCTTGCTTTGAGCAGGGGGTTGGACTAGATGACATCATAAGGTCCCTTCCAACCCTGATATTCTATGATTCTAAGTTGGATCATTTCTGTTTCTCCATCTCCAGCAAAGCCTGTCTAACTTAGCTTGTAGTCATATGTGAGCAGGGCTGGGTTAACTCTTCTGGGGGCCCAGGGCTCTTAGAATTTGTGGGGCCCCTAGGCTCCAGGGTGGGGACAAAGATGAGGGTTCAGAGTGCGGGAGGGGGCTGTGGGTTGAGGCAGGATGTTGGGTGCAGGAGGGGATGAGGACTCTGGCGCTGGGGTGGGTCTGAGGATGAGGCGTTTGGAGTGCAGGAGGGGGCTCGGGCATGGGGTTGGGGTGAGGTGTGGGTTCTGTGTAGGAGTTACGGTGTGGGAGAGGGCTCAGGGTTGGAGTGTGCGGTCTGGGCGAGACTTGGGCTCAGGGTTGGGGAAGGGGGTTGGGGTCTGGGTCACTTACCTGGGGCAGGTCCCATTTGGTTGGGGGGGAGTGCAGCTGGCCCCATGCGGCTTTGCTCTTGCCTGCAGGTACCACCCCCCACAGCTGTGGAAGGAGCTTCCTGATGCTCGTAGCGGCTCGAGCAGGGGAGCAGGGGAAGACAGTGCCCTGTCACTCATTCTCAGCTTCTGGCAAACAGAGGCTAGGGACACCATCCCTGCTGATCCTGGCTAATAGCCACTGATGGACCCCTCCTCCATGAATGTATGCAGTTCTTTTTTGAAACTTGCTATAGTCTTGGCCTTCACAACATCCTCTGGCAAGGAGTTCCACAGGTTGACTGTGCGTTATGTGAAGACATACTTCCTTTTGTTTGTTTTAAACCTGCTGCCTGTTAATTTCATTTGGTGGCCCCTTGTTCTTGAGTTATGAGAAGTAGTAAACAACACTTCCTTCTTTACTTTCACCACACCAGTCATGATTTTATAGACCTCAATAATATCCCCCCTTACTTGTCTCTTTTCCAAGAGGAATAGTTACTTTTCCAAGTTACATACTTTTGGAAAGCCAAAGAGCTCTTGGGACCCATTCTAGTTTCCCTGTGTCTCTGAGAACATCTTCCCATCTATGTACCTCTTTCTTGTAGAAGGAGTCTTTGCTGAAACCTGTGTGAGCCTGGCACTGAACCATTGTTCCTCTCTGGGGCTATTGGCTGGGAGGGGGCAGCTGGAATCTCAGCTTGTTGAGATTACCAGGAAATCAGGGAATTAACCCCCCGAGACATCATTAAACAGGAACCCAAGAACAATTCCTTTTCCAGACGATAACGCTGAGTCATGCTTACTCCTGAGTCTACTGTGGGCAAATGCATCGACCAGGGCACAGTGCAGGGTCATTGTGGACAAGGAACTCCACATCAGCTCCCGGTGTGACTCAAAATGGGCTATTTTGACTAATAGGGACATAGGCTGCTGTGGGATCCCCAGTCTCTTTGATATTGGTGTAGGAATAATAAAGTGGTGCTATCTTGGTTATGTCAATCAAGGACAGTGGAACTGTACTTGGCCATTTATGATGGAGGGACTTGACCTCAACTACGTAGCACTCTCTAGGCAGGAGACATGGGTTCCAAAGTGCAGTGAACTGAGAGAGGTTGGGGACAGGCATGTGTACCTGGTAGTGTGGGCCCCTTCCTAGGGCCCTAAACACCACTTTGACCCCCCTTTCTCCAGTGTGTAATAACAGAGGGGAGAGATAGCTCAGTGGTTTGAGCATTGGCATGCTAAACCCAGGGCTTGTGAGTTCAATCCTTGAGGGGGCCACTTAGGGATCTGGGGCAAAAATCTGTCAGGGGACAGTGCTTGGTCCTGCTAGTGAAGGCAGGGGATAGACTTGATGATCTCTCAAAAGGTCCTTCAAGTTCTATGAGATTGGCATATCTCCATTTTTTTTATTTAACAAAGCTAATTTTGACTCCATTAGAAGCCCTGTTAAATGCTGCAGAGCTGAAATCACTGATACCTAGTTCTAAGCATTAGACCTACTTCGAGCTAGTGGAGCACCAGCACTGAGGCTCCCCTACTACCAGCTGAAATCACTAACGAGCTGAAGTCACTGAGAGCTGTGTTAAGTAGTGGGGGGGGGGGCTGAAGATATATTGGCAAGCTGCTAGCAAGATAGCTGGCCGGGAGGAGCGGTTAGTGGGGTGGTGAAGGGCTAGCAGGATGCAACAAACTTGTACAAATGTAGCATGCAAGAGGTCTATGAACAGCTTATGATTTGCTGGTTATGCACTTAACTGACAATGGACCATGGGAGACACCCATCTACAGTGAATGGAGTGTCATAGAATAGAATCATAGAATAACAGGGTTGGAAGGGACTGTAGGAGGTCATCTAGTCCAACCCGCTGCTCAAAGCAGGACCAATCCCCAATTTTTGCCCCAAACCACCCCACCTCAAGGATTGAACTCACAACCCTGGGTTTAGCAAGCCAATGCTCAAACCACTGAGCTATCCCTCCCCCCCTACATGCAAATGTACTGGTGGGGTATAGGTAATGATTTCCTGCTGTGACTAAGCAACATTATGATGTCCATGTGACTTGCCCATGTGACTCCAAACCCCAACTTTTCACCTGTAATTTTCCACCAGCTGTGCTGAGGGTTTTGTTTGAGTCAGTGGATTTCCCTCCACATGGCAGACGCTATAAAAGACTATAAAGGAAAACACCTCCAGTTTGCCTCTTTCCTGCTCAATCCTCTGGACTATGAACTTGTACTAATTGTACGGGGAGATGTCAGCAAACCAGTAAAGTGCCTGAAACCACTATGGCTTATTGCTAAAAGCGGCCAAGTCAGCAGGCTTAGCTTAACCAAGGAAGGAGGGGAGCGGGTTTTGGCTGCCACAGAAAGGGCAGCTTGACCCCACCTACTTCCTGATAAGAATTGTGTTGAAGTGGCTGATACATCCATTTAAGAAGAACAGGATGGGCCCCAGGAATGTCTACTGGGGCCTCAAGGCTGCAAACTCTGGCAAAAAAAAACCCTTGGTTAATCATTAATCAGAAGGAACCTCTTGCTGGACAATTTAAACTGCTTGTGACATTTTCTTTAAGGGACATGTCTAATACATAAATAAGGGGGAAAAGTTTGAGATGGTGGGACTCTTCGGGACTGGACTCTCCTCTAGAGGCATCTTGCAGTCCCCACCAGCAGATGGGCTGCCGCTGTGCCACTCGAGAGCCAAACTCAGCTTCGGTAATTATCGAGGGTTGGGGGTGTTTTACTAACCGGTTCCGCGCGTGAGTAAGTTCTTGAGACTAAGTAAAGTTTAGCTTTAAGTGACAGCACTCTTGTGTTGCCCTGTTTGTGCCAGCCATCGATCGGTCAGATGGCCGTGTCTCCCCTGATTTATTTCCTGACACCACCTCTCACAGAGTAAAAGTTACCAAGAGCTTTGGGTTGAAAGAACCCTGGGTAACATAATGGGAGCATTCTCACCAATGGACTGAGGTCCTTCCAATGAATTGGAAGCAAAGACTTATCAAACCAGAAGCTTATTCCATCACTGCTACAAGCCTGAAATAAGAACTTTGCATTTATTGCACATATTTGACTCCTTTAACCATTCTTTCTTTCTTTCTATAAATAAACCTTTAGTTTTTAGGTATCAAAGGATTGGCATCAGCATGATTTTTGGGTAAGATCTGGGTGTGTGGCTGGTCCTTTGGGATCAAACGAACCTGATATTACATGAAATTGGTTTTAAAGATCCACACATCTTTAAATCTAGTGTTTTTGATGGGGATATAAGGACAGGAATATCTAAGGAAACTGCTTTTACGACTTCTTGTTAGCCATTGTGGTGAAACAGAAGTTTACTTTCCATTGCTGCTTTGGTATATCTCATGGGAAAATAATGAACAGTTCTGGGGTCTGTCTGCCCGATTTCTCAGCAGATGGTTCTGAACTTGGGATTCACAGTTGTGACCCACAAAAGGATGGTTACAGCTACCCCGGGAGCCCAGGCTGCTGTGAGGATTCCCAGCTTCTTCACCTTCTCTGCGGATGAGTCCTGAGGGGCAGAGAAACAGGCTGAGGGATTCTCTTGACCCACTAGTCCCCTGCCCAGGGCAGGTGGAGGATCTGGGGCTCCTCACAGAGGCTCTGGCTCCCTGGTCAGATCTTTCAATGGCCCAGCTCTGGTCTGGACAGGGGGTGGAGCCTCAGTTGAAGAGGAGGAAAAGGAGGTGGGGCCTCCAGGGGGAAGAAGAGGGACAGGGGCGGGGTCACCAAGGGGACAGGGATCCCGGCCTGTGTCCCGCTTTTGTCTTTTGAAAAGATGCTCACCCTACACTGCATGGGCTGGGCTGGGCTAAGAGCGAGCTGAGGCCAGTTTCCACTGGTTTGCATTGCTGGGGCAGCACAAATGGAGCGGACGAGGATTTGAACCTGGGACTGAGTCTCTTACCAGGACTCCTGTGTGTCAGGCCCTCACTCACACACGCAGCTCTGAGCAGGTGTGCTCTGTGCAGAGCCATCAACTGCCTGAATGGTTTCGCCTGCGTTCCTGCGTTAATCATGTCTCTGACACCACTCAGTCACTAGCACCTGGCTGAGGGTGTAGGGGAAGGTTGGGTGTTAGTGGCCCTTGAATAGCCCCTGTCCCCTGCTGGTGCAGCACACATGGGTCATGCTGCATCCAGAGCACTCAGAAAGGGCCAGGACTGTGACAGCAGAAGAACTCTGCAGCTTTTTTCATAGCCCTTGGATGTTCAGCCGCAGACGGGACAATAACAGGCCAGGTGTAATGGGAGACAGCATCCACATCCCTTGTCTTTATTGACTATTGAAAAGAAAGTTGAGGTCAGAGCAGCCACCAATATGGCTCTTTATGGACCAGCATCCCACCAATCCCCTGGCTCTGCAGGAACAGTCACTTTGTAAATACTGCTGCCTGCCTTGGTCTCCCTCCCCAAGGGCCCTGTCCTCCCTCACCAGCCTTATACCCCGTCTGAACCTCTCTACCGAGAGGAGATCAGTAACTCATGTCATCTGAGATGTAATGGTCCAGGTTGGAATAGGTGGCCCATGCTTTTCATCTCCCATGTCACTGGAGCCAGGTAGTGAACATCCCCTTCACTTGGTGAACGCCCTGATTATCCTCATACGCAGGTGTTTGCTTTTCATGCTGTACACAATTGGGTTCAGCATCCGTGGGAGAAGCAGGGAGATATAGCCCAGGAGAATCTGAAGTAACGGAAAAGAGCCGTTCCAAAATCTGTGTATCAAAGACAAGCTGATGTCTGGTATGTAGAAGAGCAGGATGGCGCAGAGGTGGGAGACGCAGGTGTTCAGGGCCCTGAGGGACTCCTCGTAGGACGCGATGCTCAGAACCGTTTTGAGGATCATCACATAAGAGAGGAAGATGAGCAGCAAGTCCATCCCCACTGTTAAGAGTTTACTATACAAGCCATACATGCTGTTGACTGTTATATCTGAACAAGCCAGCTTCATGACATCCCGGTGCAGGCAGTAAGAATGGGAAAGGACATTGGCTCGACAGTACTGGAACTGTTTCAGGAGAAAGGGGAGTGGAAGTTTTATGACCATCGCTCTTACCACAGCCACGAGTCCCATCTTGGCTATTCTCGGCAGGGTTAAGATGGAAGCATATCTCAGTGGATTATGGATTGCGATGAAGCGGTCAAAGGCCATCAGCAACAGCACAGAAGATTCAATGCAGTGAAGCAAGTGGATGAAGAAGAGCTGGGATAAACAGGCATCGAGGCTGATCTCCCTAGATTTAAACAAGTATATGCCCAGTATAGTCGGTACAGTGGTTATTGATAGGCCAAGGTCTGTGAAGGCCAACATAGAAAGGAAAATGTACATGGGCTCTTGGAGGCTTGGATCTGTTTTTACAATGAACAGAATGACTGAATTTCCTACTAACGAGATAACATACATTAAGCAGAAGGAGATGGAAATCCAGAGATGTGCGTCTCCATGACTTGGTAGCCCCGTGAGAAGGAATATTACAGATTTTATTGTGGTGTCATTGACAGCTGACATATTGTACTGGGCAGATCCAAAGAGTTCTGCAATGCCTTTCCTAAATGAAAAATAAGAGGAGATTAGATGATATTTAGCAAGAAATAATTCTGCTCTCAGTGCAAATCTGTAGATTCCCAGAGCTCAAGGTAGATAAGCAAAAAATATAATCTTGGATTTACATGGTTCTGAATAGTCAGACTGGATCAGACTTGTAGTCCATCTACCCCAGTAACCAGTGGCCAGTTCCAGATGCTTCAGAGGAAGGTGGAAGAAGCCCTGAAATAGGCAGCTGTGAAATAACCTGCTCCCAGGGAGTTTCCCCCTGACACTCACTAGTTAGATATATTTTGTGGTGTAAACCAGGAAGGTTTAGTTCCTCTCCAAAACTTTTTTAAAACAATCCTCTTTACTGTAATTGGATTTTCTGGTTACTCTGTCCCTCTTTGAATCCTGCTAAGCTCCTGGCCCCATTGATACCTTGTGGCTGTGAATTCCACAGTTTACTTGAGCGCTGTATGATTTTGCCATTGTGACCTTAGAACATACAAACATAAGAACGGCCATACTGGGTGAGACGAAAGGTCCATCTAGCCACATTTCCTGTCTTCGACAATGGCTTATGCCTCACAGGGAATGAACAAGGAATCATCAAGTGATTTGTCGTCCATGAATTAATGTAGTTCTCTTTTGAATTCTCTTATACCCTTCACACAGACACCCTTTCTGGCCCTCCACATCTGAGTGTGGCCCCTTGTGTCATGCCATGTGGGCAAATACAGGGCAAGTGCATGGTGAAAATGGTCATTGTATTTATCTCTCCTGCACTGAAGCTATTTTTAAATGTGTTTTATAGATTCATTATATGAATATTTTCTATGCGCTCTTGAGAGTCCATGCAACTGTCTCTTTCCAAGAATATAGGACAAAATTTTAGAATCAGATCTTTAATTCAATAACAGTGACATCAACAGCCTAACACCTAGTCTCATATATATATTCAGTCAGAACCAGGCTCTATTAACTCACCCTTACCAAATGCTCCCGGTGATACACTCCGACCCCCAAGAATCCCTCCAAGAGAAGCTGAAGTGCTTGGCCTGGCTTTGGTTGACTGAATCCAGAGACTTTGATAATCCTACAGGCTTCTCTTTATCCCCATGGGACCTGCATCCTCTCCCCATGCAACGGTCTGTAGATATTTGGAAAATTACAAGCTAACACTGATAGTTATTTCAGCTGGGCAGGGAAGGAGTTGGTGTCACAGATGGGTCAATACTTCAAACCCTGGTATTGCACTAATATCCACTTAAGTGTACAAGTTACTTCAGCCATGCTCATGTAATTAGTGATGGGGTCAATAAGATAAAATGTCTTTTACACTCCCCTTTTCGGCACTTCAGCTAAACTCTTTGCTGAAACACAGACCGGTTAACTCAAAACAATGCAGCTCTGAATAACTGCATTCACAATCAAGCCAGAGAATAAAATCTATAAAAATGCATTTGCTGATTAAATTTCCATTAGCAAATAAACCTGAGGCCATTTGGGAACTAGTCACTGATATTCTGTGGCATCTTCTATCACTCAGCCCCTGGCAGGATCGGGCCCAGAGCACATGGCACCTCTAGAAATGGGACCCCTTGAGAAATCCTGACTCAGGGCATCCAGATTTTATCACCCCAGGCTCAGGTATCTGTGTAGCTTGAATAACCCACTGAGCATCTTGGGCAGATGTAGGGGAGGGGTTCCCAAGCTACCTAGTTCTGCCAGTCCTCCTGCCCCTGCTACTGAGTCACTCTGACAGCCCAGCTGAGTTCGCTGCGGTGGCACAGAACATCTGCCAATGGAAACAGCTCGTGGCTTTTCCTCTTCGCTTCACATTGTAAACATAGTGAAACCTTCCAACGTACCCAATTCGTGCTAGATGAGGAGCTGCTGACACCAAAGGTTTTCACCCTGAAATACAAGGAGTCATCGGAGAGGTAGCGCAGGCAGCAGGCAGTATCTGGTCAGATCGGGAAGGCAACTGTCTTTATGAAGCATGTTCGCACATTCCCTTGGGGGCCACTCGGCCATCAGGGAACCTCAGCTGCTTGGCTTCCTGTGCATCAGCCAATCACAAACTGCAGGAGGCCAAATCACAGGGGACGTGTGGTTATGCTACCAACTGGACTGCAGGACCAGCCGTGCCGTAGACTCTATTCCTAGAATCCGGGTTTGTCGTCACTGTTAGAATGATTCTGATTAGTTACATCGCTACCCCAAAGGTGGCTGAGTGGTAACGATGCCATCACAGCTGCGATCTTGCTGAAATAAAATAAAACAGAATAAAAATATGGGGCCTGATTAGTCCCTGGCAGCCTCCTTTCCTGCATTACAAATCCAGAGTGGAAGCCAGGGAATGGAGATTCCACAAGTCCCCGACATGAAAATTTGCCTTGGATCCTTCCAGAAGGGGAGGTCCCTTCTCTTCTCCATGAGGAACAAGGAATAAGGAGGAGGATTTCGGAAGGGAGTGTGGGAGTGTCACAGGGAGCCCGGGAGTTTCCACACAGTCACCAGACCGATGTTTCCAAGCCAACGCAAACAATGGAGGAACAGACACGGGAGCCTCATCTTGGGCAGTCTAGCTGGCAGAAAGTAGTCTGAGGGCAAAGGTCAGCTTCACACCTTGACCCTGTAACCCCCCAAACAGAGAGTACTATGGTGACTGGGCCCAGGCTCACATGGGTTTCAGCAAAGTCTGCTTCCCCAAGAAAGGAGCAGAGAGATGGGAAGATGGTCTCAGAGACACAGGGAAACAAGGCTGGGTTGAAGCAGGGTGTAGCCATGGGTGGCCCTGGGGATTCAGGGCCCACCCATTTAGAATCCGAGCCCAATCCACCAGCTGGGACTCTCAAGTCCAGTTTGGTGCCCAGTTGTATCGCTCTGCTGCTGGTCTGGAGAACTGATTCTCTGGTCTCTTACGCCAGATGGAGGTGTGCCTCGTGGGGGCTGGTTTGGTCCAGTAGTGGATTACCCACTGGTCCTGGGCCAATGGTGTGACCCTGCCTCTCCTGCGGTGAAGCTAGGTCCGGGTGCGGGTAATTGCCCCTCTCCGTTCCACCCGGCTGCCGGAGAGCTGGCCGGGGCACTGGAATAGCTGGGCAGTAGGAGTGGGGCAAACCCAGCATCTCACAATCACTCTGTGTGTGTGGGGGGGAACGGAATAAGCCCCCACCGCCTGACCACTTCCCCTGATCCCACTCCCCGGCAGGAGCACTGGGTGCAAACTGCTGCGCCCTTGACCCCATTTCCCCAGCAGGAGGGGGGCTCCATAAGACACGGAGAGGGAACCTCTTTTCTCGCTGAGTTAGGGCCACAGATGACCCTTATATGCCTCTGTCGGGGGAGATGGGGCTCCTGAAAGCTGAGCTCACCATTTTCCTGTTCTAGCGACACCACTGGTCTCAAGAGCCCCCTGGCTTCCCAAAAGAATGTAAGTTGGATCATTTCTGTTTGTCTATTTCCAGAGCAAGGCCTGTCTCACTCAGCTTGTAGTGATATGAGAGCAGGGCAGGATTAATTCTTCTGGGGGGCCAGGGCTATTAGAATTTGTGCCCCCCCCCAGCTCCAGGGTTGAGACAAAGATGAGGGGTTCAGAGTGCGGGAGGAGGCTGCAGGTTGAGGCAGGATGGTGGTTGCAGGAGGGGATGAGGGCTAGAACTCTGGGTGTGGGTTCTGGGGTGGGTGTGAGGATGAGGCATTTGGAGTGCAGGAGGGGGCTCAAGCATGGGGTTGGAAGATAAGTTTTAGATTAACACAAGAAGTGCTTTAGTCAAACACAAGTCTTTGTGCTTAATACAAAGTTAACTGGGTGAATTTATGCAGGAGGTCAGACTAGATGATTTTATAATTCCATCTGGCCATAAATTCTATGAATCTACAAATCATTTTCTTGAGTGGATTGTTACCTTGCATGCACCATGAACAAGTAACTACTCTGAATGCTGATAGGCGCTCAGCAAGGACATATGCTGGCCAAGAAGAATCAGGATTGTCACAATAAAACTCTGATATATGGTCTCTTTTCCCACTAAACTATGTCCTTGCCTCTCATGACAGGTCAACAGAAAGTCACTAAGGAAGTGTTATTTACTCTTCTCATAACAAAAGAACTAGAGGTCATGAAAAGAAATTAATAGGCAGCAGTTTTAGAACAAAGTATTTCTTCACACAACACATAGTCAACCCGTGGAACTCCTCTCCAGAGGATGTTGTGACTACCTAGACTTTAAAACAGTTCAAAAAAGAACAAGTTAGGAGGATTCATGGAGGATAGGTCCATCAATGGCTATTAGTCAGGATGGTTAGTGATGCTGTCCCTATCCTCTGTTTGTTGGAAGCTGGGAATGGGCAACAAAGGATGGGTCACTCGATAATTGTCTATTTTGTCCATTCCCTCTGGGGCACCTGACATTGGTCATTGTCAGAAGACAAGTTATTTGGCTAAATATAATATCAGTCTGACCCGTGTCATTACATTCCATTGGTTTTAAAAAATCACTCATCTTTAAATCTAGTGGTTTTGTGGGGATATGAGGACAGGAATATCTAAGGAAACTGCTTTTATGATTTCTTGTTAGTCATTGTGGGGAAACAGAAGTTTACTTTGGTATATCTCATGGCAGAATAATGAACAGTTCTGGGGTCTGTCTGCCCTATTTCTCAGCAGTTTGTCCTGTATTTAGTATTCAAAGTTGTGATCCACAGAAGCACGGTTACAGCTACCCCGGGAGCCCAGGCTGCTGTGGGGATTCCCAGACCCTCCATCTTCTCTGCGGATGAGTCCTGAGGGGCAGAGACATTTCCAGGGCATTTTCTTGTCCCCCACAGTCCCCTGGTCAGGGTAGGTGGAGGGTCTAGGGCTCCTCATAGAGGCTCTGGCTCCCTGATCAGCTCTTTTCATGGCCGAGCTCTGGCTTCAGGCGTGGACAGGGGGTGGAGCCTCAGTGGAAGAGTAGGAGCAGGGAGGGGGGCCTCCAGGGAGAAGAGGGGCAGAGGTGGGGTCACCGAAGGGACGGGGCTCCCGGCCTCTGTCCTGCTTTTACCTTTTGGAAAGGTGCTCACCCTACACTGCATGGGCTGGGATGGGCTAAGAGCTAGCTGGGCCTGAGCTGAGGCCATTATCCACTGTTTTGCATTGCTGGGGCAGTACAAATGGAGCGGACGAGGATTTGAACCTAGGACTGAGTCTCTTACCAGGACTCCTGTGTGTCAGACCCTCACTCACACACGCCTCTCTGCCCTGCCTCAGTGCAGAGCGGACTGAGCAGGCACGCTGTATGCAAAGCCATTAATGGAGGGGTTGCCGGAACGGTTTCTCCTAGTGCTTCTGTGCTAATCATGTCTCTGACAACACTCAATCACTACCACCTGGCTGAGGGTGCAGGGGAAGACTGAGTGACCGTGCCCCTTGAATAGACACTTTCCCCAGCTGGTGCAGCACCCATGGGACATGCTGCACCCAGAGCACTCAGGAGGGGCCAGGACTGTAACAGCAGAACAGCTCTGCAGCTTTTTTCATAACGTTTTAATGTTTAGCCAGAGACGAGACAGTGACAGGCCAGCTGTAATGAGGAACAGCATCCACATCCTTTCTCTTTATTGACTATAGACAGGAATTGTGAGGTCGGAACAGCCACGAATACAGCTCTTTATGGTCCAACATCCCACCCGTCCCCTGGCTCTCCAGGACAGTCACTTTCTAAATGCTGCTGCCTGCCTTGGTCTCCCTCTCCCAGTACCCTGTCGTCCCTCACCATCCCTGTATTTCCTCACCAGCCTTAGACCCCGTCTGAACCTCTCTACCAAGAGGAGATCAGTAACTCATGTCACCTGAGATGTAATGGTCCAGCATAGAATAGGTGGCCCATGTTGTTCATCTCCCATGTCACAGAAGCCAGGTGGTGAACTTCACTTCATCAACACCCTGATTATCTTCACACGAAGATGTTTGCTTTTCATACTGTATACAATTGGATTCATCAGGGGTGGGAGAAGCAGGGAGATGTAGCCCAGGAGAATCTGAATCAAGGGAGAAGAGCCCTTTCCAAATCTGTGTAGAACAGACAAGCTGATCTCTGGTGTGTAGAAGAGCAGAACAACACAGAGGTGGGAGACGCAGGTGTTCAGGGCTGTCAGGCACTCCTTGTAGGACGTGATGATCAGCACTGTTTTGAGGATCATAACATAAGAGAGGAAGATCAGTAGCGAGTCCACCCCCATTGTTAAGAGTTTAGTAAACAATCCATAGATGCTGTTGACTGTGATGTCCGAACAAGCCATCTTCATGACCTCCTGGTACAGGCAGTAGGAATGGGAGAGGACATTGGTATGACAGTACTGGAACCGTTTCAGGAGAAAGGGAAGTGGAAGTATTACAATCATCGATCTTAGCACAGCCACCAGTCCCATCTTGGCTATTCTCGGCAGGATTAAGATGGAAGCATATCTCAGCGGGTTATGGATTGCGATGAAGCGGTCAAATGACATCAACAACAACACAGAGGATTCAAAGCATTGAAGCAAGTGTATGAAGAACAGCTGTGCTAAACAGGCATCGAGGCTGATCTCCCTAGAGTTAAAGAAGTATATGCCCAGTATCGTCGGTATGGTGGTTATCGATATGCCAAGGTCTGTGACGGCCAACATGGAAAGGAAAATGTACATGGGCTCATGGAGGCTTGGATCTGTTTTTACAATGAACACAATGACTGAATTTCCTACTATCGAAATAACATACATGAAGCAGAAGAGGATAGAAATCCAGAGATGTGCCTCTCTATGACTCGGTAGCCCTGTGAGAAGGAATATTACAGAATTTAATTTGGTGTCATTGACATCTGACATAATGTACTGGGCAGCTCCAAGGAATTCTGAAATGTCCTTCCTAAAAGAAAAATAAGAAGAGATTAGGTGATATTTATCAAGAAAGCATTCTGCTGTCAGTGCTGGTCTACAGACTCCCAGAGCTCAAGGTAGATAAGCAAAAACATACTCTTGGATTTATGTGGTCCTAACCAGTGGTCATGTCCACATGATTCAGAGGAAGGTGGAAGAAGCCCTGAAATAGGCAGCTATGAGATAACCTGCTCCCAGGAAGTTTCCCCCTGACACCCACTGGTTAGACATATTTTGTAGTTTAAATCAGGAAGGTTTAGAGCAGGGGTCTCAAACGCGCCGACTCCACTGGCAGCCAAACTCCAAACATTACCGAGTGTTTATATTTTATTAAAACCCCTCTTTGCATTACAGTTTTTAAAAAGTTAATACATTGACTTTTAATAGAATACTATATTACTCTTCATTTTTTTCATTTTTGACTATACTTTTGTATCATTGTATGAAAAGGTTTCAGTGATGCGGCCCTCGGGCCAATTTACTAGTTCTCATGTGGCCCTCGTGGTGATTTAAGTTTGAGATCCCTGGTTTAGAGCCTCTCCAAAACTTTTTTAAAAACAATCCTCTCTACTGTAATTGGATTTTCTGGTTACTCTGTCCCTCTTTGAATTCTGCTAAGCTCTTTGCCCGTTTGATATCTTGTGGCTGTGAGTTCCGCAGCCACCTTGAGCAGTGAATGATTTTACCATTGTGACCTTAAAACATAAAAAACATAGGGATGGCCGTACTGGGTGAGATGAAAGTTCCATCTAGCCCAGTATCCTGTCTTCAGCAGTGGCTTATGTCAAGTGCCCCAGAAGGAATGGACAGAACAGGGAATCATCAAGTGATCCATCGTCCATGAATTTATGTAGTTCTCTTTTAAACTCTATTATACCCTTCACACAGACAACCTTTCTGGCTCTCCACTTCTGAGTATGGCGCCTTGTATCATGTCATGTGTGTAAATACATGGCAAGTGCATGGTGAAAACCGTCATTGTATTCATCTGTCCTGCACTGAAGCTATTTATAAATGCATGTCATCGCCTCATTGTATATCCTTTTTTACTTTCTCCGCTACTGAGAGTCCAAATTGTGCTACTGCCTCTTTGGAATACTTGGGATAAATCCTTAGGGACAAGTTCTAAATTCAATAACAGTGATATCAACAGTCACATGCCGGACTTTCATGTGTAAATTCAATTAGAACCAGGCTCTATTAACTCATCCTTACCAAATACTCCCAGTGATATACTCTGACCCCCAAGAATCAATCCAAGAGAAGCTGAAATGCTTGGCCTGGCCAATGTTGACTGAATCCAGAGAGTCTGATCATCCTACTAGCTTCTCTTCATCCTCAGGGGACCTGCGTCCTCTCCCCGTGCAAGACTCTGTAGTTATCTGGCAAGTTACAAGCTAACACGGACAGCTACTGCAGCGGGGTTGGCGTCACACATGGGTGAATAGTGCAATCACTGGTATTGCACTAATTTCCTGTTGAGTGTACAAGTTATTTTAGGCATGCTCGTGAAAGAGTTGATGGGCGTAAATTACATACAAACATTATTACACTCCCCTTTCCTGCGCCTTTTCTGTATTATGCTGAAAAACAAACCAGTTGTTCTGTTCTCTCCTGACTTTGTAATTGCTTTTGCAGATTACATTTCCAGGAGAAAATAAGCCTGAGATGATTTGGAAACTAGTCTCTGATATTTCGTGGGGTCTTCTCTAACTCAGCCCCTGATAGGATCAGGCCCAGAGCACACGGCACCTTAGACAAGGAAACCCTGGAGAAATCCTGACTCGGGGCATCAGGGTTTTAACACTCTGAGCTCGCCTTTGAATGTCAGGTTTCTCTGTAGCTTGAAGAGCCCACTGTGGAGCATGGGCAGATGTAGGAGAGTGGTTCCCAAGCTAACTAGTGCTGCCTGCCCTCCAGCCCCGTCACTGAGTCACCCCGACAGCCCAGATGAGTCCTCTGATGCTGCACAGAACATCGGCACATATAAACAGCTTGCAGACTTTCCCCTTCACTTCACATTTTAAAGATAGTGAAACCTGCCAACGTACCAAATTCCTGCTAAATGGGGAGTCGCTGAGACCAGACAAGGAGTCATCAGAGATGTGAAATGGGCAGCAGGCAGTGTCTGTTCAGATACGGAGGCAAATGTCTTTATGAAGCATGTCTGCACATTCCCTTGGGGCCACTTGGCCATCAGGGAATCTCAGCTGCTTGGCTTAGTGAGCACCAGCTTTAACCCTCATCACGGCCAATGGCAAACTGCAGGAGGCCAAATCACAGGGGACGTGTGTTGATGCTGCCCACCTGGACTGCAGCACCAGCCCTGACGTAGGCTCTATTCCTGGAATCGGGCTGGTTATCACTGTTCTTGTGGTGTCAATTAGTCACATGGCTCCCTCGGGGACACTGAGTGGTAACAATGATGCTGTCGCAGCTGTGATCTTGCTGAAATGAATAATAAATAATAGTAATAATAGTACTTTTTCCAATTCATAGAATCATAGAATCATAGAATCTCAGGGTTGGAAGGGACCTCAGGAGGTCATCTAGTCCAACCCCCTGCTCAAAGCAGGACCAACACCAACTAAATCATCCCAGCCAGGGCTTTGTCAAGCCAGGTCTTAAAAACCTCTAAGGATGAAGATTCCACCACCTCCCTAGGTAACCCATTCGTTCTCTGTATTTCTTTCCAATTCAAATATTTATATTTTTGAGATGTGGCAGCCAGAACTGCACACAGTATTCAAGATGATATTTCCTATCTTATTATCTATCCCTTCCTCATGGTTTCCAATATTCTATTAGCTTTTTGATTGCCAGTGTACATTAACAGGAGATTTTCAGAGAACTATTCACAATGACTCCATGATCACTTTCTTGAGTGATAGCAGCTAATTTCGATCCCATCATTTTGCATGTATTGTTGGGATTATGTTTTCCAGTGCGCCTTACTTTGCACTTCTCAGCACTGAATTCCATCTGCCATTTTGTTGCCCCGTCACCCAGTTTTGGGAGAGTCCTTTGTAACTCTTTGTAATCTGCTTTGGACTTATTTATATTGAGTAGTTTTGTACCACCTGCAAATGTTGCCCCCTCACCGTTTACCCCTTTTACACACCATTTATAAATACTGTGACCTGGTGTGTCTGGGGCAGCCCTCACTGGAAACGCCAAGGTTGGGGCAGGCTGCAAAAGAGAGAGAAGATGCTCCCAAGACTGGTGGGTAATACTAAAGTTAATCTCCCTAACCAGTCACAAACTGTGCTTCTGATCCTCCACACTGGTTATCAAGAAGGAAAAAAAGAAATCACACAGCCCCCTTTATTACTGTCTCCCAATCAAGATCTAGGTCCAGTACAGTGAGATGTCCTTTAAGAAGCTCTGCTCACATAAACAAGGTGTTCTTCTCACCCCTAAGGCTCAGCCATGTTACGAAGTCACTATAGGTTAGGATCTTTTCCAAAATACCACGCTGCCTTTAGTGTCTCAAACTAAAGGTGCATTATAAAGAAAAAAAGGAAGAACAAGAAGAGAGACATTAAATGCAAAACCAGTCACATACATAGAAAGACTTCAAAGTCCATCAGGTTCCTAATTATGAGTTTGCTGGCTTGAAAGTCCCCCTGGAAAACATTAACAGGTTGGATGGGTCATTCAGTCCTTTGTACAGAGCTTCTTTCGTAGAAAAGTTACACCGGAGATAAGAAGAAGCAATGAAGACAACAAGTCAGAGTGAAGACAAAATGGAGAAGATGCAGCTGACTTTTATAGTCTTTTGCCATGCACCTTGACTTTTTTTTCCAAACACAAGCTGCTCAGCACATGGACTGTAAGCCTTAGAATTCTGTCCATAGGTATGCCCCTGCATGCCTTGATGTGTAATAAGGTGTATCCCTTGCCTTCTCTCAATGGGTCAATTGTATAGCTGATATCCCTTGATGGGCATCAAGCAGACCGAGGCTCCACCCCCTGTTCAGAACAGAAGCCAGAGCTGGGCCATGAAAAGACCTGGTCGGGGAGCCAGAGCCACTGAAAGGAACCCAGATCCTCCACCTGCCCTAGGTAGGGAACTGGGGGGACAAGAGTATTCCACAGCCTATGCCTCTGCCCCTCAGGACTCATCCCCAGAGGAGGTGGAGAGGCTGGGAAGCCCCACACAGCCTGGGCTCCCAGGGTAGCTGTAACCGTGCTTTTGTGGATCAGAACTGCAAATACGAAATTCAGGATAAACTGCTGAGAAAGAGGGCAGACAGACCCCAAAACTGGTGAATGTTCTCCCATGAGATATACCAAAGCAGCAACACAAATTAAACTTCTGTTTCACCACAATGGCTAACAAGAAATCATAAAAGCAGTTTCCTTAGATATTCCCGTCCTTATATGCCTATCAAAAACACTAGATTTAACGATGAGTGTTTTTTTTAAAACCAGTTTGATGTAATGACTGGTCTTTCACATCCCAAATGACCAGCCGCACACCCAGATCAATATATAACTCAGACCTCACCTCAGAATCATGCTGATGCCAATCCTTTAGCATCTAAAATCTAAAGGTGTATTTATAGAAAGAAAGAAAGAAAGAAAGAAAGAAAGAAAGAAAGGAAGGTAGGTGAGAGTTAAAATTGGTTAAAGGAGTCAAATACGTCCAATAAATGCAAAGTTCTTATGTCAGGCTTGTAGCAGTGATGGAATAAGCTGCTGTCTTGATAAGTCTCTGGTTGCTTCCAAATCATTGGAAGGCCCTCACCCCATTGGTTAGAATGCTTCCATTAGTATCACTCCATACTCGAGACCCTCGAACAGCGAAGGAGTAAACTTGAGGTGATTCTTTTTATAGCCTTTTATCGGTCTGCCATGAGGAGGGTAAACCATTGATTCAAACAAAGCCCTCAGAACAGCAAGCGGAAAATTACAGGTGACAAGTTGGGGTCTGGAATCACATGGGCAAGTCACATGGACATCATAATTTTGCCTAGTCACAGAAGGAAATCATTACCTATACCCAGACAGCACATTTGCAGGACAATCCATTCAGTGTAGATGGGCCTCTCCCAGGGTCCATTATCAGTTAAGTGTTTCTTGAGGAGCCCCATAATTTGAATAGTCCCTCCAAGATTTGCAGCCTAACTACTCTGAGGGCAAGACCCCAGGAGCAAACATTTGAAATCCAGGTATAGAGCCAATAGTCATACCTTCAAACACTTTAATGATAGATGCATACAGATAGCACAACCATAACCAGCAAATCATAAGCTTTTCATAGACCTCTTACATGCCACATTTTGTACAAGTTTGTTGAAAACATATAACAGTGGTTGCAAAAGTGATCTATATGGTCATATTTTGATCAGAGAACATCACAGTAGCTCCTACCATGGCCCGGTTCTGGCCTCAAGGGAAGTGGAGCAGCAGGGGGCAGGGCCCAGTGGTAAGAGATGGATGGAGGGAGCTCTGGGGAAAAGAGGTTGCAGTAAGTCTGAAGCAATGCAGACACCAGCAACAAGGATGTTAAAGTGTTCATGAGTAAAGCAGACTGGTGAAGTAGGAGGGCAGGAGACCGTTTTTTGTGGAGAAGACTGAATAAATGTGACCCCACAATGGGAGCTCTTCTTTTAAATATATTAACCAAACAACAGCGGTGAGTGCCTGGGTACGCCTCACGTCACTCAGAGGAAGGAAGAAAGCATTAGGGCCCGATCCCTAACCCACTTTCACACTCTCACCTGCACAACCCAAGGCTGGCCAAGCCTGTGTGTAAGATAAGAAGAAGAGGGGGAAGGGTGGAGGGGAGTTCTGCCCTGTGCACAGGTCTTCGGGGGTCCGCTGTAGATCTTCAACTTGCTTCCACTCTCGGGAGGGATTTAAGCCCTGGGTGTTCGTGGGGACGTCTCGGCCAGGGGAGCCTCCCCGTGCCCTTTGCTCTCTGAACCAGTTCGAACCGGCTCTCCGCAGCTCCCCTAACGTTCCATAACACACTGGCTCCAGGGTCACGGGGCAGACTGTTGAGTCTCACCGGGCCAACCTTTGCAAATGTGTAATGTGTCAGTCCTGCAACTTTTTCAACTCTGTTTTCATTTCTCACGGCCAGCTGGGGCTGAGAAGCAGTTTCTTGCTGTTTGACACACAGAGAGTGTGTCTGTGTAAGTCCTTGGGCTTCTATTCTCTGGTTCTGGCTGAATTTTCAAATTAATCCATTCCATTCCCCCTCGGCCTCTTGTAACCTGCAAAGGAACCTTCCATTCCACATTCACACCTTTAACCCTTCCACACCGCCAATCCACTACATATAAAAGTGTTAGCAATGTACGCTGTTGATGCGTACCCAGGGGACCCCAAGGACTGGGGGCAATTCCTACTGTAACAATTCCACCAAGCTTCTGTGATGACTATTATATCAATATCCTCATTTAATACGAGGCATTCTAGCTCACCCGTCTTATTATTTTGACTTAGAGCATTGGTATAAAAGCACTTTATAAACTGACAGTTTCTAGCTGTGTGCCATTACATGATGTAACTGAATGGGACTTTTTTTCATTTGACTGTTACTCATCAGATCCTACCTTTATTTTATTATCTTCCATTCTCTCCACTTTACTAGGACATAAAGAATCTCTATTAATGGATCACCCCTGTGGAAACAAGGGTTAAAGGATTAGACTATAGGCTCCTCAGTTATGTCAAGACAGACAACATTGCAGTTAACTCTGAAGTTTCATACTGCGAGACTTGGGAAAGCAGACTCTGTGTCTGATCCAGGAGGGAAAACAACACAGAGTTAATGTGGCCTAGACTTGAAGATAATGATGTTGTGAGAACAGAAGGGAGAAAGAATTGAGAAAATACTGGAATGGGCAGGACATAACATAAATAAATTGCAGATGTTTTTAATTAATGCTTTCCATGAAAAAGCATAAATGTTTGTGGTTTATTGTTTGTACTTGGAAGAAACTGAGGCAGAGATGCTCTCTGTCAGCTGTCTTTCTTCCCTGGCAATTGCTTGAAATAAAGCTGTCTCTGATTTTGTTGCATTCCAACCAGAGAGTGAGGATTTATATTTCTCCCACATCCGCTAAGGGATATCTCTGTCTGAAAACGTACTCCTCTGCACCTGTTGACTTGTCCCCATCCCTTAGTTTAAAAATTGCTCTACAACACTTTTAATTGTAAGTGCCAGCACCATGGTTCCATTTTGGATTATGTGGAACTCAGTCTTCCTGTATAGGCTTCCTCCTTTCCAAAAAGTTTCCCCACTTCCTAATAAATCTATACCCCTCCTCCCTAAACCATCCTTTCAGCAATGCTTCCAGACCTTTCAGTTCTGCCTGTCTCACTTCCCCTGCACATGGAACTGGAAATGTTTCAGAGAATGCTACCTTGGATGTCCTGGACTTCCATCTCTTACCTAGCAGCCAAAATGTGGCCTCCACCTTGTGGAATCTCTCCCCGCTTCCCTGCCCTCCACCCTTGGTTTGTAATGCAGGACAGGGAGCTGCCAGGGAGTAATCAGGGCCCATATTATTATTCGATTTTAGTTTATTTCAGCAAAATCACAGCTGTGACGGTATCAGTGTTACAACTCAGCTGCCCTCCAGGGAGCCATGTGAGTAATCAGAACCATTCGAACTGTCATGACAAGCCCGGATTCCAGGAATAGAGCCTACAGCAGAGCTGGTGCGCCACTGAAATTAGGTAACATCATCACACATCCCCTGTGATTTGCCCTCCTACAGTTTGCCATTGGTCATGACGGCGGTTAGAGCTGGTGCACACGTAGCCAAGCAGCTGAGGTTCCCTGATCGCCAGTGGCCCCCAAAGGAATGCGCAGGCATGCTTCATAAAGACAGCTGCCTCCCTATCTGAACAGACGCTGCCCAGGCAACCTCTCCGATGACTCCTTGTCATTTGAGGTGAAAACCTCTGGTGTCCGCGGCTCCTCGTCTAGCCGGAATTGGGTACGTCGGCAGGTTTCACAGTCTTTACAATGTGAAGTGAAGGGGAAAGGCTGTGAGCTGTTTCCATTGGCAGATGTTCTGTGCCACCACAGTGAACTCAGCTGGGCTGTCAGAGTGACTCAGTCAGAGGGGCAGGAGGACAGGCAGCACTAGGTAGCTTGGGAACCCCTCCCCTGTATGTGCCCAAGGTGCTCAGTGGGTTATTCCAGTTACACAGAAACCAGAGCTTGGAGTGTTAAAACCCGGATGCCCCGAGTCAGGATTTCTAGAGATTAGGGTCCCATTTCTAGAGGTGCTGAGTGCTCTGGGCCTGATCCTGCCAGGGGCTGAGTGACAGGAGACCCCACAGAATGTCAGTGACTAGTTCCCAGATCTACTCGTGTTTATTTGCTTCTGGTCATTTAATCAGCACATGCATTTTCCAAGATGTTATTCTCTGGCTTGATTGTGAAGGCAGGAATCCTGAGCTGCGTTGCTTTGTGGTAACAGGTCCGACAGGGCACATTTTTGCCTTATAGTTAGAATAGTTACTGGGCTACCCGCCGGCATCTCTTCCCCCTCTCTGGGCTCTGAATGCCAAACGTCAGGCATTGTGACCTTCCTGCTCATGGGATGGAATTAGGGTGACCAGAGTAAAGCAACAAAAAATAGGGACACATGGGGGAAGCAAAACAAAAAACAAAACAAAAAACGGCCGGACCACAGTTGTTTGAACAAAAAAACCCACCAAAAACAACAACAACAAAAATGGCAGAAGCCCCTATATCGGGACAAGTAGCGTCCTGACCGTCCATCGGTCGGGACACGGGACAAAGAACCATAAAACGGAAGAGTCCTGATTTTATCAGAACGTCTAGTCACCCTAGATGGAATCCCTCCATCGTCCTACTCCTAGACTGGGCACTAGGCTGCAGCACACTGTGGGTCATCTTCACTTTCCAAGCAGGTCCGAGATGGTTCAGTACTTGTGGTTGACATGTGCGTACTAAGGTACAGCGGTGTGAATGTTATGCCAAAACTATTCATTGTATTACAAATATTACAAAACAACCTTTCATATCATGCCTGTATATCTAAAGCGAGCAGCAGAGTTGTTACAATCTCTGCAGGAAGGAGCAGGGGTTACTTTACTGCTTAATGGCTTTGGCTTTAGAAAGTATTTCAGAAGTACTCCGCATACTGTTTGCAATGGGTTTGTGCTATTAACTCTTTGTTCAGTGAACAGTTGTGTGACACTGTCTCCTTGTAACTGACTAGAAGCTGTTTCTAACACTTACATTCAGAGTGATGCACTCAATAACTCTGCAAGACTTGTGCAAGACTGTCCAAAAAGTCATGAGAGACCAGAACCACAGGTCTCTCTTTCAGCAAAGAGTTTAGGTGGGGTGCAGGAAAGGGGAGTGGAAAAGATGTTTCATCTAATTGACCTCCATCACCAATTTCCTGAGCGTGGCTGAAGTAACTTGTACACTCAAGTGGATATTAGTGCAATACCAGGCTTTGAAGTATTGACTCATTTGTGATGCCAACTCCTCCCTTGCCCAGCTGAAATAACTGTCAGTGTCAATTTTCCAAATATCTACCGACCGTTGTAGGGGACAGGATGCAGGTCTTGTGAGGAGGTAGGGGAGCCTGTAGGATGATCGACTTCTTTGGATTCCGTCAATATTGGCCAGGCCAAGCAAATCAGCTTCTCTTGGAGGGATTCTTGAGGGTCAGAGTATATCACTGGGAGCATTTGGTAATGGGAGTTAGTAGAGGCGTATTCTGATTGCATTTCGACATGAAACTCTACCATGAGCATGTTGATATCACTGTTACTGAATTATGGACCTGACCCTAAAAATGTATCCCATATATGCTTGAAAGAGGCAGCTATCTGCATTACATGGACTATTAAGAGTTCAGAGAAAAACATTTAATATAATGAAGCTTTGAAACACATTTAAAAATAGCTTCAGTGCAGGACACATAAATACAATAACCATTCTAGCATTGCACTTGCCATATATTAGCCCACATGGCATGATACAGGGGGCCACACTCAGAAGTGGAGGGCCAGAAAGGGTGTCTCTGTGAAGGGTATAACAGACTTCAAAAGAGAAGTAAATAAATTCATGGGCAACGCATCACTTGATGATAACTAGTTCTGTCCATTCTCTCTGGGGCACCTGGCATAAGTCACTGTCAAAGACTGGATACTGGGCTAGATAAATCTGTAGTCTCACCCAGTATGGTCCCTCGTACGTGTTTATGTTCTAAGGTCACAATGGTAAAATCATACAGTGCACAAGTAGGATGTGGGATTCACAGCCACAAAATATCTATGGGGCCAAGAGCTTAGCAGGATTCAAAGCGGGACTGAGTAACCAGAAAATCCAATTACAGAAGAGAGGATTGTTTTTAAAAAGTTTTGGAGAGGCTCTAAACCTTCCTGGTTTATACCACAAATTGGTCTAATGAGTAGGTGTCAGCGGGAAACTCCCTGGGAGCAGGTTATCTCATAACTGCCTATTTCAGGGTTTCTTCAACCTTCCTCTAAAGCATTTGGAACTGGCCACTGGTTACTACAGTAGATGGACTACAAGTCTGATCCAGTCTGACTAAACAGAACTATGAAAATCCAAGAGTATTTTTTTTGGTAATATACCTTGAGATCTGGGAGTCTGTAGACTTCCACTGAGAGCAGAATGATTACTTGTTAAATATCATCTAATCTCCTCTTATTGTTCTTTTAGGAAGGACATTTCAGAACTACTCGGACCTGCCCAGTACATTATGCCAGATGTGAATGACACCAAATTAAAATCTGTAATATTCCTTCTCACAGGGCTACCGAGTCATGGATCCGCACATCTCTGGATTTCTATCACCTTCTGCTTCATGTATGTTATTTCGATAGTAGGAAATTCAGTAACTCTGTTTATTATAAAAACAGATCCAAGCCTCCATGAGCCCATGTACATTTTCCTTTCCATGTTGGCCATCACGGACCTTTGCATATTGATAACCACCATACCGACGATACTGGGAATATACTTTTTTAACTCTAGGGAGATCAGCCTCGATGCATGTTTAGCCCAGCTCTTCTTCATCCACTTGCTTCAATGCATTGAATCCTCCGTGCTCTTGTTGATGGCCTTTGACCGCTTCATCGCGATCCGTAACCCTCTGAGATATGCTTCCATCTTAACCCTGCCGAGAATAGCCAATATGGGGCTGGTGGCTGCGGTAAGAGCGATGGTCATAATACTTCCACTTCCCATTCTCCTGAAACGGTTCCAATACTGTCGAGCCAATGTCCTCTCCCATTCCTACTGTGTACACCGGCAGGTCATGACGATGGCTTGTTCGGATATCACAGTCAACATCATCTATGGATTGTTTACTAAACTCTTAATAATGGGGTTGGACTCACTGCTCATCTTCCTCTCTTATGTGATCATTCTCAAGACAGTGCTGAGCATGGCATCCCACGAGGAATGCCTGAGGGCCCTGAACACCTGCGTCTCCCACCTCTGTGCCATCCTACTCTTCTACACACCAGACATCAGCTTGACTGTTATATACAGCTTTGGGAAGGGCTCTTCTCCCTTACTTCAGATTCTCCTGGGCTACATTTCCCTGCTTCTCCCACCCCTGATGAACCCAATTGTGTACAGCATGAAAAGCAAACACCTTCGTGTGAGGATAATCAGGATGTTCACCAAGTGAAGGGTCAGTTCACTTTCTGTCTCCAGTGACACGAGAGACTAAAAACATGAGCCCCCCCATTCCATCCAGGACCATTTCGTCCGAGATGCCATGAGTTCCTGATCTTCACTCTGTAGAGAGGTTCAGACGAGGTCTAAGGCTAGTGAGGGGTACAAGGTACTGCGGGAGGGAGAGCAAGGCAGGCAACCGTATTTACAAAGTGACTGTGTTTGTGTAGAGCCAGGGGACCGGTGGGATGTTGGCCCATAAAGAGCTGTATTGGTGGCCGGTCCGACCTCACGGTTCCTGTCAATAATCAATAAAGAGAAGGGATGTGGATACTGTTTCCTATTACACATGGCCTGTCACTATCCCGTCTCTTGCTAAACATCCAAGCTTTATGAAAAAAGCTGCAGGGCTGTTCTGCTTTTGTTGTCCTGGCCTCTCCTGAATGCTCTGGGTACAGCATTATCTATGGGTGCTGCACCAGCTGGGGACAGGGTCTATTCAAGGGACACTTTTCAAAAGGTAAAAGTGGGACACAGGCCTGGAACCCCATCCCCTCGGTGACCCCGCCCTTGTCCTTCTTCTCCATGGAGGCCCCCCTCCCTGCTTTTCCTCGTCCACCGAGGCTCCACCCCCTGTTCAGGACAGAAGCCAGAGCTGGGCCATGAAAAGAGCTGGTCGGGGAGACAGAGCCACTGTAAGGTGCCCCAGATCCTCCACCTGCCCTAGGCAGGGGACTGGGGGAACAAGAGTATTCCCCAGTCTGTGTCTCTGCCCCTCAAGACTCTTCCTCAGAGAAGGTGGAGAAGCTGGGAAGCCCCAAAGAAGCCTGGGCTCCCAGGGTAGCTGTAATTGTGCTTTTGTGGATTGGAACTGCGAATACCAAATTCAGGACAAACTGCTGAGAAAGAGGGCAGACAGACCCCAAAACTGGTGAATATTCTTCCATGAGATATACCAACTCAGCAACACACATTAAACTTCTGTTCCACCACAATGGCTAACAAGAAACCATAAAAGCGGTTTCCTTAGATATTCCTGACCTAATATCCCCATCAAAAACACTAGATTTAACGATGAGTGTTGTTTTTTTTAAATCAATGTAATGTAATGACTTGTCTTTCAGAACCCAAATGACCAACCGCACACCCAGGTCAATATATAACTCAGACCTCACCTCAGAATCATGCTGATGCCAATCTTTTAGCATCTAAAATCTAAAGGTTTATTTATAGAAAGAAAGAAAAGTAGGTGAGAGTTAAAATTGGTTAAAGGAGTCAAATACGTACAATAAATGCAAAGTTCTTATGTCAGGCTTGTAGCAGTGATGGAATAAGCTGCTGTCTTGATAAGTCTCTGGTTACTTCCAAATCACTGGAAGGACCTCACCCCATTGGTTAGAATGCTTCCATTAGTATATGTCCATAGTCCAGACGCTGGAACAGTGAAGAAGCAAACTTGAGGTGATTCTTTTTATAGCCTTTTATGGGGTCTGCCATGTGGAGGGTAAACCACTAATTCAAACAAAGTCTTCAGCACAGCTAGTGGAAAATTACAGGTGACAAGTTGGGGTCTGGAATCACATGGGCAAGTCACATGGACATCATAATTTTGCCTATGCACAGCAAGAAATCATTAACTATACCCAGACAGCACATTTCCAGGACAATCCATTCAGTGCAGATGGGCGTCTCCCAGTGTCCATTATCAGTTAAGTGTTTCTTGTTGCGCCCCTAATTAGAATAGACCCTCCAAGATTTGCAGCCTCACTACTTTGTGAGCATTACCCCAGGAGAACTCATTTGAAATCCAGGTATAGAACCAATAGTCATACCATCAAACACATAAAAAATAGATGAATACAGATAGCACAACCATAACCAGCAAATCATAAGCTTTTCATAGACCTCTTACATGTCACGTTTTGTACAAGTTTGTTGGAAATGTATATCAGTTGTTGCAAAAGTGATCTATATGGTCATATTTTGATCAGAGAACATCACAGTAGCTCTTACCATAGCCAGGCTCTGGCCTCAGGGGAAGTGGAATAGCATGGAGCAGGGCCCAGTGGTAAGAGATAGGTGGGGTGAGGTCAGGGGAAAAGAGGTTGCAGCAAGTCTGAAGCAGACACCAGCAACAGGGATGTTAGGGTGTTCATGAGTAAAGCAGACTTGCCAAGTAGGAGGGTAGGAGACCTTCTGTTTTGAAGAAACCTGAATAAATGTGACCCCGCAAAGGGAGATCTTCTTTTAAATATTCCAGGCTGAGAGTAAGTCATAGCGAGAACCCTAGAGGGAAGACCAGGGTGCCTGCAGGTCTACAACAAGACCCCAGAGGGCACTCTGTGGTGGCACTGATCCGTAGGGACATGGCCAGTGTGTACTCTGCTCTTGGAAGCTGTTAAAACGAGTTAGACGTTAGCCAAGTGCCCAGGCTGCTCTAAACTCTGATGTGGCAGAGGGAGAACAGGCCAGGGAATGAAGCCTCTATAACTGGCTCCTTGCGATCCCTGCTCTCTACAGCATGGCAGGTAGGGGGCGCTCTGCAGGTGCAGTAGAGATTCCATCTAGGCCTGTCACCACTCAGATTTTTACTTCATTTGTTTCTACTCTTTCTTTAACCTACAGTGCCCCTCTCACCAGCACGATCTGTTCTGTCCTTCTCATATATTATCTCCCCTTTGATTATCCTCATTCTGTGACAGATTTATGTTACCAGTCTGCATAGAACCTCAGCTGAACAGTCTGAGGCCGCAGGATCTTTAGGGGCGGAGACAAAGGAGCACACCAAGTGACTAAGTTTTAAAGCTTTATTAACCAAACAACAGCGGTGAGTGTCTGGGTACGCCCCACATCACTCAGAGAAAGGAAGAAAGGGTTAGTGCCTGAGCCCTAACTGAATTTCATAATCACACACACACAACCCAAGGCTGGTCAAGCCTGGGTGTAACATAAGATGAAGACGGGGAAGGCTTGACAGGAGTTCTGCCCTGTGCACAGGTCATCGTTGGTCTGCTGTAGATCTCCAACTTCCTTCCACTCTCAGGAGGGATTTAAGCACTGGGTGTTCGTGGGGACGTCTCGGCCAGCCCCCCCCCCCCCCTTTCCCATACTCTTTCCTCTCTCCAAAGTTTCGAACCGGCTCTCCGCAGCTCCCCTAACTTTCCATAGCACACTAGCTCCAGCGTCGCGGGGCAGACTGTTGAGTCTCACCGGGTCAACCTTTGCAAATGTGTAATCTGTCAGTCCTGCCATTTTTTCAGCTTTGTTTGCCTGTGTTTTCATTTCTCACGGCCAGCTGGGGCTGAGAAGCAGTTTCTTGCCGCTTGACACACAGAGATTGTGTCTGTGTAAGTCCTTGGGCTTCTATTCTCTGGTCCTGGCTGAATTTTCAAATTAATCCATTCCATTCCCCCTCGGCCTCTTGTAACCTGCAAAGGAACCTTCCATTCCACATTCACACCTTTAACCCTTCCCCACCGCCAATCCACTACATATAAAAGTGTTAGCACTGTACGCTGCTGGTGCGTACCCAGGGGACCCCAAGGATTGGGGGCAATTCCTACTGTAACAATTCCACCAAGCTTCTGTGATGACTATTCTATCAATATCCTCATTTAATAAGAGGCATTCTAGTTCACCCATCTTAATATTTAGACTTAGAGCATTGGTATAAAATCACTTTATAAACTGACAGTGTCTAGCTGTGTGCCATTACATGATGTAATTGAATTTGACTTTCTTTCATTTGACTGTTGCTCATCAGATCCTACCTGTATTTTATCATCTTCCATTCTCTCCTTTTTACTAGGACATAAAGAATCTCCATTAAGGGATCACCCACTAAGGGATGTCTCTGTCTGAAAACGTGCTCATCTGGAGCTGTTGGATTTTCCCCAGCCCTTAGTTTAAAAATTCCTCTACAACACTTTTAATTGTAAGTGCCAGCAATCTGATGCCATTTTGGATTAAATGGAGCCCAGCCTTCCTATATAGGCTTCTTCTTTTGCCAAAAGTTTTCCCACTTCCTAATAAATCTATTCCCCTCCTCCCTAACCATCGTCTAAGCCACACTTTGAGAGCCTTCAGTTCTGCCTGTCTCACTTCCCATGCACATGGAACTGGAAATCTTTCAGAGAATGCTACCTCGGAGGTCCTGGACTTCAATCTGTTACCTAACAGCCTAAATTTGGCCTCCAGGACCTCTCTCCTATCCTTCATTATATATTTGATACTTACACGTACCACGACTTCCCCAGCACTGCATATAAGTCTATCTACATGTTTCGAGAGATCCTCAGGAAGGCTAGTCACCATGCAGTTCTCCCAGTCATTGCAAACCCAGCTATCTATATTTCTAATGATTGAATGCCTGAAAGCTATCCAAGGGTGGAGGGCAGGGAAGTGGGGAGAGAGATTCCTCAAGGCTCGCAACATGGACATTTCCCTTGCATCTTTCCAGCAGGGGAGGACCATTCCCTTCTCCACAAGGAACAAGGAATATGGTTGAGGATTTCTGAGTGGAGTGACGGAGTGTGACAGGGATTGCGGGAGTTTCAGCAAAGTCACCAGATCGGTGTTTTCAAGCCAATGCAAACAATGGAGTAATTTCAACTGGAGCAGAAAGAAATAACCCTTAGTTGGGACCCTCTCTCCTAATAATTGCAGTTCCCTTCCCTGGGATGTTATCCTCAATGCTGGAGGATACCACATCGTGATCTGGAAGGAGGGTCCCAACTAAGGGTGATTTCCTTCTGCTCCAATTGAAATTACTCCATTGTTTGCATTGTTTGCATCTCTCCCCCTTCCCTGCCCTCCACCCTTGGTTTGTAATGCAGGACAGGGAGCTGCCAGGGAGTAATCAAGGCCCATATTATTATTCGATTTTAGTTTATTTCAGCAAAATCACAGCTTTGACGGTATCAGTGTTACAACTCAGCTGCCCTCCAGGGAGCCGTGTGACTAATCAGAACCATTCGAACTGTCATGACAAGCCCGGATTCCAGGAATAGAGCCTACAGCAGAGCTGGTGCGCCACTGAAATTAGGTAACATCATCACACATCCCCTGTGATTTGCCCTCCTACAGTTTGCCATTGGTCATGACGGCGGTTAGAGCTGGTGCACACGTAGCCAAGCAGCTGAGGATCCCTGATGGCCAGTGGCCCCCAAAGGAATGCGCAGGCATGCTTCATAAAGACAGCTGCCTCCCTATCTGAACAGACGCTGCCCATGCAACCTCTCCGATGACTCCTTGTCATTTGAGGTGAAAACCTCTGGTGTCAGCGGCTCCTCGTCTAGCCGGAATTGGGTACGTTGGCAGGTTTCACAGTCTTTACAATGTGAAGTGAAGGGGAAAAGGCTGCGAGCTGTTTCCATTGGCAGATGTTCTGTGCCACCGCAGCGAACTAAGCTGGGCTGTCAGAGTGCCTCAGTCAGAGGGGCAGGAGGACAGGCAGCACTAGGTAGCTTGGGAACCACTCCACTGTATGTACCCAAGGTGCTCAGTGGGTTATTCCAGTTACACAGAAACCAGAGCTTGGAGTGTTAAAAAGCCTGATGCCCCGAGTCAGGATTTCTAGAGATTAGGGTCCCATTTCTAGAGGTGCTGAGTGCTCTGGGCCTGATCCTGCCAGGGGCTGAGTGACAGGAGACCCCACAGAATGTCAGTGACGAGTTCCCAAATCTACTCGTGTTTATTTGCTTCTGGTCATTTAATCAGCACATGCATTTTCCAAGATGTTATTCTCTGGCTTGATTGTGAAGGCAGGAATCCTGAGCTGCGTTGCATTGTGGTAACAGGTCCGAGAGGACACATTTTTGCCTTATAGTTACTATAGTAACAGGGCTACCCGCCGGCATCTCTTCCCCCTATCTGCTCTCTGAATGCCACATGTCAGGCGTTGTAGCCTTCCCACTTATGGGATGGAATCCCTCCATTCTCCTACCCTCTGACTGAGCACTGGGCTACAACACACTGTGGGTCCACTGTGCTTGTCAATCAGGTCCAACATGGTTCTGAACCTGTCGTTGACTCGTGCGTACTAAGGTACAGCGGTGTGAATGTTATGCCAAAACTATTCATTGTATTACAAATATTACAAACCAAACTTTCATGTCATGCCTGTATATCTAAAGCCAGCAGCAGAGTTGTTAGAATCTCTGCAGGAAGGACCAGGGGTTACTTTACTGCTTAATGGCTTTGGCTTTAGAAAGTATTTCAGAAGTGCTCCACATACTGTTTGCAATGGCTTTGTGCTTTTAACTCTTTGTTCAGTGAACAGTTGCATGATACTGTCTCCTGGTCACTGACTAGAAGCTGTATCTAACACTTACATTGAGAGTGATGCACTCAATAAATCTGCAAGACTTGTGCAAGACTTTTAAAAAGTCATGAGAGACCAGAACCGCTGGTCTGTCTTTCAGCAAAGAGTTCAGCTGAAGTGCGGGAAAGGGGAGTGTAATAATTGTTCTGTCTAATTTACGCCCGTCACCAATTAAGTAGCATGGCTGAAGTAATTTGTACACTTAAGTGGATATTAGTGCAATACCAGTGTTTGAAGTATTGACCCGTTTGTGATGCCAACTCCTCCCCTGCCCAGCTGAAATAACTGTCAGTTTTAGCTTCTAATTTTCCATATATCTACAGACCATTGCATAGGGAGAGGACGCAGGTCCTGTGAAGATAAAGAGAAGCCTGTAGGATGATCAAAGTCTCTGGATTCCGTCAACTTTGGACAAACAAAGCATTTCAGTATCTCTTGAAGGGATTCTTGGGGGTCAGAGTATATCACAGGGAGCATTTATTAAGGGTGAATTAATAGAGCTTGGGTCTGCTTGAATTTACACATGAAAGTCTGGCATGAGGTGGTTGATATCACTTTTCTTGAATTAAGAACCTGACACTAAAACGGATCCCATATGCTGGAAAGAGGCAGTTGCATAACTTGGACTGTCAGGAGCACAGAAAAAAATAATTCATATAATGAAGCTATAAAACACATTTAAAAATAGCATCAGTGCAGGACAGATAAATACAACGACCATTTTCACCATGCTCTTGCCATGTATTTACACACATGTCATGATGCATGGGGCCACACTCACATGTGGGAGGCCGGAAAGGGTGTCTGTGTGAAGGGTGTAACAGGGTTCAAAAGAGAACTACTTAAATTCATGAACAATGGATCACTTGATGCTTCCCTGTTCTGTTCATTCCCTCTGGGGCACCTGGCATAAGCCATTCTTGAAGACAGGATACTGGGCTAGATGGACCTTTCGTCTCACCCCGTATGGCCATTCTTATGTTTGTATGTTCTAAGGTCACAATGGTAAAATCACACCGTGCTCATGTAGGCTGTGGGATTCACAGCCACAAGATATCAATGGGGCCAGGAGCTTAGCAGGATTCAAAGAGGGACTGAGTAACCAGACCATCCAATTAAAGTAGAGGGGATTGTTTTTAAAAGGTTTTGAGGCGGCTCTACACCTTCCTGATTTACACCACAGAATATGTCTAACTAGTGTGTGTCAGGGGGAAACTCCCTAGGAGCAGGTTATCTCATAGCTGCCAATTTCAGGGCTTCTTCCACCTTCCTCTGAAGCATCTGGAACTGGCCACTGGTTACTAGGGTAGATGGACTACAAGTCTGATCCAGTCAGACTAATCAGAACTATGAAAATCCAAGAGAATTTTTTTTGCTAATATACCTTAAGCTCTGGGATTCTATAGACTTGCACTGAGAGCGGAAAGATTACTTGCTAAATATCATCTAATCTCCTTTTCCTTTTCCTTTAGGAAGGGCATTGAAGAGCTCTTTTGACCGGCCCAGTACATTATGTCAGCTGTCAATGACACGAAATTAAAATCTGTAATGTTCCTTTTTACAGGACTACCGAATCATGGAGAGGCACATCTCTGGATTTCTATCCCGTTCTGCTTCATGTATCTTTTTTCAATAGTAGGAAATTCAGTCATTCTGTTCATTATAAAAACAGATCCAAGCCTCCATGAGCCCATGTACATTTTCCTTTCCATGTTGGCCGTCACAGACATTGGCATATCGATAACCACCATACCAACGATACTGGGCGTATACTTGTTCAACTCTAGGGAGATCAGCCTTAATGCCTGTTTAGCCCAGCTCTTCTTCATTCACTTGCTTCAGAGCATTGAATCCTCTCTGCTGTTGTTGATGGCCTTTGACCGCTTCATCGCCATCCATAACCCGCTGAGATATGCCTCCATCTTAACCCTGCCGAGAATAGCCAAGATGGGACTCGTGGCTGTTCTAAGGGCGATGGTCATAATACTTCCACTGCCCATTCTCCTGAAACAGTTCCGATACTGTCGTACCAATGTCCTCTCCCAATCCTACTGTGCGCATCGGCAGGTAATGACGATGGCTTGTTCGGATATCACAGTCAACATCATCTATAGATTGTTTACTAAACTCTTAACAATGGGGTTGGACTCACTGCTCATCTTCCTCTCTTATGTAATGATCCTAATAACAGTGCTGAGCATCGCATCCCACGAGGAGTGCCTCAGGGCCCTGAATACCTGTGTCTCCCACCTTTGTGCCCTCCTGCTCTTCTACACACCAGAGATCAGCTTGCTTCTGATATACAGCTTTGGGAACGGCTCTCATCCCTTACTTCAGATTCTCCTGGGCTACATCTCCCTGCTTCTCCCACCGCTGATGAACCCAATTGTCTACAGCATGAAAAGCAAACACCTTCGTGTGAGGATAACCAGGTTGTTCACCAAGTGAAGGAACAGTTCACTACTTGAGTTCAGTGACACGGGAGACGAAAAGCATTAGCTTCCCATTTCATCCTGGACCATTTCATCCGAGATGCCATGAGTTCCTGATCTTCACTCTGTAGAGAGGTTCAGACGAGGTCAAAGGCTGGTGAGGAGTACAGGGTACAGGGGGAGGGAGACCAAAGCAGGCAGCAGTATTTACAAAGTGACTTTGTTTGTGGAGAGCCAGGAGACCGATGGGATGTTGGCCTGTAAAAAGCTGTATTGGTGGCCTCTCCGACCTCACAGTTCCTGTCAATAATCAATAAAGAGAAGGGATGTTGATGCTGTTTCCCATTACACTGGCCTGTCACTATCCCGTCTCTGGCTAAACATCCAAGCGTTATGAAAAAAGCTGCAGGACTGTTCTGCTGTTGCAGTCCTGGCCCCTCCTGAGTGCTCTGGATACAGCATTACCGATGGATGCTGCATCAGCTGGGGACAGGAGCTTTTCAAGGGACACTTTTCAAATGATAAAAGTGGGACACAGGCCTGGAACCCCATCCCCTCGGTGACCCCGCTCCTGTCCCTCTTCTTCCCCCTGAGGCCCCACTCCCTGCTTCTCCTCTTCCACCGAGGCTCCACCCCCTATTCAGGACAGAAGCCAGAGCTGGGCCTTGAAAAGAGCTGGTTGGTGAGCCAGAGCCACTTTAAGGAGCCCCAGATCCTCCACCTGCCCTAGGCAGAGGACTGGGGGGGACAAGAGTATTCCCCAGCCTGTGTCTCTGCCCCTCACGACTCATCCCCAGAGAAGGTGGAGATGCTGGGAAGCCGCACAGCAGGCTGGGCTCCCGGGGTAGCTGTAACCGTGCTTTTGTGGGTCAGAACTGCAAATACCAAATTTTGGACAAACTGCCAAAAAAGAGGGCAGACAGACCCCAAAACCGGTGAACATTCTCACGTGAGATACACTAAACAAGCAACACAAAATAAACTTCTCTTTCACCACAATGGCTAACAAGAATCCATAAAAGCAACTTCCTTAGATATTCCATTCCTTATATACCCATCAAAAACACTAGATTTAATGATGAGCAGTTTTTTAAAACCAGTGTTATGTAATGACTGGTCTTTCAGATCCCAAAGGACCAGCCGCACACCCAGGTTAATATATAACTCAGACGTAATCCCAGAGTCATGCTGATGCCAATCCTTTAGTATCTAAAATCTAAAGGTTTGTTTAGATGTAAGCAGAGTCAGGATGAGCCCCACCCTGACATCTGGTGGTGAGTCATGGCAAAGAACTTCAGGGGCTGAAATCATTTGCATAGGCGCACCCACCCCACCTTACAGGAGTCCATAATAGTCCAAATGGTCACTTTGGGCTGCTGTAGGATTCCCAGTGTTTATGTATTGAAGCAGGAATTTCTGTTATTGAGGCAGGAAGAATAAACTGTTATTATAATGTGTCAGGGCCCCTCCCCACTCTGAACTCTAGGGTAAAGACGTGGGGACCCGCATGAAGAGCTCCTAAGCTTATTTCTAACAGCTTAGGTTAAAACCCCCAATGTACAAAATTCCCTGCACCTTGAGAAATGCTTCTCTCACTGCCACCATCAAGTGTTTTAACCAGGAATTCAGGAAAGGAACCACTTGAAGTTCCCCTTCCCTCCATAATACCCTCTCAAGGCCGTACACCCCCTTTCCTGGGAAGCTTGAGAACAATCTCCTAACCAATTGGTTACACAATGATCTAAAAACCTACCCCCTGGGTTTTAAAACCATAGAAAACAGTCACATTCTTAAAAGAAGGATTTTATTAAAACAAAGAAGGTAAAATCATCTCTGTAAAATCAGGATGGTAACTATTTACAGGGTACTCAATTTCCAAACTCAGAGGGATTCCCCCTCTGAAGAAAACCTGAGAGTTACAGAAAAAAATAGGAATAACCCCTCCCTCTAACACAGGGAAAGCTCACCAAGCAAAACAAACAGAAACCCACTCGCAATGCTGACTAAACTTACTTTAGAAAAGTGAGGTTTGGTGAGAAGATGACTGGTTGAGGAGATTGATTTTCTGCAGCTACTTCTGGTCTCCCAAGATCACTCTGACTCAGACAAAGAGCCACACACACCTTCCCCCCCTCCCAAGATTTGAAAGTATCTTGTCCCCTTATTGGTCAGGTGTCAGTCTGGCTACCTGCATTTCTTAACCCTTTACTGGTAAGAGGATTTTATAGTACTGCATCCGACCCTCTGCCCCTTCCCTTTATATTCATGAAGCACATCCATACTCACACCATCCCTTGCAGAACAACCTGAAATGTTAGCCGTTATCTTCCTCATGAGTGTCTTCATCTTCACCAGTGGCCATCATTCTGGCCCCTCCCAAGGTCTACATCTCTCCCCGCTGCTGCCCTGTGATGCCATTGTTACCATGTATAATGCATATTTAATAGGGGTTTCTCCCCTCTTCCTTATATGTATTTCCTTCCCTTACCAATGTTAAGGTGTCCTTCTTTTATTGGTTAGTGTATTTATGATTTCACCCTATTATCATATATATCAATTCATTATCATGGAACTCTTGCGGACAGATGTTCCGACCGAAACCTTCCAAAAGCTGGTGTCAGTTCATGTTCTATGGTTGGCTGATGTCGTTACGGACAAAATTCCCCCCTACACTCCATTTCCAGTTCCCCACAACGTATGAGTTACCTAAGTTGATATATGCCAAAGTTCATAGGTCTCAAGCCTCTTGCTAACTGCTGAAGGCAATGTCTTACATGATACAAGCCTGTAAGTTCCTTGTATTTGTCCCTGCCAGCAGGTAGGGGATCTTGGGGGACAATTACTGCACAGGTGGGGTGCAAAATAAACTTTATTAAGAGAATATAAAAACAGGGAAAATTCAATAGTGAGGGGTATGGGGTTTGTTAAGGTAGACAATTGGGGAGGGGTTTCTTTTAGTAAACAGGATAGGGGGTTTCAATAGTGGGGTACAGTACAGCGGGGTACAATACAATTGGTAACCAATTAACACTGAAGTATAAATGTAACAGGTAGCTAACAATTTCTATGTAAAGGGTGTGTCACAGCAGCATATAACCAACTTACAGTTATGGGTAAAATGAGTTAAATAACCAACAACTTTAGGTAAAAATGGGTCACAGTGGTGTAAATGTAAAATGTGAGGTGTGTTAGAGAGAAAAAGGAAAGTAACCAATGGGGTTTTTATGCTAGACTTTAGTAATGCAATTGAGGCTTGGAAAGGCAGTGGTAGAGAAATGAGGTTGGGGTGGGCAGAAGACACGTGATGGAGCAGAGACCAAAGGCAGAGGAGCTGCGGAGGGAGATTTGAACTGAGGGAGACACAGAGAGCAGACAGGCTGCAAGTTTAAACAGCAGAGAGACTGCAATGAGACTGGGGAGCTTCGGGGGAGACACGGGTGAGCTTGGGGGGTTTGGGCAGCGGGAAGACAGACTTAACCACAATTATACAGAACACAGTAAAATCTTATCTATGATTTAACTTAACCAAGACTACACAAGTTAGCAAGTAACAGAACACAATACAAACAATTCTTTAAACCTCCTTAACCACAGCTATGCAAAATGAAATTACAATTTATCTAGACTAAAGACTAAACCTAATACAGACCAAGGAGTTAGCTTGCGTCTGCCTGCTGGGGAAAGAAAGCCAGCAGTTAAAACAAGGGGAAGTGTGCAAGAGGTTTTTTCTTACCCAAGATAGCAACAAGCAGAGAAAACTCGATTCGCTTACAATAATCAGGAGATCTCCAGGCACAAATTCGTTGTTCATGGGAGGGGAGTTTAAAATGGGGGTACGCTCAAAAAACAAACGAGAGCGGGGAGAGGGCCTCCCAAGACCCCTAGCTGATCAGACCAGGTGGCAAGGCAAGGAACTTCTCCAGGGGTCTGATCAGAAAATGTCTGGTTTTAAAGGCAAACTTAGGCAGTTTCCCACCAGTACTTTTGATTGGCTTCTTTGGATACAGGGGAGGAGAGAGAGAGCAGGGAAAACTACAGGTAAGCATAGACATGCCTGGGCAAGTTCTGAGCCACAGGTATGACTCATATGCTCAGCTATGTGGCCACTTTAGGTCTTGCATACCTGGGCAGAGCACCCCTACACCGAGCCCGGGTCTGAACAAAGGAACCGAATAAAGGAGCAAGAAGCCTCCTCCCTAGGCAGAGCAATGGCTCCAGTTAGTCTGTACAAGCCATTTTCATGAGCAGGGCCAGGCTGTGACTTTGGTCAGTTCCATGGCCGGGGGGGGCGGCCACTATTGAAAAAGAATCCAGCAGGGGGACAGCTGTAACAGACATATTACAGACATATTACTCTTAATTATAATGAAGCAGAATATAATGCAAAGCAGTGAATATAATAGAGGTAAGCTGGCCCACTGGGCTACAGCAGATCCCAAAACCCGAAGGCACCATTGTGATCACCTAATCTGAGCACCTGTAGAGCACAGGCCAGAGACCTGCCCCACAATAAGTCCGAAAGCAGAACAACCTTGATTTAACAATTTTCAGTGCTGGAGAATCTACCACAGTGCTTGGTAAATTGTTGCAATGGCTAATTACACTCACTCTTCTTGAGTCTTTGTGTATAAGGCAGGTTTTCTAATCCTTGAATCATTCTCGTGGTTCTTCTCTGATCCCACTCCAGTTTATCAATTTATCAACATGCTTCTTCAACGGTAGACACCAGAAGTGGACACTGGGTCCCAGCAGTGCTCACAACAGTGCCAAATAAAGAGGTAAAATAACCTCTCTGCTCCTACTCGAGATTCCCCTGGTTGTACATCCCAGCTGTGCTAGCTTTTTCAGATGAAACATCGCACTGGGAGCTCATATTCAACTGATAACGACCCCTAAGTTTTTTTCAGAGTCACTGCTTCCCAGGATTGGGTCCCCCATCCAGTAAGGATCTCCTGCATCCCTTCTTCCTAGATGTAAACATTTACAATGAGCCGTATTAAAACTCTTGTGGCTGCGGCATACAGGGACTGAGTTGCTCAAGGTAACAGAATAATTCTGTGGAAGAGCTTGGAACTGAAGACAGTTCTTCTGAATCCCAGGCTAGCCTGTTAACCACTGAACCATCCTTCCTCTCTGGGGATAGTGGCTCGGGAAGGGGCATCTGGCAGCTCAGCATGCTGAGATTACCATGAACTCAGAGAATTAAACTCCTGTGAGATCACTAAACAGGAGCCCAGGAACAATTCCTTTTCCAGATGATAATGCTGAGTCATGCTTTCTCCTGAATGGATTGAGGGACAAACACATCAGCCAGGGCACAGAGCAGGGTCACAGTGGACAAGCAACTCCACATGAGCTCCCAGTGTGATGCAAAATGAGCTATTGTGACCGTTACGGACAAAGCCTGGAAGGGACCTCCTGGGATATAGTCCAGTGCATAAACCTGTCAAACTCCATTTTCAAATCAGCTAGGTTGTTTGCCCCCCACTGCTTGGGCGGCTGTTCCAGAGCCTCCCTCCTCTGATGGTTAGAAACCTCCTTCCCCTTCCCGGCTTCAGTTTGCTCCTGGTCAGTTTGTCTCAATTTGTTCTTGTCCCAGGACTATCCCTTAGCTTCCGCCCTGGTGTTTACCCCCACAATATATTTATAGAGCACTCTGATGCCCACTCAGCCTGCATTGTGTTAGGCTAAACCAGCCAAGCTCTTCAAGTCCCCTTGTAAGACAGGATCTCTATTGCACTGACCATCCTAGGAGCCCTTCTCTGAACCTGTTCCAGTATGAATTCTTCTTTCTGGAATATGAGTGACCAGAATTTTACACAGTTTGCCAGAGGAGGTGTGACATTATGGACACGAACTGGGACCATATAGATCATTGTTGCAACCACGGTCCTGTAGTGGCACCAAATTTTGTACAAAGGAGGTCAAATAAGGTGTCTATGAAAAGATTGTAATTTGCTGATTATGTTTATGCTGTCTGTATGTGTGCATCATTTTGTATTTGAAGTTATGAATATTAGCTAGATACTTGTATTTCAATGTGTTTGATTCTAAGAAGCATTAGTGAAGCATTTGGTCAGCTTCTTGATTTCGTCTCCCATGTTACCAGCGCTGGAGCCAGGCGATGAAATGCCCTTTCACTTGATGAACACCCTGATTATCCTCGGACGAAGGTGTTTGCTTTTCAAGCTGTACACGATTGGATTAATCAGGGGCGGGACCAACAAGGAAATGTATCCCAGAAGAATCTGAAGAAAAGGAGAAGAGCCCTTCCCGAATCTGTGTATCACAGACAGGCCGAGCTCTGGTGTGTAGAAGAGCAGGACAGCACAGAGGTGGGAGATGCAGGTGTTCAAGGCCCTGAGGCACTCCCTGGAGGACGCGACGCTCAGCACTGTTTTGAGGATCATTATGTAAGAGAGGAAGATGAGCAGCGAGTCCAACCCCATCGTTAGGAGTTTAGCAAACAAGCCATAGATGCTATTGACACTGATATCTGAACAAGCCAGCTTCATGACCTCCTGGAACAGACAGTAGGAATGGGAGAGGACATTGGCTCGACAGTATTGGAACCATTTCAGAAACAAGGGGAGTGGGAATACTACGGCCACCCCTCTTAGCACAAACACCAGTCCCATCTTGGGTATTTTTGGCAGGGTTAAAATGGAAGCATATCTCAGTGGGTTACAAATCGCAATGAAGCGGTCAAAGGCCATCAACAAGAGCACGGCAGATTCAATGCATTGAAACGAGTGGATGAAGAACAGCTGGGCAAAACAGGCATTGAGGCTGATCTCCCTAGAGTTAAACAAGTATATGCCCAGTATTGTTGGAATCGTGGCTATTGATATGCCAAGCTCTGTGACAGCCAACATGGAAAGGAAAATGTACATAGGCTCATGGAGGCTTGGGTCAGTTTTTATAATGAACAGAATGACCGAATTTCCTAATATCGAAATAACATACATGAAGCAGAAGGGTATAGCTATCCAGAGATGCATGTCTTCCTGCCCAGGTATCCCGGTGAGAAGGAACACTGCAGAGCTGAATTTGGTGTCATTGACAGCTGACATAATGTATTGTGAGGGTCTGGAGAGTTTTCCAGTTGCCTTCCTAAAAGGAAAAACAACAGGAGATTAGATGATATGTAAAGAAACATCTTTCTGCTCTCAGTGCAAGTCTAGAGATGCCCAGGAGCTCAAGGTAGATCAGCAAAAACATACTCTTGGTTTTACGCCAATGATAGGAAGATAGGCACTGCCAGACAGGATCAGACCTGTGTGTGGTCTATTGTTTCTTGACATGTGGTGAACACACGGCAAATGCATGCTGAAAACGATCATGTTCTGCATTCAAGCTATTTATAAATGTGTTTCATTGCACTGTTAACAATACTTTTTATTTTCTCCACTCCTGAGAGTCCAAAGTATACCACTGCCTCTTTCCAGAACATGGTATTAATATTTAGGGCCAAATTCTTAATTTAATAATATTGAGTCCAGATTTCTATGTATAAATTAAATCAAAACCAGGCTCCATTAACTTTCCCTTACAAAATCCTCCCAGTGATACACTCTGACCCCCAAGAATCCCACAAAGAGAAGCTGAAGTGCTTTGCCTATCCATTTTTGACTCAATCCAGAGAGGTCGATCATCCTATGGACATCTCTTCATCCTCACATGAACCACATCCTCTCTCCTTGCAAGGGTTTGCAGATATTTGGTAAGTTACAATCTAACACAGACAGTTAATTCAGCTGGGTGAGGGAGGGTTTAGCATCATAAATGGGTGAATAGTGCAAACACGGGTGTTGCACTAACGTGCAGTTGAGTGTACAAGGTACTTCAGCCATGCTCCTAGAACAGGTGATGACTGTGAATGACTTACAATCACCATTACACTCCCCTTCCCTGCACACAGCTAAACTCTTTGCTGAAATACTCACCAGCGGTACTGTTCTCTCATCACCTTTTTGAAAGTGTTGTACAGCAGAGTTATTGTGTGCACAATCCAGAATGTGTTAGAAACAACTTCTGGTCAGTTACCAGGAGACCGTATCGTAGAACTGTTCACCGAACAAAGAGTTAAAAGCACAAACCTATTGCACACAGTATGTGGAGAACTTTTGACGTACTTTCTAAAGCCAAACCATTAAGCAGCACAGTTACCAGTGCTCCTTCCTGCAGAGATTCCAGAGACTCTGCTGCTGGCTTTCGACATTCATGTCATGAAAGCTTTCTTTGTAATATTGTGTTACAATGAAAAGTTTTGGCATAATATTTACACATCTGTACTTTAGTACGGAGATGTGAACCACAGGTGCCAGTCCTGCTTAGCAAGCCCAGTCGACCCACAGTGCCCTGTAGCCCAGTGCCCAGTCTGAGGGTGGGAGAGTCATGGGATTCCAACCTATGGGAATGAAGACTATGAGGCCTGACATCTGGAAGAGATGCAGGTAGTCCTAATATCCTGAGCAGTGTCTACATGGCAGAAGTGCCTCAGCCAGTCAGGAAATAGAAATGTTCCCTATCGGACGAGTTACCACAAGGCAACACAGCTCTGAAGGCCTGCATTCCCAATCGAGCCAGAGAATAAATCCTTTGGAAATGCATTTGTTGATTTAATTCCCAGGAGAAAATAAACCGGAGGCGATTTGGGAGCTAGTCACTGATATTCTGTGGGGTTTCTTGTCACTCAGCTCATGGTACTATCAGGTCCAGAGTGCATAGCACCTCTAAAAGTGGGACCCCTGTCACTAAGTCACCCCGACAGCCCAGCTGAGTTCTCTGCCTCTGCACAGAACATCTGCCAATGGAAACAGCTTCATGCCTTTTCCCTTCACGTCACATTTTAAAGATAGTGAAACCTGCCAACGTACCCAATTCCTGCTCGACGTGGAGCGGCTGAGATCAGAGGCCTTCACCCTTAAGGACAAGGAGTCATCAGATAGGTTACACGGGCAGCAGCTAGTGGCAACTTCTTATCGGGAGGCAGCTGTCTTTATGAAGCATGCTGGCACATTCCCTTGGGGGCCACTTGACCATCAGGGAACCTCAGCTGCTTGGCTTCGTGTGCACCAGCTTTAACCCCGTCACAGCCGATGGCAAACTGCAGGAGGCCAAATCACAGGGATGTGTGATGATGCTACCCAACTGGACTGGGCTTGACATCACTGTTCGTATGATTCCAATTAGTCACATGGCTACCTCGAGGGTGGCCAAGTGGTAACAATGATGCTGTCACAGCTGTGATTTTGCCGAAATAAAATAATAATAATAATTAATAATTAATAATATAGGACCAATTTTCTCCTTGGCAGCCCCCTGTCTTTCATTACAACCCCAGGGTGCAGGACAGGGAAGGGAAATTACACAAGTCTCTGTAACGATGCTGCCTTTGGTGGGACACTACTGAGAGTATTAATCCAAGACAAATTGCATAGAGCAGGGCAGTTACAGCCCAACGCTGGAGTTCGTTTACTATTAAGGCACACCAAACAGCCAAACAAAGAGGACTTTGGGTTTATGACACTGGCTAACCAGAAGTTATATAGGCAATTCCCTTAGACACTCCAGTTCCCTTGTATCACCATCAGCACCGCTCCTTATGGGGACAAATGGTTATGAAAACCAATACCCCATTAAAAGAAAAAAGGTTCTCCCGATCCCAAAGGACCAAGTCCCAGACCCAGGTCAATAACAAATCAGACCTTACCCACAAATCACGCTGTTGCCAATCCTTTTGAATCTAAAATCCAAAGGTTTATTACTAAAAAGAAAGAAATATAGATGAGAGTTAAAAGTGGTTAAATGGAATCAATTACATACAGTAATGTCAAAGTTCTTGCTTCAGGCTTGCAGCAGTGATGGAATTAACTGCAGGCTTAAATCAAGTCTCTTGAGTACATCCACAGATGGGATGGGTTATTCAATCCTTTGTTCAGAGCTTCAGTTTGTAGCAAGGTTCCTCCGGAGGTAAGAAGCAGGATTGAAGACAAAATGGAGATGATGCAGCTGCCTTTTATAGTCCCTTACCATGTGGCCTGTGCTTCCTTTGTTCCAAACACAAGCTACCCAGCACATGGCATAGAAGCCGTAGAGTTCTGTCCATAAGCATCTGTCTGCATGCCCTGGTGAGTCATAAGGTATATCGGCCTTTTCTCAATCGGTCAATTGTATAGCTGATGGTCCCTAATGGGCCATCAAGCAGGCTAGGAAATGCTGATGCCAACTTGTCTGGGATGTCACCCAGAAGCATAGCACAAGTTTGAAACAGACAGCGTAGAGCCAATACTTCTAACTGTAAATACACAAATGATACCTGCATACAGATAGCATCATCATAACCACCAAATCATCACTTTTTCCTAGACACTTTACTTGACCTCCTTTGTACAAGATTTGGTGCCACTATAGGACCTTGGTTACAACAATGATCTCTATGGTCCCAGTTTGTGTAAATAATGTCACAGTCTCCCTACAAGGAAATTTTGCTCGGCTCATTCCAGGACCCGGGTGCCTTCCCTTCTTCCTGAGGAATGAAAAGGGGGACCCAGAATCCAGGGATCCCCAAAGTTACACTCAGATCTCAGTGATCCACTGGTAGCTAGGCCCACCCACCCACAATCTGTTCCATTCCTAGTGTGCAGCCATAGACTACGTCACTGAAACCTTCATCTATGTTACGAGGACAGGCAGACACTTCAACCCTTTTTGAGGGTTGTAGCACTGATGGAATAAGCTGCTGTCTTGATAAGTCTTTGGTTGCTTCCAAATCACTGGAAGGACGTCACCCCATTGGTTAGAATGCTTCCATTAGTATAAGTCCATAGACCAGATGCTGGAACAGCGAAGAAGTAAATTTGAGGTGATTCTTTTTATTGCCTTTTATAGCATCTGCCATGAGGAGGGTAAACCATTGATTCAAACAAAGCCCTCAGCACAGCTAGTGGAAAATTACAGGTGACAAGTTGGGGTCTGGAATCACATGGGCAAGTCACATGGACATCATAATTTTGCCTAGTCACAGCAACAAATCATTAACTATACCCAGACAGCACATTTGCAGGACAGTCCAGTCAGTGTAGATGGGTCCATTGTCCAGGGTCCATTGTCAGTTAAGTGTTTCTTTGACGAGCCTTTAATCTGAATAGTCCCTCCAAGATTTTCAGGGTAACTACTCTGTGGGCATGACCCCAGGAGCAAACATTTGAAATCCAGGTATAGAGCCAATAGTCATACATTCAAACACTTTAATTATAGATGCATACAGATAGCACAACCATACCCAGCAAATCATATGCTTTTCATAGACCTCTTACATGTCACATTTTGTACAAGTTTGTTGCAAACATATACGAGTGGTTTCAAAAGTGATCTATATGGTCATATTTTGATCGGAGAACATCACAGTAGCTCTTACAATGGCCCGGCTCTGGCCTTAGGGGAAGTGGAGCAGCAACGGGCAGGGCCAGTGGAAGAGATCTGAGGAAAAGAGGTTGCAGGAAGTCTGAAGCAATACAGACACCAGGAACAAGGATGTTAGGGTGTTCATGAGTAAAGCAGACAGGTGAAGTAGGAGGGTAGGAGACCTTGTTTTGTGGAAAGAGGGGCCTCAGTGCAGGTGCACCCTTGGCCCAAAGTGAATAAATGTGACCCCGCAAAGGGAGCTCATCTTTTAAATATTCCAGGCTGACAGTAAGTCATTGCGAGAACCCTAGAGGGAAGAGCAGGGAGCCTGCAGGTCTACAACAAGCCCCCAGGGGGCACTGTGTGGTGGCACTGATCCGTAGGGACATGGCCAGTGTGTGCTGTGCTCTTGGAAGCTGTTAAAATGTAGCAGACGTTAGCCAAGTGCCCAGGCTGCTCTAAACTCTGATGTGGCAGAGGGAGAACAGGCCAGGGAATGAAACCTCTATAACTGGCTCCTTGCGATCCCTGCTCTCTACAGCATGGCAGGTAGGGGGCGCTCTGCAGGTGCAGTAGAGATTCCATCCAGGCCTGTCACCACTCAGATTTTTACTTCATTTGTTTCTACACTTTCTTTAACATACAGTGCCCCTCTACCAGCACGATCTGTTCTGTCCTTCTCATATATTATCTCCCCTTTGATTATCCTCATTCTGTGACAGATTTATGTTACCAGTCTGCGTAGAACCTCAGCTGAACAGTCTGAGGCCATAGGATCTTTAGGGGCGGAGAAGAGGAGCATACCAAGTGACTACGTTTTAAAGCTTTATTAACCAAACAACAGCGGTGAGTGCCTGGGTACGCCCCGCATCACTCAGAAGAAGCAAGAAAGGGTTAGTGCCCGAGCTCTAATTAACTTTCATACTCACATACGCAGAACCCAAGGCTGGTCCAGCCTGGGTGTAACGTAAGAAGAAGAGGGGGAAGGTTGGACAGGAGTTCTGCCCTGTGCACAGGTCGTTGGGGGTCCGCTGTAGATCTCCAACTTGCGTCCACTCTAAGAGAGATTTAAGCCCTGGGTGTTCCGAGGAGCCCTCCCATTCCCCATGCTCTTTGCTCTCTGCATGAGTTCGAACCGGCTCTTCGCAGCTCCCCTAACTTTCCATAGCACACTGGCTCCAGGGTCATGGGTCAGACTGTTGAGTCTCACCAGGCCAACCTTTGCAAATGTGTAATCTGTCAGTCCTACAACTTTTTCAGCTTTGTTTGCCTGTGTTTTCATTTCTCATGGCCAGCTGGGGCTGAGAAGCAGTTTCTTGCTGTTTGACACACAGAGAGTGTGTCTGTGTAAGTCCTTGGGCTTCTATTCTCTGGTCCTGACTGAATTTTCAAATTAACCCATTCCTTTCCCCTTCGGCCTCTTGTAACCTGCAAAGGAACCTTCCATTCCACATTCACACCTTTAACCCTTCCCCACCGCCAATCCACTACATATAAAATTGTTAGCACTGTACGCTGCTGGTGCGTACCCAGGGGACCCCAAGGATTGGGGGCAATTCCTACTGTAATAATTCCACCAAGATTCTGTGAGGACTATTCTATCAACATCCTCATTTAATACGAGGCATTCTAGCTCACCCGTCTTATTATTTTGACTTAGAGCATTGGTATAAAAGCACTTTATAAACTGACACTTTCTAGCTGTGTGCCATTACATGAGGCAATTGAATGGGACTTTTTTTCATTTTACTGTTACTCATCAGATCCTACCTTTATTTTATTATCTTCCATTCTCCCCTCTTTACTAGGACCTAAAGAATCTCCATTAATGGATCACCCCTGTGGAAACAAGGGTTAAAGGATTAGACTATAGGCTCCTCAGTTATGTCAAGACAGACAACATTGCAGTTAACTCTGAAGTCTCATACTGCGAGACTTGGGAAAGCAGACTCTGTGTCTGATCCAGGAGGGAAAACAACACAGAGTTAATGTGACCTAGACTTGAAGATAATGATGTTGTGAGAACAGAAGTGAGACAGAATTGAGAAAATACTGGAATGGGCAGGACATAACATAAATAAATTGCAGATGTTTTTAATTAATGCTTTCCATGAAAGAGCATAAATGGTTGTGGATTATTGTTTGTACTTTGAAGAAACTGAAGCAGAGATGCTCTGTGTCAGATATATTTCATCCCTGGCAATTGCTTTAATAAAGCTGTCTCTGATTTTGTTGCATTCTAACCTGAGAGTGAGGATTTATATTTCTCCCACGCCCGCTAAGGGATATCTCTGTCTGAAAATGTGCTCCTCTGCACCTGTTGACTTGTCCCCAGCCCTTAGTTTAAAAATTGGGTAACATCACTACACATCCCCTGTGATTTGACGCTCCTGCTGTTTGCCATTGACCGTGATGGGGGTTAAAGCTGGTGCACAGTAAACCAAGCAGCTGAGGTTCCCTGATGGCCAAGTGCCCCCAAGGGAATGTGCAGGCATGCTTCATAAAGACAGCTGCCTCCCTATCTGAACAGATGCTGCCTGCTGCCCATGCAACCGCTCCGATGACTCCCTGTCCTTTAGGGTGAAAACCTCTGGTTTCAGCAGCTCCTCGTCTAGCAGGAATTGGGTACGTTGGCAGGTTTCACAGTCTTTACAATGTGAAGTGAAGGGGAAAGGCTGTGAGCTGTTTCCATTGGCAGATGTTCTGTACCACCACAGCGAACTCAACTGGGCTGTCAGAGTGACTCAGTCAGAGGGGCAGGAGGACAGGCAGCACTAGGTAGCTTGGGAACCCCTCCCCTCTATGTGCCCAAGGTGCTCTGAGGGTTATTCCAGTTACACAGAAACCAGAGCTTGGAGTGTTAAAACCCGGATGCCCCGAGTCAGGATTTCTAGAGATTAGGGTCCCATTTCTAGAGGTGCTGAGTGCTCTGGGCCTGATCCTGCCAGGGGCTGAGTGACAGGAGACCCCACAGAATGTCAGTGACTAGTTCCCCAATCTACTCGCGTTTATTTGCTTCTGGTCATTTAATCAGCACATGAATTTTCAAAGGTTTTATTCTCTGGCTTGATTGTGGAGGCAGGAATCCTGAGCTGCGTTGCATTGTGGTAACAGGTCCGACAGGGCATATTTTTGCCCTATAGTAAGTATAGTTACAGGGCTACGGGCCTCTCTTCCCCCTCTTTGGGCTCTGAATGGCACACGTCAGGCGTTGTAACCTTCCCTCTAATGGGATGGAATCCCTCCATTCTCCTACCCTCAGACAGTGAACTGGGCTACAACACACTGTGGGTAAAGTGCGCTTGTCAAGCAAGTCCGAGATGGTTCAGTACCTATGGTTGACACGAGCGTACTAAGGTACAGTGGTGTGAATGTTATGCCAAAACTATTCATTGTGTTAATAGAGCCTGGGTCTGCTTGAATTTACACATGAAAGTCTGGCGTGAGGCTGATGATATCACTTTTATTGAATTAAGAACCTGACCTTAAAATTGGATCCCATATGCTGGAAAGAGGCAGCTGCATAACCTGGACTGTCAGGAGCGCTGAAAAAGCTATAAAGCACATATAAAGATAGTATCAGTGCAGGACAGATAAATACAATGACCATTTTCATAATGCTTTTGCCATGTATTTACACACATGTCATGATACATGGGGCCACACTCAGATGTGGGAGGCCGGAAAGGGTGTCTGTGTGAAGGGTGTAACAGGGTTCAAAAGAGAACTACGTAAATTCATGAACAATGGATCACTTGATGATTCCCTGTTCTGTTCATTCCCTCTGGGGCACCTGGCATAAGCCATTGTTGAAGACAGGATACTGGGCTAGATGGACCTTTTGTCGCACCCCGTATGGCCGTCCTTATGTTTGTGTGTTCTAAGGTCACAACGGTAAAATCACACCGTGCTCAGGTAGGCTGTGGAATTCACAGCCACAAGGTATCAATGGGGCCAGGAGCTTAGCAGGATTCAAAGTGGGACTGCGTAACCAGCAAATCCAATTACAGTAGAGAGGATTGTTTTTTAAAAAGTTTTGAGGAGGCTCTAAACCTTCCTGATTTACACCACAGAATATGTCTAACTAGTGGGTGTCAGCGGGAAACTCCCTGGGAGCAGGTTATCTCATAGCTGCCTATTTCAGGGTTTCTTCCACCTTCCTCTGAAGCATCTGAGACTGGCCACTGGATACTGGGGTAAATGGACTCAAGTCTGATCCAGTCTGACTAGTCAGAACTATGTCAATCCAAGACTATGTTTTTGCTTATCTTCTTTGAGCTCTGGAAGTCTGTAGACCAGCACTGAGAGCAGAATGATTACTTGCTAAATATCATCTAATCTCCTCTTATTTTTCTTTTAGAAAGGACATTTCACATTTCCTCGGACCAGCCCAGTACATTATGTCAGCTGTCAATGACACCAAATTAAAATCTGTAATATTCCTTCTCACAGGGCTACCGAATCATGGAGAGGCACATCTCTGGATCTCTATCCTCTTCTGCTTCATGTATATTATTTCTGTGGTAGGAAATTCAGTCATTCTGTTCATTGTAAGATCAGATCCAAGCCTCCATGAGCCCATGTACGTTTTCCTTTCCATGTTGGCTGTCACGGACCTTGGCATATTGATAACCACCATACCAACGATACTGGGAGTATACTTGTTCAACTCTCGGGAGATCAGCCTCAATGCCTGTTTAGCCCAGCTCTTTTTCATCCACTTGCTTCACTGCATTGAATCCTCTCTGCTGTTGTTGATGGCCTTTGACCGCTTCATCGCGATCCATAACCCGCTGAGATATGCCTCCATCTTAACCCTGCCGAGAATAGCCAAGATGGGACTCGTGGCTGTTCTAAGAGCGATGGTCATAATACTTCCACTTCCCTTTCTCCTGAAACAGTTCCGATACTGTCGAGCCAATGTCCTCTCCCATTCATACTGTGCGCACCGGCAGGTCATGACGATGGCTTGTTCGGATATCACAGTCAACATCATCTATAGATTGTTTACTAAACTCTTAACAATGGGGTTGGACTCACTGCTCATCTTCCTCTCTTATGTAATGATCCTAAAAACAGTGCTGAGCATCACATCCCACGAGGAGTGCCTCAAGGCCCTGAACACCTGTGTCTCCCACCTCTGCACCCTCCTGCTCTTCTACATACCAGAGATCAGCTTGACTGTGATACAAAGCTTTGGGAAGGGCTCTTCTCCCTTACTTCAGATTCTCCTGGGCTACACATCCCTGCTTCTCCCACCGCTGATGAACCCAATTGTCTACAGCATGAAAAGCAATCACCTTCGTGTGAGGATAATCAGGGTGTTCACCAAGTGAAGGGTCAGTTCACTATCTGTCTCCAGTGACATGAGAGACGAAAAACATTCGCTACCCATTCTATCCTGGACCATTTCGTCCGAGATGCCATGAGTTCCTGATCTTCACTCTGTAGAGAGGTTCAGACGAGGTCTAATGCTAGTGAGGGGGACAGGGTACTGGGGGAGGGAGACCAAGGCGTGCAGGAAGCAGTATTTACAAAGTGACTGTGTTTGTGGAGAGCCAGGGGACCGATGGGATACTGGCCCATAAAGAGCTGTATTGGTGGTCGCTTCAACCTCAAAGTTTCTGTCAATAATCAATAAAGAGAAAGGATGTTGATGCTGTTTCCCATTACACCTGGCCTGTCACTATCCTGTCTCTGGCTAAACATCCAATCGTTATGAAAAAAGCTGCAGGGCTGTTCTGCTTTTGCTGTCCTGGCCCCTCCTGAGTGCTCTGGGTGCAGCATGACCCATGGGTGCTGCACCAGATGGGGACAGGGGCTATTCAAGGGACACTTTTCAAAAGGTAAAAGTGGAGCACAGGCCGGGAGCTCCGTCCCCTCGGTGACCCCACCCCTGTCCTTCTTCTTCTCCATGGAGGCCCCCCTCCCTGCTTCTCCTCTTCCTCCGAGGCTCACTGGAAGGACCTCACTCCATTCCTTAGAATGCTCTCACCAGCATGATCTGTTCTGTCCTTCTCGTATATTTTCTACCCTTCGATTATCCTCATTGACATACAGAGAGTGTGTCTGTGTAAGTCCTTGGGCTTCTTATCTCTGGTCCTGGATGAATTTTCAAATTTACCCGTTCCTTTCCCCCTCTGCCTCTTTTAACCTGCAAAGGAATCTTCCATTCCACATTCACACCTTTAACCCTTCCCCACTACGAATCTGCTACATAAAGAAGTGTTAGTGTTGACATTCTTTGCAGTGCACTGAGGGTAGCTATCCCACAGTTCCCGGAGTCACCTCTGCCTATTGGAGTTCTGGGTTGAGCTCCCAATGCCTGATGGGGCAAAAACATTGTCGCGGGTTGTTTTGGGTAAATGTCATCTGTCAACCCTCCCTCGCCCGTTCCCTCTCTCCGTGAAAGCAACGTAGACAATCATTTCACGCCCTTTTCCCTGGATTGCCCAGCAGACACCATAGCACTGCAAGCATGAGGCCCATTCAGCTCACCGCAGCAGTTATGACCATTGTAAACACCTCACACATTATTGTACAGTGTATGCAGAACCAGAACCTGAAAAACGAGGCGAGGAGGCAACGGCAGCGCGGTGACAACAATGATGAAGGCACGGACACAGACTTCTCTGAAAGCATGGGCCCCGGCAATTTGGACATCCTGGTGTCATTGGGGCAGGTTCATGCCGTGGAACACTGATTCTGGGCCTGGGAAACAAGCACAGACTGGTGGGGCCGCATAGTATTGTAGGTCTGGGATGATTCCCAGTGGCTGCGAAACTTTCGCATGCGTAAGGGCACTTTCATGAAACTTTGTGACTTGCTTTCCCCTGCCCTGAAGTGCAAGAATACGAAGATGAGAGCGGCCCTCACAGTTGAGAAGCGAATGGCGATAGCCCGGTGGAAGCTTGCAATGCCAGACAGCTACCAGTCAGTCGGGAATCAATTTGGAGTGGGCAAACCTACTGTGGGATCTGCTGTGATGCAAGTAGCCAACACAATCATTGAGCTGTTGCTATCAAGGGTAGTGACTCTTGGAAATATGCAGGTCATAGTAGATGTTTTTGATGCAATGGGATTCCCTAACTGTGGTGGGGCGATAGACGGAACGCATATCCCTATCTTGGGACCGGACCACCAGGGCAGCCAGTACATTAACCGAAAGGTGTACTTTTCAGTGGTGCTGCAAGCACTGATGGATCACAAGGGACGTTTCACCAACATCAACGTGGGATGGCCGGGAAAGGTTCATGACGCTCACGTCTTCATGAACTCTGGTCTGTTTAAATGGCTGGAGGAAGTGACTTACTTCCCAGATCAGAAAATTACTGTTGGGGATGTTGAAATGCCTATAGTTCTCCTTGGGGACCCAGCCTACCCGCTAATGCCCTGGCTCATGAAGCCGTATACAGGCACCCTGGACAGCAGTAAGGAGCTATTCAACTATAGGCTGAGCAAGTGCAGAATGGTGGTAGAGTGTGCATTTGGATGTTTGAAAGGTAGCTGGCGCAGTTTACTGACTCGTTCAGACCTCAGTGAACCAGTATTCCTATTGTTATTGCTGCTTGCTATGTGCTCCACACTCTCTGTGAGTTTAAGGGGGAGATGTTTGTGGCAGGGTGGGAGGTTGAGGCAAATCACCTGGCTGCTGATTACGCCCAGCCAGACACCCGGGTGATCAGAAGAGCACAGCAGGATGCCCTGCTTGTCAGAGAAGCTTTGAAAACCAGTTTCATGACTGGCCAGGGTACCATGTGACAGTTCGGTTTGTTTCTCCTTGATGAAACCCTGCCCGCTTTGTTGACTCTAATTCCTTGTAAGCCACCTGCCCTCCCCCTTCGATCACAGCTTGCTTGCAATGGAAATAAAATCATTATCATTTAAAAACCATGTATTCTTTATTAATTGATTATAAAAATAGAGCAATAACTCACAAGGTAGCCCGGGTTGGGTGGGGGAGGAGGGGAGAAGGGAAGGACAAGGCAACACCACACTTCAAAACTTGTTGAATGCCAGCCTTCTGTTGCTTGGGCAGTCCTCTGGGGTGGAGCGGATGGGTGCCTGGAGCCTCCCTCACCCCACGTTCTTGGGAGTCTGGGTGAGGCGGCAATGGAACTTGGGGAGGAGGAAGGGTGGTTACACAGGGGCTGCAGTGGCGGTCTGTGATCCTGCTGCCTTTCCTGAACCTCCACCAGATGCCAGAGCATGTCCATTTGATCCCACAGTAGACCCAGCATTGCCTCTGTCTCCTCTGATTTTCCTGCCACCACCTCTCATCTCGATTGTCCCTCCTGTCCTCACGTTCATCCCTCCCATCCTCACGTTTGTTGGCCGCTTTCCTGTACTGTGCTATTGTTTCCCTCCACACATTCTGCTGAGCTCTTTCAGTGTGGTAGGACTGCATGAGCTCAGAGAACATTTCATAGCACATGCATTTTTTTTGCCACCTTAACTGTGATAGCCTTTGGGATGGACATGCTAGGGAGAGGGTTGAAACATTTGCAGCTGTGGGAGGAAAAAAAGGGAGAGTAGTATTTAAAAAGAGACATTTTACAGAACAATGGGTATACTCTTTCACGGTGAACACCACTATTCACATTACATAGCACATGTGCTTTCGGTACAAGGTCGCATTTTGCATCTTATATTACGTGCCTGTGGGTTTGGTGTCAGAAATCACACACACAGGGCTGGGCAATATAATATAATATAATTCAGCTTGCAGGCGGCCATGGTAAGCCATAGCCTTACGGCTTCTGCAACCTTCATAACAGCAGCACCCTCCCATACCAAGCAAAGCCCATTGAGTTGGCCATTTAGTGCTGCGGTTTTTGGGTTAACGTGCAGCAGAAACCCAACTAACCCCCTCTCCAATTGTCTGGGATAATCACTTTACCACCCCCACCCCCCCGCTCACCACCGTGTGGCTGGTATCAGGGAAGATCCTTGCTAGCCAAACGCGTACAGATCAGCGTCAATGCCCCACTAGCAGCCAAAATTGGGCCTCCAGGACCTCTCTCCTATCCCTCATTATATGATTGGTACCTACACGTACCACAACTTCCCCAGCACAGCACATAAGTCTATCTACATGTTTCAAGAGATCCTCAGGAAGGCTAGTCACCATGCAGTTCTCCCAGTCATTGCAAACCAGCTATCTATATTTCTAATGATTGAATGCCCGAAAGCTATGACCTGTCTCTCCTAATAACTGGTGTCCCCTTCCCTGGGAAGTTATCCTCAATGCTAGAAGATACAACATCATGATCTGGAAGGAGGGTCCCAACTAAGGGTGATTTCCTTCTGCTCCAGTTGAAATTACTCCATTGTTTGGATTGGCTTGAAAACACTGGCCTGGTGACTTTGCTGAAACTCCCGGCATCCCTGTCACACCCCCTCACTCCACTCAGAAATCCTCATCCATATTCCTTGTTCCTCGTGGAGAAGGGAATGGTCCTCCCCTACCGGAAAGATGCAAGGGAAATTTCCATGTTGCGAGCCTTGTGGAATCTCTCTCCCCACATCCTTGCCTTCCACACTTGTTTTATAACGCAGCAAAGGGAGCTGCCAGGGAGTAATCAGGCCCCATATTATTATTATATTTTATTTCAGCAAAATCACAGCTTTGATGGCATCAGTGTTACAACTTAGCTGCCCTCGAGGGAGCCATGTGACTAATCAGAACCATTCGAACCGTAATGACAAGCCCGGATTCCAAGAATAGAGCTTGCACAGAGCTGGTGCTGTGCTGAAATTAGGTAGCATCACCACACATCCCCTGTGATTTGCCCTCCTGCAGTTTTCCATTGGCCCTGATGGGGATTAAAGCTGATGCACATGAAGCCAAGCAGCTGAGGCTCCCTGATGGCCAAGGGGCCCCCAAGGGAATGTGCAGGCATGCTTCATATAGACAGTTGCCTCCCTGTCTGAACAGATATAGCCTGTTGCCTGTGCAACCTCTCCAGTGACTCCTTGTCCTTTAGGGTGAAGAACTCTGGTGTCAGCGGCTCCCCGTCTAGCAGGAATTGGGTACGTTGGCAGGTTTCACTATCTTTACAATGAGAAGTAAATGGGAAAAGGCTGTGAGCTGTTTCCATTTGCAGATGTTCTGTGCCACCGCACCGAACTCAGCTGGGCTGTCAGAGTGACTCAGTCAGAGGGGCAGGAGGACAGGCAGCACTAGGTAGCTTGGGAACCCCTCCCCTATATGTGCCCAAGGTGCTCAGTGGGTTATTCCAGTTACACAGAAACCAGAGCTTGGAGTGTTAAAACCTGGATGGCCCGAGTCAGGATTTCTAGAGATTAGGGTCCCATTTCTAGAGGTGCTGAGTGCTCTGGGCCTGATCCTGCCAGGGGCTGAGTGACAGGAGACCCCACAGAATGTCAGTGACTAGTTCCCAAATCTACTCACGTTTATTTGCTTCTGGACATTTAATCAGCACATGCATTTTCCAAGATTTTATTCTCTGCCTTGATTGTGGAGGCAGGAATCCTGAGCTGCGTTGCTCTGTGGTAACAGGTCCAAGAGGGCACATTTTTGCTCTATAGTTATTATAGTTACAGGGCTACCGGCATCTCTTCCCCCTCTCTGGTCTCTGAATGCCCCATGTTAGGCGTTGTTGCCTTCCCGCTCATGGGATGGAATCCCTCCATTCTCCTACCCTCTGACTGGGCACTGGGCTACAACACACTGTGGGTCCACTGTGCTTGTCAAGCAGGTCCGAGATGGTTCAGTACCTGTGGTAGACATGTGCGTACTAAGGTACAGCGGTGTGAATGTTATGCCAAAACTATTCATTGTATTACAAATATTACAAACCAAACTTTCATGTCATGCCTGTATATCTAAAGCCAGCAGCAGAGTTGTTAAAATCTCTGCAGGAAGGACCAGGGGTTACTTTACTGCTTAATGGCTTTGGCTTTCGAAAGTATTTCAGAAGTGCTCCACATACTGTTTGCAATGGGTTTGTGCTTTTAACTCTTTGTTCAGTGAACAGTTGCATGATACTATCTCCTGGTCACTGACTAGAAGCTGTTTCTAACACTTACATTGAGAGTGATGCACTCAATAAATCTGCAAGACTTGTGCAAGACTTTTAAAAAGTCATGAGAGACCAGAACCGCTGGTCTGTCTTTCAGCAAAGACACTTCAGCTGAAGTGCAGGAAAGGGGAGTGTAATAATTGTTCTGTCTAATTTATGCCTGTCTCCAATTACATGAGCATGGCTGAAGTAGCTTGTACACTCAAGTGGATATTAGTGTGATACCAGTGTTTGAAGTATTGACCCATTTGTGATGCCAACTCCTCCCCTGTCCAGCTGAAATAACTGTCAGTTTTAGCTTGTAATTTTCCAAATATCTACAGACCATTGCATAGGGAGAGGATGTAGGTCCTATGAGGATAAAGAGAAACCTGTAGGATGATTGACTTCTCTGGATTCCATCAACATTGGCCAGGCCAAGCACTTCAGCTTCTCTTGGATGGAATCCTGGGGGTCAGAGTATATCACTGGGAGCATTTGGTAAGGGTCAGTTAATAGAGCCTGGTTCTGACTGAATTTACACATGAAAGTCTGGCATGAGGCTGTTGATATCACTGTTATTGAATTAAGAACCTGACCGTAAAAAGTTATCCCATATGCTGGAAAGAGGCATTTGCATAATTTGGACTATAAAGAGCGCAGGAAAAACATAATTCATATAATGAAGTTGTAAAACACATTTAAAAATAGCTTCAGTGCAGAACAGATAAATACAATGACTGATTTCACCATGCACTTGCCCTATGTTTACACATGGCATGATACGAGGGGCCACATTAAGATATGGAGTGGCAGAAAGGGTGTGAAGGGTGAAGGTCTGTGTGAAGGGTGTAACAGGGTTCAAAAGAGAACTACATAAATTCATGAACAATAGATCACTTCATGATTCCCTGTTCTGTCCATTCCTTCTGGGGCACTTGGCATAAGCCATTGTTGAAGACAGGATACTGGGCTAGATGGACCTCTTGTCGCATCCCGTATGGCCGTCCTTATGTTTGTATGTTCTAAGGTCAAATGGTAAAATTATACAGTGCTGAAGTAGGCTGTGGAATTCAAAGCCAGAAGGTATCAACGGGGCCAGGAGCTTAGCAGGATTCAAAGTGGGACAGAGAAACCAGAAAATCCAATTACAGGAGAGAGGATTGTTTTTAAAAACTTTTGAGGATGCTCTAAACCTTCCTGATTTATACAACAAAATATATCTAACTAGTGGGTGTCAGGGGGAAACTCCCTGGGAGCAGGTTATCTCATAGCTGCCTATTTCAGGGTTTCTTCCACCTTCCTCTGAAGCATCTGGAACTGGCCACTGGTTACTACAGTAGATGGACTACAAGTCTGATCCAGTCTGACTATTCAGAACCATGTAAATCCAAGATTATATTTTTTGCTTATCTACCTTGAGCTCTGGGAATCTACAGATTTGCACTGAGAGCAGAATTATTTCTTGCTAAATATCATCTAATCTCCTCTTATTTTTCATTTAGGAAAGGCATTGCAGAACTCTTTTGACCTGCCAAGTACATTATGTCAGCCGTCAATGACACCAAATTTAAATCTGTAATATTCCTTCTCACGGGGCTACCGAGTCATGGAAACGCACATCTCTGGATCTCTATCCCCTTCTGCTTCATGTATGTTATTTCATTGTTAGGAAATTCAGTCATTTTGTTCATTATAAAAACAGATCCAAGACTCCATGAGCCCATGTACATTTTCCTTTCCATGTTGGCCTTCACCGACCTTGGCATATCGATAACCACCATACCGACGATACTGGGCATATACTTGTTTAAATCTAGGGAGATCAGCCTCGATGCCTGTTTAGCCCAGCTCTTCTTCATCCATTTGCTTCAATACATTGAATCCTCTGTGCTCCTGTTGATGGCCTTCGACCGCTTCATCGCGATCCATGACCCGCTGAGATATGCTTCCATCTTAACCCTGCCGAGAATAGTCAAGATGGGGCTGGTGTCTGTGCTAAGATCAATGATCATAATACTTCCACTTCCCTTTCTCCTGAAACAGTTCCAGTACTGTCATACCAATGTTCTCTCCCATTCCTACTGCCTGTACCAGGAGGTCATGAAGATGGCTTGTTCGGATATCACAGTCAACAGCATCTATGGATTGTTTACTAAACTCTTCCAGATGGGGTTGGACTCGCTGCTCATCTTCCTCTCTTATGTGATGATCCTCAAAACGGTGCTGAGCATCGCGTCCTACAAGGAGTCCCTCAGGGCCCTGAACACCTGCGTCTCCCACCTCTGCGCCATCCTGCTCTTGTACACACCAGAGATCAGCTTGTCTGTGATACACAGATTTGGGAATGGCTCTTATCCCTTACTTCAGATTCTCCTGGGCTACATTTCCCTGCTTCTCCCACCGCTGATTAACCCAATTGTGTACAGCATGAAAAGCAAACACCTTCGTGTGAGGATAATCAGGATGTTCACCAAGTGAAGGGTCAGTTTATTACCTGGCTCCAGTGGTATAGAAGACGAAAAACATGGGCCTCCTATTGCATCCTGGACCATTACATCCAAGATGACATGAGTTACTGATCTCCACTCTGTAGTGAGGTTCAGACGGGGGTCTAAGGCTCGTGAGGGGCATAGGGATGGTGAGGGAGGGAGACCAAGGCAGGCAGCAGTATTTACAAAGTGACTGTGTTTGTGGAGAGCCAGGGGACCAGTGGGATGTTGGCCCTTAAAAAGCTGTATTGGTGGCCGCTCCGACCTCACAGTTCCTGTCAATAATCAATAAAGAGAAGGGATGTGGATGCTGTTTCCCATTGCACCTGGCCTGTCACTGTCCGGTCTCTGGCTAATCATTTAATGGATATGAAAAAAGCTGTAGGACTGTTCTGCTGTTACAGTCCTGGTCACTCGTGAGCGCTCTGGGTGCAGCATGAACTATGGGTGCTGAACCAGCTGGGGACAGGGGCTCTTCAAGTGGCACGGACACCCACCCTTCCCCCACACAGTCAGTCAGTTGCGTGTGACTGAGTGTGTCAGAGACACGATTAACACAGGAGAGGAGGAGAAACCATTCAGGCAGCCCCTCCATTAATGGCTCTGCTCAGTGAACTCCCCACTGAGGTAGGTGTAGCCTGATTGAAGATGTGTTAATAATATTGATTTGCTTTGTTAGTTTAATTTAATTGTAATGAATTAATAATTATACTAATTTTAATTAGTATTATTTATTAGTATGAATCGCATGGGTTTAGGCTTGCCAATTTGTTTGATTAGAAGATAAAGGTTTTGTTCCGAATCAAGCTTTACAGAGTTTATAAAAGGACCCTCGGGGTATGGCAGCAAACTTACACTTCGACAGATATAGTTATAAAGACCTTTTATTAAAAGTAATGAAATAGTGAGTAAATGGCAAAATATCTAAAGTTAAAGTTACAACGGTATTATTGTTATTCAAAATACAAATAATAATGTGTTTTGCAAGACTTTGGTTAATATACTCACACCCTGTTTTGATAACTTGGTGCTGCAAGACCCGCCTTAGAATCATAGGGTTGGAAGGGACCTTAGTAGGTCATCTAGTCCAACCCCCTGCTCAAAGCAGGACCAATCCCCAATTTTTGCCCCAGATCCCTAAATGGCCCCCTCAAGGATTGAACTCACAACCCAGGCCAATGCTCAAACCACTGAGCTATCCCTCCCCCACTCTTTGGCGGTTCTGGTTTTTTCTCTTTTGCAGAGGAAACTACTGCGAAGAACTTAAAGTTATCTTAAAAATTATACTTATGCTTAACTATTAAATAAAACTGAGAATAAAGATTTAAGGAAAGCAAGCTTGGCCTAGTTACCTTTAGAACTTAAAGTTTGAAAATAAAATAAGTACTGACTGTTAATAGATAACAGCCATCGTAGATAGCATCGATAGTCAGCTGAAGATGAAGAGTGAGCTCTCCCTAACGAGGGGGGGGGTCACTTCTTTTTATAACCCATAGTTGCCGGAAGTCCTTCCTCTAATGCCCAAATGTCATTACTCCCACACAGAAATATTGGGGTTCACTTGGCTCATTGGCTGAGATGTCTGTGCATAGGATGGCACCTGTTTACGCATTTGTTATATTTGTAGGTCCGGCTTTGGAAAAATCCCCTATGCCAATCTTTATGTCTATTGGTCTAGGTAAAAGGTCATAAACAGAGACGTGGGTGTTTTTATCTATTTGGGTAACAAAATGAAGGTTAAATTTTGGGTAAAAGGTATTAAATGCTAATCTTACATTTAGTTTTAACATACAGATTTTTGGTCAGTAGGCCTTCTTGCGTTACAGCCAAACTAATTCTAATATAAATCTATTACAATACATCAAATACTTAAACTTATAAAAGAAGATACATCTTATGCAAGCAAGGAGATTAATCCTTAGGGCAGAACTTCATGTGTGAGTAATGGTCTGACACACAGGAGTCTTGGTAAGAGAGTCAGGCCAAGGTTCCCTCCCCATGTGCTCCGTTTGTGCTGTCCCAGCAATGCAAAACAGTGGAAACCGGCCTCAGCTCAGGCCCAGCTTGCTCCTATCCCATCCCACTCCATTCAGTGTAGGGCGAGCACATGTTCAAAAGGTCACAGGACACAGGACGGGAGCCCCATTCCCTTGGTGATCCCATGCCTGCCCCTCTTCTTCCCCCTAGAGGTCCACCTCCCTGCTCCTCCTCCTCCACCGAGGCTGCACACCCTGTCCAGGCCAGAAGCGAGAGGTGGGTCATGAAAAGAGCTGATCAGGGAGCCAGAGTCTCTGTGAGGAGCCCCAGATCCTCCACCTGCCCTGGGCAGAGGACTTGGGGGGACAAGAGAATGTCCCAGCCAATGTCTCTGCCCCTCAGGACTCACCCCCAGAGAAGGTGGAGAGTCTGGGAATCCCCACAGCAGCCTGGTCTCCCGGAGTAGCTGTAATCATGCTTTTGTGGGTCACAACTATGAATACCGAGTTCAGAACAATCTGCTGAGAATTTGGGCACACAGACCCCAGAAATGTTCATTATTCTCCCATGAGATATACCAAAGCAGTAACAGAAAGTAAACTTCTGTTTCACCACAATGGCTAACAAGAAACCATAAAAGCAGTTTCCTTAGATATTCCTGTCCTTATATCCCCATCAAAAACACTAGATTTAACGATGAGTGGGTTTTTTTTAAATCAATGTAATGTAATGACAGGTGCCTCTAATCCCAAAGGGCCAGCCGCACACCCAGGTCAATATATAACTCAGATCTTACCCCAGAATCATGCTGATGCCAATCCTTTGGTATCTAAAAATCTAAAGGTTTATTTATAAAAAGAAAGAAAGAAAGATGAGAGTTAAAACTGGTTAAAAGAGGCAAATGTACTATAAATGCAAAGTTCTTATGTCAGGCTTGTAGCAGTGATGGAATAAGCTGCTGTCTTGATAAGTCTCTGGTTGCTTCCAAATCATTGGCAGGACCTCACTCCATTGGTTAGAATGCTCCCATTAGTATAAATCCAATGTCTCGAGGCTTGAGCAGTGTGACGGAATGGGACTGTTCCTAATGTTTCTATGCCTCAGTTTCCCCAATCATAGAATCATAGAATCTCAGGGTTGGAAGGGACCTCAGGAGGTGCATGTGTTAAGTCTCTAGGTGGTGGGAAATGGGAGTAAGGAGTGATTGTTGCAGAGCCGGAGAGGGCCAGTGTGATGGGAGAATGGCCGACGCCCCGTCTCCCGACAACTAATAGCCTAGGCCCCTTCTCTGCAAAGGTGCGAGCTGAAGGTGTTAGAACAAAGGGATCAGGTGACCTCCTGGCCCAGGAAGTAGACAAAGGTAAAGGAGGGGCTAGAGAGGCTGCAGTTTGCAGCTGGCTGGGGAGGAGGCGAGAGGTGCAGACTGAGTCTGGCCTCCCTGCCCCCCTGTTTGGAGCTGTGGGGTGAAACACAGGGAGCCCCCGGCCTGGGGTCTAAGCTTCCTACCCCCCGGAAGGCCCCGACTGAGGGGGTCCTGTTTGTACTGACAAGCTCTGTTTGGACTGTGTTCCTGGCATCTCTAATAAACCTTCTGTTCTACTGGCTGGCTGAGAGTCACATTGAATCCCAGGAAGAGGGGTGCAGGGCCGGACTCCCCTATACTCCGTGACAAGCAGCAAAGAGGCAAACTGGAGGTGTTTCCTTTTATAGCTGTAGCGGGGTGGTTACCCACTCCAGCCCTGACCGGGTTAAAAGCCAGCCCTTGGAGAGGGCTGGGGCTTAAAGTAAGGGATGTGGCCACAGCTGGGCTACGCCCCAATCAGGCCACACCTGGCCCTGTTATAAGGGCTCAGGGAGAAGCTGGGTAGACCATTCTCTCTCCAGCTTTAGCGGGAGATGGACCTAGCTGCCTGAAGGAGTGAAGGGTTCTGAGGGTAGAGCAGTGCTGAGGAAGGGGCAGGTTAAGCTGGGGAACTCAAGGCTGGTGACCTCCTAGGCTGCGGCCTGATAATAAGGGCTGAAAAGTTCCTGGGCTGTAGGGAAATGCAGCCAGGTCCAAACCTCCCTCCCCCATCCCCCTTGACTATGATGAGTGGCTTTTACACTGCAGTCTTCCCCAGGGAGTCCTTCTTTTCAATATTCCAGGCTGAGAGTAAGTCTTTGCTCTTTGCAAGAACCCCAGAGGGAAAAGCCGGGCGCATGCAGGGCTACCTCAATCCCCATGGGGCACTCTGGGACATAGCCGGAGAGTGCTGTACTCTTGCAAGCTTTTATAATGAGGCAGACATTAGCCAAGTGCCCAGACTGTTCGAAACTCTGTTGTGTCAACGGGGAACAGGCCAAGGAATCAAACCTCTGTAACTGGCTCCTTGCTATCCCTGCTCTGTACAGCCTGGAAGATAAAAGAGAAAAGATCATAATTCCATGATATCAATCCATGGTATGCCCACATCTGGAATACTGCATGGAGTTCTGGTTGCCCCATCTCAAAAATATATATTGTAGAGCAGTGGTTTGCAAATGTTTGTACTGGTGACCCCTTTCACACAGCAAGCCTCTGGGTGCGACCCCCCCTTATACATTAAAAACACTTTTTTTACACATTTAACCACCATTATAAATTCTGGGAGAAAAGCAGGGTTTGGGGTGGAGGCTGACAGCTCGTGACCTCCCATGTAATAACCTTGTGACCCCCTGAGGGGTCCCAACCCCCAGTTTGAGAACCCCTGTGTAGAAAGTCCAGCGGAGGGCAACTAAAATAATTAGGGGGCTTGGGTACATGACTTATGAGGAGAGGCTGAGGGAACTGGGCATATTTAGCCTGCAGAAGAGAAGAGTGAGGAGAGATTTGATGGCAACCTTCAATTACCTGAAGGGGGTTCCAAAGAGGATGGAGCTAGGCTGCCCTCAGTGTTAGCAGATGACAGAACAAGGAGTAATGGTCTCAAGTTGCAGAGGGGGAGGTTTAGGTTGGATATTAGGAGACACTATTTCACTAGTAGGGTGGTGAAGCACTGGAATGGGTTACCTAGGGAGGTGGTGGAATCTCCATCCTAGAGGCTTTTAAGACCCAGCTTGACAAAGCCCAGGATGATATGATTTAGTGGTTGTTGGTTCTGCTTTGAACATGGGGTTGGACTAGATGACCTCCTGAGGTCTCTTTCAACCCTAATCTTCTATTGTTCTATGATTCTATGAATTGGAAAAAGTACAGAGAATGGCAACAAAAATGTTTAGGGATATGGAACAGCTTCCAGATGAAGAGAGATTTAAAAGACTGTGGCGGTTCATCTTGGAAAAGAGATGGCTAAGGGGGGATATGGCAGAGGTCTACAGAGTCACAAGTGGTGTGGAGATAGTGAATCAGGAAGTGTTATTTACCCCTTCACATGAAACAAGGGTCACCCAATGAAGTTACTAGGCAGCGGGTTTAAAACAAACAAAAGAAAGTACTTTTTTCACACAACGCACAGATATCCTGTGGAACTGTTTGCTCTGGGATGTTGTGAAGGCCAAAAGTATAACTATCCCCCCAAAAAATTAGATAAATTCATGGAGGATAGGCCCATCAATAGCTGTTAGCTGAGATCCTCAGGGACACAACCCCATATTCTGGGTGTCTCTAAACCTCTGACTGCCAGAAGGTGGGAGCAGATGAAAGGGGATGAATGACTCAATAATTGCCCCATTTTGTTTTTTTTCCTTCTGAAGCATCTGCACCGTCCCCTGTCAGAAGACAGGACACTGGGCTAGATGGAGCATTGGTGTGACACAATATGGACTTAATTATGTTCTTAATTTTCCCCACTGATGCTGCAGACAAGCTTTTTCCAGGGGATCCCTCTGTGATAGACCTTGCATAGATATCATAGCAGATGTCCAGGGGCAGCTCATTTGGGAGGCTGATGGGGGGCTAGTGCTGCCACCTAGTGGTCTGGTCCTGTAGCATGAGTGACAGATGCTCATATTTGGAGCTACAGCTGGGCTGGAAAACAGAGGTTTTTATCCCTACTGAAATTTTTGGACCCCAATTAAAATGTTTATTTTTCATCCATGTTTTGGGCTGAGTTTTCATACTCCCTGCCCCGCCACCACCATCGCACACACACACACACTTTTTTGACTGAAACTAAAATGTTTCCTTTTCATTCACTTTTTTTTGGGGTAGAGTTTTCAGAGAAAACGGGTCATTTTTCTCTGAAAGCTCAGCTGCCATGAGCTGCCTGGCTGCAGCTGCCTTGATCCCCAAGAGAAATTGGAGGCTTTTCATCTGCCTCGTCCCCGTAACATAAATGAAGGTTGCACTGATGGAGCCTATGGCTGCACTCTGGGAATGGAATAGATTGTGGGTGGGTGGCCCTAGCTACCAGTGGACCACTGAGCTCTGTGTATAACTGTGAGGATCCCTGGATTCTGGGTCCCCATTTCATTCCTCAGGTAGGAGAGAAGGGATCTCCCCTCCTTCAATGATCTGAGGGAAAGTTCTGTGTGTTGGAGCCTTGTGGAATCTCCCTTCACTTCCCTGGCCTGCACGCTGGGTTTGTAATGCAGGACATGGGGTTCCTGAGGAGAAATCTGGTCCTGTATTATATTATTATTATTTATTATTTATTATTATTTTTATTTTATTTTATTTGAGCAAGATCACAGCTTTGACAGCCTCATTGGAATCATTCGGCGGTCCTCGAGGTGGCCATGCGACTAATTGCCGCTATATGAACAGCGATGACGAGCCTGGATTCCAGAAATAGAGCCTGCAGCAGGGGTAGCACTGAAGTCAGGCTGGGAAGAATCAGCGCGCATCCCCTGTGATTTGGCATCCTGCAGGTTGCCATTGGCTGTGGCAGGATTAAAGTTGGTGCACAAAAAAACGAGAAGCTGAGGTTCCCTGATGGCCAAGTGGCCCCCGAGGAAATGTGCAAACATGCTTCATAAAGACAGTTGCCTCCCTGTCTGAACAGACACTAGCTGATGCCTGTGAAACCTCTCTGATGACTCCTTGTTCTTTAGGGTGAAGATCTCTGGTGTCAGCGGCTCCCCGTTGAGCAGGAATTGGGTACGTTGGCAGGTGTCACAATCTTTAAAATGTGAAGGGAAGGGGAAAGGCTGCGAGCTGTTTCCATTTGCAGATGCTCTGTGCAGCGGCAGAGGGCTCAGCTGGGATGTTGGGGTGACTCAGCGACCGGGGGTCCCACTTCTAGAGGTGCTCTGGGCCTGATACTTCCAGGAGCTGAGTGAGAAGAAACAGAATATCAGTGATTAGTTCCCAAATCGCCTCAGGTTTTATTGCTCCTGAAAATTTGATTAGCAAATGCATTTTCAAAGGGTTTATTCCCTGGCTCGATTGTGAACACAACAATTCAGAGCTGCGTTGCTTTGTGGTAGCAGGTCCGATAGGGCATATTTCTATTTCCTGACCGGCTGAGGGCTCCAGCATTTCTGCCCTGTAGAGACCGCTCAGAGTTACAGGGCTACCGCCATCTCTGCCCCCTCTCTAGTCTATGAATGCCAGATGTCAGGCCTCATAGCCTGCCTTCTCACAGGGTGGGATCCCATGATTCTTCCAGCCTCAGACTGGGTACTCAGTACAGCACACTGTGAGTCGACTGTGCTCCCAAGCAGGTCTGAGTGGGTTCAGTACCTGTGGTTGGCATGTGTGTACTAAAGTACAGATGTGTAAATATTACACCAAAAATTTTCATTGTAAGACAATATTACAAAGAAAACGTTCATGACATGAATGTATGTCGAAAGCCAGCAGCAGAGCGTCTGGAATCTCTGCAAAAAGGAGCAGTGGTAACTTTACTGCTTAATGGTTTGGCTTTAGAAAGTGTTTCAGAAGTTCTCCACATACTGTGTGCAATGGATTTGTGCTTTAACTCTGTTAGTGAACAGTTGTATGATACTGTTGTGACGGTGTACCCCATAAAACTTTATGGGGAGATGCTTATAAATGTATACATGATGTAACTGGACTATGTTTTATGCTACATGTGCCATGTAACATATCTCTGTGAAAGTTATGACCTACTGAATTTATTCCTCCCGTTTATATGCATGTATCATTGTTGTAGTTGAATTTATGAATATTGGTTGTATTTCTTGAGAAAGGAATGTGCAGGTTAAGTGCCCAATCAAGAAGCACTTAACAGACAATAGAACTGGCAGACACCAATCCACATCTGAGCTTTGCCAGGAATGTGGCTGGTCTGAGAAGGAACTGAGTTGTGCATGGACAGGTGACTTGTCCATGTGACCCCAACTCCATTTGGTAACTGGATGCTACACAGGGAGAGGGAGGGGTGTCCACCCAGAGGAGAAAATCTATTTAAACCCCTAGGAAATCCCTCCATTTTGTCTTCAGCTGGCTAAAGAGAGAGACTCTCCACCCCCCAAGGACACACCTGAAAGAGACTGAACAAAGGACAAAGACATTAGGGGGGTGAGTGATTGCTGGACCCAGGCTAGGTGGAAGCCTGTTCACTGGACCTAGTGAGGGTTTTATATCTGTGTGAAGTTTGATTAGACATAGAACTGCGTGTTCTATTTTATTTTATTTAGTAATTCACTTTGTTCTGTCTGTCACTACTTGAAATCACTTAAATCCTAAATTCTCTACTTATTAAAATCACGTTTTACTTATCAAGTTGCCTGGTGTACGAGTTGGTATCGGGGCGGGGGGGGGGGGGCAAACAGCTGTGCATATCTTTCTATCTTTGAAATAGAAGGCAAACTATCTATGAGTTTGCCCTGTATCAGCTTTATACAGGGTAAAACGGATTTATTAAGGGTTTGAGCCTCCTTGGAGTTGGACACCTGGGTGTCAAAGGCAAGAGCGCTTCCAGGAGCCTTACAGTGGTGAGTGGACTTGGTTCGGACCTGGGTCTGTGTTTGCAGCAGATCAGTGGAATCTGGCTCAAAACAGACAGGATTCGGGAGTCCCAAGCTGGAAAAGGCCTGGAAGCAGGGGCAGAAGTAGCCTTGGCACACCAGGTGGCAGCACCAAACAGGTCTCTGTGACCCCAACCCGTCACAACTGTCTCCTGGTAACTGACCAGAAGCTGTTTCTAACATTTACATTCAGGATTGTGCACACAATAACTCTGCAATACCTCAAGTATCAGAGGGGTAACCGTGTTAGTCTGGATCTGCAGAAGCGACAAAGGGTCCTGTGGCACCTTATAGACTAACAGAGGTATTGAAGCATAAGCTTTTGTGGGTCAATACCCACTTCCGCAATACCTGTACAACACTGTCAAAGGAGTCGTGAGAGAACAGAACCGCTGGTCAGTTTTTCAGCAAAGAGTAGAGTTGAGGTGGAGGAAAGCGGAGTGTAATGGTGGTTGTAGGTAATTCACACTCATCACCTGTTCTAGGAGCATGGCTGAAGTACCTTGTACACTCAACTGCACGTTAGTACAACAGCCGTATTTGCATTATTCACCCATTTATGATGCTAATCCCTCCCTCACCCAGCTGAAGTAACTCTCTGTAACTGTCTATAACTTGCCAAATATCTACAGACCCTTGAATGGAGAGAGGATGCAGGTCCTGTGAGGATGAAGGGAAGCTTCTCTTAGAGGTTTTCTTGGGGTCAGAGTGTATCATAAGAACATAAGAATGGCCGTACTGGGTCAGACCAAGGTCCATCCAGCCCAGTATCCTGGCCACCGACAGTGGCCAATGTCAGGTGCCCCGGAGTGAGTGGACCTAACAGGTAATGATCAAGTGATCTCTCTCCTGCCATCCATCACCCCACTCTGACAAACAGAGGCTAAGGACACAATTCCTTACCCATCATGGTTAATAGCCATTAATGGACTTCATCTCCATGAATTTATCCAGTTCTCTTTTAAACCCTTGTGACGGTGTTCCCCATAAAACTTTATGGGGAGATGCTTATAAATGTATATATGTAACTAGAATATGTTTTATGCTACATATGCCATGTAACATATCTCTGTGAAAGTTATGACCTACTGAATTTATTCCTCCTGTTTGTATGCATGTATCATTGTTGTAGTTGAAGTTATGAATATCGGTTGTATTTCTTGAGAAAGGAATGTGCAGGTTAAGTGCCCAATCAAGAAGCACTTAACAGACAATAGAACTTGCAGTCACCAATCCACATCTGAACTTTGCCTGGAATGTGGCTGGTCTGGAACTGAGTTGTGCATGTGACTGGTCCATGTGACCCCAACTCCATTTGGTAACTGGATGCTACACAGGGAGAGGGAGGGGTGTCCACCCAGAGGGAAAAATCTAGTTAAACCCTGAGGAAACCCCTCCATTTTTTGTCTTGAGCTGGCTAAAGGAAGAAGCTCTCCACCCCCCAAGGAGACCTGAAAGAGACTGAACAGAGGACAAAGACATTAGTGGGGTGAGTGATTGCTGGACCCAGTGAGGGGTTTATCTGTACACAGGGTGATTAGACATAGAACTGCGTGTTCTCTTTTATTTTATTCGGTAATTCACTTTGTTCTGTTTGTCACTAATTGAACTCACTTAAATCTTATTTTCTGTACTTATTAAAATCACTTTTTACTTATTAAGTTTCCTGGAGTTGAGTTGTTACCTGGGGGAACGCAAACAGCTGTGCATATCTTTCTATCTTTGTAATAGAAAGCGAACTATTTATGAGTTTACCCTGTATAAGCTTTATACAGGGTAAAACGGATTTATTAAGGGTTTGAACTTCCTTGGAGTTGAGCAGCTGGGTGTCAAAGGCAAGAGCGCTTCCAGGGGCCTTACAGTGGTGAGTGGACTTGGTTCGGACCTGGGTCTGTGTTTGCAGCAGATCAGTGGAATCTGGCTCAAAACAGACAGGATTCGGGAGTCCCAAGCTGGAAAAGGCCTGGAAGCAGGGGCAGAAGCAGCCTTGGCACACCAGGTGGCAGCACCAAGCAGGTCTCTGTGGCCCCAACCCGTCACAACCCTGTTGTAGTCCTAGCCTTCACAGCCTCCTCAGGCAAGGAGTTCCACAGGTTGACTGTGCGCTGTGTGAAGAAGAACTTCCTTTTATTTGTTTTAAACCTGCTGCCCACTAATTTCATTGGGTGACCCTAGTTCTTCTATTATGGGAACAAGTAAATAACTTTTCCTTATTCACTTCCTCCACACCACTCATAAGTTTATATACCTCTATCATATCTCCCCTTAGTCTCATCTTTTCCAAGCTAAAAAGTCCTAGCCTCTTTAATCTCTCCCCATATGGGACCCGTTCCAGACCCCTAATTATTTTAGTTGCCCTTCTCTGAACCTTTTCTAGTGCCAGTATATCCTTAATGAGATAAGGAGGCCATATTTGCACGCAGTATTCGAGATGAGGGAGCACCTTGGGGGATTTGTATAAGGGCAATAAGATATTCTCCGTCTTATTCTCTATCCCTCTTTTAATGATTTATAACATCCTGTTTGCTTTTTTGACTGCTGCTGCACACTGCATGGACGTCTTCAGAGAACTATCCACAATGACTCCAAGATATTTTTCCTGATTAGTTGTAGCTAAATTAGCCCCCATCATATTGTATGTATAGTTGGGGTTATTTTTTCCAATGTGCATTACTTTACATTTATGCACATTAAATTTCATTTGCCATTTTGTTGTCCAATCATTTAGTTTTGTGAGATCTTTTTGAAGTTCTTTGCAGTCTGCTTTGGTCTTAACTATCTTGAGCAGCTTAATATCATCAGCAAAGTTTGCCAACTCACTGTTTACCCCTTCTTCCAAATCATTTATGAATAAGTTGAACAGAATTGGTCCTAGGACTGACCCTTGGGGAACACCACTAGTTACCCCTCTCCATTCTGAAAATTTACCCTTTATTCCTACCCTTTGTTCCCTGTCTTTTAACCAGTTCTCAATCCATGAAAGGATATTCCCTCTTATCCCATGGCAACTTAATTTACGTAAAAGCCTTTCGTGAGGGACTTTGTCAAAGGCTTTCTGGATATCTAAGTACACTATGTCTACTGGATCGCCCTTGTCCACATTCTTTGTTGACCCCTTCAAAGAACTCTAATCGATTACTAAGACATGATTTCCCTTTACAGAAACCATGTTGACTTTTGCCCAACAATTTATGTTCTTCTATGTGCCTGACAATTTCATTTTTACTATTGTTTCAACTAATTTGTCCGGTACGGATGTTAGACTTACTGGTCTGTAATTGCCGGGATCACCTCTAGAGCCCTTTTAAATATTGGTGTAGGTAGGATTTTGTTCACTTAGGGAAAGTTATTAGAGGCTGGTTCTGATTCAATTTACACTTGTAAATCTGGAGTGATGCCATTGAAGTCAAAGTTATTGAATTAAACACCTGCCCCTAAGAATTTATCCCATGTGCTGGAAAGATGCAGTGGCATAATTTGGACTCTCAAGCCCGGGGAAAATAAATAGGATAGTTAATGGGGCTATATAGAAATAGCTTCAATGCAGGACAGATAAATACATTGACCATTATCAGCATGCATTAGCCATGTGTTTACCATATGTCAAAATAGAATGGGCCACACTCAGAAGTGGAGATCCAGAAAGAGTGTCTGTGAGAACGTCACAATTGTAAAATTACACAGTTCTCAAATAGGCTGTAGAACTCACAGCTACAAGATATTGATGGGGCCAAGAGCTTAGCAGGATTCAAAGAGGGACTGGATGTATCTATGGGTAACAATAAAATTCAGTTACAGTAGCAGAGATTTTTTTAAAAAAATACTTCTTACGGGCTATACATCTTCCTGATTTACACCACCAACTATGTCTAACTAGTGGGTGTCAGGGGGAAACTTTCCCTAGGAGCAGGTTATCTCATAGATGCCCATTGCAGGGAATCTTCCACCTTCCCCTGAGGCATCTGAAATTGGCCACTGGGTACTGGGCTAAATGAACTACAGATCTGATCCAGTCTGGCAGTGTCTACCTTCATATCAGAGGTGTAAATCCAAGTATATTTTTTTGCTGGTCTACCTTAAACTCCTGTGCATCTCTAGACTTGCACTGAGAACAGAAAGATGTTTTTTTATATATCATCTAATCTCCTGTTCTTTTTCCTTTTAGGAAGCAAAGTGGAAAATTCCTAGGGCCTGCCCAGTACATTATGTCAGCTGTCAATGACACCAAATTCCAATTTGCAGTGTTCCTTCTCACCGGGATACCTGGGCAGGAAGACATCCGTCCCTGGATCTCTATCCCCTTCTGCTTCATGTATCTTCTTTCGATAGTAGGCAATTCAGTCATTCTGTTCATTATAAAAACAGATCCAATCCTCCATGAGCCCATGTACATTTTCCTTTCCATGTTGGCCATCACAGAGCTTGGTATATTAATAACCACCATACCAACAATTATAGGTATATTCTTGCTTAACGCTAGGGAAATCAGCCTCAGTGCTTGTTTTGCCCAGTTGTTCTTCATCCACTCTCTTCAATGCATTGAATCCTCTGTGCTCTTGTTGATGGCCTTTGACCGCTTCATTGCAATCTGTAACCCGCTGAGATACGCTTCCATCTTAACCCTGCCGAGAGTGCCCAAGATGGGACTGGCATGTGTGCTAAGAGGTGTGGCTATAATACTCCCACTCCCCGTGTTCCTGTATCGTTTCAAATACTGTCGAGCCAATGTCCTCTCCCATTCCTACTGTCTGTTCCAGGAGGTCATGAAGATGGCTTGTTCGGACATCACAATCAACAGCATCTATGGATTGTTTGCTAAACTCTTAACAATGGGGTTGGACTTACTGCTCATCTTCCTCTCTTACATGATGATCCTCAAAACAGTGCTGAGTGTTGTGTCCCAGGCAGAGTGCCTCAGGGCACTGAACACCTGCGTTTCCCACCTCTGCGCTGTCCTGCTCTTCTACATACCAGAGATCGGCTTGTCTGTGATACACAGATTTGGGAAGCGTTCTTCTCCATTTCTTCAGATTCTTCTGGGCTACATCTCTCTGCTGGTCCCTCCCCTGATTAATCCAATCATGTACAGCTTGAAAAGCAAACACCTTCGTGCGAGGATAATCAGGGTGTTTATCAAATGAAGATTCAGTTCATCACCTGGCTTCAGAGCTGGTGACATGGGAAATGAAAGCAATGTGTCACAGCCACATATTCCATCCTGATCTGTATGTCCAAGATGACATGAGCTATTTTTCTACACTCTGTAGAGAGAGGTTCAGGCGAGGTATAAGGCCTGAAAAAATCGGAGAGGGGCTGGTGAGGGAGGACAGGGCACTGGGGGAAGGAGACCAAGGGAGACAGTAGCATTTACAAAGCTATCGTGTTAATGGAAAGCCAGGGGACCGTGGGATGTTGTGTTGGCCCATAAAGAGCCATATTATTGGCTGCTCCATCCTCACAATTCCTGTTGATACAGTCAATAAAGAGAACGGATGTGGATGTCGTTTCCCATTACACCTGACCTGTCACTGTCCTGTCTCTGGTTAAACATTCAAGGGCCATGAAAAAAGTCACAGTACTGGCTCTTCCTGAGATCTCTCGGTGCTCCGTGATCCATGGGGGCTACACCAACTTTTGACAGGGGTTATTCAAGGGGCACGGACATCCACCCTTCCCTTATGCCCTCAGCCGGGTGCTGGTGACTGAGTCGTGCCAGAGACATGATTAACACAGAATCCCAAGGAGTATCCATCCAGGCAGCTGACCCCTACCGGTGATGGCTCTGTACACAGCACCCCTGCTCAGCCCACTCCCCACTGCATCAGGGCAGAGCTGTGTGTGTGAATGAGGGTCTGACACACAGGAGTCTTAGGAAGAGACTCAGGTTCAGGCTCTCTCCTATACTCCTCTGTTTGTACCTCGACAAGGGGCATACTTCCTAGTGCCAGGAGCCTGTCTTCACTGGCAAGTTACCGCACGGAAACTTGCTGCTCTCATGGGGATGATTTTTCACACTCCCGAGCAAGAATCTTTTAGCACAGTAACTTGCCAGTGTAGACAAGCCCTTGATGAATGTTGGCTCTTCTCTATTCTCATCTCATAGCAGGCTGGGCAGAAACACTGTTCCACCACAAATGATTTCACTTCTCATTGGAGCACTTAAAATAACAAAGGTTCCTAATGGGCCCTGTTTTGCTCTACCTTTGAACAATGGGGAGGAACAAGATAAACCAGACTGGGGACCCTTAAGAAGAGTCTACATCTCCTTGCTGGGACACCTATTCCCACAACTCTTGCTTTCACAGGGCTCTGGCATTCGAGCCCCTGCCTTAATCAGGGACTTTCAGCTGAGGGTGACCCCTCATCTGGGACAGGTTACGCACAGTTCTGCTCCCCTTTATTCAGACAGTAAAGATAGATAGCAACATTGGTAACAACATTCCTCTACCCCTGCGTTCAGTACTACGTGATTTGTAACCCAGCACCAGCCAAAGTTGATCACTTGGGGAGCACAGCTCTGCCTGCTGGATGCCTAGGCAGAATAGGTGTGTTCATGTAAATACAGTTTGCTCCTGAAGTCTCTCCACCTCCCAGATAGCTGTCAGGAGAAAACTCGTTCAGACCCTGCTTACACAGCTTTCTCCACTGGGTGATATGCTGGGGACACCTGCCATAGCAGAGGACTGGGCTCATTGACCCAGGAGGTCCCTTCCAGGCCTATGTCCCTTTGGGTCACATTAGCCCCTTTTGTATCACCCCAGGAGCTCTCGTGGAGTTGCTTGTCCACTATGAACCTGCTCTGTGCCTTGGGTGACGGATTTTCCCCTCAATAGATGCAGGAGAAAGCATGACTCAGCGTTACCGTCTGGAAAAATAATAGTTCTTGGGCTCCTGTTTAGTGATTTCACAGGCGTTTAATTCCCTGAGTTTCTGGTCATCTCAGCATGCCGAGATGCCAATTGCCCCCTCCCCAGCCACTAGCCCCAGAGAGGAAGGATGGTTCAGGGGCTAAAGTGCTGGCTTGGGACTCAGAAGAACTGTCTTCAGGTCCATGCTGTGCCATAGACTTCTTCTTTGACCTGGGGCAACTCACTTAGTCCCTCCGGCCGTCAGCCACAGGTGTTTTATTATGGCTCATATCACTACCTACTGCCCAAATCATAAATAGGAAGGAGGCATTGCTTCAATACATTCTGTCATTCTTGATGTAGTTATTTGGCTCGTTTGACTTCAGGTTAAATTGTAGTTGCTGCTCAATTCTCACCATACAAAAGAAGAAGCAGCACAGCTCCCTTTGACGAGAGAGTTCTGGGCCCTTCCTGCAGCTCAGCAGTAAGATGGGGGAATCAGGACATGCTTTCAAAGACCATAGGATCCAGAGAGCATTGTCTGGCCAAAGACAACCCTGCTGGGCTGCCCCTCGGTCTGATCCTGACCAACACCCGCTCCATGAGCAGTGGGAGCTGCTCCAGCATTGGGGAGAGACCTCATACCTGTATCCAAATTTCCAACCTCACCAAGTTTGGGGGTAGCTAGATCTGGGTGGGGGGTTGTTTGGGTCCAACAGAGAGCAAGCAGCAGGTATTTGGAGCTGGGCATGACTTATGCTCATTTTTAATAAGAACGTGCATGGCCTTGCTTACCTGGCATGTTCATGTCTCATGCCTGGGGGCTCTGTACCCCAGTGCGGAAGGAAAAGTGTCTCCCTCCCTCACTGATGAATGAAATGTTCACTAACTAACCCTCATTTGTGGGTGCTCTACTTGAGATACGGCCAGCAGCGCCCCCCTTGGGATTTTATTGGGAGTCTTGCTCTAGTTCCTCTTTTTCCTAAAGCCCCAACTTCTGGAATTAAGGGACTGCACGGGAGTCTCAGCACTCAGTTTTCTTTAAAAAGTTTCTTTTACAGGTCTGTTGCAGAAAAGCTAGAAAACCTGAATCAGATCTTGGAGTCATTGTGGATAGTTCTCTGAAAACATCCACTCAATGTGCAGCGGCAGTCAAAAAAGCAAACAGAATGTTGAGAAACATTAGGAAAGGGATAAATAATAAAATAGACAAGATCATCATGCCACTCTATCAATCCATGGTATGCACCACATCTGGAATACTGCATGCAGTTCCGTTTGCCCCATCTCAAAAATATATATTGTAGCGAGTACAGCAGAGGGCAACAAAAATATTAGGGGGTTGGTGCACATGGAGAGGCTGAGGGAACTGGGCTTATTTAGTCTGCAGAAGAGAAGAGTGAGGGGGGATTTGATAGCAGCCTTCAACTACATGAAGGGGGCTTCCAAAGAGGATGGAGCTTGGCTGTTCTCAGTGTTGGCAGATGACAGAACAAGGCAGTGGTCTCAAGTTGCAATGCTGGACATCTAGGTTGGATATTAGGAAACACTGTTTCACTAGGAGGGTGGTGAAGCACTGGAATGGGTTACCTAAGGAGGAGGTGGAATCTCCATCCTAGATGTTTTTAAGACTCAGCTTGACAAAGCTCTGAATGAGATGATTTAGTTGGGGATTGTTCTTGCTTTGAGCATGGGGTTGGACTAGATGACCTCCTGAGGTCTCTTCGAACTCTTATCTTCCATGACTCTATGATTCTATGAATAGGAAAAAGTACAGAGAATGGCAACAAAATGTTTAGGGGTATGGAACAGCTTTCATATGAAGAGAGATTAAAAAGACTGGCGATGTTCATCTTGGGAAAGAGAAGAATACAGGGTGATATCAGAAATCTACAGAATGATGACTGGTGTGGAGAGAGTGGATAAGGAAGTGTTATTTAACACTTCACATGAACTTAGTGTCAACCAATGATGTTACTAGGCAGCAGGTTTAAAACAAACAAAAGAAAGTACTTTTTTCACACAACGCACAGTTACCCTGTGGAACTGTTTGCTATTGGATATTGTGAATTCCAAAAGTATAACTATCCCCCCAAAAAAGAATTAGATAAGTTCATGGAGGATAGGTCCATCAATAGCTGTTAGCCAAGATGCTCAGGGACACAACCCCATCCTCTGGGTGTCTCTAAACCTCTGACGGCCCGAAGGTGGGAGCAGATGAAAGGAGATGAATGACTCAATAATTACCCCATTCTGTTTTTTCCTTCTCAAGCATCTGCACCATCCCCTGGCAGATGACAGGACACTGGGCTAGATGGAGCATTGGTCTGACCCAAAATGCACTTTCTTCTGTTCTTAATTTTTTCCACCAATGGATGGGGTGCTGCAGACAAGCTTTTTCCAGGGGATCCTTCTGTGACAGAGCTAGCATAGATACCATAGCAGACGTCCAGGAGCTGCTCTGTGTGGGAGGCAGATAGGGGGCTAGTGCTTCCACCAAGGGATGTGGTCATGTAGCATGAGTGACAGAGGCTCATAATTTGAGATACAGCTTGGCTGGAAAAACAGAGAGATTTTTACACCTACCAATATTTATTGAGCCACATTAAAATCTTACTTTTTCATCCATTTTTGGGTTGAGTTGTCATACTCCCTGTCCTGCCATCAGCACACACAAACGCAAATATTGATTGACCGAAGCGTAAATAATTCCTTTTCATTCACTTTTCTGGATTGAGTTTTTATAGAAAACAAATATTTTTTCTCTGAAAGCTCATCTGTCATGATGCACCGCATTTCAAGATAGATGTGGAGAAATTGGAGAGGGTCCAGAGAAGGGCAACAAGAATGATTAAGGGTCTAGAGAACATGACCTATGAAGGAAGGCTGAAGGAATTGGGTTTGTTTAGTTTGGAAAAGAGAAGATTGAGAGGGGACATGATAGCTGTCTTCAGGTATCTAAAAGGGTGTCATAAGGAGGAGAGAGAAAACTTGTTCATCTTAGCATCTGAGGATAGAACAAGAAGCAATGGGCTTAAACTACAGCAAGGGAGGTTTAGGTTGGACATTAGGAAAAAGTTCCTAACTGTCAGGGTGGTTAAACACTGGAATAAACTGCCCAGGGCGGTTATGGAATCTCCATCTCTGGAGATATTTAAGAGTAGGTTAGATAAATGTCTATCAGGGATGGTCTAGACAGTAATTGGTCCTGCCATGAGGGCAGGGGGCTGGACTCGTTGACCTCTCGAGGTCCCTTCCAGCCCTAGAATCTATGCTCCCCAGCAGCAGCTGCCCAGATCCGCAAGTGAAAGTGGAAGTGTTTCATCTGCCTCTCCCTCGTAACATAGATGAAGGTTCCAGTGACGGAGTCTATGGCTGCACACTAAGAATGAAACAGATTGTGGGTGGGTGGGCCTAGCTACCAGTGGATCACTGAGATCTGAGTATAACCTTGGGGATCCCTGGATTCTGGGTCCCCCTTTTCATTCCTCAGGAAGAAGGGAAGGCACCCGGGTCCTGGAATGAGCCGAGCAAAATTTCGTTGTAGGGAGACTGTGACATTATTTACACAAACTGGAACCATAGAGATCATTGTTGCAACCAAGGTCCTATAGTGGCACCAAATCTTGTACAAAGGAGGTCAAGTAAAGTGTCTAGGAAAAAGTGATGATTTGGTGGTTATGATTATGCTATCTGTATGCATGTACCATTTTTGTATTTAAAGTTATAAGTATTGACTCTATACCTTCTGTTTCAAACTTGTGCTATGCTTCTGAGTTACATCCCAGACAAGTTGGCATTAACATTGCCTAGCCTGTTTGATGCCCCATTAGGGACCATCAGCTATACAACTGACCCATTGAGAGAAGGCCGATATACCTTATGACTCGGCAAGGCATGCAGGGAGATGCCTATGGACAGAACTCTAAGGCTTCCAAGCTATGTGCTGGGTAACTTGTGTTTGGAACAAAGGAAGCACAGGCCACATGGTAAGCTGCATCATCTCCATTTTGTTTTCAGTCCTGCTTCTTACCTCTGGAGGGACTTTGCTACACTGAAACTCTGAACAAAGGACTGAATAACCCTTCCCATCTGTGGATGTACTCCAGAGACTTGATTTAAGCCTGCAGTTAATTCCATCACTGCTACAAGCCTGAAGCAAGAACTTTGACATTACTGTATGTAATTGATTCCATTTAACCACTTTTAACTCTCATCTATATTTCTTTCTTTTTAGTAATAAACCTTTGGATTTTAGATTCTAAAGGATTGGCAACAGCATGATTTGTGGGTAAGGTCTGATTTGTTATTGACCTGGGTCTGGGACTTGGTCCTTTGGGATCGGGAGTACCATTTTTCTTTTAATGGGGTATTGGTTTTCATAACCATTTGTCCCCATAAGGAGCGGTGCTGATGGTGATACAAGGGAACTGGAGTGTCTAAGGGAATTGCCTATATAACTTCTGGTTAGGCAGTGTCATAAACCCAAAGTCCTCTCTGTTTGGCTGTTTGGTGTGCCTTAATAGTAAACGAACTCCAGCGTTGGGCTGTAACTGCCCTGCTCTATGCAATTTGTCTTGGATTAATACTCTCAGTAGTGTCCCACCAAAGGCAGCATCGTTACAGAGACTTGTGTAATTTCCCTTCCCTGTCCTGCACCCTGGGGTTGTAATGAAAGACAGGGGGCTGCCAAGGAGAAAATTGGTCCTATATTATTAATTATTAATAATAATTATTATTTTATTTCTGCAAAATCACAGCTGTGACAGCATCATCGTTACCACTTGGCCGCCCTCGAGGTAGCCATGTGACTAATTGGAATCATACGAACAGTGATGTCAAGCCCAGTCCAGTTGGGTAGCATCATCACACATCCCTGTGATTTGGCCTCCTGCAGTTTGCCATCGGCTGTGACGGGGTTAAAGCTGGTGCACACGAAGCCAAGCAGCTGAGGTTCCCTGATGGTCAAGTGGCCCCCAAGGGAATGTGCCAGCATGCTTCATAAAGACACCTGCCTCCCGATAAGAAGTTGCCACTAGCCGCTGCCCGTGTAACCTATCTGATGACTCCTTGTCCTTAAGGGTGAAGGCCTCTGATGTCAGCGGCTCTCCGTCTAGCAGGAATTGGGTACGTTGGCAGGTTTCACTATCTTTAAAATGTGACGTGAAGGGAAAAGGCATGAAGCTGTTTCCATTTGCACATGTTCTGTGCAGAGGCAGAGGACTCAGCTGGGCTGTCGGGGTGACTCAGTGACGGGGGTCCCACTTCTAGAGGTGCTATGCACTCTGGCCCTAATAGTACCATGAGCTGAGCGAGAAGAAACCCCACAGAATATCAGTGACTAGCTCCCAAATCGTCTCCGGTTTATTTTCTCCTGGAAATTTAATCAGCAAATGCATTTGCAAAGGATTTATTCTGTGGCTCGATTGGGAACGCAGGACTTCAGAGCTGTGTTGCCTTGTGGTAACTCGTCCGATAGGGAACATTTCTATTTCCTGACTGGCTGAGGCACTTCTGCCCTGTAGACACTGCTCAGGATTATAGGGCTCCTGCATCTCTTCCAGATGTCAGGCCTCATAGTCTTCATTCCCATAGGGTGGAATCCCATGATTCTCCCACCCTCAGACTGGGCACTGGGCTACAGGGCACTGCGGGTTGACTGGGCTTACTAAGCAGGTCCGGGTGGGACTGGCACCTGTGGTTCACATCTCCGTACTAAAGTACAGATGTGTAAATATTATGCCAAAACTTTTTATTGTAATACAGTATTACAAAGAAAGCTTTCATGACATGAATGTCGATAACCATCAGCAGAGTCTCTGGAATCTCTGCAGGAAGGAGCAATGGTAACTTTACTGCTTAATGGTTTGGCTTTAGAAAGTACGTCAAAAGTTCTCCACATACTGTGTGCAATAGGTTTGTGCTTTTAACTCTTTGTTCAGTGAACAGTTCTACGATACGGTCTCCGGGTAACTGACCAGAAGTTGTTTCTAACACATTCTGGATTGTGCACACAATAATTCTGCTGTACAACACTTTAAAAGAAGTGATGAGAGAACAGTACCGCTGGTCAGTATTTCAGCACAGAGTTTAGCTGAGGGCAAGGAAGGGGAGTGTAATGGTGGTTGTAAGTCATTCACAGTCATCACCTGTTCTAGGAGCATGGCTGAAGTACCTTGTACACTCAACTGCACGTTAGTGCAACACCCGTGTTTGCACTATTCACCCATTTATGATGCTAATTCCTCCCTCACCCAGCTGAAGTAACTGTCTATAACTTACCAAATATCTACAGACTCTTGAATGGAGAGAAGATGCAGGTCCTGTGAGAATGAAGAGAAGCTTCTCTTAGAGGTTTTCTTGGGGGTCAGAGTGTATCATAAGAACATAAGAATGTCCATACTGGGTCAGACCAAGGTCCATCCAGCCCAGTATCCTGGCCACCGACAGTGGCCAATGTCAGGTGCCCCGGAGTGAGAGGACCTTACAGGTAATGATCAAGTGTTCTCTCTCCGGCCATCCATCACCCCACTCTGACAAACAGAGGCTAAGGACACAATTCCTTACCCATCCTGGTTAATAGCCATTAATGGACTTCATCGCCATGAATTTATCCAGTTCTCTTTTAAACCCTGTTGTAGTCCTAGCCTTCACAGCCTCCTCAGGCAAGGAGTTCCACAGGTTGACTGAGCACTGTGTGCAGAAGAACTTCCTTTTATTTGTTTTAAACCTGCTGCCCACTAATTTCATCGGGTGGGCCCTCGTTCTTCTATCATGGGAACAAGTAAATAACTTTTCCTTATTCACTTCCTCCACACCACTCATAAGTTTATATAGCTCTATCATATCTCCCCTTAGTCTCCTCTTTTCTAAGCAAAAATGTCCTAGCCTCTTTAATCTCGCCTCATATGGAACCCGTTCCAGACCCCTAATCATTTTAGTTGCCCTTCTCTGAACCTTTTCTAATGCCAGTATATCCTCTTTGATATGAGGAGAGCACATTTGTATGCAGTATTCAAGATAAGGGAGCACCATGGGGGATTTGTATAAGGGCAATAAGATATTCTCTGTCTTATTCTCTATCCATCTTTTAATGATCGTAACATCCTGTTTTCTTTTTTGACTGCCATTGCACACTGCGTGGACGTCTTCAGAGAACTCTCCACAATGACTCCAAGATATTTTTCCTGATTAGTTGTAGCTAAATTAGCCCCCATCATATTGTATGTATAGTTGGGGTTATTTTTTCCAATGTGCATTACTTTACATTTATCCACATTAAATTTCATTTGCCATTTTGTTGTCCAATCAATTAGTTTTGTGAGATCTTTTTGAAGTTCTTCGCCATCTGCTTTGGTCTTAACTATCTTGAGCAGCTTAATATCATCTGCAAAGTTTGCCAACTCACTGTTTACCCCTTCTTCCAAATCATTTATGAATAAGTTGAATAGAATTGGTCCTAGGACTGACCCTTGGGGAACACCATTAGTTGCCCCTCTCCATTCTGAAAATTTACCCTTTATTCCTACCCTTTGTTCCCTGTCTTTTAACCAGTTCTCAATCCATGAAAGGATCTTCCCTCTCATCCCATGGCAACTTAATTTACACAAAAGCCTTTGGTGAGGGACCTTGTCAAAGGCTTTCTGTAAATCTAAGTACACCATGTCTACTGGATCGCCCTTGTCCACATGTTTGTTGATCCCTTCAAAGAACTGTAATCGATTACTAAGACATGATTTCCCTTTACAGAAACCATGTTGACTTTTGCCCAACAATTTATGTTCTTCTATGTGCCTGACAATTTCATTTTTACTATTGTTTCAACTAATTTGTCCGGTACGGATGTTAGACCTAGGTCTGTAATTGCCGGGATCGCCTCTAGAGCCCTTTTAAATATTGGCGTAGGTAGGATTTTGTTCACTGGTAGCATTTTGCTAGGGAAAGTTATTAGAGGCTGGTTCTGATTCAATTTACACTTGTAAATATGGAGTGATGCCATTGAAGTCAATGTTATTGAACTAAACAACTGCCCCTAAGAATTTATCCTATGTGCTTAAAAGAGGGAGTGGCATAATTTGAACTCTCAGGAATGGATAACATTTTTTATATAAACACATAAAATGTTATTTGCTGGAAAGATGCAGTGGGATAATTTGGACTCTCATGACCGGGGAAAATAAATAGGATAGTTAATGGGGCCATTTAGAAATAGCTTCAGTGCAGGACAGATAAATACATAGACCATTATCAGCATGCATTAGCCATGTGTTTACCACATGTCAAAATAGACTGGGTCACACTCGGAAGTGGAAGTCCAGAAAGAGTGTTGTGCGAAGGTCACTATTGTAAAATGACACAGTTCTCAAATAGGCTTTAGAACTCACAGCTGCAAGATATCGATGGGGCCAAGAGCTTAGCAAGATTCAAAGAGGGACTGGATGTGTCTATGGGTAATCATAAAATTCAATTACAGTAGCAGAGATTTTTTAAAAAAAAATACTTCTTACGGGCTATACATCTTCCTGATTTACACCACCAACTATGTCTAACTAGTGGGTGTCAGGGGGAAACTTTCCCTAGGAGCAGGTTATCTCAAAGATGCCCATTGCAGGGATTCTTCCACCTTCCCATGAAGCCTCTGAAATTGGCCACTGGGTACTGGGCTAGATGAACTACAGTTCTGATCCAGTCTGACAGTGTCTACCTTCATATCAGAGGTGTAAATCCAAATATTTTTTTTTGCTGGTCTACCTTAAACTCCTGTGCATCTCTAGACTTGCACTGAGAACAGAAAGATGTTTCTTTATATATCATCTAATATCCTGTTCTTTTTCCTTTTAGGAAGCAAAGTGGAAAACTCCTAGGGCCTGCCCAGTACATTATGTCAGCTGTCAATGACACCAAATTCCAATTTGCAGTGTTCCTTCTCACCGGGATACCTGGGCACAAAGACATCTGTCTCTGGATCTCTATCCCCTTCTGCTTAATGTATGTTATTTCGATAGCAGGAAATTCAGTCATTCTGTTCATTATAAAAACAGATCCAATCCTCCATGAGCCCATGTACATTTTCCTTTCCATGTTGGCCATCACAGACCTTGGCATATCGATATCCACCATACCAACGATACTGGCATATACTTGTTTAACTCTAGGGAGATCAGTCTCAATGCTTGTTTTACCCAGCTCTTCTTCATCCACTCACTTCAATGCATTGAATCCTCTGTGCTGTTGTTGATGGCCTTTGACCGCTTCATCGCGATCTGTAATCCACTGAGACACGCCTCCATCTTAACCCTGCCAAGAACAGCCACGATGGGACTGGTGTGTGTGCTAAGAGGGGTGGCTGCAATGTTCCCATTCCCCTTTCTCCTGCAAAGGTTCCGATACTGTCAAGCCAATGTCCTCTCCCATTCCTACTGCCTGCACCAGGAGGTCATGAAGTTGGCTTGTTCGGATATTACAGTCAACAGCATCTATGGCTTCTTTATTACACTCTTAACAGTGGGTTTGGACTCACTGCTCATCCTCCTATCTTATGTGATGATCCTCAAAACAGTGCTTAGCGTTGTGTCCCAGGCAGAGTGCCTCAGGGCCATGAACACCTGCGTTTCCCACCTCTGCGCTGTCCTGCTCTTCTACATTCCAGAGATTGGCCTGTCTGTGATACACAGATTTGGGAAGCGCTCTTCTCCCTTTCTTCAGATTCTTCTGGGCTACGTCTCTCTGCTGGTCCCTCCCCTGATTAATCCAATCGTGTACAGCTTGAAAAGCAAACACCTTCGTGCGAGGATAATCAGGGTGTTTATCAAGTGAAGGTTCAGTTCATCACCTGGCTTCAGAGCTGGTGACATGGGAAATGAAAGCAATGTGTCACAGCCACATATTCCATCCTGGATCTGTATGTCCAAGATGACATGAGCTATTGTTTTCCACTCTGCAGAGAGAGGTTCAGGCGGGGTATAAGGCCTGAAAAAATCGGAGAGGGGCTGGTGAGGGAGGACAGGGCACTGGAGAAAGGAGACCAAGGGAGGCAGCAGCATCTACAAAGTGATCATGCTAATGGAAAGCCAGGTGACCGTGGGATGTTGTGTTGGCCCATAAAGAGCCATATTATTGGCTGCTCCATCCTCACAATTCCTGTTGATACAGTCAATAAAGAGAAGGGATGTGGATGTTGTTTCCCATTACACCTGGCCTGTCACTGTCCTGTCTCTGGTTAAACATTCAAGGGCCATGAAAAAAGTCACAGTACTGGCTCTTCCTGAGCTCTCTCGGTGCTCCGTGATCCATGGGGGCTACACCAACTTTTGACAGGGGTTATTCAAGGGGCACGGACACCCACCCTTCCCCCATGCCCTCAGCCGGGTGCTTGTGACTGAGCCATGTACATTGGCCAAGCTCGACAGCCTCTACGCAAAAGTATAAATGGACACAAATCTGAGATCAGGAATCATCACATTCAAAAGCCAGTAGGTGAACACTTCAACCTCTCTAATCACTCAGTAACAGACTTAAAGGTGGCAATTTTGCAACAGATAAACTTCAAAAACAAACTCCGAGAAGCTGCAGAACTTTAATTAATATGCAAACTAGATACCATTACCTTAGGTTTGAATATAGACCGGGAATGGCTCGGTCATTACATTAATTGAATCTATTTCCCCCAGTTAAATACCCTTAACACCTTTGTGTCAACTGTCTGTAATGGGCCATGTTGATTATCACTTCAAAAGTTTCTTTCCTACTGATAACAGTTCCTTTCAATTAATTAGCCTTTTACAGTTGGTGTAGTTACTTCCACCGTTTCATGTTTCTCTAAACGTATAAATATCGTCCTATTGTGTTTTCCATTCTATGCATCCAACGAAGCGGACTGTAGTCCATGAAAGCTTATGCTGAAATAAATGTGTTAGTCTCAAAGGTGCCGCTAGTATTCCTTTCTTATTTGTTTGCTGACACAGACTAACACAGCTACTACACTGAAACCTATGATTAACACAGAATCCCAAGGAGTATCCATCCAGGCAGCTGACCACTACTGGAGATGGCTCTGCCTGTCTTCACTGGCAAGTTACCGCATGGAAACTTGCTGCTCTTATGGGGATTATTTTTCACACTCCTGAGCAAGAATCTTTTAGCTCAGTAACTTGCTAGTGTAGACAAGCCCTTAGTGATTGTTGGCTTTTCTTTATTCTCATCTTGTAGCAGGCTGGGCAGAAACACTGTTCCACCACAAATAATTTCAGTTTTTATTTAAGCACATAAAATAACAAAGGTTCCTAATGGAGCCAGTTTTGCTCTACCTTTGAACAACAGGGAGAAACACCTCTTGCTTTCACAGGACTCTGGCATTCGAGCCCCTGCCTTAATCAGGGACTTTCAGCTGAGGGTGACCCCCTCATCTGGGACAGGTTACACACAGTTCTGCTCCCCTTTATTCAGACAGTAAAGATAGCAACACTGATAACAACATTCCACTACCCCTGCGTTCAGTACTACGTGATTTGTAACCCAGCACCAGCCAAAGTTGATCACTTGGGGAGCACAGCTCTGCCTGCTGGATGCCTAGGCAGAATAGGTGTGTTCATGTAAATACAGTTTGCTCCTGAAGTCTCTCCACCTCCCAGATAGCTGTCAGGAGAAAACTTGTTCAGACCCTGCTTACACAGCTTTCTCCACTGGGTGATATGCTGGGGACACCTGCCATAGCAGAGGACTGTACTCAATGAACCAGGAGGTCCCTTCCAGGCCTATGTCCCTTTGCATCACATTAGCCCCTTTTGTATCACCCCAGGAGCTCTCGTGGAGTTGCTTGTCCACTATGAACCTGCTCTGTGTCCTGGGTGATGGATTTTCCCCTCAATAGATGCAGGAGAAAGCATGACTCAGCGTTACCGTCTGGAAAAACAATTGTTCCTGGGCTCCTGTTTAGTGATTTCACAGGCGTTTAATTCCCTGAGTTTCTGGTCATCTCAGCATGCCAAGATGCCAATTGCCCCCTCCCCAGCCACTAGCCCCAGAGAGGAAGGATGGTTCAGGGGTTAAAGTGCTGGCTTGGGACTCAGAAGAACTGTCTTCAGGTCCATGCTGTGCCATAGACTTCTTCTTTGACCTGGGGCAACTCACTTAGTCCCTCCGGCCGTCAGCCACAGGTGTTTTATTATGGATCATATCACTACCTACTGCCCAAATCATAAATAGGAAGGAGGCATTGCTTCAATACATTCTGTCATTCTTGATGTAGTTATTTGGCTCGATTGACTTCGGGTTAAATTGTAGTTGCTGCTCAATTCCCACCATACAAAAGAAGAAGCAGCACAGCCCCCTTTGACGAGAGAGTTCTGGGCCCTTCCTGCAGCTCAGCAGTAAGATGGGGGAATCAGGACATGCTTTCAGAGACCATAGGATCCAGAGAGCATTGTCTGGCCAAAGACAACCCTGCTGGGCTGCCCCTCGGTCTGATCCTGACCAACTCCTGCTCCATGAGCAGTGAGAGCTGCTCCAGCATTGAGGAGAGACCTCATACCTGCATCCAAATTTCCAACGTTACCAACTTTGGGGGTAGCTAGATCTGGGTGGGGGGTTGTTTGGGTCCAACAGAGAGCAAGCAGCAGGTATTCAGAGCTGGGCATGACTTATGCTCATTTTTAATAAGAACGTGCATGGCCTTGCTTACCTGGCTTGTTCATGTCTCATGCCTGGGGGCTCTGTACCCCAGTGCGGAGGGAAAAGTGTCTCCCTCCCTCACTGATGAATGAAATGTTCACTAACTAACCCTCATTTGTGGGTGCTCCACTTGAGATACGGCCAGCAGCGCCTCCCTTGGGATTTTATTGTTCCCAAAAAGTTCCTCTTTTTCCTAAAGTCCCAACTTCTGGAATTAAGGGACTGCACGGGAATCTCAGCACTCAGTAGGAAAAAGTACGGAGAATGGCAACAAAATGTTTAGGGGTATGGAACAGCTTTCATATGAAGAGAGATTAAAAAGATTGGCAATGTTCATCTTGGGAAAGAGAAGAATACAGGGGGATATGGCAGAAATCTACAGAATGATGACTGGTGTGGAGAGAGTGGATAAGGAAGTGTTATTTAACACTTCACATGAACTTAGTGTCAACCAATGATGTTACTAGGCAGCAGGTTTAAAACAAACAAAAGAAAGTACTTTTTTCACACAACGCACAGTTACCCTGTGGAACTGTTTGCTATTGGATATTGTGAATTCCAAAAGTATAACTATCCCCCCAAAAAAGAATTGGATAAGTTCATGGAGGATAGGTCCATCAATAGCTGTTAGCCAAGATGCTCAGGGACACAACCCCATCCTCTGGGTGTCTCTAAACCTCTGATGTTCCGAAGGTGGGAGCAGATGAAAGGAGATGAATGACTCAATAATTGCCCCATTCTGTTTTTTCCTTCTCAAGCATCTGCACCGTCCCCTGGCAGATGACAGGACACTGGGCTAGATGGAGCATTGGTCTGACCCAAGATGCACTTTCTTCTGTTCTTAATTTTTTCCACCAATGGATGGGGTGCTGCAGACAAGCTTTTTCCAGGGGATCCCTCTGTGACAGAGCTAGCATAGATACCATAGCAGACGTCCAGGAGCTGCTCTGTGTGGGAGGCAGATAGGGGGCTAGTGCTTCCACCTAGGGATGTGGTCGTGTAGCATGAGTTACAGAGGCTCATAATTTGAGATACAGCTCGGCTGGAAAACAGAGAGATTTTTACACCTACCAAAATTTTTTGACCCAAATTAAAAATCTTTCTTTTTCATCCATTTGTGGGTTGAGATGTCATACTCCCTGTCCCACCATCACCACATACAAACACACATAGTTTTTGACTGAAACTTAAATGTTCCCCTTTCATTCACTTTTCTGGATTGAGTTTTCATAGAAAACAGCTAATTTTTCTCTGAAAGCTCAGCTGTCATGATGCTCCCCAACAGCAGCTGCCCAGATCCTCAAGTTAAAGTGGAAGTGTTTCATCTGCCTGTCCTCGTAACATAGATGAAGGTTTCAGTGACGGAGTCTATGGCTGCACACTAGGAATGGAACAGATTGTGGGTGGGTGGGCCTAGCTACCAGTGGATCACTGAGATCTGAGTGTAACTTTGGGGATCCCTGGATTCTGGGTCCCCCTTTTCATTCCTCAGGAAGAAGGGAAGGCACCCGGGTCCTGGAATGAGCCGAGCAAAATTTCCTTGTAGGGAGACTGTGACATTATTTACACAAACTGGGACCATAGAGATCATTGTTGTAACCAAGGTCCTATAGTGGCACCAAATCTTGTACAAAGGAGGTCAAGTAAAGTGTCTAGGAAAAAGTGATGATTTGGTGGTGATGATGATGCTATCTGTATGCAGGTATCATTTGTGTATTTACAGTTAGAAGTATTGGCTCTACGCTGTCTGTTTCAAACTTGTGCTATGCTTCTGGGTGACATCCCAGACAAGTTGGCATCAGCATTTCCTAGCCTGCTTGATGGCCCATTAGGGACCATCAGCTATACAATTGACCGATTGAGAGAAGGCCGATATACCTTATGACTCACCAGGGCATGCAGACAGATGCTTATGGACAGAACTCTACGGCTTCTAAGCCATGTGCTGGGTAGCTTGTGTTTGGAACAAAGGAAGCACAGGCCACATGGTAAGGGACTATAAAAGGCAGCTGCATCATCTCCATTTTGTCTTCAATCCTGCTTCTTACCTCCGGAGGAACCTTGCTACAAACTGAAGCTCTGAACAAAGGATTGAATAACCCATCCCATCTGTGGATGTACTCCAGAGACTTGATTTAAGCCTGCAGTTAATTCCATCACTGCTACAAGCCTGAAGCAAGAACTTTGACATTACTGTATGTAATTGATTCCATTTAACCACTTTTAACTCTCATCTATATTTCTTTCTTTTTAGTAATAAACCTTTGGATTTTAGATTCAAAAGGATTGGCAACAGCGTGATTTGTGGGTAAGGTCTGATTTGTTATTGACCTGGGTCTGGGACTTGGTCCTTTGGGATCGGGAGAACCTTTTTTCTTTTAATGGGGTATTGGTTTTCATAACCATTTGTCCCCATAAGGAGCGGTGCTGATGGTGATACAAGGGAACTGGAGTGTCTAAGGGAATTGCCTATATAACTTCTGGTTAGGCAGTGTCATAAACCCAAAGTCCTCTCTGTTTGGCTGTTTGGTGTGCCTTAATAGTAAACGAACTCCAGCGTTGGGCTGTAACTGCCCTGCTCTATGCAATTTGTCTTGGATTGATACTCTCAGTAGTGTCCCACCAAAGGCAGCATCGTTACAGAGACTTGTGTAATTTCCCTTCCCTGTCCTGCACCCTGGGGTTGTAATGAAAGACAGGGGGCTGCCAAGGAGAAAATTGGTCCTATATTATTAATTATTAATTATTATTATTATTTTATTTCGGCAAAATCACAGCTGTGACAGCATCATTGTTACCACTTGGCCACCCTCGAGGTAGCCATATGACTAATTGGAATCATACGAACAGTGATGTCAAGCCCAGTCCAGTTGGGTAGCATCATCACACATCCCTGTGATTTGGCCTCCTGCAGTTTGCCATCGGCTGTGACGGGGTTAAAGCTGGTGCACACGAAGCCAAGCAGCTGAGGTTCCCTGATGGTCAAGTGGCCCCCAAGGGAATGTGCCAGCATGCTTCATAAAGACACCTGCCTCCCGATAAGAAGTTGCCACTAGCTGCTGCCCGTGTAACCTATCTGATGACTCCTTTTCCTTAAGGGTGAAGGCCTCTAATGTCAGCCGCTCCACGTCGAGCAGGAATTGGGTACGTTGGCAGGTTTCACTATCTTTAAAATGTGACGTGAAGGGGAAAGGCATGAAGCTGTTTCCATTTGCAGATGCTCTGTGTAGAGGCAGAGGACTCAGTGCGGATGTCGGGGTGACTCAGTGACAGGGGGTCCCACTTTTAGAGGTGCTATGCACTCTGGCCCTGATAGTACCATGAGCTGAGTGACAAGAAACCCCACAGAATATCAGTGACTAGCTCCCAAATCGTCTCCGGTTTATTTTCTCCTGGGAATTAAATCAGCAAATGCATTTGCAAAGGATTTATTCTCTGGCTCGATTGGGAACGCAGGACTTCAGAGCTGTGTTGCCTTGTGGTAACTCGTCCGATAGGGAACATTTCTATTTCCTGACTGGCTGAGGCACTTCTGCCCTGTAGACACTGCTCAGGATATTAGGACTACCTGCATCTCTCCCAGATGTCAGGCCTCATAGTCTTCATTCCCATAGGTTGGAATCCCATGACTCTCCCACCCTCAGACTGGGCACTGGGCTACAGGGCACTGCGGGTCGACTGGGCTTGCTAAGCAGGACTGGCACCTGTGGTTCACATCTCCGTACTAAAGTACAGATGTGTAAATATTATGCCAAAACTTTTCATTGTAACACAGTATTACAAAGAAAGCTTTCATGACATGAATGTCGAAAGCCAGCAGCAGAGTTTCTGGAATCTCTGCAGGAAGGAGCACTGGTAACTGTACTGCTTAATGGTTTGGCTTTAGAAAGTACGTCAAAAGTTCTCCACATACTGTGTGCAATAGGTTTGTGCTTTTAACTCTTTGTTCGGTGAACAGTTCTACGATACGGTCTCCTGGTAACTGACCAGAAGTTGTTTCTAACACATTCTGGATTGTGCACACAATAACTCTGCTGTACAACACTTTCAAAAAAGTGATGAGAGAACAGTACCACTGGTGAGTATTTCAGCAAAGAGTTTAGCTGTGTGCAGGGAAGGGGAGTGTAATGGTGATTGTAAGTCATTCACAGTCATCACCTGTTCTAGGAGCATGGCTGAAGTACCTTGTACACTCAACTGCACGTTAGTGCAACACCCGTGTTTGCACTATTCACCCATTTATGATGCTAAACCCTCCCTCACCCAGCTGAAGTAACTGTCTGTGTTAGATTGTAGCTTACCAAATATCTGCAGACCCTTGCAAGGAGAGAGGATGTGGTTCATGTGAGGATGAAGAGATGTCCATAGGATGATCGACCTCTCTGGATTGAATCAAAAATGGATAGGCAAAGCACTTCAGCTTCTCTTTGTGGGATTCTTGGGGGTCAGAGTGTATCACTGGGAGGATTTTGTAAGGGAAAGTTAATGGAGCCTGGTTTTTATTTAATTTATACATAGAAATCTGGACTCAATATTATTAAATTAAGAATTTGGCCCTAAATATTAATACCATGTTCTGGAAAGAGGCAGTGGTATACTTTGGACTCTCAGGAGTGGAGAAAATAAAAAGTATTGTTAACGGTGCAATGAAACACATTTATAAATAGCTTGAATGCAGAACATGATCGTTTTCAGCATGCATTTGCCGTGTGTTCACCACATGTCAAGAAACAATAGACCACACACAGGTCTGATCCTGTCTGGCAGTGCCTATCTTCCTATCATTGGTGTAAAACCAAGAGTATGTTTTTGCTGATCTACCTTGAGCTCCTGGGCATCTCTAGACTTGCACTGAGAGCAGAAAGATGTTTCTTTACATATCATCTAATCTCCTGTTGTTTTTCCTTTTCCTGTTTTGCCCAGCTGTTCTTCATCCACTCGTTTCAATGCATTGAATCTGCCGTGCTCTTGTTGATGGCCTTTGACCGCTTCATTGCGATTTGTAACCCACTGAGATATGCTTCCATTTTAACCCTGCCAAAAATACCCAAGATGGGACTGGTGTTTGTGCTAAGAGGGGTGGCCGTAGTATTCCCACTCCCCTTGTTTCTGAAATGGTTCCAATACTGTCGAGCCAATGTCCTCTCCCATTCCTACTGTCTGTTCCAGGAGGTCATGAAGCTGGCTTGTTCAGATATCAGTGTCAATAGCATCTATGGCTTGTTTGCTAAACTCCTAACGATGGGGTTGGACTCGCTGCTCATCTTCCTCTCTTACATAATGATCCTCAAAACAGTGCTGAGCATCGCGTCCTCCAGGGAGTGCCTCAGGGCCTTGAACACCTGCATCTCCCACCTCTGTGCTGTCCTGCTCTTCTACACACCAGAGCTCGGCCTGTCTGTGATACACAGATTCGGGAAGGGCTCTTCTCCTTTTCTTCAGATTCTTCTGGGATACATTTCCTTGTTGGTCCCGCCCCTGATTAATCCAATCGTGTACAGCTTGAAAAGCAAACACCTTCGTGTGAGGATAATCAGGGTGTTCATCAAGTGAAAGGGCATTTCATCACCTAGCTCCAGTGCTGGTAACATGGGAGACGAAATCAAGAAGCTGACCAAATGCTTCACTAATGCTTCTTAGAATCAAACACATTGAAATACAAGTATCTAGCTAATATTCATAACTTCAAATACAAAATGTTGCACATATACAGACAGCATAAACATAATCAGCAAATTACAATCTTTTCATAGACACCTTATTTGACCTCCTTTGTACAAAATTTGGTGCCACTACAGGACCGTGGTTGCAACAATGATCTATATGGTCCCAGTTCGTGTCTATAACGTCACACCTCCTCTGGCAAACTGTGTAAAATTCTGGTCACTCATATTCCAGAAAGAAGAATTCATACTGGAACAGGTTCAGAGAAGGGCTCCTAGGATGGTCAGTGCAATAGAGATCCTGTCTTACAAGGGGACTTGAAGAGCTTGGCTGGTTTAGCCTAACACAATGCAGGCTGAGTGGGCATCAGAGTGCTCTATAAATATATTGTGGGGGTAAACACCAGGGAGGAAGCTAAGGGATAGTCCTGGGACAAGAACAAATTGAGACAAACTGACCAGGAGCAAACTGAAGCCGGGAAGGGGAAGGAGGTTTCTAACCATCAGAGGAGGGAGGCTCTGGAACAGCCGCCCAAGCAGTGGGGGGCAAACAACCTAGCTGATTTGAAAATGGAGTTTGACAGGTTTATGCACTGGACTATATCCCAGGAGGTCCCTTCCAGGCTTTGTCCGTAACGGTCACAATAGCTCATTTTGCATCACACTGGGAGCTCATGTGGAGTTGCTTGTCCACTGTGACCCTGCTCTGTGCCCTGGCTGATGTGTTTGTCCCTCAATCCATTCAGGAGAAAGCATGACTCAGCGTTATCATCTGGAAAAGAAATTGTTCCTGGGCTCCTGTTTAGTGATCTCACAGGAGTTTAATTCTCTGAGTTCATGGTAATCTCAGCATGCTGATCTGCCAGATGCCCCTTCCCGAGCCACTATCCCCAGAGAGGAAGGATGGTTCAGTGGTTAACAGGCTAGCCTGGGATTCAGAAGAACTGTCTTCAGTTCCAAGCTCTTCCACAGAATTATTCTGTTACCTTGAGCAACTCAGTCCCTGTGTGCCGCAGCCACAAGTGTTTTAATACGGCTCATTGTAAATGTTTACATCTAGGAACAAGGGATGCAGGCGATCCTTACTGGATGGGGGACCCAATCCTGGGAAGCAGTGACTCTGAAAAAAACTTGGGGGTCGTTATCAGTTGAATATGAGCTCCCAGTGCGATGTTTCATCTGAAAAAGCTAGCACAGCTGGGATGTACAACCAGGGGAATCTCGAGTAGGAGCAGAGAGGTTATTTTACCTCTTTATTTGGCACTGTTGTGAGCACTGCTGGGACCCAGTGTCCACTTCTGGTGTCTACCGTTGAAGAAGTATGTTGATAAATTGATAAACTGGAGTGGGATCAGAGAAGAACCACGAGAATGATTCAAGGATTAGAAAACCTGCCTTATAGACAAAGACTCAAGAAGATTAATGAAGAGAAGGTGAAGGGGTGACTTTGTCACAGTCCGTAAGTACCTGCATGAGGAACAAACATTTAACAATGGGCCCTTCAATCTACCAGAGAAAGTTATAACAGGATCCAATGGCTGGAAGCTGAAGCTAGACATATTCAGACTGGAACTAGGGTGTAATTTTTTAACAGAGAGTGTAATTAGCCATTGCAACAATTTACCAAGCACTGTGGTAGATTCTCCAGCACTGAAAATTGTTAAATCAAGGTTGTTCTGCTTTCGGACTTATTGTGGGGCAGGTCTCTGGCCTGTGCTCTACAGGTGCTCAGATTAGGTGATCACAATGGTGCCTTCAGGTTTTGGGATCTGCTGTAGCCCAGTGGGCCAGCTTACCTCTATTATATTCACTGCTTTGCATTATATTCTGCTTCATTATAATTAAGAGTAATATGTCTGTAATATGTCTGTTACAGCTGTCCCCCTGCTGGATTCTTTTTCAATAGTGGCCACCCCCCCCGGCCATGGAACTGACCAAAGTCACAGCCTGGCCCTGCTCATGAAAATGGCTTGTACAGACTAACTGGAGCCATTGCTCTGCCTAGGGAGGAGGCTTCTTGCTCCTTTGTTCGGTTCCTTTGTTCAGACCCGGGCTCGGTGTAGGGGTGCTCTGCCCAGGTATGCAAGACCTAAAGTGGCCACATAGCTGAGCATATGAGTCATACCTGTGGCTCAGAACTTGCCCAGGCATGTCTATGCTTACCTGTAGTTTTCCCTGCTCTCTCTCTCCTCCCCTGTATCCAAAGAAGCCAATCAAAAGTACTGGTGGGAAACTGCCTAAGTTTGCCTTTAAAACCAGACATTTTCTGATCAGACCCCTGGAGAAGTTCCTTGCCTTGCCACCTGGTCTGATCAGCTAGGGGTCTTGGGAGGCCCTCTCCCCGCTCTCGTTTGTTTTTTGAGCGTACCCCCATTTTAAACTCCCCTCCCACGAACAACGAATTTGTGCATGGAGATCTCCTGATTATTGTAAGCGAATCGAGTTTTCTCTGCTTGTTGCTGTCTTGGGTAAGAAAAAACCTCTTGCACACTTCCCCTTGTTTTAACTGCTGGCTTTCTTTCCCCAGCAGGCAGACGCAAGCTAACTCCTTGGTCTGTATTAGGTTTAGTCTTTAGTCTAGATAAATTGTAATTTCATTTTGCATAGCTGTGGTTAAGTAGGTTTAAAGAATTGTTTGTATTGTGTTCTGTTACTTGCTAACTTGTGTAGTCTTGGTTAAGTTAAATCATAGATAAGATTTTACTGTGTTCTGTATAATTGTGGTTAACTGTCTTCCCGCTGCCCAAACCCCCCAAGCTCACCCGTGTCTCCCCCCAAGCTCCCCAGTCTCATTGCATTCTCTCTGCTGTTTAAACTTGCAGCCTGTCTGCTCTCTGTGTCTCCCTCAGTTCAAATCTCCCTCCATAGCGCCTCTGCCTTTGGTCTCTGCTCCACCACGTGTCTTCCCCCTACCCCAACCTCATTTCTCTACCACTGCCTTTCCAAGCCTCAATTGCATTACTAAAGTCTAGCATAAAAACCCCATTGGTTACTTTCCTTTTTCTCTCTAACACACCTTACATTTACACCACTGTGACCCATTTTTACCTAAAGTTGTTGGTTATTTAACTCATTTTACCCATAACTGTTAGTTGGTTATATGCTGCTGTGACACACGCTTTACATAGAAATTGTTAGCTACCTGTTACATTTATACTACAGTGTTAATTGGTTACCAACTGTATTGTACCCCACTGTATTGTACCCCACTATTGAAACCCCCTATCCTGTTTACTAAAAGAAACCCCTCCCCAATTGTCTACCTTAACAAACCCCATACCCCTCACTATTGAATTTTCCCTGTTTTTATATTCTCTTAATAAAGTTTATTTTGCACCCCACCCGTGCAGTAATTGTCCCCCAAGATCCCCTACCTGCTGGCAGGGACAAATACAAGCAACTTACAGGCTTGTATCATGTAAGACATTGCCTTCAGCAGTTAGCAAGAGGCTTGAGACCTACGAACTTTGGCATATATCAACTTAGGTAACTCATACGTTGTGGGGAACTGGAAATGGAGTGTAGGGGGGAATTTTGTCCGTAACGACATCAGCCAACCATAGAACATGAACTGACACCAGCTTCTGGAAGGTTTCGGTTGGAACATCTGTCCGCAAGAGTTCCATGATAATGAATTGATATATATGATAATAGGGTGAAATCATAAATACACTAACCAATAGAAGAAGGACACCTTAACATTGGTAAGGGAAGGAAATACATATAAGGAAGAGGGGAGAAACCCCTATTAAATATGCATTATACATGGTAACAATGGCATCACAGGGCAGCAGCGGGGAGAGATGTAGACCTTGGGAGGGGCCAGAATGATGGCCACTGGTGAAGATGAAGACACTCATGAGGAAGATAACGGCTAACATTTCAGGTTGTTCTGCAAGGCATGGTGTGAGTATGGATGTGCAGATGTACTATCTGTATTATCTCTATCTACCTTACTGAGTTACAGTGTGTGTGACTTTGCTAACTCTATTTGTAAATATACAAGAGTTGCTATAGTGTGAGTGTCGCACCTGTGCTCATCGGCATGCTCAATCATGTAATAACTTTAATAAGAATCTGACTGGCGCTGATCTTGGGACAAGAACCTGTCAATCCTCAAAGTGATAACCTGGAATTTTAGTCATAATCTTTAGACCAGATTACACCCCAAAATAATAAATCCAGGGTCCTCACTTTGACCCATTGTGAATAAAAGACGATGCACTGGCTTTTTGCCCTCTTTTCATCTCCCCTTCGCTGGCTACAATGCCGAGTATCTTCACTTCCTCTCTCTTTAGATTTACTCCCGCACAGCCATCAGATTCATCTTCCTAACTGGATTTTCTCCTTCCGACTGTATTGTCTGAATTTGCTGTTGGAGACAGAGCGAGCAGGGCAGTCTGATGAATGGCTTTCTGTGCTCTTAGTGTACGTGATTGGCAGGTGTATCAACACTCTTCAATTATGTGCACAAATCTGGAGTCCAACCCATCTGCAAATCTGGTGTCAAACCAGGAAAGACAATGGCATTGTTCCAGATTTACACCAGTAAGAATCTGACTGGGTCAGATCTTGGGACAAGAACCTGTCCACCCTCAAAGTGATAACTTGGGATTCTAGTCATAATTTTTCGACCAGGTTACACCCCCAAAATAGTAAATCCAGGGTCCCACTTCACTCTGACAGCTTCTGCAAGGGGTTGGGATGGAACATCCAATTGCATGAGTGCCCTGGCAATGGAAATGACATATACGATAATGGGGTAAAATCATAAATACACTCACCTATAAAAGAAGGACATCTTAACATTGGTAAAGGGGGGAAAACAAGTAAGGAAGAGGGGAGAAACCCCTACTGAATATGTGTTAGACATGGTAATGTCAGCGTAACATATTAGAAAAGTGGCATCCCAGGGCAGTAGGAGAGAGCGATATAGCTCTTGGGAGGGACCAGAGGTCGATGGCTAACATTTCAGGTTGTTCTGCAAGGGATGGCGTGAGTATGGATGTTCATATGTACTGTCTGTATGATCTTTGTCCACCTTACTGAGTCACAGTGTGTGTGACTTTGCTAACTGTATTGATAAATATTTATTTGTCAATATAAAAGAGTCCCTGTAGTATGAGTGTTGCACCTGTGCATGTCACAGTCCCCAGCTATACAATAATTATTAATAATACCGGGCCTGATCTTGGGTCAGGAACTTGTCAACCCTCAAAGTAATAACTAGGATTTTTTATTCATCATCTAGAGTTCAGGTGACACTGCCCAGTGCTGTTAATAACACAGCCTTTCTGCACGGGGTGTTGTTCTGATAAATACGTTGGAGATCGAGAGGCACTCGGACACTGCAAGAGTTGAGGTGCTAGCTAAGTGCCTTAGAGAGATTTCGGCTCTCAGATTTGGGGCACTGAGTGCAGAACCTGAACTCTTCCCAACACCCCTTGGTGATGAGGTCTGTCATTAGCACAGCTCCCTTGGATGAGGAAGTTCTGGGTCCTTCCTACAGCTCGGCAGTAAGATGCGGGAATCAGGACTCGCTTTCAGAGCGCGAAGGATCTGGAGGGCGTTGTCTGGCCAAACACAACCTTGCTGGGCTGCCCCGGCTCTGATCCTGACCCTTCACCTGCTCCATAAGCACTGAGAGCCGCTCTAGTGCTGGAGACAGACCTCACATCCTGCGTCCAAATTTCCATCATCACCAAGGCTGGGGGTAGCAGGATCAAGGGAGGGGGTTGTTTCAGTGCAATAGGGAGCTAGCAGCAGGCACTTGGAGCTGGGCTTGGGTCACGCCCACTTCTATTAAGAATGTGCATGGCCTTGCTTACCCGGCGTGTGCATGTCTCATGCCTGAACAAGGGGAAGAGCCCCTCTGAGCTGTGCCACAGGAACCAGTGACTCTGCGAGTCCATCCCTGTCATGGCCGGCTCCCTGTGGCCTAGACCTTTTCCTTACAAATGGGGTCGCTGTATCCCAGTGCAGAGGGAAAAAGCGTTTGTCACAGATGGACTGTGTGACCAGAAATTTCCAGTAACTAATCCTCAGTGCCTTCATTTGTGGGTGCCCTGCTTGAGAGACGGCCGGCAGCACCAACTCCTGGGATTTTATTGGGAATCTCACACGATTTGTGGAATCTATCTTCCCTGGCCAGTACCCTGGGTTTAAAATTCAGGGAAAGGGGCTGCCAGGGAGAAATCAGGTCTTATATTATTGTTATTGTTATTTATTTTATTTCAGCAAGATTACAGCTGTGACAGCATCATCGTTACCACTAGGCTGCAGCCAAGGTAGCCATGCGACTAATCGGAATCATATGAACAGTGATGACAGGCCTGGATTCCATGAATAGAGCCTGCAACAGGACTGGTGCTGCAGTAAGGTTGGCTAGCATCACCACGCATCCCCTGGGATTTGGCCTCCTGCAGTTTGCCATTGGCCATGATGGGGTTAAAGCTGGTGAACACTAAGCCAAGCAGCTGAGGTTCCCTGATGGCTGAGTGGACCCCAAGGGAATGTGCAGGCATGCTTCATAAAGACACCTGCCTCCCTGTCTGAACAGATACTGCCTGCTGCCTGTGAAACCTCTGAGATGACTCCTAGTCCTTTAGGGTGAAGACCTCTGGCCTCAGCAGGAATTGGGTACGTTGGCAGGTTTCACTATCTTTAAAATGCAAAGTGAAGTGGAAAGGCTGTGAGCTGTTTCCATTTGCAGATGTTCTGTGGAGTGGCAGAGGACTCAGCTGGACTGTTGGGGTGACTCAGGGCAGAAGGGCAGGCAGCACTAGGTAGTTTCAGAGCTCCTCTGCTACATCTGCCCATGCTACACACTGGGTTATTCAAGCCACACAAAAATTTCACAATGAAACCAACTTCATACTGTCAGAACTCTGATGCCCCGAGTCAGGATTTCTCAAGGGCTCCCATTTCCAGAGGTGCCGTGTGCTCTGGTCCCGATCCTGCCAGGGGCTGAGTGAGAAGAGTCCGCAGGGAATCATAGAATCATAGAATCTCAGGGTTGGAAGGGACCTCAGGAGGCCATCTAGTCCAACCACCTTGTCAGAGTTCCCTCCCCACTCTAAACTCTAGGGTAAAGACGTGGGGACCCGCATTAACAGCCCCTAAGCATATTTTTACCAGCTTAGGTTAAAACCCCCAAGGTACAAAATTCCCTGCACCCTGAGAAATGCTTCTTCCACTGCCACCATCAAGTGTTCTAAACAGGAATCCAGGAAAGGGGACCACTTGAAGTCCCTTCTCCCCCACAAAATATCCTCTCAAGCTCATACCCCCCTGTCCTGGGAAGCTTGGGGATAATCTCCTAACCAATTGGTTACACAGTGATCTAAAAACCCACCCCCTGGGTTTTTAAAAACCATAGAAAACAGTCAGCTTCTTCAAAGAAGGATTGTATTAAAAACAAAGAAGGTAAAATCATCTCTGTAAAATCCGGATGGTAACTATTTTACAGGGCACTCAGAGAGATTCCCACCTCTGGACAAAACCTTAAAGTTACAGAAAACAGGAATAACTCTTCCCTCTCCCACAGGGAATGTATCAAGCAAAATAAACAGAATCTACTCGCTATGCTATCTAAACTTACGTTAGAAAACTGAGTATTCGTGAGGAGGCGGATTTTCTGTAGGTTCTTTCTGTCTTCCAAGATCACTCTGACCCAGAATCATAGAATCTCAGGGTTGGAAGGGACCTCAGGAGGTCATCTAGTCCAACCCCCTGCTCAAAGCAGGACCAACCCCAACTAGATCATCCCAGCCAGGGCTTTGTCAAGCCTGACCTTAAAAACCTCTAAGGAAGGAGATTCCACCACCTCCCTAGGTAACCCATTCCAGTGCTTCACCACCATCATAGTGAAAAAGGTTTTCCTAATATCCAACCTAAACCTCCCCCTCTGCAACTTGAGACCATTACTCCTTGTTCTGTCATCTTCTACCACTGAGAACAGTCTAGATCCATCCTCTTTGGAACCCCCTTTTAGGTAGTTGAAAGAAGCTATCAAATCCCCCCTCACTCTTCTCTTCTGCAGGCTAAACAATCCCAGTTCCCTCAGCCTCTCCTCATAAGTCATGTGCTCCAGCCCCCTAATCATTTTTGTTGCCCTCCGTTGGACTCTTTCCAATTTATCCACATCCTTTTTGTAGTGTGGGGCCCAAAACTGGACACAGTACTCCAAATGAGGCTTCACCAGTGCCGAATAGAGGGGAATAATCACGTCCCTCGATCTGCTGGAAATGCCCCTACTTATACAGCCCAAAATGCCGTCAGCCTTCTTGGCAACAAGGGCACACTGTTGACTCATATTCAGCTTTTCGTCCACTGTAACCCCTAGGTCCTTTTCTGCAGAAACGCTGCCCAGCCATTCGGTCCCTAGTCTGTAGCAGTGCATGGGATTCTTCCGTCCTAAGTGCAGGACTCTGCACTTGTCCTTGTTGAACCTCATCAGATTTCTTTTGGCCCAATCCTCTAATTTGTCTAGGTCCCTCTGTATCCTATCCCTACCCTCCAGCGTATCAACCACTCCTCCCAGTTTAGTGTCATCTGCAAACTTGCTAAGGGTGCAGTCCACACCATCCTCCAGGTCGTTGATGAAGATATTGAACAAAACCGGCCCCAGCACCGACCCTTGGGGCACTCCACTTGATACCGGCTGCCAACTAGACATGGAGCCATTGATCACTACCCATTGAGCACGACCATCCAGCCAGTTTTCTATCCACCTTACCGTCCATTCATCCAGCCCATACTTCTTTAACTTGCTGGCAAGAACACTGTGGGAGACTGTATCAAAAGCTTTGCTAAAGTCAAGAAATAGCACATCCACTGCTTTCCCCTCATCCACAGAGCCAGTTATCTCATCATAGAAGGCAATTAGGTTAGTCAGGCATGACTTGCCCTTGGTGAATCCATGCTGACTGTTCCTGATCACTTTCCCCTCCTTTAAGTGGTTCAGAATTGATTCCTTGAGGACCTGTTCCATGATTTTTCCAGGGATTGAGGTGAGACTGACTGGCCTGTAGTTCCCCGGATCTTCCTTCTTCCCTTTTTTAAAGATTGGCACTACATTAGCTTTTTTCCAGTCATCCGGGACCTCCCCCAATTGCCATGATTTGTCAAAGATAATGGCCAATGGCTCTGCAATCACATCGGCCAACTCCTTTAGCACCCTCGGAAGCAGTGCATCCGGCCCCATGGACTTGTGTTCGTCCAGCTTTTCTAAATAGTCCCGAACTACTTCTTTCTCCACAGAGGGCTGGTCACCTCCTCCCCATACCGTGCTGCGGAGTGCAGCCGTCTGGGAGCTGCCCTTGTCTGTGAAGACAGAGGCAAAAAAAGCATTGAGTACACTAGCTTTCTCCACATCCTCTGTCAGAAGGTTCCCTCCCTCATTCAGCAAGGGGCCCACACTTTCCTTGACTTTCTTCTTGTTGCTAACATACCTGAAGAAACCCTTCTTGTTACTCCTAACATCTCCAGCTAGCTGCAACTCCAAGTATGATTTGGTGTTCCTAATTTCACTCCTGCATGCCTGAGCAATATTTTTATACTCCCTGGTCATTTGTCCAATCTTCCACTTCTTGTAAGCTGCTTTTTTGTCTTTAAGACAAGCAAGGATTTCACTGTTAAGCCAAGCTGGTCGCCTGCCATATTTACTTTTCTTTCTACACATCGGGATGGTTTGTTCCTGCAACCTCAATAAGGTTTATTTAAAATACAGCCAGCTTTCCTCGACTCCTTTCCCCCTCATGTTATTCTCCCAGGGGACCTTGCCCATCAGTTCCCTGAGGGAGTCAAAGTCTGCTTTTCTGAAGTCCAGGCTCTGTATTCTACTGCTCTCCTTTCTTCCTTGTGTCAGGATCCTGAACTCGACCATCTTATGGTCACTGCCTCCCAGGTTCCCATCCACTATTGCTTCCTCTACTATTTCTTCCCTGTTTGTGAGCAGCAGGTCAAGAAGAGCTTTTCCCCTAGTTGGTTCCTCCAGCACTTGCACCAGGAAATTGTCCCCTACACTTTCCAAAAACTTCCTGGATTGTCTGTGGACCACTGTATTGCTCTCCCAGCAGATGTCGGGGTGATTAAAGTCACCCATGAGAACCAGGGCCTGTGATCTAGTAACTTCTGTTAGTTGCTGGAAGAAAGCCTCGTCCACCTCATCCCCCTGGTCTGGTGGTCTGTAGCAGACTCCCACCACGACATTACCCTTGTTGCTCACACTTCTCAATTTAATCCAGAGACTCTCAGGTTTTTCTGTAGATTCATACCGGAGCTCTGAGCAGTCATACTGCCCTCTTACATACAACGCAACTCCCCCACCTTTTCTGCCCTGTCTATCCTTCCTGAACAGTTTATATCCATCCATGACAGTACTCCAATCATGTGAGTTATCCCACCAAGTCTCTGTTATTCCAATTACGTCATAATTCCTTGACTGTGCCAGGACTTCCAGTTCTCCCTGCTTGTTCCCCAGGCTTCTTGCATTTGTGTATAGGCATTTAAGATAACTCACCGATTGTCCTGCTGTCCCAGTATGGGGCAGGAGCCCTCCCCTCTTGCACTCACTTACTTGTGCTTCCTCCCGGTATCCCACTTCCCCACTTACCTTGGGGCTTTGGTCTCCTTCCCCTGGTGAACCTAGTTTAAAGCCCTCCTCACTAGGTTGGCCAGCCTGCTTCCAAAGATGCTCTTCCCTCTCTTCGTCAGGTGGAGTCCGTCTCTGCCTAGCACTCCTTCTTCTTGGAACACCATCCCATGGTGAAAGAATCCAAACCCTTCTCTCCGACACCATCTGCGTAGCCATTCGTTGACTTCCACGATTCGACGGTCTCTACCCCGGCCTTTTCCTGCCACAGGGAGAATGGTCCTAGAGCAGTTGCGGAGGAAAAGAGATTGTGTGTGGGTGGGCCTAGCAACCAGCGGATCATTCAGATCTGTGCCTAACTTTAGGGATCCCTGGGGTCTGAGTCCCCCTTTTCTTTCCTCCGGGAGAATTGTACGACTGGGAGGGACTGAAAGAAGTCATCTAGTCCAGACCTCTGTGTTCATGGCAGAACTAAGTACTATCTAGACCATTCCTGACAGGGATTTGTCTAACATGCTCTTAAAAATATCCAGCCATGGAGATTCTACTACCTTCCTGGGCAATAACGATCCAAGGGAAATTTCCACGTAGGGAGCCTTGTGGAATCTCCCTTCCCTGGCTTCTACCCTGGGTTTGTAATGAAGGAAAGATGAAAAACAATGACGCTGTCAGAGGTGTGATCTTGCTGAAATAAAACATTAATAATGAATAATTAATACTATAGGACCAGATTTCTCCCCGGCAGCCCCATTGTTATCACTCAGCCACCCCCGAGGTAGCCATGTGACTAATCAGAACCATACGAACGGTGACGAGAATCCTGGATTCCAAAAATAGGGCCTGTAGGAGGACTGGTGCTGCAGTCCAGTTGGACAGCATCACCACACGTCCCCTAGGATTTGGCCTCCTGCAGTTTGCCAATGGCCGTGACGCAGGTTAAATCTGGTGCACACTAAGCCAAACAGCTGAGGTTCCCTGATGGTCAGGTGGCCCCAAGGGAATGTGCAGGCATGCTTCATAAAGACAGTTCCCTCCCTATCTGAACAGATACTATCTGCTGTCCGAGAAACCTCTTCAATGATTCCTTGTCCTTTTGGGTGAAGACCTCTGGTGTCAGCAGCTACATGTCTGGCAGGAATTAGGTATGTTGGCAGGTTTCACTGTCTTTAAATGTGCAGTGAAGGGGAAGGACTGCAAGCTGTTTCCATTTGCTACAGAGAAATCGGAGGGTTAAAACCCCAAAGCCCCGAGTCAGGATTTCTAGAGATTAGGGTCCCATTTCTAGAGGTGCCGTGTGCTCTGGGCCTGATCCTGCCAGGGGCTGAGTGACAGGAGACCCCACAGAATCTCAGTGACTGGTTTCCAAATCTATTCGGGTTCTTTTGCTCCTGGAAATTTAATCAGCAAATGCATTTTAAAAGGTCTTATTCTCCAGCTTAATTGTGAACGTAGGAATTCAGAGCTGTGTTGCTCTGTGGTAACAGGTCCGACGAGGCATATTTCTATTTCCTGGCTGGCTGAGGCCTCCAGCCTTTCTGCCCCATGGATATCCCTCAGAGTTACAGGGCTACTGGCATCTCTGCCCCCTCTCTGGTCCTCAAGTGCTAGACGTCAGGCCTCGTAGCCTTCCCTCTCATGGGGTGGAATCCCATCATCCTCCCACCCCCAGACTGGGCCCTGGCCTACCGCACACTGCGGGTCGACTGTGCTTGCCCATCAGGTCCGAGTGGGTTTGGCACCTGTAGTTCTTCCCTCTGGGAGTCTGGGAGTATTGGTGAGACGAGTGACCAGCCAGCCTTCTTAAAGCAGAATATTGTTTAATCTAAACAGCAGGAATAAAGTGTATTTATGGGAGAATAAGAGGGGTTGCAAACAGTCTGTAGATGTCTCTGACCCCAAGCCCTCCCACTCTAACGTGGACCCAGGCAGGCCGAAGGCCTTCAGACTTCCATAGTGCTGTCTGTGCCTGCCAGTCTGAAGAGATTCTCACAACAGCTGCTCCATCTCTGGACACACTCCCAGCGCTGGCAAAACAAGCTGTGTGATGTGGCTGGAGCTCGGAAATAGGCTCTACCTAGCTTGTAGCTCCGGTGTTGTCTCGGGTGGTTACTGAGCGATGGCTTTTCTTGAGCTATTGCTTCCATTCTTGCTTGTTTTCCATCAGCCTGCTGTTAAACTGAGAAGATCCATACTAGTTTCACCCAATATAGCCGTAATATAAACATCCCAATAGTTAACCCCAAATAGCCATAACATAAACATCCCAAGACCTGGGTTTATCAGGTCATAGGCAGTCAGAGAGCAATAGACTACTTTCATATGGGAAATGAAGTTCCACTTGCATTTGACTTTTAAATGCACTTCCTGCAAACCCTCATCATGCCTGAAAAACAGGTGCTGGGCTTACTATGTACTAGAGAGTTAGAGCCCAGGTAATTAATGTTTTCTACATTGATCCCAATGCCTGTTACCACTCCGGATAGAGGCTACAGAGTGATAGAACCTGAGGAGAACCAGTCAGCTTTTAACTCAGGGACAGGGGCTTTTGTTTGTTGGCAAGCGATTGATGGAAGGGTGAGACGTTGTGATCTTTTCAGGTTCTGGAGGAATCCAGGTGACATACATGTCACCCTTCTGCCAGGTGTAGACGGCAGCAACCAGAGCCGGGTTCAATATCTAGGGGTTCCTTTTCAATAATACAACAAAGAAGAGGGCCGAGCCCTCACCTAGTAACCAGGGAAAATTACACACCCCTCCTGGGCACCTCTGAGAGTCAATACTTTCCTCTTGCAAGCACAGAGTCCCAGTGTAGAAAAGAAACTTTTAATAAAAGAAGAGAGACGTTAATTAGGGGAAATGCCACAAGCAGGATTCATAATCCTAAAACGGGAGCAGGACACGTCTTCTGCCTCGTGCTCTTGAGTTCTACAACACAAAGTTCCTTTTCTGTGCCCCCTCTCCTCCCTCACCACACCCCACTCACTCGGGTTGTCCTTGGTCAGTGAGGCCCCAGGATTCAGAGGTGCCTCTGTGTGATTTCACCTCCCACCCACCATCTGATCACTTGCTCTAGCTGTAGAAGCGACAAAGAGTCCTGTGGCACCTTATAGACTAACAGACATTCCATCCGTTTGCATTTGGAGAGAAAGATGATATCTTCGTCTGTTAGTCTATAAGGTGCTACAGGACTCTTCGTTGCTTCTACAGATCCAGACTAGCATGGCTACCCCTCTGATACTTGCTCCTGCTGGCCACCCCGTCAGCCTTGGCTCATCTCTGCTGGCTGCCCCACCAGTCACTTGCTCCACTCTGGTCGGTTGACTGTCAGTTACCTTCTGCTGCCACCTGCCTCTCTGCTGGTCTATCTCTTAGTGATTGACAGCTCTTTGTGACAGCTTGTAGAAGGCTGGGCAGAAATGCTTTTCCACCACCAATGATTTCAGCTCTCATTTAAGCCCTTAAAATAACGAAGGTTCCTAATAGAGCCTACTGAATTCTATCTTCGAACAATGGGAAGGAACAGGTTAAACCACACTGGGGGATGCTTAGGGAGAGTCCATAACACCTGCCTGGGACACCTGTCCCCAGCCCTCTTACTTTCACAGGGCTCTGGCATTCAAGCCCCTGGCTTAATGATGTCTTTTCAGCTAAAGGTGACCACCTCATTTGGGACAGGTTGAGCACACTTTTGCTCCCCTTTATTCATACAATAAAGACAACAACATTAATTACAGTATTTTACTACCCCTGCATTCAGTACTAAGGGATTTTTACACCAGCCAAAGTTGACCACTTTGAGCAACACCTCTCTATCTGATGGATATCTAGGGAGAGTAGGTGTGTTCATGTAAATACAGTTTGCTCCTCAAGTCTCTTCCCCTTCCAGGTAGCTGTCAGAGAGGAGTTCATTCAGAACATGTTTACATATGCTACTTTTTAAGTCCCACTCTAACCTGAGAAATCTTCTCTGAAAGAAGATTTGTTATGTCAAAACTTTTCATTGTAATACAAATATTACGAACCAAACTTTCATGAGATGCCTGTATATTGAAAGCCAGCAGCAGAGTTATTGGAATCTCTACAGGAAGGAGCAGTGGTAACTTTACTGCTTACTGGCTTATACTTTAGAAAGTATATCAGAAGTACTCCACAAACTGTTTGCAATGGGTTTGTGGTATTAACTTTCTTCAGTAAACAGTTGTATAATTGCTGTTTCATAGAAACATAGAATATCAGGGTTGGAAGGGACCTTAGGAGGTCATCTAGTCCAACCTGGTGCTCAAATCCCCAATTTTTGCCCCAGATCCCTAAATAGCCCCCTCAAAGATTGAACTCACTACCCTGGGTTGAGCAGGCCAATGCTCAAACCACTGAGCTATCCCTCCCCCTTCTAACACTTACATTCAGTCATGAACACAATCCCACTGCAATACCTGAGCAAGACATTCCAATAAGTCATGAGAGACCAGAACCGCTAGTCTGTGTTTCAGCAAGTAGAGCTGAGGTGCAGGAAAGTGTAATACTGGTTGTATGTAATTTAGTCTCATCACCTCTTACACAAGAATGGCTGAAGTAACTTACACATTCAGTCGGATATTAATGCAAATCTAGCATTTACAGTGTTCACTCATTTGTGACAGGTTGGTCCCTCACCTGCCCACCTGAAGTAACTATCTACGTTAGCTTGTAACTTGCCAGACATCTACAGACCATTGCATAGGGAGAAGATTTCGGTCCTGTGAGGATGAAAGGAAGCCTGTGGATTATAAAACTCTCTGAATGTAATCAATGTTGGGCAGGCAAAACACTTCAGTTTCTCTTGAAGGGATCCTTGGGGGTCAGAGTGTATCACCTAGGGAATTTGGTAAGGGAAAGTTAATAGAGCCTTACTGATTCTGATTGAATTTACACATGTAAACCTGAAGTGATCTGTTGAAGTCACTGTTATTGAATTAAGCACCCGAACCTAAGAATTTATCCCCCAAAAGTGCAAAGGGGCAGTGGCATCATTTAAAATCTCAGGAGAGGAGAAAATTATATATGTGTGTGTACGTGTGTGTGTTTGTGTGTGTGTGTGTAATGAGGCAATGGAACACATTTATAAATAGCTTGAACGTAGAACACAAAAAAAACCATTTTCACCATGCACTTGCCATACGTTTACCCACTTGTCATAATACAAAGGGCAGAAAGGGTGTGTGTATGAGGGTCACAATTGTGCTCAATTAGCCTGTGGAACGCACAGTCAAAAGATATCACAGGGGCCAAGAGCTTAGCAGAATTCAAAGAGTGATGGGCTTTTTATATGGGAAACCAGAAATTTCAATTACAGTAGTGAGGATTTTTTTAAAAAAAGTCTTGTAAAGGCTCTAAACCTTCCTGATTTATGTTGCAAAATATGTCTAATTAGTGGGTGTCAGGGGAAAATTTTCACTGGGAGCCGGTTATCTCATAGCTGCCTATTGCAGGGCTTCTTCCACCCTCCAATGAAACATCTGTAACTGGCCACTGGATACTCAGCTAGATGGACTGCAGGTCTGATCCAGTCTGGCAATGCCTATCTTCCTGTTGTTGCTGTAAATCAAAGGATATATTTTTGCTGATCTTCCTTGAACTCCTGGGAGTCTCTAGATTTGCACTCAAGTATCAGAGGGGTAGCCGTGTTAGTCTGGATCTGTAGAAGCAACAAAGGGTCCTGTGGCACCTTATAGATTAACAGAGGTATTGGAGCATAAGCTTTCGTGGGTGAATACCCACTTCTTCGAATATTTGCATCCAATGAAGTGGGTATTCACCCATGAAAGCTTATGCTCCAATACCTCTGTTAGTCTATAAGGTGCCACAGGACCCTTTGTAGATTTGCACTGGGATCAGAAAAATGTCCCATTAAATATTAACTAATTTTCTATTCTTTTTCCTTTTAGGAAGGAGAGTCCAAAAGTCCTCGGACCAGCCCAGTACATTATGTCAGCTGTCAATGACACCAAATTCAACTCTGCAGTTTTCCTTCTAACTGGGCTACCTGGGCAGGAAAACATCCATCTCTGGATCTCTATCCCCTTCTGCTTAGTGTATGTTATTTCAATAGTAGGAAATTCATTCATTCTGTTCATTATAAAAACAGATCCAAGCCTCCATGAGCCCATGTACATTTTCCTTTCCATGTTGGCCGTCACAGACCTTGGCATGTCGATAAGCACCATACCGACGATACTGGGCATATACTTGTTTAACTCTAGGGAGATCAGCCTTGATGCCTGTTTTGCCCAGCTCTTCTTCATCCACTCGCTGTCATTCATTGAATCCTCCATTCTCTTGTTGATGGCCTTTGACCGCTTTGTCGCGATCTGTAACCCGCTGAGATATGCTTCCATCTTAACTCTTCCGAGAATAGCCAAGATGGGACTGGTGTTTGTGTTAAGAGGGTTTGTCCTAACAGTCCCTCTCCCCTTTCTCTTGAAGCGGTTCCAATACTGTCGAGCCAATGTCCTCTCCCATTCCTACTGCCTGCACCAGGAGGTCATGAAGATGGCTTGTTCAGATATCACAGTCAACAGCATCTATGGCTTGTTTATTACACTCTTAATGGTGGGGTTGGACTCGCTGCTCATCTTTGTCTCTTATGTGATGATCCTCAAAACAGTGCTGAGCGTTGCATCCCACACGGAGTGCCTCAGGGCCCTGAACACCTGTGTCTCCCACTTCTGTGCTGTTGTGCTCTTTTACACACCAGAGGTTGGCTTGTCTGTGTTACATAGATTCGGGAAGGGCTCTCCTCCATTGCTTCAGATTTTCCTGGGCTACGTCTACCTGCTGGTCCCGCCTCTGATGAACCCAATTGTGTACAGCGTGAAAAGCAAACACCTTCGTGCGAGGATAATCAGGGTGTTTGTCAAGTGATGGGTCATTTCATCACCTGGCTCCAGCACTGGTTTCATTGGAGATGAAAACCAGGGGCCACCTCTTCCATCCTGGACCCTTACATCCGATATGACCTACGCTATTGATCTCCACTCTGTAGAGAGAGGCTCAGGCACAATCTAACACCTAGAATAATGGGATATGGGGCTGTTCTGCCTCCTGGTGAGGGAGGCTAGCGCACTGGGGGAAGGTGACCAAGGCAGGCAGCAGCATTTACAAAGTTACTATGTTCCTGGATAGCCAGGGGAACGGTGGAGTGTTGGCCCATAAAGAGCCGTATCGGCGGCTGCTCCAACCTCAGAAGTCCTCTCGATGCAGTCAATAAAGAGATGGGATGTGGATGTTGTTTCGCATTATAAGTGGCCCATCACTGGCCCGTCTCTGGTTAAACATCCAGGAGCCACGAAAAAAGGTGCCGAGCTGTTCTGTAGTTTCAGTCCTGGCCCTTCCTGAGCGCTCTGGGTGCTGTGTGATCCACGGGGGCTGCCCCAGCTGTGGCCAGGGGCTATTCAAGGGGCACGGACACCCACCCTTCCCCCACGCCCTCGGTCAAGTCCTAATGACTGAGTCGGGTCAGAGACATGATTAATGCCAGCACCCCAGGAGAAGCCATTCACACAGCGCCCCCTCCACAGCCATTCACACACCCCCTCCCACCCAGCAGGTGTTCTTGTGGCTCTGCACACAGAACACCTGCTGAACCCACTACTCATGTAGGCAGAGCACAGCTTGTGAGTGAGGGTCTGACACACAGGAGTCCTGGCTAGAGACTCAGGCCCAGATTCCCTCCTTCTCCTCCCCCTCCGTTTGCCCTGCTGCCGGGTGGAAATGGCCCTCAACTCCCCCACAGAGGCCCAGCTAGCTCCGATCCCAGCCCAGTCCGTTCAGTGTGGGGTGACCACCTATTCAAAAAGCAAAAGCGGAACGTATGCAGGAGCCCCATCCCCGCATTGACCCCGCTCCTGCTCCTCTTCTTTCCCTGAGGCCCCTCCCTCTGCTCCATCCCTTCCCCCAAGCCCCACCTCCTGCTCCTCTTCTTTCCCTGAGGCCCCTCCCTCTGCTCCATCCCTTCCCCCAAGCCCCACCTCCTGCTCCTCTTCTTTCCCTGAGGCCCCTCCCTCTGCCCCATCCCTTCCCCCAAGCCCCACCTCCTGCTCCTCTTCTTTCCCAGAGGCCCCTCCCTCTGCCCCATCCCTTCCCCCAAGCCCCACCTCCTGCTCCTCTTCTTTCCCTGAGGCCCCTCCCTCTGCCCCATCCCTTCCCCCAAGCCCCACCTCCTGCTCCTCTTCTTTCCCTGAGGCCCCTCCCTCTGCCCCATCCCTTCCCCCAAGCCCCACCTCCTGCTCCTCTTCTTTCCCTGAGGCCCCTCCCTCTGCCTCATCCCTTCCCCCAAGCCCCACCTCCTGCTCCTCCTCTTTACCTGATGCTCCACCCCCTCTCCAGGCCCACGGCCAGAGACCAGCTGCCCTAATAGCTGCCCAGGGAGCCAGAACCACTGTATGCAGCCCCAGACCCTCCTCCTGCCCTGGGAAAGGGGCTGGGGTCCCCGAGAGCAGCCCTCAGCCTGTGACTCTGTCCCCAGGGTGCACCCCCTTAGGGAAGTTGTAGAGTTCGAGGCTCCCCAGAGAATCCTGGGCTCCCTGGGCAGCTCTTACCACAGCCCAGCTCTGGCCTGGCCTGGCCAGGGGGCAGAACCTCAGGGGTAGTGGTGGAGCCGGGGAAGGGCCTAGCAGGAAGTGATGGGGGCAGGGGGCAAGGTGTCAGGGGAAGAGATTGGGCCATGGGTGTGGCAAGCCTGAAACGACGCTGACCCCAGCCAGCAGGCTGACCCCAGCCAGCTCTTGTTTTAAGTATCCCAGGCTGAGACTCAGTTATTGCAAGGAGCTTAGAGGGAAGCACAGGGCATCTGCAGAGCCACCTCAGATCACAAGGATTCACTCTGTGGTGGCCCCTGTGTACAGGGGCTTGGCCAGAGTGGGCGGTGCTCTTAGAAGCCGTTACCAGTGGGTGGAGTTCCACCCAACCCCTAGGCTGCTCTAAACTGTGCTGTGGCAGGGGGAGAACAGTCCAGGGAATCAAACCTCCGTAACTGGCTCCTGGCCATCGCTCTGTGAGCTGGGTTTGATTCCTTTCCCCTGTGTGACCGGGCACCGTTGGCTGTCTCTGAGCCTCTGCACAGGTGGGTAATAACCCTGCCCTGTCTCACAGAGGTGCTGGGAAGATATATACATTCAATGGACTCAGATTCTCTCATTAGGAGCCACGTGGGATCCTAAGGTCAGGGTGTGACACTACTTCCCATATTCTTCATAGAAATATTGTTATAAGAGGATTATAGAAGAGGAATCATGTCAGGCATCATTGGAAAGATAATGATTTACTGAATATGATTATCCTATTTGTATGCAAGTACCATTTCTGTCTCTGAAGTTAGACTGTGTAACAATTACATCTGTGTTTACACCTGGAGAACACCTGCCAGATTTTATGCAACCAGCCTGGATGGGCCATTGAGGAGAACAATAGGAGTTTGAACAGGCTAATCTCCCACCTTCCTGAGAAGCTTCCTGGGATGCTGTTTTGACACTGCAGCTTCATGTGATCATATCACCGGGTACTGGATCCCATCATGGCCTGCTAGTATTTTTCCAAAAATAGGGGGTGGGGATCAAATAGGGAAACAAAGGATTCCTGCCCTTTGTAAATCCTATTTAAAGCATGGAATTGACTTAATCAGGGTTGGTTCTTCACAGAATCCCCGCCCAGGGTGACTGCTGAAAACACCTAAGACTGATCTGGGGAAAAAAGGCCTGGATGCAGGCTAGAAGGTGTCTGGCCTGGGAAAGAAATACCTGGAGTTCTACACTGCAAGCAAAAGCAGTTTGTCTTCAAGAAACTCTGCAACCTGCTTAAAACAACATTTAGGGATAGACATTACTACTTGTAGCCAGTTCTTTTTAGTGTATTAAGCTTAGTTTGGGTGTTTGTTTTGTTTGCTCAGTAATCTGATTTGCTCTGTTTGCTGTCACTTACAATCACTTAAATCTATCTTTTTGTAGTTAATAAACTTGTTTTTGTTTATTCTAAAACCCAGTTTGTGGAATTCATAATGGACAAGGGGAGCTGTGTGTCTATTCCTCCACATTCAGGGAGGGAGTGCTGTACAGTTCTCCGTGCAGCGCAGGACAATACAAGTTTGGGTTTATACTCCTGGTGGGGTGTGTATTTGACTGCTGGGCAATTCCCGAGCTGAGTCTTCACACGCAGAGCTGATTTCAGTGTCTGTGGCTTTCTGCAGCTGTATGTGTCCCTACCCGTGTGTGTGTGTGTGTGTGTGTGTGTGTGTGTGTGTGTGCTGGAGGAGGCTTGAGGACCTGCCTCAGCAGGACAGTGTAAGAGAGCCCAGGCTGGTGGAACAGATGGGCTCAGTGATACCCCAGCACATCAGGTGACACCCCAAAGGAGGGAGAAGTTTGTCAAACAGAGTTATCTCAGGGTTCCAAAGAGCAACACCTCTAACATTTGTCTATAAGAGGTTTCTTACCCTGTAAGACACGGCTGAGCACTATGGTGCCTGGGCCCAGGCTCACACAAGTTTCAGAAAAGGCTTTTTCCACAGAAAAGGGGCAAACAGATGGGAAGATGCTCCCAGAAACACAGGGAAACTAGGCTGGGTCCCAAGAGCTCCTTGGCTTCCCAAAAGAATGCAAGTTGGGCCAGTTCTGTTTCTCTTTCTAACTTAGCTTGTAGTGACACGTGAGATAGATGATGGGGTGCTGGGATCCCCACTTCATTGTGTCCCTGACAACTTCAGGTTCTCAAAGAGGGAAGGCCAATGGCTCATCTGCACCACCCCCATCCCCAGTGCCTATAGTGAAGGGCGGAAGCCTGGCTCTGGGGTGGGAGCTGATGGGAGGTTGGCAGGGTGGGGGGAATCAGTGGGTTTGGAGCAAGAGGGAGGAAGTTGTGGTGAACAGCAACATCTTGAATAAGCTGGGTGCCATGTGTGACCACAGATAGCACCACCTGCAGGCTCTGCTGGGATGTCTAGCCACACTAAGGCAAGCTTTCGTTCTGTGATGTTCAAAACAGTTTTGTTTGAATATTAGAACCAGTTGATGTTCCCGTTCTTTTTTAATAGTCAATACATGTAATAAGGGCAACATCAGAAATATGAGTCAATAACGCATGTGCCGCTGGGCTTCAGCATTAGTACATGCACAGCCTTGGAAGCCTGGCCTTTGATCCTACACAGCATTCAAGGGGCAACCCGAATTGTGAATTGTTCCTTTTTTGCCACATGGCAATGCAAGGGAAAAAGAAGGGGGAAGACTTTATTAAGCCAAACATAGGAATTACCGACATGGACAAGACCAATGGCCCATCTAAACCCGCATCAAGTCACCTATAGCGGCCAGTATCTGGTGACCCCCAAAAGGATAATGATGGAAAGCAGGCCCACCGGGGGATTTCTCAGCTGAGACCTTTCTCAGCTCCCATCACTGTGCTCCCTGACTACAAGAGGAGGCTGGGTCCCATTGTGCAGGGGCTGAGCTAAAGCAAAAAGAGATTAAATGGTTGTCCAAGGCCACGCAGGGACTCTGAGGCAGAACTGGGAAATTTAACATGGGTTGCCTAAATCCTGATCCCTTGCCTTACGCACAAGACCATCCTTCCTCTTCCCAGCTGCAGGACAGTAGCAGAAAGTTACGACATGGAACTTAACGAGATCAGAACTCTTCTACGTTTCGTGTTGTCACGCGTAAAAACATCCCATCCTTTTGTGGAATCCTCCTAAACGACAGCAGCAGGTGGCTGGGATTTCCAGGAGGAAATTCTGCATGAAATAATAAAAGACCAAGCTCACTCAACTGTCCTGGGTTCAGGTCAGGATTTATTATTATGTTTCAGTCTTTGCCAGTGTCCCTGGGATGTGAAGGACACAAAGCAGGACGTGGTGCACTTATAGGCTGAAAGAGGCCCTTGGAGGTATCTGGTGCATTTGGCCACACTGAAGCTGTTCCCCAGCTATATGGGCCTGGAGCGGGATGGGACACAGCAGCTGGCTATACAGGGATCACTCGCTCGGAGCTTAATAATAATACCTAGCACTTGTCATCAGCACATCTCAAATGCTTTAAAAGGCAGTCAGTGTCAGCACCCCCATTTTACAGATGGGGAAACTTGAAGCACGGGGTGATGAAGATACTCAGCCAAGGTCACCCAACAGACCATCAGCAGAGCTGGGATTAGAACCCAGGTCTTATGCGAGGCTCTATCTGCGAGGTCACACTGCCTCTCTACGTGTAGGCTGGGATGCTGGTAGCAGCTGTTTAACTACACTCAGACATTCTGCCCATGAGTTTGAGGCATGAAGGGCAGCAACTGTCAGGCTGACGTCATAGCAAGTATCTCAGGAATAACTTTATTGAAGTCAGGGGAGTTGGATGGTGTGCTCTACCTAGTGCTAGCAGTAGCCATCCAGTAGCTAACCGCTGGGAAATCATTACATTGGTTTTCCCCATTTGCTTTTGATGGAGAATCCCATTGGACGACGGGCCTGACTCTGCCACAGCCTCGTACCTCATGTCGCCTTATAAACCTGTGCAAAGTGGGTGCAAATGCTATTGGATCCAAAGGGATGCGTTTTACACAGGGGTGAATGATGGCACGGATGCAGGGCCAGTGTGAACAAACCCCACTCAGTCTTTATTTGGGATCCTCTTCCTTTGGAACCTTTGGACTATCCTCCGGCGGATCTGCTTGGTCTTCACGCTGTACACGATGGGGTTCATCACCGGTGGGACCAGTACATAGACATCGGCCATGAGGATGGGGACGAGGGGAGAGGCACGTTCCTCGAAACGGTGGATCATGGAGATGCCAATCATGGGGATGTAGAAGACCAGGACAGCACAGATGTGGGAGATGCATGTGTTTAGAGCCTTGAGGCGCTCGTCCTTGGAGGCAATGCTCAACACAGTCGTCATGATCATGACGTAGGATAGGACGATGAGCAGCGCATCTAAGCCCATTGTGGTGATGACCACAAACAAGCCGTAGATGCTGTTGATCGTCCTGTTGGAGCAGGCCAGCTTCATGACGTCCTGGTGCAGGCAGAAGGAGTGGGAGAGGACATTGGGAAGACAATACCGCAGCCTCCGGAGGAGAGCAGGGATTGGCATCACCATGAGCACACTCCTCGCCATGACAGCTAGCCCTATCCTGGCAACAGTGGCGTTGGTTAAGATGGAGGCGTACCTCATGGGCTTGTGAATGGCCACAAAGCGGTCAAAGGCCATGACCAGCAACACATCTGACTCCATAACAGAGAAGGTGTGGATGAAGTACAGCTGGGCGAAGCAAGTATTGGCATTAACCTCCCTGGAATTAAACAGGAAGACGCTCAGCATTGTGGGCAGCGTGGAAGCTGAGAGGCCCAGATCGGTGAGCGCCAGCATGCTCAGGAAATAGTACATGGGCTGGTGGAGGCTCGGCTCAGCCCGTATAACGAACAGGATGGTGCAGTTCCCTAGGACTGCCACAATATACATGGAGCACAAAGGGATGGCAAGCCAGCCGTGTGCTTGTTCCAGCCCTGGGATGCCCATCAGGAGGAATACTGCAGGGCTGGCTGAGGTGCGATTGAAAGCGGCCATGCTGCCGAGCCTGGGTCACAGACACCGTTCCCTAGAACGAGAAGCAATTTTGTTATTAAAGCCATGACTGGGTGCCACAAAACGCTCTTCCCAGCGGTACCTCCACTGATTCCAAAGCAGTCGCTGAAGTGGTGAATTCGGGATTCCCTGTTACTGGAGAGAGAACAATAAAACACCTGTTCCCTCTTAGAAAGGCACCTTGTCTAGATTTGACTAGCTGTGAGGACCTTGCGATCTCTCTTTGCTGCTATTAGTTGTATCACTTACGATTTCTCCTGAGGCAGCAAAACCCAGCCCCGTCATTGGCTGACTGACTCCATCACCGCTTCTTTGGAAAAAGAGATCGGAGATGTGTACTTCTAACCTACTGCAGCTTCAATCAAGTTAATACATCTCTATCGTCTCATTCCGGCGCTCACACGTCTTTCACCAGGGGCCGACTCCTGAGGTCCCTGCTCAGGAAAAACTCCCACTGCTATCCAGGGGAGTAAGGACTCAATGAACACCAAGAGAGGGTTTTGGAGCTGGCCCAGTGACACAGATGAGCTTCATCCTTACCCCTGAAAGGCTGTTCAGCATGGGTGGATGGGTGCTGAGCATGTACAGAGCATACACTGGGGGTTCAAAGGTGGATGCCTGAAGCTAGGCACCCAAATCTGCATTTAGACACCCAATTAGATAGGCTGTCCGAGAAAAAACAGAGGTCTCACTCTTTCTTTGGGTGCAGCAAGGCAGATACACTTTATTAACTCAAGCAATTGCACAGAGGGAGAGAGTGCACTAGGACACAGGGTTTCCCCCTCCTAGGCAGGTCTCTCAAAAGATAAACAATTAAGGCAAGCATTTATACCTTTTGTTACGTACAGTAATGATCAACAACTGCAGCTTGTTTATATTATGACTTGCCCATTTCTGTTCTCGAAATATAGCTATCTCAAGGCTGGGTCACGCAGACTCTACTCTGCTGTCTTCCCACCCGCTTCTGACGTGAGCCCTGCTTCTACAAATCTTGTGTTATTACAGCTAGAGTTAGCCTGACTCTTGGTCATATAGAGGCCTGCATCCAAATTCCCTCTACTGACTTCCACAAGGCCCTATTGCCAGAAGACCAGAGCACTTACAGCTCCCAGTGACTTCCTGGAGTGAACGTGGGGGGTTCTTTATACTAATGGCCTGTGGAGAGCAGTGGCTACTTGAACCCGCTTCCTTTCCACCCTGCCCCACTGCCTCCAGCACACACCTATCCACCCCCTTCCCCTCACTCTTTCAGTCTGCTCACACAATGGACTCTTTTCAAAGAGCCCAATTTGCATGGAGAATCTGAAACAGCAACTTCGGCCTTTATTGCACACTCTTGATTTCAGTAAGAGCTGCAGCAGGGGGTCATCCTGGTGGGGCTGATTCTCCTCTCACGTGCTCCGAGCGATCCCACTGAAGTCAAAGGAGTTGCCCCCGTGGACAAGCCCCATATCTGTGTTCCAAGACCTCACTTGGGACATTTGGGGACAACCCTCCCAGCACAAATAAACAGTAGCAGCTTGCACCAGTTTTCACACACTGTAACATCTTGATTGGCACCAGCGTAAGGGAACGGAGTTTCAGAACCTCTGAACTGAAGCTGACAGCTCCCTGAAGCCCCGTGGGCTAGCTTACCTCTATTATATTCACTGCTTTGCATTATACAGTACAAGCTTTGTTATCCGGATATCTTTAATATCCGGAAAACTCAGTTAACCGGCATCTGGGGCTGGAGCACTCGTGGGGAAAAGCCGGGGGCCCCACACTCAGTAACTCCTCCCTCATCCTCCCAGAGTTTCTGCAGGACCGCAAATAGCTCATTTGCAGCATTGAAGCTCAGGGAGGGAGAAGGAGGAGCTGGGACAAGGGGCGTCCGGGGGAAGAGGCAGGGCAGCTGCCGAGCACCAAGATTGGGGGCCAAGAGCACAGCTCTGCACCTGGAAGTGGGACCAGGTCTGCAGCCCCACGGCTGTAGGGGGGGAATGTTATTCATAGTGACATCAGCCAAACATACAACATGAACTGACACCAGCTTCTGGAAGGTTTTGGTCAGAACCGCAAGAGTTCCATGATAACGAATTGATAGATATGATAATAGGGTGAAATCATAAATGCACTAACCTATAGAATAAGGACATCTTTACAATGGTAAGGGAAGAAAATACATATAAGGAAGAGGGGAGAAGCCCCTATTAATATGCATTATACATGGTAATGTCAGGGTAACATATTATAAAAATGGCCTCACAGGGCAGCACGGGGGAGAGATGTAGACCTTGGGAGAAGCCAGAATGATGGCCACTGGTGAAGATGAAGACACTCATGAGGAAGAGAACGGCTAACATTTTAGGTTGTTCTGCAAGGGATGGTGTGAGTATGGATGTGCAGATGTACTATCTGTATTATCTCTATCTACCTTACTGAGTTACAGTGTGTGTGACTTTGCTAACTCTATTTGTAAATATACAAGAGTTGCTATAGTGTGAGTGTCGCACCTGTGCACATCGGCGTGCCCAGTCATATAATAACTTTAATAAGAATCTGACTGGGCCAGATCTTGAGACAAGAACCTGTCCACCCTCAAAGTGATAACTTGGAATTTTAGTGATAAGCTTTAGACCAGGTTACACCCCAAAATAATAAATCCAGGGTCCCACCTCACTTTGACCCATTGTGAATAAAAGACGATGCACTGGCTTTTTGCCCTCTTTTCATCTCCCCTTCCCTGGCTACAATCTTCACTTCCTCTCTCCTTAGATTTACTCCCGCACAGCCATCAGATTCATCTTCCTAACTGGAGTTTCTCCTTCCAACTGTATTGTCTGAATTTTCTGTTGGGGACAGAGCGAGCAGGGCAGTCTGATCAACGGCTTTCTGTGCTCTTAGTGTACGTGATTGGCAGGTGTGTCAGCGCTCTTCAATTATGTGCACAAATCTGGAGTCCAACCCATCTGCCAATCTGGTGTCAAACCAGGAAAGACAACGACATTGTTCCAGATTTACAGCAGTGTAGGTGAGATCAGAATCTGACCTCTATTTTTATATCAATGTAAAATCACTGCTGGTAACATTTGTGGGTGACACAAAGCCCAGGGCTACACTAGGGGAGAGGGGTCGATCTACGATACGCAGCTTCAGCTACGTGAATAACGTAGCTGAAGTCGGCGTATCGTAATCGACTTACCTGACCATGAGGACGGCGGCGAGTCGATCGCTGCCGCTCCCCCGTCGACTCCGCTTCCGCCGCTCAATGACGTGGATTTCCGGAGCCGACGGGGAGCGCGATCGGGGATCGATTAATCGCGTCTTAACGAGACGCGAAAAATCGATCCCTGATAGATCGATTGCTACCCGCCGATCCGGCGGGTAGTGAAGACAAGCCCAATAGGGCTAGTCTACACTTACCCGCAGCATCGGAGGCGTCGGATCGATCTTCTGGGTTCGATTTGTCGCGTCTTGTCTAGACGCGATAAATCAAACCAGGAAGTGCTCCCCCGTCGACGCCGGTAATCCTGCTCTGTGAACGGAGCAGGCGGAGTCGACGGGGGAGCTGCGCGCTGCCGTGTGGACCAGGGGTAAGTACTTTAAAGTTCGAAATAAGATACTTCGACTTCAGCTACGTTATTCACGTAGCTGAAGTTGCGTATCTTACTTCGAACTTGTGGGCTAGTGTAGACCAGCCCTAAGATTGGTGTCCATCCCACAGAGCCATCCGGGCAAGCTAGGCCCATTCGAACAACATGCATTTGAATACCGCCAAAAGCAAAGATAGACATCTCGGATGAAGGACTGCAGGCAGACCTACCGAATGGGGGACTAGATCCTGGGAGGCAGTGACTCTGAAAGGGATTACGGAGTCATAGTGGGCAAGCGACGGAGCATGAGCTCCAGAGTGATGTTTGGGATGAGGTGATCATTGGATAGATGAACAGTGGGTAGTGACTAGGGTGCAGGGACGGGATTTTACCTCTATCGGGCATTGGTGAGACCAACACTGGGATTCTGCCTGCAGATCTGCTGCCCTCATTTTAAAAAGGATGTTGACAAATTAGAGAGGGCGCCGAAAAGAGCCACATAAATGATTTGCAGGAGAGAGAAAAAAAGCCTCAAGTGAGAGACTTCAAGAGCTCAGTCTGTTCAGCTTATCGAAAAGGAAATGTGCGTAAGGATCTTTCCAGGGAGAATATGAATGGTACTAACGGGTCTTTAATCTAGCGGAGAAACACAGAACAAGAACCCCTGGCTGGAAGATGAATGCAGACAAGTTGACATTAGAAATGATTCACGATTTTTAAACAGGGATGGAGATGAACCATTGGAACAAACTCACAAAGGAAGTGGTGAATTTTCCATCTCTCAATGGCTTCAGACCAAGACCGGACACCTTTCTGAAAGGTGTTTTAGCTAAGCAAATGTTTTGGTTTAATCAAATGCAAGTTATTGGACTCAATAAAAGGGTAATTGGATGAACTGGACTGGCTTGTGCTAGACAGGACAGATTGAATGATCTAAAGGTCCCTTGTGGCCTTAACTGTATGAATCAAGTCATAATCTGCGGGATATTAGATCCTGTGTGTCCTATCCACAACTGTAAACTCTCCTAGCCAGACAGTATAAGTCTGATGCAGGAATTCCCATGGGAAATTCTATGGTTTGGGATAGGCAGGAAGTCAGACCAGATTATCATTTATAATAAATGTTGGTCTCACTCTGTCTGATATTAGACCACTCTAATTCCATATGAGACTAGGTGCGAATGATCACGACCTTATTTCATTTGCTATGTGAACACAGAATATACCCCTGATCAGTGAGATGTGTATACTTGTGGACACAGTGCTCTTCTGCAGTGGGATCATGGGACGCACGTGGGGGGACACTGATTTCAGACATTCAGGGTGAAACTCCAAGCAGCAGGCTTGAGAATTGACAGAAAGAATTTTCTGTTAGTCCCTTTTCAAGCTTTCCGAATGCTTGGCCTTCACTTAAGTATCTTAATACATTCATGAAGCCTCACGATACGCCCGTGAGGCCGATGAGTCAGTAGCATTAGTCCCGCATTCAGAACTCTGCAAGATTCAAGGTATTCTGGGGCAGCTTCTCCCTTCCATCACACTAGTATAAATCTGGAGTCAAACCACAAAAGACAATGTCAGATGTACCCCAGTGTAACTGAGCTCAGAATCCGACCCATGCATTGCACAGACCCATGTATTCCACCGGAGGAACCAACATACTCACCAAATTCAGGCATGAACAGAGAGGAGGAAATGGGGATGCTCTTCACTGGACAGGGTTGAGATGCACTGTAAGGTTTTCATGCTGAGCATGCAGTGTCTGTCAGGCTCTCCCTGTGGCTGTGTTATATGGGTTCCCTCGAAAACTCCCCAGGGGTTGGTGATCATCTGGGAACAAAACATTTCTGTGTGTTCTTTAACCCTATAAGTGCTGCACACCAAGCACCAGATTCTTAGCTAGTGTTAATCGGCTTAGCTCTGTTGACCTCCATGGAGCTGCACTGAATTACATGAGTTCAGGATCTGGCCCATTGACATGAGTGGCACTACACCTGTTTACACCAGCTAAGGATCTGGTCCCTGGATCTCAACAGAACTACACCAATTTACACCAGCTGGTGATCTGATCCATTGATATCACTGGAGCTTGGCCAATTTACACCAGTTGAGTATCTGGTCCATTCACATCAGTGGTGCTACACCTGTTTACATCAGCTGAGGATCTGGACCCAGACTATTAAACCATAATAAGGGCACCTATGTCCTTTAATGTGCTATGTTCTGGATTGTCAATTCTCAGTGTTCTTCTCCAATCTCCACTCCTGCAACCTCCTCTATTTGACAAACTGGTTTTGAAAAATGTAAGCTCCCGCATAAATATCTGTCCACTTCTAAAGCCAATCTGGAACTTTCTAGAGAGCTCTGGCCTGTGCATTTCGCTCCCCCAGCCCCCTGTGTTCTTTTCCATTTCATTTAATATTTTTCATCTGTCTCCTCATGTCTCATGGCTCAGCCAGGATTGGAACTGGAAGTGAAGAGACCCTTTGGCCTGGGGACATCCACAGTTAAAAGCAAGACCGAGTGAGCTTGAGCTAAAAGACCAGAGGCTGTAGCTGAGAGCTGTAACAGACCTATATCGTCAGGATCAGGCACAGAGGGAAATGTAACACATACTGTCCCTTGTATTATACAAGCTATCTCCCTTCTTAGGGCTTAGTTTTTATAATGCAGAAATTAGCACTAATAAAACAGGAAGTTCAGCTCAAACCTCTTCTATTGGTTGGTATGCTCATATGGATCCTCCCTCCTGGCTGCTCAGCCCACTCCCTAGGTCCTCTCTTCCCACAGAACCCCTCCCTGCTCTGAAACAAAGGAAAACATTTGCTCCTGGTTCAAATATAGTCCCAAATTATTAGGGCAATTACCTTTCAACAGCACTGGTATATTCACAGATTTTAATACCAGAAGTGGCCAGAGGGACAGGGGAGGAGGAAGCAGAGAGAGACGACATGAGTGGAAAGGGAGGAAAAATACTGGGGCGAGTGGAGGAGCAGGGAGAGAGAATGCAAGAGGGGCAGGCAATTGAGTGGGGGCAGTAAGGGCGATAAGGAAGGAAGGGAGAAGGCTAGAAGGACAGGGAGGGACAGAACAGCAGGTGAGATTAACTGGAGCTCCTGCCAAGCAGATACAGGAAGACCTGCATGTCTGTTGGTGCGATTAAGGTTGGGATTGAAACCTGAAATGCTCACATATGAATTGGGGATGGCAACTGCCCTCTAAATGTTAAAAAAACAGAATATTACTTTGTCTCACTAATATCCTATAGCCAACACGACTACAAGGACACTGCACAGGCAAAATGGAAGGCAGTCAAAAAGTCCCTCAATAGTAATAATAATAAACTAATCATTACTGCTAGGATCACGTGGTTTTTCTGTCAATCTCATGGTCTTTGTGTGTGTGTAGGGGAGGAATCTGTCCCTTGGATTTTGAATGCTTTGGGTTGACAATAATGAGAGATAAATTTGCTAATGAAGTCCAATCCACGGCTGTTCCTTTACACAGGGGCTGTGAGCAGGTGAGGCATGGGTGGGCAGGGGGAAGGGTCAGGCCAAGGGATCAAAGGATATAAAACATTCCATCCTGCCCCGGAAGGAGTCTGCACCACCTGGCCCAGCCATGGGGTTGCAGCAGTCTCTGAGAAACAAATATGAGCTTCCTCCATGGCCTGTCCTCTGCTCACGTGCCCAGGATCCAGATCAGGCATGAAGTCTGTGGTGTGCTTGAAAACTGAGTTGGAATTGTGGACTGTCACTTTAATTTGCAAGGGGTTTACTGGTCCTGCTTGTAGGAAAGGAGCTCTGTAGGGAAGTGAGAGATCTGAGTCACTAGAATAAGGTGAGGTAAATTGGGTATCTCTGCCTTAAAGAGCAGCCTGTTTTGTCTCTCTCTGCTTTGGGGTTCTTCTGTCTGAAGGCTCTGAATTCTAAGAAACAAAGCAGGGATACACTGCAGCCTTCCAGTAAGAGGATTTTTTGTTGTCAGACAAAAACGATGTTTATAGTCTGTTAAGATTACAGCAGAACTCACTCCCTCCACCCTTGTACAAACAGAAAGGAAAAGTTCCAGGGTGTTCTGGTCAATCACAGGATGACTCTAAGCCGTCAGTGTGAGGCAGCTCTGAAAAAGCCTATTGCAATCCTAGGATGCATCAGGCGAGTGTTATTGTCATTGTACAAGGCATTGGTGAGACCGCATCTGAAATACTGTGTGCAGTTCTGGTGCATCATGCATAGGAAAGATGAATTCCAAGTGGAGCAGGTGCAGAGAAGAGCTATGAGGATGATCAGAGGAATAGAATACCTAACTATACTCTGATTTTTCTAGCATGGAATTTCTATCCATAGAGATGATATGGCACAGTTTAGATTTTTACTTTATTTGATACTACACATTCTTTCACATATAGTACCACTTCCACACCAGCACGATCTATTCTGTCATTCCTATATATCTTGTACCCTAGTATCACTGTATTCCATTGATTATTATTGTTCTTCCAAGTTTCTAAGATGCCTGTTATACGAATATCCCCATTTAATACCAGGCACTCAAGTTCACCCATTTTAGCAATTAGACTTTTACCTCTTGTATATAAGCATTTGCACATTTTGTCAATAGGCAGTTGCTTGCCTGCCTGTCTTATATTTTAATGGGACTCATTCATGTTTGACTGTTGCTTGCTAACTCCTATTTATAAAATCATAGAAGTGTAGGACTGGAATGGATCCCAGTAGGTTATCTAGTCCTGCCTCCTGCATTCAAGTCAGGACTAAGGAATAACTGGACCATTCCTGGCAGGTGATCTATACTGTCCCTGATCTAATCTGTTCTTAAAAATCTCCAGTGATAGAGATTCCACAACCACCCTAGTTATTTGTTCCAGTGCTTGACTACCCTGACAGCAAGGAAGTTTTTCCTAATGTCCAAACTAAGCCTCCATTGCTGCAATTTAAGCACGTTGCTTCTTGTCCTATCCTCAGAGGTTAAAGCAGGAAAAAAAATCACTCTCCTGCTTGTAACAACCTTTTATGTACTTGAAAACTGTTATCATATCTGGGACTTTTCAGCTTGGAAAAGAGATTGTATAGACCTCTATTATATCCCCCCTTAGCTATCATGACTAGTTTGGAGAAAGTAAATAAGGAAGTGTTATTTATTCTTTCTTGTAACGCTTGAACTAAGGATCACCAACTGAAACTAATAGGCAGCAGGTTTAAAACAAACAAAAGGAAGTATTTTTTCATACAACACACAGTCAACCTGTGGAGCTCCTTGCCAGAGGATGTTGTGAAGGCCAAGACTGTAACAGGGTTCAAAAAAGAACTAGATAAATTCATGGAGGATAGGTCTATAGAAGATACTGACATCATCCCTTGGTCCTCATCCCCTCCCAACTCAACACCTGGAAACATGTCACAAGAACAAAGACTGAATTGGGGAGTTGGTCCCAGCCTGAGCATGGAAGATCTGTGATCTCCTTGTATTATTTATTAGGGTTAGACACTGCTTGATTCAAATCCTGTCTAGTTTATAGAACTCAGATTATATTTTTACTTTTATTTCCTAGGTAATCAACTATGATCTGTACAGTTACTACTTATAATCACTTACAATCTATCTTTCCGTAGTTAATAAATCAATTTTATATTTTATCTAAGCCAGTGTATTTTGCATGAAGAGCTTGGGGAAAGCTGCTCAGGAACAGGGGCTGGTGCATTGTCCTCTCCTCATTGAGGGTAGGATGGACTAGGTAATAAACTTACAATGCTCAGGCTTCTGACCACGGCAAGACGGTACAGCTCTGAGGTCCTAGGCTGGGGAATTGGGGGGAATTGGCTGGAGTCTCTCTAATGTTGGTTCATGAGTGGCTGACGAAAGCATTCATATAACTCAGCTGGGTGTGTCCCTGCCTGTGGATGGCTGTGTAAATGCAGGACCTGGGGCGGTTTAAAGCTTGTCACAGCATCACAGTGTGAGAGGGATGGGTATGACAGAGGTCTCCATGGTACCCAGTTTGAGGATGCACCCCAGGGAACCCATCACCACAATGCAGCGACCTGTTTGCTAAGCAGCATATATGGTGTTGAGCAACTAACATCAGTGATCTGAGATCTGCTCTAGCTGCCCATCATCTTTTGGGTGGAATTGAAGGTATTGTTATTGACCTACGTAGGACCTGGTATCTACGAGATCATCTGTCTTTCTCTCTCTCCCCAGGCGATACTATCCTTGTGTCAGGCAGAAGCACTTTAGCTATTGCCCCCTCTGTTTAAAAGTTGGAGGATTTCCAATTCAGCTTTAGAACCCAAATGCCCTCTGTGTTGCAAAGGAGTTGAAACAAGGCCGGGTACAGGGCCCACTGTGTCCTGACCTTGGAGACAGGTCTCGTTCCTAGACAGGCACCCAAACTGCAAACTACATGGGCACTAATCTGCTCTCTCAGGAGAGAGCGGGGGGCATTATTAGTCATTCTGATCGTCAACCAATCAATGATCAGAAGGTGTGCCATGTGGGTTTATATGACCAATCGTTCACCAAATCCTTTTGGATAACAAATGCTCTTGTAGGTTGGTTTCCAAACAAATAAAAGGGTTTACTCTGCCTGAGAAGGGTTTGGAACTAGGTACTCACTTCGCCTGGCAGGAATGGGCTGTCAGTGGAAAGACGAAATAATACAGATCTAAAATTTTGTGGGTGATCAGGAAAGGCTAGAAAAGACCACTGTAGAGGACATTTACAAGAGTGGTGACTTGACGGGGGTCTTTCCAACAAATCTATTATATTTCAACCACACAGACACACAAGTTATTGGGCTTCAGGCAGGAATTGCTAGGTATAATTCAATGACCTATTATACAGGAAATTAGATTAGATCATTATGTCCCTTCTAGCCTTAGAATCTATGAAGATGAGTATGGCAGACAGTATGGAAGAAGGCTTCATGGTACAGAGATTTTAATAAGGAAGGATTTCAACAAAGAACTAAATATGAACAACAATTATTTACAATAAAGAGCATGGTAACGATGCTGAAGACTTACATTTTATTATAGAGGCATCAGTAGCAAAGTCATAGCTAAAGATGAGTCAAGTTTTGCCCTTAGAGCAGGATTCAACTTCTGTGTGAATGAAAAACACAGTGTAGCCTCAGCCAACATTTATTCTCTGAGTGCAGAATGAGTTTTCAGAGAATTTACAAGTCAACCTGTTAATTAGTTTAGGAATGAATGCATGTAACCTTTCTCCCTTAAAACTCTGTCTTCCTTATATGTATTCTACTGAACACCCCCCAAGTCCCTGTATGAAACAGGATACCTTATTCACGAAGGAGACGTTCTAAGAGCATACATTCGCTGACTGGAATTTTGTGGGGTGAACGCTTCAATCTTTCCTTTTGGGAGTCTGTAACCATAGTCCCTGGAGGGGCTATACCGAGAATGCTCAGTCAGGGAAAAGTGCAAGGAATAGGGTAGACCATCTCCAAAACTGGTGGCTTATTCTTATAATTAGATTCACTGAGCCAGTTAAACCAGCTTCCATAATACCTTACTGGTGACCAAGGAGCCAAAATACAGTTCCCTTTAAGCAATCTAGCCTTTGGCTCCCACCCTGACAACCAAGTCTATATATTGATGGTTATTTAAAATCTTATTGACCATCTATAAAGTTCTACTGCTCCCAAGAGAAGTTCTACTGCTCCTAAGAGACTGAACCCATTACACACCAGGTAAATGAATATTTCAGATCTTACCCAAATACACACTTCCAGCCAATTCTTATTAACTAATCTATTTATTTAAAAGGAAAAGAGAGTTATTGTGCTAAAAATCATTATACATACAGATACGAATCAAGTTCTTAGGTCGGTTTCATAGCAGAGATGGTGAGGTGGCCGATCTGTAGAAATCCTTCTGAAATTCATAGAAAAAGTCATAGTCCAATAGGCAGTCCATGTGCAGAGTTAGGTCACATTCTTTCCTAAGAATTGCAGGGCTCATCCAGAAATCCTCAATCTTGTGATTTGAACTTCCCCTGACAAAGTATAAGCAGATCTGAGATAGTAAGGATCAGGCTCCAAAATTCCTTTATAATAAATTCAGCTGATTAGCTGCATGTCTGCAAATAATCACTGTAGGCATTCCTTGGACGAAGAATGGGTAATGTCCATGGTTGCTTTGACGTAAATCTCTTTTTCCTAGGCATACACCAATAACTAGTTGCATTGATTAGCATAAGGCAATTAATCATTCAAACGTTTCCTAGGTAGTTTACTACAAACTTCAAAAAGAAATAAAGACAATGTTATTACTACACTACAAGTTTCATTTAAATGTCAATGTCCCCTTTTCATCTATGAATCAATAGACTATACTAATGAAACATTAAAGATAGGAACTGAAATTTAGCTAATTAAATCACATCTTTGAACTTCTAATAAGATATAGGGATACAAACCCAGAGAATATGATTAGCATCAACTTCTGATTCTCTAACAATACAGGACTACATTTCACGAACTCTAGTCTATTTACCATGGTGTTGCTAAATATCTACAAGGAATGACCCTGTTTACCATTTCAATACTTTTCTAATATATCCTTAAAGGTTGCCTTTAGTTCAACCAGCCTGCTGGTTGCTTAGCCCTCACTGGCTCAGTGTGACAGAACCAACTCCTGCTTTGAGCAGGGGGTGGGACTAGATGACCTCCTGAGGTCCCTTCCAATCCTGAGATTCTATGATTCCATGACTCTATGAACTCAGTGCCCCCATTGGAGCCTGTTAGTGGAATAGTTTTGAAAGATCTTCATGATCCGTTTACGAATCTCTTTGGTTTTTATGGTGTATACGATGGGATTGAGCACCGGGGGGAGGAGGAGGTGGAGATAAGACAGAAGAATTTGACTCTGAGGAAGAGCCTCTTTCTGGAACCTGTGAAGCATAGACAAACTGATCAGCGGGGTGTAGAAAAGCAGGGTGGCGCAGATGTGGGAGACACAGGTGTTCAGAGCCTTGAGACGCTCTTGCCAGGATGTGATACTCTGCACAGTCTTAAAGATCATGATGTAAGACAAGACAATGAGCACTGAATCTAATCCCAGAGAAGAAAGGACAATAAACAAACCATAGAAGCTACTGGGCGTAGTATCTGAACAGGCCATCTTCATCACATCCGGATGCAAACAATACGAATAAGAGAGAGGTTGGATCCTGCTGTATGGTAACCTCTTGAGAAGAATGACAGCTGGGATATGCAGACCACTACCCCTGATTATTATCGCCAGCCCTATGTTTCCGATCCTTGCACTGGTTAAAGCCGAAGCGTATCTCAGCGGGTGACGTATTGCAACAAAGCGGTCAAATGCCATGGCTAGTAGTACAGAGGATTCCATGACGGAAAAAGTGTGAATAAAGAAAAGTTGGGCCAGGCAGACATCAACGCCAATTTCTCTGGTGTTAAACAGGAAGACGCTGAACATTGTTGGCAAGGTGGAAACAGATAAGCCAAGGTCGGTGACAGACAACATAGACAGGAACAAGTACATGGGCTGATGGAGATTCTGCTGTGTCTTGATCACAAACAGAATCAGACTGTTTCCTAAAATTGCAATGAGGTACATGGAACAGAAAGGGATGGAGATCCAGTGGCCGTCAGCTTCCAGCCCGGGAATTCCTGCCAGGAGGAACATTGCAGGACTGATGTTAGTTTTGTTGCAGATTGGCATGATGTGCGGGATTTGGGGGTGGTTCTGGTCAGTTTACTATACCATGTTCCCTACAATTAAAAACAACATTATTAAAATATGTGAGACCATAACAGAAAATATGGCCTTTCCTGCCACTGCTCTACAGACAGGTTGGAGTCAGTACCTTGATTAACAACCCTTGTGGTACTCACAGATCCCCAGATCACTTATAAAACTCCATTACTAATAATATCCTGTGCTTACATAGAGCTTGGCATTCATAAATCTCAAAGTGCTTTACAAAAGAGCACAAGTGTCCATGGGTCTGATTCAAAGCCCATTGACACTCATGGGAAGGATGACATAGATCCTCATTTAACTGATGGGGAAACTAAACCACAGAACAGATCAGCAACTTGTTCAAGGCTATGCAGGAGGTCAGTGACAGAATTCAGGTCTCCAGGCTCTCAGCTGAATCCTACTTCACTAGATGGAACTTAAAATATGAAGAGTTGTATGAACTCAAATTGTTAAATTGAACGTATGAAAAGCAGAATCGATCTGAACCAAAACACTGGATCAGAATATCCCTGCACTCTGGGACAAGGTTTCAGTCTGGATCCAGATCTCAACTCTTTAGCTTGGATCCATCTTAAAAAAGTAAATGGTTTAGCTATTTTAAAACCTCCTGAGAGGAAAACAGTTAGGTGCATTGTGATTGGTGGTGCCTGGGCTGAGAAGCATTTGTACAAACTACTCAGATATAACTGAGAGTGCCCCAAGGGAGGCTGTGGCAGAACAGGGAACAAAAACCCGGGTCTGCTGTGGTTTAGCTATAAACACCAGCCTTCACCTTCTGTTGTCCATGATGTTATTGTTGGAGACAGAGGGAGCCACTGAAGACTGTAAATGCCAGCCAGGTGTTCTGTTCATTCAAGATGCCTCCTTTGCTCACGCTGGGTGAAATCCACCCTGTGCAGAGAGTCAGCACACGGCCTAGGCACTACCTACATCCCTCAACCTGGAATTTTGCCTTTTGCACCAGGTTACTGTGAAAAAAAAAACCTATCCTCAGGTATGTGTATACTCCTAGGGTCATCAACTGGCCAAACTCGCCCTTACCTAGGCAAAACCCTCATTGAGATTAAGTTCTGTTGGAACAAAGATAAAAAGCTTAATTATCCCACCTAGGGTATCCCAGCAGACACTCCGGGAGGTGTTATATGCTGAGCAAGCACCATGCCTCTGGAATCTGTAGAAAGCACAGGGAGTGTATGTCTCTCTTTCAGAGGTTAGAGCACAGTCTCCCACTGGCTAGAAACCACGGTCAGATTATTCAGTATTTGCCAATCCAGGTTTATTTGCAGCCCTTCCTGTTAAATGCCTGGTGCTAGTCTCTATCAGTCAGGTTATGAGTTTAGATAGCCCACTGTTTGGATGTGGTGTGGCCATTCCTAGGTTCCTTGTTACCACACACAGCTGCAGGCAAGCCAATGGCACTCAAGGAAACGTGCCAGAGGGAGTTAAAAACACAAGCTCGCTTCCACTGGGATTTGGGTTCCTCCCTCCTGAAAATTCCACCCTCCGAGGCTAATGTTTGCACCACACTTTGCACCTTAGATTGCAGGCACCAGAAGGCAGGGACCTGTCCTCCTAGGGGTTTGGGTCCTGTATAAAATAACAAATAATGACGCTGATAATAAAACTGTGAAGTTCTCATTGGTGACAGATTAAACATTTCAAGCAGTTGAGACCAGTTGACACTGCTATTAATGTGAGTGAAATCAATGCAATATGAACAGCGCACTTACCAAGCCACTAAAATAGAAGCTGGAGAGTGTCCATCATGTACTCCTGAGCAAGCAGAGCTTGAACGCTCTGCACAGAAACATTCCCTCTTCCTCCCAGACGCGCAGTGCGGAAGTATTTATACCGCACCTGCTACAAGCTCTGGAGGATGAGTTTAATCAACTGGGAATCACCACGGATCGCACTGCTACATGTTCTAGCTCTACTAGCACAAATGGAAAATACTTAAAAGTTAAATGATTTGAAGTCACCCATTCCCAGAGTCTGGCAAACAGAGGCAAGGGACAACATCCCTGCTCATCCTGGCTAATAGCCACTGATGGACCTATCCTCCATGCATTTATCAAGTTCTTTTTTTAACCCTGTTATAGTCTTGGCCTTCACAACATCCTCTGGCAAGGAGTTCCACAGGTTGACTGTGCGTTGTGTGAAGTAATACTTCCTTTGATTTGTTTTAAACCTGCTGCCTATTAATTTCATTTGGTGGCCACTAGTTCTTGTGTTATAAGAAGGAGTAAATAACACTTCCTTATCTACTTTCTCCACACCAGTCATGGTTTTATAGACCGCTAATATATCCCCCCTTAGTCATCTCTTTTCCAAGCTGAAAAGTCCCAGTCTTATTAATATCTCCTCATACAGCACCCATTGCATGCCCCTAAGACTTACTGGCCTGTAATTGCTGGAATCACCTTTTTAAAAAAATTGCTGTGACATTAGCTATCCTCTGGTCATTTGGTACAGAAGCTGATTTAAATGATAGGTTACAGATGACAGTTAGTAGTACTGCAATTTCACATTTGAGTTCCTTAGAACATAGAATCATAGGACTAGAAGTGACCTCGAGAGGCCATCAAGTCCAGTCCCCTGCAGTCATGGCAAGACCAGCACTATCCAAAAAATCCCTGACAGGAGTTTGTCCAACCTGCTCTGAAAAATCTCCAATGATGGAGATTCCACAACCTCCCTAGGCAACGTATTCCAAAGGTTGACCACCCGAACAGTTAGCAAGTTTTTCCTAATGTCCAACCTAAACCTCTTTTGCTCCAATTTAAGCCCATTTCTTCTGGTCCTATTATCAGAGGCTAAGGAGAATAATTTTTCTCCTTCCTTCTTGTAACAACCTTTGAGGTACTTGAAAACGGTTATCATGTCCCCTCTCAGTCTTCTCTTTTCCAGACTAAAGAAACCCAGGTCTTTCAATCTTCCCTCATAGGTCAGAGAATTGCTAATGGCTCAGATATCTCCTCAATTAGTTCCTTGTATATTCTAGGATGCATTTCATTAGGCCATGGTGACTTGGAGACATCTAATTTGTCTAGGTAAATTTAAACTTGTTCTTTCCCTATTTTAGCCACTAATCCGACCTCATTTTCCAGTGGAATTCACTGTGTTAAACATACAATCAATAGCAACCTTCATGGTAAAAACCGAAACAAAGAAGTCATAAGCATCTCTGCCATTTCCACATTTTCTGTTATTGTTTCCCCTCCTCATTGAGTAACAGGCCTACCATGTCCTTGGTCTTCCGATTGCTTCTAAGTTATTAGTACAATGGTTTCTTGTTACCCTTTCTGTCTCAAGCTTCTTTGATCTCATTTTGTGCCCTGGCCTTTCTAATTTTGTCCCAATATATTTGTGTTATTTGTTTATAGTCATCCTTTGTAATTTGACCTAGTTTCCACTTTTTGTTGGACTCTTTTTTCATTTATAGATCATTGAAGATCTTCTTGTTAAACCAGGGTGGTATCTTGCCATACTTCCTCTTTTTCCTATGCAGTGGGATAGTTTGCTCTTATGCTCATAATAATGTCTCTGGAAAACTGCCAACTGTCTTTAATTGTTTTTCCCCTTAGACTTGCTTCCCATGAGATCTTGCCTATCAACTCTCAGAATTTGCAGAAGTCTTCCTTCTTGAAATCCATTGTCTTTACTTTGCTGTTCTCCCTCCTACCGTTCCTTGGAATCATGAACTCTACCATTTCATGATCATTTTCACCCACGTTTCCTTCCACTTTCAAATTCTCAACCAGTTCCTCCCTATTTTTCAAAATTAAATCTAAAATATTCTGAAATATATTTTTTTCTTCAATACATTCCAAGAACTTATTGGATAATCTGTGCCCTGCTGTGTTATTTTCCCAACAGATGTCTGGGTAGTTGAAGTCCTCCATCACCACCAAGTCCTGTGCTTTGTATGATTTTGTTAGTTGTTTAAAAAAAGTCTCATCCACCTCTTCTTCCCAGTTAGATGATCTGTAGTAAACCCCTCCATGACATCACCCTTGTTTATTACCCCTTTTAACCTTACCCATAGACTTTCAATAAGTCTGTCTCCTATTTACATCTCAACCTCAGTCCAAGTGTACACATTTTTAATATCAGAGCGGTAGCCGTGTTAGTCTGTATCTGGTATTCACCCACGAAAGCTTATGCTCCAATACATCTGTTAGTCTATAAGGTGCCACAGGACTCTTTGTCGCTTCCATGTTTTTAATATATAAACAACACCTTTTTCCCTGTCTGCCTTCCTGAGCAAACTCTACGTTTTATACTAATATTCCAGTCATATCATAGTTGTGTTTATTTACTAGCATTTCGAGTTCTTCCTTCTAATTTTCATACTTCTCCTATAAGTATACAGACATCGAAGATACTGACTTGATCCTGCCCCCTCCAGTTCTATGTTGTCTCTCCTTTATCCCTGCTATAACAGTCATGCTCTCCCCAAATTCTGACCCTTCTATCAGGTCTCCATATTTTTGACTTACCTGTGGGCTTTGGTCAATTCCCAGAGTTTTACATTTCAACTATTATCATTTATAAGAAGATTTCACAAGTTACACATCTCTTCACCCGTGACTAATATCCATAGGCGTGGGAAGTAGGAGTGCAGGGGATACTGCAGCACCTCCAGGTTTCGCACATAGGGGTCCCGTGCCCAAGGCTGGACACATGTCCCACTGGCTCAGCCAGTGCAAGTCCAGCTGACAGACCCAGCGGGTTCTGACGCTACCGGCATCCCTCCGCCCCCACAGGCTCTGCCGAGGCCCAGAGGCCCACCGCTCCAAGAGTCTGGTCACCAGCTGAACCTGTGGGCTCCGCCGCCCAGATTCCTGCCATGGCCCAGGTCTTCACAGCTGCCCCGAGCTCTGGCTGCAGCCTGGGGCACTGAGGGGCACTGAGTGGACAAGGGTAAGGTGTGGGGTGCAGCTCAGCACCCACACGCTAAAAATAATTCCAGTGCCACTACTAATATCCAACCCTCAGTTTGTCCCTACTTTAGTGCGGGGAACTTTCCTGGCTTCTGCGTTACCCCAGGGGAATTGCCTAGTGAAAGGGTCTGAGTCCCCACTCCCGCTCCCTTTACTCAGAAGCCTACCTTATCTCAGGGATTCCCCTTCCATTTTCCTGTGACAAAATGGTGACACAGCTGGGCCCAGGATTCCTGGCAGGCTGAAGACCAAGTCTCATCATAGTCACTTAGTACATGAGCTAGGGTGTCCCGACCCCAGGGCACTCTCTTCTCACTGGACGCTTCCTTGACCCACTGATGACTACACTAAGGCCTGGTCTACACTAGGACTTTATGTCGAATCTAGCAGTGTTAACCCGATTGTACCCTGCACCCGTCCACATTACGAAGCTATTTATTTTGACATAAACAGCTCTTTAATTCGATTTCTGTACTCCTCCCCGACGAGGGGAGTAGCGCTAAATTCGACATGGCCATGTCGAATTCGGGTTACTGTGGACAGAATTTGATGCTAATGGCTCCGGGAGCTATCCCACGGTGCACCACTCCGTGGACGCTCTGGACAGCAGTCCGAACTCGGATGCTCTGACCAGCCGCACAGGAAAAGCCCCGGGAAAATTTGAATTCCTTTTCCTGTCTGGCCAGTTTGAATCTCATTTCCTGTTTGGACTTCGTGGCGAGCTCAGCAGCACTGGCAACGATGCAGAGCTCTCCAGCGGAGGTGACCATGCAATCGCAGAATAGAAAGAGGGCCCCAGCATGGACTGATCGGGAAGTCTTGGATCTGATCGCTGTGTGGGGAGATGAATCCGTCCTATCCGAGCTCCGATCCAAAAGACGGAATGCAAAAAAATATCCAAGGCTATGACGGAGAGAGGATGCACCCGGGATGCAACGCAGTGCCGCGTGAAAATCCAGGAGCTGCGACAAGCGTACCAGAAGACCAAACAGTCAAACGGATGCTCCGGATCCCAGCCTCAAACATGCCGTTTCTACGAGGCATTGCATGCAATTCTAGGAGGTGCAGCCACCACTACCCCACCAGTGTCCGTGGACTCCAACGATGGGGTCTTATCTACGGCCACTTCCTCGGAGGTTTTCACGGACGGTGAAGATGAGGAAGGAGAGGAGGAGGACGAGGCAGTCGACAGCGCTTTCAACGCTGAATTCCCCGACAGCCAGGATCTGTTCATCACCCTGACTGAGATCCCCTATGAACCCTCCCAAGGCAGTAACCCAGACCAGAAATCAGGTGAAGGATCATCAGGTCAGTGTTTTAAACATTTATTTTGAATAGAATCGGCATGGTATGTTAGCAATGGGTTTTTATTGCTTACTTTGCCCATGGCGCTTTAGTTTTGAGTCGTTTCCAGTGCAACTACTCAGAAAGTCTGTCAATATGTATGGGGATAGAGGAGAAATCCCCCTCGAAGATCTCCACGAAGCTCTCCTTGAGGTATAGTGAAAGCCTTTGCATCAGGTTCCCGGGGAGAGCGGCCTTATTGTCTCCTCCATGGTAGGAAACTTTTCCGCGCCAGACTAGCAGCAAGAATTCCAGTATCATTGCCTTGCAGAGCATGGCGGCATATGGCCCTGGCGTTTGCTGGCATTCACGCAGCTTATGGTCTTTCTCTGTCTCTGTAATCCTCAACAGAGTGATATCAGCCATGGTGCCCTGGTTTGAATTAAGGTTGTTTTTAGTATGGTGACTGCTTTCCTTTTCCTTTAAATAATGCTACCCGGCGGTTTCAAGCAACACGGTGGGGTGGGAGCGGTGAGGTGAACCATTGAAACTTAGCTGTTCGCAGGCAGGGACATTTCCCTGGACCAGCCACGCAGGGGGGAGTTTACGGGGAGGCGAACCGTTCAAACTCAGCGGCTCACAGGCAGCAGGCAGGGACATTTCCCGGGACAAGCCACGCGGAGGGGAGTTGGAACGGGGAGGCGAACCGTTCAAACTCAGCGGCTCACAGGCAGCAGGCAGGGACATTTCCCGGGACCAGCCGCGTGCGGGGGCGGAGTTGGAATGGGGAGGCGAACCGTTCTAGCTGAGCGGTTTTGCAAGCAGCAGGAACTGGCCACCGCTAGGAACTGTGCTTGAAACAGGGGAGTATACCACTGCTGTGAAGTAAGCACTCGGCAGTGCAAAGTGTGCGGCTTACTATGGTCTCCCTGGAACCGAATTCCAGTGTCCAGCCCCGCTAGTGTGATCTGTACACCAAGACCGCAGGCACTCAATATAAAGACGGAATACTCGACCTTGTACTGAGTGCACATGTGATAGGTACTGTGCATGGTCTTTTTCCCAGGGAAAGAGTATAGGCATTGTTCGGGAAAATGTATCTTTCTGAGGAATTCATTCCCTTTTCTCCCATCACACAGCTGCGAGTGTCTCCCACACTACCCGTGCATCCCCATCCCAAAGGCTTGCGCAGATCAGGCGGCGCAAAAAAAGAACTCGGGACGACATGTTCTCAGAATTGATGGTCTGGTCCCAAAATGAGGCGGCACAGCGGAGAGAGGGCATCTCGCGGTCAGAGCGAGCATCCAGCCAACGGGAGCAGAGGGCTGAAGCTCGTGAGGACAGGTGGCGGCAGGAAGGCCAGCAGACAACTCAAACACTGCTTGGACTAATGAGGGAGCAAACGGACATGCTCCGGCGCCTTGTAGATGTTCTGCAGGACCGGAGGCAGGAGGAAAGAGCACCGCTCTATGTTATCTCTAACTGCCCTCCCCCGCATCAAAGTCCAATCCCCCCATCACCCAAAGTCACGAGAACGAGGGGCGTCAGGGGGCGTGTAAATAATCACTCCACCCCTGCGGACTGCTCCAGTAGCAGAAGGCTCTCGTTCCCAAAGATTTGATGGGTCCTTTCCTTCCCTCCATCCGCTCCCCACCCTAGCCCCCATCCAAGTTTCATCTCATAACTCTGCTGTCCTTAATAAAAAATGCTGTTCCGTGAAGTGCTGTTTCCTTGATTTTCTTTTACAGGATGGTGTGTTTGAGGGGAGGGGGGAAGGCGGTTTGTAATTGGAGATGATAGGCACCTGTACCAGGGCAGAGAGAGGGGGACAGGTTCACCAGAAACTCACACTCACATTGCATTCACTAGGCACCATGGACATTCTGGGAGGTGGTTTTCATGTTCTGTACGGGGGGGGGGGGGGGCTCAATGAGTTTCTGGTGGGGGAAGGTGGCTGCAGATCTTTTGCAGCGGTCAGTAGCCTGAATGACAGAGCCATGCAGCAGGGGATCTGTGACCGCCATCCACGGCCACAAAGTCACACAGGCCCCCCCGCACAGAGTTGCAAACAGGAGGGGTGGCAGGCTCCGTTGAAACAAGCAGTCCACTACTGCGGACTGCTCTAGGAGCAGGAGCCTGTCATTCCCTGAGTTTGGAAGCCCCCTTTCCATCATGTAAAGTGGGGGGGCGGTGGTTTCCAGGGAATTTTTTTTCGCCAGACAAAAGGGGAGAGAGAGAGAGAGAGAGAGAGAGAAAGTTTTAAACAAACAGTTTAATACTGTACACAGCAATCATGATTGTGAAGTTTGGTTGAGATGGTGAAGTCAGAGGATGGAAGAGGGAGGGGTATTTCCCAGGGAATGCCTTACTGCTAAATGATGAACTAGCACTCGGCTAAGCTCTCAAGGGTTAACACATTGTTGTTAATGTTGCCTCACACTCTACAAGGCAGCACGAATGGAGGGAAGGGAGACAGCATCGCAGAGAGAGAGAGACACACACACCCTTTGTGTGTGTGTGTGAGAGAGAGAGAGATGTGCATTGCCCCTTTAGGTACGCTGACCCCACTCTAAGTACATTGCCCTTTTAAGTAGATCAGCAAGTTGAGACAGCAACTGCTGCCCGCAAACTCCCTCCCGTGTCCCCCCCCTGCTCTATGGAGATGGGGTAAGTGGGGGGGCAGGAGCATGGGGGAAGGGGACACCCTGACATTAGCTCCCCTCATCCTCTCCCCCTCCTCCCCCCACATAGCAAGCAGGAGGCTCCCTGGAGCAGCCAAGGCAGAGGGCAGGAGCAGCACATGGCAGTGGGAGGAGGGACAGCTGAACTGCCAGCAATTGCTAGCCTGCTGGCAGCTGCCACACAGGGAACTTATGGGAGCGGGTAGCTGATGGGGGGCTGCCAGTCCACCCTGGTTCCAAGCCCCGGCCAGCTAGCTCCAACAAGCTGCTCTTCCTGCAAGCACTGCAAGGACAAAGCAGGTGCTGCCAAACAACTTTATAAGGGAGCATTGCACAACTTTAAACGAGCATGTTCCCTAATTGATCAGCAACGTAACAACAAAACAATGTTAACCTGGACGACTTTAAGTGAGGCGTTACTGTGTACTCATTTGTACATTTTGTCAGTATGCAGTTGCTTGCCTGCCTGTCTTATATTTTAATGGGACTGGTTCATGTTTGACTGTTGCTTGCTAACTCCTATTTATAGAATCATAGAAGTGTAGGACTGGAATGGATCCCAGTAGGTTATCTAGTCCAGCCTCCTGCATTCAAGTCAGGACTAAGCAATAACTGGACCATTCCTGGCAGGTGATCTATACTATCCCTGGTCTAATCTGCTCTTAAATATCTGCAGGGATAGAGATTCCACAACCTCCCTAGTTATTTGTTCCAGTGCTTAACTACCCTGACAGTAAGGAAGTTTTTAACTAATGTCCAACCTAAGCCTCTGTTGCTCAAATTTAAGGTCATTGCTTCTTGTCCTATCCTCAGAGGTTAAAGAGAAAAAAAATCACCCTCCTTCTTCTTACAACCTTTTATGTACTTGAAAACTGTTATCATATCTGGGACTTTTCAGCTTGGAAAAGAGATAGCTAAGGGAGGATCTAATAGAGGTCTATACAATCATGACTAGTGTGGAGAAAGTAAATAAGGAAGTGTTATTTGCTCCTTCTTGTAACACCTGAACTAAGGATCACCAACTGAAACTAATAGGCAGCAGGTTTAAAAAAAATAAAAGGAAATATTTTTTCAAACAACACACAGTCAACCTGTGGAACTCCTTGCCAGAGGATGTTGTGAAGGCCAAGACTGTAACAGGGTTCAAAAAAGAACTAGATAAACTCATGGAGGATAGGTCCATAGAAGATACTGATATCATCCCTTGGTCCTCATCCCCTCCCAACTCAACACCTGGAAACATGTCACAAGAACAAAGACTGAATTGGGGAGTTGGTCCCAGCCTGAGCATGGAAGATCTGTGATCTCCTTATATTATTTATTAGGGTTAGACACTGCTTGATTCAAATCCTGTCTAGTTTATAGAACTCAGATTATATTTTTACTTTTATTTCCTAGGTAATCAACTATGATCTGTACAGTTACTACTTATAATCACTTACAATCTATCTTTCCATAGTTAATAAATCCATTTTATATTTTATCTAAGCCAGTGTATTTTGCATGAAGAGCTTGAGGAAAGCTGCTCAGGAACAGGGGCTGGTGCATTGTCCTCTCCTCATTGAGGGTAGGATGGACTAGGTAATAAACTTACAATGCTCAGGCTTCTGACCACGGCAAGACGGTACAGCTCTGAGGTCCTAGGCTGGGGAACTGGGGGGAATTGGCTGGAGTCTCTCTAATGTTGGTTCATGAGTGGCTGACAAAAGCATTCATATAACTCAGCTGGGTGTGTCCCTGCCTGTGGATGGCTGTGTAAATGCAGGACCTGGGGCGGTTTAAAGCTTGTCACAGCATCACAGTGTGAGAGGGATGGGTACGACAGAGGTCTCCATGGTACCCAGTTTGAGGATGCACCCCAGGGAACCCATCACCACAATGCAGCGACCTGTTTGCTAAGCAGCATATATGGTGTTGAGCAACTAACATCAGTGATCTGAGATCTGCTCTAGCTGCCCATCATCTTTTGGGTGGAATTGAAGGTATTGTTATTGACCTACGTAGGACCTGGTATCTACGAGATCATCTGTCTTTCTCTCTCTCCCCAGGTGATACTATCCTTGTGTCAGGCAGAAGCACTTTAGCTATTGCCCCGTCTGTTTAAAAGTTGGAGGGTTTCCAATTCAGCTTTAGAACCCAAATGCCCCCTGTGTTGCAAAGGAGCTGGAACAAGGCCGGGTACCTGGCCCACTGCCTCCAGACCTTGGAGACAGGTCTCGTTCCTAGACAGGCACCGAAACTGCAAACTACATGGGCACTAACCTGCTCTCTCAGGAGAGAGCGGGGGCATTATTAGTCATTCTGATCGTCAATCAATCAATGATCAGAAGGTGTGCCATGTGGGTTTATATGACCAATCGTTCACCAAATCCTTTTGGATAACAAATGCTCTTGTGGGCTGGTTTCCAACCAGGTAAAAAGGTTCGCTCTGCCTGAGAAGGGTTTGGAACTAGGTACTTTGCCTGGCAGGAATGAGCTGTCAGTGAAAAGACGAAACAATACAGATCTAAAATTCTCTGGGTGATCGGGAAAAGCTACAAAAGACCACTGCAGTGGACATATACAACAGTGGTGACTTGAGGGGGCTCTTTCCAACAAATCTATTATATTTCAACCACACAACCACGAAAGTTATTGGGCTTCAGGCAGGAATTGCTAAGTGTAGTTCATAGACCTATTATACAGGAAGTTAGATTAGATCATTATGTCCCTTCTAGCCTTAGAATCTATGAAGATGAGTATGGCAGACAGTATGGAAGAAGGCTTCATGGTACACAGATTTTATTAAGGAAGGATTTCAACAAATAAATAAATATGAATAACAATTATTTACAATACAGAGCAAGGTCACGATGCTGAAAAATTGCATTTTATTATGGAGGCATCAGTAGCAAAGCCATAGTTAAAGATGAATCAAGTATTGCCCTTAGAGCAGGATACAACTTCTGTGTGTATGAAAAACACAGTGTAGCCTCAGCCAACATTTATTCTCTGAGTGCAGAATGAGTTTTCAGAGAATTTACAAGTCAACCTGCTAATTAGTTTAGGAATGAATGCATGTAACCTTTCTCCCTTAAAACTCTGTCTTCCTTATATGTATTCTACTGAACACCCCCCAAGTCCCTGTATGAAACAGGATACCTTATTCACGAAGGAGACGTTCTAAGGGCATACATTTGCTGACTGGAATTTTGTGGGGTGAACGCTTCAATCTTTCCTTTTGGGAGTCTGTAACCATAGTCCCTGGAGGGGCTATACCGAGAATGCTCAGTCAGGGAAAAGTGCAAGGAATAGGGTAGACCATCTCCAAAACTGGTGGCTTATTCTTATAATTAGATTCACTGAGCCAGTTAAACCAGCTTCCATAATACCTTACTGGTGACCAAGGAGCCAAAATACAGTTCCCTTTAAGCAATCCAGCCTTTGGCTCCCACCCTGACAACCAAGTCTATATATTGATGGTTATTTAAAATCTTATTGACCATCTATAAAGTTCTACTGCTCCCAAGAGAAGTTCTACTGCTCCTAAGAGACTGAACCCATTACACACCAGGTAAATGAATATTTCAGATCTTACCCAAATACACACTTCCAGCCAATTCTTATTAACTAATCTATTTATTGAAACGAGAGTTATTGTGGTAAAAATCATTATACATACAGATACGAATCAAGTTCTTAGGTCGGTTTCATAGCAGAGATGGTGAGGCGGCTGATTTGTAGAAATCCTTCTGGAATTCATGGAAAAATTCATAGTGCAGTAGACAGTCCATGTGCAGAGTTAGGTCAAATTCTTTCATAAACATTGCAGGGCTAACCCAGAAGTCCTCAGTCTTGTGATTTGAACTTCCCCTGACAAAGTTTAAGCAGATCTGAGATAGTAAGGATCAGGCTCCAAAATCCCTTTATAACAAGTTCCGCTGATTAGCTGCATGTCTGCCAATAATCACTATAGGCATTCCTTGGACGAAGAATAGGTAATGTCCATGGTTGCTTTGAAGTAAATCTCTCTTTCCTAGGCATACACCAATAACTAGTTGCATTGATTAGCATAAGGCAATTAACCATTCAAAGGTTTCCTAGGTAGTTTACTACAAACTTCAGAAAGAAATAAAGACAATGATATTACGACACTACACATTTCATCTAAATGTCAATGTCCCCTTTTCATCTCTGAAACAATAGAATATAGTAATGAAACATTAAAGACAGGAACTGAGATTTAGCTAATTAAATCACATCATTGAACTTCTAATAAGATATAGGGATACAAACCCAGAGAATATGATTAGCATCAACTTCTGATTCTCTAACAATACAGGACTACATTTCATGAACTCTAGTCTATTTACCATGGCGTTGCTAAATATCTACAAGGAATGTCCCTGTTTACCATTTCAATACTTTTCTACTATGTCCATAAAGGTTGCCTTTAGTTCAAGCAGCCTGCTGGTCGCTTAGCCCTCACTGGCTCAGTGCCCCCATTGGAGCCTGTTAGTGGAATAGTTTTGAAAGATCTTCACGATCTGTTTACGAATCTCTTTGGTTTTTATGCTGTATACGATGGGATTGAGCACCGGGGGGAGGAGGAGGTGGAGATAAGACAGAAGAATTTGACTCCGAGGAAGAGCCTCTTTCTGGAACCTGTGAAGCATAGACAAACTGATCAGCGGGGTGTAGAAAAGCAGGGTGGCGCAGATGTGGGAGACACAGGTGTTCAGAGCCTTGAGACGCTCTTGCCAGGATGTGATACTCTGCACAGTCTTAAAGATCATGATGTAAGACAAGACAATGAGCACTGAGTCAAATCCCAGAGAAGAAAGAACAACAAACAAGCCATAGAAGCTGCTGGGTGTAGTATCTGCACAGGCCATCTTCATCACATCTGGATACAAACAATATGAATAAGAGAGAGGTTGGATCTTGCTGTACGGCAACCTCTTGAGAAGAATGACAGATGGGATATGCAGACCACTACCCCTGATTATTATCGCCAGCCCTATGTTTCCGATCCTTGCACTGGTTAGAGCCGAAGCGTATCTCAGCGGGTGACGTATTGCAACAAAGCGGTCAAATGCCATGGCTAGTAGTACAGAGGATTCCATGACGGAAAAAGTGTGAATAAAGAAAAGTTGGGCCAGGCAGACATCAACGCCAATTTCTCTGGTGTTAAACAGGAAGACGCTGGACATTGTTGGCAAGGTGGAAACAGATAAGCCAAGGTCGGTGACAGACAACATAGCCAGGAACAAGTACATGGGCTGATGGAGATTCTGCTGTGTCTTGATCACAAACAGAATCAGACTGTTTCCTAAAATTGCAATGAGGTACATGGAACAGAAAGGGATGGAGATCCAGTGGCCGTCAGCTTCCAGCCCGGGAATTCCTGCTAGGAGGAACATTGCAGGACTAATGTTGGTTTTGTTGCAGGTTGGCATGATGTGCAGGATTTGGGGGTGGTTCTGGTCAGTTTACTATACCATGTTCCCTACAATTAAAAACAGCATTATTAAAATATGTGAGACTATGATAATAAATATCACCTTTCCTGCCACTGCTCTACAGACAGGTTGGAGTCAATACCTTGATTAACAACCCTTGTGGTACTCACAGATCCCCAGATCACTTATAAAACTCCATTACTAATAATATCCTGTGCTTACATAGAGCTTTGCATTCATAAATCTCAAAGTGCTTTACAAAAGAGCACAAGTGTCCATGGGTCTGATTCAAAGCCCGTTGACACTCATGGGAAGGATGACATAGATCCTCATTTAACTGATGGGGAAACTAAACCACAGAACAGATCAGCAACTTGTGCAAGGCTATGCAGAAGATCAGTGACAGAATTCAGGTCTCCAGGCTCTCAGCTGAATCCTACTTCACTAGATGGAACTTAAAATATGAAGAGTTGTATGAACTCAAATTGTTAAATTGAACGTATGAAAAGCAGAATCGATCTGAACCAAAACACTGGATCAGAATATCCCTGCACTCTGGGACAAGGTTTCAGTCTGGATCCAGATCTCAACTCTTTAGCTTGGATCCATCTTAAAAAAGTAAATGGTCTAGCTATTTTAAAACCTTCCGAGAGGAGAACTATGATGTGCATTGTGATTGCTGCCCGGGCTGAGAAGCATTTGTACAAACTACTCACTTATAACTGAGAGTGACCCAAAGGAAGCTGTGGCAGAACAGGGAACAAAAACCCAGCTCTGCTGTGGTTTAGCTATAAACACCAGCCTTCACCTTCTGTTGCACATGATGTTATTGTTGGAGACAGAGGGAGCCACTGAAGACTGTAAATGCCAGCCAGGTGTTTTGTTCATTCAAGATGCCTCCTTTGCTCACACTGGGTGAAATCCACCCTGTGCAGAGAGTCAGCACATGGCCTAGGCACCACCTACATCACTCAACCTGGAATTTTGCCTTGTGCACCAGTTTACTGTGAAAAAAAAAACACCTATCCTCAGATTTGTGCATACTCCTAGGGTCATCAACTGACCAAACTAGCCCTTATGCAGGCAGAACCCTCATTGAGATTACGTTCTGTTGGAACAAAGATAACGAGCTTGATTATCCTACCTAGGGTATCCCAGAAGACACTCCGGGAGGTGTTATATGCTGAGCAAGCACCATGCCTCTGGAAGCTGTAGGAAGCGCAGGGAGTGTAACCTTTCAGAGGTTACAGCACGGTCTCCTACTGGGTAGAAACCACGGTCAGATTATTCAGTATTTGCCAATCCAGGTTTATTTGCAGCCCTTCCTGTTAAATGCCTGGTGCTAGTCTCTATCAGTCAGGTTATGAGTTTAGATAGCCCACTGTTTGGATGTGGTGTGGCCATTCCTAGGTTCCTTGTTACCACACACAGCTGCAGGCAAGCCAATGGCACTCAAGGAAACGTGCCAGAGGGAGTTAAAAACACAAGCTCGCTTCCACTGGGATTTGGGTTCCTCCCTCCTGAAAATTCCACCCTCCAAGGCTAATGTTTGCACCACTGTTTTCACCTTAGATTGCAGGCACCAGAAAGCAGGGACCTGTCCTCCTAGGGGTTTGGGTCCTGTATAAAATAACAAATAATGATGCTGATAATAAAACTGTGCAGTTCTCATTGGTGACAGATTAAAAGTCTCAAGCAGTTGAGACCAGTGGATGCTGCTATTAATGGAAGAGACATCGATACAATATGAACAGGGCACTTACCAAGCCACTAAAATAGAAGCTGGAGAGTGTCCATCATGTACTCCTGAGCAAGCAGAGCTTGAACGCTCTGCACACAAACATTCCCTCTTCCTCCCAGACGCGCAGTGCGGAAGTATTTATAGTGCACCTGCTAAAAGCTCTTGAGAATGAGTTTAATCAACTGGGAATCACCATGGATCGCACTGTTACATGTTCTAGCTCTACTAGCACAAATGGAAAATACTTAAAAGGTAAATGATTTGAAGTCACCCATTCCCAGAGTCTGGCAAACAGAGGCAAGGGACAACATCCCTGCTCATCCTGGCTAATAGCCACTGATGGACCTATCCTCCATGCATTTATCAAGTTCTTTTTTTAACTCGGTTATAGCCTTGGCCTTCATCCTCTGGCAAGGAGTTCCACAGGTTGACTGTGCGTTGTGTGAAGTAATACTTCCTTTGATTTGTTTTAAACCTGCTGCCTATTAATTTCATTTGGTGGCCACTAGTTCTTGTGTTATAAGAAGGAGTAAATAACACTTCCTTATCTACTTTCTCCACACCAGTCATGCTTTTATAGACCTCTAATATATCCCCTCTTAGTTGTCTCTTTTCCAAGCTGAAAAGTCGCAGTCTTATTAATGTCTCCTCATACAGAACCTGTTACATGCCCCTTATATTTTTTCTTGCCCTTTTCTGAACCTTTTCCAATGCAAATATATATTTTTTGAGATGGGGCGACCACATCTGCACACAGTATTCAAGATGGGGGAGTATCAGATATTTATATAGAGGCAATATGATATTTTCTGTCTTATTATCTGTCCCTTTCTTAACGAATCCCAACATTTTGTTCACTTTTTTGACTGCTGCTGCACACTGGGTGGATGTTTTCAGAGAATTATGCACAATGACTCCAAGATCTCTTTATTGAGTGGTGACAGCTAATTTAGATCCCATCATTTTATAATGTGACAAAGCTCTGTCCTTGTCTCTGTGGATCCCACGTTTCATGACGGATTTCACTAGCCTCAGAGGCTCACTGTGACCCTCCACGTAGTCCTTCTCTCTCTAGAGGCAAGGGTAAGAGCCTACTGAGCCATTTTCATCATAAGCCAGCGAGGGAGGTGAGGAGAAGCTATTCTCCCTTACACAATCGCTGTTGTCTCCCAATCTCAGTGATTAATCGGCGGGGGACAATGTGGGGAGCCCGGGCACGCCCTCTACTCTGGGCTCCAGCCCAGGAACTGTTCCCTACTTTAGTGCGGGGAACTTTCCTGGCCTCTGCGTTACCCCAGGGGAATTGCCTAGTGAAAGGGTCTGAGTCCCCACTCCCGCTCCCTTTACTCAGAAGCCCACCTCATCTCAAGGATTCCCCTTCCATTTTCCTGTGTCAAAATGGTGACACAGCTGGGCCCAGGATTCCTGGCAGTCTGAAGACCCAGTCTCAGCATAGTCACTTAGGACAAGGGTTGATGTTTCCCCACCCCAGGGCACTCTCTTCACATGGGACGCTTCCCTGACCCACTGATTACTATTCTAAGTTCAACCCAAATATAATTTATTAAAGAGGAATTGTAAAAAAAATAATGAAAAGATGAGAAATGTTCAAGGAAACATGGAACCTCACTCCTTAGGCATGGGAAACAGCGCAAACAGCTTTCTCTGGGATGTGAAAAATGTTTCCAGTTTGTTCCTCACATGTCCCAGGCCTCCTGCCCAGGTCCTGGCTATGCGGTGGTGATACCGCGGGTCCGACATTTGCTCTGGGAATGGCCACACGCCCTGGGGCTGTAGGTGGCAGGACCCTTCTCCCTAACATCCCTTCTTCCATCAGATTCACATCCCCCCTTCCGAATCCATCCTTCGAGGCCTACTTGTCTGGTGACGTCTCCCTGTGCTGGGCCCTCTGACAAGACCCCATCTTGCTCTCCCCAGAAGTTCATTCTGCTCAGCTGCCGGGTTAATTGTGGCCCGGCCGGCGTCCAATATCCTGGCCCTGACCCCGCAGCTCCCCCTGTAGCTCAGCTCTGGCTCCCCGTAGACGCATTTTGTCTGTGCCGACCCAGCACCCAGTTCTGCTCTGCTCCATCTGCAGCTCCCCAGCTCTGCCACAGCACTGCTGCTCTGCCTCCGGCCCAGCTCTGTCTCCTCTGGCTCAGTGTTTCTAGCTCCTACTACCCTGCCTCAAGCTCAGCTTTCCCAGATTTCTACTGCATTAACAGACCACAGTGACTTAAAAAGTAACCTAAAAGTAACCTCATCTATTTCTGAAAACAAAGGGTTGTTGTTTTTTTATTAACACATTGGCCTATACATCAAGAAAGAAATGGAAGCTTTCATTAGATATCTAGTACAGATTTGAAATATTTGTTTAAAAGCTACAAGCCCCAGCAGGAGTTGGTCCACATTAACCACAAAGCAGTGAGATGACAATGAAATTCAAAATGAAAACCCCAATACTGGTCCTTGTATCCCGCTTGAAGGTTGGTAGCTAGTAGTAAATGTCCATATTTTGAGTTAAATTAGTTTGTTACTGTTAGTCTCTAAAAGGCAACATTTCATCCTCACTGTCTTTGTTGGGAGTAGAATCCTTCTGCTGCGGGTACTACATATCAGCAGTGACCAGGGCAATGTTTCCTTTCGTTGGTGCAAACTGTTCACAACAGATTTTTGGGTCATTGCATACACTCCTTAATAAGAATATTTTCCAAAAGTTCCTCTAGTATCTTTTGCGCAGTTTTGTTTTTATCAACTTCATCTGAGAAAACAATCATTCAACTTCAGTGTTGCTAAAAAGGTAGCAAGAGTAGTGAAAAAGCAAACAAGCCAAGTTCACTAAAGCCTTTGTCCTCAGATGAATCCATGTGTTTGAGAACTTAAACCCCAAACTGCTCAACTTGGTTGTCCTGAGCATGAGGCCAGTGAATCATACGTAAAAATCTCCATTGCTGCTTCAAGTGTCGAAGGTCTTCCCAAACCCATGGCAAAAATGAGATATCAGCCAATCTAGGTCGTGCCAATCTGAGCACAGGAGAAGGATTTAGTACTGCAAGTGATTCAATCATTCAACATTTGGTGGTAATCTCTATTTCATCTGTTTCATAAACGCCAATATGAAACCTCAGCATCTACTTTTGACATCTTTGACAACATGAACAGTTAGTGTCGGTTTTGAAAGTTCTAGCTGGAAAGCGATTGTGGTGAGTAATTTGACTCAACGGTTATGGTCATTGTTTAATACAGCAGTCTCGTTCTCAAAAATTCACGGTTTAACAACTCTTACGAATAAGCTCCAGGAGAACGTTCTCAATTCCTGCAGCAGCTTTCCTGTATTATCACTTTCCACCTGTAACATTTGGTTTATCCTGCAGGCTTCCTGAATTACTGAACATAGCAAAAACAGATACATTTTACGCACTGGATAACTGCACATAAGAAAAAGAAAAAAAGGAAAAGAAGTTTAGCACTGTAGTTTCTTTGGCTACATCCACACTACCCGCCCGATTTGGCGGGTAGCGATTGATGTTCTGGGATCGATTTATCGCATCTCGTCGACACCGGAACTCCAGCTCCGCACGAGGAGTAAGCGGAGTTGATGGGGGAGCCTGCCTGCTGCCGTGTGGACAGCGGTAAGTACTTTCATAAATCGATCTAAGATATTCAACTTCAGCTACGTTATTCACGTAGCTGAAGTTGCGTATCTTAGATCGACCCCCCCCCACAGTGTGGACCAGGCCTTTCTTTGTTTCTTTCTTTGTTCACAAAGGGCTAATGCAAAGCCCCTAACTTCAAAAAACTGCAGTATCTTCTGATAGTCTGGAATACATGGAAATTCTGAGTGGCATGGTGTGTGGGGTTGGGGACTAATGAGTTTTGCTGAAAGAGATGAGGTGATGATCAGGGAGAGGGAACTCTGCAACAGAGAGAGCAGTGCTTCGTGATGGAGTTACAAGACATTAGGTGTGAGGAAGTTCTCAGACTGTGGACTTGTACAATGTTGAGCTGAGCCAAACTTGGACAGAGCACCCTGGATTAATGAGGAGAAATTCTTTCCCCCTCTTCACACAAAAGGATTAAAGTCAGTGGCCTCAAGACATCACCTTCTGCAGGTGTATTTGAGCACTTTGTCACGAAGCTCTTTGGTTTTGACCCCATAAATGAATGGGTTCAGTATAGGGGGGATGAGGAAGAAGAGGTTGGCCATAATTATGTGAACATGCGGAGCGATGCCCTGACCGAACCGGTGTGTCAGAGCAGAGAAAAAGAAGAGAGTAAAAGACGTCATCATCACACAGATGTGGGCTGTGCAGGTGTTGAGGGCTTTTTGGTGGGTTGTCTTGGAGGAGATTCTAAGGACGGCCCTGATGATCAGAATGTAGGTCAGGGCAACCAGCGTCACATCTAACCCGGTGACTACAAATGCTATCACCAAACTGTACGTCCTGTTGACAGTGGTGTCCCCACACAATATCTTCACCACAGCTATATGCTCACAATACGTGTGGGGGATAATGCGGTTGGCACACAATGGCTGCTTACTGAGAAGCAGGGGCATGGGCAGAATGAGGAGAACAGCCCTTATCAAACCCACAGCCCCTAGCTTAGCTATTCGTGCGTTGGTGAGGATGGTGGCGTATCTCAGAGGGTTACATATGGCAACGTAGCGATCGAAGGCCATTGTCACAAGGACGGCTGACTGCATAATAGAAACCATGTGAAGGAAGAACATCTGGGTGAGGCAGCCACCCACAGTAATGCCTTTCACATTGAACCAAAATATAAACAGTGCCTTTAGCATGAAGGAGGTAGATGTGGTGATGTCTGTGAGTGCCAGCATGCAGAGTAACAGGTACATCGGCTTGTGCAGTGTCCGCTCTTTCCCTACAACAAACAGAACCATTACATTTCCCAAGAGGCCAGTTACGTAGAGCATAGAGAAAGGAATGGAAATCCAGATGTGGGCAGCTTCCAGGCCAGGGATGCCCATTAGGATGAATGTTGAAGGTTCAGAGGGGGTGAGGTTGAAATCTGCCATGAGGCGGTTGATGCGTTGATCGGGCTGAGAAATGCTCAAGCTTCCTGTGAAGGGAGAGAAGCACAGCGAGGGGGATAACACACTTTACAGCAAATTGTACGGTAAATATTTTATAGCTGTTAACAATGTAGAAAGGGGGTGAATAGTGAGGTGGCAATATTTGCTGATGGTACCAAATTATTTAGGTCATAGTCAAGTGCAGAGACGTTCTCAGAGGGAGCTAACCAAGCCAGGTGAAACACACATGGCCTTCAAGGTCAAGGACTACAGCATTTATGCCCATTGGAGGGTATAGCTGGAACTCCTCAAACACCTAATTTAACTTTATGAACTCAGGTCAGGGAGCTGGGCATCATGGTACACACCTTTGTGAAACCCAGCTCATGGTGCAAGCAGGGACAGAAACTAAGCAAAACATTGGAACCCAGGAGCTAAATCATACAGAGGAAACAGTGCCATGAGATCAGTCAGTCAATATTTCACGCTTCTCTGGACTCCTCTGTGTAGTACTGGGCACCCTTCTCACACAGTATGTTGCAGAACTAGAGGGGTTGAGGGAACGATCAAGGAGAGAGCTTGAAAAGACTAGGATTGTTTCCTTACAAAGGAGATGAAAATAGGTGGATATGAGAAAAGTCTATAAAATACTGACTGGTAGAAGACAGGGAGAACACATGCTCGATCTACTCTCTAACAGAAGATCAAGGGGGCATACAATTAAACAGAAACGTGGCAAATTCAAAACAGATAAAAGAAGAATGCTTTTTTCACGTGATGCCTAATTAAACCTAGGAAGTCATTGCCACAAAAGGTAGCTGAAGCTATGAGCTAAGCAAGAATCAGGAAATGTTTGGGCATTTACATGGATAGTGAGACTATGCGGTTACAATAGTTACAGCTAAATAAATATTTTGGAAAGTCTACACCTATGTGTTTCAGGGCACAAGCCAATCTCTAGCTGTTAGGCATTTGGGTGTCCCCCTCATGATGGTTAGGTCACCCCCTTAATCAACCCAGTGTTTGGTTTCTTACAGCTTGTACTGCAGCATCTGGGGCTGTCACAGTTGGAGAGAGGACGCTGGGCTAGATGGGGCATAGGTCTGATCCACGATGCAGTTCCTATGTTGGAAAGGAGCCATGTTTCCCTCATGGAAACAGACATTATCATGCAGGTCTATGACTTTGTACTCAAGAGAATGGGCACTAGGGGCACAAGTGTTTTGATATTTCAGGCTACAGGCCGGCACCTCAGTTACTTCCCTTGTTTCTTTTGGTGAGACACTTTCTTGTGGACACCGAGCATTGTCTAATACATACGTGACAGGTGCTACCTGACAAGTGTGGGGAGAGATGTGTCAGCAGCACACATGCTAACCCGTCTGTTGCCTGACTATTGATGGAGTTTACAGATGACACGAAAATTGTGGGATCGTAAATAATGAAGCGGACAGGTCACTGATTCACAGCAATCTGGATTGATTGGCAAACTGGGTTGAAGCAACCTGAATGTGTTCGAATATAGCCATGAAAATATCTGCATCTGGAAACAAAGAATGTAGGCAATGCTAACACGATGGGGGATATCGTGGGAAGTGCATTGACTCTGAACTAGCTTTGGGGGCATGAAGGGGTAATTAGCTAAACATGAGCTCCCAGTGTGACCGTGGGGCCAAAACAACATGAGATGATAACCAAGGAAATCTGAAGGAGAGGTAGAGAAGTTATTTTGCCTGTATATTTGACACTGTTGCAACTTCTGCTGGAATCCTCTCTCCGGTTCTGGTGCCCATAGTTAAAGATGGATGTTGATACACTGAAGAGGGTTCAGAGAAGATTTTAAAAAAGAGCAGAAAACCTGCTATATAGAGACAGAATCAAAAATCTCAGTTTGTATAGTTTAGCAAAGATGGTTAAGGGGTGACTTGATAACAGTCTGTATGTACCTACACAGGGAACCAATATTTAATAATAGGCTTTCCAGGCTAGCATACAGAGGTATAACAGGATCCAATGGCTGGAAGTTGAAATTACAGGAATTCCTGTCTGGAAATATGGAATACATTTTTAAATTGTAAGAATAATTAAGCATTGGAACAATTTACCAAGGGTCTGGGCGGATTCTTTGTCATTGAAAATTTTTAAATCAAGGTTGGATGTTTCTCTGAAAAATCTGCTCTAGGAATTATTTTGGGCAAATTCTGAGGCCTGTTTTATACAGACTAGATGATCACTATGATCCCTTCTGACCTTGGAATCTACTGGTGCTGTCAGGAGTCAGATGGAGGCGTTTTCCCTGTAAGCTCGTACCTAAACTTAATGAAGGCATTGTTTCTATTCATGACGGTGTTGAATTTAGCCATATGTGGAGAAATCCTCATTTGAATGTGACGCCTTGGAAATGTTACACTAGGTGTGTATTTCACAAGTCTGATGGGTCCCATCAGGCACTGCATGGATGAACGTTTTAGATGCAAAAAAGAATGACTTGACCCATACAATCTCCACACTGGGGAAGAAAGTATAACCCTCGCCATTGCCTACTAGAGCTTCTTAGCTAGTGGTCCCAGAGCATCCTGGGTTTAACATCCATATCCCAGTGGCCCACTGTTTCAGGCATGTCCCAGAGTGGCCTACGCTCATTATGTAATGTGCAAACTTCTCGCTGTGTAGCAGTCGTTGAAGCATCTTGTGATGTCCATGGATGTAACAAGAGAAGCCGCACAGGTGCCTGCTTTGGAATTAGCCACTCGTGTGTGAATTTTCTCACTGTTGAGACACAGTCACTGATGACCCCCCAGCCAAGGGAGCAGGTGTGATGTGAGGCACCTCACCCCCTGCAGAAGAAGAGTTGTGGGGAGCGTGGGGCAGCTCAGAGTTAGTGTGGGCCAGGGATGAAAAGGTAGCATGGAGAAGACATTGGAGACCAGCATGTTTTGGGAATCAGGGCAGCCTGGGCTGGGGAAGTAGAGGAGAGAGAGGGTTTCAGTGGATGATGGGAGATTGAAGCACTTGAGGAACAAAGTGTGAAGAGTTCCTCCTGGGCTGACACCTGGAACTGGGTGCCACTGATCCAGCTGACTCACGAGCCTTGGATCCCTGTCTCAGTGTACTGTTGTGACCCACTGAAGACCCGGTCCAGATCCTATATCTCCACCAGCATTCACACACGGAGGGACAAACCCAGGCTCCCTGACCAGCCACTGCATGAACCAGCAATGTAGAGGCTAAAATCAAAATAACCACCAGCTCCTAAGTCTATGACCTCAGAGCTGTACCATCAAGTCCATGTACCAGAAACGCATATTCAGATAAGCAACCGTTTTCATGTTCTCTCCACAGGTACTAGTGCAGAGAGTGGAGTGAATGATGCATCTGAGGGAACAGAGCAGGAGACTCCACCGATTGGAAGGCATGAGATGCACAGTCCTAGGGATGGGGGTTCCACGACCACCATTCCCAAGAGGAGGAGGAGGGTGGTGGTGGTTGGGGACTCTCTCCTCAGGGGGACTGAGTCATCTATCTGCTGCCTTGACCGGGAAAACCGAGAGGTGTGCTGCTTGCCAGGGGCTAGGATTCATGATGTGACGGAGAGACTGCCGAGACTCATCAAGCCCTCAGATCGCTACCCCTTCCTGCTTCTCCACGTGGGCACCAATGATACTGCCAAGAATGACCTTGAGCGTATCACTGCAGACTACGTGGCTCTGGGAAGAAGGATAAAGGAGTTTGAGGCGCAAGTGGTGTTCTCGTCCATCCTCCCAGTGGCAGGAAAAGGCCGGGGTAGAGACCATCAAATCGTGGAAGTCAACGAATGGCTACGCAGATGGTGTCGGAGAGAAGGGTTTGGATTCTTTGACCATGGGATGGTGTTCCAAGAAGAAGGATTGCTAGGCAGAGACGGGATCCACCTGACGAAGAGAGGGAAGAGCAGCTTTGGAAGCAGGCTGGCTAACCTAGTGAGGAGGGCTTTAAACTAGGTTCACCGGGGGAAGGAGAACAAAGCCCCGAGGTAAGTGGGGAAGTGGGATACCGGGAGGAAGCACAAGAAGGTGAGTGAAAGAGGGAAGGGATCCAGCCGCATACTGGGACAGCAGGACGATCGGTGAGTTATCTTAAATGCCTATACACAAATGCAAGAAGCCTGGGGAACAAGCAGGGAGAACTGGAAGTCCTGGCACAGTCAAGGAATTATGATGTAATTGGAATAACAGAGACTTGGTGGGATAACTCACATGATTGGAGTACTGTCATGGATGGATATAAACTGTTCAGGAAGGATAGACAGGGCAGAAAAGGTGGGGGAGTTGCGTTGTATGTAAGAGAGCAGTATGACTGCTCAGAGCTCCAGTATGAAACTGCAGAAAAACCTGAGAGTCTCTGGATTAAATTTAGAAGTGTGAACAACAAGGGTAATGTCATGGTGGGAGTCTGCTACAGACCACCAGACCAGGGGGATGAGGTGGACGAGGCTTTCTTCCAGCAACTAACAGAAGTTACTAGATCACAGGCCCTGGTTCTCATGGGTGACTTTAATCACCCCGATATCTGCTGGGAGAGCAATACAGCGGTGCACAGACAATCCAGGAAATTTTTGGAACGTGTAGGGGACAATTTCCTGGTGCAAGTGCTGGAGGAACCAACTAGGGGCAGAGCTCTTCTTGACCTGCTGCTCACAAACAGGGAGGAAATAGTAGAGGAAGCAATAGTGGATGGGAACCTGGGAGGGAGTGACCATGAGATGGTCGAGTTCAGGATCCTGACACAAGGAAGAGAGGAGAGCAGTAGAACAGAGACCCTGGACTTCAGAAAAGCAGACTTTGACTCCCTCAGGGAACTGATGGGCAAGGTCCCCTGGGAGAATAACATGAGGGGGAAAGGAGCCGAGGAAAGCTGGCTGAATTTTAAAGAATCCTTATTGAGGTTGCAGGAACAAACCATCCAGATGTGTAGAAAGAAAAGTAAATATGGCAGGCGACCAGCTTGGCTTAACAGTGAAATCCTTGCTCGTCTTAAACACAAAAAAGCAGCTTACAAGAAGTGGAAGATTGGACAAATGACCAGGGAGGAGTATAAAAATATTGTTCAGGCATGCAGGAGTGAAATTAGGAAGGCCAAATCACACTTGGAGTTGCAGCTAGCCGGAGATGTTAGGAGTAACAAGAAGGGTTTCTTCAGGTATGTTAGCAACAAGAAGAAAGTCAAGGAACGTGTGGGCCCCTTGCTGAATGAGGGAGGGAACCTAGTGACAGAGGATGTGGAGAAAGCTAGTGTACTCAATGCTTTTTTTGCCTCTGTCTTCACAGACAAGGTCAGCTCCCAGGCGGCTGCACTCCGCAGCACGGTATGGGGAGGGGGTGACCAGCCCTCTGTGGAGAAAGAAGTATTTCGGGACTATTTAGAATAGCTGGACGAACACAAGTCCATGGGGCCGGATGCACTGCATCTGAGGGTGCTAAAGGAGTTGGCCGATGTGATTGCAGAGCCATTGGCCATTATCTTTGACAAATCATGGCAATCGGGAAAGGTCCCGGATGACTGGAAAAAAGCTAATGTAGTGCCAATCTTTAAAAAAGGGAAGATCCGGGGAACTACAGGCCAGTCAGTCTCACCTCAGTCCCTGGAAAAATCATGGAACAGGTCCTCAAGGAACCAATTCTGAACCACTTAAAGGAGGGGAAAGTGATCAGGAACAGTCAGCATGGATTCACCAAGGGCAAGTCATGCCTGACTAACCTAATTGCCTTCTATGATGAGATAACTGGCTCTGTGGATGAGGGAAAAGCAGTGGATGTGCTATTTCTTGACTTTAACAAAGCTTTTGATACAGTCTCCCACAGTGTTCTTGCCAGCAAGTTAAAGAAGTATGGGCTGGATGAATGGATGGTAAGGTGGATAGAAAATTGGCTTGATGGTCGTGCTCAACGGGTAGTGATCAATGGCTCCATGTCTAGTTGGCAGCCGGTATCAAGTGGAGTGCCCCAAGGGTCGGTGCTGGGGCCGGTTTTGTTCAATATCTTTATCAACGATCTTGAGGATGGTGTGGACTGCACCCTTAGCAAGTTTGCAGCTGACACTAAACTGGACGGAGTGGTAGATACGATGGAGGGTAGGGATAGGATACAGAGGGACCTAGACAAATTAGAGGATTGGGCCAAAAGAAATCTGATGAGGTTCAACAAGGACAAGTGCAGAGTCCTGCACTTAGGACGGAAGAATCCCATGCACTGCTACAGACTAGGGACCGAATGGCTGGGCAGCAGTTCTGCAGAAAAGGACCTAGGGGTTACAGTGGACGAAAAGCTGAATATGAGTCAACAGTGTGCCCTTGTTGCCAAGAAGGCTAACGGCATTTTGGGCTGTATAAGTAGGGGCATTTCAAGCAGATCAAGGGACGTGATCATTCCCCTCTATTCGGCACTGGTGAGGCCTCATTTGGAGTACTGTGTCCAGTTTTGGGCCCCACACTACAAGAAGGATGTGGATAAATTGGAAAGAGTCCAGCGGAGGGCAACAAAAATGATTAGGGGGCTGGAGCACATGACTTATGAGGAGAGGCTGAGGGAACTGGGATTGTTTAGCCTGCAGAAGAGAAGAGTGAGGGGGGATTTGATAGCTGCTTTCAACTACCTGAAAGGGGGTTCCAAAGAGGATGGATCTATACTGTTCTCAGTGGTAGAAGATGACAGAACAAGGAGTAATGGTCTCAAGTTGCAGAGGGGGAGGTTTAGGTTGGATATTAGGAAAACCTTTTTCACTAGTAGGGTGGTGAAGCACTGGAATGGGTTACCTAGGGAGGTGGTGGAATCTCCTTCCTTAGAGGTTTTTAAGGTCAGGCTTGACAAAGCCCTGGCTGGGATGATTTAGTTGGGTTTGGTCCTGCTTTGAGCAGGGGGTTGTACTAGATGACCTCCTGAGGTCCCTTCCAACCCTGAGATTCTATGATTCTTTGATCCTGCCCTGGTCCAAACTCTGACCTGAATGAATTAGTTACCCTGTTCACCCCTCCCTGAACGTGGGGAGGACAATGCACACTTGTGGTAACGAAGCCGAAATTCCCCACCCCCCCCAGACACTTCACTTCAAGACATACAGGGTTTAGATTAAAACATAAAAACAAATTGATAAACTACAACAGGTAGATTTAAATTGATTGTAAGGGATAGCTATCAGATCAAAGCAGATTACTTAGAAAATAAACAAAAATGCAAACTAATCTTAGCACACTAGGTAGATTGACTATTCATTAGTAGTTTCTCACCCTTGATGATACAAGCAGTCTGGAAGAATCTCAAGGCACAAGCTGCATATGCTTTACAGTTTGGGTTTCTATACAGAGGCTAGAAATCCTTTTAGTCTGGGTCCAGCACTTCTTTCAGTTCACTCTTTTTTCCTCAGTTGTTACCAGGAGTCTTCTTCTGTGGGGAGTGAAGAACTGTGGATGATGTCACTCCCTGACTTATTTAGCTTTTCCATATGGCGAGCACCTTATGTTTCAAAATTTGGCTGCCAGACCACTTTGTGGGAAAAGTGCAAGCTCCCCAAGATGGAGTTGAGAGTTATGTGGCCTGGTCACATGCTCTTGTAGAGTCATAGCATCCATTTCTTATAGGTAAGGCTGCGAGTCTGTCACGGAAGTCACAGTAGTCATGGATTCCATCATTGTTGGGACCTCCATCACTTCTGCACGTGGCAGGCGTGAGTGACGCAGGGCCATCCTAGAAGCTCAGGCAGACCTTGAGCCGACCGCACCCCGCCATGCAACTGTGGCAGTCCTGCCATCAGCAGCATGGTGGTCACAGGCTGGCTGAGACACCCCCCACCAGTTGGCAGCACGGCGGCCCCAGGCCACCCCCGCTCGCAGCAGCGCAACGGTCCCAGACTGGCAGTGTTGACCCCCGCCAGCACCATTGCCGCACTTCTGCTCCTGGGCCATCCCCCCGAGCACCAACAGGCACTCCGGAATTCCCCTCCCAACCCCAGAGGATGCCTCGGAGGCCCCAGCCAGAACAAGCAGTCACCCCGGACCTCACCCAGCACCAGAGGGTGCCCCAGAGCCTCCCTGCAGAGCAGCAGCTGCACCCCGGACTCCTCCAGAACACCAAAGATTTAGTAAGGGATATCTTGTACAAGTCATGGACTGGTCGCAGGGCTGTGAATATTGGTTTATTGCCTGTGACACGTCATAGAATCATAGAATCATAGAATCTCAGGGTTGGAAGGGACCTCAGGAGGTCATCTAGTCCCACCCCCTGCTCAAAGCAGGACCAAACCCTAATCATTTTTGTTGCCCTCCGCTGGACTCCTTCCAATTTATCCACATCCTTCTTGTAGTGTGGGGCCCAAAACTGGACACAGTACTCCAAATGAGGCCTCACCAGTGCCGAATAGAGGGGAATGATCACGCTCAAAAAAGGAAGCTAATTAGACAGATAGAAGGACACAGTAAGGGATAAGGAATTGATCTTAAAAACAAATATTTGGCTAAACTATTTCCAGTACATTTGCAGTTTCAAATTTACCAGGAAAATCCCTTGGTATTTCTTACTATACTAAACAGTTCAAGTCACTGTGCTGCAGGATTTCTGCCCAGATGGTGATTGACTTCTACCCTGGAATCCTTCTTGGGCCCTCAGCACTAACTTCAGTGCAGAAACAGGCAACTCACCAAAATCCCGCTCAGCAGAAAGAAGAAGTCTCCTTACGGCGACAGGAAGGCAGAGCCCTAAGAGTCAAGGTATGAATCTCACAAGTCTGACACTTACCATGCTGGGCAGCGATTTTTATGATTCCCCTGTACAGTCCCTGCAGACTCTCAGATTGGCCAGGACTCCTGGACAATTCCCTTGCCTCTGTGAGCAGCGGGAAGAGCAGAAAATAGACCCTGGAGACCTACAGCTTGAGAGCCTCCCCCGGGAGTAAAAAAAATATTGGGTGATACCATGGGCTAAAGATTATCAGGGAAAACTGAGTCTTGCGCACTGTTCAGCCTAGCAATTGACAATGTTGGTTTTTTTCTGTGTGTAAGGTACTGCCAGCTGCACCCTGTGTGGGAATGCTGCCACAAGAGACGGGACAAAAAAACACAATTCAATTTCAATTGATCATAGCAGCGTGCCGCTGCATACTGCCCATGCAGTTGTAATTTACAGTGTATTAGGATCTGCAAAGTCAATACCACTCTGTGAAGGCCAAACGAAGTGATCCTTAACTGATGCAAGCTGTAGGGCGTGTGGAAACTGTTGCGCCCCTCTAACCACCCAGAAGGGCTGGCCCTTTTTCACACCGCTTTGCTTGGTGATTCAGCCTCTCCAGGCCCTGTTATCACCCAACACAACAGCAGATGGCACCACACACCCAAAAATGAGCTACGTGAGCGCTTACCTAAGCCACCCAAGTACAAACAGCAGACACCGGGTGTTAGAGGGTTTTCCCTTCACCCTCTCCCTTTCTCTGACTGACTCTACCAGTGTAAACACTAGTCACCATCGCTGAGGATGGGCGTGGCTGTAATAATCAAGGTTGTGGCACTTGATGGACTGTTGTGCAGGTACGCAGCTTACAGGGAACATCTATCCCCATCCTGGTAGCCATGGTCCCGTTTGGCAGTCCTTGGTGTCACGCTTTGTGCCTGTGTTGTTTGATTGCGGAACGCTGTGTGTGAATTCCTCTCTACGACACAAATCCCTGAAGTCTTCAAATGTACCTGCTGTGAGGACTGTTAGCAACATTTCCAGGATTTGGCACACCTCAGTCTTCTCCGTGGCTTGACATTTTCAGAGGCTTTTTGTATCAAGTTGGGCAGCGTCAATATGGGAACCTCTGCATCCAGAAACTTCTCTTCAGGGGATTGTCTGGGCCATGTGAAATCCTAGTATGGTAGGCAGAGCCCCCTGGGTGATAACCGCCCAGGTCTTGGAATCTACTATCTGGGGCAACACAGGAATAAACAGAAATGGCCATTCCTGGGCCCTGATGGCTGTACTTGTGACCGGACGTCTGATGTGTCACAGTTGCTAAAAGAGCACTTCCCAGGACTAGTGTAAGCCCCTACAGAGCCCCATGTGGTGGTGGCCTCCACTGTCACCCCCAGTTTCCTGCTGTGGCTTATCTTGGCTGGGGCTCCGGCTGTCCCCTTTGTCCCTTTACACCCTCTGGGTTTGCACGGCCCTTCTGTGTGAGCTCCAGCTGTCGGGGGCCGATAGCCGGAGCTCTTAAAAAAAGGCACAAACTTTGCACCTCCCTTTACACATTCCCGCATCTCCCATTGTTTGAGAACTGCTTCTCTAAACAGATCTGAATGAAAGCAAATGTCCAGAAAAAGCACGGGAAATGTCCATTAGAATGACGGGACAATTTCTCAGCTCCTTCAGACGAATCATTGTCACGTGCAGAACTAAACGTTTTTGACCTAATGACACGGAATTGATCACCTGTACGCTTTGAAAGTGATTGGGAAGCTACACATTTATTATATTGCGACAACTGTAAAACACGTTCACTTTGAAAAAACTTTCTGAGTCAGCAAGTTTTTTGCCTTGTGACAGCCATTTCTCAGGGCTAGTTGGCAGGGGAGTGACATCTAGTAGTCAGGGCACAGGCCTGTGATGCGCAGGGGATTGTTGATAGGTGACCCTGGGCCCTCCCTCTCCATTGGGCTTTGACCCAGGGCCCTTTGGGGACTATCAGTTCTCTGACAGCCAAGGTGGTGTGACGAGCTGAACCCCCCCATCCTGTATGCCACCTGATGTACTGGGGTTTCACAAAGCCATTCCTGCTGCTCCAGCCTGGATTCCCTCTCCCTGTTTTGCTGAATTAGGCTCTCTGGCCTCTTGCTGCAAACACACACAGGTAGGGAAACTCCTTTCTGCAGACACAGACCAAAATCATCTCTGTGTGAGAGGATTCCCCTAGCACTAATATGCCCACCCCTTTGGGGGGAGAAACTCCAAATAATACTGTCTTCAACCATATAGAATGTTCTGCACAGCGCAAGCACATAAAAATTCACCTTCTCCCTCAGTGTGGAGGCGCCTCCCAGATATGAATTATAGACACTGGTTTATGTTATAAACAAGAAATATGTTTATTAACTACAGAAGGTAAGTTTTACGTGATTATGAGGGATAGCAAACAGATCAAAGCAGATTACCTTAGTAAATGAACAAAAAACACAAACAGAGCTTAACACGCTAGCTAGGTAAGATATAAATTAACAAATTCTCACCCTGAGTGATAAACTGGCTGGCAGATTCTTACGGCAGAAGTTGCCTTGGCTTTCCTAAGTTAAGTTTTCATTCACAGGCTTAAAATCCTTATTGGCTGGGACCATCACTTCCCACAGTTCATTCTTTTTTTCTCAGGTGTTTCCCATTGGGTAGTGTGATCTCTGAGAGGTTTCTATTGTACACATTTCTTTTTGCTTGTGTATATTCCCTCAATAAGCAATTAACATTTTTTGACTTTTATACTATCATACCAGAAAGGCTGCTGGTGGGTGTTTTCAACCTCAGGACATGTTTCAGCAGCGCATTCATAGCCACATTTGAAAACTTCACACACGACAATAGCACATATGAGATATTACCATCTAGCTGATCAAGACATTTAAAATGACACCTCACAAGGCATACTTTAAACAAAACATACTCTAATTACATGACAGTGGTGAATATTTGTGTCTCAGGGTGTACCAGGCAGCCTTCCCTGGGTCACTTTTTACCACCTCCCTCAAAATGTCCCAAGGTCTTCGTCTGGAGGAAGGTAGCGTGAAGGATGTCTGCTCTCCCCAAGGCACCATCTGGTGGCTGCATGTAGCGAAATTGTTCTCCTTTCTTCTTGGGGGCAACTGCCTCCTCTTGTGGGCCCAGCTCACTCCAAGGGCTCTCCCTTGCTGGGGTAGTCCAAACAGCCAATTGTTGGCGTCCGTTAGTCTCGAGAGACAATGCATATGCGCCCATGGGGAATGTTTAGTTGATGGTTGTGCAGCATCTGTTGTGGCTATAGAGCCCCACACGAGAGTGGCAGTCTCGATTGCATTTGCTGCATTTGAAGGCGGTGTCAACTGTGGGTTGGAGCCGCTGCTTCCTTTTTCGTTGAACCCGCTTTTCCTCGGCAAGCTGCCGCAGCTTGTCTTCACCAGTTTTCAATCCAGTGGTCAGAGCGTGTCTCCATCTGCATCTGTCCTGGGAGAGCTCTTCCCAGCTGTTGATGTTGATTTGAACAGTCTTCAGGTCCCTCTTACAGACATCCTTGAAGCGAAGGTGGGGCCGTCCTGTAGCTCTGTTTCCGGAGGCAAGTTCAGCATACAACAGGTCTTTGGGGATCCGTCCATCTTCCATGCGACTTAGATGGCCAAGCCATCTGAGGCGGCGTTGACGGAGGAGAGTGAACATGCTGGAGATCTTGACACGTTCCTGCACCTCGTTGTTTGTCATTCGATCACTCCAAGTGATCCTGAGTATGCGACGGAGGCAGCGCATGTGGAAGGCGTTCAGTCTCTTTTCTTGCAAAGCGTAGAGGGTCCAAGTTTCGCTGGCATAGAGAAGAGTGTTTAGCACACATACGCAGTACACCGCGACCTTTGTGTTGATGGTCAGCATGTTGTTGTTCCATACTCTCTGTGACAAACTGGCCAAAATTGTGAAGGCCTTGCCGATTCTACGGTTGATCTCAAGGTCCAGTGAGAGGCTATCCATGATGGTAGATCCGAGGTAGGTGAACTGACTAACCACCTCTAGCACATAGTCATTGATGGCAATGCTTGGATGTTCTGCATCCTAGGCCATAACTTTGGTCTTCTGAAGACTGATTGTCAACCCGAACTCTTCGCAAGCTCTGGAAAAACGGTCAATCAGACGCTGGAGATCGGTTTCTGTGTGGGTGGCCAGGGCAGCGTCGTCTGCAAACAGCATGTCTCTGATTGTTACCTCACGTACCTTGCTTTTGGCCTTTAGTCGAGCCAGATTGAAAAGTCTCCCGTCAGACCGAGTGTGGAGATAGACTCCCCCTGTGGAATTTCCAAAGGCACGTTTCAGCAATGCTGTGAAGAAGATGCCGAAGAGTGTGGGAGCAAGAACCCAGCCTTGTTTTACTCCACTGTGGATGTCGAAGGCATCGGAGGACAAGCCATCATACAGTACTGTGCCTTTCATGTTGTCGTGAAAAGACTCGCTCACGCTCAGCAACTTCGGTGGGCAGCCAATCTTTGCCAGGACCTTGAACAGCCCATCTCTGTTCACAAGGTCGAAAGCTTTGGTCAGGTCTACGAAGGCAAGGAGTAGCGGCTTGTGCTGTTCTCTGCATTTCTCTTGCAGCTGCCTTAAGGAGAAAACCATGTCGGTTGTAGATCTCCCTGCTCGGAACCCGCACTGTGACTCTGGGTAAACTCTGTCAGCAAGCTTCTGCAGTCTATTCAGGATCACGCGTGCGAAGACTTTACCCACAACACTCAGGAGCGATATGCCTCTGTAATTGTTGCAGTCGCTTCTATCACCCTTGTTCTTGTAGAGGGTCACGATGTTGGCGTCTCTCATATCCTAAGGTACTGCACCTTCATCCCAGCACTGACAGAGGAGGTCGTGGAGGTGTTCTAGGAGGACGTTGATGCCACACTTGATAACTTCTGGTGGGATGCAATCCTTTCCTGGAGCCTTTCCTGTGGACAAGCTCTCAATGACTTTCTTCAATTCTTCCATGGTGTGCTTCTCGTCCAGCTCAGTTTCAACGGGAAAACCATCCACGGTATTGAGGGCAGCTTCGGTGATGGTGTTTTGCCTGGAGTACACTTCAGAGTAGTGCTCCACCCATCTATCCATCTGCTTGCCCTTGTCCTGGATGTTTTCGCCTGTTGCAGACTTTAGTGACACTCTCCACTTCTTTGTGGGTCCCATGGCCTTCTTGATATCATCATACATTCCCCTGATGTTTCCAATGTCAGCAGATAGTTGAATGCTCCGGCAGAGCTGGAGCCAGTAGTCGTTTGCACACTGTTGAGCTAGTCTCTGTACTTTGCTCCTGGCAAATCGATACTCTTGTAGAGTCCTCTGACTGGGGGAACGCTTGTACTCCAGGTGAACAGCGCGGTGTTCTTCAATGGCTGGAGTAAGTGTGGCAGAATTAGCCTCAAACAAGTCATTGCTCATGTTTCGTTTGTTTCCAAAATCTTTCATGGCTGTGCTGTGTACTGCATCTCTGATGTGGCCCCATCTTTCTTTGGCGCAGCCACCGGGAGGCATACAATTCAGCACCTCGGAGAGCTCATGGGTGAATTTCTCTGCCTTATCTGGGTGAGCGGTCTTGCTCACATCGATGTGGGGTTTGCCCTCTGGCCTAGAGCGGTGGATCTTCTTTGGCTGTAGCCTCATCTTGCTGCACACCAGCGAGTGATCACTGTCACAGTCAGCACTGTGGAAGGTGCGAGTAAGCAGGACGCACTTCAAGGCAGACCGCCTGATGAGTTGGTGCCAGTGCATGGAGCGAGGGTGTCTCCAGGACACTTTGTGTTCAGGCTTTGTCTGGAAGAATAAGTTGGTAATGCCGACGTCATGATACGAGCACAGTTCCAGAAGTCGTTGTCCATTCTCATTCATTTCTCCAACGCCAAACTTTCCAAGACAGGTTGGCCAAAAGTCGTGGTCAGCGCCGACTCTGGCATTGAAGTCACCCAGTAGTATCAAGTGCTCTTCTTTAGGGATACTTCTGATGATCGTGTCTAACTGGTCATAGAACTCGTCCTTGGTATCCCTGGTGGCGCCGAGTGTTGGTGCATACACGCTGATCAGGTTGACGGGTCCAGTGGATGTGTGGAGTCGGAGTGATAACAGTCTTTCAGTTCCTTGTTGACCAGGTTCCACCATCCCCAGTAAATAATTTCTCACGGCAAATCCAACACCACACTCTCTGATTTCTTTGGCACTCTTCCCTTGCCAGAAGAACGTATAGTTCTTGTCCCTGAGAGTCCCAGCGTCTGGCACCCGTGTCTCCTGCAAAGCGACTATGTCGATTTGGAGTCGTGCTAGGTCATCGTTGATGACTGCAGTCTTCCGAACATCGTTAATTGCCTGAAGATCTTGTGATAGGCCAGTTGTCATGGTCCGTACATTCCAGCATCCTAACTTGAGGGCTGGTTTCTTAAATGTTTTTGTTGTTGCCTGGTGCATGGTTCGCAGTCCACTTGTTGGGTACTCACGTACACTAAGCCCCACACACCCAGTGAAGCAGGTGAACTGTGGCGGGACAACACCCTATTGGCTGGGGGATGCCCAGCTTGTGGCGGGCGATAGTTGTCCAGTGAGACATGGTGATCCCTCCCACCATCAGAAGCAACCCCTGTCGCCAGCTCTACGCCAATCGAGCAGGAGGCTTATAACCGGTAAACTGTTGCTTCCCGTGTTGTGTCGACGCTGTGAGGCGAAGCTGGAGTGTCATCTCCAGGGCGCAAGCCAGGGCAGGGTGATATGGAGGAACAGCTGTTGCCCATGCAGCAGAACCCCCCTCTCCATGCAACTGATGGATCCAAGGGAAAGACAATGTCGATACAACTTGGCACCAGTGGCATCGCGGGAGTTGCCGGAATGACGTCGAGGACAATGTCAGACCGCCATCGGGACTCCGACACTGGATTTGGTTCAGGGTTGACTCCCTTAGCCTTTCCCATGAGTGGGTATTGCCACAAGGCAGCGGAGGTTTTAAATCAGAGTTTTCCTTCTCCTAGGTGGCTGCCTTCCAGTGCTAACGAGCCCCACCTGCCCGAGGGGATCATTCAAGCCTAGGGCTCATATTGGAGATGAATGCTTCCCTCTCAGTCTGTCCCTGCAGCAGACCCTCCCTTCCCTCCGAAAGGGACCTTTGGGCAGTTATCATATAATCGTAGAAGATTGGGGTTGGAAGAGACGTCAGGATGAGATCCAGTCCAAGCCCCTGCTGAAAGCAGGACCAACACCAACTAAGTCATCCCAGCCAGGACTTTTTCTAGCCAGGCCCTAAAAACCTCTAAGGAAGGAGATTCCACCAACTCCCTAGGTAACCCATTCCAGTGCTTTACCACACTCCTAGTGAAATCTATTCGGGGAGATTTTCTGCCTTCTCTCAACTCATCTCCCTGGTAGCTGCCAGTAGCAGGTCTGCTCTCCTCCCTACTCTGCCACAAAATGAGCTGCTTCCCTGAACTTTTGCTTTCCTTGGGCACTTCTCTTCAGACTAGATTTCTCTGCCCCATTTTCCTGATCATTTTCTTGTTGAATGTTTGGCTTCTTGAACCTCATTTTCAAATGTAGCTAAAAGTTCAGTGGCTGTGGGAAATAATACTGCTACTTTGTATAGGTCTGTGTCTCTGGGTTGTAGCAGTTTTGAAACAGCATTTACCGTTTCCAGAATCTTTCTTTGGAGCACAATGAGAAAAACAAAACTAACATTTCCCACTAATTTCTTTAATGCTAAAAGGTCATAAACTTCATCGGCCCTTTTACTCAGCAGAATTATTTCTGTGGGTGCCTTCATTATGTCTAAATACTGAATCTGAGAGGAAGAAGTGATTCATATTGGTTGTTGATCAATTGTGTAGTCAATTCCTTGACCAAGCTTTGCTTTGTTATGAAATATGTTCAAGAGGGCAAATAAACAACATCAGGTTTACTGCTCTAACCCAGTATAAAGTGACTTAAAAACTAAGCCAGAAGTAGCTCAATCTATTTCTTGAAACAAAGGGTTGTTTTTAATGAACACATTGGCCTATAGATCAGGAAAGAAATGGAAGTTTTCATTAGCTATCTAGTACAAATTTAATTTTTTTTAAAAGCTCCTAGCGCCTGCAGGAGTTGATGCACATTAGCAACAAACTGTGAGATGACAATCAAATTCAAAATCAAAACCCCGGTACTGGTATTTGTATCCTGATTAAGGGTTGGCAGGAGTATGAAACAAACAACAGAGAATGATGGTATTAAATATAACACAAAAATAGCCGAAACCTTATGTAGTCTAAAAACATCAACCACATTTTAATGTTTTTTATTTCTAATCGCATTTGATGACGGAAGCCAATGTCCATATTTTGAGTTGAATTAGTTTGTTACTGTTAGTCTATAAAAGACAACATTTCATATTCACTGTTTTCATTTGGAGAAGAATGCTTCTGCTGCAGCTCATATATATCAGCAATGACCAGAGCAAGCATTTATTTCATTGGTGTAAACTCTTCACAACAGATTTTCGTCATTGCATGCACATATTAATAATAATATTTTCTAAAAGTTCCTCTAGTATCTTGTTGCACAGTTTTGTTTTTATCAAGTTCATCTGGAAAAAAAATCTGATTAAGAACCCTGTTCACACAGGGACTAACACAAAGCTACCTTGCTCCTCAAAGCTGCAGTATCTTCTGGTAGTCTGGAAGTCAAGGAAAGGCTGAGTGAAAGGCTGTGTGGGGTTGGGGACTGATGGGTGATGCCAAAAGAGATAACGTGATGGTCAGAGAGAGGAAACTACGCAACAGAGAGAGCAGTGGTTGGTGATGGGGTGATAAGACATTAGGTGTGAGGAAGTTCTCAGACTGTGAACTTGTACAATGTTGAGCTGAGCCAAACTTGGACAGAGCACCCTGGATTAATGAGGAGAAATCCTTTCTCCCGCTTGTCACAGAGGATTAAAGTCAGTGGCCCCAGGTGATCACATTCTGCAGATGTATTTGAGCACTTTGTCGCGAATCTCTGTGGTTTTAACCCCATAAATGATAGGGTTGATCACAGGGGGCAGGAGGAACAAGAGGTTGGCCAAGATGATGTGAACGTGGAGAGAGATGTGCTGACCGAACCGGTGTGTCAGAGTGGAGAAAAAGAAGAGAGTAAAAGACATCATCATCACACAGATGTGGGCTGTGCAGGTGTTGAGGGCTTTCTGATAGGCTTTCTTGGAGGAGATTCTGAGGACTGCCCTTGTAATCAGACTGTAGGACAGGGCAACCAGAGATAGATCAAACCCAAGGACTACAAATGATATCACCAAACCATACGTCCTATTAACTGTGATGTCCCCACATGACATCTTCACCACAGCCATGTGCTCACAATACGTATGGGGGATAATGCGGTTGGCACAGAATGGCTGCCTGCTCAGGAGCAGGGGCAGGGGCAGAAGGAAAAGAACAGCTCTTATCAAACCCACAAGCCCTAATTTAGCTATTCGTGCATTGGTGAGGATAGTGCCATATCTCAGAGGGTTACATATGGCAACATAGCGATCAAAGGCCATCGTCACGAGGACGGCTGACTGCATAACAGAAGCTGCGTGAAGGAAGAACATCTGGGCGAGGCAGCCACCCACAGTAATGCCTTTCAAATTGAACCAAAATATACACAGTGCCTTCGGCATGACGGAGGTAGATGTGCCGATGTCTGTGAGCGCCAGCATGCAGATCAGCAGGTACATCGGCTTGTGCAAGGACTTCTCTTTGCCTACAACAAACAGAAGCATGAAATTTCCAAACAGGCCGATAATATAGAATATAGAGAAAGGGATGGAAATCCAGACATGGGCAGCTTCTAGGCCAGGGATGCCCATTAGGATAAATGGTGAAGGGTCGAAGGAGGTGAGGTTGAAATCTGCCATGAGGTGGTCTATGCGTCAATCGGGCTCAGAAATTCTCAAGGTGCCTGTGAAGGGAGAAAAGCACAGTTATTGGGTTACACCATTTATAACAAATATTTGACAGTTATAAACAATCTAGAATGGAGGGTGAGCAGTGAGGTGGCAACATTAAAAGATGGCACCACACGATTTAGCTGATAGTCAAGTCCAGAAAAGTCCTCAGAGGGAGCTAATCCAGCCATGTGAGTGGCTCGTGACCATCCATGTCAGAAACTGCAACATGTATGCCCATTGGAGGAAAGCTTGAACTCCTCAAACACCTAACATGTTTGTAAATTAATGGTGTGATCTTAGGACAGAGACCTGGGTATCATGGTATACAGCTCTATGAAACCCTGCTCACAGAGCCATCAGGGACAGAAACTAAATAAAACATTGGAATCCAGGAGGAGTGCGATGGGAAATCATACAGAAAATACAATGCCAGCAGATCAGTAAAACAATGTTTCACCCTCCTCTGGTCTCCTCTCTGTAGTACTGGGCACCCTTCTCACACAGGATATTGTAGAACTAGAGGAGTTCAGGGAAGGGCAGTGAGAATGATCAAGGAGAGAGTTTGAAAAGACTGGGATTGTTACCTTACAAAGGAGATGAATAAGCGTAGTTATGAGAAAAGTCTGTAAATTACTGACTGGAAGGAGAAAGGGAGAACACATGCTCGATCTACTCTCTAACACAAGATCAAGAGGACATTCAATGACACTGAAACATGGCAAATTCAAAACAGATAAAAAAAGAATGCTATATTCACTCGATGCCTAATTAAACGGAGGAACTTTTTGCCACAAAAGGAAGTTGAGACCAGGTATTAAGGAAGAATCAGGAAGGGTTTGAACATATACATGGATAGTGACGCTGTCCAGTTACAATAGTTACAGCTAAATGACTATTTTGGAAAGCCGATACAGCCATGTGTTTCAGGACACAACTCAATCTCTAACTGTTGCGCATTAGGGTGACACCCTTCTGCTAGTCAGGTCATCCCCCTGTGGGTTTCTTACACCTTCTACTACAGCACCTGTGGCTCTCACTGTCAGAGAAAGGACACTGGACTAAATGGACCATAGGTCTCATCCATGATGCTGTTCCTATATTGGAAAGGAGCCAAGTTTCCCTCATGGAAACAGACATTCTTATGCAGGTCTATGACTTTGTACTCAAGAGAATGGGCACTAGGGACATAAGTGTTATGGGATTTCGGGCTACAGGCCGACACCTTAGTTACTTCCCTTGTTTCTTTTGGTGAGACACTTTCTTGCTGGCAACCAGCTTTGTCTGAGGCAAAAGTTACAGGTGTTAACTGACAAGTGTCAGCAGAGACAAGTATCAGGCGCTCACCTGCCAACCCTTCTCATGCCTGAATATCGAAGAAGTTTGCAAATGATGCAACAATTGGGGAGTGATAAATAATTAAGAGGACAGGTCACCAATTCAGAGCAATCTGAATTGATTGGAAAACTCGGTTGAAGCAACCAACATGTGTTCTAATATAGACATATAGATATCTACCAAGAATGCAGGCAATGCTCACACAATGGGGGTATATCATGGGAAGCCCAATACCTCTGAACTTGATTTGGGGGCATGAATGGGAAATTAACGAAACATGAGGTCCCAGTGTGACCTTGTAACCAAAAGAGCCTGAGATGATAATGGGGAAATCAGAAGGAGAGGTAGAGACGTTATTTTACCTGTATATTTGGCACTGGTGCAATTTCAGCTGGAATCCTCTGTCCCGTTCTGGTGCCCATGGTTCAAGATGGATGTTGATACACTGAAGAGGGTTCAGCGAAGAATCACAAAATTTAGTAAAAGAGCAGAAAACCTGCCCTATAGCGATAGGCTCAAAGATTTCAATCTGTGTAGTTTAACAAAGTTGTTTAAGTGCTGACTTGATAAAAGTCTGTAAGTACCTACACAGGGAACCAATATTTAATAATAGGCTTTTCAGGCTAGCATCCAGAGGTATAACAGGATCCAATGGCTCGAAGTTGAGGTTATAGAAATTCTGTCTGGAAATAAGTTTGACATTCCAGAAACTCTAATGTCAGTTCATTTTGATTAAAATGAACTCATCCATCCATAGATGCCACAAGATGACTCCAGTTGAAGTCACTGGAGGCTAATGACTGGTGTAAATACGGCTATTTATTTAAGTCCCTACATGTGGAGTCAGGGTGAACTCCTGCTGTTTTCAGACCTTTGCCACTGCTCTCAATGTGATGGGATTCACCCCGAGTTTTTAACTTTTGGCTATAAGAAGCAATAATCATGGATTCGGGTCCTGCTACAAGAGCACACTTCTGTAAGGGTGCTGAAAGAATATGAAGGAAACCCCCAGTTTATGTGGCGTTCTGAGACCGGGCATGAAAGATGGGGATTTCAAACCATGTGCACCCTGATTTGGCTCTCAAGGAGGCCAGCATCAATCTGGAGTGACCCAGTGAAGGTCGAATGCGAGAGCAGAATCTGGCCAGTGTGTGACCCATTTTTATTGTGAACTCTCTGGTAACACAGATACCGACTGCAGAGGCTTTGCCTCCACTTCCTAATAGGGCAACGAAGTCACTGAATTGTAAAAATTGAGTGAACCAGAGGAAAAACCACACTGCCCCCAAAAGGAGGCTATTGAGACAGATAGAAGGACACAAGGAACTGATCTTAAAAACAAATATTTGTCTAAACTATCTCCAGTACATATGTAATTTCAACTTTACCAGATAAATCCCTTGGTGTTACTGACAATACTAAACAAACAGTTCAAGTCACCGTGCTGGTGAATTTCAACCCAGATGGTTCTTCACTTGTACCCTGGAACCCTTCCTGAGCCCTTAGCAATAACTTCAGTGCAAGAATAGGCAACTCACCAAAAACCTGCTCATCAGAGAGAAGATATCTCCTTTCGGCGACAGGTAGGAAGAGCCCTGAGAATCCAGGTATGAACGTCACAGGTCTGACACTCACCATGCTGGGCAGCGATTTTTATGTTGTCCCTGTACAGTCCCTGCAGACTCTCAATTTGGCCAGGATTCCCAGACAATTCCCTCAGCTCCAGGAGCCGTGGGCTGAGCAGAAAATAGACCCTGGAGAACTACAGCTTGAGATCCTCCCCCGGGAGTGAAGAAATAATTTGCTGATACCAGGGGCTCGACATTGTCAGGGCAAATTGTCTTGCAGACTGTTGTTCAGCCTAGTAAATGACAACGGGGTTTTTATCCCGCTGTATAATGTACAGCCATCTGCGGTATGTGTTGGAATGCTGCCATAAGACACAGGATCAAAAAATATTTTCAGTTGATCGTAGCTGCATACTGCCCATGAAGTTGTAATGTACAGCGCATTAACCTCCACAAAGTCAATGCCACTCTGTGAAGGCCAAATGAAGTGATCCTTAATTGATTCAAGCTGTAGGGTGTGGAAAAGGCTTTCTTCTCCCAGGATTCTGGTATCAAAGGTATTTGTCCATATCCCTTTGTGCGGGCTGAAGTGGATATACATCTGCAAGCTCAAACCCTTCTAATATTTCATCTCCTCTCTGCATCATTACATTTCAATATTGTGTGGATCTTTCAGAAATCTATGCAGAAAAGGGGTTGAGCTATCCCAGGGATCTCAAACTCAAATCACCACGAGGGCCACATGAGAACTAGTAAATTTTTGAGATCCCTGTGCTATCCTGTGTGATAAATAGTACAATGGGACTTCTCCACTCGCTGTGGTGTTTTACGTTCTTATGCCCTGCTGGGGTGAGAACACAGGAGGAAAGGAATCAAATAACCAATATTTCTGGATCTTTTGGACTGGATACAGTCCCTCCCCCATGCTTGTGTCACAGATGCCTGGGGGCCTAATTTGGGCTCCGAAGAGTATGAGTGTGATGGGTTCTCACCCCTGGGGTACAGTCTGGGAGCCGTGGAAACTGTTGCACCTCTCTAACCACCCAGCAGGGCTGGCCCTTTTCACAGTGTTTTTCTGGGGATTCAGCCTCCACAAGCCCAGTTATCACCCAGCATGATGTCAGATGGTGCCACACACCCAATATGAGCTACCTGAGACCTTACCTGAGCCACCCAAGTACAAACAGCAGACACCGTGTGTTAGAGGGTTTTCTCGTCACCCTGTCACTTTCTCTAACTGACTCTACCAAGGTAAACGCACGTCGCCGTTGCTGAGCATGGGCCTCAGGCAAGGTTAAACTCAGTGTCTGCCTGCACCCGGGTAAAGGGGGAGATCAGTCTGAACTGCCTTTCTGGGGGCGAAGGGAACCCCAACAGCTGCTCAGCCTGTTCAGGGAAGGAGAGGGACAGAGCCGGCGGGAGGGAGAGAGGACATGGAGATTAAAAGGACCCAGCATGAGTAACTCTTCCTTACAATGACACAAAGCTTTAACATATTGCAGCCCGTTGGATACCCAGACACATCTTCCTGAGGCTGCTTTTCTGTGTTGGCAATTGCTGATGTTGCCAAGAGCTTGTAGTAGGGTTTCTCACAGGAGGAGGGATGGTTTGGATGGCGGATGGTGTCAGAGACAATCTGCTACAGTGTGGTTCACGTTCCATTCCAGTCTGAGGGACACCCCTGACCCCCCACCCCACCCCACCCCAGCAGGCCTCATTACGCCTCTTTGGTCTGCGCATTAGGCAGGATGTCCACACCATATTTCGCTCGGTTTCAGCACTCTGTGCCACTGTGCTCTGGATACAACATGCCCCCCTACCCCTCCCACACACACACACACACACACACACACAGTGTGTTCCTGGACATACCCCTGGACAGATTTCCAACCCTGCGTGGTTACCTCTACTTCATAAATATGCTTTTATTTTTATTGCCTTTAAGTGCTTCTCAACCACTCCAGAGCCAGAGATGCCGGGGGACAGAGAGAGCAGACTCCTCTCCCTCCTTGAAAAAAATTGTTATCCTAAGAGTTCTGACTCTCTGAGGCTGTGAGTTTGAGATTACACCAACTCACCTGTCAGTTCATTTTGGTTCAAATGAGCTCACCCATCCTTAGATGCCACAGGACAACTCCAGTTGAAGCCACTGGAGGTTCATGGGCAATGTAAATTAGGCTAATGATTTCAGTCCCTACTGTGGATTTAGGGTGAACTCCAGGCTGTTTTCAGAGCTTTACCACTGATCTCAATGGGATGAGATTCACCCTGAGTTTTTAACTTTTGGCTACATTTTCTTTGGCATTCCGAGACTCAGTATGAAAGACGGGGATTCCAAAACATGTGGGCCCTGGTTTTGCTCTCACGGAGGCCAGTTTCGATCCAGAGTGACCCACTGAAGGCAGAATGTGCGAGTGGAATCTGGCCAGGGTGCGACTCATTCTTGTTGTGAACTGTCTGGTAATACAAACACACACTGCTGAGGCTTTGCCTGAACTTCCTAATAGGGCAATGAAGTCGCGGAATTGGAAAAATTGAGGGACTCAGAGGGAAAACCAAACCGCTCAAAAAAGGAAGCTAATGAGACAAATAGAAGGACACTGTAAGAGATAAGGAATTGATCTTAAAAACAAATATTTGGCAAAACTATTTGCAGTACATTTGTAGTTTCAATTTTACCAGGAAAATCCCTTGGTATTACTTACTATACTAAACAGTTCAAATCACCGTGCTGCGGGATTTCTGCCCGGATGGTGCTTGACTTCTACCCTGGAATCCTTCTTGGGCCCTTAGCACTCATTTCAGTGCGGAAACAGGCAACTCACCAAAATCCCGCTCAGCAGAGAGAAGAAATCTCCTTACGGCGATGAGAAGACTGACCCGCAAGAATCAAAGTATGAATCTCACAAGTCTGACACTCACAATTTTGGGCAGCGATTTTTATGATTGCCCTGTACAGTCCCTGCGGACTCTCAAATTGGCCAGGACTCCCGGACAATTCCCTTGCCTCTGCGAGCAGCGGGAAGAGCAGAAAATAGATCCTGGGGAACTACAGCTGGAGAGCCTCCCCCGGGAGTAAAGAAAATATTGGCTAATACTAGGGGCTCAAGATTGTCAGGGCAAACCAAGTCTTGCGCACTGTTGTTCAGCCTAGGAACTGACAATGTCTTTTTTTTTTCTATGTATAAAGTACTGCCAGCTGCACTGTGCGTGGGAATGCTGCCACCAGATATGGGACAAAAAACAGTTTCAATTGATCATAGCAGCGTCATGCTGCATACTGCCCATGCCGTTGTAATGTACAGTGCATGAGCCTCTGCAAAGTCAATGCCACTCTGTGAAGGCCAAATGAAGTGGTCCTTAATTGATGCAAGCTGTAGGGCGTGGTAAAAGGCTTTCTTCTTGCAGGATCATAGATTCATAGAATCATAGAATCTCAGGATTGGAAGGGACCTCAGGAGGTCATCTACTCCAACCCCCTGCTCAAAGCAGGACCAACCCCAACTAGATCATCCCAGCCAGGGCTTTGTCAAGCCTGACCTTAAAAACCTCTAAGGAAGGAGATTCCACCACCTCCCTAGGTAACCCATTCCAGTGCTTCACCACCCTACTAGTGAAAAAGTTTTTCCTAATATCCAACCTAAACCTCCCCCTCTGCAACTTGAGACCATTACTCCTTGTTCTGTCATCTTCTACCACTGAGAACAGTCTAGATCCATCCTCTTTGGAACCCCCTTTTAGGTAGTTGAAAGCAGCTATCAAATCCCCCCTCTGGTACCAGGATACTGGTATACAAGCTATTTGTGAGGTCTAAAATGGCTATATAGGTGGAAGCTCAAAATGTTCTAATATTCCGTCTCCTCTCTGCATCAGGTAATCAATTCATTTCAATATTGTGTTGAACTTTCAGAAATCGATGCAGAAAAGGGGGTTGTGCTATCTTGTGTGAGAGTTAGGACAATGGGACTTCTCCACTCACTGTGGTGTGTTACGTTGTTAGGCCCTGCTGGGGTGAGAACACAGGGGTAAAGGAATCAAACAACTGCTATATCTGGATCTTTTGGACTGGATACAGTCCCTCCCCTTCGCTTGCGTCACAGATGCCTGGAGGCCTAATTTGAGCTCCGGAAGGTATGAGTGTGATGGGTTCTTATCCCTGGGGTACAGTCTGGGAGCCGTGGAAACTGCTGGGCCCCTCTAACCACACAGCAGGGCTGGCCCTTTTCACAGTGCTTTGCTTGGTGACTCAGCCTTTCCAGGCCTGTCATCACCCAACATGACAGCAGATGGCGACACAAACCCACAAATGAGCTACCTGAGGGCTTACCTCAGCCGCCCAAGTACAAACAGCAGACACTGGGCGTTAGAGGGTTTTCCCTTCACCCTCTCCCTTTCTCTGACTGACTCTACCGATCTAAACACAAGTCCCCATCAGTGAGGGTGGGCGTGGTAGTAATAATCAAGTGTGTGGCACTTGATGGACTGTTGTGCAGGCATGCAGCTTACAGGGAACATTGATCCCCATCCTGGTGGCCATGGTCCTGTTTAGCAGCCCTTCTTGCCACGGTTTGTGTCTGTGTTGTTTGCAGGGGCGGCTCTCACAATTTTGCCACCCCAAGCAGTTGTCGCGGCCCCGCCCCCAACGCAGGCAGTCCCATTCCGGTGCGGCAAGGGGACAGCGGCGGACCTGCCGCCCCATTGCCATCACGGCAGGTGAGAATGGGGCGGCAGTCCGAGTCCCGCAGCGATAATTCGGCGGCTGGAAGAGCGGACCTGCTGCCGAATTGCTGCCGCGGGACTCGGGCTGCCGCCCCTTTCTTGATGCCACCCCAAGCACCAGCTTGGCAAGCTGGTGCCTGGAGCCGGCCCTGGTTGTTTGATTGAAGAACGCTGTGTGTGGATTCTTCTCTCCAACACAAATCCCTGAAGTCTTCAAATGTACCTGCTGTGTAGACTGTTAGCAACATTTCCAGGCTTTGTCACACATCAGTCTACTCACATTTTCAGAGGCTTTTTTGTATCAAGTTGGGCAGTGTCGATATGGGAACCTCTGCATCCAGAAACTTCCCTTCAGGGGATTGTCTGGGCCATTTGAAATCCTAGCACGGTAGGCAGAGCCCTCCGATTGTTAAAGGCCCCGGTCTGGGAATCTACTATTTGGGACAAAACAGGGATAAACAGAAATGGTCCTGTGCATGAGAGGTTTAAATTTGGGAGCAAGATGGGGCCACTCCTGGACCCTGCTGGCTGTACCAAAACCGGAGTCCCAGGAGTAGGTGAGGCTACCCAAAGGAACACTTCCCAGGTGTATAAGACAGCTAAGGAACAGAAACAAACCCCCTCAGTCGCATGAAACTCCTTGAGGAGTGTTGTCCTCCTGGATCGATTCTTGGCTGTTTTGGCAAGTGCCAGGGAGAGTCTGATGAGATCTTGTGATTTCTTGGTGTTACCCTGCTGGTAAGGGTGGTTCTGCATCAAGGGGTTTTGCTTAAGAGACTAGGAGACACACTCTATAAAACAGACGTTGCTTACTAATTTATACTGTAGCATACGTACACAATAGTAAAAAACAGGTCTATATGGTTTACCTTAATCTCAGGTCTGTCTAGCTACATGAGGCCCACCGGATGACAAAGTTAGGGGTTCCTAGGTTGATGTCATTCAGTGTCTGAATAACAAACCAACTCCCCTCTCTATCCTACCATCTACACTCCAAGGCAAACAATGCCCTGCACTGTCTCACTAGCTGTGGTCTCTGCTCACGGTATAAGGGCACAGTTCTCTTACTCTACAGTGGGGCCACGGATGTTAGAGAAGCACTGTTGTGCTCCCAGTCCTGGTACCCAGTGTTCAGAAGGTCTCAGACTGACACCAGCTAGGACCGACATATGATGAGGGGCTGTCTGTCTCCAGGCCAGGGAGATGGGGATGGGGCAGTAAGGTCTGGGAGAAGAGATCTCCACTATTGGCAACTTCCAGGTCCAGGTAGAAGATCAGCAGCTCCAACATCTGTTCTAGCGATGACAGTTTAACCCCATTCACTTCACACACCTGGTCTGAGAGACCCAGGTATTCCAGTCACAGCCTTCAGACCAAACACAGCACACCTAGATCCCTTCACCTCCAAATGCAGGACCCACGGTTATATCTCACACTCCCCTGGGACTCTCTTCTGTGGATTCACTGATGTCTAGCCCAGAAGAGGGTAACCCTGTGAGGGCACTGACCAAATGTGGGGAAAAGTTCAGTCAGAGATCACACCTAATCCATCGTGACACTGCTGTGGCAATGTTCTGGTTATCAAATCTAGATATAAATTAGTAGTCGTTGCTACCTACCCAGGCCATATGAAAGAAGATCAGACTCAATGTGCGATAGAGTTTAGTGATGTTTGCATGTCCCTTTCTGGGCATTTGGGATTTTGCCCTTCCTGCACAGAAATGGTTATTGAGAGACATCTGCCATAGAGAAATGGGTGGGGCTGATTCTGAGCTGATCTACTCTTGGCAGCTTTCCTATTTTGGAATTGTGGGACGGCTTTTCCTTATATGGCAACGATTTACCTGCGACTCAGTCTAAAAAGGGCCCAGGATTGCAGTGATTTTTTTTCATTCTGCCCCAGGAGATCAAAGTGTGGGCAAAAACCAAAAAAATAATCTCCACTTCAGCCCAATGTGGTAGAGAACATGAAGAAGCAAAGAAGCAGCCGATCCCTCTATGCACAGTGGCTCACAACCCAGAAACCACCTCAAGTACAAAACCCTTAATGCTTTAATGGTGGTGGTGGTGGGGAACCTACCTCATTCATTGCTTTCCCAGAGCAGGCAACATGACCCAACTAATCCCTCCCACTTCTGCCTGTCTCTTTAGGGGGCTGGCAAGCTTAACACACTGTGTGCTCTCCTTCAGTATCTCTAGGGGTGTCTTATTTTAAGTGGGGTGACAAGACAGGTCACTCTCAGTTTGGTGCTGTACATGGGCATTGAGGGAGGGCTGGCATGTAGACTGTACCATCGGTGATGTATCACCGTGCCACACATGTGTGGTGTTCACACGAACTATCTGTGTGTTAATCCCACCATGGCCCCCGCTAGCCACCACCTCATGGACTCAGCAGTGGGCTTCCAGGTGCCCTGAGGTGAGTATCTCTTCACTACTGAGCCACAGGGTTATACTCCCTGGGAAATGGCTGGCACCAGAGCCCTGGGATGTTCATTCCATCCCCTCCCTTAAAGGTCATCTCTGCCTTGACAGAGTTCAGATCGAACCGAGCTATGATCAGAAAGCGCCCAAGCTGGTTCTGGGGTAGCTGTGGCTGACTCTGCCCTGACACATGCTTTCCCAAGCCAGCTGCTACCTGCAAGGGTCTGATTTCATTTCATTGTTGGATGATGAGAGGGAGAAACAGCACTTGGTCAGTGACAAAAAGCAGCGAGTTGTGGGGCTCTGTGAACTTACGACTGAGACTGTCTGCTATCAGGTTTTGTGCCCCAGAAGGTAGGCCATCGATAGTATGGTGTTGTGGGCAATACCGCAGTTCCATAACTTGAGTGCTTCTTCCCCTCTCTCGACTGATGTAATACGTACATTGGGTGTTGTCTGTTAGGACTCTCGTGTGAGTTCCCTTTAGCAGTGGAAGGAAATGGGTGCGGGCAGCCCAGCTCACTCCAAGGGCTCTTCCTTGTTGGGGTTGTCCAAACAGCTATTATAGGGGATCAATCAAGCCTAGGGCTCATATTGGAGATGAATGCTTCCCTCTCAGGCTGTCCCTACAGCAGACCCTCCCTTCCCTCAGAAAGGGATCTTTGGGCAGTTATCATAGAATCATAGAAGACTTGGGTTGGAAGAGATGTCAGGAGGCGATCCAGTCCAACCCCCTGCTCAAAGCAGGACCAACACCAACGGAGCTGCTCCTCTGTATTTTTGCTTTCCTTGAGCACTTCTCTTCAGACTTGATTTCTCTGTCCCATTTTCCTGATAATTTACTACTTGAATGTTTGGCTTCTTGGACCTCATTTTCAACCATAGCTAAAAGTTCAGTGGCTGTGGGAAATAATATTGCTACTTTGTATAAGTGTGTGTCCCTGGGTTGTACATTTTGAAACAGCATTTACCATTTCCAGAATCTTTCTTTGGAGCACAATGAGAAAAACAAAACTAAAATTTCCCATTAATTTCTTTAAGGCTGAAAGGTCATAAACTTCATCAGCCCTTTTACTCAGGAGAATTATTTCGTGGGTGCCTTCATTATGTCTAAATACTAAACCTGTGAGGAAGGAGTGATTCGTACTGGTTGTTGATCAATTGTGTAGTCAATTCCTTGACCAAGCTTTACTTTGTTATGAAGAATGTTCAAGAGGGCAAATAAACAATGTAAGGTTTACTGCTCTAACCCATTAATAAAATAATACGGGGGGAAGGTTTTATATGATACCACTCTCTGGGAGGCTGTCTCATGAAGTGATGTTACATTCACCTTACTCAGAAAGCGTACTCATAAAAAGTTACACATTTCAGCTTTTATCATTTATATGAAGATGTCACAGGTTACACATCTCGTTACACGTCACTAAAATCCAACCCAGCAGATTGTCCCAGGTCCCTAATGTAAGTGGGGAACTTTCCTGGCTTCTGCATTACCCCACGGGAATTGGCTAGAGAAAGGGTCTGGGTCTCCAATCCCACTCCCTTTACCCAGAGACCTGCCTCATCTCAAGGACTCCCCTTTCACACCCCTGTGTGGAAATGGTGAGAGAGCTGGGCCCAGGATTCCTGGCAAGTTGGGACGGGGCTAGAGTGTCCTCACTCCGGGGCACTCTCTTCACACTGGACGCTTCCTTGATCCACTGATCACTTCACTAACTTCAACACGAATCTAATGTATTAAATAGCCATTTAAAAAAAAAGAAAAAAAAAAGATAAATGTTCAAGGAAAGAAGGAACCTCGCTTCACTGGCATGGTAAACACCACAAACAGCCGTCTCTGGGATGTAAGAAATGTTTCCAGTTTGTTCTTCACACATCCCAGTCTTTCTGCCCAGGCCCTGGCTCTAAGCTGTGATGATACCGCAGGTAAGACATCTGCTCTGTCAGTGCCCACATGCCCTCAGGCTTTAGGAGGCGGAACTGTTCTCCCCAACATTTTCCCTCCCTTCAGATTCACATACCCTGTTCTTAATGCATCCTTTAAGGCCCTCCTGTATCGTGACGTCTCCCTGTGCTGGAACCTCTGCTCATGAAACCACCTTGCTCTCCCTAGCTTCTCATTGTACTTGGCTGCTGTGTTACTTGTGGCATGGCCAGCGTCCACTGTCCTGTCACTGTCACCTCAGCTCCCTGTTGTAGTTCAGCTCTGGTTCCCCTTTGACGCAGCTTGTCTGTGTCGACCCAGCTGCCAGGTTTGGTCTTCTCCAGCTGCAGATCCCCACCTCTGCCTCAGCACTACTGCTCTGACTCCGGCCTGGTTCTGCCTTCTGGGCTGCTTCTCTGGCCCTTGTGTTTCTGGCTGCTGTTCTTCTGCCTCCAGCTCAGCTTGAATGATTGCCAAATTTCTACTGCATTCTTAGCCCAAAGTGACTTAAAAACTAAGCCAAAAGTAGCTCAATCTACTTCTTGAAACAAAGGGTTCTTTTTAATGAACACATTGGCCTATAGATCAAGAAAGAAATGGAAGTTTTCATTAGATATCTTGTACATTTTTATTTTTTTTAAAGCTACTAGCTACTGCAGGAGTTGATGCACATTAGCAACAAACTGTGAGATGACAATCAAATTCAAAATCAAAACCCCAGTACTAGTATTTGTATCCTGATTAAGGGTTGGCAACATGTTTGAAACAAAAAACAGGGAATGATGGTATTACATATAACACAAAAGTAGCCGAAACCTTATGTAGTCTAAAAACATCAACTGCATTTTTATGTTTTTTATTTCTAATTGCATTTGATGACGGAAGCCAATGTTCGTATTTTGAGTTGAATTAGTTTGTTACTATTAGTCCCTAAAAGACAACATTTCATATTCACTGTTTTCATTTGGAGAAGAATGCTTCTGCTGATGCTCATCTATATCAGCAATGACCAGAGCAATCATTTCTTTCATTGGGGCAAACTCTTCATAACAGATTTTCATCATTGCATACACACATTAATAAGAATATTTTCTAAAAGTTCCTCTAGTATCTTGTTGCGCAGTTTTGTTTTTATCAAGTTCATCTGAAAAAAATAATCATTAAATTGAAACGTTGATAAAAGGTAGCAACAGTAATGAAAGAACAAACATGCCAAGTTCACTAAAGTCTTTGTCCTCAGCTGAATCCGTGTGTTTGAGAACTTCAACCCCAAACTGTTCAACTTGGGGTTTTCCTCAGCATGAGGCCAGTGAACCAGAGGCAAAATAATCCATTGCTGCTCCAACTGTCCAAGGTCTCCACAAATGAGTGGCAAAAATTAGATATCAGCCAATCTAGCTCATGCCAAGCTGAGCACAGTAGAAGGATTTCGTACTGCAAGCAATTCAAACACCTCAACATTTGGTGTCAAAATATATTTCATCTGTTTCAAAAATGCCAATATCAAATCTCGACATCTACTTTTGACATCTTTGATAACGTGAACAGATAGTGTCAGTTCTGAAAGTTCTTGCTGAAATGCGACTGTGCAAAGAGGTGAGTAATATGACTCAACAGTTATTGTCACCGTTTAATGCAGCAGTCCCATTCAAAAATACACGGTTTCACAACTCTCACCAACAAACTCTAGAAGAATGTCCTCAATTCCAGGAGCTGCTTTCCTGTATTATCACTTTTCACCTGTAGCACTTTGTTTATCCTCCAGGCTTCCTGAATTACTGGACATAGCAAAATTAGGTAAATTTTACCCTTGGATCACTGCACATATGAAAAAGAAGTTCAGCATGGTAATTTCTTTCTTTGTCTTTCTGAAAGCATAGCTTTAGTTTGTCAAACTGTTCAAGAATCCTGTTCACACAGGAACTAAAGCAAAGCCACCTTGCTCCTGAAAGCTGCAGTATCTTCTGGTAGTCTGTAAGTCAAGGAAAGGCTGAGTGACATGGTGTGTGAGGTTGGGGACTGATGGGTGATGCCAAAAGAGAGCACATGATGGTCAGAGAGAGGGAACAACGCAACAGAGATAGCAGTGGTTGGTGGTGGAGTGATAAGACATTAGGTGTGAAGAAGTTCTCAGACTGTGAACTTGTACAATGTTGAGCTGGGCCAAACTTAGACAGAGCACCCTGGATTAATGAGGAGAAATCCTTTCTCCCGCTTGTCACAGAGGATTAAAATCAGTGGCCCCAGGCAATCACATTCTGCAGATGTATTTGAGCACTCTGTCGCGAAGCTCTGTGGTTTTGATCCCATAAATGATCGGGTTGATCACAGGGGGCAGGAGGAAGAAGAGGTTGGCCAAGATGATGTGAATGTGGGGAGCGATGTGCTGACCGAACCGGTGTGTCAGAGTGGAGAAAAAGAAGAGAGTAAAAGACGTCATCATCACACAGATGTGGGCTGTGCAGGTGTTGAGGGCTTTCTGATAGGCTTTCTTGGAGGAGATTCTGAGGACGGCCCTGATAATTAGACTGTAGGACAGGGCAACCAGAGATAGATCAAACCCAAGGACTACAAATGCCATCACCAAACCATATGTCCTGTTGACTGTGATGTCCCCACATGACATCTTTGCCACAGCCATGTGCTCGCAGTAAGTGTGGGGGATAATGCGGTTGGCACAGAATGGCTGCCTACTGAGAAGCAGGGGCAGGGGAAGCATGAGGAGAACAGCTCTTATGACACCCACAAGCCCTAGCTTAGCTATTCGTGCATTAGTGAGGATGGTGGCGTATCTCAGAGGGTTACATATGGCAACATAGCGATCGAAGGCCATTGTCACGAGGACAGCTGACTCCATAATAGAAACTGCGTGAAGTAAGAACATCTGGGTGAGGCAGCCACCCAGAGTAATGCCTTTCAAATTGAACCAAAATATACACAGTGCCTTCGGCATGACGGAGGTAGATGTGCCGATGTCTGTGAGTGCCAGCATGCAGATCAGCAGGTACATTGGCTTGTGCAAGGACTTCTCTTTGCCTACAACAAACAGAAGCATGAAATTTCCAAACAGGCCGATAATATAGAATATAGAGAAAGGGATGGAAATCCAGATGTGGGCAGCTTCTAGGCCAGGGATGCCCATTAGGATAAATGGTGAAGGGTCGAAGGTGGTGAGGTTGAAATCTGCCATGAGGTGGTCAATGCGTCAATCAGGCTTAGAAATGCTCAAGGTGCCTGTGAAGGGAGAAAAGCACAGTTTTGGGGTTACACCCTTTATAACAAATATTTAATAGTTATAAAAAATCTAGACTGGAGGGTGAGCAGTGAGATGGCAACCACATGATTTAGGTGATAGTCAAGTCCAGAGAAGTTCAGAGGGAGCTAACCCAGCCATGTGAATGGCGCATGACCTTCAATGTCAATAACTGCAACATGTATGCCCATTGGAGGAGAGCTTGAACTCCACAAACACCTAACAAGTTTGTAAATGAATAGTGTGAGCTTAGGACAGGGACCTAGGTATCATGGTATACAGCCCTATGAAACCCTGCTCACAGAGCCATCAGGGACAGAAACTAAATAAAACATTGGAATCCAGGAGGAGTGCGATGGGAAATCATACAGAAAATATAATGCCAGCAGATCAGTAAGACAATGTTTCACCCTCCTCTGGTCTCCTCTCTGTAGTACTGGGCACCCTTCTCACACAGGATATTGTAGAGCTAGAGGAGTTCAGGGAAGGGCAGTGAGAATGATCAAGGAGAGAGTTTGAAAAGACTGGGATCGTTACATTACAAAGGAGATGAATAAGAGGAATTATGAGAAAAGTCTGAAAAATACTGACTGGAAGGAGAAAGGGAGAACACATGCTCGATCTACTCTCTAACACAAGATCAAGAGGACATTCAATGACACTGAAACATGGCAAATTCAAAACAGATAAAAAAAGAATGCTATATTCACTCGATGCCTAATTAAACGGAGGAACTTTTTGCCACAAAAGGAAGTTGAGATTAGGTGCTAAGGAAGAATCAGGAAGGGTTTGGACATATACAAGGATAGTGATGCTGTCCAGTTACAATAGTTACAGCTAAATGACTATTTTGGAAAGCCGATACAGCCATGTGTTTCAGGACACAACTCAATCTCTAACTGTTGCGCATTAAGGTGACACTCTTCTGCTAGTCAGGTCATCCCCCTGTGGGTTTCTTACACCTTCTACTACAGCACCTGTGGCTCTCACTGTCAGAGAAAGGACACTGGACTAAATGGACCATTGGTCTCATCCATGATGCTGTTCCTATATTGGAAAGGAGCCAAGTTTCCCTCATAGAAACAGACATTCTTATGCAGGTCTATGACTTTGTACTCAAGAGAATGGGCACTAGGGACATAAGTGTTATGGGATTTCGGGCTACAGGCCGGCACCTCGGTTACTTCCCTCGTTTCTTGTGGTGAGACACTTTGTTGCTGGCAACCAGCTTTGTCTGAGGCAAAAGTTACAGGTGTTAACTGACAAGTGTAAGCAGAGACAAGTATCAGGAGCTCACCTGCCAACCCTTCTCATGCCTGAATATCGAAGAAGTTTGCAGATGATGCAACAATTGGGGAGTGATAAATAATGAAGAGGACAGGTCACCAATTCAGAGCAATCTGAACTGATTGGAAAGCTCAGTCAAAGCAGCCAACATGTGTTCTAATATAGCCATGTAGATATCTGCCAAGAATGTAGGCAATGCTCACAGAATGAGGGGATATCAGGGGAAGCCCAATGACTCTGAACTCGATTTGGTGGCATGAATGGGAAATTAATTAAACATGAGGTCCCAGTGTGACCTTGTAGCCAAAAGAGCCTGAGAGGATAATGGGGAAATCAGAAGGAGAGGTAGAGATGTAACCAATAGTAAAAGGTTTTATAGCCATATAAATAGGAAGAAAACAAAGAAAGAAGAAGTGGGACCGCTAAACACTCAGGAGGTTAAGGATAATCTAGGCATGGCTCAATATCTAAACAAATACTTTGCCTCAGTCTTTAATATTAAAGGAACTGGCACATGAAATTGCAAGCCCATTAGCAAATTCTTTTAACAAAGCTCTAAACTGAGGGGTTGGACTATTTGACTGGAGAATAGCTAATATAGTTCCTATTTTTAAGAAAGGGAAAAAAAGTGACCCGGGTAACTACAGGCCTGTTAGTTTGACATCTGTAGTATGCAAGGTCTTGGAAAAAATTTTGAAGGAGAAAGTAGTTAAGGACCTTGAGGTCAATGGCAATTGGGACAAATTACAACATGGTTTTACAAAAGGTAGATTGTGCCAAACCAACCTGATCTCCTTCTTTGAGAAATTAACAGATTTTTTAGATAAAGGAAATGCAGTGGATCTAATCTACCTCGATTTCAGTAAGGCATTTGATACAGTACCACATGGGGAATTATTGGTTCAAGTGGAAAAGATGGGGATCAATATGAAAATTGAGAGGTGGATAAGGAACTGGTTAAAGGGGAGACTACAGCGGGTCATTCCGAAAGGTAAACTGTCAGGTTGGAGGGAGGTCACTAGTGGAGTTCCTCAAGGTTCAGTTTTGGGACCAATTTTATTTAATCTATTTATTACTGACCTTGGCACCAAAAGTGGGAGTGTGCTAATAAAGTTTGCGGATGACACAAAGTTGGGAGGTATTGCCAGTTCAGAAAAGGATCGGGATATCATACAGGAAGATTTGGATGACCTTGTAAACTGGAGTAATAGTAATAGGATGAAATTTAATTGTGAGAAGTGTAAGGTTATGCATGTAGGGATTAATAACAAGAATTTTAGTTATAAGCTGGGGACACATCAGTTGGAAGTAACAGAAGAGGAGAAGGACCTCGGAGTCCTGGCTGATCACAGGATGACTATGAGTCGCCAATGTGATGTGGCCGTGAAAAAAGCTAATGCGGTCTTGGGATGCATTAGGCGAGGTATTTCTAGTAGAGATAAGGAGGAGTTAGTACCGTTATAAAAGGCATTGGTGAGACCTCATTTGGAATACTGTGTGCAGTTCTGGTCTCCCATGTTTAAGAAGGATGAATTCAAACTGGAACAGGTACAAAGAAGGGCCACTAGGATGATCCGAGGAATGGAAAACCTGTCGTATGAAAGGAGACTCAAGGAGCTTGGTTTGTTTACCTTAACCAAAAGAAGGCTGAGGGGAGATATGATTGCTCTCTTTAAATATATCAGAGGGATAAATACCAGGGAGGGAGAGGAATTATTTAAGCTCAGTACCAATGTGGACATAAGAACAAATGGATATAAACTGGCCATCAGGAAGTTTAGACTAGAAATTAGACGAAGGTTTCTAACCATCAGAGGAGTGAAGTTCTGGAACAGCCTTCCAAGGGATGCAGTGGGGGCAAAAGACCTATCTGGCTTCAAGATTAAACTAGATAAGTTTATGGAGGGGATGGTTTGATGGGATAACATGATCTTAGTCAAAGGTCAATTAATTGCCATCAGTGGTAAATAGGACCAATGGTCAATGATGGGATGTTAGAAGTTACTACAGAGAACTTTTTCCTGGGTGTCTGGCTGGTGAGTCTTACCCACATGCTCAGGGTTCAGCTGATCACCATATTTGGGGTCGGGAAGGAATTTTCCTCCAGTGTAGATTGGCAGAGGCCCTGGAGGTTTTTCGCCTTCCTCTGCAGCATGGGGCATGGGTCACTTACTGGAGGAGTCTCTGCATCTTGAAGTCTTTAAACCATGATTTGAGGACTTCAATAGCTGAGACATAGGTGAGAGGATTATTCTTGGAGTGGGTGGGTGAGATTCTGTGGCCTGCATTGTGCAGGAGATCAGACTACATGATCATAATGGTCCCTTCTGACTTTAAAGTCTATGAGTCTATGAGACGTTATTTTACCTGTATATTTGGCACTGGTGCAACTGCAGCTGGAATCCTCTGTCCTGTTCTGGTGCCCATGGTTCAAGATGGATGTTGATACACTGAAGAGGGTTCAGAGAAGAATCACAAGATTTAGTGAAAGAGCAGAAAACCTGTCCTATAGCGATAGACTCAAAGATTTCAATCTGTGTTGTTTAACAAAGTTGGTTAAGTGCTGACTTTATAACAGTGTATAAGTACCTACACAGGGAACCAATATTTAATAATATGTAGGATGACTCCAGTTTAAGTCACTGGAGGCTAATGACTGGTGTAAATAGGGCTATTTATTTAAGTCCCTACATGTGGATTTAGGGTGAACTCCTGCTGTTTTTAGCGCTTTGCCACTGCTCTCAATGTGACGGGATTCACCCCACATTTTTAACTTTTGGCTATAAGATGCAATAATCACAGATTCAGGTCCTGCTACAAGAGCACACTTCTGTAAGGGTGCTGAAAGAATATGAAGGAAACCCCCAGTTTATGTGGCGTTCTGAGACCGGGCATGAAAGATGGGGATTTCAAAACACGTGCACCCTGATTTGGCTCTCAGGGAGGCCAGCGTCAATCTGGAGTGACCCAGTGAAGGTCGAATGCGAGAGCAGAATCTGGCCAGTGTGTGACCCATTTTTATTGTGAATTCCCTGGTAACACAGATACCCACTGCAGAGGCTTTGCCTCCACTTCCTAATAGGGCAACGAAGACACTGAATTGTAAAAATTGATTGAAACAGAGGAAAAACTACTCTGCCCAAAAAAGGAGGCTATTGAGACAGATAGAAGGACACAAGGAACTGATCTTAAAAACAAATATTTGTCTAAACTATCTCCAGTACATATGTAATTTCAACTTTACCAGATAAATCCCTTGGTGTTACTGACAGTACTAAACAAACAGTTCAAGTCACCGTGCTGGTGAATTTCAACCCAGCTGGTTCTTCACTTGTACCCTGGAACCCTTCCTGAGCCCTTAGCAATAACTTCAGTGCAAGAATAGACAACTCACCAAAAACCTGCTCATCAGAGAGAAGATATCTCCTTTCGGCGAAAGGTAGGAAGAGCCCTGAGAATCCAGGTATGAATGTCACAGGTCTGACACTCACCATGCTGGGCAGCTATTTTTATGTTGTCCCTGTACAGTCCCTGCAGACTCTCAATTTGGCCAGGATTCCCAGACAATTCCCTCAGCTCCAGGAGCCGTGGGCTGAGCAGAAAATAGACCCTGGAGAACTACAGCTTGAGATCCTCCCCCGGGAGTGAAGAAATAATTTGCTAATACCAGGGGCTCGACATTGTCAGGGCAAACTGTCTTGCAGACTGTTGTTCAGCCTAGTAATTGACAATGGGGTTTTTATCTCCCTGTAATGTACAGCCATCTGCGGTATGTGTTGGAATGCTGTCATAAGATACGGGACCAAAAATATTTTCAGTTGATCGTAGCTGCATACTGCCCATGAAGTTGTAATGTACAGCGCATTAACCTCCACAAAGTCAATGCCACTCTGTGAAGGCCAAATGAAGTGATCTTTAATTGATTCAAGCTGTAGGGCGTGGAAAAAGCTTTCTTCTCCCAGGATTCTGGTATCAAAGGTATTTTTCCGTATCCCTTTGTGCGGGCTGAAGTGGATATACATCTGCAAGCTCAAACCCTTCTAATATTTCATCTCCTCTCTGCATCATTAAATTTCAATATTGTGTGGATCTTTCAGAAATCTATGCACAAAAGGGGTTGTGCTATCCCAGGGATCTCAAACTCAAATCACCACGAGGGCCACATGAGAACTAGTACATTGGCCCGAGGGCCGCACCACTGAAATCTTTTCATACAATGATACAAAAATATAGTCAAAAATGAAAAAAATGAAGCGCAATATAGTATTCTATTAAAAGTCAATGTATTAATTTTTTAAAAACTGTAATGTAAAGAGGGGTTTTAATAAAATATAAACACTCGGTAACGTTTGGAGCTTGGTTGCCAGTGGAGCTGGTGCCTATGGCTGGGCACAGGAAATAACTCCGTGGGTCCCATGTGGCCCGCGGGCTGCTTTTTTGAGACCCCTGTGCTATCCTGTGTGATAACTAATACAATGGAACTTCTCCACTCACTGTGGTGTTTTACATTCTTATGCCCTGCTGGGGTGAGAACACAGACGTAAAGGAATCAAAGAACTGCTCTATCTGGATCTTTTGGACAGTATACAGCCCACCCCCCACCCCCCCACGTTTGTGTCACAGATGCCTGGGGGCCTAATTTGGGCTCCGGAGAGTGTAAGTGTGATGGATTCTCACCCCTGGGGTGCAGTCTGGGAGCCGTGGGAACTGTTGCACCTCTCTAACCACCCAGCAGGGTTGGCCCTTTTCACACCGCTTTGCTTGGTGATTCAGCTTCTACAGGCCCTGTTATCACCCGACACAACAGCAGATGGCGCCACACACCCACAAATGAGCTACGTGCGCACTTACCTAAGCCACCCAAGTACAAACAGCAGACACCGGGTGTTAGAGGGTTTTCCCTTCATAAAATATCAGGGTTGGAAGGGACATTAGGAGGTCATGTAGTCCAACCCCCTGCTCAAAGCAGGACCAATCCCCAATTTTTTCCCCAGATCCCTAAATGGCCCCCTCAAGAATTGAACTCACAACCCTAGGTTTAGCAGGCCAATGCTCAAACCACTGAACTATCCTTTTCTCTGACTGACTCTATCAAGGTCACTGCTGTCACTGAGGGTGGGCGTGGCTGTAATAATCAAGTGTGTGGCACATGCTGGACTGTTGTTCAGGCATGCAGCTTACAGGGAACATTGATCCCCATCCTGGTGGCCATGGTCCTGTTTAGCAGCCCTTCTTGCCACGGTTTGTGTCTGTGTTGTTTGCAGGGGCGGCTCTCACAATTTTGCCACCCCAAGCAGTTGTCGCGGCCCCGCCCCCAACGCAGGCAGTCCCATTCCGGAGCGGCAAGGGGACAGCGGTGGACCTGCCGCCCCATTGCCGTCACGGCAGGTGAGAATGGGGCGGCAGTCCGAGTCCCGCAGCGACAATTCGGCGGCGGGAAGAGCGGACCTGCTGCCGAATTGCTGCCGCGGGACTCGGGCTGCCGCCCCCTTCTTGATGCCGCCCCAAGCACCAGCTTGGCAAGCTGGTGCCTGGAGCCGGCCCTGGTTGTTTGATTGAAGAACGCTGTGTGTGGATTCTTCTCTCCAACACAAATCCCTGAAGTCTTCAAATGTACCTGCTGTGTAGACTGTTAGCAACATTTCCAGGCTTTGTCACACATCAGTCTACTCACATTTTCAGAGGCTTTTTTGTATCAAGTTGGGCAGTGTCGATATGGGAACCTCTGCATCCAGAAACTTCCCTTCAGGGGATTGTCTGGGCCATTTGAAATCCTAGCACGGTAGGCAGAGCCCTCCGATTGTTAAAGGCCCCGGTCTGGGAATCTACTATTTGGGACAAAACAGGGATAAACAGAAATGGTCCTGTGCATGAGAGGTTTAAATTTGGGAGCAAGATGGGGCCACTCCTGGACCCTGCTGGCTGTACCAAAACCGGAGTCCCAGGAGTAGGTGAGGCTACCCAGAGGAACACTTCCCAGGTGTATAAGACAGCTAAGGAACAGAAACAAACCCCCTCAGTCGCATGAAACTCCTTGAGGAGTGTTGTCCTCCTGGATCGATTCTTGGCTGTTTTGGCAAGTGCCAGGGAGAGTCTGATGAGATCTTGTGATTTCTTGGTGTTACCCTGCTGGTAAGGGTGGTTCTGCATCAAGGGGTTTTGCTTAAGAGACTAGGAGACACACTCTATAAAACAGACGTTGCTTACTAATTTATACTGTAGCATACGTACACAATAGTAAAAAACAGGTCTATATGGTTCACCTTAATCTCAGGTCTGTCTAGCTACATGAGGCCCACCGGATGACAAAGTTAGGGGTTCCTAGGTTGATGTCATTCAGTGTCTGAATAACAAACCAACTCCCCTCTCTGTCCTACCATCTACACTCCAAGGCAAACAATGCCCTGCACTGTCTCACTAGCTGTGGTCTCTGCTCACGGTATAAGGGCACAGTTCTCTTACTCTACAGTGGGGCCACGGATGTTAGAGAAGCACTGTTGTGCTCCCAGTCCTGGTACCCAGTGTTCAGAAGGTCTCAGACTGACACCAGCTAGGACCGACATATGATGAGGGGCTGTCTGTCTCCAGGCCAGGGAGATGGGGATGGGGCAGTAAGGTCTGGGAGAAGAGATCTCCACTATTGGCAACTTCCAGGTCCAGGTAGAAGATCAGCAGCTCCAACATCTGTTCTAGCGATGACAGTTTAACCCCATTCACTTCACACACCTGGTCTGAGAGACCCAGGTATTCCAGTCACAGCCTTCAGACCAAACACAGCACACCTAGATCCCTTCACCTCCAAATGCAGGACCCACGGTTATATCTCACACTCCCCTGGGACTCTCTTCTGTGGATTCACTGATGTCTAGCCCAGAAGAGGGTAACCCTGTGAGGGCACTGACCAAATGTGGGGAAAAGTTCAGTCAGAGATCACACCTAATCCATCGTGACACTGCTGTGGCAATGTTCTGGTTATCAAATCTAGATATAAATTAGTAGTCGTTGCTACCTACCCAGGCCATATGAAAGAAGATCAGACTCAATGTGCGATAGAGTTTAGTGATGTTTGCATGTCCCTTTCTGGGCATTTGGGATTTTGCCCTTCCTGCACAGAAATGGTTATTGAGAGACATCTGCCATAGAGAAATGGGTGGGGCTGATTCTGAGCTGATCTACTCTTGGCAGCTTTCCTATTTTGGAATTGTGGGACGGCTTTTCCTTATATGGCAACGATTTACCTGCGACTCAGTCTAAAAAGGGCCCAGGATTGCAGTGATTTTTTTTCATTCTGCCCCAGGAGATCAAAGTGTGGGCAAAAACCAAAAAAATAATCTCCACTTCAGCCCAATGTGGTAGAGAACATGAAGAAGCAAAGAAGCAGCCGATCCCTCTATGCACAGTGGCTCACAACCCAGAAACCACCTCAAGTACAAAACCCTTAATGCTTTAATGGTGGTGGTGGTGGGGAACCTACCTCATTCATTGCTTTCCCAGAGCAGGCAACATGACCCAACTAATCCCTCCCACTTCTGCCTGTCTCTTTAGGGGGCTGGCAAGCTTAACACACTGTGTGCTCTCCTTCAGTATCTCTAGGGGTGTCTTATTTTAAGTGGGGTGACAAGACAGGTCACTCTCAGTTTGGTGCTGTACATGGGCATTGAGGGAGGGCTGGCATGTAGACTGTACCATCGGTGATGTATCACCGTGCCACACATGTGTGGTGTTCACACGAACTATCTGTGTGTTAATCCCACCATGGCCCCCGCTAGCCACCACCTCATGGACTCAGCAGTGGGCTTCCAGGTGCCCTGAGGTGAGTATCTCTTCACTACTGAGCCACAGGGTTATACTCCCTGGGAAATGGCTGGCACCAGAGCCCTGGGATGTTCATTCCATCCCCTCCCTTAAAGGTCATCTCTGCCTTGACAGAGTTCAGATCGAACCGAGCTATGATCAGAAAGCGCCCAAGCTGGTTCTGGGGTAGCTGTGGCTGACTCTGCCCTGACACATGCTTTCCCAAGCCAGCTGCTACCTGCAAGGGTCTGATTTCATTTCATTGTTGGATGATGAGAGGGAGAAACAGCACTTGGTCAGTGACAAAAAGCAGCGAGTTGTGGGGCTCTGTGAACTTACGACTGAGACTGTCTGCTATCAGGTTTTGTGCCCCAGAAGGTAGGCCATCGATAGTATGGTGTTGTGGGCAATACCGCAGTTCCATAACTTGAGTGCTTCTTCCCCTCTCTCGACTGATGTAATACGTACATTGGGTGTTGTCTGTTAGGACTCTCGTGTGAGTTCCCTTTAGCAGTGGAAGGAAATGGGTGCGGGCAGCCCAGCTCACTCCAAGGGCTCTTCCTTGTTGGGGTTGTCCAAACAGCTATTATAGGGGATCAATCAAGCCTAGGGCTCATATTGGAGATGAATGCTTCCCTCTCAGGCTGTCCCTACAGCAGACCCTCCCTTCCCTCAGAAAGGGATCTTTGGGCAGTTATCATAGAATCATAGAAGACTTGGGTTGGAAGAGATGTCAGGAGGCGATCCAGTCCAACCCCCTGCTCAAAGCAGGACCAACACCAACGGAGCTGCTCCTCTGTATTTTTGCTTTCCTTGAGCACTTCTCTTCAGACTTGATTTCTCTGTCCCATTTTCCTGATAATTTACTACTTGAATGTTTGGCTTCTTGGACCTCATTTTCAACCATAGCTAAAAGTTCAGTGGCTGTGGGAAATAATATTGCTACTTTGTATAAGTGTGTGTCCCTGGGTTGTACATTTTGAAACAGCATTTACCATTTCCAGAATCTTTCTTTGGAGCACAATGAGAAAAACAAAACTAAAATTTCCCATTAATTTCTTTAAGGCTGAAAGGTCATAAACTTCATCAGCCCTTTTACTCAGGAGAATTATTTCGTGGGTGCCTTCATTATGTCTAAATACTAAACCTGTGAGGAAGGAGTGATTCGTACTGGTTGTTGATCAATTGTGTAGTCAATTCCTTGACCAAGCTTTACTTTGTTATGAAGAATGTTCAAGAGGGCAAATAAACAATGTAAGGTTTACTGCTCTAACCCATTAATAAAATAATACGGGGGGAAGGTTTTATATGATACCACTCTCTGGGAGGCTGTCTCATGAAGTGATGTTACATTCACCTTACTCAGAAAGCGTACTCATAAAAAGTTACACATTTCAGCTTTTATCATTTATATGAAGATGTCACAGGTTACACATCTCGTTACACGTCACTAAAATCCAACCCAGCAGATTGTCCCAGGTCCCTAATGTAAGTGGGGAACTTTCCTGGCTTCTGCATTACCCCACGGGAATTGGCTAGAGAAAGGGTCTGGGTCTCCAATCCCACTCCCTTTACCCAGAGACCTGCCTCATCTCAAGGACTCCCCTTTCACACCCCTGTGTGGAAATGGTGAGAGAGCTGGGCCCAGGATTCCTGGCAAGTTGGGACGGGGCTAGAGTGTCCTCACTCCGGGGCACTCTCTTCACACTGGACGCTTCCTTGATCCACTGATCACTTCACTAACTTCAACACGAATCTAATGTATTAAATAGCCATTTAAAAAAAAAGAAAAAAAAAAGATAAATGTTCAAGGAAAGAAGGAACCTCGCTTCACTGGCATGGTAAACACCACAAACAGCCGTCTCTGGGATGTAAGAAATGTTTCCAGTTTGTTCTTCACACATCCCAGTCTTTCTGCCCAGGCCCTGGCTCTAAGCTGTGATGATACCGCAGGTAAGACATCTGCTCTGTCAGTGCCCACATGCCCTCAGGCTTTAGGAGGCGGAACTGTTCTCCCCAACATTTTCCCTCCCTTCAGATTCACATACCCTGTTCTTAATGCATCCTTTAAGGCCCTCCTGTATCGTGACGTCTCCCTGTGCTGGAACCTCTGCTCATGAAACCACCTTGCTCTCCCTAGCTTCTCATTGTACTTGGCTGCTGTGTTACTTGTGGCATGGCCAGCGTCCACTGTCCTGTCACTGTCACCTCAGCTCCCTGTTGTAGTTCAGCTCTGGTTCCCCTTTGACGCAGCTTGTCTGTGTCGACCCAGCTGCCAGGTTTGGTCTTCTCCAGCTGCAGATCCCCACCTCTGCCTCAGCACTACTGCTCTGACTCCGGCCTGGTTCTGCCTTCTGGGCTGCTTCTCTGGCCCTTGTGTTTCTGGCTGCTGTTCTTCTGCCTCCAGCTCAGCTTGAATGATTGCCAAATTTCTACTGCATTCTTAGCCCAAAGTGACTTAAAAACTAAGCCAAAAGTAGCTCAATCTACTTCTTGAAACAAAGGGTTCTTTTTAATGAACACATTGGCCTATAGATCAAGAAAGAAATGGAAGTTTTCATTAGATATCTTGTACATTTTTATTTTTTTTAAAGCTACTAGCTACTGCAGGAGTTGATGCACATTAGCAACAAACTGTGAGATGACAATCAAATTCAAAATCAAAACCCCAGTACTAGTATTTGTATCCTGATTAAGGGTTGGCAACATGTTTGAAACAAAAAACAGGGAATGATGGTATTACATATAACACAAAAGTAGCCGAAACCTTATGTAGTCTAAAAACATCAACTGCATTTTTATGTTTTTTATTTCTAATTGCATTTGATGACGGAAGCCAATGTTCGTATTTTGAGTTGAATTAGTTTGTTACTATTAGTCCCTAAAAGACAACATTTCATATTCACTGTTTTCATTTGGAGAAGAATGCTTCTGCTGATGCTCATCTATATCAGCAATGACCAGAGCAATCATTTCTTTCATTGGGGCAAACTCTTCATAACAGATTTTCATCATTGCATACACACATTAATAAGAATATTTTCTAAAAGTTCCTCTAGTATCTTGTTGCGCAGTTTTGTTTTTATCAAGTTCATCTGAAAAAAATAATCATTAAATTGAAACGTTGATAAAAGGTAGCAACAGTAATGAAAGAACAAACATGCCAAGTTCACTAAAGTCTTTGTCCTCAGCTGAATCCGTGTGTTTGAGAACTTCAACCCCAAACTGTTCAACTTGGGGTTTTCCTCAGCATGAGGCCAGTGAACCAGAGGCAAAATAATCCATTGCTGCTCCAACTGTCCAAGGTCTCCACAAATGAGTGGCAAAAATTAGATATCAGCCAATCTAGCTCATGCCAAGCTGAGCACAGTAGAAGGATTTCGTACTGCAAGCAATTCAAACACCTCAACATTTGGTGTCAAAATATATTTCATCTGTTTCAAAAATGCCAATATCAAATCTCGACATCTACTTTTGACATCTTTGATAACGTGAACAGATAGTGTCAGTTCTGAAAGTTCTTGCTGAAATGCGACTGTGCAAAGAGGTGAGTAATATGACTCAACAGTTATTGTCACCGTTTAATGCAGCAGTCCCATTCAAAAATACACGGTTTCACAACTCTCACCAACAAACTCTAGAAGAATGTCCTCAATTCCAGGAGCTGCTTTCCTGTATTATCACTTTTCACCTGTAGCACTTTGTTTATCCTCCAGGCTTCCTGAATTACTGGACATAGCAAAATTAGGTAAATTTTACCCTTGGATCACTGCACATATGAAAAAGAAGTTCAGCATGGTAATTTCTTTCTTTGTCTTTCTGAAAGCATAGCTTTAGTTTGTCAAACTGTTCAAGAATCCTGTTCACACAGGAACTAAAGCAAAGCCACCTTGCTCCTGAAAGCTGCAGTATCTTCTGGTAGTCTGTAAGTCAAGGAAAGGCTGAGTGACATGGTGTGTGAGGTTGGGGACTGATGGGTGATGCCAAAAGAGAGCACATGATGGTCAGAGAGAGGGAACAACGCAACAGAGATAGCAGTGGTTGGTGGTGGAGTGATAAGACATTAGGTGTGAAGAAGTTCTCAGACTGTGAACTTGTACAATGTTGAGCTGGGCCAAACTTAGACAGAGCACCCTGGATTAATGAGGAGAAATCCTTTCTCCCGCTTGTCACAGAGGATTAAAATCAGTGGCCCCAGGCAATCACATTCTGCAGATGTATTTGAGCACTCTGTCGCGAAGCTCTGTGGTTTTGATCCCATAAATGATCGGGTTGATCACAGGGGGCAGGAGGAAGAAGAGGTTGGCCAAGATGATGTGAATGTGGGGAGCGATGTGCTGACCGAACCGGTGTGTCAGAGTGGAGAAAAAGAAGAGAGTAAAAGACGTCATCATCACACAGATGTGGGCTGTGCAGGTGTTGAGGGCTTTCTGATAGGCTTTCTTGGAGGAGATTCTGAGGACGGCCCTGATAATTAGACTGTAGGACAGGGCAACCAGAGATAGATCAAACCCAAGGACTACAAATGCCATCACCAAACCATATGTCCTGTTGACTGTGATGTCCCCACATGACATCTTTGCCACAGCCATGTGCTCGCAGTAAGTGTGGGGGATAATGCGGTTGGCACAGAATGGCTGCCTACTGAGAAGCAGGGGCAGGGGAAGCATGAGGAGAACAGCTCTTATGACACCCACAAGCCCTAGCTTAGCTATTCGTGCATTAGTGAGGATGGTGGCGTATCTCAGAGGGTTACATATGGCAACATAGCGATCGAAGGCCATTGTCACGAGGACAGCTGACTCCATAATAGAAACTGCGTGAAGTAAGAACATCTGGGTGAGGCAGCCACCCAGAGTAATGCCTTTCAAATTGAACCAAAATATACACAGTGCCTTCGGCATGACGGAGGTAGATGTGCCGATGTCTGTGAGTGCCAGCATGCAGATCAGCAGGTACATTGGCTTGTGCAAGGACTTCTCTTTGCCTACAACAAACAGAAGCATGAAATTTCCAAACAGGCCGATAATATAGAATATAGAGAAAGGGATGGAAATCCAGATGTGGGCAGCTTCTAGGCCAGGGATGCCCATTAGGATAAATGGTGAAGGGTCGAAGGTGGTGAGGTTGAAATCTGCCATGAGGTGGTCAATGCGTCAATCAGGCTTAGAAATGCTCAAGGTGCCTGTGAAGGGAGAAAAGCACAGTTTTGGGGTTACACCCTTTATAACAAATATTTAATAGTTATAAAAAATCTAGACTGGAGGGTGAGCAGTGAGATGGCAACCACATGATTTAGGTGATAGTCAAGTCCAGAGAAGTTCAGAGGGAGCTAACCCAGCCATGTGAATGGCGCATGACCTTCAATGTCAATAACTGCAACATGTATGCCCATTGGAGGAGAGCTTGAACTCCACAAACACCTAACAAGTTTGTAAATGAATAGTGTGAGCTTAGGACAGGGACCTAGGTATCATGGTATACAGCCCTATGAAACCCTGCTCACAGAGCCATCAGGGACAGAAACTAAATAAAACATTGGAATCCAGGAGGAGTGCGATGGGAAATCATACAGAAAATATAATGCCAGCAGATCAGTAAGACAATGTTTCACCCTCCTCTGGTCTCCTCTCTGTAGTACTGGGCACCCTTCTCACACAGGATATTGTAGAGCTAGAGGAGTTCAGGGAAGGGCAGTGAGAATGATCAAGGAGAGAGTTTGAAAAGACTGGGATCGTTACATTACAAAGGAGATGAATAAGAGGAATTATGAGAAAAGTCTGAAAAATACTGACTGGAAGGAGAAAGGGAGAACACATGCTCGATCTACTCTCTAACACAAGATCAAGAGGACATTCAATGACACTGAAACATGGCAAATTCAAAACAGATAAAAAAAGAATGCTATATTCACTCGATGCCTAATTAAACGGAGGAACTTTTTGCCACAAAAGGAAGTTGAGATTAGGTGCTAAGGAAGAATCAGGAAGGGTTTGGACATATACAAGGATAGTGATGCTGTCCAGTTACAATAGTTACAGCTAAATGACTATTTTGGAAAGCCGATACAGCCATGTGTTTCAGGACACAACTCAATCTCTAACTGTTGCGCATTAAGGTGACACTCTTCTGCTAGTCAGGTCATCCCCCTGTGGGTTTCTTACACCTTCTACTACAGCACCTGTGGCTCTCACTGTCAGAGAAAGGACACTGGACTAAATGGACCATTGGTCTCATCCATGATGCTGTTCCTATATTGGAAAGGAGCCAAGTTTCCCTCATAGAAACAGACATTCTTATGCAGGTCTATGACTTTGTACTCAAGAGAATGGGCACTAGGGACATAAGTGTTATGGGATTTCGGGCTACAGGCCGGCACCTCGGTTACTTCCCTCGTTTCTTGTGGTGAGACACTTTGTTGCTGGCAACCAGCTTTGTCTGAGGCAAAAGTTACAGGTGTTAACTGACAAGTGTAAGCAGAGACAAGTATCAGGAGCTCACCTGCCAACCCTTCTCATGCCTGAATATCGAAGAAGTTTGCAGATGATGCAACAATTGGGGAGTGATAAATAATGAAGAGGACAGGTCACCAATTCAGAGCAATCTGAACTGATTGGAAAGCTCAGTCAAAGCAGCCAACATGTGTTCTAATATAGCCATGTAGATATCTGCCAAGAATGTAGGCAATGCTCACAGAATGAGGGGATATCAGGGGAAGCCCAATGACTCTGAACTCGATTTGGTGGCATGAATGGGAAATTAATTAAACATGAGGTCCCAGTGTGACCTTGTAGCCAAAAGAGCCTGAGAGGATAATGGGGAAATCAGAAGGAGAGGTAGAGATGTAACCAATAGTAAAAGGTTTTATAGCCATATAAATAGGAAGAAAACAAAGAAAGAAGAAGTGGGACCGCTAAACACTCAGGAGGTTAAGGATAATCTAGGCATGGCTCAATATCTAAACAAATACTTTGCCTCAGTCTTTAATATTAAAGGAACTGGCACATGAAATTGCAAGCCCATTAGCAAATTCTTTTAACAAAGCTCTAAACTGAGGGGTTGGACTATTTGACTGGAGAATAGCTAATATAGTTCCTATTTTTAAGAAAGGGAAAAAAAGTGACCCGGGTAACTACAGGCCTGTTAGTTTGACATCTGTAGTATGCAAGGTCTTGGAAAAAATTTTGAAGGAGAAAGTAGTTAAGGACCTTGAGGTCAATGGCAATTGGGACAAATTACAACATGGTTTTACAAAAGGTAGATTGTGCCAAACCAACCTGATCTCCTTCTTTGAGAAATTAACAGATTTTTTAGATAAAGGAAATGCAGTGGATCTAATCTACCTCGATTTCAGTAAGGCATTTGATACAGTACCACATGGGGAATTATTGGTTCAAGTGGAAAAGATGGGGATCAATATGAAAATTGAGAGGTGGATAAGGAACTGGTTAAAGGGGAGACTACAGCGGGTCATTCCGAAAGGTAAACTGTCAGGTTGGAGGGAGGTCACTAGTGGAGTTCCTCAAGGTTCAGTTTTGGGACCAATTTTATTTAATCTATTTATTACTGACCTTGGCACCAAAAGTGGGAGTGTGCTAATAAAGTTTGCGGATGACACAAAGTTGGGAGGTATTGCCAGTTCAGAAAAGGATCGGGATATCATACAGGAAGATTTGGATGACCTTGTAAACTGGAGTAATAGTAATAGGATGAAATTTAATTGTGAGAAGTGTAAGGTTATGCATGTAGGGATTAATAACAAGAATTTTAGTTATAAGCTGGGGACACATCAGTTGGAAGTAACAGAAGAGGAGAAGGACCTCGGAGTCCTGGCTGATCACAGGATGACTATGAGTCGCCAATGTGATGTGGCCGTGAAAAAAGCTAATGCGGTCTTGGGATGCATTAGGCGAGGTATTTCTAGTAGAGATAAGGAGGAGTTAGTACCGTTATAAAAGGCATTGGTGAGACCTCATTTGGAATACTGTGTGCAGTTCTGGTCTCCCATGTTTAAGAAGGATGAATTCAAACTGGAACAGGTACAAAGAAGGGCCACTAGGATGATCCGAGGAATGGAAAACCTGTCGTATGAAAGGAGACTCAAGGAGCTTGGTTTGTTTACCTTAACCAAAAGAAGGCTGAGGGGAGATATGATTGCTCTCTTTAAATATATCAGAGGGATAAATACCAGGGAGGGAGAGGAATTATTTAAGCTCAGTACCAATGTGGACATAAGAACAAATGGATATAAACTGGCCATCAGGAAGTTTAGACTAGAAATTAGACGAAGGTTTCTAACCATCAGAGGAGTGAAGTTCTGGAACAGCCTTCCAAGGGATGCAGTGGGGGCAAAAGACCTATCTGGCTTCAAGATTAAACTAGATAAGTTTATGGAGGGGATGGTTTGATGGGATAACATGATCTTAGTCAAAGGTCAATTAATTGCCATCAGTGGTAAATAGGACCAATGGTCAATGATGGGATGTTAGAAGTTACTACAGAGAACTTTTTCCTGGGTGTCTGGCTGGTGAGTCTTACCCACATGCTCAGGGTTCAGCTGATCACCATATTTGGGGTCGGGAAGGAATTTTCCTCCAGTGTAGATTGGCAGAGGCCCTGGAGGTTTTTCGCCTTCCTCTGCAGCATGGGGCATGGGTCACTTACTGGAGGAGTCTCTGCATCTTGAAGTCTTTAAACCATGATTTGAGGACTTCAATAGCTGAGACATAGGTGAGAGGATTATTCTTGGAGTGGGTGGGTGAGATTCTGTGGCCTGCATTGTGCAGGAGATCAGACTACATGATCATAATGGTCCCTTCTGACTTTAAAGTCTATGAGTCTATGAGACGTTATTTTACCTGTATATTTGGCACTGGTGCAACTGCAGCTGGAATCCTCTGTCCTGTTCTGGTGCCCATGGTTCAAGATGGATGTTGATACACTGAAGAGGGTTCAGAGAAGAATCACAAGATTTAGTGAAAGAGCAGAAAACCTGTCCTATAGCGATAGACTCAAAGATTTCAATCTGTGTTGTTTAACAAAGTTGGTTAAGTGCTGACTTTATAACAGTGTATAAGTACCTACACAGGGAACCAATATTTAATAATATGTAGGATGACTCCAGTTTAAGTCACTGGAGGCTAATGACTGGTGTAAATAGGGCTATTTATTTAAGTCCCTACATGTGGATTTAGGGTGAACTCCTGCTGTTTTTAGCGCTTTGCCACTGCTCTCAATGTGACGGGATTCACCCCACATTTTTAACTTTTGGCTATAAGATGCAATAATCACAGATTCAGGTCCTGCTACAAGAGCACACTTCTGTAAGGGTGCTGAAAGAATATGAAGGAAACCCCCAGTTTATGTGGCGTTCTGAGACCGGGCATGAAAGATGGGGATTTCAAAACACGTGCACCCTGATTTGGCTCTCAGGGAGGCCAGCGTCAATCTGGAGTGACCCAGTGAAGGTCGAATGCGAGAGCAGAATCTGGCCAGTGTGTGACCCATTTTTATTGTGAATTCCCTGGTAACACAGATACCCACTGCAGAGGCTTTGCCTCCACTTCCTAATAGGGCAACGAAGACACTGAATTGTAAAAATTGATTGAAACAGAGGAAAAACTACTCTGCCCAAAAAAGGAGGCTATTGAGACAGATAGAAGGACACAAGGAACTGATCTTAAAAACAAATATTTGTCTAAACTATCTCCAGTACATATGTAATTTCAACTTTACCAGATAAATCCCTTGGTGTTACTGACAGTACTAAACAAACAGTTCAAGTCACCGTGCTGGTGAATTTCAACCCAGCTGGTTCTTCACTTGTACCCTGGAACCCTTCCTGAGCCCTTAGCAATAACTTCAGTGCAAGAATAGACAACTCACCAAAAACCTGCTCATCAGAGAGAAGATATCTCCTTTCGGCGAAAGGTAGGAAGAGCCCTGAGAATCCAGGTATGAATGTCACAGGTCTGACACTCACCATGCTGGGCAGCTATTTTTATGTTGTCCCTGTACAGTCCCTGCAGACTCTCAATTTGGCCAGGATTCCCAGACAATTCCCTCAGCTCCAGGAGCCGTGGGCTGAGCAGAAAATAGACCCTGGAGAACTACAGCTTGAGATCCTCCCCCGGGAGTGAAGAAATAATTTGCTGATACCAGGGGCTCGACATTGTCAGGGCAAACTGTCTTGCAGACTGTTGTTCAGCCTAGTAATTGACAATGGGGTTTTTATCTCCCTGTAATGTACAGCCATCTGCGGTATGTGTTGGAATGCTGTCATAAGATACGGGACCAAAAATATTTTCAGTTGATCGTAGCTGCATACTGCCCATGAAGTTGTAATGTACAGCGCATTAACCTCCACAAAGTCAATGCCACTCTGTGAAGGCCAAATGAAGTGATCTTTAATTGATTCAAGCTGTAGGGCGTGGAAAAAGCTTTCTTCTCCCAGGATTCTGGTATCAAAGGTATTTTTCCGTATCCCTTTGTGCGGGCTGAAGTGGATATACATCTGCAAGCTCAAACCCTTCTAATATTTCATCTCCTCTCTGCATCATTAAATTTCAATATTGTGTGGATCTTTCAGAAATCTATGCACAAAAGGGGTTGTGCTATCCCAGGGATCTCAAACTCAAATCACCACGAGGGCCACATGAGAACTAGTACATTGGCCCGAGGGCCGCACCACTGAAATCTTTTCATACAATGATACAAAAATATAGTCAAAAATGAAAAAAATGAAGCGCAATATAGTATTCTATTAAAAGTCAATGTATTAATTTTTTAAAAACTGTAATGTAAAGAGGGGTTTTAATAAAATATAAACACTCGGTAACGTTTGGAGCTTGGTTGCCAGTGGAGCTGGTGCCTATGGCTGGGCACAGGAAATAACTCCGTGGGTCCCATGTGGCCCGCGGGCTGCTTTTTTGAGACCCCTGTGCTATCCTGTGTGATAACTAATACAATGGAACTTCTCCACTCACTGTGGTGTTTTACATTCTTATGCCCTGCTGGGGTGAGAACACAGACGTAAAGGAATCAAAGAACTGCTCTATCTGGATCTTTTGGACAGTATACAGCCCACCCCCCACCCCCCCACGTTTGTGTCACAGATGCCTGGGGGCCTAATTTGGGCTCCGGAGAGTGTAAGTGTGATGGATTCTCACCCCTGGGGTGCAGTCTGGGAGCCGTGGGAACTGTTGCACCTCTCTAACCACCCAGCAGGGTTGGCCCTTTTCACACCGCTTTGCTTGGTGATTCAGCTTCTACAGGCCCTGTTATCACCCGACACAACAGCAGATGGCGCCACACACCCACAAATGAGCTACGTGCGCACTTACCTAAGCCACCCAAGTACAAACAGCAGACACCGGGTGTTAGAGGGTTTTCCCTTCATAAAATATCAGGGTTGGAAGGGACATTAGGAGGTCATGTAGTCCAACCCCCTGCTCAAAGCAGGACCAATCCCCAATTTTTTCCCCAGATCCCTAAATGGCCCCCTCAAGAATTGAACTCACAACCCTAGGTTTAGCAGGCCAATGCTCAAACCACTGAACTATCCTTTTCTCTGACTGACTCTATCAAGGTCACTGCTGTCACTGAGGGTGGGCGTGGCTGTAATAATCAAGTGTGTGGCACATGCTGGACTGTTGTTCAGGCGTGCAGCTTACAGGGAACATTGGTCCCCATCCTGGTGGCCATGGTCCCGTTTGGCAGCCCTTGGTGCCACAGTTTGTGTCTGTGTTGTTTGATTGAGGAACGCTGTGTGTGAATTCCTCTCTCCGACACAAATTCCTGAAGTCTTCAAATGTACCTGCTGTGAGGACTGTTAGCAACATTTCCAGGCTTTGTCACACATCAGTCTGCTCCATGGCTTGACATTTTCAGAGGCTTTTTGTGTCAAGTTGGGCAGTGTCAATATTGGAACCTCTGCACCCAGAAACTTCTCTTCAGGTGATTGTCTGGGCCATGTGAAATCCTAGTATGGTGGACAGAGCCCTCCGGGTGTTAACGGCCCAGGTCTGGGAATCTACTATCTGGGTCAAAAAAGATAAAAAGAAACAGGCGTGTGCATGAAAGGTTTAAGCTGGGAGCAAGATGGGGCCACTCCTGGACCATGGCAGCTGCACCAGAAACAGAGTCCAAGGAATCAGTGGAGGCTCCCCAGAGGAACGCTGCCCAGGTGTGTAAGATAGCTAAGGAACCGAAACAAACCAGGGGTGCTCCTCACTCCGGGGTACTCTCGGAGTGTCCTCACTCCGGGGTACTCTCTTCACACTGGACGCTTCTCTGACCGACTAATCACTTCACTAAGTTCAATTCTAATGTATTTTATAAAACAGCAATTAAAAAGAAGAAGAAAAAATGAGAAATGTTCAAGGAAACAAGGAACCTCGGTCTTGTTGCATCGGAAACACCACAGACAGCCATCTCTGGGATGTAAGAAATGTTTCCACGTTGTTCTTCACACATCCCAGTCTTCCTGCCCAGGCCCTGGCTCTAAGTTGTGGCGATACCGCAGGTAAGACATCTGCTCTGTCAGTGCCCACATGCCCTCAGGCTCTAGGAGGGAGAACTATTCTCCCCAACATCTCCTCAACCTTCAGATTCTCATACCCACTTCTTAATCCTTCCTTCAAGGCCCTCCTGTCTAGTGATGTCTGCCTGTGCTGGGCCCTCTGCCCATGGCCCCACCTTGCCCTCCCTAGCTTCTTATTGTGCTTGACTGCTGTGTTACTTGTGGCATGGCCAGCGTCCACTGTCCTGTCACTGTCGCCGCAGCTCCCAGTTGTAGCTCAGAACTGGCTCCCTGTTGGCACAGTTGGTCTGTGCCGACCTAGCTTCCAGGTTTGGTCTGCTCCGCTCCAGCTGCAGAGCCCCACCTTTGCCTCAGCACTTCTGCTCTGACTCCAGCCTGGTTCTGCCTTCTGGGCTGCTTCTCTGGCCCTTGTGTTTCTGGCTGCTGTTCTTCTGCCTCCAGCTCATCTTGAATGATTGCCAAATTTCTACTGCATTGTTAGCCCAAAGTGACTTAAAAACGAACTCAAAAGTAGCTAGAAGTAGCTCAATCTAATACTTGAAATAAAGGTTTTTTTTTTAAAGAACACATTGGCCTAATCATCAAGAGAGAAATGAAAGATTTCATTAGATATCAAGTACAGATTTGATTTTTTTTAGAAAAGCTACTAGCTCCTGCAGAAGTTGGTGCACATTAGCTACAAAACCATGGGCTGAGGGGGTGGGCTAGCTCAGTGGTTTGAGCATTGGCCTGCTAAACCCAGGGTTGTGAGTTCAATCTTTGAAGGGGCCATTTAGGGATCTGGGGCAAAAAATGGGTATTGGTCCTCCCTTTGAGCAGGGGGTTGGACTAGATGACCTCCTATGGTCCCTTCCAACCCTGGTATCCTATGATTTTATGACAATCAAATTCAAAACCAAAATCCCAGTACTGGTATTTGCATCCTGATTGAGGGTTTGGCAGGTGTTTCAAACAAAAAACCGAGAATGATGGTGTGACGGTGCACCCTATAAGGCTTTGCTGAAATATGCTTATGAATGTATATGTGACATAACCAAAATATGTTTTATGCAACTGTCAGGGCTCCCTCCCCACTTTAAACATTAGGGTAAAGACGTGGGGACCCGCATGAAGAGCTCCTAAACTTGTTTCTACCAGCTTAGGTTAAAACCCCCAAGGTACAAAATTTCCTGCACCCTGAGAAATGCTTTTCTCACTGCCACCATTACATGTTTTAAACAGGAATTCAGGAAAGGAACCACTTGACGTTCCCCTTCCCCCCAAAATACCCTCTTAAGCCCGTACACCCCCTTTCCTGGGAAGCTTGAGAACAATCTCCTAACCAATTGGTTACACAGTGATCTAAAAACCCACCACCAGGGTTTTAAAACCATAGAAAACAGTCAGCTTTTTAAAAGAAGGATTTTATTAAAACAAAGAAGGTAAAATCATCTCTGTAAAATCAGGATGGTAACTATTTTACAGGGTACTCAATTTCCAAACTCAGAGGTATTCCACCTCTGGACAAAACTTTAAAGTTACAGAAAAAACAGGAATAACCCCTCCCTCTAACACAGGGAAAGCTCACCAAGCAAAACAAACAAAAACCTACTCGCTATGCTGACTAAACTTACTTTAGAAAAGTGAGGTTTGGTGAGATGATGACTGGTTGAGGAGATTGATTTTCTGCAGGTACTTCTGGTCTCCCAAGATCACTCTGACTCAGACAAAGAGCCACACACACCTTCCCCCCTCCCAAGATTTGAAAGTATCTTGTCCCCTTATTGGTCAGATGCCAGCCAGGTCAGGTGTCAGTCTGGCTACCTGCATTTCTTAACCCTTTACTGGTAAGAGGATTTTATAGCACTGCATCTGACCCTCTCCCCCTTCCCTTTATATTTATGACAGCAACATATCCCATGTAACATACCTCTGTAAAGGTTATGATACACTGGATATATTCATCCTATTTGTATGCATGGGTCTTTTTGTACTCGAAGTTATGAATATTGTCTGTGTACTTGGTTAATTTTAAATAGCCTCAGTGAAGCAGTTGGTCCACTTCCTGAGAAAAGACTATTCTCAGTAAGTGCCCAATAAAGAACCACTTAAGCCAACAATGAACTTGGAGATGCCAATCCACATCTGAGCTTTCCCAGGAATGTGGCTTGGCTGGTGAGGAACTAAGTCATGCATGGACATGTGGCTTGCCCATGTGACCCCAAAACTCCATCTTGGAGCTGGAGTCTACACGGGGGGAGGGAGGGGTGTCCACCCACAATAGAAAGTCTATTTAAACCCCTGGGAGACCCCTCCATTTTGTCTTCAGTTGGCTCAAGAGATAGCCTCTCCACTCCCAAAGATACCTGAAAGAAACTGGAACAAAATACAGTAAGTACAGGGGGTGTGAGTGATTGCTGGACCCAGACTAGAAGGAGCCTAGTTTGTAAAAGGACCCAGACTAGAAGGAGCCTAGTTTGTAAAAGGAAGCTTAGTGAAACTCCTCTGAAGCTGAGGTTTTATTTGTATTCTGTTTTATTACTGTATTAGACATAGAGTGCATGTTCTATTTTATTTTGCTTGATAACTTACTTTGTTCTGTCTGTTACTACTTGGAACCACTTAAATCTTACTTTCTGTATTTAATAAAATTACTTTTTACTTATTAATTAGCCTGGCATATTTATTTGTGGGGGGGGGGGGGAAACAGCTGTGAATATCTCTCTATCAGTATTATAGAGGGCGAACAATCTATGAGCTTACCCTGTATAAACCCCAAATAAAACAGATTTATTTGGGATTTGGACCCCATTGGGAGTTGAGCATCTAAGTGTTAAAGACAGGAACACTTCTTAACCTGAGTTCAATTAAGCCTACATCTATTAGGGGACGTGGTTCAGACTTGGGTCTGGGTTTGCAGCAGGCTAGCGGGTCTGTCTCAAACCGGGCTGGGCACTGAAGTCCCAAGATGCCAGGGCAGGAAGGCAGGGGCAAACGTAGTCCTAGCACACCAGTTGGCAGCCCCAAGGGGGTTTCTGTGACCCAAACTGTATTAAATATAACCCAAAAGTAGCCAAAAACATATGAAGTCTAAAAACAACAATCACATAATAATGTTATTTATTTCTAATGGCATTAGATGACAGAAGCCAATGTCCATATTTTGAGTTGAGTTACTTTATTACTGTTAGTCTCTAAAGGGAAACATTTCATATTTGCTTTCTTTGTTGGGAGTACAAAACTTCTGCTGCTGCTCATATATATCAGCAATGACAAGAGCAATCATTTCTTTCGTTGGTGCAAACTGTTTGCAACAGATTTTTGTCATTGTATACACCTTAATAAGAATATTTTCTAAATGTTCCTCTAGTATCTTGTTGCGCAGTTTTGTTTTAATCAGTTCATCTCAAAAAACAATCATTAAACTGAAGTGTTATATCATAGAATAGAATATCAGGGTTGGAAGGGACCTTAGGAGGTCATCTAGTCCAACCCCCTGCTCAAAGCAGGACCAATCCCCAATTTTTTTGCCCCAGATCCCTAAATGGCCCTCTCAAGGATTGAAATAACAACCCTGGGTTTAGCAGGCCAATGCGCAAACCACTGAGCTATCCCTCCCCGCTAAAAGGTAGCAACAGTAATGAAAGAACAAACAAGCCAAGTTCGCTAAAGTTTTTGTCCTCAGCCGAATCCGTGTGTTTGAGGGTTCAACTTGGGGTTCTCCTGAGCATGAGGCCCGTGAACCAGAGGGAAAACTCTCCATTGCTGCTCCATCCATCCAAGGTCTCCACAAACGAATCGCAAAAATGAGATATCAGCCAATCTAGCTCTTGCCAAGCTGAGCGTAGTAAAAGGATTTAGTACTGCAAGCGATTCAGTCACCTCAACATTTCGTTGCAAAATATATTTCATCTGTTTCAAAAAAAACAATGTGAACTCCTGACATCTACTTTTGACATCTTTGACAACATTAACAATTAGTGTTGGTTTTGAAAGTTCTAGCTGAAAAGCGACCGTAAAGTGGTCAGTAATTTGACTCAACGGTTATTGTCAGAGTTCAATACAGCGGTCCCTTTCTGAAAAATACACGGTTTCACAGCTCTCACCAATAAGCTCTAAAAAAAATTTCCTAAATTCCTGCAGCAGCTTTCCTGTATTATCACTTTCCACCTGTAACATTTGGTTTATTCTCCAGGCTTCCTGAATTACTGGAGATAGAAAAATCATTTAAATTTTACTCACCAGATTGCTGCACATATGAAAAAGAAGTGAAGCACTGTAGTTTCTTTCTTTACCTTTGTCTATCTGAATGCATGGCTTTAGTTCGTCAAGCTGATCAAGAACCCTGTTCACACAGAGACTAATGCAAAGCCACCTTGCTTCATAAAGCCGCAGTAGTCTGGAAGTCAAGGAAAGGCTGTGTGAGGTTGGGGACTGATGGGTGATGCAGAAAGAGACCACGTGATGGTCAGAGAGAGGGAACTATGCAACGGAGAGAGCAGTGCTTGGTGATGGAGTGATAAGACATTAGGAGTGAGGAACTTTTCAGACTGTGAACTTGTACAATGTTTAGCTCGGCCAAACTGGGACAGAGTACCCTTCATTAATGTGGAGATATCCTTTCCTCCTCTTGTCGCAGAGGATTAAAGTCAATGGCCTCAGGCGATCACCTACTGCAAATGTATTTGAGCACTTTGTCACGAAGTTCTTTGGTTTTGACCCCATAAATGATAGGGTTGAGCATGGGGGGGATGAGGAAGAAGAGGTTTGCCAAGATGATGTGAACGTGGGGAGTGATGCGCTGACCGAACCTGTGTGTCAGAGTGGAGAAAAAGAAGAGCGTAAAAGACATCAGCATCACACAGATGTGGGCTGTGCAGGTGTTGAGGGCTTTCTGGTGGGCTGTCTTGGAGGAGATTCTGAGGACGGCCCTGATGATCAGACCGTAGGACAGGGAAACCAGAGACAGATCAAACCCAAGAACTACAAACGCCATCACCAAACCATATGTCCTGTTGACAGTGGAGTCCCCACATGACATCTTCGCCAGAGCTATATGCTCGCAGTACGTGTGGGGAATAATATGGTTGGCGCAGAATGGCTGCCTGCTGAGGAGCAGGGGAAGGGGCAGGATGCAGAGAACAGCTCTTATCAAACCCACAACCCCTAGCTTAGCTATTCGTGCATTGGTGAGGATGGTGGCATATGTCAGAGGGTTACATATGGCAACATAGCGATCGAAGGCCATTGTCATGAGGACGGCTGACTGCATAATAGAAACTGCGTGAAGGAAGAACATCTGGGTGAGGCAGCCACCCACAGTAATGCCTTTCAAATTGAACCAAAATATACACAGTGCCTTCGGCACGACGGAAGTAGATGTGCCGATGTCTGTGAGTGCCAGCATGCAGAGTAGCAAGTACATCGGCTTGTGCAGGGTCTGCTCTTTGCCAATCACAAACAGAAGCATGAAATTTCCAAACAGGCCTATTACGTAGACCATAGAGAAAGGGATGGAAATCCAGATGTGGGCAGCTTCTAGGCCAGGGATGCCCGTCAGGATAAATGTTGAAGGGTCAGAGGTGGTGAGGTTGAAAGCTGCCATGAGGTGGTCAGTGTGTCAGTTGGGCTCAGAAATGCTCAAGGTGCCTGTGAAGGAAGAAAAGCACAGTGAGTGGATTACACACTTTATAGCAAATATTTCATGGTTATAAATAATCTAGAATGGAGGGTGAGCAGTGAGGTGGCAACATTAAAAGATGGCACCAAATTATGTAGATTGTAGTCAAGTCCAGCAAAGTCCTCAAACGGAGCTAATCCAGCCATGTGAATGGCACATGACCTTCAATGTCAATAACTGCAACATGTATGCCCATTGGAGGAAAAAGCTTGAACCCCTCAAACACGTAACAAAGTTGTAATTTTATTGTATGAGCTACCTGGCTGTCATGGTGCACAACCCTATGAAACCCTGCTCACAGAGCAAGCAAGGACAGAAACTAAGCCAAACATTGGAACCCAGGAGGAGTGGGATGGGAAATCATACAGAAAATACAATGCCACGAGATCAGTCAGTCAATGTTTCATCCTCCTCTGGTCTCCTCTGGGAGAATGCATACTCGATCTGCTCTCCAACACAAGATCAAGAGGACGTTCAATTACACTGAAATATGGCAAATTCAAAACAGATAAAAAATAGTGCTTTCTTCACTTGATGCCTAATTAAACTGAGGAACTTGTTGACACAAAAGGAAACTGAGGCCAGGTGCTAATCAGGAAGCGTTTGGACATATACATGGATAGTGAAACTATCTGGTTACAATAGTTACAGCTAAATGAGTATTTTGGAAAGCCTGTACGGCCATGTGTTTCAGGACACAAGCCAATCTCTAGCAGTTAGGCATTCAGATTACACCCTCATGATGCTGAGGTCATCCCTCTGCATCATCCCACTGCTGGGTTTCTTACACCCTTTACTGCAGCACCTATGGCTGTCACTGTAGGAGAGAGGACACTGGGTTAGATGGACCATAGATCTGATCCACAATGCAGTTCCTATATTGGAAAGAAGCCAAGTTTCTCTCATGGAAAAATACATTCTTATGCTGGCCTATGACTTTGTACTCAAGAGAATGGGTACTAGGGACACGAGTTTTGTGGTGTTTTGGGCTACAGGCCGGCACCTCTTTCGCTTCCCTTGTTTCTTTTGGTGAGACACTTTCTTGCAGGTACCCAGGTTTGTCTGAGACATAAGTTACAGGTGTTAACTGACGAGTGTAAGCAGAGACTTGTCAGCAACTCAGCTGCTAGCCCTTCTCATGCCTGAATATCGAAGAAGTTTGGAGATGATGCAACAATTGGAGGGTGGTAAATAATGAAGAGGACAGGTCACCGATTCAGAGCAATCTGGACTGATCGGAAAACTAGGTTGAAGCAACCAACATGTTTTCTAATATAGCCATATAGATATCTACGTCTAGAAACAAAGAATGTAGGTGATTCTCACATGATGGGGGGATATCGTGGGAAACACTATGACTCTGAACTAGATTTGGGGGCATGAAGGGGCAACTAACTAAACATGAGCTCCCAGTGTGACCATGTGGTAAAAAGAGCCTGAGATGATAGCCAGGGGAATCTGAAGGAGAGGTAGGGAAGCTATTTTACCTGAATACTTGGAACTGGTGCAACTTCTGCTGGAATCCTCTGTCCAGTTCTGGTGTCTATGGTTAAAGCTGGATGTTGATACACTGAAGAGGGTTCAGAGAAGAATCACAAGATTTAAAAGAGCAGAAAACCTGCCTTACAGTGACAGACTAAAAAATCTCGATCTGTGTCGTTTTGCAAATATGGCTTAGGGGTGAATTGATAACAGTCTGTAAGTACCTACAAAGGGAACCAATATTTAATAATAGGCTTTTCAGGCTAGCATACAGAGGTGTAACAGGATCCAATGGCTGGAAGTTGAAGTTATAGAAAATCCTGTCTGGAAATAAGGAATAAATTTTTAAATCGTAAGAATAATTAAGCATTGGAACAATTTACCAAGGGTCTGAACATTTTAAAATCAAGGTTGGATGTTTCTCTAATAGATCCGCTTTAGAATTATTTTGGGGAAATTCTGAGGCCTGTGATGTACAAGCCTGTGTTGTACAGACTAGATGATCACTATGATCCCTTCTGGCCTTGCAATCTACACGAGAAATCAATATTCATTAATAGGCTTTTCAGGCTAGCAAACAGAGGTGTAACAGGATCCAATGGCTGGAAGTTGAAGTTATAGAAAATCCTGTCTGGAAATAAGGAATAAATTTTTAAATCGTAAGAATAATTAAGCATTGGAACAATTTACCAAGGGTCTGAACATTTTAAAATCAAGGTTGGATGTTTCTCTAATAGATCCGCTTTAGAATTATTTTGGGGAAATTCTGAGGCCTGTGATGTACAAGCCTGTGTTGTACAGACTAGATGATCACTATGATCCCTTCTGGCCTTGCAATCTACATGAGAAATCAATATTCATTAATAGGCTTTTCAGGCTAGCAAACAGAGGTGTAACAGGATCCAATGGCTGGAAGATGAAGTTATAGAAATTCTGCCTGGAAATGCATTTGAGATTCCAGTAACTCTCCTGTCAGTTCATTTTGATTCAAATGATCTTACCCATCTGTAGATGCCACACGACGACTCCAGTTGAAGTCACTAGCGGCTCATAGCCGGTGCAAATCAGGCTATTTATTTACATCCCAACATGTGGATTGAGGGTGAACTCCTGGCTGTTTTCAGAGCTTTGCCACTGATCTCAATGGGATGAGATTCACCCTGAGCTTTTAACTTTTGACTATAAGCTGCAATAATCACGGATTCGGGTCCTGCTACCGAGAGTCCACTTCTGCAAGGGTGATGAAAGTGTATGAAGGAAATCCCCAGGTTATGTGGCGTTCTGAGACCTGACATGTAAGATGTGTATTCCAAAACACATGGGCCCTCCTTTGGCTCTCAGGGAGGCCAGCGTCAATCTGGAGTGACCCAGTGAAGGTCGAATGCGAAAGCAGAATCTGGCCAGTGTGTGACCCATTTTTGTTGTTAATCCTCTGGTAACACAGATACCCACCAAGGCTTTGTTTACAATTCCTAATAAGGCAGTGAAGTCACTGAATTGTTAACATTGATTGAACCAGAGGAAAAACCACACCGCCCAAAAAAGGAAGCTATTAAGACATATGGAAGGACACAGTAAAAGACAAGGAACTGATCTTAAAAATATTTGTCTAAACTATCTCCAATACATATGTACTTTCAATTTAAGCAGGTAAATCCCTTGGTGTTTCCGAGAATACTAAACAAACAGTTGACGTCGACCTTGCTGGTGAATTCCTGCTCAGATAGTTCTTGACTTGTACCCAGGAACAGTTCCTGAGCCCTTAGCAATGACTTTAGTGCAGGAAAGGCAACTCACCGAAATCCTGCTCATCAGAGAGAAGAAATCTCTTTATGGCGACAGGAAGGAAGAGCTCTAAGAATCAAGGTATGAATCTCACAGGTGTGACACTTGCGACGTTGAGCAGCGATTTTTATTATTCCCCTGTACAGTCCCTGCAGACTCTCAGATTGGCCAGGACTCCCAGACAATTCCCTTGGCTTCAGGAGCAGCAGAAAGAGCAGAAAATAGACCCTGGAGAACTACAGTTTGAGGGCCTCCCCTGGGCATGAAGAAATAATTTGCTAACATGAAGGGCTCAATATTGTCTAGTAAAGTCTCTGGCAGACTGTTGTTCAGCCTAGCAATTGATGATGGTTGTTGTTTTTTCTCTGTATAATGGACAGCCATCTGCACTAGGTGTGGGAATACTGTCACAAGAAATGGGACCAAAAATCTTTTTCAAATGATGGTAGCAGCATACCGCTGCAAACAGCTCATGGTTTGTAATGTCCAGTGCATTAACCTCTACAAAGTGAATGCCACTCTTTGAAGGCCAAATGAAGAGATCCTTAATTGATGCAAGCTGTAGGACGTGGAAAAGGCTTTCTTCTCCCAGGATTCTGGTATCAAAGGTATTTGCCAGTATCCCTTTATGAGGTCTAAAGCGGATATACTTCTGGTAGCTCAAACCTTTCTAATATTTCACTCCCTCTCTGCATTGGGAAATCATCAAATTTCAATATGGTGTTGATCTTTCAGCAATCGATGCCGAAAAGGGGTTGTGCTATCCTGTGTCAGAATTAGTACAATGAGACTTTTCCACTCACTGTTGTATTTTACGTTTTTATGTCCTGCTGGGGTGAGAACACAGGGGTAAAGGAATCAAACAACTGCTATATCTGGATCTTTTGTACTGGATACAGTCCCTGCTGCACGCTTGCGTCACAGGTGCCTGGGGGCGTAATTTTGGATCCTGAAGGTATAAGTGTGATGGGTTATCAGCCCCGGGGTTGAGTCTGGGAGCCGTGGAAACTTCTGAGACCTTCTAACAACCCAGCAGGGCTGGCCCTTTTCCACACTGCTTTGCTGGTGATTCGGGCTCTCCAGACCCTGTTATCACCCAACATGATAGCAGATGGCCCCACACACCCAAAGTGAGCTACCCGAGCGCTTACTTAAGCCATCAAATTTCAATCAGCAGACACCTGGTGTTAGAGGGTTTTTCCTTCACTCTCTCCCTTTCGCTGACTGAATCTACCAAGGTAAACACAAGTGGTCGTGGCTACGGATGGGCGTGGCTGTACTAATCAAGTGTGTGGCCCTTGATGGACTGATGTGCAGGAGCACAGCTTAGAGGGAACATTGACTCCATCCTGGTGGCCATGGTCTCGTTTAGCAGCCCTTGGTGATACACTTTGTGTTTTTGATTGTGGATCCTGGGGCCAGATCAATCCAATGGCTCTCTCCTGCTGGGATAGTCCAAACAGCAAATAAAGGGGATCAATCAAGCCTAGCATTCATATGAGAGATGAATGCTTCCCTCTCTGGCTGTCCCTACAGCAGGCCCTCCCTTCCCATGATATTCTATGATTCTATAATTCCCTGAGGGAGGGATCGTTGGGCAGTTAGAGAAGATTAGGGATGGAAGAGACCTCAGTACGTCATCTAGTCCAACCTCCTGTTCAAAGCAGGACCAACCCCAACCAAATCATCCCCGCCAGGGCTTAGTCAAGCTGGGCCTTAAAAACCTCTAAGGATGGAGATTCCACCACCTCCCTAGGTAACCCATTCCAGTGCTTCACCACCCTACTAGTGAAATAATTGTTCAGGGGGCTCAGCTCATCTCCCCTAGAGCTGCCGGTAGCAGATCTGCTCTCTTCCCTGGTCTGCCATAAAAGAAGCTGCTCCCCAGTATTTTTGCCTTCCTTAAGCACTTCTCTTCAGACTTGATTTCTTTGCCCCGTTTGCCTGATAATTTATTTGCTGAATCTTTGACTTCTTTAACCTCATTTTCAAACGTAGCTACAAGTTCAATGACTTTCTGAAGTAATGCTGCTGCATTGTGTGTGTCTGTGTCTTGGGATTGTAGCACTTTTGGAACAGCATTTACCGTTTCCAGAATCTTTCTTTGGAGCCCAATGAGAACAACAAAACTCAAATTTGCCATTAATTTCTTTAAGGCTGAAGGCTCGTAAACTTCATCGGCCCTTTTACTCGGGAGAATTATTTCTGTGGGTGCCTTCATTATGTTTAAATATTGAATCTGAGAGGAAGGAGGGATTCGTACTGGTTGTTGATCAACTGTGTAGTCAATTGCTTGACCAAGCTTTCATTGGTTATGAAATATGTTCAAGAGATCAAATAAACAATGTCATTTTTACCGCTCTAAACCCATAATAAATTAGTACAGGAAAAAGGTTTTGTACAATACCAGTCTCTGGGAAGCCTCCTCATGCAGTGATGTTATTACATTCACCTTACGCAGAAAGTGTGTTCCCCAAAGTTACACATTTCAGCTTTTTTCATTCATATGAAGGTTTCACAAGTTACACAGAATCCAGTTTGTCCCATTCCCTACTGTATGCGGGGCAATGATCCTGCTGTTGTGGGAAACTTTCCTGGCTTCTGCACTACCCAGGAGAATCGGCTAGTGAAAGGGTTTGAGTCCCCACTCCCACTCTCTTTACTCAGAGACCTGCCTTGCCTCAAGGACTCCCCTTTCATTCTCCTGTGTGGCAGAGTCCTCATAATGGTGACATGGCTGGGCCCAGGATTCCTGGCAGGCTGAACCCTCCGCCTCATCATGGTCACTTAGGACCAGTGCTAGGGTGGCCCCACTCCAGGGTGACCTCTTCAGACCAAATGCTTCCATGACTCTCTGAACACTACATTAAGTTCAAACCAAATATAATTGACTAAAGGGTAATTGTTTAAAAAAAAGAAAAAATGAGAAATGTTCAAGAAACAAGGAAAACCACTCTGTGGGCAAGTGGAACACCATAAACAGCTGATTCCGGGATGTAAGAAATGTTCCCAGTTTGTTCCTCACATGTCCCATGCCTCCTATCCAGGCCATGGCTGCTCTGTGTGATACCAAAAGCAAGGCACTCCCTCAGGTTCTAGGTTGCAGTACTCTTCTCCCCAGCATCTGTCCTTCCATCAGATACATGTACACCCTTCTGCCTCTTGGGCTGCTTCTCTGCCCCTTATGTTTCTGGCTGCTGCTGCTCTGCCTCGAGTTCAGCTTGAAAGATTGCCAGATTTCTACTGCATTATTAGCCCAAAGACATTTAAAAACTCACACAAAAGTAGCTCAATCTATTTCTTGAAACAAAGGTTGCTTTTTTTTTTTAATCAATACATTGGCCTATACATCAAGGAAGAAATGGAAGATTTCATTAGGTATATACTACAAATATGGTGGTTTTTTTAGAAAAAAAACAATTACAATCCCCAACAGGAGTTGGTGCACATTAGCAACAAAGCTATGAGATGACAATCGAATTCAAAATCAAAACCCTAGTACTGCTACTAGAATCCCGATTGAGGGTTGGCAGGTGTTTCAAACAAAAAACAGAAAATGGTGGTATTAAAATAACCCAAAAGTAACCCAAAACATATGTAGTGTAAAAACAACAATCACATTATGATGTTATTTTTTTCCAATGGCATTCAATGATGGCAGTCAATGTCCATATTTTAAATGGAATTCATTTGTTGCTGCTAATCTCTAAAAGGCAACATTTCATCCTCGCGATCTTCATTGGGAGTAGAATGCTCCTCCTGCTGCTCATACATCAGCAGTGACCAGTGCAATTGTTTCTTTCTCTGGTGCAAACTGTTCACAACAGATTTTGTGTCATTGTATATATGCCCTAATAAGAATGTTTTCTAAAAGTTTCTCTTGCATCTGCTTGCACAATTTTGTTTTTATCATGTTCATCTCCTCGAACCATCATTCAACTCCAGCATTGCTAAAAGGTAGCGACAGTAATGAAAGAGCAAACAAGCCAAGTTCACTAAAGATTTTCTCCTCAGCACAATGTATGTGTTCGAGAATTTCAACCCCAAACTGTTCAACTTGGTTTTCCTGAGCATGAGGCCAGTGAACCTCCATTGCTGCTCCAACTGTCCAAGGTCTCCACAAACCAATGGCAAACATGAGATATCAGCCAAATTAGGTCGTGCTGAGCTGAGCGCAATAGAAGGACTTAATAGTGCAAGCGATTCGATCACCTCGACATTTGGTGCTTGACATCTGTTTCACCTGTTTCAAAAACTCCAACATGAAATCTCGACACCTATTTTGGCATCTTCAGCAACGTGAATTGTTAGTATCTGTTTTGAGATTTCCAACTGGAAAGCAGCTCAATGGTTTTGGTCATAGTTTAATACAGCAGTCCCGTTCTCAAAAATACACGGTTTCACAACTCTCACCAATAAGCTCTAGAGGAATGTCCTCCATTCCTGAAGAAGCTTTCCCGTATTATCACTTCCCAATTGAAATATCTGGTTTATCCTCCAGGCTTCCTGAATTACTGAACCTAGCAAAATCAAGTACATTTTACTCACCGGATCTCTGCACGTATGAAAAAAAAAGTTCATCATTGTTGTTTCTTTCTTTGTCTTTGGCTATGTAAAAGAGTAGTTTTAGTTCGTCAAACTGATCAAGAATCCTGTTTGCACAGGGATTGATGCAAAACCACCCTGTGCCAGAAAGCTGCAGTATCTTCTGATAGTCTGAAAGTCATGGAAAGGCCGAGTGGCAGGGTGGATCCGGGACTGATGGGTGATGCTCAAAAGAGATCAGGTGATGGTCAGAGAGAGGGAACTCAGCAATGGAGAGAGCAGTGCTTGGTCATGGAGTGATAAGACGTTAGGTGTGAAGAATTTCTCATATGTGAACTTCCACAAAGGTGAGTTCAGCCAAACTAGGAGAGAGCACCCATGAATAACAAGGAGATATCCTTTCCCCCTCTTTAGTCAGGAAGGTTTAAAGTCAATGGCCCCTGAGAAAGTACATTCTGCAAGTACATTTGATGACTTTCTCACAAAGTTCTTTGTTTTTGACCCCGTAAATGATAGGGTTGAGCATGGTAGGGAGGAGGAAATAGAGGTTGGCCAAGATAATATGAATGTGGGGAGCGATGCCTTGACCGAATCTATGTGTCAGAGTGGAAAAGAAGAAGGGAGGATAAGACATCAGCATCACACAGATGTGGGCTGTACAGGTGTTGAGGGCTTTCTGGTGGGCTTGCTTGGAGGAGATTCTGAGGACAGCCCTGATGATCAGACCATAGGACAGGGCAATGAGCATCAAGTCTAATCCTAAGACTACAAATGCTAACACCACACCATACATCCTATTGACTGTGATGTCCCCACACGACATCTTCACCACAGCCATGTGCTCACAATACGTATGGGGGATAATGCGGTTGGCACAGAATGGCTGCCTGCTCAGGAGCAGGGGCAGGGGCAGAAGGAAAAGAACAGCTCTTATCAAACCCACAAGCCCTAATTTAGCTATTCGTGCATTGGTGAGGATAGTGCCATATCTCAGAGGGTTACATATGGCAACGTAGCGGTCAAAGGCCATTGTCACGAGGACGGCTGACTGCATAATAGAAACTGAGTGAAGGAAGAACATCTGGGTGAGGCAGCCACCCACAGTAATGCCTTTCAAATTGAACCAAAATATACACAGTGCCTTGGGCACGACGGAGGTAGAGGTGCCGATGTCTGTGACTGCCAGCATGCAGAGCAGCAGGTACATCGGCTTGTGCAGGGTCCGCTCTTTGCCAATCACAAACAGAAGCATGAAATTTCCAAACAGGCCTATTACGTAGACCATAGAGAAAGGGATGGAAATCCAGATGTGAGCAGCTTCCAGACCAGGGATGCCCATTAAGATGAATGTTGAAGGGTCAGAGGGGGTGAGGTTGAAATCTGCCATGAGGTGATCAATGCGTTGATCAGGCTCAGAAATAATCAAGGTCCTGTGAAGGGAGAGAAGCACAGTGAGGGGGTCACACAATTTATAACAATGATAACAAATATTTATATTTGATTGTTATTAACAATCTAGAATGCGGGGGGCTGGGGGAGACAGTGAGGTGGCAACTTTTGCAGATGGAAACAGATTATTTAGGTCATAGTCAAGTCCAGAGAAGGACTCAGAGGGAGCTAACCCAGCCAGGTGAATGACAGGTGACCTTCAATGTTAATAATTGAAATGCATATGCCCATTGGAGGGAAAAGCTTGAACTCCTCAAACACCTAACAAGGTTGTAATTAAACTGTATGAGCACCAGACAGGGATGTGGGTGTGATGCACAGACTTGTGAAACCCTTCTCACAGTGTAAGCAGGGACAGAAACTAAGCAAAACATTGGGATCCAGGAGGAGTGGGATGGGAAATCATACAGAAAATACAATGCCATGAGATCAGTAAGTCAATGTTTCACCTTTCCCTGGGCTCCTCTGTTTAGTACTGAGCACCCTTCTCACCCAGGATATTGGAGAACTACAGGGGTTCAGGGAATGATCAAGAGAGAGGTTGAAAAGACTGTGATTGTTACCTTACAAAGGAGGTGAATATGAGGAGATATGAGAAAAGTCTACTCTCCAACACAAGATCAAGAAGACATTCATTACACTGAAACATGGCAAATTCAAAACAGATTTTAAAAAGAATGCTTTCTTCACTTGATACCTAATTAGACCAAAGAACTCATTGTCACAAGACATAATTGGGTTCATGAGCTAAGCACGGATCAGGAAGTGTTTGGGCATTTACATGGATAGTGAGACTATCCAGTTACAACGGTTACAGTGAAATAAATGTTTTGGAAAGCTTGTATGCCAATGTGTTTCAGGGAAAAGCCAATCACTAGCTGTTAGGCATTAGGGTGACAACCTCATGATGGTCAAGTTCTCCCCTTATCTACCCACTGTTGGGTTTCATACACCTTGTACTGTCAGAGAGACGACACTGGACTAGATGTACCATAGGTCTGATCCATGATGCAGTTCCTTTGTTGAAAAGGAGCCAACTTTCCCTCATGGAAACAGACATTATCATGCTGGGCTATAACTGTGTGCTCCAGGTGACAGATGCTACCTGACAAGTGTGAGGAGCAATGTGTCAGCAGCAAACATGCTAACTCATCAGGTGTTAATTGACAAGTGTAAGCAGAGACATGAGTCAGCAACTCCAGTGCTTACCCTTCTCCTGTCTGAATATTGATGAAGTTTGCTGATGACACAAAAAATAGGGGATGGTAAATAATGAAGAGGACAGGTCACTGATTCAGAGCAATCTGGGTTGATTGTCAAACTGGGTCAAAGCACCCAGTATATGTTCTAATATTAGATATCTACTGTGACGGTATACCCCATAAAGCTTTATGGGGAGAGGCTTATAAATGTATATATGTAACTAGAATATGTTTTATGCTACATGTGCCATGTAACATGTCTCTGTGAAAGTTATGACCTACTGAATTTATTCCTTCTGTTTGTATGCATGTATCATTCTTGTAGTTGGAGTTATGAAGATTGGTTGAAGGCGGATGAGGTGGACGAGGCTTTCTTCCAGCAACTAACAGAAGTTACTAGATCACAGGCCCTGGTTCTCATGGGTGACTTTAATCACCCCGACATCTGCTGGGAGAGCAATACAGCGGTCCACAGACAATCCAGGAAGTTTTTGGAAAGTGTAGGGGACAATTTCCTGGTGCAAGTGCTGGAGGAACCAACTAGGGGAAAAGCTCTTCTTGACCTGCTGCTCACAAACAGGGAAGAAATAGTAGAGGAAGCAATAGTGGATGGGAACCTGGGAGGCAGTGACCATGAGATGGTCAAGTTCAGGATCCTGACACAAGGAAGAAAGGAGAACAGTAGAATACAGAGCCTGGACTTCAGAAAAGCAGACTTTGACTCCCTCAGGGAACTGATGGGCAAGGTCCCCTGGGAGAATAACATGAGGGGGAAAGGAGTCGAGGAAAGCTGGCTGTATTTTAAAGAAACCTTATTGAGGTTGCAGGAACAAACCATCCCGATGTGTAGAAAGAAAAGTAAATATGGCAGGCGACCAGCTTGGCTTAACAGTGAAATCCTTGCTCGTCTTAAACACAAAAAAGCAGCTTACAAGAAGTGGAAGATTGGACAAATGACCAGGGAGGAGTATAAAAATATTGTTCAGGCATGCAGGAGTGAAATTAGGAAGGCCAAATCACACTTGGAGTTGCAGCTAGCTGGAGATGTTAGGAGTAACAAGAAGGGTTTCTTCAGGTATGTTAGCAACAAGAAGAAAGTCAAGGAACGTGTGGGCCCCTTGCTGAATGAGGGAGGGAACCTTGTGACAGAGGATGTGGAGAAAGCTAGTGTACTCAATGCTTTTTTTGCCTCTGTCTTCACAGACAAGGGCAGCTCCCAGATGGCTGCACTCCGCAGCACGGTATGGGGAGGAGGTGACCAGCCCTCTGTGGAGAAAGAAGTAGTTCGGGACTATTTAGAAAAGCTGGACGAACACAAGTCCATGGGGCCGGATGCACTGCATCCGAGGGTACTAAAGGAGTTGGCCGATGTGATTACAGAGCCATTGGCCATTATCTTTGACAAATCATGGCAATCGGGGGAGGTCCCGGATGACTGGAAAAAAGCTAATGTAGTGCCCATCTTTAAAAAAGGGAAGAAGGAAGATCCGGGGAACTACAGGCCAGTCAGTCTCACCTCAATCCCTGGAAAAATCATGGAACAGGTCCTCAAGGAATCAATTTTGAACCACTTAAAGGAGGGGAAAGTGATCAGAAACAGTCAGCATGGATTCACCAAGGGCAAGTCATGCCTGACTAACCTAATTGCCTTCTATGATGAGATAACTGGCTCTGTGGATGAGGGGAAAGCAGTGGATGTGCTATTTCTTGACTTTAGCAAAGCTTTTGATACAGTCTCGCACAGCGTTCTTGCCAGCAAGTTAAAGAAGTATGGGCTGGATGAATGGACGGTAAGGTGGATAGAAAACTGGCTGGATGGTCGTGCTCAACGGGTAGTGATCAATGGCTCCTTGTCTAGTTGGCAGCCGGTATCAAGTGGAGTGCCCCAAGGGTCGGTGCTGGGGCCGGTTTTGTTCAATATCTTCATCAACGACCTGGAGGATGGTGTGGACTGCACCCTTAGCAAGTTTGCAGATGACACTAAACTGGGAGGAGTGGTTGATACGCTGGAGGGTAGGGATAGGATACAGAGGGACCTAGACAAATTAGAGGATTGGGCCAAAAGAAATCTGATGAGGTTCAACAAGGACAAGTGCAGAGTCCTGCACTTAGGACGGAAGAATCCCATGCACTGCTACAGACTAGGGACCGAATGGCTGGGCAGCAGTTCTGCAGAAAAGGACCTAGGGGTTACAGTGGACGAAAAGCTGAATATGAGTCAACAGTGTGCCCTTGTTGCCAAGAAGGCTAACGGCATTTTGGGCTGTATAAGTAGGGGCATTTCCAGCAGATCGAGGGACGTGATTATTCCCCTCTATTCGGCACTGGTGAGGCCTCATTTGGAGTACTGTGTCCAGTTTTGGGCCCCACACTACAAGAAGGATGTGGATAAATTGGAAAGAGTCCAACGGAGGGCAACAAAAATGATTAGGGGGCTGGAGCACATGACTTATGAGGAGAGGCTGAGGGAACTGGGATTGTTTAGCCTGCAGAAGAGAAGAGTGAGGGGGGATTTGATAGCTGCTTTCAACTACCTAAAAGGGGGTTCCAAAGAGGATGGATCTAGACTGTTCTCAGTGGTAGAAGATGACAGAACAAGGAGTAATGGTCTCAAGTTGCAGAGGGGGAGGTTTAGGTTGGATATTAGGAAAAACTTTTTCACTAGTAGGGTGGTGAAGCACTGGAATGGGTTACCTAGGGAGGTGGTGGAATCTCCTTCCTTAGAGGTTTTTAAGGTCAGGCTTGACAAAGCCCTGGCTGGGATGATCTAGTTGGGGTTGGTCCTGCTTTGAGCAGGGGGTTGGACTAGATGACCTCCTGAGGTCCCTTCCAACCATGAGATTCTATGATTCTATGATTCTATGATTTGCTGGTTTTGTACATAGCCTTTGTAAGTGCATGGGATCATGTTTGGAGGAAAGAATGTGCCTGTTAAGTACGAGCACTTAACAGACAAAAGAAGTGGCAGACCCCAATCCACATCGGGGCCTGGTCAAGAATGCAACTGGTTGGACTGGTTACCGAGGGGTGCATGGACATGTGACTTGCCCATGTGATCCCAAAACTCCATGACAACTGGATCCTACACAGGGAGTGGGGGAAAAGACTATAAAAGCCCTTGGAAGACCCTTCCATTTTGTCTTCAGCTGGCTAAAGAAAGAAGCTCTCCACCCCCCAATGACATACCTGAAAGAGACTGAACAAAGGACAGAGACAATAGGGGGTGTGAGTGACTGCTGGACCCAGGCTAGAAGCTTTACAGCCTGTGAAAGAAAGAAAGCTGGAGCCGGTGAGGTTTTGATATCTGTGTGAAGTTTGATTAGACATAGACCTGCATGTTTTATTTTATTTTACTGAGTAATTCAATTTGTTCTGTCTGTCACTACTTGGAATCACCTAAATCCTACTTTCTGTACTTATTAAAATCACTTTTTACTCATTAAGTTCCCTGGTGTACGAGTTGGTACCCGGGGAGGGGGGGGGGGCAAACAGTTGTGCATATCTTTCTATCTTTGAAATAGAAGGCAAACTATTTATGAGTTTGCCCTGTATAAGCTTTATACAGGATAAAACGGATTTATTAAGTGGACTTGGTTCGAACCTGGGTCTGTGTTTGCAGCAGATCAGTGGAATCTGGCTCAAAACAGACAGGATTCATGAGTCCCAAGCTGGAAAAGGCCTGGAAACAGGGGCAGAAGTAGCCTTGGCACACCAGGTGGCAGCACCAAGCAGGTCTCTGTGACCCCAAACCGTCACATCTACATCTAGGAGCAAAGAATGTTGGCAAAGCTCACACAGTGGAAAGCGCAATGACTCTGAACTAGATTAGGGGGTGTCAGGTTTCCCTCCCCACTCTGAACTCTGGGGGCACAGATGTGGGGACCCGCATGAAAGACACCCTAAGCTTATTTCTACCAGCTTACGTTAAAAACTTCCCCAAGGCACAAATCCTTTCCTTGTCCTTGGACGGTATTGCTGCCACCACCAAGTGATTTAGACAAAAATTCAGGAAACGGGTCACTTGGAGTCCCTGTTTCCCCAAAATATTCCCCCAAGCCCCTTCATCCCCTTTCCTGGCGGGGGGGGGGCTTGAGAATAATATACTAACCAATTGGTTACAATGTGAGCACAGGCCAAACCCCTTGGTTTCTAGGACACTGAAAATCAATCAGGTTCTTTAAAAAATAATTTTATTTATAAAAATGTAAGAGAATCACACCTGCCAAATCAGGATGGAAGATAACTTTACAGGTTAAATAAAAAGATTTTAAACACAGAGGATTCCCCTCTGACTCTGCTTCCCAGATACAAAACAGGAATGAAATTATCTCTTAGCATAGGGAAAATTCACAAGCTAAAACATCATCTAACATGTTTCCTTGCCCTTACTTACAATTTTCGTAATAATAAATGGATTATTTCAGATATCTTTTCAGGAGATGTTTTACCTGCCTGGTATCTCTCTCCATCCAGAGAGGGAACAACAAAGAGAGCACAAACAAAATCTCTCCCCTGCCCCAGATTTGAAAGTATGATCTTTCCTTCTGGTCAGGTGCCAGCTAGGTGATTTGAGCTTCTTAACCGCTTACAAGTCAAGATTCAGTACAGCTACCCAGGAGGTATTTTATGAGCTCCCAATGTGGCCATCTGGCCAAAAGAGCCTGAGATGACAACCAGGGGAATCTGAAGGAGAGGCGGAGAAGTTATTTTACCTGTATATTTGGCACTGGAGTGACAGCAGCTGCAATCCACTGTCTAGTTCTGGTGCCCATGGTTAAAGATGGATTTTGATACACTGAAGAGAGTTCAGAGAAGAATCAGAAGAATTAATAAAAGAGCAGAAAATCTGCCGTACAGTGATAGACTCAAAGACCTCAATCTGTGTAGTTTAAAAAAGATGGTTAAGGGGTGATTGATAACAGCCTGTAAGCACCTACACAAGGTGCAGTGTCACACAAAGATCAATGGTTCTTTCCACCGGCGAAATGCCCGAAGTTACATAACAACAGTTGGATTGAAAAGGGAGTAAAGGTTGTGACACCCAGGCTGCAGTTCTGTGGCTTGCCAGGGCAGGTTCCCACCCCACACAACTTCCATCCCTGCCACACAGAGATACCCCTCGCTCAGGTGCCAGACCCCACAGTGACAGCTCCCAGACAGGGAGCTCCCAGAAATACCTCCTCAGATGAGGTTAAACTCAGTGTCTGCCTGCACCAGGGAAAAGGGGGAGATCAGCCTGAACTGCCTTTCTGGGGGTGAAGGGAACCCCAGCAGCAGCTCAGCCTGTTCAGGGAAGGACAGAGGGACAGACCCGGTGGAAGGGAGAGATGACGTGGAGATTAAAAGGACCCAGCGTGAGTAACTCTTCCTCAAAATGACACAAAGCTTTAACATATTGCAGCCCCTTGGAAACCCAGACACACCATCCTGAGGCTGCTTTTCTGTGTTGGTTATTGCTGATGTTGCCAAGAGCTTGTAGTGTGGCTGCTCACGGGACGAGGGATGGTTTAGATGGCGTACGGTGTTGCTCATGGATGGGTAAGGAATGGTGTCCCTAGCCTCTGTTTGTCAGACGGTGGAGATGGATGGCAGGAGAGAGATCACTTGATCCTTACCTGTTAGGTTCACTCCCTCTGGGGCACCTGGCATTGGCCACTGTCGGTAGATAGGATACTGGGCTGGATGGACCTGTGGTCTGACCCAGTATGGCCATTCTTATGTTCTTATGGGATGAGGGATTGTATGAATGGTGGACGGTGTCAGAGACCATCTACTAAAGTGTGGTCCACATTCTGTTCCAGTGTGAGACACCCCCTCCAACCCTCAGCAGGCCTCGTTATGCATCTTTGGTCTGTGCATTAGGCAGGATGTCCACTCCATATTTCGCTTGGTTTCAGCACTCTGTGCCATTGTGATCTGGATACAAAATGCCCCCTGTCCCCGCCCCCACATACACACACTGTGTGTTCCTGGACCTCCCTGCTCAGATTTTCAACCCCACATGGTTTCTTCTACGCCAGAAACATACTTTTATTTTTACTGCCTTTTAGTACTTCTCAACCACTCCAGAGCCAGAGATGCCGGGGGACAGAGAGAGCATATTCCTCACCGTCCTTGAAAAAAATCTTTATTGTAATAGATCTGAACCTCTAAGCCTGTGAGTTTGAGATTTCAGTAACTCTCCTGTCAGTTCATTTTGGTTCAGACAAGCTCACCCATTCTTATAGGCCACGGTACAACTCCAGTTGAAGTCACTGAAGGCTAATGACCGGTGTAAATCAGGCCATTTATTTAAATCCCTGCACGTGAATTTAGGGTGAACTCCTGGTTGTTTTCAGAGCTTTGCCATTTATCTCAATGGGACCAGATCCACTCTGAGTTTTTAACTTTCGTCTACAAGCAGCAGAAATCACAAGTTCGGGTCCTGTGACCCTAACATTCCTCTGTAAGGGTGCTGAAAGAGTCTAAAGGAAACCCCCAGTTCATGTGGCATTCATAGATCAGGCATCAAAGATGGGGATTCCAAAACAAGCAGGCCCTGATTTGGCTCTCAGGGAGGCCAGGGTCACTCTAGAGAGATCCAGTGAAGGTCAAATGTGAGAGCAGACTCTGGTCAGTGTGTGACCCATTCTTCTTGTGAAACCTCTGGTAACACAGATACCCACTGCAGAGGCTTTGGCTGCACTTCCTAACAGGGCAGTGAAGTGAAGTTGCTGAACTGGAAAAATTGAGTGAACCAGAGAAAAACCACACTGCCCAAAAAAGGGAGCTATTCAGACAGATAGAGGGACACAGTAAGGAACAAGGAACTGTTCTTAAAAACAAATATATGGCTAAACTATTTCCAGTATATTCATAGTTAAAATTTTATCAGGTACATCCCTGGGTGTTTCTAACAATATTAAACAGTTCACGTCACCATGCTGCTGAATTCCTGCCCCGATGGTTCTTGAGTCTAACCCTGGAACCCTTCCTGAGCCCTTACCTGTTAGGTTCACTCCCTCTGGGGCACCTGGCATTGGCCACTGTCGGTAGATAGGATACTGGGCTGGATGGACCTGTGGTCTGACCCAGTATGGCCATTCTTATGTTCTTATGGGATGAGGGATTGTATGAATGGTGGACGGTGTCAGAGACCATCTACTAAAGTGTGGTCCACATTCTGTTCCAGTGTGAGACACCCCCTCCAACCCTCAGCAGGCCTCGTTATGCATCTTTGGTCTGTGCATTAGGCAGGATGTCCACTCCAAAATTTTAATGAAGAAACAGGCAACTCACCGTAATCCCGCTCAGCAGGGGAAGAAATCTTCCTACTGCAACAGGAAGGCAGAGCCCGGAGAATCAGTGTATGAATCTCAAATGTCTGATGTTTGACATGCTGGGCAGCGACTTTTATGATCCCCCTGTACAGTCCCTGCAGATTCTTTGGTTTGCCAGGACTCCCAGACAATTCCCTCGGCTCCATGAGCAGTGGGATGAGCAGAAAATAGACCCTGGAGAACTTCCGCTGGAGAGCCTCCCCCGGGAGTCAAGAAACGATTTACTGATACCAGGGGCTCAAGATTTTCAGGGCAAACTGAGTCTTGCGCACTGTTGTTCAGCCTAGCAACTGACAATATTTTTTTTTCTGTGTATAAGGTACTGCCAGCTGCACTCTGCGTGGGAATACTGCCGCAAGACACGGACCAAAAACCATTGTCAATGATTGTAGCAGTGTAGTGCTGCATGCTGCCCATGCAGTCGCAATATATAGTGCATGAGCCTCTGCAAAGTCAGTGCCACTCTGTGCAGGACAAACAAAGTGATCCTTAATCGATGGAAGCCATAGGGCATGGAAAAGGCTTTCTTCTCCCAGAATACTAGCATCAAAGGGATTTGTCAATGTCCCTTTGTGAGGTCTAAAATGGCTATAGATCTGGAAGCTCCAACCCTTCTAATATTCCGTCTCCTCTCTGCAATGGGTAATCATAACATTTCAATATTGGGTTGATCTTTCAGAAGTTGATGCAGAAAAGGGGTTGTGCTGTCCTGTGTCAGAATTAGTACAATGGGACTTCTCCACTCACTGTGGTGTGTTACGTTGTTATGCCCTGCTGGGGTGAGAACGCAAGGGTAAAGGAATCGAACAGCTGCTATATCTGGATCTTTTGGACTGGATACAGTCCCTGCCCTTCGCTTGCATCACAGGTGCCTGGGGACCTAATTTGGGCTCTGGAGGGTATGAGTGTGATGGGTTGTCACCCTTAGGGTGCAGTCTGGGAGCTGTGGAAACTGTTGTCTCCCTCTAATCACCCACTTGGGCTGGCCCTTTTCCACACCACTTTGCTGGTGATTCAGCCTCTCCAGGCCCTGTTGTCACCCAACTTAACAACACACCCAATGGCGCCACACACCCAAACTGATCTACCCGAGGGCTTACATAAGCCACCCAAGTACAAACAGCACACACCGGGTGTTAGAAGGCTTTCCCTTCACCCTGTTGCTTTCTCTGACTGAATCTACCAAGGTAAACACAAATCGCCGTGGCTGCAGATGTGCACGCTGTCATAATCAAGTGTGTGGCACTTGATGGACTGTTGTGCAGGCGTGCAGCATAGAGGGAACATTGACCCCATCCTGGTGGCTATGGTCCTGTTTAGGAGCCCCTGGTGCCACGGTTTGTTCCTGTGTTGTTTGATTGCGGAACGCTGTGTGTGGATTGCTCTCTCAGACACAAATCCCAGAAGTCTTTAAATGTCCCTGCTGCAAAGACTATTACTAGCAACATTTCCAGACTTTGTCACACTTCAGTCTGCTCCGTGGCATCCGTCTGCTCGGTGGCCTCACATCTTTCGAGACTTTTTATATCAACTTGGGCAGTGTCAACATGGGAATCTCTGAGGCCTCAAGGGATGATCTGGGCCATTTGTAATCCCACAGAGGTGGTCATAGCCCTTTGGGTCATAACTGCCCAGGACTGGGAACCTTCTATTTGGGACTGTGGTGAATGGGGGAGGGACACCATTTTCTGTATGTTCCAGCCATTCCGTTAGCTAGAATCTTTCTCAGGAGTTGTTCACTCTTTTGACCTCTCTATTAATTGCCTTGACTGTAAGGGTTAAAATCATAGAGTCCCAGACTCCCAGGAATGCTTAGGGAAGCAGGAAGTGAGTTGGGAGGAGGCCAGGAGAGCCAATGAAAATGAAGCATTGATTTTGAATTGACAGCGGCAGCCCTTTCTTGTGTTTGGGAGGCAAGGCTGCTGGAAGGAGATGAAGGAAGCCAACGGTCAGGCATGGAGAATCTAGCGACATCCATGCTTAGGAAAGGACTGAATCTGGAACTACAGTTATGTGAGTAGAAGAGGGAATGTTTAGTCAGACGCGATCAGGTTATTTCTTTATTTTGGGTTTGCTGGATTCTGTCATAAATGAAGGGAAGGGGGAGAGGGTCTCATGCAGTGCTATAAAATCCTCTTACCAGTAAAGGGTGAAGAAATACAGGTAGCTAGACTGACACCTGACCTGGCTGGCATCTGACCAATAAGGGGACAAGATACTTTCAAATCTTAGGAGGGGGGAAGGCTTTGTGTGTGTGTCTTTGTCTGAGAGAGAGTGATCTTGGAAGACAGAAGGAACCTGCAGAAAATCAAACCTCCCTTTTCTGAAGTAAGTTTAGATAGCATAGCGCATAGATTTCTGTTTAATTTTGGCTTGGTGTATTCCCTGTGTTAGAAAGGGCGGGGGGGGGGGGTGGTTATTCATGGTTTTCTGTAACTTTAAGGTTTTGTCCAGAGGGGGAAATCTCTCTGAGTTTGGAAAAATAGTGCCCTGTAAAATAGTTACTATCCTGATTTTACAGAGATGATTTTACCTTCTTTATTTTTAATAAAATCCTTCTTTTAAGAAGCTGACTGTTTTCTATGGTGTTAAAACCCAGAGGGTGGGTTTTTAGATCACTGTGTAACCAATTGGTTGGGAGATTGTTCTCAAGCTTTCCCAGGAAAGGGGGTGTAAGGCTTGAGGGGGTATTTTGGGGGGGAGGGAAGTTCAAGTGATTCCTTTCCTGGATTCCTGTTAGATACTTGATGGTGACAGCGAAAGAAGCATTTCTCAGGGTGCAGGGAATTTTGTACCTTGGGGGATTTAACCTAAGCTGGTAAAAATAAGCTTAGGGGCTCTGAATGCGGGTCCTCGCGTCTTTACCCTAGAGTTTAGAGTGGGGAGGGAACCCTGACAGATTCTCTGTGCTGAGCACATGTAACTCCCCCCACCCCCGCCCACTGTAAATTTACAAGCTGAACCCCAGGTAAGCAATCCTCTGTGTTTTTAAACTTTTTTTTAATTGCTCTATAAGACCAAGCAGCCAAGCAATGTTTTTCCAGATCTGTTTTCTTTTTGTTTAATAAAAATTACTCTAAGAACATGATCTGATTCCTGTTCCTGGAAGGTGGAGGTTCTGTCTGCATGAGCCTAAGACCGCTCAGCCAAATTACTGAGAGGAAATCAAGTTTCATACTTCTCAGTTGCTATCAAAAGCTGGGGGTTTTTTTCAAGTTCTTTCCAGTTGCAGGTGTGTTTTAAAGAGCCCGAGGGTACCTCCCAGGAAGGAATTCCCAAGTGTGCCTTCCCGGGATCTCAAAGAGGTTTTTACATTTGGGTGGTGGCAGCAATAACAGGCCAAGACCAGGGACTCTGTCTCCTTGAGCAGTTTTAATGCAAGCCATAGGTGGCAAGTACTTTAAAAGTCTTTTGCAGGCCCCCACCTTCTGCACTCGAAGTGTTCAAGTGGGGAAACAGCCTTGACGAGACAAAACAGGGAAACAGAAATAGGCAGGTGTGTGAAAGGTTTAAGCTTAGGATCAGGATGGGGACACTCACTCCTGGACTGTGCCGGCTGTACCAAAAAAGGAGACCAAGGAGTCAGCAAGGCTGCCCAGAGGAATGCTGCCTAGGTGTGTAAGACAGCTAAGGAACACAAACAGACCCCCTATAGTTGCAGGGAACCACCTTGTGGAATGTCATCCTCCTGGATGGATTGATGGCTGTTTTGGCCAGTGCCAGGGAGAATCTGATGAGGTCTCATGACTCAATGGTGTTATCCTGCTGGTAAGGATGGGGTTCTGCACCGAGGGGCTTTGATTAAGAGACTCGGAGACCCGCTCCATAAAACACACATAATTTACTGAGTGATACTGTATCATATGATCATAGAATCATAGAATCTCAGAGTTGGAAGGGACCTCAGGAGGTCATCTAGTCCAACTCCCTGCTCAAAGAAGGACCAACCCCAACTAAATCATCCCAGCCAGGGCTTTGTCAAGCCTGACCTTAAAAACCTCTAAGGAAGGAGATTCCATCACCTCCCTAGGTATCCCAGTCCAGTGCTTCACCACCCTCCTAGTGAAAAAGTTTTTTCCTAATATCCAACCTAAACCTCCCCCACTGCAACTTGAGACCATTACTCCTTGTTCTGTCATCTTCTACCACTGAGAACAGTCTAGATCCATCCTCTTTGGAACCCCCTGTCAGGTAGTTGAAAACAGCTATCAAATCCCCCCTCATTCTTCCCTTCTGCAGGCTAAACAATCCCAGTTCCCTCAGCCTTTCCTCATAAGTCATGTGCTCCAGCCCCCTAATCATTTTTGTTGCCCTCCACTGTCCAGAGCAGATGGAGGGTCTGTGGCTCCCCACAGCTGCCCACATGGCTTACACTGACCCACCTCTGGCTTCCGGCCTCACTTGGAGGTGGGACCTCAGTCGCCGAAGATCTGCAGCTGGGCCATTGTAAGAGCTGCCTGGGCAGCTGTGGGAAGCTGCAGACCCTCCATTTGCCCTATGCGGGGGATCCACGGGGCAGGGACATGGAGTAGGGATTGCTCTTGGGCCCCCCCACCACAGGCAGATGGAGGCTCTGCGGCTCCCCTCAGCTGCCTCCTGGGCTGCTCTTACCCCACCGGGGCTCCAGTTTTTTGCCTGGCTGGGGGTGTAACGTCGGAGTGAAGAGAAGAGGCAGCAGTGTGGGCCTGGGGTGAATGGTGGATTTCCCAGGCCTGTGCACTCTGAAAAGTGGGAGATCAATGGTCCCTTCCCTGCCCCCCCATCCCAATATGGTGCTCCTGCCCAAGACTGCAGCCTCCGCTGAGGCGATACCACGGGTCAGACACCTACCCTGGCAGTGGCCACATGCTCTCAGTACATGGCTGGACCCTTCTCCCCAGCAGCTGCCCTCCCATCAGATTCATGTTCCCCCTTCTGAGTCCAGCCTTCAAAGCCCTCCTGTCAAGCAACATCTCCCTGCCCTGGACCCTCTGCATGTGACTACACCTTGCACTTCCTAGCTGCTCTTTGTTCTCTGCTACCGTATTACTTGTGCCACGGTCAGCATCCACTATCCTGGGTCTGTCCCTGCAGCTCCCTGCTGTAGTTTGGCCCTGGCTCCCGCACTGCTCCATCTTCTGGCTCTGGTCTCCTCCCGCTCCTCACCTCTGACTTCTTCCTCAGTGCTGCTGCTCTGCCTACAGCCTAGCTCTGCCTTCGGCGCTGTGTTTATGGACCCTCTGGTGTGGGGTTGTCAGATTTCTACTACATTCATAGCTCAATATCACTTAAAAACTAACCTAAAAGAAGCCCAATCCTTCTTTAAACAAAGGGTTTTTTATTAACACATTGGTGTACACATCAAGTAACAAATGAACATTTTTGTTAGATACCTAGTACAAATTAGATATATATTTTTTAAAGCTACAAGGCTCAGCAGGAGTTTGTCCACCTTAGGGACAAAGCTATGAGATGACAATCAAATTCATTCCCCCCTACTTGTACTTGTATCCTGATTGAGGACTGGTAAATGTTTCAAACAAAAACACAGAATGATGGTGATAAAATAACCCCAAAGGAGACTAAAATGTATGAAGTACAAAAATTATAGTAAAATTCTTATGGTATTTATTTCTAATGGCATTCAATGATGGTAGTCCATGTCCATATTTCGTGTTGAATTAGTTTGTTACCGTTAGTCTCTGAAATGCAACATTTCATCCTCGCTGTCTTCGTTGGAAGTAGAATGCTTCTGGTGCTGGTCACACATCAGCAATCATTTCTTTTCTTGGTGCAAACTCTTCATAAGAGAATTTGTGTCATTGCATATGCGCTCTAACATGAAGAAAGTTTTCTAAAAGTTCCCCTTGCATCTTACTGTGCAGTTTTGTTTTCATCAAATTCATCTGACAAACAATCTTTGAACTGCAGTTTTGCGAATAGGTAGAGAAAGCAACGAAAGAGAAAACAAGCCAAGTTCAATAAAGTCTTTGTCCCCAGTGGCATCCATGTGCCTGAAAACTTCAACCCAAAACTGCTCAACTTGGTTGTCCTGAGTATGAGGCCAGTGAACCATTCACAAAACTCTCCACTGCTTCTCGAATTGTCCAAAGTATTCACAAACCAATGGCAAAAATGAGATATTAGCCAATCTAGTTTGTGCAGAGCTGAGTGCAGTAGAAGGACTTAGTGCTGCAAGTGATTCAATTACCAGGACATATACACCTGGACCATCATGTTTCTCTGACTGTATAAATCTCTCTGAAGTATAATTTCATTCCATGCATCCGATGAAGTGGGTACTAACCCACGAAAGCTTATGCTGAAATAAATTTGTTAGTCTCTAAGGTGCTACAAGTTTTTCTTTCTTATTTTCATTTTGCTGACACAGACTAACACGGCTACTACACTTAAACCTTTCAATTACCAGGATGTTTGATGATAATCCCTGTTTCACCTGTTTCGCAAACGCGAACATGAAATCTCAACACCTACTCTTGATGGCTTTGACAATGGGAATGGTTAGGGTGTGTTTTGAAAGGTCCAGCTGAAAGAAACTCTAAAACTGACTGTGCAAAGTGATAAGTAACATGAAACAAAGGTGAGATCATTGTTTAACACATTAGTCCGGTTCTCAGAAACACACAGTTTTACAACTCTGACCAACAAGCGCTGGCCTCAATTTCGGCAGCAACTTTACTATCTTTCCACTTTCCAGCTGAAATATTTGGTTTATTCTCCAGGATTACAGAAGAATTAAAAGTAGAAAAATCAGGTAAATTTTGTTCACCGGATAGCTGTTCAGCACTGTAGTTTCTTTCTTTGTCTTTAGCTATGTAAAAATGTAGCTTCAGTTTGTCGATGATTAAGAACCCTGTTCACATAGGAACTAATGGAAACCCACTTTAAGTGGAGTATCTTCTGGTGGTTTGGTAGTCACAGAAAGGCCGAGTGACAGGGTGTGTGGGATTGGGGGATGATGGGTGACACTGAAAGAGATCAGGTGTTGGTCAGAGAGAGGGAGCTCGGCATCAGAGAGAGCAGGGCTTCGTGATGGAGTGATGTGATGTTAGGTGTGAGAAGCTTCTCAGACTCTGAACTTCCACAATGCTGAGCTCAGCCAAACTGGGACAGAGCATGATCGATTAAGAGGAGATATCCTTTCCCCCTCTTGTCAGACAGGTTTAAAGTCAGTGGCCCCCGGCGATTACCTTCTGCAGGTGTATTTGCCCACTTTATCACGAAGCTCTTTGGTTTTGACTCCATAAATGATAGGGTTAAGCATGGGGGGGACAAGGAGATAGAAATTAGCGAAGGTGACGTGTACATGGGAAGCAATTCCCTGACCAAATCTCTGTGTTAGGTAGGTGAAGAGACAGGCAGTATAAGACATCAGCATCACACAGATGTGGGATGTGCAGGTGTTAAGGGCTTTCTGGTGGGCTTTCTTGGAGGATATTCTGAGGACAGCCCTGATGATCAGACTGTAGGACAGGGCAATGAGCGTCAGGTCTAGCCCAATGACTACAAATGCTACCACCAATCCATAGGTCCGGTTGACTGTGAAGTCCCCACATGACATCTTTGCCACAGCCATATGCTCGCAATACGTGTGGGGGATAATGCGGTTGGCACAGAATGGCAGCCTGCTCACGAGAACGGGCATTGGCAGAATGAAGAGAACAGCTCTTATGAACCCTACTAGCCCTAGCTTAGCTATTCGTGTATTGGTGAGGATGGTGGTGTATCTCAGAGGGTTGCATATGGCAACGTAACGATCGAAGGCCATTGTCACGAGGACGGCTGACTGCATAACAGAAACTGCGTGAATGAAGAACATCTGGGTGAGGCAGCCACCCACAGTAATGCCTTTCAGATTGAACCATAATATACACAGTGCCTTCGGCATGACGGAGGAAGACATGCCGATGTCTGTGAGCGCCAGCATGCAGAGCAGCAGGTACATCGGCTTGTGCAGGGTCTGCTCTTTGCCTACAACAAACAGAAGCATGAAATTTCCAAACAAGCTGATAGTGTAGAACGTAGAGAAAGGGATGGAAATCCAGACATGGGCAGCTTCCAGGCCAGGGATGCCTATTAGGATAAATGGTGAAGGGTCAGAGGGGGTGAAGTTGAAAACTGCCATCAGGAAGTTGTTGTGTCAATCGGGCTCAGAAAAGCTCAAGATGCCTGTGGAAGGAGAGAAGCACAACAAGCGGGTTTACACGGTTTATAAGAAATAGCACGGTAAATATTGTATAGTTATTAAATATCTAGAAAAGGGAGTGAGCAGTTAGATGGGAACATTTACAGAAGGCAGCAGATTATTTAGGTCATACTCAAGTCGATAGAAGTCCTCTGAAGGAGCTAACCAAGCCAGGTGAATGGGCGCCAAGATGGCATATAAACTTGAATGTCAATAACTGGAGGGAATTGTACTCCTCAAACATCTTATGAGGTTGTAATTTAACTATATGAATTCAGTACAGGGATCTGGGCATCATTGTACACAGCTTTGGGAAGCCCTCCTCACAGTGCAAGCACAGAGGAAACTAAGCATGGATGTGGGATGAGGAGGAGTGGGATGAGGAATGATACAGAAGATACAATGCGATGAGATCAGTCAGTCGATGTTTCACCCTCCTCTGGACTCCTTTGTGTAGTACTGGGCACCCTTCTCACATAGGATATTGCAGAACTAGAGGGAATCAGGGAAGGGCAGCGAGAATGATTAAGGACCTGGGGAAACGTTCATATAGAGAAAGATTGATGTGACTGGAATTGGTACCTTACAAAAGAGATGAATAAGATGTTATATGAGAAAAGTCTATAAATTAATGACTGCTAGAGAGGTTTCAGAGGAATGCCTGGTAGAGAGTAGATGGAGAACATGTTCTCCCTGTCTGTTAACACAAGATCAAGAGGATTTTCAATTAAACTGAAACATGGCAAATTCAAAACAGATTAAAAAAGAATGCTTTCTTCACCTGATGTTGGAAGGGAACTCAGGAGGTCATCTAGTCCGACCCCCTGCTCAAAGCAGGACCAATCTCCAACTAAATCATTCCAGATAAGGCTTTGTCAAGCTGGGCCTTAAAAATCTCTACGGAAGGAGATTCCACCACGTCCCTAGATAACTCATTCTAGTGCTTCACCACCCTCCTAGTGAAAAAGTTTTTTCCTAATATCCAACCTAAACCTCCTGGACTGCAACTTGAGACCATTACTCCTTGTTCTGTCATCTGCTACCACTGAGAACAGTCTAGATCCATCCTCTTTGGAACCCCCTCTCAAGTAGTTGAAAGCAGCTATCAAATCCCCCTTCACTCTTCTCTTCTGCAGGCTAAATAATCCCAGTTCCCTCAGTCTCTCCTCATAAATCATGTGCTCCAGCCCCTGATCGTTTTTGTTGCCTGCCCCTGGACTCTATCCAATTTTTCCACATACGTATTGTAGTGTAGGGCCCCAAACTGGACACGGTACTCCAGATGAGGCCTCACCAATGGCGAATAGAGGGGAATGATCATGTCCCTCGATCTGCTGGCAATGCTCCTACTTATACAGCCCAAAATTCTGTTAGCCTTTTTGGTAACAAGGGCACACTGTTGATTCATATCCAGCGTCTTGTTCACTGTAATTCATAGGTCTTTTTCTGAAGAAATGCTGCCTAGCCACTCGGTTTCTAGTCTGTAGCAGTGCATGGACTTCTTCCATCCTAAGTGCAGGACTCTGCACTTGTCCTTGTTTAACCTCGTCAGATTTCTTTTGGCCCAATCCTCCAATTTGTCTAGGTCCCTCTATCCTATCCCTACCCTCCAGCATATCTCCTCTCAGTTTAGTGTCATCTGCAAAGTTGCTGATGGTGCAATCCATGTCATCCTCCAGAATGTCCACAATTCGAGAAGGAGAGTTGAGAGCTGAGCCACCAGAATAAGTAAAGAATTAAAAACTTGCTTGATAGTGTTAAGGGGAGACTTGGTCACAGTCTCTAAGTACGTACATGGGGAACAAATATTTAATGTGAGCTCTTCATTCTAGCAGAGAAAAGTCTAAGACAATCCAATGGACGGAAGTTGAAGTTAGACACATTCTGACTGGAAATAAGGTATACACTTTTTAATGGTGAGAGTAATTAACCATGGGAAGAATTTTTAAACCAAGATTGGATGTTTCTCTCCAACAGTGGGTAGCAGCATTTCCAGACTACTGTATCCCTTTCAGGAGTCTGATTTGTTTTGCGTACCTCAAGTTTCACCTCCCTTAAAAACTACTTACTTACAAAATCAGACATAAAAATACCGAAGTGACACAGCATTCTATTACTGAAAAATTGCTTATTTTCTAATTTTTACCGTGTACTTATAAAATAAATAAATTGGAATATAAATATTTTACTTACATTTCAGTGTATAATATATAGAGCAGTATAAACAAATCTCTATGAAATTTTAGTTTGTACTGACATCGCTAGTGTTTTTTATGTAGCCTATTGTGGAATTAGGAAAATATCTAGAGGAGTTGACATACCCCCTGGAATGCCTCTGCTTAGCCCTAGGGGTCTATGTGCCCTTGTTGAGAACCCCTGCTCTAAAAGATCTTATCTAGTTCAAACACGAATTAATTCAGAGCAGATCTCTGGCCTGTGCTATGCAGGAGGTCAGACTACATGAGCACAACGGTCCCTTCTGGCCTTGGAATCTACTAACATGTCCTCAGGAGACTGCTGGAGGCATTTTGCCTGCAGGCTCATGCCTGAGTTTACTGAAGGCATTTTTTCTATTTGTGACAGTGGTGAATTTAGCCTTATGGGGAGAAATTCTCATGTGACTGTGGTGCCTGGGAAATGTGACACTAGGTGGGTATTTCCCGAGGCTGAGGGATCCCGTGACACACTGCATGGATGAATGTTTTAGGTGAGAAAAATAATGACTGGACCCCATAAAATCTCCACACTGAAGAATGAATGAACAAGCGTCGCCGTGAATGGCTAACGAAGCTGTCTTAGAAATTATCCCAGAGCATCCTGGGTTTAACGGCTGTGTCCCAGTGGTCCACTGTTTGAGGCATCTGTCAGTGGCTCCTGCACATGGCAGCTGTATTTATCTAGGCCCTCACATGTCCCAGAGTTTCCAGCTCTCATTATATAATGAGCAAACTTCTCACCTTGTGAATTGTTCCTGTGTAGCAGTCCCTAAAGCTTCATGCAGTGTCTATGGGTGCAACAAGAAAAGCAGCACAGGTGCCCTGGCATTTGTCACTCATGTGTGAGATTCTCAAGTAGCCCTCGAAAGCTTACGCTCAAATAAATTTCTTAGTTTCTAAGGTGCCTCAAGTACTCCTCCTCCTTCTTTTCACTGGTGACACAGAGTCACTGATCTTCCCCCAGCGAAGGGAGCAGGTGTGATGGAGGCACCTACACCCCTGCAGAGGAAGAGTTGTGGGCAGCGTGGGGTGGCTCGGACGTTCTGGGAAACAGGGATGACTGGAGAACATGGAGGAGACACTGGTGAGCAGCGTGCTGTTGGAATCAGGGCACCCTGGGATGAGGAAGGAGAGTACGGACAGGGGCTTAGAGTATAATGGGAGACTGAACCATCTGAGAAGCAGAGATCAATGGCTCTTTTCACCGGTGAAATGTCTGAAGTTATGTAACAACAACAATTGTAAACAGAACTGAGTGAAGCGTGTGACACGCAGGCTGCAGCTCTGTGGCTTGCTTGGGAAGAGAGACCCTGAGACCCACTCACATGCATTCAAGGCAGGAAAGGGTCCAGTGCTGGACTTGGACCAACAATCACAAAGGAAAATTCAATTTCAACAGCACTGCCTGCTTGTCTATGCACACTCTGCTCCCTGCCCCCACAACACCCAGTGTTTGCTCGCCTATCGATGTACTCCCTGCTCCCAGTCCCCACACAAATCAGTGTTGCCCGCCTGTCCATGTACACACGGTCCCCATCCCCACACAAACCAGTGTTGTCCGCCTGTCCATGTTCACACAGTCCCCATCTCCACAAAAAACAGTGTTGTCCGCCTGTCCATGTACACACAGTCCCCATCCCCACAAAAACCAGTGTTGTCCGCCTGTCCATGTACACACAGTCCCGATCCCCACACAAACCAGTGCTGTCCACATGTCCATGTACACACAGTCCCCATCCCCAAATGAACCAGTGCTGTCCACCTGTCTGTGTACACACACTCCCCACCGAACATGAAACAGTGCTGTTCGCCTGTCCATGGAACCCCTGTCTGCCCCACAGCTCACAGTGCTTGCCCTATCCGTGTACACCTCACTCCCACAACCACCAACGTTTGGTCACCTGTACATTAACACCTCCTACCTACCCCACAACCCCCAGTACTTCCCACCTGTCCATGTGCACCCTGCTCCCAGCCCCCACAGCCCCCAGCGTTGTCTCGCCTGTCTGTGTACACCCCCTGCCTGCCCAACAACACCCTGTGCTCCCTACCTGCCCGTGTACACCCCAATCCTATCCCACAACACCGAACGCTCCCCACTTGTTAGTGTTTGTTCCCCATCCCCACAACTCACACTACTGTCACACAGCAATATCTCTCACCGAGGACAAAAACCAGGTTCCAGACCCCACAGTGACAGCTCACAGAAATACCTCTTCAGACTGGGATAAACTCAGAGTCTGCCCGCACCGGGACAATGAGGCAGATCTGTCTGAAGTGCCTCTCCAGGGGTGAGGGGAACCCCAGCAGCAGAAGTTCAGCCTGTGCAGGGAAGGAGAGAGGGACAGACCCGGCGGGAGGGAGGAGGGACTTGGAGACTAAAAAGAACCAGCGTGTGTAACTCTTCCTCAAAACTACACAAACCTTTATCATATTGCAGCCTGTTAGAAACCCTGACACCCCTTCCTGAGGCTGCTTTTCTCTGTTGGCAATTGCTGACATTACTACGAGGCTGTAGTGGGGTTGCTCACAGAGGAAGTGTGGTCCATATGGGGGATCATTTCAGAGACACTCTGCTACAGTGTGGTCCACATTACATTATTGTCTGAGACACCCCCCTGCCCCAGGAGGCCTCATTACCCCTCATTGGTCTGTGCATTAGGCAGGATGTCCATTCCCTATTTCAACTGTTTTCAGGACCCAACGCCACTGTGATCTGGATACAGCATGTTCTCCCCTCATCCCTTCCCCCCCCACCCCCCACACACGCACACTGAGTTCTGAGACCTCTCCTGGTGAGATTTCCAACACCAACCTAGTTTCCTCTACACCAGAAACATGCTTTTATTTTCATGGTTCTCGTCCTCTCCAGAACCAGAGATGCCAGGGCACAGAGAGGGCTCTCTCATCACACACAAAAAATGTTATCCTGATTGTTCTGAACCTATAACACTGTGAGTGTGAGATTTCAGCAAGGCTCCAGTCAGTTGTTATTTTTGGTCCAAATGACCTAACCCATCCTTAGAGGCCACAGGATGACTCCAGTTGAAGACACTCGTGGTTGGAGTAAATTAGGCCATTTATTTACGCCCCTACAGGTGGATTTAGAGTGGCTGTGGTTGGCGTGTGCCATAGATCTCAGTGGGTCCTGCTGTAGAGAGCATTATTTTGCTGTGCTTGGAAAAAGTATGAAGGAAGCTCCCAGTTCATGTGGCGTTCTGGGACCTGGCATGAAAGTCGGGGATTCTAAAATACGTGGGCTCTGAGTCTGCTCTCAAGGAGGCCAATGTCAATCGGAGTAACCCACTGTAGGCAGAATGTGAGAGCAGAATCTGGCCAGTGTGTGACCCATTCTTGTTGGGAACCCTTTGGTAACAGATACCTGCTGCAGAGGTTTTGGCTTCACTTCTTAAGATGACAGTGAAGTTGCTGAATTGGAAAACGTGAGCGAATCAGAGGAAAAACCACAACACCCCTAAAAAGGAAGTCACTCAAAACAGCTAGAAGGCACAATAAGAGAAAACGATCTGCTCTGAACAACTAATATTCATCTAATCTATTTCCAATACATTTGTAGTTCCAATTTTGCCAAGGGAATCCTTTGGTGTTTCTGACAATACTAAACAGTTCAAGTCACCGGGCTGCTGAATTCCTGCCCAGATGGTTCTTGACTTGACCCCTAGAACCCTCCCTGAGCACTCAGCACTGACATCAATGCAGAAACAGGCAACTCACCAAAATCCTGTTTAGCAGAGAGACGAAATCTCCTTATGGTGACAGCAAGGAAGAGTCTTAAGAATGGAGGTATGAATCTCACACGTCTGACATTCACCATGCTGGGCAGCGTTTTTTATGATTCCCCTGTACAGTCCCTGCAGACTCTCAGATTGGCCAGGACTCCCAGACAATTCCCTCGGCTTTGTGAGCAATGGGATGAGCAGAAAATAGACCCTGGAGAACTTCAGCTTGAGAGCCTCCCCCGGGAGTAAAGAAATGATTTGCCGATACCAGGGGCTGAAGATTTTCAGGGCAAACTGAGTCTTGCAGTCTGTTGTTCAGCCTAGCAATTGACAATGTTGTTGTTTTTTTAGCAGCGTACCGCTGCATACTGCCCATGCAGTTGTAATTTACGGTGTATTAGCCACTACAAAAATGTCAATGCCACGCTGTGAAGGCCAAATGAAGTGATGTTTACTTGATGTGAGCTGTAGGGCATGATAAAAGGCTTTCTTCTGCCAGGATTCTGGTATAAAAGCTATTTGCCAGTATCCGTTTGTGAGGTCTAAAGTGAGGGACACCACAGAGAGCTGTCTCCGGAACATTAGAAAAGTTCACAGTCTGTTCCTCATATGTCCCAGGCCCAGGGTTGATTGAGTATTACTTAAAATTGGGACCTCCATCGCCCGTTCTTTTCCACCCAATACCCCTCACTAGCCAGGTTAGTAGCCAGAGCCGTATCGAAGACCCTGGACATCTTGGAACATGGGAGTGGGCCGAGAGTAGCCCCCAACTCATGTCCCCACCCTCTGAGAAGATGGAGGGTCTGTGTGTCCCCATAACTGCCCACACGGCTATAACTCTGACCCGCTTCCAGCTTCGGGCCTGCCATGGAGGCGGGACCTCTGTAGCTGAAGAGCCACATCCGGGCCATGGTAAGAGCCACCTGGGCAGCTGTGGGGAGCTGAGGACCCTTCATCTGGCCTGGTGGAGGGGGGGAAGGAGACAGGCACATGGGCCAGGAGCTGCTCTTGGGTCCTCCTACCCTCGAGCAGGTGGAGGGTCTGCAGCTCCCCACAGCTGCCCAGGCTATTGGGCTGCTCTTACCCAGCCCAGGCTCCAGGTTCTGGCCTGGCCAGAGGCATAACCCCAGAGTGAAGAGGAGGGGCAGGGGTCTGAGCATGTGGTGAATGGTGGATTTCCCAGGTCTGTCCGCTCTCAAATATGGGAGGGACCATGGTCCCTTCTCCGCCTCCCTCCCCCATCTGGTGGTCCTGCAAAAGCCTCCACCCTGCGCTGTGGTGATACCTCGGGTAAGATACAAGCTCTGGTAGTGGCACATGCCCTGAGGCGCTAGGTGGCAGGACCCTTCTCCACAGAATCTGCCCTTCCATCAGACTCATGTCCTCACTTCTGAGTCCAGCCTTCAAAGCCCTCCTGTCGAGCGACATCTCCCTGTGTTGGGCCCTCTCCATATGGCCTCCTCATTTTGGTTTTCCCAGCTACTCTTTGTTTTCGGCTGCCGTGTTACTTGTGCCATAGTTGGCACCCTCTATCCTGGGTCTGACCCCGCAGCTCCCTGCTATAGATTTGCCCTGGCTCCTGCAGTGCCCCAAATCCTGGCTCTGGTCTGCTCCCGCTCCCCACCTCTGCCTTCTTCCTCAGTACTGCTGCTCTGCCTCCAGTCCAGCTCTGCTTTCGGGGCTGTTTTTCTGGACCCTCTCATCTGGGGTTGCCAGATTTCTACTGCATTCATAGCCCAATATCACTTAAAAGCTAACCTAAGAGTAGCCCAATCCTTCTTTAAACAAAGTTTTTTCTTAATAACACATTGGTGTACACATCAAGTAACAAATGCAAATTTTCATTAGATACCCAGTATAAATTAGTTATTTATTAAACAAAACAAACCTCAAGGCACAAAAAGAGTTTGTCCAACTTAGAAACAAAGCTATGAGATGACAATCAAATTCAAAACTCCTCTACTGATACTTGTATCCTGATTGAGGACTGGTAAATGTTTGAACCAAAAACACAGAATGACAGTGATAAAAGAGCCCAAAAGGAAACCAGAATGTATGTAGTAAAAAAACTATAGTAAAATAAATATGTTATTTAGTTCTAATGGCATTCAATGATGGTAGTCATGTCCATATGTGGTGTTGAATTAGTATGTTACTATTAGTCTCTGAAATGCAGCATTTCATCCTCGCTGTCTTCATCGGAAATAGAATGCTTCTGGTGCTGGTCATACATCACCAGAGACCAATGCAATCATTTCTTTTGTTGGTGCAAACTCTTCACAAGAGAATTTCTGTCGTTGCATATACACCTTAACATGAAGAATGTTTTGTGAAAGTTCATCTTGCATCATATTGTGCAGCTTTGTTTGTATTAAACAGACTTTCAAACTGCAGTGTTGAAAAAAGGTAGGAACAGCAATGAAAGAGCAAATGAGCCATGTTCAATAAAGTCTTTGTCCCCAGCAGCATCCATGTGTTTGACAACTTCAACCGAAAACTGCTCAACTTGGTTGTCCTGAGTATGAGGCCAGTGAACCGCAGGCAAAACTCTCCACTGCTACTCCAATTGTCTAAGGTATTCACAAACCAATGGCAAAACGGAGATATTAGCCAATCTAGCTTGTTCAGGGCTGAGTGCAATAGAAGGACTTAGTACTTCAAGTGATTCTGTCATCTGGATGTTTGCTGATAATCCCTGTTTCAGCTGTTTCAGAAAATCCAACGTCAAATTTCAACATGTACTCTTGATTTCTTTGACAATGGGAATGGTTAGGGTGTGTTTTAAAAGTTACAGCTGAAAGAAATGCTAACATCGACTGTGTAAGCAATGTGACTCAAATGTGATATCATTGTTTTACACATCAGTCTGGTTCTCAAAAACACAAGGTTTCACAACTCTCTGGCACAAGCTCTAGCCACAATTCCTGCAGCAACATTAATATATTTGCACTTTCCAACTGAAACATTTGGTTTATTCTCCAGTATTACAGAAGAATTGAAAGTAGAAAATCAGGTAAACTTTGTTCACCAGATCGCTGTTCAGCACTGTAATTTCTTCCTTTGTCTCTGGCTATGTAAAAGTGTAGCTTTAGTTTGTCGAACTGGTTAAGAACCATGTTCACACAGGAACTAATGGAAACCCACCTTCTCTCAGAAAAGTGGAGTATCTTCTGATGGTCTGGTAGTCAGACAAAGGCTGAGTGACAGGGTGTGTCGAGTTGGGGACTGATGGGTGACACTAAAAGAGGTCAGGTGATGGTCAGAGGGGGGAACTTGGTGATGGATGGATAAGATGTTAAGGGTAGGTCTATACTTACGCGTCCCGTCGGAGGCGCGCGATCGATGTTCTGGGTTCGATTTATCGCGTCTTGTCAAGACGCGATAAATCGAACCAGGAAGTGCTCCGTCGTCGACGCTGGTAATCCAGCTCGACGAACGGAGTAGGCGGAGTCGACGGGGGAGCCTGCGCGCCGCGTCTGGACCCCGGGTAAGTGCTTTTTCATTCGAACTAAGGTACTTCGACTTCAGCTACGTTATTCACGTAGCTGAAGTTGCGTACCTTAGTTCGACAGGGGGGGGTAGTGTAGACCTAGCCTAAGTGTGGGAAGCTTCTCAGACTCTGAACTTCCATAGTGCTGAGCTCAGCCAAACTGGGACAGAGCCCCCTTGATTAATGGGGAGATATCCTTTCCCCCTCTTGTCGCACAGCTTTAAAAACAAGTGGCCTCCGGCGATCACCTTTTGCAGGTGTATTTACCCACTTTGTCATGAAGCTCTTTGGATTTCACACCATAAATGATAGGGTTGAGCATGGGGGGGACAAGGAGATAGAAGTTAGCGAAAATGACATGTACATGGGAAGCAATTCCTGCACCAAACCTCTGTGTCAGGTAGGAGAAGAGGGAGGGAATATAAGACATCAGCATCACGCAAATGTGGGCTGAGCAGGTGTTAAGGGCTTTCTGGTGGGCTTTCTTGGAGGAGATTCTGAGGACGGCCCTGATGATCAGACCATAGGACAGGGCAATGAGTATCAGGTCTGCCCCATTGACTACAAATGCGACCACCAAGCCATATGTCCTGTTGACTGTGATGTCCCCACACGACATCTTTACCACAGCCATATGCTCGCAGTATGTGTGGGGGATAATGCGGTTGGCACAGAATGGCTGCCTGCTGAGGAGTAGGGGCAGGGGCAGAATGAAAATAACAGCTCTTATCAAACCCACAAGCCCTAGCTTAGCTATTTGTGTGTTGGTGAGGATGGTGGCGTATCTCAGAGGGTTACATATGGCAACGTAGCGATCGAAGGCCATTGTCACGAGGACGGCTGACTGCATAACAGAAACTGTGTGAATGAAGAACATCTGGGTGAGGCAGCCACTCACAGTAATGCCTTTCAAATTGAACCAAAATATACACAGTGCCTTCGGCACGACAGAGGTAGACATGCCAATATCTGTGAGCGCCAGCATGCAGAGCAGCAGGTACATTGGCTTGTGCAGGGTCTGCTCTTTGACTACAATAAACAGAACTGTGAAATTTCCAAACAGGCCAATAATGTAGAACATAGAGAACGGGATGGAAACCCAGAGATAGGCAGCGTCCAGGCCAGGGATGCCGGTTCGGATGAATGATGAAGAGTCAGAGGGTGTGAGGTTGAAAGCTTCCATGAAGTCGTCGATGCATCTATCGGGCTCAGAAATGCTCAAGGTGCCTGTGAAGGGACAGCAGCACAGCCAGGGGGGGTTACACAGTTTCTAAGGATTAGCACGGTAAACATGTTATAGGTATTAAGAATCTAGAAAGGAGTTGTGCAGTGAGGTGTGAACATTTGCAGATGGCACCAGATTATTTAGGTCATAGTCAAGTCCAGAGACATCCTCAGAAGGCGCAAACCAAGCCAGGTGAATGGGTGGCATGATGGCATATAAACTTGGATGTCAATAACTGCAATATACATTGGAGGGAAAAATTTGAACTCCTCAAACATCTTTTGAGGTTCTAATTTGACTATATGAATTCAATACAGGGACCTGGGTGTCATTGTACACAGCTTTGGGATGCACTACTCAGAGTGCAATCATGGCAGAAACTAAGCATAACATTGGATCCAGGAGGAGTGGGATGAGGAATCATACAGAAAATACAATGCCCTGAGATCAGCCACTCCTCTGTGTAGAACTGGGCACCCTTCTGACACAGGGTATTGCAGAGCTAGAGGTGCTCGCGGATGGGCAATGAGAATGATCAAGGGTCTGGGGAAACTCTCATATGGAAAGAGGTTGAAAAGACTGGGACCATTACCTTACAAAGGAGATGAATAAGATGGGATATGAGAAAAGTGTTTAAATTACTGACTAGTAGAGAGGTTTCAGAGGTGTGACTGGTAGAGAGTAGATGGAGAAGGTGGTTTCCCAGTCTGATAACACAAGATGAAGAGGACACTCAATGAAACTGAAATATGGCAAATTCAAACCAGATAAATAGAATGCTTTCTCCACTCAATGCCTAATTAGATTGAGGAACTTATTGTCACAAGACATTGTTGGGGCCATGAGCTAACCAAGGATCAGTAAGGTTTGGACATTGACATGGATAGTGAGCCTATCCAGTTGCAATATTTACAGTGAAATAAATATTTTGGAAAGCCTATATGCCAGTCTGTGTCAGGAACAAGCCAATCTCAACCGTTAGGCATTAGGGTGACACCCTCATGATGGTCATGTCATCCCCTCATCTACCGACTGCTGGGTTTCTTACACCTTGTACAGCAGCACTAGGAGCACAAATATTGTGGTATTTCGGGCTATAGGTTACAAGTGTTAATTGACAAGTGTAAGCAGAGACATGTGTCAGCAACGCTGGTGCTTACCCTTCGCATGCCTGAATATTGATTCAAGTTTGCAGATGACACAAAATATAGGGGATGGTAAATAATGAAGAGGACACGTCACTGATTCGGAGCGATCTGGGTTGATTGGCAAACTGGGTCGAAGCACCCAGTATGTGTTCTAATATTAGTATCTACATCGAGGAACAAAGAAAGTAGGCAATGCTCACACGACGGGGGGTATTGTGGGAAGTGCAATGACTCTGAACTCGATTTGGGTGCTTGAATTGGTAATTAGCTCAACATGAGCTCCCAGTGTGACCATGTGGACAAAAGAGCCTGCGATGATAACCAGGGGAGTCTGAAGGAGAGATAGAGAAGTTATTTTACCTGTATACTTGGCACTGGAGCGACAGCTGCTGGAATCCTCTGTCCAGTTCTGGTGCCCATGGTTAAAGCTGGATGTTGATACACTGAAGAGGGTTCCGAGAAGTATCACAAGATTTAATAAAAGAGCAGAAAACCTGTTGTATATAGACTCAAAGATCTCAATCTCTGTGGTTTAAAAAATATGGTTAAGGGGTGACTTGATAATTGTCTGTAAGTACCTACATGGGTACATCAAGAGCACAAACGTTTTTGTATTTAGGGCTACAGGCCTCCTCCTCTGTTACTTCCGCACTTTCTTTTCGTGAGACACTTTCTTTCAGGCACCCAGGTTTTTCTGAGAGATAACGATGCTGGTCTCTATCGTGGAAAGCACAATGACTCTGAACAAGATTGGGAAGTGTGAAGGGATAATTAGGTAACCATTAGAGTCCCAGAGTTACCATGTGGAAAAAATAGCTAATGCCATCCTGGGGTGATAACCGGGGGCGGGATGTCAAGTAGGAGCAGAGAGATTATTTTATCTCTATATTTGCTGCTAGTGCATCTGCTACTGGAATCCTGTATCCAGTCTTGATGTCCACAATTCAAGAAGGAGGGTTGAGAGACGATCCACAAAAATAAGTAAAGAATTAAAAACCTGCCTTTTAGTGTTAAGGGGAGACTTGGTCACAGTCTCTATGTACTTACATAGGGAAAACATATTTAATGTGAGCTCTTCAGTCTAGCAGGGAAAGGTCTAACACAATCCCATGGCTGGAAGTTGAAATGAGACACATTTTGACTGGAAATAAGATATACACTTTTTCAATGGTGAGAGGAATTAACCATGGGAACAATTTTAAAATCAAGATTGGATGTTTCTCTCCAACAATGGGTCTCAGCATTTCCGGACGACTGTACCCCTTTCAGGAGTCTGATTTGTGTTGCGTACCCCAAGTTTCACCTCACATAAAAACGTCTTGCATACAAAATCAAACATAAAAATACTCAAGTGACACAGCACCCTAATACTGAAAAATTGCTTACTTTCTAGTTTTTACCACATACTTATTGAGTAAATACATTGGAATACAAATATTTTACTTACATTTCGGTGTACAGTATATAGAGCAGCATAAACAAGTCTAAATGAAATTTTAGTTTGTACTGACTTCGTTAATGCTTTTCATGTAGCCTGTTGTAAAATTAATTCAGAGCAGGGCTCTCGTCTGTGCTATGCAGGAGGTCAGACTACATGAGCAAAATGGTCCCTTCTGGCCTTGGAATCTACGAACATGTTCTCAGGAGGCTGCTGGAGGCGTTTTGCCTACAGGCTCATGTCTGAGCTTACTGAAGGCATTTTTTCTATTCGTGACAGTGGTGAATTTAGCATTATGGATAGAAATTCTCATGTGACTGTGGTGCCTGGGAAATGTGACAATAGGTGGGTATTTCATGAGGCTGAGGGACCCCGTGGCACACTGCATGGATGTATGTTTTAGGTGAGAAAAAGAATAACCTGAGCCCATAAAATCTCTGCACTGAAGAATTAATGTACAAGCATCACCGTGAATGTCTAACAGAGCTGGCTTAGAAATGGTCCCAGAGTCTCCTTGGTTTAACGGCTGTGTCCCAGTGGTCCACTCTTTCAGGCATCTGCCAATGGATCCTGCCCATGGCAGCTGTATTTATCTCGGCCCCCACATGTCCCAGAGTTTCCAGCTCTCATTATATACTATGCAAACTTCTCAGTTTGTGAGTTGTTCCAGTGTAGCAGTCCCTAAAGCCTCAGGCGGTGTCCCCCGTGTGTGATATATCTCACCGGTGAGACACAGTCACTGATTAGCCGCCAGCCAAGGGAGCAGCGGTAAAGGTAGGGACCTAAACCCCTACAGAGGAAGAGCTGTGGGCAGCATGGGGTGAGGAATGACTGGAGAGCATGGAGGAGTCACTGGTAACCAACATGCTGTTGGAATTGGGGCATCCTGGGATGGGGAAGGAGAGTACGGACAGGGGGTCGGCGTATGCTGGTAGATTGAACCCACATACATTCAAGGCCAGGAAAGTTCCCAGCACTGGCCTTGGACCAACAATCAGAGAGGAAAATTCAATTTCAACAGTGTTGCCTGCCTGTCCATGTACACACTGCTCCCCGCCCCCACAACACATAGTGTTTGCTCGCCTGTCGATGTACTTCCTGCTCCCAGTCCCCAAAGTAACCAGTGCTGTCCGCCTGTCCATGTACACACAGTCCCCATCCCCACATGAAACAGCGCTGTCCGCCTGTCCATGTCACCCCTGCCTGCCCCACAGCCCACAGTGTTGGCCAGCTGTGCATGTACACCCCACTCCCACAACCCCCAACATTAGCTCAACTGTGCATGAACACCTCCTACCTACCCCACAACCCCCAGTACTTCCCACCTGTCCGTGTACACCCTGCTCCCAGCCCCCACAGCCCCCAGCGTTGGCTCGCCTGTCTGTGTACACCCCCTGCTTGCCCAACAACACCCCGCGCAGCCTGCCTGCCCGTGTACACCCCATGCCTGTCCCACAACACCGAAGGCTCCCTGTCTGTACGTGTTTGTTCCTCTTCCCCACAACTCACACTACTGTCACAGAGTGATATCTCTCACCGAGGACAAAAACCAGGTTCCAGACCCCACAGTGACAGCTCACAGAAATACCTCCACGGACTGGGTTAAACTCACCATCTGTTTGCAGGGGGAAATGAGGCAGATCTGTCTGAAGTGCCTCTCCAGGGGTGAGGGGAACCCCAGCAGCAGCAGCTCAGCCTGTGCAGGGAAGGAGAGAGGGACAGACCCGGCGGGAGGGAGGGAGGACTTGGGGACTAAAAAGAACCAGCGTGTGTAACTCTTCCTCAAAACGACACAAAACTTTATCATATTGCAGCCTCTTAGAAACCCAGACACCCCTTCTGGAGGCTTCTTTTCTGTGTTGGCAATTGCTGACATTACCACGAGGCTGTAGTGGGGTTGCTCACAGAGGAAGTGTGGTCCATATGGGGGATCATTTCAGAGACACCCTGCTACAGTGTGGTCCACATTACATTATTGTCTGAGACAACCCCCTGCCCCAGGAGGCTTCATTACCCCTCATTGGTCTGTTCATTAGGAACGATGTCCACTCCCTATTTCAAGACCCCACACCACTGTGATCTGGATACAGCATGTCCACCCCAACTAACCCCTCAGCCCCTCCCCCCCACACACACACACAAACTGAGTTCTGAGACCTCCCCTGGTGAGATTTCCAACACCGCCAAGTTTCCTCTAAGCCAAAATCATGCTTTTATTTTCATGGTTCTCGTCCTCTCCAGAACCAGAGATGCTGGGGTACAGAGAGAGCAGACCCCGCTCCCCACACAAAAAAATGGTTATCCTGATTGTTCTGACCCTATAACTCTGTGAGTGTGAGATTTCAGGAAGACTCCTGTGTGTTGTTATTTCTGGTCCAAATGAACTCATCCATCCTTAGAGACCCACAGGATGACTCCAGTTGATGTCACTGGAGGCTCATGGCTGGAGTAAATCAGGCCCTTGATTTAAGCCCCTACATATGGATTTAGAGTGGCTGTGGTTGGCGTGTGCCATAGATCTCAGTGGGTCCTGCTGCAGAGAGCATTATTTTGCTGTGCTCGGAAAGCGTCTGAAGGAAGCTCCCAGTTCATGTGGCGTTCTGGGACCTGGCATGAAAGACGGGGATTCTAAAATACGTGGGCTCTGAGTCTGCTCTCAAGGAGGCTAGTGTCAATCAGAGTAACCCACTGTAGACGGAATGTGAGACCAGATTCTGGCCAGTGTGTGACCCATTCTGGTTGGGAACCCTTTAGTAACAGATACCTGCTGCAGAGGCTTTGGCTTCACTTCTTAAGATGCCAGAGAAGTTGCTGAATTGGAAAATGTGAGCGAACCAGAAGAAAAACCACACCGCCCCTAAAAAGGAAGTCACTCAAAACAGCTAGAAGGCACAGTAAGAGACAACGATCTGCTCTTAACAACTAATATTTGTCTAATCTATTTCCAATACATTTGTAGTTCCAATTTTGCCAAGGGAATCCTTTGGTGTTTCTGACAATACTAAACAGTTCAAGTCACCGGGCTGCTGAATTCCTGCCCAGATGGTTCTTGAGTTGACCCCTAGAACCCTCCCTGAGCACTCAGCACTGACATCAATGCAGAAACAGGCAACTCACCAAAATCCTGTTTAGCAGAGAGAAGAAATCTCCTTATGGTGACAGCAAGGAAGAGTCTTAAGAATGAAGGTATGAATCTCACACGTCTGACATTCACCATGCTGGGCAGTATTTTTTATTTTTCCCTTGTACAGTCCCTGCAGACTCTCAGATTGGCCAGGACTCCCAGACAATTCCCTCGGCACTGTGAGCAGTGGGATGAGCAGAAAATAGACCCTGGAGAACTTCAGCTTGAGAGCCTCCCCCGGGAGTAAAGAAATGATTTGCCGATACCAGGGGCTGAAGATTTTCAGGGCAAACTGAGTCTTGCAGTCTGTTGTTCAGCCTAGCAATTGACAATGTTGGTTTTTTTCCCTGTGTGTAAAGTACTGCCAGCTGCACCCTGTGTGGGAATGCTGCCACAAGAGACGGGACAAAAAAACACAATTCAATTTCAATTGATCATAGCAGCGTGCCGCTGCATACTGCCCATGCAGTTGTAATTTACGGTGCATTAGCCGCTGCAAAGTCAATGCCACTCTGTGAATGCCAAATGAAGTGATGTTTACTTGATGTGAGCTGTAGGGCGTGATAAAAGGCTTTCTTCTGCCAGGATTCTGGTATCAAAGCTATTTGCCAGTATCCGTTTGTGAGGTCTAAAGTGAGGGACACCACAGAGAGCTGTCTCAGGAACATAAGAAAAGTTCACAGTCTGTTCCTCATATGTCCCAGGCCCAGTGTTGATTGAGTATTACTTAAAATTGGGACCTCCATCGTCTGTTCTTTTCCACCCAATACCCCTCACTAGCCAGGTTGGTAGCCAGAGCCATATTGAAGAGCCTGGACCTCTCGGAACATGGGGGTGGGCCAAGAGCAGCTCCCAACCCATGTCCCCACCCCCTGAGGAGATGGAGGGTCCGCGTCTCCCCACAACTGCCCACACAGCTCTTACTCTGACCCACTTCCAGCTTCCGGCCTGCCATGGAGGCGGGACCTCAGTAGCTGAAGTGCCACATCCGGGCCATGGTAAGAGCCATCTGAGCAGCTGTGGGGAGCTGAGGACCCTTCATCTGGCCTAGGTGGAGGGGGGGAAGGAGACAGGCGCACTGGCCAGGGGCTGCTCTTGGGCTCTCCTACCCTCAGGCAGGTGGAGGGTCTGTAGCTCCCCACAGTTGCCCAGGCAATTGGGATTCTCTTACTCAGCCCAAACTCCAGGTTCTGGCCTTGCTGGAGGCGTAACCCCAGAGTGAAGAGGATGGGCAGGGGTCTGAGCCTGTGGTGAATGGTGGATTTCCCAGGTCTGTCCGCTCTCAAATATGGGAGGGACCATGGTCCCTTCTCCGCCTCCCTCCCCCATCTGGTGGTCCTGCAAAAGCCTCCACCCTGCGCTGTGGTGAAACCTCGGGTAAGATACAAGCTCTGGTAGTGGCACATGCCCTGAGGCGCTAGGTGGCAGGACCCTTCTCCACAGAATCTGCCCTTCCATCAGACTCATGTCCTCACTTCTGAGTCCAGCCTTCAAAGCCGTCCTGTCGAGCTACATCTCCCTGTGCTGGGCCCTCTCCATATGGCCTCCTCATTTTGGTTTTCCCAGCTACTCTTTGTTTTCGGCTGCTGTGTTACTTGTGCCATAGTTGGCACCCTCTATCCTGGGTCTGACCCCGCAGCTCCCTGCTATAGATTTGCCCTGGCTCCCGCACTGCCCCAAATCCTGGCTCTGGTCTGCTCCCGCTCCCCACCTCTGCCTTCTTCCTCAGTACTGCTGTTCTGCCTCCAGTCCAGCTCTGCTTTCGGGGCTGTTTTTCTGGCCCCTCTCATCTGGGGTTGCCAGATTTCTACTGCATTCATAGTAGAATGCAGGCCTATATCACTTAAAAGCTAACCTAAGAGTAGCCCGATCCTTCTTTAAACAAAGCTTTTTCTTAATAACACATTGGTGTACACATCAAGTAACAAATGCAAATTTTCATTAGATTCCCAGTACAAATTAGGTATTTATTATTTATTTCTAATGGCATTCAATGATGGTAGTCAATGTCCATATGCTGTATTGAATTAGTTCATTACTGTTAGTCTCTGAAATGCAACATTTGATCCTCGCTGTTTTTGTCGGAAGTAGAATGCTTCTGGCACTGGTCATACATCAGCAGAGACCAGTGGAATCATTTCTTTTTTTGGTGTAAACTCTTCACAAGAGAATTTGTGTCTTTGCATATGCGTCCTAACATGAAGAATGTTTTCCAAACACATTCTTCTTGCACCTTATTGTGCAGTTTTGTTTTTATTAAGTTCATCTGAGAAACCGACTTTCAATTGCCTTGTTGAAAAAAGGTAGGAACAACAATGAAAGAGCAAATGAGCCATGTTCAATAAAGTCTTTGTCCCCAGCAGCATCCATGTGTTTGACAACTTCAACTGAAAACTGCTCAACTTGGTTGTCCTGAGTATGAGGCCAGTGAACCGTAGACAACTCTCCACTGCTACTCCAATTGTCCAAGGTATTCACAAACCAATGGCAAAAATGAGATATTAGCCAATCTAGCTTGTTCAGGGTGAGTGGAGTAGAAGGATGTAGTTCTTCAAGTGATTCAATCACCTGCATGTTTTGTGATAATCCCTGTTTCACCTGTTTCACAAACTCCAACATGAAATTTCGACATCTACTCTTGACGTCTTTGACAACGGGAACAGTTAGTGTGTGTTTTGTAAGGTCCAGCTGAAAGCAACTCTAAAATTGACCGTGCAAAGTGGTAAGTAATGTGACTCAAAGGTGTTTTCATAGTTCAACACATCAGTCCAGTTCACAAAAAACACATGGTTTCACAACTTTTAGGAACAACCTCTAGCCACAGTTCCAGCAGCAACTTTACTATCTTTCCACTTTCCAACGGAAACATTTGGTTTATTCTCCAGCACTACAGAAGAATTGAAAGTAGAAAAAAATCAGGTACATTTTGTTCACCAGATCGCTGTTCAGCGGTGTAATTTCTTTCTTTGTCTTTGGCTAAGTAAAATAGTAGCTTCAGTTTGTCGAACTGATTAAGAACCCTGCTCACACAGGAACTAATGGAAACCCACCTTCTGTCAGAAAAGTGCAGTATCTTCTGGGGGTCTAGTAGTCAGAGAAAGGGCGAGTGACAGGGTGTGTGGGGTGGAGTGCTGATGGGTGACACTGAAAAAGGTGTCAGAAATGATAGTCAGTGAGAGGGAATTGGTGATATAGTGATACGATGTTAGGTATGGGAAGCTTCTCAGATTCTGAATTTCCACAATGCCGAGCTCAGCCAAACTGGGACAGAGCACCCTAGATTAACGAGGAGAAATCATTTCCCCCTCTCATCGCACAGCTTTAAAGTCACTGGCCTCCAGGGATCACCTTCTGCAGGTGTATTTACCCACTTTGTCACAAAGCTCTTTGGATTTCACACCATAAATGATAGGGTTGAGCATGGGGGGGACAAGGAAGTAGAGGTTGGCCAAGATGATGTGAACATGGGGAGTGATGCCCTGACCAAACCGGTGTGTCAGAGAGGTGAAGAGGAAGGGAGTATAAGACATTAGCATCACACAGATGTGGGATGTGCAGGTGTTAAGGGCTTTCTGGTGGGCTTTCTTGGTGGAGATTCTGAGGACGGCCCTGATGATCAGACTATAGGACACGGCAATGAGCGTCAGGTCTGGCCCGTTGACTACAAATGCTAACACCAAGCCGTATATCCTGTTGACTGTGATGTCCCCACACGACATCTTTGCCACAGCCATGTGCTCGCAGTATGTGTGGGGGATAATGTGGTTGGCACAGAACGGCTGCCTGCTGAGGAGCAGGGGCAGGGGCAAAATGAAGAGAACAGCTCTTATCAAACCCACAAGCCCTAGTTTCGCTATTCGTGCATTGGTGAGGATCATGGCGTATCTCAGAGGGTTACATATGGCAAGGTAGCGATCGAAGGCCATTGTCACAAGGACGGCTGACTGCATAACAGAAACTGCATGAAGGAAGAACATCTGGGTGAGGCAACCTCCCACAGTAATGTCTTTCAAATTGAACCATAATATACAAAGTGCCTTTGGAATGACAGAGGTAGACATGCCGATGTCTGTGAGTGCCAGCATGCAGAGCAGCAGGTACATCGGCTTGTGCAGGGTCCGCTCTTTCCCTACAATAAATAAAACCGTGAAATTTCCCAACAGGCCGATAATGTAGAACGTAGCGAAAGGGATGGATATCCAGAGATAGGCAGCATCCAGGCCTGGGATGCCCGTTAGGAGGAATGGTGAGGAGTTAGAGGATGTGAGGTTGAAAGCTGCCATGAGGTGGTCGATGTGTCGATCGGGCTCAGAAACGCTCAAGGTGCCTGTGAAGGGACAGCAGCACAGCCGGGGGGTGGGGGTGGGGGGAGGTTACACAGTTTATAAGAATTAGCATGGTAAACATGTTATAGGTATTAACAATGTAAAATGGGGGTTGTGCAGCGAGGTGGGAACATTTTGCAGATGGCACCAGATTATTTAGGTCATAGTCAAGCCCAGAGATGTCCTCAGAAGGCGCAAATCAAGCCAGGTGAATGGGCGGCATGAGGGCACATAAACTTGGATGTCAATAACTGTTATGTATATGCCATTGGAGGGAAAAATTAGAATTCCTCAAACATCTTTTGAGGGTCTAATTTGACTATATGAATTCAATACGGGAACCTAGGCATCGTTGTACACAGCTTTGGGAAGCACTACTCACAGTGCAAGCACGGCAGAAACTAAGCATAGCATTGGATCCAGGAGGAGTGGGATGAGAAATCATACAGAAAATACAATGCCATGAGAGCAGTCAGTCGATGTTTCACCCTCCTCTGGACTTCTCTGTGTAGTGCTCTGCACCCATCTTACACAGAATATTGTAGAGCTAGAGGGGCTTATGGAAGGGCAACGAGAATGATCAAGTGACTGGGGAAACTCTCATATGGAGAGAGGTTGAAAAGACTGGGATCGTTACCTTACCAAGGAGATGAGTAAGATGGCATATGAGTAAAGTTATGATTGGTAGAGAGTAGATGGAGAACGTGTTTCCCCTGTCTGATAACACAAGATCAAGAGGATATTGAATTAAAATGAAACGTGGCAAATGTAAAACAGATAAATAGATTGCTTTCTCCATGCAATGACTAATTAGACTGAAGAACTCATTGTCACAAGACATAGTTGGGTCCATGAGCTAAGCAAGGATCAGGAAGTGTTCGGACATTTACATCGATAGTGAGCCTATCCAGTTATAATAGTTACAGCAAAATAAATATTTTGGAAAGCCGATACACCTATGTGTTTCAGGGACAAGCCAATCTCAAGCTGTTAGGCATTAGGGTGACACCCTCATGATGGTCAGGTCATCCCCTCATCTACCCACTTCTGGGTTTCTTACACCTTGTACAGCAGCACCTGGAGCTCTCACTGTTGGAAAGAGTGCACTAGGTTAGATGTACCGTAGGTCTGATCCATGATGCAGTTCCTGTGTTGGAAGGGACTGAAGTTTCCCTCATGGAAACAGACATCATCATGCTGGGCTATAACTTTGTACTCAAGAGAATGGGCACTAGGAGCACAAGTGTTGTGGTATTTCGGGCTATATGTTACAAGACAAGTGTAATTGACAAGTGTAAGCAGAGACATGTGTCAGCAACGCCGGTGCTTACCCTTCTCATGCCTGAATATTGATGCAAGTTTGCAGATGACACAAAAATAGGGGATGGTAAATAATGAAGAGGACACGTCACTGATTCAGAGCGATTTGGGTTGATTGGCAAACTGGGTCGAAGCACCCAGTAGGTGTTCTAATATTAGATATCTACAACTAGGAACAAAGAATGTAGGCAATACTCACATGATGCTCAGCATTTCCGGACGACTGTATCACTTTCAGGAGTCTGATTTGTGTTGCGTACCCCAAGTTTCACCTCACATAAAAACTTCTTGCATACAAAATCAAACATAAAATATTCAAGTGACACAGCACCCTATTAATGAAAAATTGCTTACTTTCTAGTTTTTACTATATTGCTTACTTTCTATATTTTACTTACATTTCAGTGTATAGAATATGGAGCAGTATAAAGAAGTCTATATGAAATTTTAGTTTGTACTGACTTCGTTAATGCTTTTCATGTAGCCCGTTGTAAAATTAATTCAGAGCAGGTCTCTGGCCTGTGCTACGCAGGAAGTCAGACTACGTGAGCTCAACGGTCCCTTCTGGCCTTGGAATCTACGAACATGTTCTCAGGAGGCTGCTGGAGGCATTTTGCCTGCACGCTCATGCCTGAGCTTACTGAAGGCATTTTTTCTATTCGTGACAGTGGTTAATTTAGCATTATGGGGAGAAATTCTTGTGAAATGTGACAATAGGTGGGTATTTCCCGAGGCTGAGGGATCCCGTGACACAGTGGGTGGATGAATGTTTTAGGTAAGAGAAAGAATAAACTGAGCCCATAAAATCTCTGCACTGAAGAATTAATGTACAAGCATCACCGTGAATGTCTAACAGAGCTGGCTTAGAAATGGTCCCAGAGTGTCCTTGGTTTAACGGCTGTGTCCCAGTGGTCCACTCTTTCAGGCATCTGCCAATGGATCCTGCCCATGGCAGCTGTATTTATCTCGGCCCCCACATGTCCCAGAGTTTCCAGCTCTCATTATATAGTATGCAAACCTCTCGGCTTGTGAGTTGTTCCAGTGTAGCAGTCCCTAAAGCCTCAGGCGGTGTCCCTCGTGTGTGAGATTCTCACCGGTGAGACACAGTCACTGATTAGCCCCCAGCCAAGGGAGCAGCTGTGACGGATGGGACCTAAACCCCTGAAGAGGAAGAGCTGTGGACAGTTTGGGGCGGCTCGGAGGTTGTGGGAGCCAGGGATGACTGGAGAGCATGGAGGAGACACTGGCGAGCAGCGTGCTGTTGGAATCGGGGCAGCCTGAGATGGGGAAGGAGAATACGAACAGGGGGTCGGCATATGCTGGGAGATTGAACCATTTGAGAAGCAAAGATCAATGGTTCTTTTCACCAGTGAAATGCCTGAAGTTACATAACAGCAACAATTGGAAACAAAACTGAGTAAAGGGTGTGACACCCAGGCTGCAGTTCTGTGGCTTGCGAGGGAAGAGACGCCCTGAGACCCACCCACATGCATTCAAGGCTAGGAAAAGTCCTACCACTGGCCTTGGACCAGCAATCAGAATGGACTTTCAACAGCACTGCCTGCCTGACCATGTAAATGCCGCTCCTCACCCCCACAACACACAGCGTTTGCTCGCCTGTCCATGTACAACCCCACTCCTTGCCCCCACAACCTGCAGTGCTGCCCACCTGTCTGTGAATACCTCCTGCCTGCCCCACAAATCCCAGCACTTCCTGCATATCCATGTACACCCCCTGCCTGCCCCACAACCCCCAGCGCTGCCCGCCTGTTCACATACAACTCCTCAAATATTCCACAACACCTAACACTGTCCGCCTGCCTGTGTATGTCCCCCATCCCCACAACCCACACTACTTCCACACAGTGATACCCTTCATCCAAGACAAAAACCAGGTGCCAGAGCCCACAATGACAGCTCACAGAAATATCTCCTCAGACTAGGTTAAACTCAGTGTCTGCCTACACCGGAGAAAAGGGGAAATCAGCCTGAACTGCCTTTCTGGGGCTGAAGGGAACCTCAGCGGCAGCTTAGCCTGTGCAGGGAAGGAGAGAGGACATGGAGACTAGGGGCAGTGTGAGTAACTCTACCACAAAAGACACACAGCTTTATCGTATTGCGGCCTGTTAGAAACCAGGATTCTCCTTCCCGAGACTGATTTTTCATGCTGGCAACTGCTGACATTACCACGAGGCTGTAGTGGGGTTGCTCACAGGGGGAGGGTTGGTCCAGATGGGAGATATTGTCAGAGACAATCTGCTAGTGTGGTCCACATAACGTTACAGTCTGAGACATGCCCCCTGCCCCAGGAGGCCTCATTACGTCTCTTTGGTCTGTGTATTAGGCAGGATGTCCTTTCCCTAGTTTGACCGGTTGCAGGATGTCACTGTGATGTGGATACTGCACGTCTTCCCTTCCACCACACACACACACACACACTGTGCGTTCTGACACCTGCCCTGGTGAGCTTTCCCAACACCACATGGTTTCCTCTAAGAATCATGCTTTTTAAAATATATATATATATATGATATCAGAGTTGGAAGGGGCCTTAGGAGGTCATTTAGTCCAACCCCCTGCTCAAAGCAGGACCAATCCCCAATTTCTTTGGCCCCAGATCCCTAAATGGCCCCCTCAAGGATTGAACTCAAAACCCTGGGTTTAGCAGGCCAATGCTCAAACCACTGAGCTATCCCTCAAACCACTGAGCTATCCCTCCCCACCATTTTTATGGTTCTCATTTTTACTTTCATTTTTATGGTTCTCATTTTCTCCAGAATCAGAGATGCAGGGGCACAGAGAGAGCAGAGCCATCTCCCCACACACACAAAATATTATCCTGATTGTTCTGAACCTCTAAGTCCGTGAGTGTGAGATTTCAGCAACTCTCCTGTCAGTTCATCATGGGTTCAAATGAGCTCCTTCATCCTTAGAGGCCACATGACGACTCCAGTTGATGTCACTGGAGGCTCATGGCCAGTGTAAATCAGGACATATATTTAAGTCCCTACATATGGATTTAGGGTGAACTTCTGGCTGTGTTGAGAGTTTGCCATTGATCTGAGTAGGACCAAGATTTCACCTTTAATGTTTAACTTTCCGCTACTAGCTGTGAAAAACATGGCTTCCGTTTCAGTCCTGCCGCAGACAGCACTATTCTGTTGTGCTTGGAAAGAGTCCAAAGGAAACCACCTGTTTATGGGGCATTCTGGGACCAGGCATGAGAGATGGAGATTCCAAAATACATTGGTCCTGATTTTGCTCTCAGGGAGGCCAGTGTCAATCGGAGTGACCCACTGAAGGCAGAATGTGAGAATCTGGCCAGTGTGTGACCCATTATTTTTATGAACCCTCTGGTAACACATACCTGCTTCAGAGGCTTTGGCTTCACTTCGTAAGAGGCCAATGGAGTTGCTGAATTGGAAAACTTGAGCGAGCCAGCAGAAAACCCCCACAGCCCCCAAAAAGGAAGTTACTGAGAGAAACAAGGACCTGATCTTAAAAACAAAGAACTGTCTAAATTCTTTCCAATACATCTGTGGTTCCAATTTTACCTGATAAATCCCTTGATGTTTCTGAGAATACTAAACTGTTCAAGCCTCCATGCTGATGAATTCCTGCCCAGACAATTCTTGACTTGAACCCTAGAATCATTCCTGAGTCCTCAGCACTAATTTTAATATAGAAACAGGCAACTCACCAAAACCCCCCTCAGCAGAAAGAGGAAATCTCCTTACTATGACAGGAAGAGGGAGCCCTGAAAATCAATGTATGAATCTCACATGTCTGACACTCCGTGTGCCGGACAGCGACCTTTATAATTACCCTCTATAGTCCCTGCAAACTCTCCCATTGGCTAGAACTCTCAGAGAATTCCCTCGGCACAGTGAGCAGTGGGAAGAGCAGAAAATAGACCCTGGAGAACTTCGGCTTGAGAGCCTCCTGCAGGACAGAAGAAAATATTCACCGATAACAGGGGCTCAGATTTTCAGGGCAAACAGGGTTTTGCCGACTGTTCGATCCAGCATTGACAATAGGTTTCTTTTTTGTGTGTAGTGCAGATGGAAGTACACTATGTACGGGAATGCTGCCACAGTATGCAGGACCAAAAGCTATTTTCAATTGATCAGAGCAGCGTACTGCTGCACATCACCCATGCCGTTGCAATATTCAGTCCAACAGGATCTGAAAAGTCACTGTAACAATGTGGAGGAAAAATGACGTGATCCTGAATTGATGAAAGCTGAAGGACATGAGAAAGGCTTTCTTCTCCCAGGATTTTGGTATCAAAGCTCTTTGCCAGTATCCCTTTGTGAGGTCTAAAGTGGATATATATCGGGCAGCTCAAACTATTCTAATCTTTCAGCTACTCTCTGAATTGGGTAATCATTAAATTTCAATCCTGTGTTCATAGAATATCAGGGTTGGAAGGGACCTTAGTAGGTCATCTAGTCCAACCCCCTGCTCAAAGGGGGACCAAACCCCAATTTTTGCCCCAGATCCCCAAATGGCCCCGTCAAGGATTGAACTCACAACCCTGGGTTTAGCAGGCCAATGCTCAAACCACTGAGCTATCCCTTCCAGGGATAGCTTCCCAGTTGATCTTCCAGAAATCGATGCAGAAACGGGTTATGTTGTTCTGCATCAGAACTAGTACCATGGGACTTCTCCACTCACTCTGTGATTCCTTCATCACTCCCAGGGCCAAAATGACCTGGAGTTCATCTCACATGGTATCCCACATTTTATGAGTGAATAGCTATGGAGTTTCCCTAATCTGTTGCCCTGGGACTATTTCACTATGGTGGTATTTTAGGTAGCTGTGTCCTGCTGGGGTGAGAACACAGTGGTAAAGGAATCAAGCAACTGCTACATCTGGATCTTTTCTTTGGGCTACATTCCCCACCCCATGCTTGAGTGATGGGTGCCTGGGGGCTTAATTTGGGCTCTGGCGGTATAAGTGTGATGGGTTGTCACCCGCAGAGTTGACTCTGGGAGCCATGGGACCCCTCTAACCACCCAGCTGATCTTCCCCTTGTTCACCCTGCTTTTCTAGTGACTCAGACTCTCCAGGCCTTGTTATCACCCAACACAGGAGCAGATGGAACCTCACACTGTCTCTTTAAGATCTTAAGCTTAGCATGCATTTGTCATGTGTTGGACTGCTAGGATGTCACCTGGTGTGCTGAGATACCACTGAGTCAGCCTATTCTGCCAGCCTGGGCCCTTTCTTACCTGGTCTTGCTGGGCCAGACTCACAAGGCTCTTCCAGCCAAGCACACAGGCAGGACTACGCCCAGAAATCCTCTCTGGGAAGGCTCAGTTTATGGTACTTGCTACAGAACCCAGATGTCCACCTCCCTTGGTGTACACGCCCAAAATAAGATGAAATTTGCCTCGTCCCTCAATATGGAGGAGGACATTCACAATTTATCACCCCCCAGTTAGAAATCACATAAACTGGGTTATATTATAAACCAGAAATAAGTTTATTAACTACAACAGGTGTTTTTTAAGTAAACAAAGCAGGCAAACTAAGCCCCATATACTTAAGAAACGGGTTACAAAATGTAAATTCTCACCCTAAAGGTTATTTTAGGCAGGTTGCAAAGTTTTGGTGGTTCAGAATTCCAGTTCTATTCCTTTTCAGACTGGACCCCTTGCCTTCCCCTCAGGTGGCTCTTGCAGTCTTTCTTCTTGGGCAGACAGCCATGGAGGGGAGGAGCCCTGTTTGCCTTCCTCCCCACCCTTATATAGGATTTACAAAGGCGGGAATCCTTTGTCTCCCAGGGAGATAGTGGAATCTCCATCCTTAAATGCTTTTAAGGTCCGGCATTGACACTGCTGGGGGGGGGGGGGGGGATCTAACAGCATGAGGTTTGAGCTGCCAAGAAGGCCACCTCCTTTCCAAAAGTTCTGCCCTCTCAGGAGTCTGTTTCCAGGCATGACCGGCTCCATACAGACCAGGGACTGGAGTCTTGAAGGAAACATCTCACAATGCACATTGGGCTGGAGTGAAGAGTTAAATCAATCTTGATTGTAACAGAGAAACCTGTCACTTTCTGAGCAAAAAGAGGAAGAATTGGTAGGGGAAGCAGAAGTGAGTTGTAACTTGGGCAACTTGCTGGCAAGAATACTGTGGAATACATGGAGTGGGTCCTCAAGGAAACCATTTTGAAACATTTGGAGGAGAGGAAGGTGCTCAGGAACAGTCAACATGGATTCACCAAGGGCAAGTCGTGCTTGACCAACACGATTGCCTCCTATGATGACATAAAGGGCTCTGTGGATATGGGGAAAGTGGTGGACTTGATATATCTTGACTTTAGCAATGCTTTTGATATGGTCTCACACAATATTCTTGCCAGCAAGTTAACGAAGTGTGTGCTGGATGAATGGACTATAAGGTGGATAGAAAGCTGTCTAGATCATCGAGCTCAACAGGTAGTAATCCACGGATCAATGTCTAATTGGAAGCCAGTATCAAGTGTAGTGCCCAGAAGTCAGTCCCGGGGCCGGTTTAGTTCAACATCTTTATTAATGATCTGGATGATGGGATGGATTGCACCCTCAGCAAGTTTGTAGATGACACTAAGCTGAGGGGAGAGGTAGATACGCTGGAGGGTTGGGATAGGGTCCAGAGTGACCTAGACAAATTAGAAGATTGGACCAAAAGAAATCTGAGGTTCAATTGGCACAACTACAGCGTTCTGCACTTAGGATGGAAGAATCCCATGAACCGCTACATGCTAGAGACCAACTGGCTAACCGGCTGTTCTGCAGAAAAGGACCCGGGGAATACAGTGGATGTGAAGCTGGATATGAGTCAGCAGTGTGCCCTTCTTGCCCAGAAGACTAATGACATATTGGGCTGTATTAGTAGGAGCATTGCCAGCAGATCGAGGGAAGTGATCATTCCCCTCTATTCTTCACTAATGAGGCCACACCTGGAATATTGCGTCCAGTTTCGGGCCCCACACTACAGAAAGGATGTGGACAAACTGGAGTCTAGCGGAGAGCAAGAAAATGATGAGGGGGCTGGAGCACATGATATATGAGGAGAGGCTGAGAGAACAGGGGTTATTTAGTCTGCAGAAGAGAAGAGTGAGGGGGGATTTGATAGCAGTCTCCAACTACCTGAAGCGGGGGTTCCAAAGAGGATGGAGCTAGACTGTTCTCAGTGGTGGCAGATGACAGAGCAAGAAGCAATGGTCTCAAGTTGCAGTGTAGGAGGTCTAGGTTGGATATTAGAAAAAAAAAACTATTTCTCTAGGAGGGTGGTGAAGCACTGGAATGGGTTACGTAGAGAGGTGTTGGAATCTCCATACTTAGAGGTTTTTAAGGTCTGGTTTGACACAGCCTTGGCTGGGCTAATTTAGTTGGAATTGGTCCAGCTTTGAGCAGAATTTTGGACTGTACTGAGGTGTTTTCCAACTCCAGTATTCTATGGGTCTATGCTCCCATCTCTGGATAGTCCCTGTCATGGCTGCTACTTGCTGTAGCTGCTACCCCCTCCCTAGACTGTGGGGCCTCCAATCCTCCTGGATCCAGATAGTCCTTTACCTCCTTACATGGTATTAGCACAGCCGGGTCTCGTCCCTTTACTACAGGTCTCCTCCCTCAGATCATGCACAGTTCATCTGTCTATGCTTATCCCCTCAGCTCTTGCCCTTTCTGTTTCCCTGGCACTCTTCCTATTCACCCCCTTCCTCTGGCTTCCCTCTGAGGGTCAACTCACAGTGGGCAGGGAGGAACCACAGATAGCTGTCTCTGGGACATAAGAAAAGTGCACAGTCTGTTTCTCACACATCCCAATCTCCGGTGGTGATGGAGTATTACTAAAAGTGGGGGGGGGGCACAAGGCCCTGTCACCTCCATGTTCCTCTCCCTGCCCCTCTTTTTCCCCCCAATACCCTTAATTGGCCAAGTTGGAAACCAGTTCCAGGTTGGAGGGCCTGGGGCCTCTGGGGGTAGGGATGGGAGCCAAGAGTAGCCTCCAACCCATGACCCTGTCCCCCAGAAAGCCCCGTTCAGAGCTGATGGAGGTTCCCCGGTTCCCCACAGCTGCCTGCATGGCTCTTACATTGACCCGCTTCTGGATTCTGGCCTGGCCTGGACGCAGGAACTCAGTGGCTGAAGAGCTGCAGCCGGGTCATGGTAAGAGCCGCCTGGGGTGGGCAACTTTGGGGAGCGGTGGACCCTCCATCTGCCCTAGGCGGAGGGCCCAGGAGTCAGGGACAACGGTCAGGGGCTTTTCTTGTTCCCCCCATCCCCACAGCTGCCCATGGTCCTGGGATGCTTTCACCTGGCCTGGGCTCCAGCTTCTGGCCGGGCCGGGGGCGTAACCTCAGAGTGAAGAGGAGGGGCAGGGGTCCAGACCTGTGGGAAAAAGCAGATTGACCAAGCCCGTCCACTCTCAAAAGTGGGAGGGTCATGGTCCCTTCTCCGCACCCCCCACCCCACCATCTGGTGCTCCAGCCTGCGCTGCCGTCATACCGCGGGTAAGATACCAGCTCTGGCAGTGGCACACGCCCTCAGGATTTAGATGGCAGGACCCTTCTCCCCAACATTTGCCCTTCCCACCTTCTGAGTCCAGCCTTCAAAGCCCTCCTGTCAAGCGACATCTCCCTGTGCTGGGGCCTCTGCATGTGACCTAGGGTGACCAGACAGCAAGTGTGAAAAATCGGAACAGGGGGTGGGGGGTAATAGGGGCCTATATAAGAAAAAGACCCCAAAATCGGGACTGTTCCTATAAAATCGGGACATCTGGTCACCCTAATGTGACTATACCTTGCACTTCCCAGCTACTCTTTGTTCTCGGCTGCTGTGTTACTTGTGCCATGGTTGGCATCCGCTATCCTGGCTCTGGCCTCGCAGCTCCCTGCTATAGTTTTACCCTGGCTCCCATGCTGCCCCAGCTCTGGTCTGCTCCCACTCCCCACCTCTGCCTTCTTCCTTAGTGCTGCTGCTCTGCCTACAGCCCAGCTCTGCCTTCTAGGCTATTTTTCTAGACCCTCTGGTCTGGGGTTGCCAGATTTCTACTGCATTCATTGCCCAATATCACTTAAAAGCTAACCTGATAGCCCAATCCACTCCTTTAAACAAAGTTTTTGTATTATTATTATTATTATTAACACATTGGTGTGTACATCAAGTAACAAATGAAAACTTTCATTAGATACCTAGTACAGATTTGATATTGCAGCAGGAGTTTGTCCACATTAGCAACAAAGCTAGGAGATGACAATCAAATTCGAAAGCCACTTGCTGATACTTGTATCCCGGCTGAAGACTGATAAATGTTTCTAACAGAAACACAGAATGACAGTGATAAAACAACCCAAAGGAGCCCAGAATATATGTAGTACAAATACAACAATAAAATGATTATGGTATTTATATCTAACGGGATTCAGTGTTGATAGTCAATGTCCATATTTTGTCTGGAACAGAAATGATGGCTTAGCGTTTGCCTGCGGTTCACTGGCCTCATATTCAGGACAACCAAGTTGAGCAGTTTTAGGTTGATGTTGTCAAACACATGAATGCCGCTGGGGACAAAGACTTTATTGAACTTGTCTTGTTTGCTCTTTCGCTGCTGTCCCCACCTTTTAGCAACACTGCAGTTGAAAGACTGTTTTCTCAGATGAACTTGACAAAAACATGTGTTTGACAACTTCAACCCAAAACTGCTCAGCTTGGTTGTCCTGAGTATGAGGCCAGTAAACCAGAGGCAAACGTCTCCACTGCTGCTCCAAATGTCCAAGGTGTTCACAACCCAATGGCAAAAATGAGATATTAGCCAATCTAGCTCATGCAGGGCTGACTGCAGTAGAAGGACTTATTACTACAAGCAATTCAGTCACCTAGATGTTAGGTGAAAATCCCTGTTTCACATGTTTCCCAAACTCCAACGTGAAATTTTGACACCTATGCTTGATATCTTGGACAACGGGAATGGTTAGTGTGTATTGTGAAAGGTACAGCTGAAAGCGACTCAAAAATTGGCTGCACAAAGTGGTAAGCAATGTGACTCAAAGGCGATATAGTTTAACGCAGGGGTCTCAAACACGCAGCCCGCGGGCCACATGCCGCCCGCGGAGTTATTTCCTGCGGCCCGCCATAGGCGCCAACTCCACTGGCAGCCAAACTCCAAACATTACTAAGTGTTTATATTTTAATAAAACCCCTCTTTGCATTACAGTTTTAAAAAAGTTAATACATTGACTTTTAATAGAATACTATATTACTCTTCATTTTTTTCATTTTTGACTCTACTTTTGTATCCTTGTATGAAAAGGTTTCAGTGATGCGGCCCTCGGGCCAATTTACTAGTTCTCATGTGGCCCTCATGGTGATTTGAGTTTGAGATCCCTGGTTTAACGGATCAGTCCAGTTCAAAAACACAGTTTCACATCTCTCACCAAGAGGTTCTAGCAGAATGTCCTCAATTCCCACAGTAAATTTTGCTCACCTGATCAATGTATATATGATAAAAAAGTCCACCATTCTACCTTCTTTCTTTGTGTTTGGCCATCTAAGTCTGGTTCATCAGTGTAGCCTCAGTTTGTCGAACTGATCAAAAACCCTGTTCAGAGAAGAAACCTACCCTTTGTCAGAAAAGTGCAGTATTTTCTGGTAGTCTGGTAGTCACAGAAAGACTGAGTGATGGGGTGAGTGTGTGGGGCTGAGGGGTGACAATGAAAGAGGTCAGATGATGGTCAGAGAGGGGGAACTCAGCAATGGAGAGAGCAGTGCTTAATGATGGAGGGAAAAGATGTTAGGTGTGAGGAGCATCTCAGACTACGAACTTCCATAATGCTAAGATTAGCCAAACTGGGACAGAGCTCCCTTGATTAATGAGGAAATATTCTTTCCCCCTCTTGTCGCACAGCTTTAAAGTCAGTGGCCTCCGGCGATCACCTTCTGCAGGTGTATTTACCCACTTTCTCACGAAGCTCTTTGGATTTCACACCATAAATGATAGGGTTGAGCATGGGGGGGACAAGGAGATAGAAGTTATCGAAGGTGACATGTACATGGGAAGCAATTCCTTGACCAAACTTCTGTGTCAGGTAGGAGAAGAGGGAGGGAGTATAAGCCATCAGCATCACACAGATGTGGGCTGTGCAGGTGTTGAGGGCTTTCTGGTGGGCTTTCTTGGAGGAGATTCTAAGGACGGACCTGATGATCAGACCATAGGACAGGGCAATGAGCGTCAGGTCTGACCCGATGACAACAAATGCTATCACCAAGCTGTATGTCCTGTTGACTGTGATGTCCCCACACGATATCTTTGCCACAGCGAGGTGGTCACAGTACGTATGGGGGATATTGCGGTTCACACAGAATGGCAGCCTGCTGAGGAGCAGGGGCATGGGCAGAACGAAGAGAACAGCTCTTATCAAACCCACAAGCCCTAGCTTAGCTATTCGTGCATTGGTGAGGATGGTGGCATATCTCAGAGGGTTACATATGGCAATGTAGCGATCGAAGGCCATTGTCACAAGGACGGCTGACTGCATTATGGTAACCGTGTGAAGGAAGAACGTCTGAGTGAGGCAGCCACCCACAGTAATGACTTCCAAATTAAACCAAAATATACACAGTGCCTTTGGAATGACAGAGGTAGTCAAGCTGATGTCTGTGAGCACCAGCATGCAGAGCAGCAGGTACATCGGCTTGTGCAGGATCTGCTCCTTGCATACAACAAACAGAACCATAAAATTTCCAAACAGGCTGATAATGTAGAACATTGCAAAAGGGATGGAAATCCAGGCATGGGCAGCTTCCAGGCCAGGGAAGCCCTGTAGGATAAATGTTGAAGGGTCAGAGGTGGTGAGGTTGGAAGCTGACATGAGGTGGTCGAAGTGTCGATCGGGCTCAGAAATGCTCCAGGTGCCTGTGAAGGGAGAGAAGCAGAGGGAGTGGGGTTATACACATTATAACTAATACTATGGTAAATATTTTATAGTTCTTAACAATCTAGAAAGGGGTAAGAGCCGTGAGGTGGGGACATTTACAGATGGCACCAGATTATTTAGGTCATATTCAAAGTAAAGAGAAGTCCTCAGGGGGAGGTATCTAAGCCAGGTGAATGGGTGGCATGATGGCAGAAGAACTTCAATGTAAATATCTGCAGCGTGAGTTGTTCCTGTTTAGCAGTCCCCAAAGCCTCAGGCGGTGTTTGAGATTCTTATTGGTGAGATGCTGTCACTGATTACCCCCCAGCCAAGGGAACTGGTGTGACGGGAGGCACCTAACCCCCTGCGGAGGAAGGGCGTGGCGTGGCTCAGAGGTGGTGGGTGCCAGGGATGACTGGTGAGTTGTAATGATGCTGCCTTTGATGGGACACAACTGAGAGTATCAATGCAGGACAAATTGCTTAGAGCAGGTCAGTTACAGCCCATGTGTGGGGTTTCTCCACCTCAAAGGCACAACAAACCAGCCAGACAGAGAGGACTTCGGTCTCACCCCACTGGCTAACCAGAAGTCACACAAGCAATTCCCTTAGACACTCCAGTTTCCCAGTATCACCACCAGCGCCACTCGTTATGGGGATGAATTGTTATGAAAACAAATACGCCAGTAAAATATAGAAGTCAGATTTTACCCACAAATCATGCTGTTGCCAGTCCTTTAGCATCTAAAATCTAAAGGTTTATTCATAAAAAGAAAGAAATATAGATGAGAGTTAGAATTGGTTAAATTGAATGAATTACATACAGTAATGGCAAAGTTCTTGGTTCAGGCTTGTAGAATAAGCTTGTGGAATAAACTGTAGGTTCAAATGAAGTCTCTGGAGTACATCCACAGCTGGGATGGGTCATTCAGTCCTTTGTTCAGAGCTTCAGTTTGCAGCAAGGTTCCTCCAAGCAGGATTGAAGACAAAATGGAGATGATGATGATGCCTTTTAGAGTCCTTTTGCTATGTGGCTTGTGCTTTCTTTGTTCCAACCACAAGCCACCCAGCACATGGCATGGAAAAACCTAAGAGTTCTGTCCATAGGCATATCCCTGCATGCCTTGCTGAGTCACAAGGTGTATCTGCCTTCTCTCAATGGGTCAATTGTATAGCTGATGGTCCTTAATGAGCCATGAAGAAGGTGATGCAGTACTGACGCCAAATTGTCTGGGGTGTCACCGAGAAGTATAGCACAGGTTTGAACTACAGTATAGAGCCAATACTTATAACTTTAAATACAAAATGATACGTGCATACAGATAGCATAATCTTGAACCCTGGAACCCTTCCCGAGCCCTCAGCACTATCTTTAACGCAGAAACAAGCAACTCACCAAATTCCGCTCAGCAAAGAGAGGAAATCTCCTTACAACGACAGGAAGATGGAGTCCTCCTGAGAATCAGTGTATGAATCTCACGTCTGACACTCGGCGTGCCGGACAGCGACCTTATGATTCCTGTGTACAGTCCCTGCAGACTCTCCGGTTGGCAGGACTCCCAGACAATTCCCTCGGCTTTGTGAGCAGCGGGAAGAGCAGAAAATAGACCCTGGAGAACTAGATAGCTTGAAAGCCTCCCCCGGGACAGAAGAAAATATTCACCATTAACAGGAGCTCAGATTGTCAGGGCAAACTGAGTCTTGCAGACTGTTCAACCTAGTAATTGACAATAAGTTTCTTTTGTGTGTGTAGTGTACTGCCATTTGCACTATGGGTGGGAATGCTGCCACTATATACGGGATCAAAAACTATTTTCAATTGATCGGAGCAGTGTACCGCTGCATACTGCCCATACACATCAGGTCTTGAATGTCTTTTCCCCTGTGTAAAGTTCCAATACTGTTTACAGGCATTAACTGTGAAAGACCAGTATAACAAGGCCTTTTAACATAAAGTGTGTTCTTATGCATTTCTTTTAACATGTTCAAGGGGTTTTACAAAAGATTAGACACATTGTACAGTTTTACAGTTCTTGGTAATAGCAACACATTAGTTACACAAATTACCATTAGCAATAAAAACAAATCCATTGCAAGTATACATCTACAATTATTTTTGTCCTGCCTCACCTTTGGCTCAATACCATTGGGGTTTTGGCATTTTGGGGTTACCTTGTGGCTTCCCTTTGCAAAATTAAGTTCTCTTTTTTCTCCTTGTCCTATAGGATCACACCCTGATTTCTCTTGCTTAACATAATTCAATGGCTGATTTGGGTGTGCTCTCTTTGCTAACAGCTATTAGCAAGTCTTTCCTCCCTCAGTCAGTCAGGTAATTTGAATTAATACCGACACTAGCTTTTAGAATCTCAGCTGCTCCCAATTTCAAGGCTGGACTTCATCTTAAAGAGATACCACAAAAATCCAGAGAGTCTGAAGGTGAGAGTTTGCTTTCTCTCCCCGGCATCCTTAAGCATTTACCCATAAAATTGTTCTGTTCTGAAACACCAGTCACCAAATCTGTCATTAGACCCTGAAGCACAGACTGTGCACTTAAAGAATTAGCATGGAGACATTTTTGTCCCAACAACACTGTCTTCCCAACAACCTGGACAAACACAGCCACTTGGTCATAGGGCCGTTTAAATTCCTTAACACAGGGGTGGGCAAACTACGGCCCGCGGGCCACATCCGGCCCACGGGACCTTCCTGCCCCGCCCCTGAGGTCCCGGCCAGGAAGGCTAGCAGGGGGGTTTGGACGGGGTTGGGAGTTCTGAGGGGGGCAGTCAGGCGCGGGAAGTGGGTGCGGGTTGGATAGGGGGTGGAACCAGGCTGTTTGGGGAGGCACAGCCTTCCCTACCAGGCCCTCCATACAATTTTGCAACCCTGATGTGGCCCTCAGGCCAAAACGTTTGCCCATGCCTGCCTTAACAGCTTTTACTCAAAGCTAACCACACTGGATCTCTCAAAAGGAGTCAGTGGATCCATTCACAACAGAACATTTCTGGCTGTTAGAAACCGAAACTTTCTTGATTAAATCACTTTCACACTCTTCAGTTGCAGCAAACTGCTTGCACAGATTACCATGAGGATTCTTTTCCCTAGGAGTTTCTCTAAGCAACAATTCATCCCCTCACAGAAATTCTGTCCTTACCCTCTTCACCTATGGCTTGCTCTAAAGGAACACTAAAGGAACAGACTCTTTCTGAGTCGTACTTACATCCAGGATCACCTCTGGCTTATCAGGTGGATTCCTACACAAACCCCTCTCTCCCCCTGTGTGGAATCACAGCTACAAGATGGAGTTTTGGACTCAGATGGGCAAGTCAAATATCCATGCATGACTCAGTTCTCTACAGGAATGTTCCCAGGAAAGCTCAGATGTAGATTGGTGGCCATCAAGGTCCATTGTTAGCCAAATACTTCCATTTACGTGAATAACCCCTTCACACTGACCAAATCTGCCTTAGGTGCTTTCTACTGCAAACACTTTAAATATAAGCATAGATCCAATGCTCATAAATTCATATATAAAAATGATACATGCATATGAATAGGATGAATTCATGAAGTAGAACATAACCTTTGGAAAGATATGTTACATGGAATATCTAGCATAAAACATATTCCAGGTATGTCATATTTACACTTATAAGCATATTTCTGTAAAGCATTATGGGGTGCAACATCACAGAGGCTTTGGCGCAAATTGATAAATTAAACTGCAATAAGTCACCAGAGCCAGATGGAATTTACCCAATAGTTCTGAAGGAACTCAAATATAAAATTGCAGAACTATTAACCATGGTATGTAACCTATCGCTTAAATCAGCCTCTGTACCAGATGACTTACAGAGAGCTAATGTGATGCTGGTTTTATAAAAGGCTCCAGAGGTGATTTTGGTACATGTAGGCAAGGGTGATCCAGTGAATATAGTGTACTTGGACTTTCAGAAACCCTCTGACAAGGTCCCTCACCAAAGGCTCTTAAACAAAGTAAGCTGTCATGAGAGGGAAGGTCCTCTCATGGATTGGTAACTGGTTAAAATATAAGAAACAAAGAATAAGAATAAATGGTCAGTTTTCAGAATAGAGAGAGGTAAATAGCAGGGTACCCCAGGGGTCTCTACTGGGACCAGTGCTGTTCAACATAGTCATAAATGAGCTGGGAAAAAGAGGTAATCGGTGAGGTTGCAAAATTTCCAGTCGAGACAAAATTACTCCAGACAGTTAAGTCCCAAACAGATTAAGAAGAGTTACAAAGAGATCTCACAAAACTGGGTGAGTGTGCAATAAAATGGCATATGAAAGTCAGTGTTGAGAAATGAAAAGAAATGCACATTGGAAAACATAATTCCAGCTATACATACAAAATGATGGGGTGTAAATTAGCTGTTAGCAATCAAGAAAGAGATCTTGCAGTCATTACCAATAGTTCTTTGAAAACGTCCTCTCAATGTGCTGCAGCAGTCAAAAAACAAACACACACAAAAACTAACAGAATGTTAGGAACCATAAGGAAAGAGATAGATAATAAGACAGAAAATATCATAATGACTCTATATAAATCCATTGTAAGCCCATATCTTGAATACCATGTGCAGTTCCGGTTGCCACATCTCAAAAAAAAATATTGGGATTGGAAAAGGTACAGAGAAGGGCAACACAAATGATGAGGGATATGGAACAGCTTCACACGAGGGGAGATTTAAAAGACTGGGACTGTCCAGCTTGGAAAGGAGGGATATGATATAGGCCAATAAAATCATGCGTGGTGTGGAGAAAGTGAATCGGGAAGTGATATTTACCCCTTCACAAGAACCAGGGGTCACCCAATGAAGTTAATAGGCAGCAGCTTTTAAAACAAATAAAAGTGTGTAGCCAGCCTGTGGAACTCATTGCCAGGTGATGTTGTGACAGCCAAAAGTATAACTGATCCACAAAAAGAATCAGATACGTTCATGGAGGATAGGTCCATCGGTGGTTAGTAGCCAAGATGGTCAGGGATGAAGCCCCATGCTCTGGGGGGCTCTAAAACTCTCCCAGAAGCTGGGAGCAGACAACAGGGGACGGATCACTAATTGCCCTGTTCTGTTCATTCCCTCTGAAGCATCTGCACAGGCCACTGTCAGAAGACGGGACACTGGGCTAGATGGACCATTGGTCTGACCCAATATGGCCGTTCTTATGTTCTTCAATTGCTCCACTGATGGATGGGCTGCGGCAGACAAGCCTTTCCCAGGGAATCCCTCTGCTATAGAGCTGCCATAGTCACCCCAGCAGACGTCCAGGAGCTGCTCAGTGTGGGAGGCTGATGGGGGCGAGTGCTGCCACCTAGGGGTGTGGTCCTGTAGCACGAGGGACAAACGCTCATGGTTTGAACTAGAGATGGGCTGAAAAACAGAGAGTCCCCTTCCCCTGCCCCATGAAACATTATGACACAAACGCAAATGTTTACTTTTCATCCATTTTGGGGGGTGAGTTTTCATAGAAAATTGATATTTTTTCTTTGAAATATCAGCTGCCATGATGCTGCCCGGCTGCAGCTGCCTGGATCCCCATGAGAAATTGGAGGCTTTTCATCTGCCTCTTCCTAGTAACATAAATGAAGGTTGCGCTGATGGAGTCTATGGCTGCACTCTGGGTATGGAAAGGTTTAAACCTCCTGGCCAGTCTGTGGCTGGGGTATTGTGCCCATCAGCTACTCTAACCAGCCCTCCCATCTCTGTGCAGCCCCATCCCCTCTTTGGGGTTGCCAGTAGCCACTGCCCTTCAGCAGATCCTGTGGGCAGTGGCTACTGTGACAGACCCTGGTAGCACATCACTGAGAAGCCTGTGCTAGCAGGGAGCTGGAGAGGGTCCTAAAACAGTCGAGGAGGCTCAGAGATTGTGGGTGGCGGGCCTAGCTACCAGTGGATCAGTGAGATCTGTGGTAACTGTGGGGATCCCTAAAGCCTGGGTCCCCCCTTTTCATTCCTCAGGCAAAAGGGAAGGGACCCTGCCCTCCTGGAACCATCCAAGCCACCCTATGCAAGGCCCCTTCAGCAAATCCTGTGGGCAGTGGCTACTGTGACAGGCCCTGGTAGCACATCTCTGATGAACCTGTGCTAGCCGGGAGCTGGAGAGGGTCCTAGAGCAGTTGTGGAGGCCCAGAGATTGTGGGTGGATGGGACTTGATACCAGTGGATCATTGAAATCTGTGCATAACTTTGAGAATCCCTGGATCCTGGGGCCCTCTGTTTATTCCTCAGGGAGAATTGTAGGACTGGAAGGGACCTCGAGAGATTATCTAGTCCAGACTCCTCTGCTCATGACAGGACTGAATATTATCTAGATCATCCCTGACAGGTGTTGCTCTAACCTGCTCTTAAAAATCTCCAACGATGGAGATTCCACAATCTCCTTCTGCAATGTATTCCAGTGCTTAACCACCCCGGCAGTTAGGAAGGTTTTCCCCTACTGGGTTAGAGCTGGTTTGCCATTGGCTGTGACGGGGTTAAAGCTGGTGCACACGAAGCCAAGCAGCTGAGGTTCCCAAATGGCCAAGTGGCCCCCAAGGGAATGTGCGAACATGCTTCATAAAGGCAGCTGCCTCCCTGTCTGAACAGACACTGACTGCTGCCCATGCAACCTCCTCTATGACTCCTTGTCGTTTAGGATGAAAACCTCTGTTATCAGCGGCTCCCCGTCTAGCAGGAATTGGGTACGTTGGCAGGTTTCACTGTCTTTACAATGTGAAGCGAAGGGGAAAGGCTGCGAGCTGTTTCCATTTGCAGATGCTCTGTGCTACAGCAAAGGACTCATCTGTGCTGTCCGGGTGACTCAGTGACAGCGACTGGAGGGCAGGCACAGCTAGGTAGCTTGGGAACCCCTCCCCTACATCTGTCCGTGCTCCACAATGGGCTGTTCAAGCTACACAGAAACCTGACACTCGAAGCCAGCTCAGAGAGTTAAAACCCTGATGGCAGGAGTCAGTGATTTCTCAAGGGCTCCCATTTCTAGAGGTGCTGAGTGCTCTGGGCCCCATCCTGCCAGGGGCTGAGCGAGAGGAAACTCCACGGAATATCAGTGACTAGTTCCCAACTCACCTCAGGTTTATTTTCTCCTGGAAATTGAACCAGCAAATGCATTTTCAAAGGTTTTATTCTCTGGCTCGATTGTGGAGGCAGGAATTCAGAGCTGTGTTGCTCTGTGGTAACAGGTCTGATAGGGCTTATTTCTGTTTCCTGACTGGCTGAGGGCTTCAGCCTTTCTGCCCTGTAGACACCCCTCAGAGTTACAGGGCAGGTGGCCTTGCTGCCTCTTTCTGGTCTCCGCGTGCCACATGTCATTGCACCCTCAGACTGGGCCCTGGGCTACACCACACCGTGGGTCAACTGCTTGCCCAGCAAGTCTGAGTGGGTTTGGCACCTGTGGTTCTTCCCTCTGGGAGTCCGTGAGTAGTGGTGAGATGAGTGACCAGCCAGCCTTCCCGAACCAAAACACTGTTTAATCTGAACAGCAGGAATAAAGTGTAACATGGGAGAATAAGAGGGTTTTCAAACAACAGGCTTGACTTCAAACCCTTCCTCTCTGATGGGGACCCAGGCAGGCTGAGGGCCTTCAGACTTCCCCAGCTCTCTCTGTGCCTGTCAGTCTGAAGAGCTTCTCAGCAACAGCTGACCCAGCTCTGGACAGACTCACAGCGCTGGCAAAACAAGCTGTGTAACGTGGCTGGAGCCCAGAAATAGGCTTTTCCCAGCTAGTTGTCCGGTGTTGTCTCTCAACCTCCTTGAAGTGCTGACTGAGCAATGGCTTTTCTTGAGCTGTGGCTTCCCTTTCTCCTTCTTTTCCAGCAGCCTGCTGTTAAACTAAGAAGATCCATACTGGTTTCACCTACTACGGATCTAACATAAACATCCCAATACTTAACCCAATACAGCTCTACAGCAAACATCCCAAGAATTGGGTTTACCACACACAGTCACTATGGCAGCTCAGCTCCATGTCTGTTGCTGGGTGCTATGGATTTTGTGAATACTGGACATTGGCAGTAGCTGACTTTAATGTGGGAAATGAAGTTCCACATGCAATTGACTTTGAAATCCACTTCCCACAAACCCTCATCGTGGCTGAATAACAGGGGCTGGGGTTACTATGTACATGGAGATATGCCTATCTCCTAGAACTGGAAGGACCTTGAAAGGTCATCGAGTCCAGTCCCCTACCTTCACTAGCAGGACCAAGTACTGTCCCTGACAGATTGTTTGACCCAGATTCCTAAATGGCCTCCTCAGGGATTGAACTCACAACTCTGGGTTTATCAGGCCAATGCTCAAACCACCAAGCTATTCCTGTCCCCCCCCGCCATGTACTAGATCAACCTGTGGTCTGTGGGCCACTGGGGGTCTGCAGACTACGTCTAACATTTCCAAAGGTATTCACACCCCCATTCGAAATTTATTAGGGCTCCGCAAATGAAAAAAATGTTCAGAACCACTGTACTAGAGGGTGAGAGTCCAGGGAAATTAATACTTTACGTACTGATCCCAATGCCTGTTCCCACTCCGGATACAGGCTACAGACTGACAGAACAGAACCCGAGGAGAACCAGTCAGCTATTAACACAAGTACAGAGGAGCTACTAGACTTCTATTTGCTGACAAGCAATTGACTGAGGGCTGAGATGCTGGGATCTTTGCAGGTCCTGAAGAAATTCAGATGACAGACGCTACATTTTAAGTCCCACTCTAACCAGACAAATCATCTCTGAAAGAACATCAGAGGGGAAAGAATGGGTTAACGTGTGTACTAAAGAATAAATGTGTAAATGTTATGACCTTTGCTTTAAAAAGTATTTGTGAAGTATTCCACATACTGTGTGCAATGGGTTTGTGCTATTAACTCTTTGTTCAGTGAACAGTTGTATGATACTGTCTCCTGGTAACTGACCAGAAGCTGTTTCTAACACTTACATTTAGGTCACGAATACAATCCATCTGCAATACCTGTGCAAGATTTTCCAAAAAGTTCCTGAGAAAACAGAAGCGCTGGTCTGTGTTTCAGCAAAGAGTAGAGCTGAGGCGCAGGAAAGGGGAGTGTAATAGTGCTTGTATGTAATTTACACCCATCAGCTGTTACATGAGCATGCCTGAAGTCATCCACAGACCCTTGAATGTGGAGAGGATGCAGGTACTGTGATGAGGATGAAGAGAAGCCTGTAGGATGATCGAACTATCTGGAGTCAGTCAACACTGGCCAGGCAAAGCACTTCAGCCTCTCTTGGAGGGATTCTTGGGGGTCAGAGTGTATCACCGGGAGCATTTAGTAAGGGAAAGTTAATGGAGCCCTGTATTGATCAAATGTACACATGTAAATCTGGAGTGACATAGTTGAAGTCACTGTTATTGAATTTGGAACCTGGACCTAAGAATTTATCCCATGTGCTGGAAAGAGGCAGTGGCATACTTTGGACTCTCAGGAGTGGAGAAAATAAAGAATATATAAAATGAGGCAATGAAACACATGTATAAATAGCTTCAGTGCAGGATAGATAAATGCAATGACCGTTTTCACCAAACACTTGCCATGTGTTTACACACGTCCTGATACAATGGGCCACACTCAGAAGTGGAGGCCCCGAAAGGGTGTCTGTGTGAAGGTCACAACTGTAAAATCACGCAGTGGTCAAGTAGTCTGTGGAATTCCCAGCCACAAGATATCAAGGGGGCCAAGAGCTTAGCAGGATTAAAAGAGGGGCTGGATGTTTATATGGGTAACCAGAAAATCCAATTACAGTAATGAAGATTTTTTTTTTAAAGTCTTGGCAGGGCTCTAAACCTTCCTAATTGACACAAAAAATACAGGAGACCCCCGCTGTACCGCGCACCACTATAGCGCGAATTCGGTATTAGCGCGGGGGTGAGCATGGATCCCAAAATAAATTGTTTACTTTGGGATCCATGGCAACACTCTCCCCCCCACGTTAACACGCATGGCTCCCAAACCCCACGTTCTAGCGGGGGTGCAGTGTATGTCTAACTAGCGGTTGTCAGGGGGAAATATTCCCTGGGGGCAGGTTATCTCATAGCTGCGTGTTGCAGAGCTTCTTCCACCTTCCTCTGCAGCATCTGGATCTGGCCAATGGATACTGGGCTAGATAGACCACAGGTCTGATCCAGTCTAGCAATGCCTATCTTCCTCTCAGTGATGTAAATCCAAGACTATGTTTTTGCTGATCTTCCGTGAGCTCCTGGGAGTCTCTAGACTTGCACTGGGAGCAGAAAGATGCCTTGTTAATAGGACTGTTGATTAATCACAGTTAAATCACACGATTAACTAACAAAAAATAATCGTGGTTTTAAAAAATAATCATGCTTAATCGCAGTTTTAATCACACTGAAATGTATTAAATATATTTGGATGTTTTTCTACATATTCATTATATTGATTTCAATTACAACTCAGAATGCAAAGTATACAGTGTTCCCTTTATATTATTTTCATTACAAATATTTGCACTGTAAAAATGATAAACAAAATAAATAGTATTTTTTCAGTTCACCTCATACAAGTACCATTACGCAATCTCTTTATCAAGAAAGTGCAACTTCCAAATGTAGAGTTTTTTTGTTACATAACTGCACTCAAAAACAAACAATGTAAAACTTTAGAGCCTACAAGTCCACTCAGTCCTTCTTGTTCAGGCAATTGCTAAGACAAACAAGTTTGTTTACATTTACGGGAGATACGGTGTGGTGGCACGCGCCTGTAATCCCAGCTGCTGGGAGGCTGCGGTTGGCAGATCGCTCAGGAGTTCTAGGCTGCTGTGTGCTATGTCAATCGGGTGTCCGGTGCTACTGACAACTCGGCCAGCGGATAGTTGGAGGACTGGCTAGAACAACGCATCTGCTGTGTTGTGATCGGCGCTCTCTCGGTGAGGGCTGATGGACCGATCAGTGACAGTGAGTGAGTGACTGCTGCCTGCTTCTTATTTACAATGTCACCTGAGAGTGAGAACAGGTGTTTGCATGTAACTTTGTAGCCGGCATTGTAAGGTATTTACGTGCCAGATATGATAAACATTTGTATGTCCCTTCATCCTTTGGCCTTTATTCCAGAGGACATGATTCCATGCGGATGACTGTTGTTAAAAAAATGTGTTAATTACATTTTTGACTGAACTGCTTGGGGGGAGAATAGTATGTCGCTTTCTGTGTGTTTTCCACATTCTGCCATATATTTCATGGTATAGTAGTCTCGGATGATGATCCAGCACATTGTTCATTTTAAGAACATTTTCACTGCAGATTTGGCAAAACACAAAGGAGAAACCAATGTGAGATTTCTAAGGATAGCTACGGCACTCAACCCAAGGTTTAAGAATCTTCTTTTGGAAGAAGTGCCTTCGGAAATCAGAGAGGGACGAGGTGGGGAGCATGCTTTCAGAAGTCTTAAAAGAGCAACACTCAGATGCGGAAACTAAAGAACCCAAACTACCAAAAAAGAAAATCAAGCTTCTGCCGGTGCCATCTGATTCAGATGATGAAAATGAACATGCGTCGGTCCTCACTGCTTTGAATCATTATCAAGCAGAAGCTGTCATCAGCATGGACGCTTGTCCTCTGGAATGGTGGTTGAAGTATGAAGGGACATATGAATCTTTAGCGAATCTGGCACATAGATATCTTGCAATGTAGTCTACAAAGTGCCATACGTACGCCTGTTCTCACTTTCAGGTGACATTGTAAACAAGAAGTGGTCAGCATTATCTCCTGCAAATGTAAACAAACTTGTTTGTCTGAGCGATTGGCTGAACAAGAAATAGGACTGAGTGGACTTGTAGGCTCTAAAGTTTTACGAGTGTTTTACTTTTGAATGCGGGTTTTATTGTACATTATTCTACATTTGTAAGTTCAATTTTCATGATAAAGAGATTGCATTAAATTTCTTGTATGAGGTGAATTGAAAAATACCATTTCTTTTGTTTATTACAGAATAAATATTTGTCATAAAAATAAAGTGAGCACTGTACACTTTGTGTTCTGTGTTGTAATTGAAAACAATATATTTGAAAATGTAGAAAACATCAAAATGTTTAAATAAATGGTATTATATTAGTTTTAACAGTGTGATTAATCCACTATTAATTGCAATTATTTTTTGTAATCGTTTGACAGCCCTACTTGTTAAATATCATATAGACTCCTGTTCTTTTTCCTTTTAGGAAGGAAAGTTCAAAACTTCTCAGACCTGCCCGTACATGATGTCAGCTGTCAATGACACCAAATTCAACTCTGCAGTGTTCCTTCTCACCGGGATACCAGGGCAGGAAGACGTCCATCTCTGGATCTCTATCCCCTTCTGCTTAATGTATGTTATTTCGATAGTAGGAAATTCAGTCATTCTATTCATTATAAAAACAGATCCAAGCCTCCATGAGCCCATGTACATTTTCCTTTCCATGTTGGCTGTCACAGACCTTGGCTTATCAATAGCCACCATGCCGACGACACTGGGCATATTCTTATTTAACTCAAGGGAGATCAGCCTCGGTGCCTGTTTTGCCCAGCTGTTCTTCATCCACTCACTTTCATTCACTGAATCCTCCGTGCTGTTGTTGATGGCCTTTGACCGCTTTGTTGCTATCTGTAACCCGCTGAGATATGTTTCCATCTTAACCCCACCGAGAATAGCTAAAATGGGACTGGTGTTTGTGCTAAGAGGGGTGGCTGTAATATTTCCCCTCCCCTTTCTCCTGAAACGCTACCAATACTGTCGAGCCAGTGTCCTCTCCCATTGCTACTGCATAAACCAGGAGGTCATGAAGATGGCTTGTTCGGATTTCAGAGTAAACTACATCTATGGCTTTCTTGTTACAATCTCCACGGTGGGGTTGGACTCGCTGCTCATCCTGCTCTCTTACGTGATGATCCTCAAAACAGTGTTGAACATTGCGTCCCACGCAGACCGCCTCAGGGCCCTAAGCATCTGTGTCTCCCACCTCTGCGCCGTCCTGCTCTTCTACACGCCAGTGCTCGGCTTGTCTGTGATACACAGATTCGTGAAGAACCCTTCTCCCTTGCTTCCGATTCTCATTGGCTACGTCTACCTGGTGGTCTCACCCGTGATGAACCCCATCGTGTACAGCGTGAAAAACAAACACCTTCGTGCGAGGATAATCAGGGTGTTTGTCAAGTGAAGGGTCAGCTCATCACCCAGCTCCAGGGTGGTCACATGGGAGATGAAAAACACGAGACAGCTAGACCCTTATTTCAAGACGACATGAGCTACTGCTCTCCACTATGTAGAGAGAGGTTCTGACGGAATCTAAGGCCTGGAGCAATGGGAGAGGGGCTGGTGAGGGAGGACAGTGAACAGGGGGAAGGAGACCACAGCTGGCAGGAGCATTTACAAAGTGACTGTGTTCGTGCGAGCCAGGGGATAGGCGGGATTATTGGCCCGTAAAGAGCCGTATTGGTGGCTGCTCCGCCCTCAGCATTCCTGTCACTACAGTCAGTACAGAGAAGGGATGTGGATGTTGTTTCCCATGACACCTGGCCTGTCACTGTCCCGTCTCTGCTTAATCATTCACAGGCCATTAAAAAAGCTGCAGAGCTGTTCTGCAGTCTCAGTTCTGCTTCTTCCTGAGCGCTCTGGGTGTTGCCTGATCCATGAGGGCTGCAGCAGCTGTGGACAGGGGCTATTCAAGGGGCACAGACACCGACCCTTCCCCCACGCCCTCAGCGAGGTGCTTGCGACTGAGTCCTGTCAGAGACATGATTACCACAGGAGCCCCAGGAAAAGCCATTCAGGCCGCCCCTCTCCCATTGATGGCTCTTCACGCTGTTCACCCGCTGATCCCACTGACAACAGAGGCAGAGCTGCGGGTGTGAGTGAGGGTCTGACACACAGGAGTCCTGGCATGAGATTCAGACCCAAGGTCCCTCCCCATCCCCTCCCTTTGTGCTGCTGCAGCAATGCATAGGGAGGTTCCGGAACAGCCTCCCAACAGGAGCGGTGAGGATTGGAGGGGAAAAAACTGAGCTTGTTTTAAGATGGATCTGTGATTCTGTATGGGACCTGGGGGACACTTTAGGATATTCTGAATACCAATATTGTAAAATTGCAATGAGTTATGCTAGATATGCCATGTAAGATATCTTCAAAAATGTTATAATTTGCCAGATATGATCATCTTGTTTATATGTTTGAATCACCTTTGCATTATGAGTTATAGATATGTATGTATGTCTGTATTTCACACTTGTGCTATGCTTCTGGGTGACACCCTCAGACAGTCTGGCCTCAGCACTGTGTAACCTGCTTGATGGCCCATTAAAGTACCATCAACTATACAACTGACCCTTTGAGAGAAGGCAGATATACCTTATGACTCAGCAAGGCAGGCAGGGGCATGCCTATGGACAGAAAAGTCTTCCAAGCCATGTGCTGGGCAGCTTGTGTTTGAAACAAAGGAAGCACAAGCCGCATGGCAAAAGACTATAAAGGCAGCTGCATCTTCTCCATTTTGTCTTCAGTTCTGCTTCTTACCTCTGGAGGACCTTTGCTACAAACTGAAGCTCTGAACAAAGGATTGAATGACCCATCCCAACTGTGGATGTGATCCAAAGGGGCTTTCAAGCTAGCAAACTCACCAATACTGAAGGAACCTGATATATGGCCTTTGAAGTCTTTGTATGTATGTGACTGTTTTAGCATTTAACATCTCTCTTCTTGTCCTTTCTTTTTTCTTTATAATAAACCTTTAGTTTTAGACACTAAAGGACTGGCCGGGAGCGTGGTATTTTGGGTAAGATCCAAACCTATACTGACCTGGTAACATGGCTGACCGTTTGGGGTCAAAAGAACATTTGTCTATGTGAGCAGAGTTGTTTAAATAACTTCTCACTGTACTGAATCTAGGTGCTGATTGGGAGCCAGAGAACTGAAATGCAATCAAAGGGGCTGTGTGATTTATTTTTTTGCTTCTTGATAACCGGCGTGTGGGATCAGAAGCATAGTTTGTGACTGGTTAGGAAGTTTAATTTCAGTGTTACCCTCCAGTCTTGGGAGTATCTGCTCTCCCTTTTTCAGCCTGCTCTGACCTTGGTATTTCCGGTGAGGCCTGCCCCAGACACACTGGGTCACAGGAGCTTGACAGGTTTATGCACCGGATGATAAGCCAGGATTGCCTGTGATAGCAGGGGACTGTTCTCAGGGACGCAGGAGGTCCCTTCCAGTGTCCCTACAGGTCACATTCATCCATTTTGCGTCACGCTGAGAGCTCACATGGAGTTGCCTGTACATCATGACCCTGCTCCATGCCCAGGGCAATAGATTTGTCCCTCAGTAGATTCAGGAGAAAGCATGACTCAGCGTTATCATCTGGAAAAGGAATTGTTCTTGGGCTCCTGTGTAGTGATCTCACACGAGTTTAATTCCCTGAGTTTCTGGCAATCTCGACATGCTGAGACGCCAGCTTCCCCCTCCCCAGCCCCTAGCCCCAGAGAGGAAGGATGGCTCCATTGTTAAAGTGCTGCTCTGGGACTCAGACGAACTGGCTTCAGTTCCAGACGCTTCCACAGAGCTAAGTGCCTTAGGGAGATTTCAGCTCTGAATGCCTCATAATAATGATTTGGGGCAGTGGGTGGAGAACCTGAACTCTTCCCAACACCCCTTGGTGATGAGGCCTGTCATTAGCACACCCCCGTTTGACGAGGGAGTTCTGGGCCCCTCCTGCCACTCGGCAGTAAGAGGGAAAACCTGGATCCTGGGCCCCCTTTTCATTTTCATTCCTCAGGAAAAAGGGAAGGGACCTCCACTCCTGGAATGACCCAAAGGAAATTTCCATGCAGGGAGCCATATGGAATCTCCCTTCCCTGGCCTGCACCCTGGGTTTGTAATGCAGGAAAGGGGGCTTCCGGGGAGAAATCTGGTCCTATGTTATTATTTTAATTCTATTTTATATTATTTCAGCAAGATCACAGCTGTGACAGCATCAACATTACCACTCAGCCGCCCCCAAGTTAGCCGTGTGATTAATCGGAACCATACGGACCGTGATGACAAGCCCGGATTCCAGGAACAGAGCCTGCAGCAGGGCTTGGGCTGCCGTCCACTTGGGCAGCATCACCACATGTCCCCTGTGATTTGGCCTCCTGCAGTTGCCATTGGCCATGACGGGGTTAAAGCTGGTGCACAGGAAGCCAAGCAGCTGAGGTTCCCTGATGGCCAAGTGGCCCCCAAGGGAATGTGCGAACATGCTTCATAAACACAGTTGCCTCCGTATCTGAACAGATGCTGCCTGCTCACTGTGCAACCTCTCTGGTGACTCCTTGTTCTTTAGGGTGAAGATCTCTGGTGTCAGCGGCTCCTCGTCTAGCAGGAATTGGGTACGTTGGCAGGTTTCACTCCCTTTAAAATGCCCAATGAAGGGGAAAGGCTGCGAGCTGTTTCCATTTGCAGATGTTCTGTGCAGCATCAGAGGACTCACCTGGGCTGTCAGGGTGACTCAGTGACAGGGCTGGAGGACAGGCAGCGCTCGGTAGCTTGGGAAGCCCTCCCCTATATCTGCCCATACTCCACAGTGGAGTGTTCAAGCTACACCCTGATATTCAAAGCAAACTAGTAATGTTCAAACCCTGATGCCCCGAGTCAGGATTTCACAAGGGCTCCCATTTCTAGAGGTGCCGTGTGCTCTGGGCCCGATCCTGCCAGGGGCTGAGCGAGAGGGGACCCCACAGAATCTCAGTGACTAGTTCCCAAATTGCCTCAGGTTTATTTGCACCTGGAAATTTACTCACCAAATGCATTTTCAAAGATTTTATTCTCTAACTTAATTGTGAGCGCAGGAATTCAGAGCTGCGTTGCTCTGTGGCAACAGATCTGATGAGGCATATTTCTATTTCCTGATTGGCTGAGGGCTCCAGCCTTTCGGCGCTGTAGATACCCCTCACAGTTACAGGGCTACCAGCACCTCTGTCCCCACTCTGGTCTCTGAGTGCCACATGACAGGCCTCATAGCCTTCCTTGTGATGGGCTAAATACCTCCATTCTTCCCCCCTCAGACTGGGCCCTGGGCTACTGCCCACTGCTTGACGACAGTGATTGCTGAACAGGTCCGAGTGCGTTCGGCACCTGTGGTTCTTCCCTTTAGGAGTCTGTGACTAGTGGTGAGACGAGTGACCAGCCAGCCTCCTTGAACCAAAACACTGTTTAATCTGAACAGCAGGAAGAAACCATAACATGGGAGATAAGAGGGTTTTCAAATAACAGTCTGTACACGTCCCTAAGCCCAATCCCTCCCTCTCTGACAGGGACCCAGGCGGGCCCAGGCCCTTCAGACTTCCCCAGCGCTCTCTGGGCGTGTCATTTCTAAAGAATTTCTCAGCAACAGCTGCTCCAGCTCTGGACAGATTCCCAGCGCTGGCAAAACAAGCTGTGTGATGTGGCTGGAGCCCAGGAATAGGCTCTTCCCAGCTTGTAGCTCCGGTGTTGTCTCTAGTCCTCCCTGAAATGCTGACTGAGCGATGGCTTTTCTTGAGCGGTTGTTTCCCTTCTTGCTTGTTTTCCGCAGCCTGAAATTAATCAAAGAAGAGCCAGACTGGTTTCACCCAATACAGCCATAACAAAAATATCCGAATAGTTAACCAAATAGAGCTCTACAGCAAACATCCTACGAACTGGGCTTAACATACACATTTATTATGGCAGCTCAGCTCATGTCTCTCCCAATGCCATTCCTGGGTGCTACTTATTTTATGAATACAGGAGAGAGAGAGAGAGAGAGAGAGAGAGAGAGAGAGAGAGAGAGAGAGAGAGAGAGAGAGAGAGAGAGAGAGAGAGAGACTACTTTCATGTGTCAAATGAAGTTCCATTTCCATGAATACTCCTGCATTTGACTTTGAAATCCACTTCCTGCAAACCCTCATTGTGGCTCAGTAACAGGTGCATGTGTTGCTATGTACTAGACAGTAGGGTGCCCAGACAGCAAGTATGAAAAATTGGGACAGGGGGTGGGAGGTAATAGGAGTCTATATAAGAAAAAGACCCCAAAATCAGGACTGTCCCTATGAAATGTGGACATCTGCTCACCCTACTAGACAGTGAGAGCTCAGGGAATGAATATTTTCTACACTGATCCCAGGCCTGTTACCACTCCGGATACAGGCTACAGACTGATCTAACAGAACCTGAGTAGAACCAGTCAGCTATTAACCCAGGGACAGGGGAGCTACTAGATTTTGTTTGCTGGCAAGTGACTGAATGAGGGCTGAGACGCTGTGATCTTTTCAGGTTGTGAAGAAATCCAGAAGACAGACGCTACTTTTTAAGTCCCACTCTAAGCTGAGAAATCATCTCTGAAAGAACATCAGAGGGGAAAGAATGGGTTGACACATGTGTACTAAAATACAGCTGTGTGAATGTTATGCCAAAACCTTTTATTATATGTGATACAGCATGGCCAGAGGGCAGCAGGAGAGTGAGCTAGGATGAGGAGAAGCCTTATTCCCTGTAGATTAATTAAAAGCACCTGAAACCAATTAGAGCACCTGGAGCCAGTCACCTGATAAAATCCCCCTGCTTCAATCAGCCAGAGGAGGAGTTGGAGCAGAGTGAGGAGGAGTTGAAGGAGAGTGATTTGGTGGTGGAGCAGAGAGCAGTTTGGAGGAGTGAAGCAGAGTGGATTGGTGGTGGAACAAAGAGCAGTTCGGAGGAAAGAGGAGGAGAGTTTTGAGAAGTGCTGCGGTGGGCTAAGAAGACCAAGATCCTAGGTAAAGGGACACCTGGCTTGTGCAGAGGGAAGGCAGGAAGCCCCACAAGCTGAAGGTCAGGAGAGGGAAGTAGCCCAGGGGAAAGAATCACTGGTACAAGTGGTTCACCTGCTATCATAGGGCCCCTGGGCTGGGACCCGGAGTAGAGGGTGGGCCTGGGGCCCTCCCTCTCCACTCCCCTTCCCTGGGATACTAGTAAGATAGCTGTTACCCCAGTTCAGGGGCAAGAAATGGCACCCTGAAACCCCCCCACAAGAAGAGAAAGTGCGGGACCCATCATAGTAGTGCCGGCAATTTGCCACATATAATACAAATAATACAAACCAAACTTTCATGACATGCATATACATTTAAATCCAGCAGTAGAGTTGTTAGAATCTCTACAGGAAGGAACAGTGATAACTTTACTGCTTAATGGCTTTTGCTTTAGAAAGTATTTCAGAAGTATTCCACATACTGTTTGCAATGGGTTTGTGTTATTAAACCTTTGTTCAGTGAACAACTGTATGATACTCTCTCCTGGTGACTGACCAGAAGCTGTTTCTAACACTTACATTCAGGGTCATGCACTCAATAACTCTGCAATACTTGTGCAATACTTTCCGAAATGTCACGAGAGACGAGAACCGCTGGTCTCTGTTTCAACACAGAGTAGAGCTAAGGTGGAGGAAAGGGGAGTGGAGAAAATAAAAAATAATACATATAATGATGCAATGAAACATATTTATAAATAGCTTCCATGCAGGACTGAAAAATACAATGTCTGTGGGAAGGTCACAATTATTAAATCACACAGTGCTCAAGTAGGCTGTGGAACTGCAAGCCACAAGATATCAATGGGGCCAAGCGCTTAGCAGGCTTCAAAGAGGGATGGGATGTTGGAATTGCGCTAAACTCTTCCTGATTTACACCACAAAATATGTCTAACTTGTGGGTGTCAGGGGTTAACCCACCCCCAGGGAAAGTATCTCATAACTTCCCACTGCAGGGCTTCTTCCAACTTTCTCTGAATGTTCTAGAACTGGCCACTGGATACTGGGCTAGATGGACTACAGGTCTGATCCATTCTGGCAGTGCCCATCTTCCTATTGGTGATGTAAATCCAAGACAATGTTTTTGCTGATCTTCATTGAGCTTCTGGGAGTCTCTAGACTTGCACTGAGAGGAGAAAGATACCTCGTTAAATACCATGTTGTCTCCTTTTCTCTCTCCTTTCAGGAAGGAAAGTTCAAAACTACTCGTATCTGCCCAGTACATTATGTCAGCTGTCAACGATACCAAATTCAACTCTGCAGTGTTCCGTCTCACCGGGATACCTGGGCAGGATGACGTCCATCTCTGGATCACCATCCCCTTCTGTTTAACGTATGTTATTTCCATAGTAGGAAATGCAGTTATTCTGTTCATTATAAAAACAGATCCAAGGCTCCATGAGCCCATGTACATTTTCCTTTCCATGTTGGCTGTCACAGACCTTGCCTTATCGATAGCCACCATGCCGACGACACTGGGTATATTCTTGTTCAACACTAGGGAGATCAGCCTTGATGCCTGTTTTGCCCAGCTGTTCTTCATCCACTCGCTTTCAAAAATTGAATCCTCCGTGCTCCTGTTGATGGCCTTTGACCGCTTCATCGCGATCTGTAACCCACTGAGATATGCTTCCATCTTAACCTTGCCGAGAATAGCCAAGATGGGACTGGTGCTTGTGCTAAGAGGGGTGGCTGTAATATTTCCACTCCCTTTTCTCCTGAAACAATTTAGATATTGTCGAGCCAGTGTCCTCTCCCATTCCTACTGTCTGCACCAGGACGTTATGAAGAGGGCTTGTTCAGACATCAGAGTCAACTACATCTATGGCTTGTTTCTTACATTCTTCACGGTGGGGTTGGACTCGCTGCTCATCTGTCTCTCTTATGTGATGATTCTCAAAACAGCACTGAGTGTCACATCCCACGCAGAATGCCTGCGGGCCCTGAACACCTGTGTCTCCCACCTCTGTGCAGTCCTGCTCTTCTACACACCAGAGATCGGCCTGGCTGTGATACACAGATTTGGGAATAGCTCTTCTCACTTGCTTCAGATTCTCCTGGGCTACATCTCCCTGCTGGTCCCGCCCCTGATAAATCCAATTGTGTACAGCGTGAAAAGCAAACACCTTCGTGCGAGGATAATCAGAGCATTCATCAAGTGAAGGGTCAGTTCATTATCTGCCTCCAGTGCTGGTTACGTGGGAGACGAACCCTATTGCGTCCTGGACTCTTACATCTGATACGACCTCCACTCAGGAGAGAGAGGTTCAGACGGGTGTGACGGGTTGGTATCACAGAAACCCCCTTGGAGCTGCCACCTGGTGTGCCAAGACTACTCCTGCCTCTGCTTCCCTGCCTTTTCCAGCTTGAGACTCCAGAATCCGGTGTGGTTTGAGCCAGACCCGCTAGCCTGCTGCAAACCCAGATGCAGGTCTGAACCATGTCCCCTAGCAGCTGAAGGCCTGTCTGGAAGCAGCTTAGGAAGTGTTCTTGCCTTTGACACTCACGTGTTCAACTCCCAATGGGGTTCAAACCCTGAATAAGTCCGTTTTACCCTGTATAAAGCGTATACAGGGTAAACTCATAAATAGTTCGCCCTCTATTTCACAGTTAGAGAAATATGCACAGCTGTTTGCCCCCCTCTTGGTACTAACACATACTACAGGTTACTTAATCCATAAAATGTTGTTTTAATAAGTACAGAAAGTAGGAATTAAGTGGTTCCAAGTAATAACAGACAGAACAAAGTGAGTTACCAAGTAAAATAAAATAAAACACTCAAGTCTATGTCTAATCACACTGTGGGGGAGGGATAGCTCAGTGGTTTGAGCACTGGCCTGCTAAACCCAGGGTTGTGAATTCAATCTTTGAGGGGGCCACCTAGGGATCTGGGGCAAAAATTGGGGATTGGTCCTGCTTTGAGCAGGGGGTTGGACTAGATGACCTCCTAAGGTCTCTTCCAACCCTGATATTCTATGATTACAGATAAAAACCTCACCAGTTCCAGTAAACTTCCTTTTACAGGCTATGGTCCTCCTAGCCTGGGTCCAGCAATCACTCACACCCCCTATTGTCCTTGCCCTTTGTTCCAGTCTCTTTCAGGTGTGTCGTTGGGGGTTGGAGAGGCTCTCTTTAGCCAACTGAAGACAAGATGGTGGGGTCTCCCAGGGGTTTAAAAAAGACTTTGTCCTCTGGGTGGACACTCCTCCCTCTCCCTGTGTAGCATGCAGTTACAAATGGAGTTTTGGGGTCACATGGGCAAGTCACATGTCCATGCACAACACAGTAACCAGCCCAGACACATTTCTGGCCCAGCTCAGGTGTGGATTGGTGTCTGTAACTTCTTTTGTCTGTTTAAGAGTTTCTTGATTAGGCTCTTTACCTGCACATTCCTTTCTCCAGACATTGATCCAATGCTCTTACAGAGGCTATGTATAAAACCAGCAAATATACAACCAATATTCATAATTTCAACTACAAAAATGATACATACATACCACCAGGAGGAATAGATTCAGTAGGTCATAACTTTTACGGAGATATGTTACATGGCACATGTAGCATCAAACATATTCCCATTACATCATATGTACATTTATAAGCATCTCCCCATAACGCCACAGGAGAAGCCATTCAGGCCGCTCCTCCCCCCGTTGATGGCTCAGCACACAGCACATGTGCTTAGCTCATCCCCATCCAACTGTAATGCCCCCGAGGCAGGGCAGAGCTGTTTGAGTGAGGGAGGGTCTGACACACAGGAGTCCCGGCAAGAAACTCAGGCCCAGGTTCCCTCTCTGGCCCCTCCATTTGTGCTGCCCCATTACTTTCAAAGGGGTGGAAACAGCTCCCCCACAGAGGCACAGCTAGCTCATATCCCAGCCCAGCCCATTCACTTTAGGGTGGGCACCTTTTCAAAAAGCAGGACACCTGCAGGAGCCCCATCCCCTCTGTGACCCCTCCCCTGCCCCTCTTCTTCCACCTTGACGCCCTCCATCCTACTAATCTTCTTCCCCTGAGGCACCTCCCTTTGCTCCATCTCTTCCACCGAGACCCCGCCCCTGCTCCTCCTCTTCCCCTGAAGCTCCGCCCCCTCTCCACTGCAGAAGCCAGAGCTGGGCCATGGTAAGAGCTTCCCAGGGAGCCAGAACCACTGTGAGGAGCCCCAGACCATCCACCTGCTCTGGGCAGGAGGCTGGCGGGCTCAAGAGAAGCCCCCAGCCTGTATCCCCCAACCCCCAGGATGTACAATCCAGAGACGGAGGAGAGTCTGGGTTTCCCAACAGTGGTCTGGGCTCCTGGGGTAGCTCTTACTGGAGCCCGGCTCCGTCCTCTCCAGGGGCAGAGCATCAGGGGAAGTGGAGGAGCGGTGGGCAGGGCATAGTGTGAAGAGATGGGGCAGGAACAGGGCCTCAGGGGAAGATGGGGCAGAAGGCTATGTGACTGTGGGCAAGTCATGGGCTGTCTCTGAGCCTTGGCACAGGTAGACAGGGCCAGCTCTAGGCTCCGGCGTAGGAAGCACATGCTTGGGGCGGCACATTGTAAGGGGCGGCATTCAGATTTATTATAAGTGATAGCAAACAGATAAAAGCAGATCACCTAGCAGATAAACAAAAATGCAAATTACGCCTAACATACTAGATAGAGTGGATATGAATTAGTAATTTCTCACCCTGACTGGCAATACAGACAGTCCACCAAATTCCATAAGCAGGCTAGAAATCCCTTTAGCCTGGGACCAGCACTTCCCACAGTTCAGTCTTTGTTCCTCAGCTATTTCCAGGAGTTCTCTTGTGTGGGGAGTTAGGCCAAGAGATGATGTCACACCCCATCTTATATAGTGGAAAAATACAGGTAGCAAAATGGAGTTTAATGTCATATGGTCTGTTCCCAGGCCCTTGCATGCCCTGTTGAGTCATAGCAGCCATTATCCATAGGCTGTCTGGAGCGTTCTCAAGAATACTCTCCAGGAGGGAGATAAGTTTCTCCTAGGGCTTATTGTTTCCCCTAATGTCCCATTACTCTGAATAGGCCCTTCACAACCAGAAGGGACTTCCCCTACTGGAATGATCTGAGACAAATTTCCATCTCTGGAGCTTATGGAGTCTCCCTTCCCTGGCCTGCACCCTGGGTTTGCAATACAGGAAAAGGGGCTGCCGGGGAGAAAATAGACCTTTAATATTATTCTTAATTTTTTATTTTATTTTATTTCAGCAAGATCACAGCTGTGACGGCATCATCGTTACCGCTAAGCTGCCCCCGAGGTAGCCATGTGACTAATCGCAACCATAGGAATGGTGATGACAAACCCAGATTCCAGGCATAGAGACTGCAGCAGGGCGTTTGCTGCAGTCCGATTGGGTAGGATCACCACACATCCCCTGTGATTTGGCCTCCTGCAGTTTGCCATTGGCGTGACGGGTGTTAAAGCTGGTTCACACTGAGCCAAGCAGCTGAGGTTCCCTGATGGCCAAGTGGCCCCCAAGGGAATGTGCGAACATGCTTCATAAAGACAGTTCCCTCCCTGTCTGAACAGACACTGCCTGCTGCCAGTGCAACCTCCCCGATGACTCCTTGTCATTTAGGGTGAAGACCTCTGGCCTCAGCGGCTCCCCTTCTAGCAGGAATTGGGTACGTTGGCAGGTTTCACTATTTTTACAATGTGAAGTGAAGGGAAAAGTCTGCGAGCTGTTTCCATTTCCGGATGTTCTGTGCTGCAGCACAGGACTCAGCTGGGCTATCAGGGTGACTCAGCGATGGGGTTGGAGGACAGGCAGAGCTAGGTAGCTTGGGAACCCCTCCCCTATATGTGCCTATGCTGCACACTGGGTTATTTAAGCTACGCAAAGATTCAAAACAATCTCAGAGAGTTAAAACTCTGATGCCCCGGCTCCAGATTTCTCAGTGGGTCCCTTTCTAGTGGTGCCGTGTGCTCTAGGCCCAGTCCTGCGAGGGGCTGAGCAATAGGAGAGCCTATGGAATATCAGTGATTAGTTCCCAAATCGCCTCAGGTTTATTTGCTCCTGGAAATTTAATCAGCAAATGCATTTTCCAAGATTTTATTCTCTGGGTCTATTGTGAAGGCAGGAATTCAGAGCTGTGTTGTTCTCTTGTAACAGGTCCGAGAGGGCATATTTCTGTTTCCTGTCTGGCTGAGGGCTTTAGAAACTCTGTCTTGTAGATACTCCTCAGAGTTACAGCGCTACCGGCATCTCTAAGCCATCTCTGGCCTCCGAGCGCCAGATGTCAGGCCTCGTAACCTTCCCTCACATGGGGTGGAATCCCACGATTCTCCCACCCTCAGACCAGGCTCTGGGCTACAGCGCACTGCGGGTCGACTGTGGGTTCTGCACCTGTGGTTCTTCCCTTTGGGAGTCTGTAGCTAGTGGTGAGACGAGTGACCAGCCAGCCTTGAAAACCAAAATACTGTTTTTTGCACCAAAGTATTGTTGTATCCGAACAGTAGGAATAAAGCGTAACACGGGAGCATAAGAAGGTTTTCAAACAGCAGTACACATCACTGACTTCCAAACCCTCCCACTCTGATGGGGACCAAAGCAGGCCAAGGGCCTTCTGACTCCTCTGGCGGTGTCTGTGCCTGTCAGTCTGAAGAGCTTCTCAGCAACAGCTGCCCCACCTCTGCACAGACTCACAGAACTGGCAAGACAAGCTGGGTGATGTGGCTGGAGCCCGGAAATAGGCTCTTCCCAGCTTGCAGCTCGGTGTTGTGTCTCAACACTCCGTGAAGTGCTTATTGAGAAATAGCTTGTCTGGAGCTGTTGCTTCCCTTCCTACTTGTTTTCCAGCAGCCTGCTATGAAACTAAGAAGAGCCATGTTGGTTTAACCCAATATAGCCAGAAAATAAACATCCCAATAATTAACCCAATATAGCTCTACAGCAAACATCCCAAGAACTGGGTTTAACATACACATTCATCACGGCAGCTCAGCTCCATGTCTGTCCCAATGCCGTTCTCGGGTGGTATGGATTTTATGAATATGTGACAGAGACAGTGAGAGAGAGCGAGAGCGAGAGAGAGAGCAATAGACAACTTTCTCGTATGAAATGAGGTTCCATTTCCATGAACACTCCTGCATTTGACTGTGAAATCCACTTCCTGCAAACCCTCATCGTGGCTAAGTATTAGAGAGTGAGAGCTCAGGGAATCAATATTTCCGATACTGACCCCAAGGCCTGTTACCACTCCATACATAGGCTACAGACTGACAGAACAGACCCTGAGGTAAAGCAGTCGTCCATTAACTCAGGAACAGAGGAGTTACTAGACTTATGTTTGCTGACAAATGACTGAATGAGGGCTGAGACGCTGCTATTTTTTCAGGTTGTGATGAAATCCACTTGACAGATGCTCCATTTTAAGTCCCACTCTAATCTGAGAACTCAGCTGTGAAAGAAGATCAGAGGGGAAAGAATGGGTTGACATGTGTGTGCTAAAGTACAGATGTGTAAATGTTATGCCAAAACTTTTCATTGTAATATAAATATTACAAACCAAACTTTCATGATATGAACGTATATCGAAAGCCAACAGTAGAGTTGTTGGAATCTCTACAGATGGGAGCAGTGGTAACTTTACTGCTTAATGGCTTTTGCTTTAGAAAGTATTTCAGAAGTGCTCCACATACTGTTTGCAATGGGTTTGTGCTATTAACTCTTTGTTCAGTGAACAGTTGTATGATTCTGTCTCCTGGTAACTAACCTGTAGCTGTTTCTAACTCTTACATTCTGGGTCATGAACACAATCCCTCTGCAATACCTGTGCAAGAGTTTCCCAAAAGTCCTATGAGAACAGAACCGCTGTCTGTGTTTCAGAAAAGAGTGCAGCTGAGGTTCAGGAAAGGGGAGTGTTATAGTGCGTGTATGTAATTTACGCCCATTGCCTCTTACACGTGCATGGCTGAAGTAACTTGCACACTCAAATGAATAATAGTGCAAACGTAGTGTTTGTATATTCACTCATTTTTTATGCCAACCCCATCCCCGCCCAGCTGAAAAAACTGTCTGTTCTCAGCTTGTACCTGGCCAGATATCTACAGACCATAGCAGGGGGAGAGGATGCAGGTCCTGTGAGGATGAAGAGAAGCCTGTAGGATGATCAAACTCTGTGTATTCAGTGAACACTGGCCAGCCAAAGCACGTCCCCTTCTCTTGAAGGCATTCTTGGGGGTCAGAGTGTATCACCAGGAACAGTTCTTAAGGGAAAGTTAATGGGGCCTTGTTCTAATCGAATTTACACATGTAAATCTGGAATGATGCATTTGAAGTCACAGTTATTGAATTAAGAACCTGTCCCTAAGAATTTATCCCAAGTTCTGCAAAGAGTCAGTGGCATAATTTGAACTCTCAGGAGTGGAGAAAATAAAAATATATATAATGAGGCAATGAAACACGTTTATAAATGGCTTCAGTGCAGGACCGATAAATACAATGATTGTTTTCACCATGCATTTGCCATGTGTTTACACACATCATGATACAATGGGCCACACTCAGGCATGGAGGGCCAGAAAGGGTGTCTGCGGGAAGGTCACCATTGTAAAATCACATGGTGCTGACGTAGGCTGCGGAATTCCCACCCACAAGATATCAAGGAGGCCAAGAGATTAGCAGGATTCCAAGAGGGGCGGGATGTTTATATGGGTAACCAGAAAATCCAAATACAGTAGTGAGGATTGTTTTAAAAAGTCTTTAAAGGGCTCTAAACCTTCCCGATTTACACAACAAAATATGTCTAATTGCTGGGTGTTGTGGACTTTTCCCCTGGGAGCACATTATCTAATGGCAGCCTATTGCAGGACTTCTTACATCTTCCTCCGAAACATCTGGAGATGGCCAATGGATAGTGCGCTAGAGGGACTGCAGAGATAATCCAGTCTGGCAGTGCCCATCTTCCTATCAGTGGTCTAAATCCAAGACTATGTTTTTTGCTGATCTTCCTTGATCTCCTAGAATTCTCTAGACTTGCACTCAGAGCAGAAAGATGTCTAGCTAAATATTATATAGTCTCCTGTTCTTTTTTTCTTTCAGGAAGGAAAGCTCAATACATGTTGGACCAGCCCAGTACATTATGTCAGCTGTCAATGACACCAAATTCAGTTCTGCAGTGTTCCTTCTCAGCGGGATACCTGGGCAGGAAGATTTCCATCTCTGGATCTCTATCCCTTTCTGCTTAATGTATGTCATATCGATAGTAGGAAATTCAGTCATTCTGCTCATTATAAAAACAGATCCAAGGCTCCATGAGCCCATGTACATTTTCCTTTCCATGTTGGCCATCACAGACCTTGGCTTATCGATAGCCACTATACCGACGATACTGGGCATATACTTGTTTAAGTCTAGGGAGATCAGCCTCGATGCTTGTTTCACCCAACTGTTCTTCATCCACTTTTTTCAGTGTACTGAATCTTCTGTGCTCTTGTTGATGGCCTTTGACCGCTTCATTGCAATTCGTGACCCGCTGGGATATGCCTCCATCTTAACCGCACCGAGAATAGCCAAGATGGGACTGGTGTGTGTGCTTAGAGGGGTGGGTGTAGTAGTCCCACTCCCCATTCTCCTGAAACGGTTCCAATACTGTCAAGCCAATGTCCTCTCCCATTCCCACTGCCTGCACCATGATGTCATGAAGATGGCTTGTTCAGACATCACAGTCAATAGCATCTATGGCTTGTCTGTTAAACTCTTAACGATGGGGTTGGACTCACTGTTCATCTTCGTCTCTTATGTGATGATCCTCAAAACAGTGCTGAGAATCGCTTCCCAGGCAGAGTGCGTCAGGGCCCTGAACACCTGTATCTCCCACCTCTGTGCTGTCCTGCTCTTCTACACGCCAGAGATTGGCGTGTCTCTGTTATACAGATTCGGGAAGAACTTTTCTCCCTTGTTTCAAATTCTCCTGGGCTACATCTCCCTGCTGGTCCCGCCCCTTATGAACCCAATAGTTTACAGCGTGAAATGCAAACACCTTCGTGTGAGGATAATCAGGGCATTCTTCAAGTGAAGGGTCAGTTCCTTACTTGGTTCCAGCGCTGATGACACAAGAGATGAAAAACATAGACCATGGCCAGGGCCACATATTCCATCCTGGACCCTTACATCTGAAATGAAATGAGCTACTGGTCTCCACTCTGTAGAGAAAGGTTCCAACTCGTTCTAAGACTTGGAGCAATGAGAGAGGGGCTGGTGTGGGAGGACAGTGCACTGGGGGAAGGAGACCAAGGCTGGCAGGAGCATTTACAAGGTGACTGTGTTCGTGGAGAGCCAGGGGACCGGTTGGATGTTGGCCCACAAAGAGCTGTATTGGTGGCTGCTCTGACTTGAGAATTCCTGCCTATGCACTCAATAAAGTGAAGGGTTTTGTGTTGGGATATGTAAGGGTTAAGTAGAGACCTGGGAAACCGCTGGTGTGATGGTATATTTTTAGGGAGTAGAGTCACAGGCAGGCACCGTTTCTTCACTTAATAGATAAGTGTCATCCCTCATCCTCCCCTTCAGCTTGTTGGGAATAAATAAGGGCTGGTCCACACTAACCCCCGAGTTCGAACTAAGATACGCAACTTCAGCTATGTGAATAACGTAGCTGAAGTTGAGGTATCTTAGTTCAAACTACAAGGTACTTACCGCGGGTCCACACGCGGCAGGCAGGCTCCCCCGTTGACTCTGCATACTCTTCTTGCGGAGCAGGAGTACCGGTGTCGACGGCGAGCACTTCCGGGATTGATTTATCGCTTCTAGACAAGGCACGATAAATTGATCCCAGAAGGTCGATTGCTTACCGCCGAACCCGGAGGTAAGTATAGACGTACCCTAAGTGTTGCAGCTGCATAAGAAATGTAATGGTCTAAAGGATACCCTTTGTGTAAAGACCTCTTATCTCCCCCTCCCTCTTTTTCCTAGCTACATAAAGGAGAACTGCTCATGGCCCCTTCCGGCCTCCCCTGAGAACTGCTGATTAAGGAAACTTGTCGCAATAAATTACGGCAAAGCAATTTATTTTCAGTGTAAAATGCCTGTATAACTTGCATAATGCTGTGAATAATGAATAGGGGTGGGGATACTAATAGTATGGGCATTTCTATTACTTAATAAGGGGTTATGGGGTGTTGCAACAGATGTAGGCGTTTACCATACCAACTTAGATACAAAAAAGTGTGCTGCAACTGATCCAGTTCTTACTCGACAATTGGGTCGAGGGGAACAAATGTCGCAATTAAGAACCCCATACTCAAATCCGCCTCTGGGACATCCTGCTCTCTTCTCTAACAGTTTGGATCTTGTTTCCCATGACACCTGGCCTGTCACTGTCCCGTCTCTGCTTAAACATCCACGGGCCATGACGGAAGCTACAGAGCTGTTCTGCAGTCACAGTCCTGGCCCTTCCTGAGCGCTCTGGGTGCTGCATGATCCATGGGGCTGCACCAGCTGTGGACAGGGGCTATTCAAGGGGCACGGACACCCACCCTTCCCCCACGCCCTCGGCCAGGTGCTTGTGGCTGAGTCGTGTCAGAGACATGATTCATGCAGGAGCCCCAGGAAAAGCCATTCAGGCAGCCCTCCAACCCCCCCATTGATGGCTCTGAACACAGCACACCTGATCAGCCCACTCCCCATCGAGGGAGAGCAGAGCTGCCTGTGTGAGTGAGGGTCTGACACACAGGAGTCCTGGCAACAGAATCAGGCCCAGATTCCTTTGCTGGCTCCTCCGTCTGTGCTGTCCCAGCAATGCAAAGGGATGGAAACAGGCCTCAAGTTCCCCGCAGAGGCCCAGCTAGCTCCGATCCCAGCCTATCCCATTCAGTGTACAGTGACCACCTTTTCAAAAGCAAATGTGGGACACAGGCAGCAGCCCCGTCCCCTCCGTGACCCCACCCCTGCCGCTCTTCTTCCACCTTGAGGTCCCACCCTCTGCTCCTCCTATTCCACCAAGGCCCCAAGCTCTGCCATATCCCTTCCCCCAACACTCCACCCCCTGCTCCTCCTCTTGTCCCGAGACTCCACTCCCTCTCCAGGCCAGAAGCCAGAGCCGGACCGTGGTAATGGCTGCCCAGGGTGTCAGAGTCACAGTGAGGCACCCCAGATCATCCACCTGCCCTGGACAGGGGGATGGGGGGCCCGATAGAAGCCCTCAGCCTGTGTCCTTGCCCCCTAGGACCTACAACCCAGAAGGTGGATTGTCTGGGACTCCCAACAGCGGCCTGGGCTCCCAAGGCACCTCTTACCATGGCCCGGCTCTGCCCTGGTGACAGACACTTGGGGGAAAAGGAGGAGCAGGGGGTGAGACCTGAGGGGAAGGGATGGGGCAGGGGCGGGGCTTTAGGGGAAAAGGAGGAACAGAGGGTGAGACCTGAGGGGAAGGGATGGGGCAGGGGCGGGGCTTTAGGGGAAAAGGAGGAGCAGGGGGTACAGCAAACCTGAACCAATGCAGAGCCCAGCAAACAGGGAGGTGGGAGGCTCCTAAGTAAAGGAGGAGGAGGAGGCCAGAGGCTAGAAGACCTGGTGTTTTGGAGAAAACTGTAAAAATGCGACTCCACAGAGGTGGCTCTTGTTTTAAGTATTCCAGCCTGAGAGTCAGTCAGTGCAAGGATCTTAGAGATAAGGGCAGGGTGCCTGCAGGGCTACCTCAAGCCACAAGGGGGCACTCTTTGGTGACACCCATGTGCAGGGACTAGGCCGGAGTGGGCTGTGCTCTTGATAGCCTTTACCAACAAGCGCAAATGAGCCCAGCCCCCGGGCTGCTCCAAACTCCACTGGGGCAGGGGGAGAACAGGCCAGGGAATCAAACCCCTGTAACTGTCACCGCTCAGATGTCTGAAGGCTGGGGTGGTTGGTCTGGGCACGGCTCTGCGATGCAAGACAGCCGAATTTGATTCCCTTGTGCTGTGTGACGGTCGGGAAACCATTGGCTGTCTCCGAGCCTCTGCACAGGGGCGAAATAGCCCTGCCCTGCCTCACAGTGCTGGCAGGCGGATAAATATATTCAAGGTGCTCAGATACTCTGCGATCCTGAGATCAGGTCTATGTCAGGGCTCCACAGGGCAACACCTCTGATGTGTTTGTTAAAGACTTCTTACAACGGCCTCCTGTGAAGACAGCTGGCTTCTGGGAAACCCCGTGACTCCAGCACAGTGATGTTGGTGGCCAATGTGGGGGAGCTCCGGGGTGACAGTGAGGGGTAGGTAGTGGATTTCTGAGGGGAGCACTGGCGTGTCATGGGGTCTAACAGCCAAACAATGGAGCAACAGCTACGGGGGGCTCCTCTTAGACTGGCTGGCTGGGAGAAAACAGTCTCAGGGCAAAGGTCAGCTTCACCCCTTGGCCCTGTAACACGGACACGCCTGAGCACTACAGTGATTGGACCCAGGCTCACACGGATTTCAGCCAAGGCTGCTTCCACAAGAAAGGGGCAAACAGATGGGAAGATGCTCTCAGAGACACAGTGAAAATAAGCTGGGTGCCAAGAGTTCCTTGGCAGGGACAGCGAGTTGTATGGGACCGTGGTGCCCAGGCTCCAGCAATGTTTGGGGCAGGGTGTCTCCCCCATCCCCGCCTGCCGCACCTGCGCGCTTCGCCCGAGTGTCCCCCATTCCCCACTTGCTGCCCCCGTGCACCTCCCCCTGGGTCCCGAAGCATCCCTGCCCCCCCAGCAGCCCCAGGCTGACTCCGCTCTGCTGGTTCCTGGCATCAACTGCCGCTGCAGGGTCCAAGTGCCCCCCCCCCCCCCCCCAATTCACTACTGGCGGGGCAGGCTGACCCTGAGCCTGCCCTTCCGCCTCGGACCCTTCCATTTTCCGGTGGGACCCTCCACCATCACAGAAGGCTTGCCCGCCTGCAGTCACTGCTCCTGCCCCACGCTGGACAAGGGGCAGCCCCACCCCCAGTGAGGCTACAGTGAGGGGCAGCAGCAGGGCAGGAGGCGCATGTGTGATGGCAGCTCCCCCTCTGGCACCCACCACAGGGCAGGTGAGGGGGCTTCCCTGACCTAAGAGGGGCCCTAGGAGCACGTGCAGTGACAGTGGTGCCAGGGGAGTGTGGTGCAGGGGAGAAGAGGGGGGGGGGCCTCCCCCAGTGCTCGTTGCTGCCTGTTTAATACCGGTACACAGCAATGATGATTGTGAAGCTTGGTTGAGGTGGTGGAGTCAGAAGGTGGGATATTTCCCAGGGAATGCCTTACTGCTAAATGATGAACTAGCACTCAGCTGAGCCCTCAAGGGTTAACACATTGTTGTTAATGTAGCCTCACCCTCTACAAGGCAGCACGAATAGAATGAGTGGGGACAGCATGGCAGAGAGAGAAAGAGACACACGTCCTGTGTGTGAGAGAGAGATGTGCATTGCCCCTTTAAGGAGGCTGACCGCACTTAAGTACATTGCCTTTTTAAGTAGATCAGCAAGTTGCTCTGTGGAGATGGGGGGCAGGAGCGGGGGAAGGGGACGCCCTGACATCAGCTCCCCTCCTTCCCCCTCCCCTGCACAGCGAGCAGGAGGTTCACTGGAGCAACTCCAAGGCAGAGGGCAGGAGCAGCACATGGCAGTGGGGGGAGGGACAGCTGAACTGCCCGGTAATTGATTGCCTGCTGAGCGACTGCCACACAGGGACCTTGGGGGGGCTGCCGGTCCGCCATGGTTCCAAGCCCCCACCAGCTCACTGCAACAGGCTGCTCTTCCTGCAAGCAGCGGACAAAGCAGGCGGCTGCCAGACAACATTATAAGGGAGCATTGCACAACTTGAAACGAGCATGTTCTCTAATTCAGAGGTCCTCAAACTGTGGTCGATGGTCCCTCAGTAGATTCAGGAGAAAGCATGACTCAGTGTTATCATCTGGAAAAGGGATTGTTCTCGAGTTTATATTTTGTGATGTCACCAAAGTGTAATTCCCTCAGTTTCTGGTAATCTCAGCATCTCAGTTGCCCCTCCCTATCCACTAACCCTAGAGAGGAAGGACGGTTCAGCGATTAAAATGCTATCCTGGGACTCAGAAGAACTGCATCCAAATTTCCATCATTTCCATCATCACCAAGTTTTGGGGTTGCTGGATCTGGGGGAGGGTTTTTTGGGGGGAGTCCAATAGAGAGCTAGCAGCAGGCACTCGGAGCTGGGCTTGGCTTATGCCCCTTTCTATTCAAATTGTACATGGCCTTCCTTACCCGGCCTGTGCATGTCTCATGCCTGAACATGAGGAGAAACCCTCTGAGCTGTGCCACAGGTATTCAGTGACACTGCGAGACAATCACTGTTATGTCCGGCTGTCTGTGGCATAACCATGTTCCTTACAATTGGGGGCTCTGTAGCTCAGTGCAGAGGGAAAGAGCGTCTCTGTCACTGATGGACCGTGTGACCAGAAATGTCCACTAACCAACCCTCACTCCTTTTGTTTGTGGGTGCTCTGCTTGAGATAGGGCCAGCACCCCCAACTGCTGGGATTTTATTGGGAGTCTAACACTATTTCCTGTCTTTCCTAAAGGCCCAACTTCTGAAATTAAGAGACTGCATAGGAATCTCTGCTTTCAGTTTTCCTAAGGAAATCTTTTTTTAAAAAGTGTGTTGCAGAAAAGCTAGAAACCCTGAATCAGGTGACTCTAAAGGCTTAGAAACCAAAGGCACATGAAAATGAACCCTGTATTAGAATATTTTAAAATCTCATTTATTTAAACCAATCTCATGATTTTGAGAGTGTGAATCATAATTGTGGAATGGGGCTTGGTGATACTGGGCACCTAGTTTAAGAGATCTGAAGAGCAACTAACAAAAGACATACAAATTAACAGTGATTTTTAAAAAGTACATCCGAAGCAGTAAGCCTGCCTAACAGTCAGTGGGGCCATTGGACGATTGAGGTGCCAAAGGAGCACTCAAGAAAGATGAGGCTGTTGCATTGAGGTTAAATACATTATTTGCATTGGTCAGAGGATATGAGGGAGATTCCCACACCTGGTCCATTCTTTTTAGGTGACAAATGTGAGGAACTGTCCCACATTGTGGTGACAATAGAGGAGGTTGTGATGCTGCATGCCATATTCCTCATGGTGGTATGATTATGATTAATTATGATGCACCTGGTACAAGATATGTCTTGTGAAGTGTCATTGGAAAAGTTATGATTTGCTGAATGTTGTTATCCTATTTGTGTGCATGTATCATTTTTGTACCTAAAGTTATGAATATTGACTATGTATCTGCATTTCAAATGTGCATACTCTGGGTAACACCCCCAACAGGACTTTCAGGTACAACAAAGAAGAAGATAGACAGTTTTATGGCTCATTAAAAAAGACAATGGACCATAGAAGAGCTTAGCCTTCCTGTGAACGTTTCAGCCAGTCTATGAGTAATGGGTGAGATGACTCAGCAGGGCATGCAAGGGCATGGGACCTTAGGAGATGACACTGAACTCCATTTTGGTACCTGTATTTTTCCACAAATTGGGCTGGGAACTTGGCCTGAAACAAAGAGTTCCCACCATATGGAACAAATATATAAGGTGGGTAGTGACATCATCTCTTGGCCTTACTCCCCACACAAGGGAACTCCTGGAAACACCTGAGGAACAAAACTGAACTGGAGGAAGTTGGGTTCCCAAGCTATAGGGATTTCTAGCCTGTGTATGAAAACTTGGTGGAATGCATGTATCATCAATCAGAGTGAGAATTTGCTAATTTAAATCCTATCTATCTAGTATATTAGCCTTCATTTGCAGTTTTGTTTATATCCTAGGTAATTTGGTTTGATCTGTTTGCTATCACTTATAATCCCTTAAAATCAATCTTTCTGTAGTTAATAAACTTGTTTTATGTTTTATCATCATCATCATCATCATCAGTGTGTTTTGAGTGAAGTGTCTGGGAAAATCTCAGCTGTGTAAAAAAACAGCTGTTGCATATCTACCCCCACATCGAAGGGAAAGTGACCTGTATTAATGAGTTTGCAATGTGCAAGATGGTATAAATCTGGGTTTATTCTACAGCAAGGGTGCAAGGATGGGGAGCTGGGGAATTGGCTGTTGTTGTCTCCTGTTTGTCCTTGAGTGGCTTAGGTAAAGCACTCAGGTAGCTCAGTTGGGTGCACAGCGCCACCTGCTGTCACGTTGGGTGATAATAGGGCATAGACTCATAGACTCACAGACTTTAAGGTCAGAAGGGACCATTATGATCATCTAGTCTGACCTCCTGCACAACGCAGGCCACAGAATCTCACCCACCCACTCCTGGAATAATCCTCTCACCTATGTCTCAGCTATTGAAGTCCTCAAATCATGGTTTAAAGACTTCAAGATACAGAGAATCCTCCGGTAAGTGACCCTTGCCCCATGCTGCAGAGGAAGGCAAAAAACCTCCAGGGCATGGAGAGGCTGGCAGTGTCACCGGCAAAGCAGTGTGAGAGAGGCCAGACAAGATGAATGGCTTGGGGGCTCAGTGGTTCCACCGCCTCCCAGATTGCATTCTGGGGGTGATGTCCTGTAGAAGGTTTTTGCCGGAGCTCATCCCTGTCCGGGGTCGTGGGGAACCACACCGCCTCGCTACTTCTTTTCAGTTGTGACGGGGATTTAGCCTGGCCATGGGACTCTCTCGCCGCGGCAGCAGTAGAGGCAAAACATAACAGTTATTCACACACAGTGGGCGGGCAGTAGTGAGTCACGGGATCAGGTCCTCTGACAGGAGCCGAGCAACTGCTCTATAATGAGCAGTCCCCAGCCCTGGTCTGGGGCGAGGCAACAAAGAGTCAATGTGTCAGGGCCTCAGGCAGGGGCTGAGAAAACATGTAAACATCAAATCGAGACTCCAGGCTCCGAAGGGCCTGGGAGACGGGGAGATGACCACCCACAAGCTGGGTAGATGCAGGCCGACCCACTCCACTGTATCCCAGCCCGGAGCCCTAGCAGCGGCAGAAGACTCGCTGCTACGTCAGTGGGGATCCTGATGGCAACACACTGACATAGGCTCTGGTAGCGTGGCAGCCAGACTAGGATTGGCTGCCCCTGGGCTACTTTCTAACTCCCACTCTAGAGGTACCTGGGTCTGGACGGTGTCCTCCAAGGGGTCAAGCATGATGGGCTCCTCAGGGTAACTGGCGAGGGGTAGGCTTGGCAGTTCCTCTAGGTAACTTGACAGGGGCAGGCTTGACAGCTCCCCCGGGCTCTGGTCAGCATCAGGTATCGGCCGGTCTGGCCAGTCTTCGGTTTGCCCGTGGATTGCCGGGGTCTCCCAACCGGGAGGTAGGCCACACACAAATGGCCTCTCCAGCGGCTGTTTTTCTAGTGAACTCTGGGATTGGGCTTTTATACTTCCTGTCCTGTGCCTTGACCTCTGGGGAGCGGGCGCAGGATACAGTGGCTCTGACCACTTTGGTGTCTGGAGAGGCTCGTCCCTCTCCAGGGCAGCGGGGAACCACACCACCTCTCATCACAGAGGTTTAAAATAACCTAATAAATTAAACAGTAAAGGTCACGAGGACCAGATGATATTCACCCAAGAGTACTGAAGGAACTCAAACATCAAATTGCAGAACTACCATCAGTGGTATGTAAACTATCACTTAAATCAGCCTCTGTACCAGATGACTGGCAAATAGTTAATGTGACGCTCATTTCTAAAAAAAAAAAGGCCCAGAGGTGATCCCAGTAATTACAGCCCAGTAATACTAACTTCAGTACCAGGCATATCAGTTGAAACTATAGTAATGAACAGAATTATAAGACACATACGCAAACATGATTTGTTGTGGAAGAGTCAAAGCAGACTGCAAAGAGTTACAAAAGGATCCCAGAGAACTTTGTGACTGGGCAACAAAATGGCAGATGAAATACAGTGCTGATAAATGCAAAGTAATGCACACTGGAAACACATAATCCCAACTAGAGATACAAAATAATGATTCCAAATTAGCTGTTAGCACTCAAACAGAAAGATCTTGGAGTTGTTCTGTATAGTTCTGTGAAAATATCTGCTCAATGTGCAGGAGCAGTCAAAAAAAGTTAACAGAATGTTGGGAACAATAGGTGGTGGATATAATTGACCATGGCCTGGTTAAAGCTGGTGCACACTAAAGCCAAGTAGCTGAGGTTCCCTGATGGCCAAGTGGCCCCCATGGGAATGTGCGAACATGCTTCATAAAGACAGTCACCTCCCTGTCTGAACAGACACTGCCTGCTGCCAGTGCAACGTCTCCGATGACTCCTTGTCCTTCAGGGTGAAGACCTCTGGTGTCAGCGGCTCCTCTTTTAGCAGGAATTGGGTACGTTGGCAAGTTTCACTATCTTTAAAATGTGAAGTGAAGGGGACAGGCTGCGAGCTGGTTACATTTCCAGATGTTCTGTGCTGCAGCACAGGACTCAACTGGGCTGTCTGGGTAATTGAGTGATGGGGCTGGAGGACAGGCAGCACTAGATAGCTTGGGAACCCCTCCTCGATATGTGCCTATGCTGCACACTCGGTTATTTAAGCTAAAAAGAGATTCAAAATAATCTCAGTGTGTTAAAACCCCAATGCCCCAGTCAGGATTTCTCAAGGGGTCCCATTTCTAGGGGTGCGTGTGCTCTGGGCCACGTCCTGTAATGGACTGAAGAAGAAACCCCATGGAATATCAGTGACTAGTTCCCAAATCCCCTCAACTTTATTTGCTCCAGGAAATTTAATCAGCAAACGCATTTTTAACAATTTTATTCTCCCGATCGATTGTGAAGGCAGGAATTCAGAGCTGGTTGCTCTGTGGTAACAGGTCTGATAGGGCATATTTCTGTTTCCTAATGACAGACTGAAGGCTCTACAATCTCTGCCTTGTAGATACTCCTCAGAGTTACAGGACTACTGGCATCTCTAACCCATCTGGTCTATGAGTGCCAGATGTCAGGCCTCGTAGCCTTCCCTCTCATGGGGTGGAATCCCGTGATCCTCCCACCCTCAGACTGGGCCCTGGGCTCCAGCACACTGCGGGTCGACTGTGCCTGCCCAGCAGGTCTGACTGGGTTTGGCACTCCTGGGAGTCTAGAAATAATGATGAGACAAGTGACCAGACAGCCTTCTTGAGCCAAAGCACTTATTGAGCTGAACAGTAGGAATAAAGGGTAACATGGGAGAATAAGAGGGTTTTCAAACAGCCGTCTGTAAATGTTTCTGACCTCCAAACCCTCCCACTCTGACAGGGAACCAGGCAGGCCAAGTGCCTTCAGACTTCCCCAGCGTGGTGTGTGCCTGAAGTTCTGAAGAGCTACTCAACAACAGCTGCCCCTGCACAGACTCCCAGCGCTGGCAAAACAAGCTGTGTGATCTTGCTGGAGCATGGAAATAGGCTCTTCCCATCTCCTAGCTCCAGTGTTGTCTCTCGACCTCCTTGAAGTGCTGACTGAGCAACAGCTTTTCTTCAGCTGTTGCTTCCCTTTCTGTTTGTTTTCCACTGGCCTGCTGTTAAACTAAAAAGATTCATTCTGATTTAATACAATATAGCCATAACATAAACATCCCAGTAGTTAAACCAATATAGCTAAACAGGAAACATACGAAGAACTGGGTTTAACACACACATTCATTATGGCAGCTCAGCTCCTGTCATAAATGAAGGGAAGGGGGAGAGGGTCTGATGCAGTGCTATAAAATCCTCTTACCAGTAAAGGGTTAAGAAATACAGGTAGCCAGACTGACACCTGACCTGGCTGGCATCTGACCAATAAGGGGCCAAGATACTTTCAAATCTTGGGAGGGGGAAAGCTTTGTGTGTTGCTCTTTGTCAGACATGGAGTGATCTTGGAGTAAAAAGGAATCAGTCATCTTTTCATCAAATCCTCACTTGTCTAAAGTAAGTTTAGATAGCATAGCGAGTAGATTTCTGTTTATTTTGCTTGGTACGTTCCCTGTGTGAGAGGGAGGGGTTACTCCTTTCTTTTTCTGTAACCTTAAAGGTTTGTCCGGGGGGAGGGGGGGTGAATCCCTCTGAGTTTGGAAATTGAGTATCCTGCAAATTAGTTACCATCCTGATTTTACAGAGATGATTTTACCTTCTTTGTTTTAATAAAATCCTTCTTTTAAGAAGCTGACTGTTTTCTATGGTGTTAAAACCCAGGGGGTGGGTTTTTAGATCACTGTGTAACCAATTGGTTGGGAGATTGTTCTCAAGCTTCCCCAGGAAAGGGGGTGTACGGCTTGAGGGGGTATTTTGCGGGGGAGGGAAGTTCAAGTGATTCCTTTCCTGGATTCCTGTTAGACATTTGATGGTGGCAGCGAAAGAAGCATTTCTCAGGGTGCAGGGAATTTTGTACCTTGGGGGTTTTAACCTAAGCTGGTAAAAATAAGCTTAGGGGCTCTTCATGCGGGCCCCCACGTCTTTACCCTAGAGTTTAGAGTGGGGAGGGAACCCTGACAGCTCCATGTCTGTTTCAATGCTGTTCCCAGGTGCTAAGGAGTTTATGAATTCAGAACAGTGACAATTAGAGAGAGAGCGAGAGAGAGAGAGAGAGAGAGAAAGCAAGCGAGCAACAGACTACTTTCCTGCGTGAAATGAAGTTCCATTTCCATGAATACTTGTGCATTTGACTTTGAAATCCACTTCCTGCAAACCCTCATCCTGCCTGAAAAACAGAGGCGGGGGTTACTACGTACTAGAGAGTGAGAGCTCAGGGAATGAATATTTTATATCCTGATCCCACTGCCTGTTACCACTCTGGCTACAGGCTACAGACCAACAGAACAGAACCTGAAGAGAACCCGTCAGGTATTAACCGAGGGACAGAGGAGCTACTAGAATCTTTTTTTAAGTCCCACTCCAACCTGAGAAATCATCTCTGAAAGAATATCAGAAGGGAAAGAATGGGCTGACGTGTGTTCTAGAGTACAGATGTGTAAATGTTACATCAAAACTTTTCATTGCAATACAAATATTAGAAACCAAACTTTCATGACACGCTTGTATATTGAAAGCCAGCAGCAGAGTTCCTGAAATCTCTCCAGGAAGGAGCAGTGGTAACTTTACTGCTTAATGGCTTTTGCTTTAGAGCGTATTTCAGAAGTTCTCCTCATACTCTTTGCAATGTGTTTCTGCTATTAACTCTTTGTTCAGTGAACAGTTGCATGATACTGTCTCCTGGTAAGTGAGCAGTAGCTGTTTCTCACACTTACATTCAGGGTCATGAACCAGTCCCTCTGCAATACCTGTGCATGATTTTCAAAAAAGTCCTGAGAGAACAGAACCGCTGGTCTGTGTTTCAGCAAAGAGTGGAGCTAAGGAGGAGGGTGCTCTAGTATTTGTATGTAATTTATGCCCATCACCTATCACACGAGCATTGCTAAAGTAACTTGCACACTCAAATGGTGTTTGTATACTCATCCATTTTTTACACCAACCCCTGCTCAGCTGAAATAAGTGTCTGATGTCAGCTTACATCTTAGAATATCAGGGTTGGAAGGGACCTTAGAAGGTCATCTAGTCCAATCCACTGCTCAAAACAGGACCAATCCCCAATTTTTGCCCCAGATCCCTAAATGGCCCCCTCAAGGATTGAACTCACAATCCCAGGCCAATGCTCAAACCACTGAACTATCCCTCCCCTTACCAGATAGCTACAGACCCTTGAATGGGGAGAAGATGCAGGTCCTGTGAGGATGAAGAGAAGCCTGTAGGATGATCAAACTCTGTGGATTCAGAGAACACTGGCCAGCCAATGCACTTCTGCTTCTCTTGGAAGAGTTCTTGGGGGTCAGAGTGTATCACTTGTAGAATATGTTAAGGGAGTGTTAATGCAGCCTGGTTCTGATCGAATTTACACATGTAAATCTGGAGTGACACATTTAAAGTCACTGTTATTGAATTAAGAACCTGTCCCTAAGAATTTGTCCCATGAGCGGCAAAGAGGCAGTGGCCTACTTTGGACTGTCAGGAGTGGAGAAAATAAAAATATTTATCAGGTGGCAATGAAACACGTTTATAAATGACTTCAATGCAGGACAGATAAATACAATGACCTTTTTCACCATGAACATGCATTGTGTTTACACACATGTCATGATACAATGGGCCACTTTCAGAAGTGCAGGGCCAAAAAGGGTGTCCGTGTGAAGGTCACAATTGTAAAATCACATTGTGCTCAAGTAGGCTGCGGAGATTCCAGCCACAAATTATCAAGGGGGTCAAGAGTTTACCATGACTCAAAGAGGGACGGGATGTTTATATGGGTAAACAGAAAATCCAATTACAGTAGTGAGGATGGGTGTCACGGGGAAATATTCCCTGGGAGCACTTTATCTCATATCTGCCTATTGGATGGCTTTTCCCTCCTTTCTCCAAAACATCTGGAATTGGCCTCTGGATACTGGGCTAGATGGACTGCAGGTCTGATCCAGTCTAGCAATGCCTATCTTCCTAGCTGTAGTGTAAATCCAAGAGTATGTTTTTGCTGATCTGCCTTGAGCTCCTGGGAGTCTCTAGACTTGCATGCAGAGCAGAAAGATGTCTTGTTATATATTATCTAGTCTCCTGTTCTTTTTCCTTTCAGGAAGGAAAACTCAATACTCCTTGGACCTGCCCAGTATAATATGTCAGCTGTCAATGACACCAAATTCAGCTTTGCAGTTTTCCTTCTCACCGGGATACCAGGGCAGGAAGACGTCCATCTCTGGATCTCTATTCCCTTCTGTTTAATGTATGTCATTTCGATAGAAGGAAATTCAGTCATTCTGTTCATTATAAAAACAGATCCAAGCCTCCATGAGCCCATGTACATTTTCCTTTCCATGTTGGCTGTCACAGACCTTGGCTTATCCATAACCGCCATACCGACGATACTGGGCATATACTTGTTTAACTCTAGGGAGATCAGCCTCAATGCCTGTTTATCCCAGCTCTTCTTCATCCACTTTCTTCAATGCACTGAATCCTCTGTACTCTTGTTGATGGCCTTTGACCGCTTCATCGCAATTCGTGACCCTCTTAGATATGCTTCCATCTTAACCCCACCGAGAATAGCCAAGATGGGACTGGTGTGTGTGCTTAGAGGGGTGGCCGTAATAATCCCACTTCCCCTTCTCCTGAAACGGTTCCAATACTGTCGAGCCAATGTCCTCTCCCATTCCTACTGCCTGTACCAGGAGGTCATGAAACTGGCTTGTTCGGATATCACAGTCAACAGCATCTATGGCTTGTTTAGTAAACTCTTAACAATTGGGTTGGATTCGTTGCTCATCTTTCTCTCTTATGTGATGATCATCAAAACAGTGCTGAGTGTCGCATCCCCGATGGAGTGTCTCAGGGCCCTGAACACCTGTGTCTCCCACCTCTGTGTTGTCCTGTTCTTCTACATACCAGATATTGGCTTGTCTGTGATACACAGATTTGGGAATAGCTCTTCTCACTTGCTTCAGATACTCCTGGGCTATGTCTACCTGCTGGCCCCATCCCTGATGAACCCGATCGTGTACAGTATGAAAAACAAATACCTTCGGGCGAGAATAATCAGGGTGTTCATCAAGTAAATAGTCAGTTCATCACCTGGATCCTGTGCTGCTGATATGGGCCATGAAATACACGGGCCACCTATCCCATTATGGACACTTACATCTGAGATGACATGAGCTACTGTGGAAGAAAATAAATCCTCACTGTCTGGTTTGAATGCAACAAAATCAGAGACAGCTTTTTTTCAAGCAATTGCCAGGGAAGAAATACAGCTGACAGAGAGCATCTCTGCCTCAGTTTCTCCAAAGTACAACAATAAGCCACAAACATTTATACTCTTTAATGGACTGCATTAATTAAAAACAGCTGCAATTTATTTATGTTATGTCCTGCCCATTCCAGTATTTTCTCACTTCTGTCTCACTTCTGTTCTCACAACATCGTTATCTTCAAGGCTAGGTCACGTAGTACTCTGCGTTGTTTCCCACCCGCTTCAGACACAGAGTCTGCTTTCCCAAGTCTCGCATTATGAGACTTCAGAGTTAGCTTGACTGTGCTCTGTCTTGACATAACTGAGGGGCCTATAGTCAAATCCTTTAACTTTGTTTCCGCACTACTGGTCTCCACTCTGTAGAGAGTGGTTCAGGTGGGGTCTAAGGCATGGATCAGTGGGTGGTGGGCTGTCCCCAAACACCGCTGAAGGAGGGCAGTGCACTGGTGGAAGGAAACCAAGGCAGGAAACAGCATTTAAAAATTGAATGTGTTCATGGAGAGCCAGGGGACAGATGAAATTTTGGCTAATAAAGATCCATATTGGTGGCTGCTCCAATCTCACTATTCTTGTTGATACAGTCAATAAAGTGAAGGGATGTCGATGTTGTTTCCCATTAAAACTCATCTATAGCTGTTCTGTCTCTGGTGAAAAACAAGGGGCCATGCAAAAGGCTGCAAGGCTGTTCTGCAGTCGCGGTCCTGGCCCTTCCTGAGGACTCTGGGTCCTGCATGATCAATGAGGGTTGCCCCAGCCATGGACAGGAGTTATTCAAGGGGCAGGGACACCCACCCTTCTGCTACACCCTGGGCCAAGTGCTTGTGACTGAGTCATGTCAGAGACATGACTAACATCAAAGCCCCAGGAGAAGCCATTCACACTGTGACGCTGTTCCCCATAAAACTTTATGGGGAGATGCTTATAAATGTATATATGTAACTAGAATATGTTTTATGCTACATGTGCCATGTAACATATCTCTGTGAAAGTTATGACCTACTGAATTTATTCCTCCTGTTTGTATGCATGTATCATTGTTGTAGTTGAAGTTATGAATATCGGTTGTATTTCTTGAGAAAGGAATGTGCAGGTTAAGTGCCCAATCAAGAAGCACTTAACAGACAATAGAACTTGCAGTCACCAATCCACATTTGAACTTTGCCAGGAATGTGGCTGGTCTGGAACTGAGTTGTGCATGTGACTGGTCCATGTGACCCCAACTCCATTTGGTAACTGGATGCTACACAGGGAGAGGGAGGGGTGTCCACCCAGAGGAAAAAATCTATTTAAACCCCGAGGAAACCCCTCCATTTTGTCTTGAGCTGGCTAAAGGAAGAAGCTCTCCACCCCCCAAGGAGACCTGAAAGAGACTGAACAGAGGACAAAGACGTTAGGGGGGTGAGTGATTGCTGGACCCAGTGAGGGGTTTATCTGTACACAGGGTGATTAGACATAGAACTGCGTGTTCTCTTTTATTTTATTCGGTAATTCACTTTGTTCTGTTTGTCACTGATTGAACTCACTTAAATGCTATTTTCTGTACTTATTAAAATCACTTTTTACTTATTAAGTTTCCTTGAGTACGAGTTAGTGCAAAGGGAGAGCGAACAGGTGTGCATACTTTCTATCTGTGAAATAGAAGGCGAACTGTTTATGAGTTTACCCTGTATAAGCTTTATACAGGGTAAAACGGATTTATTAAGGGTTTGAACCTCCTTGGAGTTGAGCAGCTGGGTGTCAAAGGCAAGAGCGCTTCCAGGGGCCTTACAGTGGTGAGTGGACTTGGTTCGGACCTGGGTCTGTGTTTGCAGCAGATCAGTGGAATCTGGCTCAAAACAGACAGGATTCGGGAGTCCCAAGCTGGAAAAGGCCTGGAAGCAGGGGCAGAAGTAGCCTTGGCACACCAGGTGGCAGCACCAAGCAGGTCTCTGTGGCCCCAACCCGTCACACACACCCCTCCTCCAGGTTCTCCGTTGATGGCTCTGCACACCACACACCTGCTCAGCCCACTCCCCACCATGGCAGGGCAGAGCTGCGTGTGTGAGTGAGGGTCTGACACACAGGAGACCTAGCAAGAGACTCAGCCCAGATTCCCTCCTCCTCCCCTCAGTTTGTGCTGCCCCAGCAATGCAAAGGAGTGGAAATCGGCCTCAACTCCCCCAACAAAGACGTGGGTAGCTCCTAGCCCAGCCCAGCATTCACTGTAGGGTGACCATCTCTCAAAAGGCAAAAGTGGGACACATGCAAGAGCTCCATTCCCTCTGTGACCTCGCCCCTGCCCCTTGTCCTCCCCCTTGAGATCCCATCCCCTACTCCTCCTCATTTCCCAAGGCTCCATCCTCTGTCCAGGCTACAAGCCAGAGCCGGGCCACGATAAACGCTGCCCTAGAGAAGCTCTCACCCTGTCTCCCCACCCCCAAGGCTGTTCAAACCAGAGAAGCTGGTGAGGGCTCCCTGGGCATCTCTAATCAAAATCAAGCTCAGGTTTGATCAGAGGAGAGTGGCCCAGCGCTAGACAGCAGTAATATGTCTGCCAGTGAAACAACGGCCAAACTAGATCTAGCTAGACTGGAAGCAACAGAGAAAGAAAATGAACATAGGAGACTAATAGAATTAAAACAACTGGAAATTAGTGCAGAAAAAGCCAGGGAGGAAATTGCCTACAAGAGAACTGTTGAAGCAGAGGAGTTGGCCCACAAGAGAGCTATGGAATCAGAAAGAACCAGGGAGGAGTTGGCCCACAAGAGAGCTGTTGAAACAGAGGAGTTGACCCACAAGAGAGCTATGGAGACCCAGGGGGAGGCCCAGAAGCATGAACTGGCTGTTGCAGAGTTGAAGAGTCGAAACCCTTCATCTGCTGGTGCCACTTCCCCAAAAATCCACAAATGGGAGCGACTATGCCCCCAGTATGATGAATCCAGCGATACAGCCAAATATTCCATCACCTTCGAGAGACTGTGCACCCTCCATGTGATTCCTGAAGATCAAAAGATGACCACCTCGATAACAAAATTTACTGGCAGAGCTCTGGACATACTCAATAAGATGCCCATTGGTGATGCCTCCAATTATGGTAAATGTAAGGAACTGGTTTTGAAACAGTTTCAGATTACACCTGAAACCTACAGGGTTAAATTCAGGAGTCTTAAGAGGGGATCAGGATTAAGTAATGTGGCTTTTGCAAATGAAATGATAGATCTGGTAGATAAGTGGGTGAGGGGAAAAGACATTACTAACCCCTGTTTCTCGTCCCAAGCAGGGGATCCCAGAAGGTGCTTTCACTGAAATTCCCCAGGGCACCTGAGAAGCAGCTGTCCCACATTAAAGGAGAGTACACCTCTCTTGTCCCATGTTAGTTCGGTTGCCCTCAACGCTGAAGCCCCAGAGGGCACCCCTACCTCTTATCACACCAGCTTGGTGGACATGGGGCCTAATGAAGCGGATATTGTCCTATTTCTTGACTTTAGCAAAGCTTTTGATACAGTCTCCCACAGTGTTCTTGCCAGCAAGTTAAAGAAGTATGGGCTGGATGAATGGACGGTAAGGTGGAGAGAAAACTGGCTGGATGGTCGCGCTCAACGGGTAGTGATCAATGGCTCCATGTCTAGTTGGCAGCCGGTATCAAGTGGAGTGCCCCAAGGGTCAGTGCTGGGGCCGGTTTTGTTCAATATCTTCATCTACGATCTGGAGGATGGTGTGGACTGCACCCTTACGAAGTTTGCAGATGACACTAAACTGGGAGGAGTGGTAGATAGGATAGATAGGATACAGAGGGATACAGATAGGATAGAGATAGGATACAGAGGGACCTAGACAAATTAGAGGATTGGGCCAAAAGAAATATGATGAGGTTCAACAAGGACAAGTGCAGAGTCCTGCACTTAGGATGGAAGAATACCATGCACTGCTACAGACTAGGGACCGAATGGCTGGGCAGCAGTTCTGCAGAAAAGGACCTAGGGGTTACAGTGGATGAAAAGCTGAATATGAGTCAACAGTGTGCCCTTGTTGCCAAGAAGGCTAATGGCATTTTGGGCTGTATAGGTAGGGGCATTTCCAGCAGGTCGAGGGACATGATCATTCCCCTCCATTCGGCACTGGTGAGGCCTCATTTGGAGTACTGTGTCCAGTTTTGGGCCCCACACTATAAGAAGGATGTGGATAAATTGGAAAGAGTCCAGCGGAGGGCAACAAAAATGATTAGGGGGCTGGAGCACATGACTTATGAGGAGAGGCTGAGGGAACTGGGATTGTTTAGAAGAGAAGAATGTGGGGGGATTTGATAGCTGCTTTCAACTACCTGAAAGGTGGTTCCAAAGAGGATGGATCTAGACTATTCTCAGTGGTAGAAGATGACAGAACAAGGAGTAATGGTCTCAAGTTGCAGAGGGGGAGGTTTAGGTTGGATATTAGGAAAAACATTTTCACTAGTAGGGTGGTGAAGCACTGGAATGGGTTACCTAGGAAGGTGGTGGAATCTCCTTCCTTAGAGGTTTTTAAGGTCAGGCTTGACAAAGCCCTGGCTGGGATGATTTAGTTGGGGGTTGGTCCTGCTTTGAGCAGGGGGTTGGACTAGATGACCTCCTGAGGTCCCTTCCAACCCTGAGATTCTATGATTCTATGATAGGGAGCACATCAAGCTTGTCAAGTTTGATGGCATGGAGTGTCTGGGGTGGAGGGATACAGTGGCTCAGTTCTCTCTGGTCCAACCAAGTGTGGCTCCAGATGCTAGTGTTCTGATGGGGCATACAACTCACATTAAGGGGGTGGGGCCGCAGAGGTTCCCTGTGCCCCTGGCTAAGGTTCGTGTGGAGTGGGAAGGGATGGAAAATACTTTACTGGTGGGAATGCTCGAGGACATCCCCGCGGACATGTTGCTGGGGAATGATTTTTTCAGCAAAACTAGGGCTGTTCGTGTGGTAACTCGCAGCATGAAGAAAGGCTATGAGGGGCTCCTAGGGAGGGGAGGCCGTTCCAGCTGATGGCTGTAGGTCTGATTCAGCTGAACAGCCAACACATCCTACCCCAGGAATCACGGGGGTTGGTGACTTGAAGAGAGTCCCCAGGGATGGGGCGGGTACCTTAGAACCCACAGAGGAGTTGAGGGAGGGTCCCATTGACAGGACAGTGCATGGAGGCGGGGTACTTCCGAGTATGGGAGAGGTAGAGCCAGGCCTCTGCCCGACTCAAGACAACAGGCTCCCAGGGGCTGGGGCAGGGGAGATGCAGTCAGTGCCCAGGGATGGGGACGCTACCTCAAGGGTTCTCTGTCAGGAATTTTCAGCTAAACAAAGGGCAGATCCCTCCCTTGAGAGTATAAGGAAGTGTATCTCGGAGGGAACTCCAGGAAGGGAGTGGGGGTGAATTTTTTTGAAGAGGACAGGAAACTGTACAGGGAGGCCCCTGTGGGGAAAAAACAGGGTCCCGGTCAACCCTATACGCAATTGGTTGTATCCAGCCAATACCGGGGGGAATTAGTGCTGGTAGCGCACGACAGTCCCTTTGCTGGTCACTTGTGGGTACAGATAGGCTGACCATATTTCCTTGAGACAAAAACGGGACATTGGGATGGCAAAAACGGGATGGGGTTATGTAATATTCCGTATTCATGAAAAAGTAAGACGATAACAAAAGTTTTATTACATGAATATATTGAGCTAAGAATTATTCTTCAGTGACAGAACTCATACAAAAATTTAGGTAGACGTAGAGGGGGCTGTATTTCACCACAATCGTACCATGAATATTTCTGTGATGAAGTAATCTTACGCAGCAAATTTCGGTCTTTCAACACCTTATCATAAAACTTCTCACAGTCCATGACACCATTTTGTTTTACAACTAACATAGCCCTCATTGTCTCAACACTTAATCTAGATTTCTCCTTTGACCACATACTGTTCATAACAGAAAATATTCTATCGACAGGTACTGTACTTCCTGGAAGACAAAGAATAAACTCTACAACATTACAAAAGTCTTGAAAGTCTAGGCGTTTTTTGCTCATTTCAGAAAAAATCTTTACCCATCTATCAGATACAGAAATGTTTTCTTTATTCCATGTATCCAACTGCCTAACAATTGTAGATGTTATGAAGGTCCACTGATCGAATACACGAGTTTCTTCTGTTTCTGTGTGTGTGATGAGTTCCTCGTTCAGGCTGTCCTGTATTTCTTTCCATTCAGGTGTCTTCCTTAGTAGCACCCACTTGAACTTCTCAGTGTTTCCTACACTGCACTTCCACTTGTTGATATATTCTAAGCTGGTTTCATAAAAATTCTCAACTACCTCAAAAAACTTAGCCTCATTAATTTCTCCTGAATCTACTAACATTTTCAGTTGTTTTTTGACATCAGTAGTTACAAACACTTCACTTTTTCTGGACTCTAAATTGTTTACAAGATTTTCAATGTTTATGGCTACTTCTGTAGCTGAAATATAATCTTTTTCAATTAAACTAATGTATGTTTGGAACGTAGACACTTGATCTCTTACAAATGACAACCACAATTTCAAACGGATTTTCAAACCATTTTCGCAACATAACAGGGCATTTTTCTTGAGCAAGAAAATAAGAAGTAAGCCCATCAAACATGCTTAAAATACTGTCAATTGATGGACCCAAGGACAAAAATCTTGTATTTCCATGCTCTAACAATGTAGCGTAATTGTTTCCTGCAAAGTCACAAAAGTTTTTCAGTTCTTCAACTCTAACTGTGTATATATGGAAGTATTTGTATACTTTCACTGCAAAACGTTCAATATCAATTGGTAAACAGTCGACAGCACACTGGAGACAATGGTGTATAATGTGTGCCCCACAACCAATACCGATAATCGGCCTCTTCAGTTCAGTTTCAAGTTTTCGCCACACATTATTTTTGCCAAGTCTTTTGCAACCACCAAAATTGGTGTTCGTATTATCTGCACACAAAGCAACAATTTTGTTTTGTAAAGCAAATTTGTCAAGTGCTTCCTTCAACATAGCACACGTAGATCGGATGTTTCACCAGGTAAGGAAACAAAGTCTATAATTTTGTCTTGAACACCACAATTTGGCAAAAAGTACCGCACAACGATTGGAAAAACTTTGATGTCTTTTTTGTTTGATGCATCTAAACTGACTGTAATGCTTTTTGTTTTATTCAAATCCTCTAATTACTTTGCCCAATATGTATGGTGATAAAACGTTGGTAATTATTGCTTCTGATTTGGTACGTGCTGAAGAAAATTTTGGTTAATAAATTTTCTTTCTCAATGTCGACAGGCAATCATTTGCGCGAAAACTTTGGCTGTGACGCACAGTATGATAAGCAAAAAGAGCTTCACTTGCTGCAATTTTATCGCTTTCACTATCACCGTCACGTCTCATAAACGAACTGATGTTTTTAACTGAAGCCAGAGTCTTTTCAGTATCCTTATGTTTCTGGCTACGTAGATGTTGGTTGATGTCACTTCTACCTCCATGAGCGATGGAAAAATGGACATTACAATGTTGACATACCACTTTTGTTCCATCACTACACAGTTTGTCCGGTTTAATACATTTGAATTCCTTCTGGAGATCGTCATTAAAACTGCAGTTTTGCCTCTTTGTCTTTGGCATTGCAAGGGTAGACTTTAAGCTTTAAAAAATAAGACTTAAAAATATGAAGTTTAAACCACCGACAACGAATAACAAAGCCACCGGTTAGCATACAGGCAAAACAAAAACTAACGTTACAGCAGAACAGACGCCGCCGCATCTGAGCGAGGCCACCGTCACCAACATGTGCATCCCCACACCCCACTACAGTGCATTTACTTTATTGAGTCAGAAGCACAATGGATTTCTAGTAGGTTCAGTGGTGGGGGATCAGTTTGCCAGCCGCCAACGCTAAGGAAACAACGATATGAGTACAATGTGGGACTCCGATTGTACTAAGCAGCGAGACCGCGTTCGCTCCGTCTCTTACTAGCAGTGTTCTCTCTCTGGGCAAGAAGCCTGGCCCTGACTGGATAAAGTAAATGGAACTTCCTCTTTCGTCACACTAGTGGTTTTACTGTACACATTGATTAGCATACAGCCTTATGAGAAATAATAAACAACCCGCGTTCATTTTTTTACAAAAAATTAAAAACTATATATAGTTTATTAAAAACGGGACAAAATTGACATTTATATTAAAACGACGGGACGGTCGGGAAATATGAAAAAAACGGTACTGTCCTGTTTAAAACGGTACGTATGGTCAGCCTAGTACAGAGGACGTATGACAGGCTGAGGAAGAATTCTACTGGCCAGGGATACAGAATGACGTGTGGGATTACTGTAGAACTTGTGTGGTGAGTAGTTTTGTACATCTGCAAATTTTGCCACCTCACTGTTTACCCCTTTTTCCCGATCATTTAGGAATATATTGAATAGGACTGGTCCCAATACAGACCTATGGAACACACCTCTATTTACCTCTCTCCATTCTGAAAATTCCTACCCTTTGTTTCCTATATTTTAACCAGTTACCAATCCACAAGAGACCTTCCTTCTTACTCCATGACAGCGTGCTTTGCTTAAGAGCTTTGGTGAGGGACCTTGTCAAAGGCTTTCTGAAAATTTAAGTACACTATATCCACCGGATCCCCCTTGTCAACATACTTGTTGACCCCCTGAAAGAATTTTAGTAGAATGGTGAGGCATGATTTTCCTTTACAAAAACCATGTTGACTCTTTCCCAACAAATTATGTTCATTTATCTGTCTGCCAATTTTGTTCTTTGCTATAGTTTCAACCAGTTTGCCCGGTACTGAAGTCAGGCTTACTGGCCTGTAATTGCCTGGGTCACCTCTGGAGACCTTTTTAAAAATTGGTATCACATTAGCTATCCTCCAATCATCTGGTACAGAATCTGATTTAAATGATAGATTACAGATGACAGTTACGAGTTCTGTAATTTCACATTTGAGTTCCTTCAGAATTTTGTGTGAATCCCATCTGGTCCTGGTGACTTATTACTGTTTAGTTTACCAATTTGTTTCAAAACCACCTATAATGACACCTCAATCTGGGACAGTTCCACAGATCTGTCACCTTAAAAGAATGACTCAGGTTTGGGGATCTCGCTCACATCCTCAGCTGTGAAGACTGACGCAAAGAATTCATTTAGTTTCTCTGCAATGGCCTTATTGTCTTTGAGTGCTCCTTTAGCACTTCAGTCGTCCAGTGGCCCCACTGGTTATTTAGCAGCTTTTCTGCTCCTGATGTGTGTAAACAAAAATGTGCTATTACTTTTTGAGACTTTGGCTAACTGTTTTTCAAATTCTTATTTTGCTTTTCTAAATATACTTTTGCACTTCATTTGCCAGAGTTTATGCTCATTTCTATTTTCCTCAATAGGATTTAACTGGTGAGGCCTCATTTGGAGTACTGTGTCCAGTTTTGGGCCCCACACTACAAAAAGGATGTGGATAAATTGGAAAGAGTCCAACGGAGGGCAACAAAAATGATTAGGGGGCTGGAGTACATGACTTATGAGGAGAGGCTGAGGGAACTGGGATTGTTTAGCCTGCAGAAGAGAAGAGTGAGGGGGGATTTGATAGCTGCTTTCAACTACCTAAAAGGGGGTTCCAAAGAGGATGGATCTAGACTGTTCTCAGTGGTAGAAGATGACAGAACAAGGAGTAATGGTCTCAAGTTGCAGAGGGGGAGGTTTAGGTTGGATATTAGGAAAAACTTTTTCACTAGTAGGGTGGTGAAGCACTGGAATGGGTTACCTAGGGAGGTGGTGGAATCTCCTTCCTTAGAGGTTTTTAAGGTCAGGCTTAACAAAGCCCTGGCTGGGATGATCTAGTTGGGGTTGGTCCTGCTTTGAGCAGGGGGTTGGACTAGATGACCTCCTGAGGTCCCTTCCAACCCTGAGATTCTATGATTCCACATTTTAAATGATACCTCTTTGCCTCTCACTGCTTCTTTTACTTTGTTGTTTGTCTACGGTGTCACTTTTTTGGTTCTTTTACTGTTTTTTAATTTGGCGTATACATTTAAGTTGAGCGTCTATTATGGTGTCTTAAAAAAGTTTCCATGCAGCTTGCAGGGATTTAACTTTTGGTGCTATACCCTTCAATTTCTGTTTAACCTCCTCATTTTTGTGTAGTGCCACTTTCTGAAAATAAATGCTAGTGTTGGGCCGCTGTGGTGTTTTCCCCACCACAGGGATGTTTCCCTGCTAGACTAAAGAGTCCGTTAGTAGCTGGTATTTTGTCCATGTGGAGGTGCTTGTACACGGTCATCAAGTCAGCTCTCAGTCTTCCTTCTGGTAAGCTAAGCAGGCTCAGCCCTTGAGGTCTCTCACTATCAGGCATTTTCTCCAGCCCTTCAGTCATTTTTGTGGCTCTTTTCTGCACCTACTCCAATTTTTCAATCTAGGCACCAGACCTGGGCCCAGTATTCCAGCATTGATCTCACCAATGCCATACTCAGAAGTGAGATCACCTCCCTAGTTCTAGTCACTACACCCCTCCTTATACAGCCAAGGGTATGTTGGAAACAACAGAGGAGGAGATAGATGTGGGTGTATTAGTCAGTCCCAGGATGACTGTGAGCCAAGATGTGATGTGGCTATGAAAAAGGCAAATGAGATCCTAGAATGTGTCAGGAGAGATAGGGAAGTATTGATATCACTAGACAAGGCACTGGTGAGACCTCCTCTAGCAAACTGTAAAGTTCTGGTCACTCCTATTCCAGAGAGATGAATTCAGACTGGAACAGGTGCGGAGAAGGGCTGCTAGGATGGTCAGGGCAATTGAGGGCCTGGCTTTGCGTAGACTTAAAGGGTTTGTCTGGTGTAACCTAACACAAGGCAGTTTGAGTTGAGATCAACTTTCTCTATAAATACATCAAGGGTGTAAACACCAGGGAGAAGAGCTCCTGAAGCTAAAGGACAATGCTGGCACAAGAACAAATGGGTAGAAACTGTTCAGCAGTAAACTGAGGCTGGAAAGGCTAAGGAGGTTTCTGCATAGAAAGGTTCTGGAACAGCCTCCCAACAGGTGCAGTGGGGGGCAAAGAACTCATGGACTTTTAAGATGGAGCTTGAGAGATTTATGCACCGGACAATATGCTCGAGTCACCTGCTATAGCAGGGGCGTGGACTCATTGACTCAAGAGTTCCCTTCCAGGCCTATGTCCCTATTGGTCACATTCACCCATTTAGTGTCACACTGGGAGCTTATATGGAGTTTCTTGCCCACTATGACCCTGCTGTGTGCCCTGGCCGTTGGATTTGTCCCTCAGTAGCTTCAGGAGAAAGCATGACTCAGTGTTATCATCTGGAAAAGGGATTGTTCTCGAGTTTTTATTTTGTAATGTCACAGAAGTTTAATTCCCTGAGTTTCTGGTAATCTCACCATGCTGAGCTGCCAGCTGCCTCATCACTAGCTGGGGTAGCTCAGTGGTTTGAGCATAGGCCTGATAAATCCAGGGTTTGTGAGTTCAATCCTTGAGGGGGCCATTTAGGGATCTGGGGAAAAAACCTGTCAGGGAACAGTACTTGGTTCTGTTAGTGAAAGCAGGAGAGTGGACTTAATGACCTTGAAAGGTCCTTCCAGTTCTAGGAGATTGGCATATCTCTGTTTATTCTTATTCTAGCCCTAGAGAGGAAGGACGGTTCAAAGGTTAAAATGCTATCCTGGGACTCAGAAGAACTGCATCCAATTTTCCATCATCACCAAGTTTTGGGGTTTCTGGATCTGGGGGAAGGTGTTTTTGTTGGTGGGGGGTCCAATAGAGAGCTAGCAGCAGGCATTCAGAGCTGGGCTTGGCTTATGCCTGTTTCTATTAAGATTGTACACGGCCTTCCTTACCCATCATGTGCCTGAACATGAGGAGAAACCCTCTGAGGTGTGTCTCAGGTACTCAGTAACTCTGCGAGCCAATCACCGTTATGTGCGGCTGTCTGTGGCATAACCTTGTTCCTTAAAACCGGGGGCTCTGTGGCCCAGTGCAGAGGGAAACAGCGTCTCTGTCACTGATGGACCGTGTGACCAGAAATGTCCACTAACTCATCCCCAGTGGTTTTGTTTGTGGGTGCTCTGCTTGAGATAGGGCCAGCATCACCAACTCCTGGGATTTTATTGGGAGTGTCACACTATTTCCTGTCTATTTTAAAGGCCCAACTTCTGAAACCAAGAGACTGCATGGGAATCTCAGCTTTCAGTTTTCCTAAGAAAATATTTTTTTTAAAAGTGTGTTGCAGGAAAGGTAGAAACCCTGAATCAGGTGACCCAAAAGGCTTAGAAACCAAAGGCACATGAAAATGAACCCCAAATTAGAATATTTTAAAAACTCATTTATTTAAACCGATCACATGATTTTGAGATATGCAAAGAGATTTTGAGATTTGCAAAGAGTTACAAAGGGATCCCAGAGAACTTTGTGACTGGGCAACAAAAAGGCAGATGAAATACAGTGCTGATAAATGCAAAGTAATTCACACTGGAAACACATAATCCCAACTAGACATACAAAATAATGGTTCCAAATTAACTGTTACCACTCAAACAGAAAGATCTTGGAGTCACTCTGTATAGTTCTGTGAAAATATCTGCTCAATGTGCAGGAGCTCTCAAAAAACGTTAACAGAATGTTGGGAACGATAGGTGGTGGATATAATTGGCCATGACGCGGTTAAACCTGGTGCACATTAAGCGAAGAAGCTGAGGTTCCCTGATGACCAAGTGGCCCCCATGAGAATGTGCAGGCATGCTTCATAAAGACAGCTGCCTCCCTATCAGAACAGATTCTGCCTGCTGCCCAAGCAACATCTCTGATGACACCTTGTCCTTCAGGGTGAAGACATCTGGTGTCACCGACTCCCCTTCTAGCAGGAATTGGGTACGTCGGCAGGAGTCACTATCTTTAAAATGCGAAGTTAAGGGGAAAGGCTGCGAGCTGGTTACATTTCCAGATGTTCTGTGCTGCAGCACAGGACTCAACTGGGCTCTCGCGGTAATTAACTGATGGGGCTATAGGACAGGCAACACTAGGTAGCTTGGGAACCCCTCCCCTATATGTGCCTATGCTGCACACTCGGTTATTTAATCTAAAAAGAGATTCAAAACAATCTCAGTGTGTTAAAACCCCAATGCCCCAGTCAGGATTTCTCAAGGGGTCCCATTTCTAGGGGTGCCGTGTGCTCTGGGCCGGGTCCTCCAATGGGCTGAAGGAGAGGAAACCCCATGGAATATCAGTGACTAGCTCCCATATCACCTCAACTTTATTTGCTCCAGGAAATTTAATCAGCAAATGCATTTTCAACAATTTTATTCTCCGGATCGATTGTGAAGGCAGGAATTCAGAGCTGCATTGATCTGTGGTAACAGCTCCGATAGGGCATATTTCTGTTTCCTGATGACAGACTGAGGGCTCTACAATCTCTGCCTTGTAGATACTCCTCAGAGTTACAGGACTACTGGCATCTCTACCCCGTCTGGCCTCTGAGTGCCACATGTCAGGCCTTGTTGCCTTCCCTCTCATGGGGTGGAATCCCGTGATCCTCCCACCCTCAGACTGGGCCCTGGGCTCCAGTACACTTCAGGTCGACTGTGCCTGCCAAGCAGGTCCGAATGGGTTTGGCACCTGTAGTTCTTCCCTCTGGGAGTCTAGAAGTAGTAATGCGACAAGTGACCAGCCAGCCTTCTTGAACCAAAATACTGTTGTTTCCGAACAGTAGGAATAAAGCGTAACATTGGAGAATAAGATTGTTTTCAAACAACAGACTGTACATGTCTCTGACCTCCAAACCTTTCCAAGCTGACAGGGGACCCAGGCAGGCTGAGGGCCTTCAAAGTTCCCCAGAGGTGTCTCTGTCTGTCGTTCTGAAGAGCTTCTCAGCAACAGCTGCCGCACCTCTGGACAGACTCCTAGCGTTGGCAAAACAAGCTGTGTGATTTTGCTGGAGCCTGAAATTAGGCTCTTCCCAGCTTTTAGCTCCAGTGTTGTCTCTCAAACTCCTTGAAGTGCTGACTGAGCAATGGCTTTTCTTCAGCTGTTGCTTCCCTTCATGCTTGTTTTCCAACAGCCTGCTGTTAAACGAAGATTCATACTGATTTAATACAATACAGCCATAACATAACCATCCCAATAGTTAAACCAATATAGCTATACAGGAAACATGAGAAGAACTGGGTTTAACATACACATTCATTGTGGCAGTTCAGCTCCATGTCTGCCCCAATGCCGTTCCCAGGTGCTGCAGATTTTATGAATACATGGGATAGGCAGTCAGAAAGAGAGAGAGGGAGAGAAAGCGAGCAATAGACTACTTTCCTGTGTGTGAAATGAAGTTCCATTTCCATGAATACTCATGTATTTGACTTTGAAATCCACTTACTGCAAACTCTCATCTTGCCTGAAAAACAGATGCTGGGGTTACTATGTACTAAAGTCTGAGAGGTCAGGGAATGAATATTTTATATCCTGATCCCAATGCCTGTTACCACTCCAGCTACAGGCTACACACTGACAGAACAGAACCCGAGGAGAAGCAGTCAGCTATTAACCCAGGGACAGAAGAGCTACTAGACTTTTGTTTGCTGACAATGACCGAATGAGGGCTGAGATGCTGCGATCTAACATGAGAAATCATCTCTGCAAGAGGATCAGAGGGGAAAGAATGGGTTGACGTGTGGGCAGTAAAGTACAGATGTGTAAATGTTATGTCAAAACTTTTCATTGTAATACAAATATTACAAACCAAACATTCATGACATGCCTGTATATCGACAGCGAGCAGCAGAGTTGTGGGAATCTCTACAGGAAGGAATAGTGGTAACTGTACTGCTTATTTGCTTTTGCTTTAGAAAATATTTCAGAAGTTCTCCACATACTGTTTGCAATGGCTTTGTGCTACTAACTCTTTTTTTCAGTGAACAGCTGTATGATACTGTCTCCTGCTAACTGACCAGAAGCTGTTTCTCACACTTACATTCAGGGTCATGAACCAGTCGCTCTGCAATACCTGTGCAAGATTATTCAAAAAGTCCTGAGAGAACAGAACTGCTGGTCTGTGTTTCAGCAAAAGGTGGAGCTGAGATGCAGGGAAGGAGGGTGATATAGTGTTTGTATGTAATTTATGCCCATCACCGATTACACGAGCATAGCTGACGTAACTTGCATAGTCAATTGTATATTAATGCAAACGTAGTGTTTGTATATTCGTCCATTTTACACCAACTCTGCCCTCGCCCAGCTGAAATAACTGTCTGTTGTCAGCTTGTACCTTGACAAATATCTACAGACCATTACACGGGGAGAGGATGCAGGTCCTGTGAGGATGAAGAGAAGCCTGTAGGATGATCAAACTCTGTGGATTCACAGAACACTGGCCAGGCAAAGCACTTCTGCTTCTCTTGGAAGGATTCTTGGGGATCAGAATGTATCACTTGTAGTATTTGTTAAGGGAGAGTTAATGCAGCCTGGTTCTGATCGAATGTACACATGTAAATCTGGAGTGACACATTTAAAGTCACTGTTATTGATTTAAGAACCTCTCCCTAAGAATTTATCCCATATGCTGCAAAGAGGCAGTGGCATACTTTGGACTCTCAGGAGTGGAGAAAATTAAAATATATATAATGAGAAATGAAACACGTTTTTAAATGGCTTCAATGCAGGGCAGATAAATATAGTCCTCATCATGTACATTCCTTTTTCACCATGTACATTCCATGTGTTTACAGTGTGATGTATGTGATACAATGGGCCACATTCAGAAGTTCAGGGCCAGAGAGGGTGTCAGTCTGAAGGTCACAAGTGTAAAATCACATTGTGCTCAAGTAGGCTGTGAAATTCCCAGCCACAAGATATCAAGGGGGTCAAGAGTTTACCAGGATTCAAAGAGGGACCGGATGTGGATATGGATAATAAGAAAATCCAATTATAGTAGTGAGGATGGTTTTAAAAAAGTCTTGGAAGAGCTCTAAACCTTCCTGGTTGACACCATAAAATATGTCTAATTATTCAGTGTCAGGGGGAAAATTTCCCTTGGAGCACTTTATCTCATATCCGCCTATTGGATGGCTTTTCCCTCCTTCCCCCAAAACATCTGGAACTGGCCTTTGGATATTGGGCTAGATGGACTGCAGGTCTGATCCAGTCTGGCAGTGACCATCTTCCTATCGGTGATGTGAATCCAAGGGTATGTCTATACTTACCCGTCGTGTCGGAGGCGCGGGATCGATGTTCTGGGTTCGATGTTCTGGGTTCGATTTATCGCGTCTTGTCAAGACACGATAAATCGAACCAGGAAGTGCTCCCTCGTCGATGCCGGTAATCCAGCTCGACCAGTGGAGTAGGCGGAGTTGACGGGGGAGCCTGCGCGCTACGTCTGGACCACAGGTAAGTTCGAACTAAGGTACTTCGACTTCAGCTACGTTATTAACGTAGCTGAAGTTGCGTATCTTAGTTCGACAGGGGGGGTTAGTGTAGACCTGGGCCAAGAGTATGTTTTTGCTGATCTGCCTTCAGCTCCTGGGAGCTTCTAGACTTGCACTCAGAGCAGAAAGATGTCTCGTTATATATTATCTATTCTCCTGTTCTTTTTCCTTTCAGGAAGAAAAGCTCAATACTCCTCGGACCTACCTAGTACAATATGTCACCTGTCAATGACACCAAATTCAGCTTTGCGGTGTTCCTTCTCACCGGGATACCTGGGCAGGAAGCCATCCATCTCTGGATCTCTATCCCCTTCTGCTTCATCTATGTTATTTCGATAGTAGGAAATTCAGTCATTCTGTTCATTATAAAAACAGATCCAAGCCTGCATGAGCCCATGTACATTTTCCTTTCCATGTTGGCTGTCACAGACCTTGGCTTATCCATAGCCATCATGCCAACAACACTGGGCATATACTTGTTTAACTCTAGGGAAATCAGCCTCGATGCCTGTTTATCCCAGCTCTTCTTCATCCACTTTCTTCAATGCACTGAATCCTCTGTACTCTTGTTGATGGCCTTTGACCGCTTCATCGCAATCCGTGACCCTCTGAGATATGCCTCCATCTTAACCCTGCGGAGAATTGCCAAGATGGGACTGGTGTGTGTGCTAAGAGGGGTGGCCATAGTATTCCCACTCCCCTTTCTTCTGAAACGGTTCCAATACTGTCGAGACTATGTCCTCTCCCATTCCTACTGCCTGCACCAGGATGTCATGAAGCTGGCTTGTTCAGACATCACAGTCAACAGCATCTATGGCTTGTTTGTTAAATTCTTAATGGCGGGGTTGGATTCACTGCTCATCTTTCTCTCTTATGTGATGATCCTCAAAACAGTGCTGAGCATTGCTTCCTATGCAGAGTGCCTCAGGGCCCTGAACACCTGCGTCTCCCACCTCTGTGCTGTCCTCCTCTTCTACACACCAGAGATCAGCTTGTCTGTGATACACAGATTCGGGAAGGGCTCTTCTCCCTTGCTTCAGATTCTCCTGGGCTACATCACACTGCTCGTCCCGCCCCTGATGAACCCAATAGTTTACAGCGTGAAAAGCAAACACCTTCGTGCGAGAATAATCAGGGTTTTCTTCAAGTGAATTGTCAGTTCCTCGCCCAACTCCAGGGCTGGTGACATGAGAGATGAAGAACATGGGCCCTGGCCAGAGCCACCAGTTCCATCATGGACCTTACATCCGAGACAACAGGAGGTACTGATCTCCACTCTGAAGAGAGAGGTTCCAACTGGTTCCAAGGCCTGGTGGAAAAGGATAGGGGCTGGTGAGGGAGGACAGGGCACTCAGAGAAGGAGACCAAGGCAGGCCGCAGCATTGATAAAGTGAGAGCCAGGAGACCGGTGGGATGTTTGCCCATAAAGAGCTCTATCTCTGGCTGCCCCAATCTCAGAATTCCTCTTAATATTGTCAATAAAGAGAAGGGATGTGGATGTTTTTTTCCCATGACACCTGGCCTGTCACTGTCCTGTCTCTGGTTAAACATCCACGGGCCATGAGAAAAACTTCAGGGTTGTTCTGCAGTCAGAGTCCTGGCCCTTCCTGAGGTCTCTGGGTGCTGAGTGATCCATGGGGGATACACTAGCTGTGGCCAGGGGCTATTCAAGGGGCACAGACACCCACCCTTCCCCCACGCCCTCAGCCAGGTGCTTGTGACTGAGTCGTGTCAGAGACATGATTAATGCAGGAACCCAGGAAAAGCCATTCAGGCAGCCCTCCAACCCCCCATTAATGGCTCTAAACACAGCAGACCCGATCAGCCCACAAGCCACCGAGGAAGGGCAGAGCTGCGTGTGTGAGGGAGGGTCTGACACACGGGAGTCCTGGCAAGAGACTGAGGCCCAGTTTCCCTCCCCGTCCCCTCTGTTTGTGCTGCCCCGGCTGCTATCCAAGGGGTGGAAAAGGGAATCCGCTCCCCCACAGAGGCACAGTGAACTCCAATCCCAGCCTCTCCTAGTCAGTGTACAGTGACCACCTTTTCAAACGGCAAAAGTGGGACACATACAGGATGGAAGATACTTTACAGGGTACTCAGCTTCAAAACACAGAGGTTTCCCCTCTAGGCAAAAACTTAGAGTTGCAAAAAGAAAAACCAGGAATACACATTCTTCTCAGCACAGAAAAAATTCAGAAGCCAAAAGAATGATAAGATTACGCATTCCCTGATTAGTACTTACTAATTCTAATAGAGCTGGATTATTGTTTCTTGATCTGTCTCCGGCAAGCACACGGAACAGACAGACAAAGCCTTCCCCCGACGCCAGATTTGAAAGTATCTTGTCCCCTTATTTGTCCTTTTTTGTGCAGGTGCCAGCCAGGTTACCTGAGCTTCTTAACCGTTTACAGGTAAGAGGATTTTGCCTCTGGTCAGGAGGGATTTTATAGTACTGTATACAGAAAGGTGGTTACCCTTCCCTTTATATTTATGACAGGGCAGGACCCCACATACTTGTGAAACTTCACCCATGCAGCAATTTTTTCCCTCCTGCCTTGAAGAGACAGTTTTATCTCTTACAAGCGTAGCAAGGACATCATCTTTCAATAGGGTGCTTTGGATTGGTGAGATCCCTATGGACACCCCACTTTCTGTTCTCAAAAGGTTAGCTGTGGGGGCTCTCCAATCCAGGAGATCTGACCCCCAGTTTTCCCTTAAACCCTGATCACAGGAGAGGAGTCTGGCATTTTAAATGCAGATTTTTCAACCTACTCCTTGGGAAAAATTCTCCCTACAAAAGGTGGGTGGACTCTCCGGCCCCCCCTCACCTTCCGTCTGGGCTTCCCTCTCTGAACTCCCCTCTGGTCAGACACTCCTGTGTCCCCGAAAAGGGAAGGTGACCCTCATCTGGCTTTGGGCTCGCAGCTACCAGCTATGACAGACCCTTCACTGGCCAGCAAAATTCCCCCCATTTCACTCAGGTTGGGTTTGCTTCCAGCTACAGAGTCCCTGGGGTCTGTTTCCACCACAGCAGTCACCAGGACCCCAACTTCCACCTCTGGGACACATGTCTCTGTGCACCCCAGGGACCCCCACATACTTGTCCCCTGCTAACCTGCAACTCCCTGGCAGTCAGCAGCTGGGGTGGCCCCCCTGCTACAAGGTGGAACATTCCCCTCCCCCGGGCAGATGATTACGTGACAGAAGCTGGCTCCTTGAGCCCAGGGGCTACAGGAACTGGTTACAATCATCCTTGCCCCCAAATCTGCATTCTTTGTTGCTATGGAGGAGTTTACAAGACACCCTCCTATTCCCCCAGCAGTACATGTGACTTAACCCTCCCCCTCCGGGGCTTTTAACACAAGATTCCTTCTCCCTGCTAACCAGCCCTGGGACAGATTCTGCCATATTAAAAATATCATTCCCCAGTAGAAACGGTACAAAATTGTGTGCCACTGTTGCAACAGTCATCCCAGTCTGCAAATCACTAGTTTGCATGTGTACTTTAGCTAAAGGTGCAAGAACTTTGTAAGCCCCCCCCCCCCCCCAGTTCTAATTCTTCCACTTTACCTGGCAACAAATCCTTCTCCTGCATCAGGTCCCTCCTGACCACAGAAATTCCTGCCCCTGTGTCCCTCAATTCAAGAAGCACTTTCCGATTCAGTTTAACAGCATTCATGCGCTCTCTGCTTGGTTGTGTAGAAGCAAGCTTTATAAATCCTGTGCGGAAAGAGCCCGCAGCCTGGCTCTGAGAAGCAGCAGCTTCATGTGTTACTTGCTGCCAATTTCCACTCAGCATGGGACACTTATTCCTCAGGTGCCCAGTGGACTTACAATTATAGCACCTCTTGGGCTACTCTGCCTGTACAGGAGATTTGGGATGAGTAACAGGGGAATGGGGAGGTGAACGCCCAGCCTCCTTTTTCCCAGGGGTAAAACAGTGATTTTGGTTTCCCCCAACCCTGTACCCCTCTGACAGTGCTTTATGCTTAATTGCAGCTTGTGCTTTCTCATAAGAGTCTGCAAACCCAGCTAATTCATCCACTTCATTTACCTTTTTGTCCTAGAAATACTTGTTTTACATCATCACTGCACATATTCAGAAATTGTTCCTGAGTAACCAAATCACACATTTCTTCCAAGCTTGTAATGCCTTTCCCCCTTGCCTACTTATCTACCAAATCTCTCATTTAATTTACATAAACCACATTACTCAATCCCTTCTTAAGACTCCTGAATTTAACCCTGTATGTTTCAGGTGTAATCTGAAACTGTTTCAAAACTAGTTCCTTAAATTTACCATACTTTGAAGCATCATCAATAGGCATCTTATTGAATATGTCCAGAGCTCTTCCATCAGTTTTGCTATCAATGTGGGCATGTTTTGATCTTAACGAAAAGCAGCTTAGGAAGCGTTCCTGTCTTTAACACTCAGATGCCCAACTCCCAGTGGGGTTCAAACCCCAAATAAATCCGGTTTACCTTGTATAAAGCTTATACAGGGTAAATTCCTAAATTGTTCGCCCTCTATAACACTGATAGATATGCACAGCTGTTTGCCCCTCCCCACAGGTACTAATACATACTTTGGGTTAATTAATAAGCAAAAAGTGATGTTATTAAATACAGAAAGTAGGATTTAAGTGGTTACAATAGTAACAGACAGAACAAAGTGAATTGCCAAGTAAAATAAAATAAAACACGCAAGTCTATGTCTAATACAATAAGAAAACTGAATACAGATAAAAGCTCACCCTCAGTGGAGTTCCAGTAAGTTTCCTTTTACAGACTAGTCTCCTTCTAGTCTGGGCCCAGCAATCACTCACACCCCCTCTAGGTACTCTCCTTTGTTCCAGCTTCTTTCAGGTATCCTTTGGGGGTGGAGAGACTATCTCTTAAGCCAGCTGAAGACAAAATGGAGGGGTCTCCTAGGAGTTTAAATAGACTTTCTTTTGTGGGTGGACACCCTTCCCTCCCCCTGTGTAAAATTCCAGCTACAAGATGGAGTTTTGGAGTCACATGGACATGTCACATGTCCATGTGACTCCAAAACTCCATCTTGTAGCTGTTCACCATGAACATTGTGATACATATGATACAATGGGCCACACTCAGAAGTGCAGGGCCAGAAAGGGTGTCCGTGTGAAGGTCACAACTGTAAAATCACATTGTGCTCAAGTAAGCTGCGGAGATTCCAGCTACAAGATATGAAGGGGGTCAAGAGTTTACCAGGATTCAAAGAGGGACGGGATGTGTATATGGGTAATCAGAAAATCAAATTACAGTAGTGAGGATGGTTTTTAAAAAGTCTTGGAATGGCTCTAAACCTTCCTGATTTACACCATAAAATATGTCTAATTACTCGGTGTGAGGGGGACATTTTCCCTTGGAGCAGTTTATCTCATATCTGCCTATTGGATGGCTTTTCCCTCCTTTCTCCAAAACATCTGGAACTGGCCTCTGGATACTGGGCTAGATGGACTACAGGTCTAATCCAGTATAGCAATGCCTATTTTCCTATCGGTGGTGTAAATACAAGACTATATTATTGCTGATCTGCCTTGAGCTCCTGGGAGTCTCTAGACTTGCACTGAGAGCAGAAAGATGTCTAGCTAAATATTATCTAGTCTCCTGTTCTTTTTCCTTTCAGGAAGGAAAGCTCAACACTCCTTGGACCTGCCCACCATAATATGTCAGCTGTCAATGACACCAAATTCAGCTCTTCAATGTTCCTTCTCACTGGAATACATGGACAGGAAGAGGTCTATCTCTGGATCTCTATCCCCTTCTGTTTAATGTATGTCATTTCAATAGTAGGAAATTCAGTCATTCTGTTCATTATAAAAACAGATCCAAGCCTCCATGAGCCCATGTACATTTTCCTTTCCATGTTGGCCATCACAGACCTTGGGTTATCGCTATCCACCATGCCTACAATACTGGGCATATACTTGTTTAACTCTAGGGAGATCAGCCTCGATACCTGTTTTGCCCAGCTCTTCTTCATCCATTTGCTTCAGTGCATTGAATCTTCTCTGCTGTTGTTGATGGACTTTGACCGCTTCATCGCGATCCGTGACCCTCTGAGATATGCTTCCATCATAACCCTGCCGAGAATAGCCAAGATGGGACTGGTGTGTCTGCTAAGAGGGGTGGCTGTAGTAGTCCCACTCCCCATTCTCCTGAAATGGTTCCAATACTGTGGAGCCAATGTCCTCTCCCATTCCTACTGCCTGCACCAGGAAGTCATGAAGATGGCTTGTTCAGACATCACAGTCAACAGCATCTATGGCTTGTTTGTTAATTTCTTAACGTTTGGGTTGGATTCACTGCTCATCTTCCTCTCTTATGTGATGATCCTCAAAACTGTGCTTAGTGTCGCATCCCCCGCGAACTGCCTGAGGGCCCTGAACACCTGCGTCTCCCACGTCTGCGCTGTCCTGATCTTCTATGTACCAGAGATCAGCTTGTCTGTGTTACACAGATTCGGGAAGGGCTCTTCTCCCTTGCTTCAGATTTTTATGGGCTACATCACACTACTGGTTCCTCCCCTGATGAACCCAATCGTGTACAGCATGAAAACCAAATACCTTCCTGCGAGGATAATCAGGGCATTCAAAAAGTGAAGGGTAAGTTCCTCTCCCGGCTCCAGTGCTTGTGACATGAAAGATGAAGAACATGGGCCATGGCCAGGGCCACCAATTCCATCATGGTCCTTACATCTGAGAGAATATGATCTACTGATCTCCACTCTGAAGAGAGAGGTTCCGACTGGTTCTAAGGCCTGGCGGAAAGGGAGAGGGGCTGATGATGGAGGACAGGGCACTGGGGGAAGGAGACCAAGGCAGGACGCCCCATTTATACAGTGAGAGAGCCAGGGGACCGGTGGGATATTAGCCCATAAAGAGCTATGTCAGTAGCTGCTCTGACCTCACAATTCCTCTCAATACAATCAATAAACAGAAGGGATGTGGAGGTTGTTTCCCATTACAGCTGGCCTATCACTGTTCTGTCTCTGGTTAAACATCCACGGGCCACAAAAAAAGTTGCAGGGCTGTTCTGCAGTCTCAGTCCTGGCCCTTCCTGAGTGCTCTGGGTGCTGTGTGATTCATGGGCGCTGCACTAGCTGTGGACAGGAGCTTTTCAGGGGGCGCAGACACCCCTCCCCTACACCCTCGGCCAGGTGCTTGAGACTGTTTCATGTCAGAGACATGATTAATGTAGGACCCCAGGAAAAGCTCCCATTAATGGCTCTGAACACAGCAGACCTAATTAATCCACTCCCCACCGAGGCAGGGCAGAGCTGGCTGTGTGAATGAGGGTCTGATACACAGGAGTCTTGGCAAGAGACTCTGGCCCGGATTTCGTTCCCGGCTCCTCCATCTGTGCTGCCCCAGCAATGCAACGGGGTGGAAACAGGCCTCATCTGCCCCACAGAGGCCCAGCTAGCTCCGATCCCAGCGACTGCCACCTGGGCCTCATCCTAGATGTCTGGCTGAGAGAAATCAATCTGAGGGCAAAGGTCAGCTACGCACCTGGGCCCTGTAAGACGGACCAGGCCTACCACTATGGTGACTGGGCCCAAGCTCCCACAGGGGTCAGCAAGGGCTGCATCCACAGAGAAGGGGCAAACAGATGGGAAGATGTTCTCAGAGACATAGGGAAATTAGGCTGGGTCCCAAGAGCTCCTTGGTTTCCCAAAAGAATATAAGTTGTGCCTGTTCTTATTCTCTATTTCCATAGCAAAGCCTGTCTAACTTAGCTTGTAGTGATACGTGAGACAGATGAGTGTACACATGTGGCAGCTGCCTGTTATTTTAAAACCATTTTCTCTTATGCTTTGTGCTGTTTGCTAATAAACCTACTAGTTCTAAAGAGGCTTTTGTTGACTCTATAGCTCTGGTTACAAGCATCAGAAGGGAACGTGTCGAGTCATACCTGCTTGATGATAAGCGTTTAGCATCGACGGAGTGTTGTTCCCAGCTGAAAGAGTGGGAAAATTGTGAGATTTCCCCTAAAGACAGGAAAGGACCTGGTTTAGAGGGTAAAGAGAGCACATATACAGTTTCACAGTGACAATCCCGATTCTTGTTGGCCAGCATCTATCCTTCTTGTGTGCCTATCAGTATTCAGAGGAGGAAATTGTTCAAGCTGCATCCAAGATAACGATCCACTCAAGACAATGATTCATAGAATTTAAGGCCAGAAGGAGCCATTAGATCATCTAGTCCAGAGGTTCTCAAACTGTGGTACAGGCCTCCCTAGTGGAGATGCAGAATGTGTTCAGGGGTTGTGTGGGCATGAGAAGTTTAAGGAAAGAAAACTTCCTGTTCACATTTTAACCTCAGCAATGAATAACTAGCCAAACGGATTCCTCCAGACAGATGCGGTCTTCAGACAGTGCCACACATTTGACTCTAGGTGGCGCTGTGCGTTTTGATGGATTTCAAATACATTTGCATAGCATTATACAGAGTCGTTGCCAGCTGTATGTGGATCTATTTGCTATGGTGCGGTGTGCACATTTCATTGTAAGCAGGGACCACACTCGCAGTTTTGCTTTGGCTCTTACTCCAATCGATCGTTGGCTCATTCGTGTAACAATAAATAAACCTGACGTGAAAAACAAACAAACCAAAACTACTTTAAATAAATGCCCACCCCCACATATTTCATTATATGTATTTGTGAGGATGACAGGGTGGGGCGTAGACTCTTACAGACACAAAGAAGGGTGGGGTGATCAAAAAAAGTGTGAGAACCGCTGATCTAGTGTGAACTCCATATACCACCAGGACCCTGTATTCAGCCCAACGACATGTGTTTGAGTAATTCATAGCTTATGTTCATTGAAAGCGGATCTTCCAGGAAGGCGTCCAGTCTTGGTTTGGAGGTATCAGGAGCACCCACCACCTTCCTTAAAAATGTGTGCCTCGTTTCCAAATTTAATTTTTCTGGCTCCAGTTTCCAGCCATTGGTTCTTGTTACAGCTTTCCTGTTCGAGTAAAGCGCCCATTAGAAGCTCGTATTTTATCCCTCTGAATGTGGTATGCTGTCATCAAGTCAGCTCTTAATTCTCCTGAATTTTACCCACTACACCCTTGTTCATACAGCTAAGGATAATATGGAAAGGACAGCAGAGGAGAAAGACCTGGGTGTGTGTCAGTCCTAGGATGACTGTGAGCCACTGATGTGATGTGGCTATGAACAAGCCAAATGAGATCCTGGAATGTGTCAGGAGAGATAGGGAAGTATTGATATCACTAGACAAGGCACTGGTGAGACCTCCTCTAGCAAACTGTAAAGTTCTGGTCACTCCTATTCCAGAGAGATGACTTCAGACTGAAACCGGTGTGTAGAAGGGCTGCTAGGATGGTCAGGACAACGAAGGGCCCGGCTTTGCGTAGACTTAAAGACTTTGTCTGGTGTAACCTAACACAAGGCAGGCTGAGCTGAGATCAACTTTCTCTATAAATACATCAAGTGTGTAAACACCAGGGAGAAGAGCTACTAAAGGTAAAGGATAGTGCTGGCACAAGAACAAATGGGTAGAAACTGTTCAGCAGTAAACTGAGGCTGGAAAGGCTAAGGAGGTTTCTGCATAGAAAAGTTTTGGAACAGCCTCCCAACAGGAGCAGTGGGGGGCAAAGAACTCATGGACTTTTAAGATGGAGTTTGAGAGATTTATGCACAGGACAATATGCTCGGGTCGCCTGCCATAGCGGGGGCGTGGACCCATTGACTCAAGAGTTCCCTTCCAGGCCTATGTCCCTATCGGTCACATTCACCCATTTTGTGTCACACTGGGAGCTTATATAGGGTTTCTTGCCCACTATGACCCTGCTGTGTGCCCTGGCCGTTGGATTTGTCCCTCAGTAGCTTCAGGAGAAAGCATGACTCAGTGTTATCATCTGGAAAAGGGATTGTTCTCGAGTTTCTATTTTGTGATGTCACCGAAGTTTAATTCCCTGAGTTTCTGGTAATCTCAGCATGCTGATCTGCCAGCTGCCTCCTCCTCAGCCACTTACCCTAGAGAGGAAGGACGGTTCAAAGGTTAAAATGCTATCCTGGGACTCAGAAAAACTGCATCCAATTTTCCATCATCACCAAGTTTTGGGGTTTCTGGATCTGGGGGAGGGTTTTTTTGGTGGGGGGTCCAATAGAGAGCTAGCAGCAGCCATTCGGAGCTGGGCTTGCTTTATGCCCATTTCTATTAAGATTGTACACGACCTTCCTTACCCATCGTGTGCCTGAACAAGCCTGAACATGAGGAGAAACCCTCTGAGGTGTGTCTCAGATACTCAGTAACTCTACGAGCCAATCACTGTTATGTCTGGCTGTCTGTGGCATAACCTTGTTCCTTAAAACCAGGGGCTCTGTGGCCCAGTGCAGAGGGAAAGAGTGTCTCTGTCACTGATGGACTATGTGACCAGAAATGTCCACTAACTCATCCCCAGTGGTTTTGTTTGTGGGTGCTCTACTTGAGATATGGCCAGCACCACCAACTCCTGGGATTTTACTGGGAGTGTCACACTATTTCTTGTCTATTTTAAATGCCCAACTTCTGAATCCAAGAGACTGTGTGAGAATTTCAGCTATCAGTTTTCCCAAGGAGTTTTTTTTTAAAGTGTGTTGCAGAAAAGCTAGAATCCCTGAATCAGGTGAAACCAAAGGCTTAGAAACCAAAGGCACATGAAAATGAACCCCACATTAGAATATTTTAAAATCTTATGTAATTAAACCTATCTCATGATTTTGAGATTTGCAAAGAGTTAGAAAGGGATCCCAGAGAACTTTGTGACTGGATTACAAAATGGAAGATGAAATTCAGTGTTGATAAATGCAAAGTAATGCACTTTGGAACACATTGGAAACACGTAATCCCAATTAGACATACAAAATAATGGTTCCAAATTAGCTGTTAGCACTCAAAAAGAAAGATCTTGGAGTCGTTCTGAGTTCTGTGAAAATATCTCTCAATCTACAGGAGCTGTTAAAAAAAGTTAACAGAATGTTGGGAACGATAGGTGGTGGATATAATTGGCCATGGCCTGGTTAAAGCTGGTGCACATTGAGCGAAGAAGCTGAGGTTCCCTGATGGCCAAGTGGCCCCCGTGGGAATGTGCAGGCATGCTTCATAAGTACAGCTGCCTCCCTATCAGAACAGATTCTGCCTGCTGCCCGTGCAACCTCTCTGATGACACCTTGTCCTTCAGGGTGAAGACCTCTGGTGTCAGCGGCTCCTCTTCTAGCAGGAATTGGGTACGTTGGCAGGAGTCATTATCTTTAAAATGCGAAGTGAAGGGGAAAGGCTGCGAGCTGGTTACATTTCCAGATGTTCTGTGCTGCAGCACAGGACTCAACTGGGTTCTCGCGGCAATTAACTGATGGGGCTATAGGACAGGCAACACTAGGTAGCTTGGGAACCCCTCCCCTATATGTGCCTATGCTGCACACTCGGTTATTTAATCTAAAAAGAGATTCAAAACAATCTCAGTGTGTTAAAACCCCAATACCCCAGTCAGGTTTTCTCAAGGGGTCCCATTTCTAGGGGTGCCGTGTGCTCTGGGCCGGGTCCTGCAATGGGCTGAATGAGAGGAAACCCCACGGAATATCAGTGACTAGTTCCCATATCACCTCAACTTTATTTGCTCCAGGAAATTTAATCAGCAAATGCATTTTTAACAATTTTATTGTCCGGATCGATTGTGAATGCCGGAATTCAGAGCTGGTTGCTCTGTGGTAACAGGTCCAATAGGGCATATTTCTGTTTCCTGATGACAGACTGAGGGCTCTACAATCTCTGCCTTGTAGATACTCCTCAGAGTTACAGGGCTACTGGCATCTCTACCCCGTGTGGTCTCTGAGTGCCACACGTCAGGCCTTGTTGCCTTCCCTCTCATGGGGTGGAATCCCGCGATCTCCCCACCCTCAAACTGGACCCTGGGCTACAGCACATTACGGGTTGACTGTGCCTGCCCTGCAGGTTTGAATGGGTTTGGTTCTTCCCTATGGGAAGTCTTGAAGTGGTGATGAGACAAATGACCACCCAGCCTTCTTGAACCAAAATACTGTTGTATCCGAACAGTAGGGATAAAGCGTAACATGGGAGAATACGATTGTTTTCAAACACATCTGTAAACGTCTCTGACCTCCAAACCCTTCCACTCTGAAGGAACCCAGGCAGGCCGAGGGCCTTCAGATTTCCCCAGCGGTGTCTGTGCCTGTCTTTCTGAAGAGCTTCTCAGCAACAGCTGCCCCACCTCTGGACAGACTTGCAGAACTGGCAAAACAAGCTGTGTAATGTGGCTGGAGCCCGGAAATTGGCTCTTCCCAGCTTCTAGCTCCAGTGTTGTCTCTCGACCTCCCTGGGGTGCTGACTGAGCAATGGCCTTTCTTCCTGCTTGTTTTCCAACAGCCTGCTGTTAAACGAAGATTCATACTGATATAATACAATATAGCCGTAACATAAACATCCCAATAGTTAAACCAATATAGCTATATAGGAAACATGCAAAGAACTGGGTTTAATATACACAATCATTATGGCAGCTCAGCTCCATGTCTGTCCCAATGCCATTATCAGGGCTATGAATTTTATGAATAGAGGACATAGACAGTCAGACAGAGAGAGCAATAGACTACTTTCCTCTGTGAAATGAAGTTCCATTTCCATGAATAGTCATGTATTTGAGTTTGAAATCCACTTCCTGCAAACCCTCATCCTGCCTGAAAAACAGATGCTGGGGTTACTTTGTATTAAAGTCTGAGAACTCAGGGAATGAATATTTTATATCCTGATCCCAATGCCTGTTACCACTCCGGCTACAGGCTACAGACTGACAGAACAGAACCTGAGGAGAACCAGTCTGCTATTAACCAGGGACAGAGGAGCTACTAGACTTTTGTTCACTGAGAAGTGACCAAAAGAGGGCTGAGACGCTGCGATTAGGGTGACCAGATGTCCCGATTTTAAAGGGACAGTCCCGATATTTGGGGCTCCTATTACCCCCCACCCCCATCCCGTTTTTTCACACTTGTTGTCTGGTAACCCTAGCTGCGATCTAACATGAGAAATCATCTCTCAAAGCGGATCAGAGGGGAAAGAATGGGTTGACATGTGTTCTCTAAAATACAGATGTGTAAATATAGGTTTCAGTGTAGTAGCCGTGTTAGTCTGTGTCAGCAAAACGAAAATAAGAAAGAAAAACTTGTAGCACCTTAGAGACTAACACATTTATTTCAGCATAAGCTTTCGTGGGTTAATACCCACTTCATCGGATGCATGGAATGAAACATACAGTAGACAGATATTTATACAGTCAGAGAAACATGATAAGGTCGAGGTGCATAGACCAACCTTAAGAGGCTAATTAGTTGAGAGGAACCATAACAGCAGGGGAAGAAAAACCTTTGAAGTGATAAACAAGATGGTCACACAGGTGTGAATGAGGATCGTTAATTTAAGGGAAATAGATTCAATTAACATAATGGCCAAGCCATTCCAAATCTCTATTTAATCCGGAGGCAATGCAACCTAGTTTGCATATGAATTCGAGTTCAATAGTTTCTCTTTGAAGTCTGCTTTTGGAGTTAATCTGTCGCAACATTGCTATCTTCAAGTCTGTCACTGAGTGATTAGGGAGGTTGAAGTGTTCTCCTACTGGTTTTTGAATGTTATGATTCCTGATGTCAGATTTATGTCCATTTATTCTTTTGTGTAGAGGCTGTCCGGTTTGGCCAATTTACATGGCAGAGGGGCATTGCTGGCACATGATGGCATATATCACATTGGTAGATGTGCAGGTGAATGAGCCCCTGATGGCGTGGCGGATGTGATTAGGCTCTGTGATGGTATCACTTGAATCGATATGTTGACAGAGTTGGCATCGGGCTTTGTTGCAAGGATAGGTTCCTGGGTTGGTGTTTTTGTTGTATGGTGTGTGGTTGCTGGTGAGTATTTGCTTCAGGTTGGGGGGCTGTCTGTAAGCAAGGATTGGTCTGTCCTCCAAGATCTGTGAGAGTGAGGGATCATCTTTTAGGATAGGTTGTAGATCTTTGATGATGCGCTGGAGAGGTTTTAGTTGGGGGCTAAAGGTGACGGCTAGTGGTGTTCTGTTATTTTATTTTTTGGGCCTGTCTTGTAGTAGGTGACTCCTGGGTACTCTTTTGGCCCTGTCAATCTGTTTTTTCACTTCAGCAGGTGGGTATTGTAGTTGTAAGAATGCTTGATAGAGATCTTGTAGGTGTTTGTCTCTGTCTGAGGGATTGGAGCAAATGCGGTTGTATCTTAGAGCTTGGCTGTAAACAATGGATCGTGTGGTGTGTCCAGGATGGAAGCTGGAAGCATGTAGGTAAGTATAGCGGTCAGTAGGTTTCCGGTATAGGGTGGTGTTTATGTGACCATCACTTATTAGCACAGTGGTGTCTAGGAAATGGACCGCTTGTGTGGACTGGTCTAGGCTGAGGTTGATGGTGGGATGGAAATTGTTAAAATCATGGTGGAATTCCTCAAGGGCTTCTTTTCCATGGGTCCAAATGATGAAGATATCATCAATGTAGCGCAAGTAGAGTAGGGGTGTTAGGTAACGAGAGCTAAGGAAGCGTTGTTCTAAGTCAGCCATAAAAAAGTTGGCATACTGTGGGGCCATACGGGTACCCATAGCAGTGCCACTGACTTGAAGGTAAATATTGTCCCCAAATGTGAAATAGTTGTGGGTGAGGACAAAATCACAAAGTTCGGCCACCAGGTTAGCCGTGGTAGTATCGGGGATACTGTTCCTGACAGCTTGTAGTCCATCGTTGTGTGGAATGTTAGTATAGAGGGCTTCTACATCTATAGTGGCCAGGATGGTGTTGTCTGGAAGCTCACCGATGGATTGTAGTTTCCTCAGGAAGTCTGTGGTGTTGCGAAGATAGCTGGGAGTGCTGGTAGCATAGGGCCTGAGGAGAGAGTCTACATATGTGTAAATGTTAAGTCAAAACTTTTCACTGTCATACAAATATTACAAACCAAACATTCATGACATGCCTGTATATCAACAGCGAGCAGCAGAGTTGTGGGAATCTCTACAGGAAGGAGCAGTGGTAACTGTACTGCTTATTTGCTTTTGCTTTAGAAAATATTTCAGAAGTTCTCCACATACTGTTTGCAATGGGTTTGTGCTACTAACTCTTTTTTTCAGTGAACAGCTGTATGATACTGTCTCCTGCTAACTGACCAGAAGCTGTTTCTCACACTTACATTCAGGGTCATAACCAGTCCCTCAGCAATACCTGTGCAAGATTATTCAAAAAGTCCTGAGAGAACAGAACCGCTGGTCAGTGTGGAGCTGAGATGCAGGGAAGGAGGGTGATATAGCGTTTGTATGTAATTTATGCCCATCACCGATTACACGAGCATAGCTGACGTAACTTGCATAGTCAATTGTATATTAATACAAACATAGTGTTTGTATATTCGTCCATTTTACACCAACTCTGCCCTCGCCCAGCTGAAATAACTGTCTGTTGTCAGCTTGTACCTGGCCAGATATCTGCAGACCGTAGAATGGGGCGAGAGGGGGAGGATGCAGGTCCTGTGAGGATGAAGATAAGCCTGTAGGATGAGCTAACTCTGTGGATTCAGAGAACCCTGGCCAGGCAAAGCACTTCTGCTTCTCTTGGAAGGATTCTTGCGGGTCAGAGTGTATCACTTGGAGCATTTCTTAAGGGAGACTTCATGCAGTGTGGTTCTGATCAAATTTACTCATGTAAATCTGGAGTGACACATTTAAAGTCACTGTTATTGAATTAAGAACCTGTCCCTAAGAATTTGTCCCATGTGCTGCAAATAGGCAGTGGCATACTTTGGACTCTCAGGAGTGGAGAAAGTTAAAATACATATAATGAGGCGGCAATGAAATACGTTTATAAACTGCTTCAATGTAGGACAGATAAATACCATCCTCATCATGTACATTCCTTTTTCATCATGTACATTCCAGGTGTTTACAGTGTGATGCATATGATACAATGGGCCACACTCAGAAGTGCAGGGCCAGAGCGGGTGTCCGTGTGAAGGTCACAATCATAAAATCACATAGTGCTCAAGTAGGCTGCGGAGATTGCAGCAACAAGACATCAAGGGGGGCAAGGGTTTACCAGGATTCAAAGAGGGAAGATGTTTATATGGGTAAACAGAAAATCCAATTACAGTAGTGAGGATGGTTTTAAAAAGTCTTGGAAGAGCTCTAAAGCTTCCTGATTTACACCACAAAATATATCTAATTACTGGGTGTCAGGGGGGTATTTTCCCTAGGAGCAGGTTATCTCATAGCTGCCTATTGGATGACTTTTCCCTCCTTCCTTTGAAACAACTGGAGCTTGCCACTGGATACTGGGCAAGATGGACTGCAGGTCTGATCCAGTCTGACAGTGCACATCTTCCTATCGGTGATGTGAATCCAAGAGTATGTTTTTGCTGATCTGCCTTCAGCTCCTGGGAGTCTCTAGACTTGCACTCAGAGCAGAAAGATGTCTAGCTAAATATTATCTAGTCTCCTGTTCTTTTTCCTTTCAGGAAGGAAAGCTCAATACTCCTTGGACCTACCCAGTACAATATGTCACCGGTCAATGACACCAAATTCAGCTCTGCAATGTTCCTTCTCACCGGGATACCTGGGCAGGAAGACGTCCATCTCTGGATCTCTCTCCCCTTCTGCTTCATGTATGTTATTTCGATAGTAGGAAATTCAGTCATTCTGTTCATTACAAAAACAGATCCAAGCCTCCATGAGCCCATGTACATTTTCCTTTCCATTTTGGCTGTCACAGACCTTGGCTTATCCATAGCCACCATACCGACGATACTGGGCATATACTGGTTTAACTCAAGGGAAATCAGCCTCGATGCCTGTTTATTTCAGCTCTTCTTCATCCACTTTCTTCAATGCACTGAATCCTCTGTACTCTTGTTGATGGCCTTTGACCGCTTCATCGCAATTCGTGACCCGCTGAGATATGCTTCCATCTTAACTGTGTCGAGAATAGCCAAAATGGGACTAGTGTGTTTGCTAAGAGGGGTGGCCATAGTATTCCCACTCCCCTTTCTTCTGAAACGGTTCCAATACTGTGGAGCCAATGTCCTCTCCCATTCCTACTGCCTGCACCAGGATGTCATGAAGCTGGCTTGTTCAGACATCACAGTCAACAGCATCTATGGCTTGTTTGTTACATTCTTAACGATGGGGTTGGACTTGCTGCTCATCTTCGTCTCTTATGTGATGATCCTCAAAACAGTGCTGAGCATTGCTTCCCGTGCAGAGTGCCTCCGGGCCCTGAACACCTGTGTCTCCCACCTCTGTGCTGTTGTGCTCTTCTATACACAAGAGATCAGCTTGTCTGTGATACACAGATTCGGGAAGGGCTCTTCTCCCTTGCTTCAGATTTGTATGGGCTACATCTCCCTGCTTCTCCCACCCCTGATGAACCCAATAGTTTACAGCGTGAAAAGCAAACACCTTCGTGCGAGGATAATTAGGGTGTTCTTCAAGTGATGGGTCAGTTCCTCGCCCAACTCCAGGTGTGGTGACATGAGAGACGAAGAACATGGGCCATGGCCAGGGCCACCAATTCCATCATGGTCCTTACATCTGAGAGAATATGATCTACTGATCTCCACTCTGAAGAGAGAGGTTCCAACTGGTTCTAAGGCCTGGCGGAAAGGGAGAGGGGCTGATGAGTGAGGGCAGGGCACTGGGGGAAGGAGACCAAGGCAGGCCGCAGCATTTATAAAGTGAGAGAGCCAGGGGACTGGTGGGATATTTGCCCATAAAGAACCATATCGGTAGCTGCTCTGACCTCAGAATTCCTCCTGATACAGTCAATAAAGAGAAGGGATGTGGAGGTTGGTTCCTATTACCCCAGCCTGTCACTGTCCCGTCTCTGGTTAAACATCCACGGGCCACAAAAAAAGTTGCAGGGCTCAGCCCTGGCCCTTTCTGAGTGCTCTGGGTGCTGCGTGATCCATGGGAGCTGCACCAGCTGTGGACAGGGGCTATTCAAGGGGCAGGGACACCCACCCTTCCCCTACGCCCTCAGCCAGGTGCTTGTGACTGAGTCGTGTCAGAGACACAATTAATGTAGGACCCCAGGAAAAGCCCCCATTAATGGCTCTAAACACAGCAGACCTAATTAATTCGCTCCCCACCGGGACAGAGCGGAGCTGGCTGTGTGAATGAGGGTCTGATACACAGGCGTCCTGGCAAGAGACTCTGGCCCAGATTTCATTCCCGGCCCCTCCGTCTGTGCTGCCCCAGCAATACAAAGGGGTGGAAACAGACCTCTTCTGCCTCACAGAGGCCCAGCTAGCTCCGATCCCAGCGACTGCCACCTGGGCCTCATCCTAGATGTCTGGCTGAGAGAAATCAAGCTGAGGGCAAAGGTCAGCTACGCACCTGGGCCCTGTAAGACGGACCAGGCCTACCACTGTGGTGACTGGGCCCAAGCTCCCACAGGGTTCAGCAAAGGCGGCATCCACAGAGAAGGGGCAAACAGATGGGAAGATGCTCTCAGAGCGACAGGGAAACTAGGCTGGGTCCCAAGAGCTCCTTGGCTTCCCAAAATAATGTAAGTTGTGCCAGTTCTGATTCTCTATTTCCATAGCAAAGCCTGTCTAGCTTAGCTTGTAGTGATACGTGAGACAGATGAGTGTACACATGTGGCAGCTGCCTGTTATTTTAAAACCATTTTCTCTTATGCTTTGTGCTGTTTGCTAATAAACCTACTAGTTCTAAAGAGGCTTTTGTTGACTCTATAGCTCTGGTTACAAGCATCAGAAGGGAAGGGACTGAGGTGTCGAGTCGGACCTGCTTGATGATAAGCGTTTAGCATCGACGGAGTGTTGTTCCCAGCTGAAAGAGTGGGAAAATTGTGAGATTTCCCCTAAAGACAGGAAAGGACCTGGTTTAGAGGGTAAAGAGAGCACATATACAGTTTCACAGTGACAATCCCGATTCTTGTTGGCCAGCGTCTATCCTTCTTGTGTGCCTATCAGTATTCAGAGGAGGAAATTGTTCAAGCTGCATCCAAGATAACGATCCACTCAAGACAATGATTCATAGAATTTAAGGCCAGAAGGAGCCATTAGATCATCTAGTCCAGAGGTTCTCAAACTGTGGTACAGGCCTCCCTAGTGGAGGTGCACAATGTGTTCAGGGGTTGTGTGGGCATGAGAAGTTTAAGGAAAGAAAACTTCCTGTTTATATTTTAACCTCAGCAATGAATAACTAGCCAAACGGATTCCTCCAGACAGATGCGGTCTTCAGACAGTGCCACACATTTGACTCTAGGTGGCGCTGTGCGTTTTGATGGTTTTCAAATACATTTGCATATCATTATACAGAGTCGTTGCCAGCTGTATGTGGATCTATTTGCTATGGTGCGGTGTGCACATTTCATTGTAAGCAGGGACCACACTCGCAGTTTTGCTTTGGCTTTTACTCCAATCGATCGTTGGCTCATTCGTGTAACAATAAATAAACCTGATGTGAAAAACAAACAAACCAAAACTAATTCAAATAAATCCCCACCCCCACATAGTTCAGTAAATGTATTTGTGAGGATGACAGGGTGGGGCATGGACTCTTACAGACACCAAGAATTAATCAAAAAAAAGTTTGAGAATCGCTGATCTAGTGCGAACTCTGTGTCACAGGGTGCAGAATTTCACCAATTTCACCCTGTATTCAGCCCAACAACATGTGTTTGAGTCATTCATAACTTATGTTAATCTAAAGCGTCTCTTCCAGGAAGACATCCAGTCTTGGATTGGAGGAATCAGGAAAATCCACCACTTTCCTTGGGAGTTTGTTCCACTGGTTAAGCACTCTCGCTGTTAAAAATGTGTGCCTCGTTTCCAAATTAAATGTTTCTGGCTTCAGTTTCTAGCCATTGGTTCTTGTTATAGTTTTCCTGTTCAAGTACAGAGCCCCGTTAGAAGCTGGTATTTTATATCTGTGTATGTGGTACACTGTTATCGAGTCAGCTCTCAATTTTCCTGAATTTTACTCTCTATACCCCTGTTCATACAGCTAAGGATAAGATGGAAAGGACAGCAGAGGAGAAAGACCTGGGTGTGTGTCAGTCCCAGGAGGACTGTGAGCCACTGATGTGATGTGGCTATGAACAAGCCAAATGAGATCCTGGAATGTGTCAGGAGAGATAGGGAAGTCTTAATTTCCTTATTCCATACAATGTTGAGATCTCCTCTGGCAAACTATGTAAAATTCTGATCCCTTCTATTAGAGAAAGAAGAATTCAGACAGGAACAGGTGCAGAGAAGGTTCCTAGGATGGTCAGGGCAATGGACCACTTGACGTATGTGGCGATTGAATGAGATTGGCTTGTTTAGCCTAACACAAGGCAGGTTGAGTGGGGATCGGATTGCTCTATAAATACATCCCAGGGTAAACCCCAAGGAGGAGACGAGCTCCTGACGATAAAGGACAGTGTTAGCACAAGAAAAAAAGGGGTCAAACTAGCCAAGAGCAAAGAGACCCTGGAATGTAGAAGGTTTCTGACTATCTGAGGAGAAAGGTTTTGGAACAGCCTCCCAACAGGAGCAGTAGGGGGGCAAACAACCCAGCTTGTTTTAAGATGGAGCTTGACATGTTATTGCACCATATGATATACCAGGGTTGCCTGCCATAGCAGGGGACTGGACTTATGTACCCAGGAAGTCCCTTCTGGTCATATGTCCTTAAGGGGCACATTCTCCCATTTTGCATCACACTGGGAGCTCAATATAAGTTGCTTGTTTACAATGACCCTGCTCTTGGCCTTGGCCGATGGATTTGTCCCTCAGTAGATTCAGGAGAAAGCATGACTCAATATTATCATCTGGAAAATGGATTGTTCTAGGTTTCTTGTTTAGTGATTTCACTGGAGTTTAATTCTCTGAGTTTCTGGTAATTTCATCAAGCTGAGCTGCCCGCTGCCCTCTCACCAGAGATGAAGGATGGTTCAGTGAATAAAGTGGTAGCCTGAGGCACAGAAGAACTGGCTTCAGTTCCAGGCTCTTCTATGGACTTCTTCTGTGACCTTGAGCAACTCACTCTGTGCCTCAGGAATATGTGTTTCAATATGGCTCAGTTGAAAGGTGTACATCTAGGAACAAGGGATTCAGGCCATCCTCCCTGCCAGGCTATGGCTGGGGTATTGTGCTCATCAGTTACTCTGACCAGCCCTCCCATCTCTGTGCAGCCCCCTCCACCCTGTACAACGCCCCTTCAGCAGATCCTGCCAGCAGTGGCTACTGTGACAGGCCCTGGTAGCACATCTCTAATGAACCTGGAAAGGGTCCTAGAGCAGTTGTGGAGGCACAGAGATTGTGGGTGGGTGGGACTTACCTACAAGTGGATCACTGAGATCTGTGCATAACTACAGAGATCCCTGGATCCTGGGGCACCTTGTTTATTCCTCTGGGAGAATTGTAGGACTGGAAGAGACTTCCAGAGGTCACTGAGTCCAGACCCCTGTGCTCATAGCAGGACTAAGTATTATCTAGACCATCCCTGACAGGTCTTTGTCTAAACTGCTCCTAAAAATCTCAATGATGGGGATTCCACAACCGCCATGGGTAATTTATTCCATTGTTTAACTATGCTGACACTTTTTCCCTTCTGGAACAATCTAAGGTTTAAAGTTGGTGCATGTGAAACCAATCAGCTGAGGTTCCCTGATGGCCAAGTGGCCCCCAAGGGAATGTGCAGGCATGCTTCATAAAGACAGTCACAACCCTATCTGAACAGATACAGCCTGCTGCCCATGGAACCTCTCCGATGGCTCCTTGTCCTTTAGGGTGAAGACCTCTGGTGTCAGCAGCTCAACTTCTAGCAGGAATTCGGTACGTTGGCAGGTTTCACTATCTTTAAAATGCAAAGTGCAGGGGAAAGGCTGGGGGTGTGGTCTCTCTGAAGTTCTGACTGAGAGATGGCTTTTCTATAGCTGTTGCTTCCCTTCCTGCTTGTTTTCCAGCAGGCTGCTGTTAAACTGAGAAGAGCCAGACTGATTTCACCCAATACAGCCATAACATAAACATCCCAATAGTTAAGCCAATATAGCTCTACAGAAAACAACCCAAACACGGGGTAGGACATACACATTCATTTTGGCAGCTCAGCTCCATGTCTGTCTCAATACTGATCTCGGGTAGTATGGATGTGATGAATACAGGACTTAGACAGTCAGAGAGCAATAGACTACTTTCATGTGGAAAATGAAGTTCCAAATGCATCTGCGTTTGAAATCCACTTCTTCAAACCCTCAACGTGGCTGAATAACAGGTGCTGGGGTTACTATGTACTAGACCAGTGGATTTCAACCTGTGCTCTGTGGCCCAGGGGGGGTCTACAGACTATGTCTAACATTTCCAAAGGTATTCAGACCTCCATTCAAAATGTATTAGGGCGCCGCAAATGAAAAAAAGGTTGAAAACCATTGTACTAGAGGGTGAGCCCATAGAATGAATATTTCATATACCGATCCCCATGCCTGTTCCCACTCCGGATACAGGCTACAGACTGACAGAACAGAACCTGAGGAGAAGCAGTCAGCTATTAACCCAGGGACAGAGGAGCTCCTAGACCAGTGGGTCTCAAACATTTGTGCTGGTGATCCCTTTCACATAGCAAGCTTCTGAGTGTGACCCCGCCTTATATATTAAAAACACATTTTTATATATTTAACACCATTATAAATGCTGGAAGTTTGGGGTGGAGGCTGACAGCTAGCGACCCCCCATGTAATAACCTTGCGACCCCCTGAGGGGTCCCGAGCCCCACTTTGAGAACCCCTGTCCTAGACTTTTGTTTGCTGACAAGTGTTTGATTGGTGGCTGAGAAGCTGCGATCTTATCAGGTTCTGAACAAATCCAGATAACACACACTACATTTTATGTCCCACTCAAACCTGAGAAATCATCTCTGAAGGAAGATCAGAGAGGAAAGAATGGGTTGACATGTATTTGAGAAGTACTCCGCATACGGTTTGCAATGGGCTTCTGCTATTAACTCTTTGTTCGGTGAACAGTTGTACGATGCTGTCTCCTGGTAACGGACCAGAAGCTGTTTCTAACACTTATTTTCAGCACATAAGAATGGACATACTGGTTCAGACCAAAGGTCCATTTTGCTGAGTATCCTGTCTTCCTAGAGTGGCCAATGCCAGGTGCCCGAGAGGGAATGAACAAAACAGGTAACCATCACCTGTCGCCCATTCCCAGTTTCTGGCAAACAGAGACTAGGGAAACCATCCCTGCCCATCCTGGTTAATAGGTTCTCCAAATACATATTTTAATTTGGGGTATACATTTAAGTTGAGCCTCTATTAAGATTTCTTTTAAAGTTTCCATGTAGCTTGCAGGGTTTTCACTTTTAGGGCTGTACCTTTTAATTTCTGTGTAACTAACTTCCTCATTTTTGTGTGGTTCCCCTTTCTGAAATTAAATGCTGCTGTGTTGGGCTGCTGTGGTGTTTTCCCCACCACGGGGATATTAAATTTAATTATATTATGGTCACTATTGCCAAGTGGTCCAGCTGTATTCACCTCTTGGACCAGATTCTGTGCTCCAACTTAGGACTAAATCCAGTAGTGGTGCCCGTGTTTTTGCCGCCCTAGGCGGCAGCGCTCCTCCGCCGTAATTGGCAGCGCTTCGGCGGCAGCTCCTCTGAAGCTAAGTTCTCAGCGGTGTTTCGTCGGCCGCTTTTCTTGCCGCCGAATCGCCGCTGGGAAATGAGTCGCCGCCTAAATGCAGCCGAGGGCGGCGAAATGCCGCCCCCGAAATCCTGCCGCCCTAGGCGACCGCCTAGTGGAAGCACCGGCCCTGACTAAATCAAGAATTGCCTCTCCTCTTGTGAGTTAAAGAACTAGCAGGTCCAAGAAGCAGTCATTTAAGGTGTCGTGTACCCAGTCAGTATGGGGATAGTTGAAATCCCCCATTATTATTGAGTTTTTTATTTTTAAAGCCTCTTTATTCTCTCTGCAGATTTCACAGCCACTGTCAGCATCCTGGTCAGGCAGGCAGTAGTATATCCCTACTGCTATATTCTTATTATTCAAGCATGGAATTACTCTCCATAGAGATTCTATGTACAGTTTGGTTCATTTAATACTTTTACTTCATTTGATTCTATGCTTTCGTTCATGTATAGGGCCACTCCCCCACCAGCATGACCTGTTCTGTCCTTCCGATAGATTTTGTATTCTGGTATTACTGTGTCCCGTTGATTATCCTCATTTCACTATGTTTCTGTGATGCCTATTATAACAATACCCTCACTTAATACAAAGGACTCTAGTTTCTGTGATGGCTTTATATCAATATCCTCGTTTAATACAAGGCACCCTAGTTCACCCATCTTATTATTTACACTTCTGGCATTTGTATATAAGCACTTCAAATTGCCACTTTTTAGCTTTCTGCCATTATATGATGTAATTGAATGGGACTCTTTTTTCATTTGACTATTTCTCATCAGATCCTACCCGTATTGTCTCATCTCCCATCTTCCCCTACTTACTAGGACAAGAGAATCTCCATTAATAGCTCCTCCCCAAGGGATGTCTCTATCCAAACCATGTGCTCCTCCGAAGCTGTCGGCTTTTCCCCAGGCCTTACTTTAAAAAATTACTCTACAAACCTTTTTAATGTTAAGTGCCAGCAATCTGGTTCCATTTTGGTTTAGGTGGAGCCCATCCTTCCTGTATAGGCTCCCCCTATCCCAAAAGTTTCCCCAGTTCCTAAAAAATCTAAACCCTTCCTCCCTATACCATTGTCTCATCCATGCATTGAGACCCTGCAGTTCTGCCTGTCTACCTGGCCCTGCACATGGAAATGGAAGCCTTTCAGAGAATGCTACCATGGAGATGCTGGACTTCAATCTCTTACCTAGCACTCAGTCCCTCTGCAATACCTGTGCAAGACTTTCCAAAAAGCCATGAGAAATGAGAATGGCTGGACTGTGTTTCAGCAAAGAGTGGAGCTCAGGTGCAAGAAAGGGGAGTGTTATAGTGGTTGTATGTAATTTACTCACATGACTTCTTACACAAGCATGGCTGAAGTAACTTGCACACTCAGCTGGATATTAAGGCAAATCTAGTGTTTCCACTATTCACCCACTTGTGACACCAACCCCTCTCCCGCCCAGCTGAAGTAACTGTCTCTGTTAGCCTGTAACTTGCCACAAATGTACAAGACCTTGGAATGGGGAGGATACAGGTCCTGTGAGGATGAAGAGAAGCCTGTGGGATGATCTAACTCTGTGGATTCAGTCAATGCAGGCCAGGCAAAGTACTTCAGCTTCTCTTGAAGGGATTCTTGGGTGTCAGAATGTTTCACCGGGAGCATTTGGTAAGGGAGAGTTAATGCAGCCCTGTTATGATCACATGTAAATTTGGAGTTGTCAGGGTTCCCTCCCCACTCTAAACTCTAGGGTAAAGACGTGGGGACCCGCATTCAAAGCCCCTAAGCTTATTCTTACCAGCTTAGGTTAAAACCCCCAAGGTACAAAATTCCCTGCACCCTGAGAAATGCTTCTTTCACTGCCACCATCAAGTGTCTAACAGGAATCCAGGAAAGGAATCACTTGAACTTCCCTCCCCCCCAAAAATACCCCCTCAAGCCGTACACCCCCTTTCCTGGGAAGCTTGAGAACAATCTCCCAACCAATTGGTTACACAGTGATCTAAAAACCCACCCCTTGGGTTTTAACACCATAGAAAACAGTCAGCTTCTTAAAAGAAGGATTTTATCAAAACAAAGAAGGTAAAATCATTTATGTAAAATCAGGATGGTAACTAATTACAGGGCACTCAATTTCCAAACTCAGAGAGATTCCCCCCCTCTGGACATAACCTTAAAGTTACAGAAAGACAGGAATAACCCTTCCCTCTCCCACAGGGAATGTATCACCAAGCAAAATAAACAGAAATCTACTCGCAGTGCTGACTACACTTACTTTAGAAAAGTGAGGTTTGGTGAGGAGACTGGTTTTCTGTAGGTTCTTTCTGTCTTCCAAGATCACTCTGACTCAGACAAAGCCACACACAAAGCTTTTCCCCTCCCAAGATTTGAAAGTATCTTGTCCCCTTATTGGTCAGATGCCAGCCAGGTCAGGTGTCAGTCTGGCTACCTGCATTTCTTCACCCTTTACTGGTAAGAGGATTTTATAGCACTGCATCAGATCCTCTCCCCGTTCCCTTTATATTTATGAGAGGAGTGTTGCCATTGAAGTCACAGTTATTGAATTCAGAACCCGGCCCTGAGAATTTATCCCATGTGCTGGAAAGAGGAAGTGGCACAATTTGGACTCAGGAGCAGAGAATATATATATTCTATATATATAATGAGGGAATGAAGCACGTTGATAAATAGCTTCAGTGCAGGACAGGTAAATATAATGACCTTTTCACCATGCGCTTCTCATGTCATGTTACAATGGGCCACATTCAGACATGGAGGGCCAGAAAGGGTGTCCGTGGGAAGGTTACAACTGTAAAATCACACAGTGCTCAAGTAGGCTGTGGAACTCCCTGGCACAAGATATCAGGGGGCCAGGGGTTTAACAGGATTCAAAGAGGGACTGGATGTTTATATGGCTAACCAAAAAATTGTGAGGATTGTTTTAAACATTTTGGAAGGGCTATAAACCTTCCTGATGTACACAACAAAATATGTCTAACAAGTGGTGTCAGGGGGAAACTTTCCCTGGAAGAATGTTATCTCAGAGCTGCCTATTGCAGGGCTTCTTCCACCTTCCTCTGCAGCATCTGGAACTGGCCACTGGATACTGGGCTGGATGGACTGCAGGTCTGATTCTGTCTGGCAGTGCCTATCTTCCTATCGGTGGTGTAAATCCAAGACTATCTTTTTCTCATCTTCATTGAGCTCCTGGGAGTCTCTAGACTTGCACTGAGAGCAGAATGATGTCTCATTAAATATCATCTAGTCTCTTGTTATTTTTCCTTTCAGGAAGGAATGTTCAAAACTCCTTGGACCTACACAATACATCATGTCAGCTGTCAATGACACCAAATTCAGCTCTGCAGTGTTCTTTCTCACTGGGATCCCTGGGCAGGAAGACATCTATCTGTGGATCTCTATCCCCTTGTGCTTAATGTATGTTATTTCAATATTAGGAAATTCAGTCATTCTGTTCATTATAAAAACAAATCCAAGCCTCCATGAGCCCATGTACATTTTCCTTTCCATGTTGGCTGTCACAGATCTTGGCTTATCGATATCCACCATACCAACAATACTGGGCATTTACTTGTTTAACTCCCGGGAAATCAGCCTCGATGCATGTTTTGCTCAGCTGTTCTTCATCCACTCTCTTTCATTCATTGAATCCGCTGTGCTCCTGTCGATGGCCTTTGACCGCTTCATCGCGATCCATGACCCGCTGAGATATGCCTCCATCTTAACCCCGCCGAGAATAGCCAAGATGGGACTGGTGTGTGTGCTAAGAGGGGTGGCCTTAGCATTCCCACTCCCCTTTCTCGTGAAACGGTTCCAATACTGTCGAGCCAATGTCCTCTCCCATTCCTACTGCCTGCACCAGGAGGTCATGAAGATGGCTTGTTCGGATATCACAGTCAACAGCATCTATGGCTTCTTCATAATAGTCTCAACGGTGGGGTTGGACTCGCTGCTCATCCTGCTATCTTATGTGATGATCCTTAAAACAGTGCTGAGCATCACGTCCCATGAGGAGTGCCTCAGATCCCTGAGCACCTGCATCTCCCATGTCTGCGCCGTCCTGGTGTTCTACATGCCAGTGATTGGACTTTCTGTGATACACAGATTTGGGAAGAGTTTTCCTCCCTTGCTTCAAATTCTCTTGGGCTATGTCTACCTGCTGGTCCCGCCACTGATGAATCCAATCGTGTACAGCGTGAAAAGCAAACACCTTCGTGCGAGGATAATCAGGGTGTTCGTCAAGTGAAGGGTCAGTTCTTCACCCGACTCCAGCAATGGTGACATGAACTCCTATCTTCACTCTCGACAGAGAGGTTCAGACAGGGTCTAAGACCTGGAGCAATGGGAGAGCAGCTGGTGAGGGAGGAGAGTGCACTGGGGGAAGGAGACCAAGGCAGGCAGCAGCATTTACAAAGTGAGTGTATTCGTGGAGAACTAGGGGACCAGTGGGATGTTGGCTAACAAAGGCACATATCAGTGGCTGCTCCAACCTCCGAATTCCTGCAAATACAGTCGCTAAGAGATGGGATGTGGATCTTGTTTCCCATGACACCTGGCCTGTCCTTGTCCCATCTCTGGTTAAACATCCAAAGGCCATGAAAAAAACTGCAAACCTGGTCGGCAGTCACACTCCTGGCCCTTCCTGAGCGCTCTGGGTATTTCCTGACCCATCTGAATCAGTGGCTGCGCGCCCTCAGAATTCCTGTCGATACAGACAATAAAGAGAAGGGATGTGGATGTTGACAGTGACAGGCCATTACACGTGGCCTGTCACTGTCCCCTCTCTGGCTAAACATCCTTAGGCCATGAAGAAAGCTGCAGAGCTGTTTTGCAGTCTCAGTCCTGCTTCTTCGTGAGCACTCTGGGTGCTGCGTGATCCATGAGGGCGGCAGCAGCTCTGGACAGGGGCTATTCAAGAGGCGCTAACATCCACCCTTCCCCTACGCCCTCAGCCAGGTGCTTGAGACGGAGTCCTGTCAGAGACATGATTCCCACAGGAGCCCCAGGAGAAGCCATTCGGTAAGCCTCTCCCTCATTGATGAGACTGGACCCAACAGACCTGCTGAGCCCCCTCCTCACCGAGGCAGAGCAGAGCCGAGTGTGTGAGGGAGGGTCTGACACACACGAGTCCTGGCAAGAGATTCTCACCCAGATTCCCCGCTCCTCCCCTCTGTTTGTGCTGCCCCACCTCTCCCCGCTGAGGCCCCACCCCCTGCTCCTTCTCCTCTCCCAAGGCCCTGACCCTGGCCAGGCTGGAAGCTTGAGCCAGGCCATGGTAAGAGCTACCTAAGGAACCCGTATGTTTCACCTGCATGGTCAGGAGGGCCAGTGGGCCTGAGAGCATCCCCCAGCCCAATCCCAGGGAGCAGAGTGTGTGTGGGATACTGAATAAAGCAGGAGGATGGTGCTGGAGAGGAGGACCGCCTGTGTTTTGAAGAAGACAGAACTAATGTAAACAAGGGGGCTCTTATTTTAAGTATTCCAGGCTGAGAGTCAGTCTTTGTAAGGACTTAGAGGGAAGGGCAGGGCGCCTGCAGGGCTACCTCAGGCCCCAAGGGGGTAGTCTGGGGTGGTCCCCATCCGCAGGGACTTTGCCAGAGTGGGCTGTGCTCTTGGAAGCCGTTACCAACTCCGCTGAGGCAGGGGGAGAACAGGCCAGCGAGTCAAACCCCTGTAACTAGCTCCTGGCCATCCCCGCTCTCTGCAGCAGAGAATCCAGCCGGGTCTGTCAATGCTCAGATGGCTGGAAGGCTGGTCCTGTGGTCTGGGCACTGCTGTGCGACTCACGAGAGGTGGGCTTGATTCCCTTGTGCTGTGTGACTGGGCTAAGCCATTGGCTGTCTCTGAGCCTCTGCACAGGTGGATCATAGCCCTGTCCTGCCTCACAGCCGTGGCGGGAGGATAAATACATTCAAGGTGCTCAGGTACTCTGAGACCCTAAAATCAGGGTTTCACAGAGCAACGTCCCTGACGTTGGTGTATTAAGAGCCTCTTACCATGGAGCAACAGCCATGTGGGTCTCAACTTAGATGATCTGGATGGGACAAAGCTGTCTGAGGGAAAAGGTCACTATGGTGACTGGGCCTAGGCTCACAGAGGTTTCAGTAAAGGCTGCTTCCAGGAGAAAGGGGCAAACAGATGTGAAGTTGCTTTCAGATACACAGGGAAACTAGGCTGGGTCCCAAGAGCTCCTTGATTTCCCAAAAGAATGTAAGTTGGGCCAGGTCTGTTCCTGTATCTCCAGAACAAAGCCTGTCTAATTTAGGTAGTCGTGATACCTGAGATAGATAAGTGTAGACATGTGACAGATGCCAGTCATTTTATAACCTTTCTCTCAGATGCTTTCTCCTGTTTGCTACTAAACCTACTAGTTTTAAGGAGGCTGGGGGTGACTGTATTGCTCTGGTAACAAGCACCCAAAGGCAAGAGACTGAGGTGTCCTTGGTGATAAGTGTTTAGCGTAGATGGGATGTTGTTCGCAGCTCAAAGAGTGGGACAATTGTGAGACTCGACCCAAGACAGGAAAGGACCTGGTTTAGAGGTTACAGAGACCACATATCCTGGTTTTACTGTGACAATCCCCATTCTTCTTGGCCAACGAATGTCCTTATTGAGTGCCTGTCAGGATTCAGGCTGGCAACATGTTCAAGTTGCATCCAAGATAATGATCCACTCGAGACAATGGTTCAGAGATTACCAGAAACTCAGGGAATTAAACTCCTGTGTATTCAGAGGTGTGGGGGCATGAGCAGCTTTAGGGAAAAAACCTTCCTGTGCACATATTATCCACAGCAATGAGTACCTAGCCAAGCTGATTCCTCCAGACAGATCCGGTCCTCAGACGGCACAGTGCTTTGTATCTAGGTGGTGCTGTGTATTTTGATGGATTTCTGTTAAGCTTGAACCGCATGATACAAAGTTATTAACATCTGTACATGGATCCATTTGCTAAGGCGCGATGTGCACATTTCATTATAAAGCAGGGACCGCAATTGCAGTTTTGCTTTTGCTCTTATTGCAATGAATCGTTAGCTCATGTATGCAACAAATAAAAAACGTAAGTGAAAAACAAAGAAGCCGAAACTGATTCTGTTGATGCCTCACCTCTGCATATATTAGTATATGTTTTTGTGTTGCAAGGGAGGGGGGCATAAACTCTTACAGACACAAAGAAGGGGGGCGCGTAATCTAAAAAGTTTGAGAACCACTGATCTAGTCTGACATCTTGTATAGCACAGGCTGCAGAATTTCACCCAGTTACCCCCGTGTTGAGCCCAATGACTTGAGTTTGACTAATGCGTCACTTTTGTTCATCTACAGGGTATCTTTCAGGAAGGCATCCAGTCTTGGTTTGGAGGTATTAGGAGAATCCATCACCTCCCTTGGGAGTTTGTTCCACTGGTTAAGCACCCTCGCTCTTAAATATGTGAGCCGCATTTCCAAATTTAATTTGTCTGGCAAATAACTAATGTGATGCCGATTTTTAAAAAGACTCCTCAGGCGATAAGAGAAATTACATGCCTGTAATCCTAATTTCAGTACCAGGCAAATTGGATCTCATAGGGATCTGTACTGGGACCAGTGCTGTTCCAGATATTCATAAATGACCTGGAAAAAGGGTCAGAGGGGTAGCCGTGTCAGTCTGGATCTGCAAGAGCGACAAAAGTGGGTCTTCTGACGAAGTGGATCTTCTGACGACAAAAAGGCGACAAATGTATGTCTTCACCCACAAAAGCTTATGCTCCAATATATCTGTTAGTTTATAAAGTGCTACAGGACTCTTTGTTGTTCTAAAAAAGGGGTAAGGAATGAGTTGGCAAAATTAGCAGACAAGACAAAATTATTCCATATACTTAAGTCCAAAGCAAACTGTTCAACAAAATGGCAGATGAACTCAGTTTTGATAAATGCAAATTACTGCACATTGGAAAACATAATCCAAACTATATATACAAAATTATGGTTTCAAATTAGCTGTTACCACTCAAAAAAGAGATCTTGGAGTCATTGCAGATAGTTCTGTGAAAACATCCACTCAGTTTGCAATGGTAGTCAAAAAAGCTAAGAGAATGTTGGGAATCATAGGGGACAGACATAATCGTCCAGGAAAGGGTAATTTTCTCCTGGCATAACTATGGCAATCTGCCCCCTGTTGCGGGGTTTGCAGAGGGAAGTTTTTGCTTATGAGTATGTGCCATGGAGGTTCCAGGGTTCCTGAGGAGACAGTATGTGCTACTTAGCTTCCTGGCTTCTTCAGTAATCTCGCTGGACTCCATGGACATTATTGATAAACCCAGGAAGCTGAGTAACACATACCATTGTGACAGGTTTCACCCATGGGGTGCAGTCTGGGAACTGTGGGAACTTCTGTGTCTCTTAGTCCTCCAGCTGGTCTGGTCAATCTTACACTGCTTTGATGGTGCCACAGCCAGCCTCTCCAACACCTGTTATCACCCAACATGACAGAAGGTGGTGTCACACACCCAGCTGAGCTGCCTGAATGCTTTACCTAAGCCACTCAAAGACAGGCAGGAGACAACAGCCAAGTTCACAGCTCCCCAGCCTTGCAGATTTGCTGGAGTATAAACAAAGAATTATACCATCTTGCACTGCACAGGATTCTCTATAGCATAAATTCATTAATATAGACTGCTTTCCAGTCAAAGTGTGAAAGATGTGCAACATCCTCTATTTACAGGGCTGCAATTTTCCTAGATACTTCACTCAAAACACTCTGGTGATGATAAAACATAAAACAAGTTTTTTAACTACAGAAAGATAGATTTTAAGGGATTATAAGTGATAGCTAACAGATCAAAGCAGATTAACTAGTAAATAAACAAAAGAGCCCTGTGGCCATTGCTCTATTGATCGTCAGTTAGACCCATTCAGCCTCAATGGCTTGCAAACACTGGTCCGGTGACTGTGCAGAAATGCTCGGCGTCCATGTGATATTCCAACACTAACCTCAGGAATCCGCTACCTACCCCTCACTGTCACCCCCCAAGCACCCTAACATCTGCCACAGAAACCAAGGAGCTGGAGTCACGGGGCTTCCCAGAAGCCAGCTGTCACAGGAGGCTGTGGTAAGAGGCCTTTTATAGACAAATGTCAGAGGTGTTGCTCTGTGGAACCCTGACATAGCCCTGATCTTAGGGTCTCAGAGTATTTGAGCACCTTGAATGTATTTATCCTCCCGCCACGGCTGTGAGGCCGGGCAGGGCTATGATCCACCTGTGCAGAGGCTCAGAGACAGCCAATGGCTTGGCCATGGTCACAGATGGCAAGGGAATCAAACCCAGCTCTCTTGAGTTGCAGAGGAGTGTCCAGACCACAGGGCCAGTCTTCCAAGCAGTGACAGGCCTGGCTGGATTCTCTGCTGCGCCAGCAGAGCTCCCCGCTGTGCTGCAGAGAGCAGGGATGGCAAGGAGCCAGTTACAGGGGGTTGATTCTGTGGCCTGTTCAGCCACTGCCACAGCGGAGTTTAGAGCAGCCTGGGGGCTGGGCTGACTTCTGCCCAGTGCTAACGGCTTCCAGGAGCACAGCCCACTCTGGCCAAGTCCCTGTGGATGAGTACCACACCAGAGTGCCCCCTTGTGGCTTGAGGTAGCCCTGCAGCCACCCTGCCCTTCCCTCTAAGATCCTTGTAATGACTTACTCTCAGTTTGGAATACTTAAAACAAGATCCCCTCTTTCGGGGTTGCATTTATTCAGTCTTTTCTAAAACACAGGCTCTCCTACCCTCCTGCCCCACCCTCCTCCTTTAGTCATGACCTCCCCACCGACCTTGCTGGGGTCTCCATTGGTTCAGGTTTGATGCAAATGCTGCTTCTCCTTTTCCCCTGAGGCTCCGCTCCTACCTCATCACTTCCAACTAGACCCTGCCCACTGCTCTTCCACTTTCCCCGAGGCTCCACCTCCCTGCCAGGCCTGATTCGGGCCATGGTAAGAGCTGCCCTGGGACACCGCTACCACGTGGGGAGCCCTGGACTCTCCATCTTCCCTTGTCGGTGAGCCCTGGGGGGCAGGGATAGAGGCCAAGGGCTTCTCTCGAGTCACCCAGTCTCCTGCCTAGGGCAGGTGGAGGGTCTGGGGCTCCTCACAGTAGATCTGGTTCCCTGGGCAGCTCTTCCCTTGGCCCCGTTCTAGTTTCTAGCCTGGAGAGAGTGTGAAGAACAGGGTAATGAAGAGGAGCAGGGGGTGGAGTCTTGGGGGAAGAGATGAGGCAGAGTGTGGGTGCTCAAGGGGGAAGATGAGGGGCAGGGGTGGGATGAAAGAGGGGATGTGGTTTCTGCATTTGTCCACCTTTGCCTTTTGAAAAGATGGTCGTCCTACACTGAATGGGCTGGGCTGGGATAGGAGCTGGCTGGGCCTCTGTGGGAGAGCTGAGAACCGTTTCTAACCCTTTTGAAACAACTGCGGCAAGACAAACGGAGGGGAGGAGTAGGAGGGAATCTGGGCCTGAGTCTCTTGCCAGGACTCATGTGTGTCAGATCCTCCCTCACACACCCAGCTCTGCTCTGCCTTGGCAGGGAGTGGGCTGAACAGGTGTGCGGTGTGCAAAGCAATCAACGGGGATGGGGAGGTTTTGTGATTGGCTATTCCTGGGCTCCTTCTTTAATAACCGCTCTGACACGACTCAGTCACAAGCACTTGGCTGAGGGCGTGGGGGAAGGGTGGGTGTCTGTGCCCCTTGAATAGCCCCTGTCCACAGCTGGTGCAGCCCTCGTGGATCGTGCAGCACCCAGAGTGCTCAAGACAGCGACTGCAGAACAGCTCTGCAGCTTTTTTCATGGCCCGTGGATGCTTAAGCAGAGATGGGACAGTGCCAGGCCAGGTGTCATGGGAAACAACGTCCACATCCCTTCTCATAGTGACTTTATTCGCAGGAATTCTGAGGCTGGAGCAGCCACTGATACGGCTCTTTATGGGCCAACATCCTACCAGTCCCCCGGCTCTCCATGAACACAGTCACCTTGTAAATGCTGCTGCCTGCCTTGGTCTCCTTCTCCCAGTGCGCTCTCCTCACTCAACATCGGGTGGGGACGGCCCCTCTACCATAGCTTCAGCTCTTAGACCCCGTCTGAACCTCTCTCTACAGAGCAGAGATCAGTAGCTCTTGTCATCTCGTATGTAAGGGTCCCAGATGGAATAGGTTAGGGTGAGCAGATGTCCTGATTTCATAGGGGCAGTCCCAATTTTTGCGTCTTTTTTTTTATATAGGCTCCTGTTACCCCCCACCCCCAGTCCCAATTTTTCACACTTGCTCTCTGCTCACCCTAGAATAAATAGGTGGCCATGAGCTGTGTTTCTTTTGTCCTGTGTCACCAGATCTGGAGCCGGATGATGAACCAACTCTTCATTTGACGAACACCCTGATTATCCTCGCACGAAGGTGTTTGCTTTTCACACTGTACACGATTGGATTAATCAGAGGTGGGACCAGCAGGTAGATGTAGCCCAAGAGAATCTGAAGCAAGGGAGAAGAGCTCTTGAAGAATCTGGGTATGACAGTCAGGCTGAACTCTGGCATGTAAAAGAGCAGGACCGCACTGAGGTGGGAGACGCAGGTGTTCAGGGCCCTATGGCATTTCGCGCGGGATGCGACACTCAGCACTGTTTTGAGGATCATCACATAAGAGAGGAAGATGAGCAGTGAGTCCAACCCCATAGTTATGAGTGCAGAAAATAAGCCATAGATGTTGTTGACTGTGATGTCCGAACAAACCAGCTTCATGACGTCCTGGTGCAGGCAGTAGAAATGGGAGAGGACATTGGTTCGAAAGAATCGGAACCGTTTCAGGAGAAAGGGGAGTGGAAATACTACTGACACCGATCTTAGCACAAACACCAGTCCCATCTTGGCTACTCTTGGCAAGGTTAAGATGGAGGCATATCTCAGTGGGTTACAGATTGCGATGAAGCGGTCATATGCCATCAGCAAGAGCACGGAGGATTCAATTAATTGCAGAGAGTGGATGAAGAACATCTGGGCAAAACAAGCATCGCGGCTGATCTCCCTAGAATTAAACAAGAATAGGCCCAGTATAGTCGGTATGGTGACTATCAATAAGCAAAGGTCTGTGATGGCCAACATGGAAAGGAAAATGTACATGGGCTCATGGAGGCTTGGATCTGTTTTTATAATGAAGAGAATGACTGAATTTCCTACTATCGAAATAGCGTACATGAAGCAGAAGAGGAGAGAGATCCAGAGATGAACGTCTTCCTGCCCAGATATATCGGTGAGAAGAAACACTGCAGGTGTGAATTTGGTGTCATTGACAGCTGACATAACGTACTGGGCCGCTCCAAGGAGTTTTGAACTCTCCTTCCTGAAAGGAAAAAGAACAGGAGACTAGATGATATTTAACGAGACATCATTATGCTCTCAGTGGAATTCTAGAGACTCCCAAGAGCTCAAGGAAGATCAGAAAAAGCATAGACTTGCATTTACACCCCTGATAGGAAGATAGGCACAGCCAGACTGGATCAGACCTGCAGTCCTTCTAGCACAGTACCCAGTAGCGAGTTACACATGCTTCACAGGAAGCTGGAGGTGCACTGCTATAGGGAGATATGAGATGTCTGCTACTTAGGCATGTTTTGTGGTGTAAATCACGAAAGTTTAGAACTCTTCCAAGACTTTTTAAAACAATCCTCTCCACTGTAATTGGATTTCCTGGTAACCCGTATCAACACCAAGTCCCTCTTTGAATCCTGCTAAACTCTTGGCCCCATTGATATCTTGTGGCTCAGAGTTCCACAGCCTACTTGAGAACTGTGTGATTTTACAATCGTGACATTCACACAGACACCCTCTCTGGCCCACAACTTCAGAGTGTGGTCCATTGTATCATGACATTTGTGTACACGCATGGCAAGTCCATGGGGAAAATGGTCATTGTCCTTATCTCTCCTGCATTGAAGCTATATATAAACGTGTTTCCTTGCCGCATTATATACATTTTTTTAAAATTTTCTCTGCTTCTGACAGTTCCAATTATGTCACTGCCTCTTTGCAGCACATGGGATAAATTTTCAAGGTCTGGTTCTGAATTCCATAACATTGACTGCAGTGGCATCACTCTTGATTTACATGTGTAAATTCAATCAGAACCGGGCTCTATTAACTTGCCCTTACCAAATGCTCCCGGTGATACACTCTGAGCCCCAAGAATACCTCCAAGAGAAGCTGAAGTGCTTTTCTTGGCCAGCATTGACTGAATCCAGAGAGTTCAATCATCCTACATGCTTCTCTTCATCCTCACATGACCTGCATCCTCTCCCCATGCAAGGGTCAGTAGATATGTGGCAAGTTAGAATTTAACACAGTTATTTCAGCTAGGCGTGGAGGGTTAGGCGTCACAAATGGGTGAATAGTGCAAACACCTGTGTTGCACTAATATCCAGTTGAGTGTGCTAGTTACTTCAGCCATGTGTGTGTAACAGGGGATGGAGGTGAATTACATAAAAAACCACGATTACACTCCCCTTTCCTGCACCTCAGCTTTACTCTTTGCTGAAACCCAGACCAGCGGTTCTGTTCTCTCAGGACTTTTTGGAAAGTCTTGCACAGGTATTGCAGAGTTATTGTGTGCATGCCCCTGAATGTAAGTGCTACAAATGGCTTCTGCTCAATTAGCAGGGGAGAGCATCATTGAGAGTTCACTGAACAAAGAGTTAATAGCACAAACCCATTGCAAACAGTATGTGGAGCACTTCTGAAATACATGCTAAATCCAAAGCCATTAAGCAGTAAAGTTACCACTGCTCCATCCTGTAGAGATTTGATCAACTCTGCTGCTGGCTTTCAATATACAGGCATGTTATGATTTTTTTTTTTTGGTAAAATTTGTATTACCATGAAAAGTTTTGGCATAACGTTTACACATCTGTACTTTGGCACACACGTGTCCACCACAGGTACTGAAACCAGCCGGGCCTATTGAGCAGCCGTAGTGGGCTGTAGCCCAGGGTCCAGACTGAAGGTGGGAGAATGGCGGGATTTCACCCCGTGAGAGGGCAGGCTACAAGTCCTGATATATGATACTCAGAAACGAGAGAAGGGGAAGAGATGCAGGTAGCCCTGCAACTCTGAGCGGTATCTACAGGGAAGAAGCGCTCAAGCCTTCAGACAGTCAGGAAACAGAAATATGCCCTATCGGACATATTACCACGGAGCAACGCAGCTCTGAATTTCTGCGTTCACAATTGAGCCAGAGAAGAAAACCTTTGAAAATACTGATTCAATTTCAAGAAGCAAATAAAGCTGATACAATTTGGGAACTAGTCATTGATATTTCGTGGAGTCTTCTTTCACTCAGCCCCTGGCATGATTGGAACCAGAGCACACGGCACTTCTAGAAATGGGACCCCTTGAGCAATCCTGACTCGGGGCATCGGGGTTTTAACACTCAGAGGTTGCTTTTTATGTCAGATTTCTGTGTAGCTTGAACAACCCACTGAGGACCATGGGCAGATGTCGGGGAGGGGTTCCCAAGCTACCCAGTGCTGCCTGCCCTTCAAACCTATCACTGAGTCACCCCGACAGCCCAGTCACTGAGTTACCCCGACAGCCCAGCTGTGTCCTCTGCCTCTGCACAGAACCAGTGGGGTAGCCAGGTTTAGCGCACAGGGGGAGCAGAGCTAAAAAAAGGCACCGGGAGCAAAAAAAATGCTCCGCTCTGACTGCAGCATAGGAGTAAAAAGCGTCCGGAGCAAAAGCTCCCCCTGCTCCCCGCCTGGCTACGCTACTGCACAGAATATCTGCCAATGGAAACAGCCCAGCAGCCTTTGCCCTTCACTTTGCATTTTAAAGACAGTGAAAGCTGCTAACGTACCCAATTCCTGCTAGACGAGGACCTGATGACACCAGAGGAGTCATTGAAGAGATTGCACTGGCAGCAGGCAGTATCTGTTCAGATAGGGAGGAAACTGTCTTTATGAAGCATGTTCGCACATTCCCTTGGGGGCCACTTGGCCATCAGGGAACCTCAGCTGCTTGGGTTACTGTGCACCAGCTTTAACCCCGTCACGGCCAATGGGAAACTGCAGGAGGCCAATTCCCAGGGGATGTGTGCTGATGCTGCCCAACTGGACTGCAGCGCCAGCCCTGCTGCAGTCTCTGTTCCTGGACTCCGGGCTTGTCATCACTGTCCGTATGGTTCTGATTAGTCACACGGCTCCCTTGGGGGCGGCCGAGTGGTAACGACGATGTTGTCACAGCTGTGATCTTGCTGAAATAAAATAAAATAGAACAATAATAATAAATAATCATTACATAATAATAATTAATAATAAATATAGGAGCAGATTTCTCCCCGTCAGCCCCCTTTCCTGCATTACAAACCCAGGGTGCAGGCCAGGGAAGGGAAACTCCACAAAGCTCCCTACAGGAAACTTCCCTCAGATTGTTTCAGGAAGTGACATCCCTTCCCTTCTCCCTGAGGAATGAAAAGGGGGGCCCAAGATCCTCAAAGACATGCACAGACCTCAGTGATCCACTCGTAGTTAGGCTCCCCACTCACAATCTCTGGGCCTCCAGAACTGCTCTAGGACCCTCTCCAGCTCCCGGCTAGCACAGGTTCATCAGAGATGCGCTACCCGGGCCTGTCACAGTAGCCACTGCCCACAGGATCTGCTGAAGGGGCTTTGTACAGGGTGGCGGGGGCTGCACAGAGACGGGAAGGCTGGTTAGAGTAGCTGATGGGCACAATAACCCAGCCATAGACTGGTCGGGAGGTTTCGACCTTTCCATACCCAGGGTGCAGCCATAGACTCCGTCAGTGAAAACTTAATTTATGTTATAAGGACGAAGCAGATGAAAATCCTCCAATTTCTCTCGGGAATCCAGGCAGCTGCAGCTGGGCAGCATCATAGCAACTGAGCGTACAGAGAAAAATGATCTGTTTTCTATGAAAACTCACCCCCCAAAAATTGGTGAAAAGGAAACAAAATTAGTTTGGGTGAAAATTGTTTGTGGGGGTAGGAACTCTGTTTTCCAGTTGAGCTGTAGCTCCAACCATGAGCCTCTGTCCCTTCTGCTACAGGACCACACCCCTAGGTGGGAGCACTAGCCCTCCATCAGCCTCAGACAATGAACCGCCTCTTAGGTGACTATATTTCCCAAAGAGAAAGCAGGTGATCCCCAGATGCTCGCTTGAGCCCCCTGTGTGCGGCTGTCACCCATTGCTGGAACCTTGCAGGGGATACCCTCGGGTCACACAAGGCTGTCACTTGAGGCTGGAAAGCTAGAAAATATAAAGCACCCCAAAAGCTCGGAAACCAAAGGCATATGAAAACGAACCCCGTATTAGTATATTTAAAAATCTCATTGTTTTTTAAATCAATCTCATGATTTTGGGGGGTGTGACTCATAATTTTTGAATGGGACTTGTTAATAATACAAACAAAGTTCAAAAGATCTGAAAAGCAACTAGCAAATGAAACAAACTAACAGCATTTTTTAAAAAGTACATCAGAAGCAGGATGCCTGCTAAACAGTCAGTCAGGAATCTGGATGATCAAGGCAGTAAAGGAAGCACTCAAGGAAGACAAGGCTCTTGCGGAGAGGCTACATGGATTATTTGCATTGGTCTTCACTGCACATGTTGTGAGGGAGATTCCCACACCTGAGCCTTTCTTTTTAGATGATAGATTTGAAGTACTGTCCCACATTTAGGTATCAATAGAGGAGGTTTTGGAACAAAGAACATCAGAGTTGGAAGGGACCTTAGGAGATCATCTAGTCTAAGCCCCTGCTCAAAGCTGGACTAATCCCCAATTTTTGCCCCAGATCCCTAAATGGCCCCCTCAAGAATTGAACTCACAATGCTGGGTTTAGCAGTCTAATGCTCAAACCACTGAGCTATCCTTCCTCCCCAAGGTAAGTTAAACAGTATTAAGTCACTGTGACCAGATGGGATTCACCCAAGAGTTCTGAAGAAACTCAAATATCAAATTGAAGAACATAGAATATAAGAATGGCCACACTGGGTCAAACCAAAGGTCCATCTAGCCCAGTATCATGTCTTCCAACAGTAGGCAGTGTCAGATGCCCCGGAGGGAATGAACAGAACAGGTAATCATTATGTGATCCATCCCCTGTCACCCATTCCCAGCTCCTGGCAAACAGAGACTAGCGACACCATCCCTGCCCATCCTGGCAAATAGCCATTGATGGACCTATCCCCCATGAATTTATCTAGTTCTTTTTTGAACCCTGTTAAATTCTTAGTCTGCACAACATGATCTGGCAAGGAGTTCCACAGGTGGACTGTGTGTTATGTTTTATTTGTTTTAATCCTGCTGCCTATTAATTTCATTTGGTGACCCCTAGTTCTTGTGTTATGGGAAGGAGTAAATAACACTTCCTTATTCACTTTCTCCACACCAGTCATGATTTTATAGACTTTATCATACCGCCCCATCGTCATCTCTTTTCCAAGCTGAAAAGTACCAATTGTATTAATCTCTCCTCATATGGCAGCCGTTCCATACCCCTAATCATTTTTGTTGCCCTTTTCTGAACCATTTCCAATTCCAAGATATCTTTTTTGAGTTGGGGCAACCACATCTTCCAGAGTATTCAAGGTCTGGGCATACCATGGATTTATAAAGAGGCAATATGATATTTTCTGTCTTATTATCTTATTGTGCTGGAGCACCCACAGAGTCGGCGCCTATGTTCATGGGCTAAAACCCACTTCATCAGATGCATGGAGTGGAATATACAGTAGGGAGGTATAAATACACAGCATATGAAAAGATGGAAGTTGACTTACTAAGCAGGGGGGTCAGTGCTAACTAGTCAATTCAATTTAAATTGAAGGTAGGCAATTCTCAACAGTTGACAAGAAGGAGTGGAAATCACTTTTGTAGTGTTAATGAGGCCTATTTCCTGACTTTCTGAAAGCCCCAAATTTGGGAATCAAGAGACTGCATGGTAATCTCCGCTTTCAGTTTTCTTTAACAAGTTTATTTTAAAAAGTGAATTGCAGAAAAGCTAGAAAACCTGAAGCAGGTGACCCCAATGGCTCAAAAACCAGAGGCATATGAAGAAGACGAATCGCACATTAGTGTACTTTTAAATCTCGTTCATTATTTTTAAACCAATCTCATGATTTTGGGGGGCGTGACTAATAATTTTTGGGTGGGGCTTTGCAATGCTAGGTACCTAGTTTCAAAGATCTGAAGAGCAAGTAGCAAAAGAAACAAAAATTAACAGCCTTTTTTTCAAAGTACATCAGAAGCAGGAAGCCTGCCGAAAACTGAGTAGGGCACTGGACAATTGAGGTGCCAAAGGAGCACTCAAGGAAGATGAGGCTGTTGCAGAGAGGCTAAATGTATTCTTTGCATTGGTCTTCACTGCAGAGGATGAGAGGCAGATCCCCACACTGGAGCCATTCTTTTTAAATGACAAATCTGAGGAACTGTCCCACATTGAGGTATCAATAGAGGTGGTTTTGGAACAAACAGATAAATTAAACAGTAATAAGTCACCAGGACCAGATGGGATTCACCCAAGAGTTCTGAGGAAACTCAAAACCCAAAAGGCAGAAGTACTAAGCGTGGTATGCAACCTATCACTTAAATCAGCCTTTGTACCAGATGACTGCCACATAGCTAATGTGATGCTGATTTTCAAAAAGGACTCCAAAGGCGATCCTGGAAACACAGGCAGCTAAGCCTAACTTCAACACCAGGCAAATTGGTTGAAACTACAGTAAGGAACAGAATTATCAGACACATAGCTGAACACACTTTGTTAGGGAAGAATCAACAGAGCTTTTCAATGGGAAATCATGCCACGCCGACCTATTCAAATTCTTTGAGGGGGTCAACAAACATGTGGGCCAGAGTGATCCAGTGCATATAGTGTACTTAGAGTTTCAGAAAGCCTTCGACAAGGTCCCACACCAAAGGCTCTAAAGAAAAGTAAGCAGTCATGGGATAAGTAGGAAGATCCTCTCATGGATCAGTAATTGTTTAAAAGACAGGAAAGAAATGGGCTGCACAGAGGCCTCTGTCTGGTTCCTGGGTGGAGCTTAGAAAGGTTCCAATATCAGGCGTGCCCCAGCCTGCCGAGGAGGGGGCTGACCGGCCCCCAGGGCTGGAACCCCGCCTGTGGACACATCTCCAGACCCCGCGCGCTGTCCCCCCCGGCGTTCGCCCTCCTGTAAGGCCCTGGGGTGCTGCTGCTGCAGGTGAGCCCTTCGCCCCCAGAAGCCAGTCTCCGGGGACACCAGCCTCTCGGGACTGCAGACACCCCAGTGGGGCAGACATGGGGGGAAAGGAGGGTCTGTAAAAATGCCCCCCTCAAGAACCAAGAGTAGTTCTGTGCTGTGGGGACGGCTGGGAGGGCGTGGATGGGGTGGCCACGTCCTTTCATTCCACCCCCTCCACATCCCCAGGGGCAGGCGTGGGGAGTTTCTCTGGCCACTCCGGTCCCAGCTCTCTGTCACTTTGGGGATGAATTTTTCCATGCTGTTCAGCCCCAGTGGAAGACTCTGCCCACAAGCCGTCACAGGGTCACCCTGGCATCGTCTCCCTGCACCTGGGAGAGCTGGAGTCATGGTTCTGCCCATGGGCGGGGCCGTATATGGTCTAGAGCTTCTACTGATGGCCTGGGATTTGGCGGCCTCCATCCCCCCCGCCGCTGCTTCATCCAGGAAGGTCTTTGGCATCTCATGGCTTCCAGAAAACCTCATGGGCTATGCCTAGTCCCTCTGTGATGTCATAGCTGGATGCTTCTGCCACGTCCCTCTGTGATGTCACAGCTGGATGTTTCTAGGGGACATAATTAGCTTTCTTCCCTCCTTAAATTATTGACAACGTATGTACAAAAAAACCCTCATGAGAATGTATGTGAGCAACAACTGAGCTCTAAGCGCATGATAAAGAGAATGAGTCACCCCGGGTATGTTTAGGAAGCCTAAAAGCTCCATCGCTGGCCCCCAGCAATAATGAGTCACTACTGGGCACTGTTTCTGTAAGATGGGCACGGGTATTTTTCACAGAATGGACATGCTGTAAATTTGCGATTTCGAAATATCTGATTGTTTCAGTCCTATAATGTAAAGTATTAAAATGACTAAATCATATGATATATTCATTTAATAGAGCAGCCCAAATGAAATGAAAAAAAAATAAAGTCAACCTGGGATATGTTTACCTTATTTAAACAAAAAAGGTTGATATTACATGAAACAAGACAGTCAAAATGATTCATTTGGACACGTCTCCGTTGGAAATGGCATCAAAATGGACACATTCCGGTGGACCGCTTTGGTTGTAGAAATGGCATTTTCAGACAGGAAAGCGTTCCATGAGCAATGTCCCACCCGCTCTAGTGAATAGCCTTTCCGATGCAAACTGCAACCCCACTCTGCAACACTGTCCTCAGCTTCCCACTGCTCTTGTCAGTTCCCCAGTCCCAGCAATGACAACTTTAACAATGCCTACATAAGAACAGCCAGACTGAGTCAGACCAAGTCCATCTAGCGCAGTATTCCAACACTGGCCAATGCCAGGTGCCCCAGAGGGAATGAACAGAACAGGGAATCATCAAGTGATCCATCCCCTGTCGTCCATTCCCAACTTCTGGCAAACAGAGGCTAGGGACACTGAAGGAACAGAAATGGACACCGTGTAGTGTAAGGATAATGAATACAATTTATGTCATGGGCCCAGTGTATTGCAAAGTATTTCTGTCCATCTTATTCCCCAAAGCTGTTTATCTGTTCTTGAATATATATAGCCAAGCAAAGTGCGGTCGCACATGCAACCCAATGGCACGTCTCTGTTTATGTGTCGGTCTGTAACATGATGACGTTTGAACGCTGCAACCGATCAATTCCAAAATTTCAGGGAATGTTCTAGCCATCAGTGGGCGCAACCCTGTGGATGTTTGTGGCAATCAGCAAAACAGAAAAGGGGAACACAAGGAGGAGTCCTTGGCATCTGGTTAGCAGAACCAGCAGCTTCAGCCACCTCGGAATTGGCTCTAGATCAAAGCAGGGGTTGATGGGAGCAATACACACCTCCCAGCATAACAACTGCCCCCCATCTCAGCTCTGGCCCGTCAAAAGCAGTTTAAAATGTCGCCCCTTTGGAAGACTTCTCTGACAGACAGAGAGAAAAGACCCGAGAATGCGGGGGGAGGGGGAAAGTTGGGAGGGGGATTTGCATGAATTCCCTCAAATAGGGGGGTGATACATAATGAGATTGTGGCATGCAACAGAAGAACGCCCCGAGCCCCTGGTATGTGCAAGTTGCTCAATTTGCAAATGCAAAAAAGTGCACGGCCTCCCCCCTGTTACAACCATTGTTAATCTACTGCTTTCGAGACAGTGCTGCCCCCGCCACATCACAAACAGGACAGACCTCCTGCAGAACTTGGATCGATTTAGAGCAGAACATTATATATTTTAGAGGTGAGTTTCCTTCTACCTATTTACATTTTGTATTCAGGTCACACCCACGAAGTGCCGGGCACTGCTCACACCCACTGGAAGCCACAGTCCCTGCCTCAAAAGACTGATTGACTTTGATTTCCTTTAACATCTGAGACTGTAACTTAAAGACTTAAGAGGAGATAACAGAATCTTTTGCTGGCAGCTACCTATACACAGTTGGAATTGTTCTAGTATTTTATCATTGGGGAGGTTTGAATGTCCTCTGAAAAGATATGACGTTCGGCCAAACACCATTCAAAACTTGTCCAACAAAACCATATCCGACACAACTCCCACTTCAGATTAAGTCTCTGGAGAATATTCGGGAGATCCCCTTGCGAATCTCCTTCGTCTTCACACTGTAAATGATGGGATTTAACACAGGGGGGACAAAGAGGTAGGCATAGGACATAAGGATATGCACAAGACGAGGGGCATTTTTCCCGAACCTGTGCATAACAGAGATAGCAATTATTGGGACATAAAAGAGTAAGACGGCACAGATGTGCGAGGCGCAGGTGTTCAGGGCCGTGCGGCGCTGTTCACGGGATGCAATATTAAAAACAGTCGTTAGAATCTTAACGTACGATAGGATGATGAACACTGAGTCTAAGCCGTAAGTGACGAAGATGGCAAATAATCCATAGATGTTATTGACGGTTGTGTCCGCACACGCCAGTCTCATCATGTCTGGGTGCAAGCAGTAGGCGTGGGAGAGGACACTGCCTTTGCAGATTGGCAGCCGTTTAATCAGAAAGGGGAAAGGGAAGACCGTGCTGGTACTTTTAATCACAACGGCCAGCCCGATTCTCATGATCCTGGGGTTGGTCAAGATGGCTGCGTAGCGCAGCGGTTCACAGATGGCAACAAAGCGATCAAACGACATGGCCAGTAAAATCCTCGACTCCGCGAAGGAAAAGAAATGAATGAAAAACATCTGGGCCAGGCAGGCGTCGAACGCAACATCTGCGACATCAAAGCAGAAGATGCTGAGCACCGTGGGCAGGGTCGACAGAGACATCCCGAGGTCGTTGACCGACAGCATGCAAAGGAACAAATACATGGGCTGATGGAGACGCCGGTTTGCCCAGATAATGCAGAGAACAGTGCAATTCCCTACCATGGCGGTGACGTAGACCACACAGAAAGGGATGGAGATCCAGCGGTGAGCAGCTTCCTGGCCCGGGAACCCGGTCAGTTGGAATGTGGCAGGATGGAAGCTGGTGTTATTAAAATCCATCATGACGAGCCGTCGCTGTCCCGGTCAGCTCCAATCCTCTGTGTAAATGCAAAATGAACCTGAGAGTTACCCTGAGACCAGGTGAACCTGCAGTTCAGCATTGACTTGCAGAATCCCTGTCATAAATATAAAAGGAAGGGTAACAATTATGTATACAGAAATATAAAATCCCTCTTGGCCAGAGGTACAGAATCACTTAACTGTAGGGGTTAATCAGTTCAATTAACCTAGTTGGCACATGACCAGAAGAACCAATGGGGAAAGAAGATCCTTTCAAATTTGGGGGGAGGGAGGTTTTGTTTGTTCTCTCTTTGTGTGTTCCCTTTCGGGACAAAGAGAGAGACCAAGCAGGTAAACCAGCTCCTAACAAGATCCTGAAACGATACATCTAAAATTACAGAAATTATAAGTAGTAGCAAGGAAAGGCATTAGATTATCTTTTGTTTTCGCTTGTGAATTTCCCCTATGCTTAAAGGGAGGTTTATTCCTGTTGTTGTAACTTTGAAGTTGAGCCTAGAGGGGAATCCTCTGTGTTTTTAAATATTTTTATCACCCTGAAAGATTATTACCTTCCATCCTGATTTTACAGTGGTGCTTCTTTTACTTTTTTTATGATAAAGTTCTTCTTTTAAGAACCTGATTGATTTTACTGTCCTAAAAATAAAGGGTCTGGTCTGTACTTTTATTAAAGGCAATTGGTTGGTATATTATTCTCAAGCCTCCCCAGGGAAGGGGGTGAAGGGGCTTGGGGGGATATTTGGGGAAAATAGGAAGTCCAAATCATCCTTTTCCTGAATCTTTGTTTAAATCACTTGAAGGTGGCAGCAATACCGTCCAAGGACAAGGAGGGATTTGTGCCTTGGGAAAGTTTGTAACCTAAGCTGGTAGAAATAATCTTAGGGGGTCTTTCTTGCAAGTCGCCACATCTGTACCCCAGAGTTCAGAGTCGGGAGGGAACCCTGACAATCCCAATGTACAAGGGCCCTCTCTTGCAAGCCGGGGCTGCTCTCCCCAGTGAAATCAATGAGGAGTTGTTCTGAATCAAGCCTAAAGAGCCAGGTTCCATGAATTCATTTCCAGCACTAGCTCTTTGAAAGGGAACCAAGAGATTCTGCTCCCAACAGTTCCGCTGTCCACAGTTCAGGAACGTTCTTCAGGAAGGAGGTTCATAAATTGGCCCCATGCTAATCACATTCAGAGTAGAAGTAAGGTGCACATTGTTAACAGCAAGGAAATTAACTCTTGGAATGAGGTTTTGGAGTGGTAGATGTGTTAGTCTGTATCAGCAAAAACAATGAGGAGTCCTTGTGACACCTTAGAGACTAACAAATGTATTTGGGCATAAGCTTTCGTGGGCTAAAACCCACTTCATCAGATGCATGAAGTGAAAAATACAGGAGCAAGTATAAATACATGAAAGGATGGGGGTTGCTTTACCAAGTGTAAGGTCAGTCTAACAAGATCAATCAATTAACAACAGGATATCAAGGGAGGAAAAAATAACTTTTGAAGTGGTAAGAGAGTGGTCCATTACAGACAGTTAACAAGAAGGTGTGAATAACAGTAAGGAGAAATTAGTATTGGGATTTAGCAAGGGCAGCTGAGAATTCCCCATCACGGGCAGCTGAGACTGTATTTTCCCACTCCATGCATCTGATGAAGTGGGTTTTAGCCCATTAAAGCTTATGCCCAAACAAATCTGTTAGTCTCTATAGTGCCCAAGGACTCCTTGTTGTTGGTGGTGGTTGGTTTTTTTTTGAGACTGCTCTAATTCAAACAGGAATAATTCAGGGCAGGTCTCTGGCCTGTGGGATGCAGTTGATCATAGTGGTCCCTTCTGGCCTTAAATCTATAAATCTCTGCCAGCCTGCGAATGACGCACGTAGCTCCTCTCCACCACCTGTCCCTCTCATGCCGCCCTCCTCCCCCATATAGCAGCGGTAAGGCTGGAAACCTGCCCGCCGGCTCTGATTCCAGCACCGAGTAAAGTGTGGCAAGCCCCATAACCCCTCAGTGTGTCTGAGCCCGGCCGCCCAGCTGAGCGGTGGGTCTTACCGCGTCAGACAGGGATCCAGCTAAAAGCAGAACTGGGACTGCCCATTTCGCCATACAATCGCCAGCCCTCTTAGACTCTTTGAAGGCGGGGAAAGGACAGATTTATTACTGCTAATTAATTTGAATAGGATTCTGTAGCCGCAGGTGCCCATCAGGACTTTACAAATTATTAAAGGGACAGGCCGCAGCCATGAGAACTCACAAGTTGCAGGCTGGCTCCTGTCCTCACAATGCTGTGAAGTTCGGTAGGGCTGGGCAGCCCGTAAACGAGGACAGGATTTGTCCCTAAGACTACGTCTGTGCTGAAAGCCAGGAATGTGATTCTCCTGCTCATGGACACCCACCTGTGCTAGATTTCATCCAGCTAGAGAGTGGGGCATGGCGGCAGAGGCAGGGCTGAGCTGAGCTGAGGACAAACCGACCTGCAACCGTGCGTGTGCGTGTCTATGTGTGAGATTGTGTGTGTCTGTCTCTGTGTGAGTGTGTGTGTCTGTCTGTATCTGTGTGAGTGTGTGTTTGTGTGTGCATGCATGTCTGTATGAGTGTGTCTGTCTCTGTGTGTGTCTGCATGTGTGTGTGTGTGTGTGATTGTGTGTCTGTCTCTGCGTGTGTGTGTGTCTCTCTGTGTGTGTGTCTGTATCTGTGTGAGTGTGTGTTTATGTGTGTGTGCATGTCTGTATGAGTGTGTCTGTGTGAGTGTGTCCATTTGTGTGTCTGCATGTGTGTGTGTGTCTGTGTGTGAGATTGTGTGTGTCTGTCTCTGCGTGAGTGTGTGTGTCTGTCTGTATCTGTGTGACTGTGTGCTTGTGTGAATGTGCATGTCTGTATGAGTGTGTCTGTCTCTGTGTGTGTCTGTCTCTGTGTGTGTCTGTCTCTGTGTGTGTCTGTCTCTGTGTGTGTGTGTGAGATCGTGTGTGTGTGTGTCTATGTAAATGTGTGTCTGTGTGTTTGTGTGTGTGGTCTTTGTGTGTGTGTGCGTCTGTGTGTGAGATTGTGTGTGTGCATGTGTGTCTGTCTCTGTGCGCGTGTGTGTGTGTGTGCGTGAGAGAGAGAGAGTGAAATATGCTGAAATGTTCTGGTTAAGGTTTGAAGAAACCAAGTCAGGCCGGAAGGCCGAGGTCCTGGGCTGGGGTTTAAGAAGGGAAGAGTGAGGAGAGTTTGATGAGATTTGTCATTCCTGCAGTGTCCAGGTGCACCACAGAACCACCCAGCTCAGGCACGTCCCACCAGGAGGGAGAGCAACATTGGCCAGAGGCAATGGGGAAAATCCCTCCTCTTATGATGGAGCTCTGGGACAATGAACTCTCCTGCAGAGCTGAGGAGATCTCAGACTTTAAACTCATCTAAAAATATCCACCCCTGCCCTTCCCCAGCTGCCTGCTTGTCTGTCACAGCACGACGAGGAGCTTTGCTGACCGTGCTGCGTTCGAGCCGATCTGTCCAGGAGGAAAATCCTCCAGAGCCAACTAACAAGTAAGGGGCAGCATTTCAAAAGCAGAGATGAGAGTTAGGCACCAGAGTTATCTCCTGCTAAATGGTGAAATCAGTTCTAAAAGTGTCCTGATTATAAACTTTTTAAAGCTTTATTGGACGCATATCTCCCCGTAAAACTCAAAATAGAGGGGGTCCCTTCTCTCAACTGCAGCTGACTCACCAGGGTGGACGTGCCGAAAACCTTCACCATCGAGGAAAAAAGCCTCCGGACCCCGCCTGCCTGGAGTATATGCCACAGACTGCCAGACACGGGAGAGTATTTATACTGTATCCTTGCCGCAGCTCCTTGGAGGTCACACGGTCCACTGGGAACTCAAGCGGAGGCTGATGTTTGAACATGAGCTAAATAGGCAAAGAAGCCACATACAGTAGCAAGAGCCCTGTGACTTCTGCTGCTTGTATCCATTATCCTACATGAGAACATCAGAAAATAAGAATGACGAGGAGTCCGGTGGCACCTTAAAGACTAACAGATTTAACAGATTCAGATCTGTTAGTCTTTACGGTGCCACCGGACTCCTCGTTGTTTTTGTGGATACAGACTCAGACGGCTACCCCCGATAGAAAATCAGAACAGCCAAAATGAGTCAGAGCAATTCCATCTAGCCCAGTCTCCTGACTTGTGACAGTGACCAGCGCCCAGATGCTTCACAGGGAATGAACAGAACAGGGCAATTAGCAGTTGATCCATCTCCTATCGTCCACTTCCAGCTTCTGGCAAGCCGGGGCTAGGGACACTCAGAGCATGGTTTTGCATTCCTACCCATCCTGGCTAATAGCCATTGATGGGCCTAGCCTCCATGAATGTATCTAGTGCTTTTCTGAACCCTGTTATACTTTTGGCCTTCACAACAACCCCTGGCAATGAGTTCCACATTGTATGAAGAAGTTCTTCCTTATGCTTTTTTGAAACCTGCTGCCTATTAATTTAATTGGATGACCCTGGTCTGCCTGTTATGAGAAGGACAAAATAACACTTCCATATTTACTTTCTCCACACCAGTCATGATTTTATAGACCTCTATCATATCCCCCCCGACCTTACTCGTCTCTTTTCCAAGCTGAAAAGTCCCAGTCTTTTTAGTCTCTCCTCATATGGAAGCCATTCCATACCCGTATCATTTTTGTTGCCCTTCTCTGTACCTTTTCCAATTCAAATGTAGCTTTTTTTGAGATGAGGTGACCAGAACTTCATGCAGTATTCACGGTGTGAGTATGCCATGATTTGTATAGAGGCGATATGATCTTTTCTGTCTGATTATTTATCCCTTTCCTAATGGTTCCCAACATTCTGTTTGTTTTTTTGACTGCCGCTGCACACTGAGTGGATGTTTTCAGAGAACTATCCACAATGACGCCAAGATCTCGTTCTTGAGTGGTAACAGCTAATTTAGACCCCATCGTTTTATATGTAGAGTTGAGATTATACTTTCCAATGTGCATTAATTTGCATTTCTCAACATTGAATTTTATGTGCCATTTGGTTGCCCAGTCACCCAGTTTTGAGAGATCTCTTTGTAACTCTTCATAGTCAGCTTTGGACTTAACTATCTTGAGTAATTTTGTATCATCTGCAAACTTTGCCATATCACTGTTTTCCCCTTTTTTCCAGATCACTTATGAATCTGTTGAATATGACTGGTCCCAGTACAGACCCCTGGGGAACCCGACTATTTACCTCTCTCCCTTCTAAAAATTGACCATTTATTCCTACCTTTTGTTTTCTGTCTTTAACCAGTTACTGATCCATGAGAGGAGCTTCCTTCTTGGACCTTGCTTCTTATCCCATGCCAGCTTACTTTGCTTAAGAGACTTTGATGAGGGACCTTGTCCAAGGTTTTCTGAAAGGCCAAGTCCATTATATCCAGTGGATCACCCTTACCCACATGTGTGTTGACGCCCACAAAGAATTCTAGTAGATTGGTGAGGCGTGATTTCCCTTTACATAAGTCATGCTGATACTTCCCCAACAAATCGTGTTCATGTATGTGTTTGAGAATTCTGTTCTTTACTATGACTTCAACCAGTTTGCCCAGTACTGAAGTTAACCTTAGCAGCCTGTAATTGCCAGGATCACTTCTGGAGCCTTTTTTTTAAAAATGGCGTCACATTAACTATCCTCCAGTCATTTGGTACAGAGGCTGATTTAAATGATGGGTTACAGACCACAGTTATCCCATGCGACCCGTGACCCCAGATCTACTCTCTAGAGAGACACAGTTACCCTGGATCACGCCCAGTACAACATGGCTGGGACCCACATGGCCTATTAGATATTCAGGGGGCATAAAGGGGAGGGGAGCCCACATGGTGTCCTAGAGACAAGGCAGATGTGGATGAACACGGCACTGTGCGGACCTTGAGTCACAGAGTGGGAAGTACAAATCTGGCTCTCTGGATGGAAGGAAGCCATGAATAGGAACAGCCCCCCCCCCACACACACACACATACACACACACTCACACAAGGGACACAAGGCAGGAGTAAAGGGGATTGGCCCTGGAGTGCCCTGTGGATCTGCGGCACAGGTGAATCGGAGCGGCATCCATGGGGCATTGTAGGCATCCTGCCTGTGTGTGTGAGCGGCCTTGCGGAGTACCTGGATCTGGGGCACTCCGGGATGGGGGTGGCCCCTCTAGAGCCCTTTCCAAAGCCCGCCCTTGAGAACAGGAGTGAGAATGTGGCTGTCTGGATTACACCAAGTGGTTGGGGGTACCAAAAATTCACCAAAAAGCAGTGCCCCCCCCCAATTATTTTTAAACAGCAGAGCACAAGGATGCCGCTGCTCCCCACCTCCCCAGTCCCTCCTCCCGGGGGATCAGCCAGTGGCGGAGCGGGGAAGGGGAGGGTCTAGCACTAGCAGCTGTGCCTTCTTCCCCGCGCCGTGGGCCGAGCCGGGCTCCCCGCCGCCCCCGAGGCTCTCAGCGGCAGCGGCCCTCACCGTCACTGAGAGCCCCGGGGGCGGCGGGGAGCCCGGCTTGGCTGGCGGCGTGGGGAAGAAGGCACAGCTGTGCTCTGCTCTTCGGGTGTAGAAGCTGGGTGTCTACTCCGCCTGCAAGGTACCTAGCTGGGCCGCGGGGAGCTGCACGGGCCCACGGAGCGCCGGGGTGTGTGCAGATCCAGTCCCTGGCCTGGGGAATGGTATATGTGGGAGCAACCCAGGCACCCCTCCCCCAGCCAGTGCCACCCCCTCCAACACCCACCAACCAGCTACTTTCTCCCCTGTGCACCCCCCGCCCCAATGACCCACCATGTCCTGACACTTTTGCTTCCGGGCAACCTCCACCCGGCACCCCCCTCCCACCCAGCCAGCCACGGTCACCTTCACCCCTGCAACAACCAACACCCCCGCCCCCTCCACCTCTTGGCCACCTCCACCCCCTGCAACAATCCCGTGCACCCCCCCCTCTCTGCCACCTTCACCCCCTGGAAGAGCCCCCATACGACCCCCCTCTTTTCAACCCCCCACCCCCCGTGCCCCCTGCAGTTTGTGAACATCTGGTCCCCTGGGGGGAACTTGGCCATAGGAAGGTGAGGACTGGACATTGGAGGGGGTGGGGCACAAAGTGAAAGTTTCGCCTAGGGCGCAAAATACCCTTGCACCGGCCCGGCCTGACAGTTCTGGGTCAAAGGACAGAGATTTTGCTTCTATACATGGAAAACCTGCCCTACAGTGAGAGACTTAATAAGATAAACACGAGCACTGAATGGGGGAGACACTGCTGGGAGTCGGTGGCTCCTTAGCCTAGCAGACAAAGCATAGCAAGATCCAGCCAATGGTTGGAACTGAAGCTAGACAAATTCAGACAAGAAAAAAAGTCCCAGCCACTGGAGCAGCTTATGGAAAGATGTGGTGAATTCTCCAGCAGTTGGAATCTTTCAGTTCAGACAGGGGTTCTTTCCAAGCATGGGCTTAGAAATTAGGGACTTGACATCCAGGGCTGGCCCACAACATTTTGGCACCTGAGGTGGGGAGCTCAAATGACACCCCCGTACCCCTTCGCTTGGGCCAAAGCTTTGAAATGTCTCAGTTCTCCCTCCTTCCTGTTCTACTCCTCTCATGGTACTGCTCTGCTACCTACCCCAACAAAGGAGAACTAACAACTTAAAATGCCTTGTTCAAAAATTTTAAGTATCTCAGGAGAGCTCCTTCCTGCTTTGATCAAAAAGCTTCCTTTGCTTGCTTTCTTTTTCTGAATGCTGCCCCAGAGGGGCGTTTTCTTCTTTCACTCATGACTGCTGTTCTGTGCCAGCTAGAGTGGCTCTCAGCTCTCAATTGAAGGGGACAAATAAGCAGGCTGGTAGCAGGGCCTGAGTGAGGGAAAATATGAGCATCTTAAGGGCCTAATTGGCTCCTACTACTTCAGTTGACTGCCTGTTCTGCTCAAGTGGGTTCAGGGAAGCAGCAGGAAACAGGAAGCTCCCTGAGAAGCTGGTGTTAATCAGGCCAGCTCCTGGGGGTGCTAGAGAGGTACATAAGCTGCTCCCCCCCTCTCTCTCCCTGCAACTCTTGCTGCTTTCTGTTATTCCCTCTCACCTTTACTCCTGCCTGCCTGCTATGTCTCTTGTGCCCTCCTTCCTCCAGCACAGCACTCCCCCATCTCTGTGCATCTAGAGCAGAGAGAAGACATATGCACCAGCAGCAGACATAATTTTCTACACTCTGGGTCCCCACCACAGTCTAGCATCTGAGGCGCCTCATGGTAAGGCCATCCCTGACTACAGTATTCCAGAGAAAGCGTCTCCCGTTTTCTCTTTGGGAACTATAGTCACCTTAAGGGGCTGCTCACTGTGGAAGGCTGATGGGGGGGCGAGTGCTGCCACCTAGGGGTGTGGTCCCGTAGCACGAGGGACAGGGGCTCATGGTTTGAGTTAGAGCTGGGCTGGAAAACAGGTTTTTTTCCCCCTCCCACAAACTGAAATGTTCCCTTTTCACCCATTTTGGGGGGTGAGTTTTCATCAAAAATGGATCGTTTTTCCCTGAAAAGCTCAGCTGCCAGGGTGCTGCCAGGCTGCAGCTGCCTGGATTCTGAAGAGAAATTGGAGGCTTTTCAACTGCCTCTCCCTCGTAACGTAAATTAAGGTTGCACTGACGGAGTCTATGGCTGCACTCTGGGTATGGAAAGGTCGAAACCTCCCGACTAGTCTAGGGCTGGGGTATTGTGCCCATCAGCTTCTCTAACCAGCCTTCCCATCTCTGTGCAGCCCCCTCCCCTCTGTACAACGCCCCTTCAGCAGATCCTGCGGGCAGTGGCTACTGTGACAGGCCCTGGCAGCACATCTCTGATGATCCTGTGCTAGCAGGGAGCTGGAGAGGGTCCTAGAGCAGTTGTGGAGGCCCAGAGATTGTGGGTGGGTGGGCCTAGCTACCAGTGGATCACTGAGATCTGTGCATAACTCTGGAGATCCCTGGATCCTGGGTCCCCCTTTTAATTCCTCATGCAGAAGGGAAGGGACCTCCGCTCCTGGAACCATCCAAGGGAAATTTCTATGTAGGGAGACTTCTGGAGACTCCTTTCCCTGGCCTGCACCCGGGGTTTGTAATGCAGGACAGGGGGCTGCCAGGGATAAACCTGGTCCTACATTATTATTATATTATCTTTTATTTTAGTCCAGCAAGATCACAGCTGTGACAGGATCATTGTTACCACTCAGTGACCCTCGAGGGAGCCATGTGACTAATCAGAACCATAGAAACAATGACGAGAAGCCCAAATTCCAAAAAATAGAGCCTGCAGCAGGGCTTCCGCTACAGCCCACTTGGACAGCATCAACACACATCCCTTGTGATTTGGCCTCCTGCAGTTTGCCATTGGTCATGATGGGGTTAAAGCTGGTGCACACGAAGCTGAGCAGTGGAGGTTCTCTGATGGCCAAGTGGCCCCCAAGGGATGCAGGCATGCTTCATAAAGACAGTTGCCTCCCTATCTGAACAGACACTGCCTGGTGCCCGTGCAACCTCTCCTCTGACTCCTTGTCCTTTAGGGTGAAGATCTCTGGTGTCAGCGGCTCCCCGTCTAGCAGGAACTGGGTACGTTGGGAGGTGTCACTATCTTAAAAATGTGAAGTGAAGGGGAAAGGCTGCGAGCTGTTTCCATGTGCCGATCTTCTGTGTAGCGGCAGAGGACTCAGCTGGGCTGTGGGGGTGACTCAGTGACGGGGCTAGAGGGCAGGCAGCGCTAGGAAGCTTGGGAACCCTTCCCCTACATCTGCCCATGCTCCACGGTGGGCTGTTCAAACTACAGAGAAATCTGACATTCAAAGTGAGCTCAGAGTGTTAAAACCCTGATGCCCCGAGTCAGGATTTCCCATTTCAAGAGGTGCCGTGTGCTCTGGGCCCGATCCTGCCAGTGACTGTGGGAGAAGAAACCCCACGGAATATCAGTGACTTATTCCCAAATTGCCCCAGGTTTAATTCTTCCTAGGAATTTATTCAACAAATTCATTTTTATTTGAAACGGTTTTATTCTCTGGGTTGATTGTGAATGCGGGAATTCAGAGCTGCGTTGCTCTGTGGTAACAGCTGCAAAATAGGGCATATTTCTGTTTCCTGACTGGCTGAGGGCTCTAGAATCTCTGCCCTGTAGATACCCCTCACAGTGACAGGGCAACCAGCATATCTGGGCTCTCTCTGGTCTAAGAGTGCCAAGTGACCTTGTAGCCTTCCATCTTCCCACCCTCAGACTGGGCCGTGGGCTACAACACGCTGCTTGACAACTGTGCTTGCCGAGTAGGTCCGAGTGGGTTCGGCTCGTGTGGTTCTTCCCTTTGGGAGCCTGTGACTAGTGGTGAGAAGAGTGACCAGCCAACCTCCTTGACCCAAAATACTGTTTATTCTGAAGAGTAGGAATAAAGCATAATTTAGGAGAGTAAGCAAGGTTTAAATAGGGCTGTCAAGCATTTAAAAAACATTTCCCAATAAATTGCATGATTAAAAAAATTATTGAATTTAATCACACTGTTAAACAATTCTATAATACCATTCATTTAAATATATTTGGATATTTTCTAATTTTTCAAACTTAGAGATTTCAATAACAATACAGAATACAAAGTGTACAGTGCTCATTTTATATTTATTTTTCTTATGGATATGTGCACTGTAAAAAAGAAACAAAAGAAATAGTAGTTTTCAGTTCACTTATTTTTACAATTCACCTAATATAGAATTATGTAGAAAAAATAACAGCCCTCAAAAATTAAAGAGGTTAACGTTAGAGTTTTACAAGTCCACTCAGCTCAACTTGTTGTTCAGTCAATAGCTCAAACAAATTTGTTTACTTTTGTAGGAGATAACGCTGCCTGCTTCATGCTTACAATGTCTCCTGAAACTGAGATCAGGTGTTCACATAACACTTTTGTAGCCAGTGTTGCAAGATATTTTCATGCCATATGTATGTCCCTTGATGCTTCAACCACCATTCCAGAGGACATGCATCCATGCTGATGACGGGTTCTGTTCGATGACAATCCAAAACAATGTGGACAGATGTACATTTAATTGCATCTTGTGTTTCAGATGCTACCAGCAAGAGGCTGATTTTCTTTGTTGGTGGTTCAGGTTCTGAAGTTTCCACATCAAAGTGTTGCTCTTTTAAGACTTCTGAAAGCATGCTCCACACCTCGTCCCTCTCAGAGTTTGGAAGGCACTTCAGATTCTCATGTCTGTAGGCACTTCGATCCTTGGGTCGAGAGCTGTAGCTATCTTTAGAAATCTCACATTGGTACCTTCTTTGCGTTTTGTCAAATCTGCAGTGAAAGAGTTCTTAAAATGAACAACATGTGCTGGTCATCATCTCAGGCTGCCATAACACAAAATATATGGCAGAATGCAGGTTAAACAGAGTAGGAGACATACAATTTTCCCCCAAGAAGTTCAGTCACAAATGTAATTAACACATTATTTTATATACGTCTATCGTGTCCCCCCTTAGTCTTTTCTTTTCCAAGATAAAAAGTCTCAATCTTATTAATTTCTCTTCATGTGGAAGCTGTTCCATACCCCTAATCATATTTATTGCCCTTTTCAGAACCTTTTCCAATTCTAATGTATCTTGTTTTGAGATGGAGGGACCACATCTTCATGCAGTATTCAAGATGTGGGAATACCATGGTTTTATATAGAGGCAACATGATATTTTCTGGTTCCTATCCTTTTCTTAATGATTCCCAACATTCTGTTCGCTTTTTTGATGGCCGCTGCACATTCAGTGGCTGTTTTAAGAGAACTATCCACAATGACTTCAAAATACCTCTCTTGCGTGGTAACAGCCAATTTAGACCCCATCATTTTATATGTACAACTGGGATTATGTTTTCCCGATGTATATTACTTTGCATTTATCAACATTGGATTTTATCTGCCATTTTGTTGCCCAGTCACCCAGTTTAGTGAGGTCCCTTTGTAACTCTTCACAGTCTGCTTTGGACTTCACTATCTTGAGTAGTTTTGTATCATCTGCACATTTTGACACCACACTGTTTACCCCTTTTTTCAAAACACTTATGAATATGTTGAATAGTATCAGTCCCACTACAGACTCCGGGGGACACCACTACTACTTATCCCTCTCCATTCTGAAAACTGACCATTAATTCCTACCCTTTGTTTCCTATCTTTTAATCAGTTACTATCCACAAGAGGACCTTCCCTCTTATCCCCTGACTGCTTACTTTGCTTAAGAGCCTTTGGTGAGGGACCTTGTCAAAGGCTTTCTGAAAATCTAAGTACACTATACCCAGGGGTCCCCCATGTCCACATGCTTGTTGACCCCCTGAAAAAATTCTAGTAGATTGGTGAGGCATGATTTCCTTTTACAAAAACCATGTTGACTCTTCCCCAACACATTATGTTCATCTATGTGCCTGACAATTCTGTTCTTCACTATAGTTTCAATCAGTTTTCCTGGTACTGAAGTCAGGCTGCCTGTAATTGCTGGGATCACCTTTGGAGCCATGTTTAAACAAATTGACATCGCATTAGCTATCCTTCAGTCATTTGGTACAGAAGCTGATTTAAATGATACGTTACAGACAACAGTTAGTAATTCTTCAATTTCACATTTGGCTTCCTTCAGAACTCTTAGGTGATTACCATCTTGTACTGATGACTTATTACTGTTTAGTTTGTCAATTTATTCCAAATCATCCTTTAATGACAACTGAATGTGGGACATTTCCTCAGAGTTGTCACCTAAAAAGAATGGCTCAGGTTTGGGAATCTCCATCACATCCTCAGCCGTGAAGACCAATACAAAGAATTCATTTAGTTTCCCCGCAATGTTCTTCTCGTCATTGAGTGCTCCTTTAGCAACTTGATCATCCAGTGGCCCTGTTGGTTAGCCGGCTTCCTGCTTCAAATTTACTTAAATAATTTTTTACTGTTATTTTTGGGTCTTTGGCTAGCTGTTCTTCAAATTCTTTTTTCACCTTCCTAATTATATTATTACACATCACTTGCCAGGTTTATGCCCCTTTCTATTTTCCTCACTAGAATTTAACTTCCACTTTTAAAGGATGCCTTTTTGACTCTCACTGCATCTTTAACTTTGTTTTTTAGCCACAGTGGCACTTTTTTTGTGCTCTTACTATATTTTTAATTTGGGGTATATATTTAAGTTGAGCCTCTATTACGGTGTCTTTTAAAAGCTTCCATGCAGCTTAGAAGAATTTCACTTTTGGCCCTGTGCCTTTTAATTTCTGTTCAACTAGCTTCCTCATTTTTGTGTAGTCCCGCTTTCTAAAATAAAATGTTACAGTGTTGGGCAGCTGTGGTGTTTTCCCTGCCATAGGGATGGATGTTAAATCCAATGATATTATGGTCACTATTACAAGTGGTCCAACTATATTCACATCTTGAACCAGATCCTGTGCTCGATTTAGGATTAAATCAAGAACTGCCTCTCTTCATGTGAGTTCTAGGACTGGCTGCCCTAAGAAGCAGTCTTTTAAGATCTAAAGAAACTTGATCACTGCATCCCGTCCTGAGGTGACATGTACCCAGTCAATGTGGGGATAGTTGAAATCTCCCATGATTATTGAGGTTTTTTTATTGCCTCTCTAATCTCTCTGAGCATTTCACAGTCACTGTCACCATCCTGGACAGGCAGTCATTGGTATATCTCCTATTGCTATATTCTTATTATTCAAGCATGGAATTACTATCCATAGAGATTGTATGGTAGAGTTTGGTTCATTTAAAATTATTACTTCATTTGATTCATACCTTTCCTTCACATATAGCGCCACTCTCCCACCAGCACGACCTGATCTGTCCTTCCGATATTTTTAGTATCCTGGTATTACCGTGTCCCATTGATTATATTCATTCCACATGGCTTCAGTGATGCCTATTATATCAATATCCTTATTTGATACGGGGAATTTGCCTCACCCATTTTATTATTTAGACTTCTAGCCCTTGTATATAAGCCCTTAAAATGGTCACTTTTTAGATGTCTGCCATTACATGTTGTAATTGACTGTTTCTCATGAGATCCTACCCATATTTTATCGTCCATCTTCTCCTTCTTACTATGACATAGGGAATCTCCTTTACTAGATCCTCCCACAACAGGTTTCAGAGTATTAGCCATGTTAGTCTGTAACCGTAAAAAAAACAGGAGTACTTGTGGCATTTTTGAGACCAACAAATGTATTTCTGCATAAGCTTTCGTAGGCTATAGCCCACTTCATCAGATGCATAGAATGGAACACACAGAAGCAAGATGTATATATACCCACACAGAAAGTGGCAACTTCCACCTTTTCTGCGTGTATATTGTGACGTGTTGGGGCCACAGAGACCTGCTTGGTGCTGCCACCTGGTGTGCCAAGGCTACTTCTGCCCCTGCTTCCAAGCCTTTTCCAGCTTGGGACTCCCGAATCCTGTCTGTTTTGAGCCAGATTCCACTGATCTGCTGCAAACACAGACCCAGGTCCGAACCAAGTCCACTCACCACTGTAAGGCCCCTGGAAGCGCTCTTGCCTTTGACACCCAGCTGCTCAACTCCAAGGAGGTTCAAACCCTTAATAAATCCGTTTTACCCTGTATAAAGCTTATACAGGGTAAACTCATAAACAGTTCGCCTTCTATTTCACAGATAGAAAGTATGCACACCTGTTTGCTCTCCCTTTGCACTAACTCGTACTCAAGGAAACTTAATAAGTAAAAAGTGATTTTAATAAGTACCAAAAATAGGATGTAAGTGAGTTCAATTAGTGACAGACAGAACAAAGCAAGTTACTTAGTAAAATAAAATAAAACACGCACGTCTATGCCTATTCAAAGTTAACACAGATAAAAGCCTCACCAGATTCGGATATTTTCCTTTTTACAGGCTGTAGAATTAGCCTAGGTCCAATAGCCGCACCCCCTGGTGTCTTTGTCCTTTGTTCAGTTCCCCTCAGGAATGTGCTTGGGGGGGTGGAGAGCCTCTCCCTTTAGCCAGCTGAAGCCAAAAAGGAAGGGTCTTGCAAGGGCTTTTATAGCCTTTCTTCCTCTCCCTGCGTAGGATCCAGTAGCCCTGGAGTTTTGGGATCACATGGGCAAGTCACCTGTCCATGTGCCCTAACCAGTCTAACCAGTTGCATCCTTGACTGGGGCCCCGATGTGGATTGGGGTCTGCACCTTCTTTTGTCTGTTAAGTACTTGTACTCAACTTGCACATTCCTTCCTCTGGACCTGGCCCCATGTTCTTACAAAAGCTATGCATAAAACCAGCAAATATAAAACCAATGTTCATAACTACCACCACAACAATGATACATGCCTACAAACAGGAGGAATAAATTCAGTAGGTCATAACTTTCACAGAGATATGTTACATGGCACATGTAGTATAAAACGTTACACATATATAGTTATAAGCATCTCCCCATAAAGTTTTATGGGGACACTGTCACACCCTCCTCCTGAACTTACTGCCAGAGACTTGGACACTGTCCATGGCGGAGGCAGTACACCTAAAATTCCTCTTTCCTGGACAGGGCATCGGCTACCCAGTTCTCCTTTCCTTTAATATGCATAATCTCCATGTCAAACTCCTGTAGGACCAGACTCCAGCGTAGCAGCTTGGAGTTTGTGCCCTTAGTGCGGTGAAGCCACACCAGCGGTGAATGGTCAGTTAGAATTCTGAACCGCTTATTAAAGAGGTATGGCCTTAGTTGTTTGACAGCCCACACAATGGCATAGCACTCCTTCTCTATGACGGAGTAATTCTGTTCGGCAGGGGACAGCTTTTTGCTCAGGAAAGCAATGGGATGCTTCCTGCTGTCTTCCCCCGTTTGCATCAGCACAGCCCCCAACCCTGTGTCTGACGCATCGGTGCACAAATCAAAAGGCTTATCGAAGTCCGGGCTGGCCAGCACAGGCTCCGCAGACAGGAGTGCTTTTACCTTATCGAAGCCTTCCTGGCACGCCTTTGACCAAATTACCTTGTTAGGCTGATGCTTTTTACACAAGTCCGTGATTGGGGATACAATGTCACTGAACCCCTCCACAAACCTCCTGTAATAGTTTGCTAAGCCTATGAAGGATTGAACTTGCCTTTTAGTCTGGGGTACAGGCCATTTCACGATGGCCTCCACCTTAAGAGGGTCGGGGGATATTTCCCCCCCCCCAACCCAGTGTCCCAGATAAGGGACTCTGGCTGCCCCTACCTTGCACTTGGAGGGTTTTACAGTCAGCCCAGCCTCTTTGAGCTTAGTTAGCACCACTTGCAGGTGCTCCTTGTGGTCATCCCAGGTGTTGCTGAACACCGCAATGTCATCTATGTATGCTCTAGCATAACTCTGCAACCTGTTTAACACTCGGTTGACCAGTCTCTGGAAGGTTGCACCCGCATTCACCAACCCAAACGGTAACACTGTGAATTCATAGAGCCCTATATCAGTGATAAAAGCTGACTTCTGTTGGGCCTCTCCCTCCAGAGGGATCTGCCAGTAACCTTTGGTCAGATCAAAGGTACTAAGGTACTTGGCTTGGCTCAGTACATCCAGCATGTCATCAATTCGTGGCATGGGGTATGCATCGGTCACCGTGACAGCATTGAGTTTTCTATAGTCCATGCAAAATCTAACGGTGCCATCTCTCTTTGGGACCAAGACCACAGGTGAAGCCCACGCACTGCCCGAATCCTTAATCACCCCCAAGTCCAACATGCTTTGTATCTCGGCCTGAATCTGCTCCTTCACCTGGCCAGTAGCCCTGTAAGGCCTGGAAGGCGGAGGTTGTGCCCCTTTCGTGAGGATTCTATGGGACAGCAAGTGCGTCCTCCCTGGTTTGTTGGAAAATACCTCGCTGTACTTCTGCAGCATTGACAACGCTTCCTTCCGTTCGACTGGAGTTAGTTGACTACAGATTTCTATGCTTTCCAGGGCTGACCCATCTTGGCATTCAGCCATCAGATCAGGGAGTGGGTGTGCCTCAGTTTCCCCTTCCGCACAACAGATCATGTTTACCCCGGACACTCTACTGTGATAGGCCTTGAGTCTGTTAACATGTACCAGTTGGGGCCCAGCACCTTCTTGGGGCTTTTTAACTGTATAAGTGTCCTCCTTCGACACTTCCACCACTTCAAAGGGCCCCTCCCAGGAGTTTTGCATCTTGAACTTTTTGGCAGGGCTAAGTACCATGACCAAATCTCCTATGTCAAAAGTGCGCTTACAGGTATTCTTATCGTACCACTCCTTTTGCTTGGCCTGACTACTCTGGAGGTTGTTTTGGACAATTTCCATCATGTCTTTCAACTCCCTTCTGAACCTCTGGACATATTCAGTCACGGGTTCCTCCCTTACTGTGTTGCATCCTTCCCTGGTATCCCTGATGAGGTCGAGAGGTCCCCTCACCTTCCTCCCATACAGAAGGTCGAATGGGGAAAATCCCGTGGACTCTTGGGGTACCTCCCTGTAGGCATACAGCAGGAATGGCAATAGTTCGTCCCAGCTCTGGCCCCTTTTCTGGGTATACATCCCCAGCATGGATTTTAGGGTCCCATTGAATCTTTCCACCAGCCCGTTGGCCTGGGGGTGGTAGGGGGCCGTTTTAAGCTGTTTCACTCCACACACCTTCCATAGCTCATTAAACAACTGCGACATAAAGTTTGCCCCCCGATCAGACAAAATCTCCTTAGGGAAGCCCACTCTGCTGAATTGTGGCATTTTTGAGACCAACAAATGTATTTCTGCATAAGCTTTCGTAGGCTATAGCCCACTTCATCAGATGCATAGAATGGAACACACAGAAGCAAGATGTATATATACCCACACAGAAAGTGGCAACTTCCACCTTTTCTGCGTGTATATATACATCTTGCTTCTGTGTGTTCCATTCTCTGAATCCGATGAAGTGGACTATAGCCTACGAAAACTTATGCTGACATAAGTTTGTTAGTTTCTAAGGCTAGGTCTACACTAACCCCCCCGTCGAACTAAGATACGCAACTTCAGCTACGTTAATAACGTAGCTGAAGTCGAAGTACCTTAGTTTGAACTTACCTGTGGTCCAGACGCGGCGCGCAGGCTCCCCCGTCGACTCCGCCTACTCCACTCGTCGAGCTGGATTACCAGCGTCGACGGCGGAGCACTTCCTGGTTCGATTTATCGCGTCTTGACAAGACGCGATAAATCGAACCCAGAACATCGATCCCGCACCTCCGACGCGACGGGTAAGTATAGACATACCCTAAGATGCCACAAGTACTCCTCCTGTAACAGACTTCTCTGTCTGAACCATGTGCTCCAACACACCTGTCGTCATACCCTTAGCCCTCAGTTCAAAAACTGCTTCACAAGCTTTTTAATTTTAAGTGCCAGCAATCTGGTTCCATTTTTGGTTTAGGCAGAGCCCATCCTTCCTGTATAGGCCTCCCCTTTGCCAAAAGTTTCCCCAGTTCTTAATAAATCTAAATCCCTCCTCCCTACACCATTGTCTCATCCTCACGTTGAGACTCTGCAGTTCTGCCTGCCATCTGGTCCTGCGGGAGGAATGGGAACCATTTCAGAGAATGCTACCATGGAGGTCCTGGATTTCAGTCTCTGATCGAGCACTCAATCCCTCTGCAATAACTGTGCAAGACTTTCCAAAATGTCATGAGACAACAGAACGTGGAAGTCAACGAATGGCTACGCAGATGGTGTCGGAGACAAGGGTTTTGATTATTTGACCATGGGATGGTGTTCCAAGAAGAAGGAGTGCTAGGCAGAGACGGGCTCCACCTGACGAAGAGAGGGAAGAGCATCTTTGGAAGCAGGCTGGCTAACCTAGTGAGGAGGGCTTAAAACTAGGTTCACTGGGGGAAGGAGACCAAAGCCCCGAGGTAAGTGGGGAAGTGGGATACCGGGAGGAAGCACAAGTAGGTGAGTGCAAGAGGGGATGGCTCCTGCCCCATACAGGGACAGCAGGACGATCAGTGAGTTATCTTAAATGCCTATACACAAATGCAAGAAGCCTGGGGAACAAGCAGGGAGAACTGGAAGTCCTGGCACAGTCAAGGAATTATGATGTAATTGGAATAACAGAGACTTGGTGGGATAACTCACATGACTGGAGTACTGTCATGGATGGATATAAACTGTTCAGGAGGATAGGCAGGGCAGAAAAGGTGGGGGAGTTGCGTTGTATGTAAGAGAGCAGTATGACTGCTCAGAGCTCCAGTATGAAACTGCAGAAAAACCTGAGAGTCTCTGGATTAAATTGAGAAATGGGAGCAACAACGGTAATGTCGTGGTGGGAGTCTGCTACAGACCACCAGACCAGGGGGATGAGGTGGATGAGGCTTTCTTCCAGCAACTAACAGAAGTTACTAGATCATAGGCCCTGGTTCTCATGGGTGACTTTAATCACCCCGATATCTGCTGGGAGAGCAATACAGCGGTGCACAGACAATCCAGGAAGTTTTTGGAAAATGTAGGGGACAATTTCCTTGTGCAAGTGCTGGAGGAAGGAACTAGGGGAAAAGCTGTTCTTGACCTGCTGCTCACAAAGAGGGAAGAAATAGTAGAGGAAGCAATAGTGGATGGGAACCTGGGAGGCAGTGACCATGAGATGGTCGAGTTCAGGATCCTGACACAAGGAAGAAAGGAGAGCAGTAGAACAGAGACCCTGGACTTCAGAAAAGCAGACTTTGACTCCCTCAGGGAACTGATGGGCAAGGTCCCCTGGGAGAATAACATGAAGGGGAAAGGAGTCGAGGAAAGCTGGCTGTATTTTAAAGAATCCTTATTGAGGTTGCAGGAACAAACCATCCCAATGTGTAGAAAGAAAAGTAAATATGGCAGGCGACCAACTTGGCTTAACAGTGAAATCCTTGCTCGTCTTAAACACAAAAAAGCAGCTTACAAGAAGTGGAAGATTGGACAAATGACCAGGAATTGTTCAGTCATGCAGGAGTGAAATTAGGAAGGCCAAATCACACTTGGAGTTGCAGCTAGCCAGAGATGTTAGAGTAACAAGAAGGGTTTCTTCAGGTATGTGAGCAACAAGAAGAAAGTCAAGGAAAGTGTGGGCCCCTTGCTGAATGAGGGAGGGAACCTAGTGAGAGAGGATGTGGAGAAAGCTAGTGTACTCAACGCTTTTTTTGCCTCTGTCTTCACAGACAAGGTCAGCTCCCAGGCGGCTACACTCCGCAGCACGGTATGGGGAGGAGGTGACCAGCCCTCTGTGGAGAAAGAAGTAGTTCGGGACTATTTAGAAAAGCTGGACGAGCACAAGTCCATGGGGCCGCAGTCCATGTGGCCGGATGCACTGCATCCGAGGGTGCTAAAGGAGTTGGCCGATGTGATTGCAGAGCCATTGGCCATTATCTTTGACAAATCATGGCAATTGGGGGAGGTCCCGGATGACTGGAAAAAAGCTAATGTTGTGCCCATCTTTAAAAAAGGAAAGAAGGAAGATCCGGGGAACTACAGGCCAGTCAGTCTCATCTCAATCCCTGGAAAAATCATGGAACAGGTCCTCAAGGAATCAATTCTGAACCACTTAAAGGAGGGGAAAGTGATCAGGAACAGTCAGCATGGATTCACCAAGGGCAAGTCATGCCTGACTAACCTAATTGCCTTCTATGATGAGATAACTGGCTCTGTGGATGAGGGGAAAGCAGTGGATGTGCTATTTCTTGACTTTAGCAAAGCTATTGATACAGTCTCCCACAGTGTTCTTGCCAGCAAGTTAAAGAAGTATGGGCTGGATGAATGGACGGTAAGGTGGATAGACAACTGGCTGGATGGTCGAGCTCAACGGGTAGTGATCAATTTGCTCCATGTCTAGTTGGTAGCCGGTATCAAGTGGAGTGCCCCAAGGGTCGGTGCTGGGACCAGTTTTGTTCAATAACTTCATTAACGATCTGGAGAATGGTGTGGACTGCACCCTTAGCAAGTTTGCAGATGACACTAAACTGGGAGGAGTAGTTGATACACTGGAGGGTAGGGATAGGATACAGAGGGACCTAGACAAATTAGAGGATTGGGCCAAAAGAAATCTGATGAGGTTCAACAAGGACAAGTGCAGAGTCCTGCACTTAGGACGGAAGAATCCCATGCACTGCTATAGACTAGGGACCGAATGGCTGGGCAGCGGTTCTGCAGAAAAGGACCTAGGGGTTACAGTGGACGAAAAGCTGAATATGAGTCAACAGTGTGCCCTTGTTGCCAAGAAGGCTAACGGCATTTTGGGCTGTATAAGTAGGGGCATTTCCAGCAGATCGAGGGACGTGATTATTCCCCTCTATTCGGCACTGGTGAGGCCTCATTTGGAGTACTGTGTCCAGTTTTGGCCCCACACTACAAGAAGGATGTGGATAAATTGGAAAGAGTCCAGAGGAGGGCAACAAAAATGATTAGGGGGCTGGAGCACATGACTTATGAGGATAGGCTGAGGGAACTGGGATTGTTTAGCCTGCAGAAGAGAAGAATGAGGGGGGATTTGATAGCTGCTTTCAACTACCTGAAAGGGGGTTCCAAAGAGGATGGATCTAGACTGTTCTCAGTGGTAGAAGATGACAGAACAAGGAGTAATGGTCTCAAGTTGCAGAGGGGAAGGTTTAGGTTGGATATTAGGAAAAACGTTTTCACTAGTAGGGTGGTGAAGCACTGGAATGGGTTACTTAGGGAGGTGGTGGAATCTCCTTCCTTAGAGGTTTTTAAGGTCAGGCTTGACAAAGCCCTGCCTGGGATGATTTAGTTGGGTTTGGTCCTGCTTTGAGCAGGGGGTTGGACTAGATGACCTCCTGAGGTCCCTTCCAACCCTGAGATTCGATGATTCTATGAACAGCTGGTCTGTGTTTCAGCAAAGAGTAGAGCTGAGGTGCAGTAAAGGGGAGTGTAATAGTGGTTGTAAGTAATTCACACCTATCACCCTTTCCAGGGGCATGGTTGAAGTAACTAGGACAATCCGCTGGATATTTGTGCAAACTTAGTGTTTGCACTATTCACCCATTTGTGATGCCTCCCCCGTCCAGCTGAAGTAACTGTCTGTGTTTGCTTGTAATTTTCCAGATATCTACAGACCATAGCATGGGGAGAGGATGCAGGTCCTGTGAGGATGAAGAGAAGCTTGTAGGATGATTGAGAATCTTGTAGGATGATTGAACTCACTGCATTCAGTCAAAGCGGGCCAGGCAAAGCACTTCAGCTTCTTCTGGAGGTATTCTTGGGGGTCAGAGTCTGTCACTGGGAGCATTTGGTAAGGGAAAGTTAATAGAGCCTGATTATGAACGGGATTTACATTTCTCCAACCAGAATTTACATTTATTCAGCCAGAATTTACACATGTAAATCTGGAGTGACACAGCTGAAGTCAATGTTATTAAAATCAGAATCTGGCCCCGAGAGCTTATCCCATGTGCTGCAAGGAGGCAGTGGCTTAATTTGGACTTTCAGGACCGGAGAAAATAAAAAATGTATAATGAGGCATTTACTCTTTTTTATAAATAACTTCAATGCAGGGCAGATACGTACAATGGCAAATTTCACCATGCACTACTCATTGTAAAATCACACAGGACTAAAGGAGTCTGCGGAACTCCCAGCCACACGTTATGAATGGGACCAAGACTTAAGTAGGATTCAAAGAGGAACAGTATGTTTATATGGGTAACCAGAAAATCCAATTACATTCGTGAGGATTCTTTTAAAAAAGTTTTGGAAAGACTATAGACCTTCCTTATTAACAGAACAAATTATCTGTAATTAGTGGGTTTCAAGGGGAAAACATTCCCTGGGAGTAGGTTATCTCATTGCTTCTATTGCATGGCTTCATCTGACGTCATCTGGAACTCGCCAGTGCATACTGGGCTAGATAGACTGCAGGTCTGATCCAGTCTGGAAATGCCTAACTTCTTATATGCAGTGTAAATCCAAGATTAAGTTTTTGCTAATCTTACTTGAGCTCCTGGAACTCTCTAGACTTCCACTGAGAACGGAAAGATTTCTTGTTAAATATCATCTGGTTTTCTGTTATGTTTCGTTTCAGGAGGAAAGGTTCAAAACTACTCAGACCTCGCAGTCCATTATGTCAGCTGTCAATGACACCAAATTCAGCTATGCAGTGTTCCTTCTCACCGGGATACCTGGGCAGGAAGACATCCATCTCTGGATCTCTCTCCCCTTCTGCTTCATGTACGTTATTTCTATAGTAGGAAATTTAGTCATTCTGTTCATTATAAAAACAGATCCAAGCCTCCATGAGCCCATGTACATTTTCCTTTCCATGTTGGCCATCACAGACCTTGGCATATCGATAGCCACCATGCCAACAACACTGGCTGTATTCTTGTTTAACTCTAGGGAGATCAGCCTCGATGTCTGTTTAGCCCAGCTGTTCTTCATCCACTCGCTTTCATACATTGAATCCTCCGTGCTCTTGTTGATGGCCTTTGACCGCTTCATCGCGATCTGTAACCCACTGAGATATGCTTCCATCTTAACCCTGCCGAGAATAGGCAAGATGGTAATTGTGTTTGTGCTAAGAGGGGTGGCCATAGTATTCCCACTGCCCTTTCTCCTGAAACGGTTCCAATACTGTCAAGTCAATGTCCTCTCTCGTTCCTACTGCCTGAACCAAGAGGTCATGAAGTTGGCTTGTTCGGATATCAGAGTCAACAGCATCTATGGCTTCTTTATCACAATCTCCACAGTGGTGTTGGTCTCGCTGCTCGTCCTCCTATCTTATGTGATGATTCTGAAAACAGTGCTGAGCATCACGTCTCACGCGGAATGTGTCAGGGCCCTGAGCACCTGCGTCTCCCACCTCTGTGCTGTCCTCCTCTTCTACACACCAGGGATTGGCTTGTCTATAGTACAGAGATTCGGGAATAGCTCTTCCTCCCTGCTTCCGATTCTCATGGGCTACGTCTACCTGCTGGTACCGCCCATGATGAACCCAATTGTGTACAGCTTGAAAAGCAAACACCTTCGTGCGAGGATAATCAGGGCATTCAAAAAGTGAACGGTCACTTCACCAGCTGGCTCCAGCGCTGGTCACATGAGAGATGAAAAACATGGGCCATGGCCAGGGCCACCTATTCCATCCTGGACCCTTACACCCGAGAAGACATGATCTACTGATCTGCACTCTGTGGAGAGACGTTCAGACAGTGTCTAAGGCCCGGAGCAATGGGACAGGGCCTGGGGAGGGAGGACAGTGCACCAGGGGAAAGAGACCAAGGAAGCAGCAGAATTTTACAAAGTGACTGTGTTCGTGGAGAGCCCGGGGACTGGTTGCCTGTTGGCCCATAAACATCTGAATCGGTAGCTGCTCGGACCTCAGAATACCTGTCAACAAATTTAATAAAAAGAAGGGATGAGAATGTTGTTTCCCTTTACACCTGGCCTGTAACTGTCCCGTTGTCTTTGGTTAAATAACCATGGGCCATGAAAACGACTATTCTGTAGTCGCAGTCCTGGCGCTTCCCGAGCTCTCTGGGTGCTGTGTGATCAATGGGGGCTGCACCAGCTGTAGACAGGGGCTATTGACAGGGAATGGTCACCCATCGTTCCCCTACGTCCTCAGCCAGGTCCTTGTGATTGAGTCGTGTCAGACACAAGATTAATAGGGGAGCCCCAGGAGAAGCTACTCAGGCACCTTCCCCCCAAGACCCCCAGCTCCGTTGATGGCTCTGCACATCACACATGTGCTGAGCCCCCTCCTCACTGAGGCAGAGCAGAACTGTGTGTGTGACTGAGGGTCTGACACACAGAAGTCCTGGAAAGAGGCTCAGGCCCAAATTCCCTTCTCCCGCTCTCCATTTGTGCTGCAATGAAAATGGTTGGAAATGGTCCTCAGCTCCTCTGCAGAAGCACATCTAGCTCCCAGCCCAGCCCAGCCGATTTCCCACTCCATCTCCCCTTCCCCATTCAGGCCCCACTCCCTACTCTTCCTCTTCCCATGAAGCCCCCTCCCTCTGCCCCATCTCTTCCCCCCAAACCCCACCCCCTGATCCTCCTCACTGGTGAAGGCTCCACACCCTCTCCAGACCAGAAGGCAAAGCTGGGCCATGTGGAGAGTTTCCCAAGCATCCAGAGCCTCCACCCTCCACCTCCTCCCTCCTTCTGCCCTGAGCAGCTCACTGGAGAACCCAAGGGAATCCCCCAGCCTGTGTCTCCGCCCCACAGAAGTTAAAATCCATGAAAATCTCCCCAGAGGGGCCTGGGTCCCCTGAGCATCTCTTACCACATACAAGCTCGGATGTGACTGGGGGCTGGAGCCTCAGGGGAAAAGGAGGAACAAGGGGAAGGGCCTTTAGAGAAGAGATGGGGTAGGGAGTGTGGCAAACCTGAACCAATGCTGACCTCAGCAAGCAGGGTGTGTATGGGGGGGGCTCCTGAGTAAAGAAGGAGGATGGGACTGTAGGGCAGGAGACATTGTATTTTGGAGGAGACTGAATTAATGTGACCCCACAAAGGGGGCTCTTAAGTATTCCAGGCGGAGAGTAAGTCATTGCAAGGACCTTAGAGGGAAGGGCAGGGCGCCTGCAGGGCTACCTCAGGCCCCAAGGGGGCACTTGGGGATGACACCCAACTGCAGGGTCTTGGCCAGAGTGTGCTGTGTTCTTGGAAGCCGTTACCAGGAGGCAAAAGTCAGCCCAAACCCCAGGCTGCTCTGCTGATGCAGCGGGGAGAACCAGACTGGTCAATCAATCACTGTAACTCGCTCCTTGGCATCCCCACTCTCTGCAGCGTGGGGCGGGGATCTCTGCTGGTGTAGTAGGGAATCCAGCCAGGCCTGTCAGAGCTCAGATGGCTGGAAGGCTGGTCCTGTTTTCCGGGCACTCGTCTACAACTCCGGAGCTCTCGATCTGATTTCCTTTCTATGTGTGACCGTGGACAAGCCATTGGCTGTCTCTGAGCCTCTGCACAGGTGGATAATAGTCCTGCCCTGCCTCACTGAAGTGGGAAGAGGATAAATACATTCCACGTGCTCAGATACTCTGAGACCCTAAGATCGGGGCTATCTCAGGGTTCCACCGAGCAACACCTCTGACATTTGTCTATAAAAGGTTTCTTACCACAGCCTCTTGTGACAGCCGGCTTCTGAGAAGCCCCGTGACTCCAGCACGTTGGTGTGTGTGGCAGATGTGGGGGTGCTCGGTGGTGACAGTGAGGGGTAGGTAGTGGATCTCTGAGGAGAGTATAGGATTGTCACGGGAACACCAGGGGTTTCAGCACAGTCACCAGACCGGTGTTTGCAACCATAGAGGCTGAACGGGTCTAACTGCCAAACAATTGAGCAATGGCCATGATGGACTCCTCTTAGATGGTGCGGCTGGGAGAAAGCCGTCTGAGGGTAAAGATCAGTGTCACACCTTGGCCCTGGAGCATGGACACAGCTGACGACTACGGTGATTGGGCCCAGGCCCAAACAGGGAGTCTTTGAGAAAAGGCTGCTTCGCAAGAAAGGGGCTGTAGGCTGCTTTGCCGTCCCTCCTTGTCAGTCTCTTCTCTGTCGCATACCTGTAAAGGTGAGCTCAAAAGGCAGGGCATAAGCTACGCCTAATGTTGTGTTCCTACGGCCCGGCAGAACAGTGCGGCACCCAACAGTTGGTTGGCAATGGCCTGCACGGAGGACAGAGCAATTAATTATTCTTCGAGCCCCAGGAACATTTGTTCATATTGAATTTCATCCTATTTGCTTCAGAGCATTTCTCCAGTTTGTCCAGACCATTTGTAATTTTAATACTGTCCACCAAAGCACTTGCAACCCCTCCCAACTTGGTATCACTACCACGAATATGATGGGGAGTGTGACAACTGCCTGCTCAGCTGTCTTGGAACCTGAATGGCACATATAAAAAGCTCAGGTTCTTCTGGAGGAGAGAAGCTTTTCCCACGGGGCACCTTGGAGTCCCAGGAGAGAAGCCCCAGCATGGCTGGGGGATTCCGGATGGCCCGGGACTCCTCCAACCACAGAGAGATAGGTGGGGCTCAGGGCTCCAGTGAAGGGGGAAGGGGAGGTTCTGGGCTTCTACGGGAGGGGGCGCTTGATGCTCCTGATGCAGAGGGGCGGGGTTGCGCTCTGGCAGAAGGCGTGGGGCCGGAGGGGCTAGTGTCGCTGAATGGGGGATCCACATGCTGCCCATGTTGCAAACCATTAAAAAATGGATCCATAATAAGAAAAAAAATACCATAAGGCCTCTATATAAATCCATGGTACCCCCGTACCTTGATAACTTTGCGCAGTTCTGGTTGCCCCATCTCGAAGAAGATATATTAGAATTGGGAAAAGAATAAAGAAGGGGAACAAATATGATTGTGGGTATGGAACTGTTTTCATAAGAGGAGAGATTAAAGAGACTGGGGGGATATGATAGAGAGCTATACAATCATGAGTGGTGGGGAGAAAGTGAACCAGGAAGTGTTATTTACCCCTTCATACAACCAGGGATTACCCATGAAGTTAATGAGCAGCAGGTTTACTACAAACAAAAAGAAGTATTTCCTTACACAATTCAGAGTCTCTGGGGCTCAGTCTGTGGGACTTCTTGCCAGGGGATGTTGTGAAAGCTGAAATTATAACTGGATCTAAAAAAGAATTAGGTAAGTTCATGGAGGACAGGTCCATCAGTGGCTATTAGCCAAGATAGTCAGGGACGCAACCCCATTCTCTCGGTGTCTCTAAACCTCTGACTGCCAGAAGCCGAGAGATGACACTGAATGGATGAATCTATCATTGCCCTTTTTTCTCATTCCCTCAGAAGTACCTGCATGGGCCATGATCAGAAGACAGGACACTGAGCTAGAGGGACCATTGGTCTGACTGAATATGACCGTTCTCACGTTCTTAAATTGTTCCACTGCTCTATGGGCTGCTGCAGACAGGCCTTTTCCAGGATATCCCTCTGCTATAGAGCTGCCATAGCCACTTTGGTGGACTTCCCGGGGCTGCTGAGTGTGGGAGGCTGATGGGGGGCTAGAGATGCCACCTAGGGGTGTGGTCCTGTAGCACGAAGGACAGAGGCTCATGGGTGGAGCCAGAGTTGGGTTGGAAAATAGAGAGAAACTTCCCAAATGAGAAATTTTGACCCAAACTAAAATGTTCCCCCTTTCACCCATTTCTGGGGTGAATTTTCATAGAAAATGGATCATTATTCTCTGTACCCTCAGCTGCCATGATGCTGCCCAGCTGCAGCTGCCTGGATCCCCAAAATGAATTGGAGGCTTTCCCCCTGCCTCTCCCTCGCAACATGAAAAAGGTGGCACTGACGGAGTCTATGGCTGTATTCTGGGTATGGAAAGGTTGACACTCCCTGACCAGTCAATGGCTGAGGATTTGTGCCCTTCAGCTGCACTAACCCCTGTCCCCATCTCTGTGGGCTGTTGTGACAGGCCCTGGTAGCACATCTCTGATGAACCTGTGCGAGCAGGGAGCTGGAGAGGGTCCTAGAGCAGTTGGGGAGGCCCAGAGATTGGGGTGGCGGGGCCCTAGCTACCAGTGATCACTGAGATCTGTGCATAACTTTGGGGATCCCTGGATCCTGAGTCCCCCATTTCAATTCCCCAGGGAATCGGGAAGGGACCTCCCCTCCCGGAACAATCCAAGGGACATTTCTATGTAGGGAGCTATTCGGAAACTCGCTTCCCTGGCCTGCACCTGGGGTTTGTAATGCAGGACAGGGGGCTGCCAGGGAGAAATCTGGTCCTATATTATTATTATATTCTCTTTTATTTTATTCCAGCAAGATCACAGCTGTGACAGGATCATTGTTACCACTCAGTGACCCTCGAGGGAGCCATGTGACTAATCAGAACAATAGAAACAATGATGAGAAACCCAGATTCCAAAAATAGAACCTGCAGCAGCGATTGAGCTACAGCCCACTTGGGCAGCATCACCGCACGTCCCCTGTGATTTGGCCTCCTGCCGTTTGCCATTGGCCGTGATGGGGTTAAGCTGGTGCTCACGAAGCCAAGCAGCTGAGGTTCCCTGATGGCCAAGTGGCCCCCAAGGGAACATGTAAACATGCTTCATAAAGACAGTTGCCTCCCTGTCTGAACAGACACTGCCTGCTTACTGCACAACCTCTCCAATGGTCCCTTGTCCTTTACGGTGAAGATCTCTGGTGTCAGCGGCTCCCCGTCTAGCAGGAATTGGGTACGTTGGCAGGTTTCACTATCTTTACAATGAGAAGTAAATGGGAAAAGGCTGTGAGCTGTTTCCATTTGCAGATGTTCTGTGCGGTGGCAGAGGACTCAGCTGGGCTGTCGGGGTGACTCAGTGATAGGTTTGGAGGGCAGGCAGCACTAGGAAGCTTGGGAGCTTCTCCCCTACATCTGCCCATGCTCCAGGGTGGGTTGTTCAAACTACACAGAAATCTGACATTCAAAGCGAGCTGGGAGTGTTAAAACCCCAGTGCCCTGAGACAGGATTTCTCAAGGGCTCCTGTTTCTAGAGGTGCCGTGTGCTCTGGGCCCAATCCTGCCAGGCACTAAACTAGAGGAGACCCCCACAGAATATCAGTGACTTGTTCCCAAATTGCCTCAGGTTGATTTCTTCCAAGGAATTTAATCAACACTTGTATTTTCATTTGAAAAGGTTTTATTCTCTGGGTTGATTGTGAATGCAGGAATTAAGAGCTGCGTTGCTCTGTGGTAACAGCTGCAATAAGGCATATTTCTGATTCCTGACTGGCTGAGGGCTCTAGAACCTCTGCCCTCCACAGTTACAGGGCAACCAGCATCTCTGACCCCTCTCTGGTTTCTGAGTGTCAAGTGATCACCTTGTAGCCTTCCCTCTCATGGGGTGGAATCCCGCAATCTTCCCATCCTCAGACTGGGCCCTGGGCTACAACACACTGCTTGACGAATGAGTAGGTCCGAGTGGGTTAAACTCATCCGGTTCTTCCCTTTGGGAGCCTGTGACTAGTGGTGAGTCGAGTGACCAGCCAGCCTCCTTGGCCCAAAATACTGTTTAATCTGAAGAGTAGGAAAAAAGCGTAACATAGGAGAATAAGCGGGGTTTAAATTGGTCTGTCAAGCAAATTATTCCGATTAATTGCATGATTTAAAAAATTAATTGAAATTAATCACACTGTTAAACAATTCTATAATACCGTTTATTTAAATATATTTGGATATTTTCTACTTTTTCAAACATAGAGATATCAATAGCAACACAGAATACAAAGTGTACAGTCCTCACTTGATATTTATTTTTGCTTGTGGATTTGTGCTCTGTAAAAAAGAAACAAAAGAAATAGTAGTTTTAAGTTCACTTATTTTTACAATTCACCTAATACAGAATGATGTAGAAAAAATAACTGCACTCAAAGGTAAAGCAGTGTAAAACTTCAGTTTTTAAAGTCCACTCAGCTCTACTTGTTCTTCAGCCAATAGCTCAAACAAGTTTGTTTACATTTGTAGGAGATAATGCTGCCTGCTTTGTGTTTACAGTGTCTCCTGAAAGTGAGAGCAGGTGTTCACATGGCACTTTTGTAGCCGGCGTCGCAAGATATTTTCGTGCCATATGCTCTAAAGATTTTTTCGTCACCTTTTAGCTGTTTGCCGTTACATGATGTAATTGTCTGTTTCTCATCAGATACTACCCATATTGTACCATCGTCTATCTTCTCCTCCTCAATATGACAAAGGGAATCTCCTTGAATAGATCCTCCACTAACAGACATCTCGGTCCGAACCATGTGCTCCTGCACACGTATCGTCATACCCTTAGCCGTCAGTTCAAAAACTGCTTCACAACCTTTATAATATTAAATGCCAGCAATCAGGTTCCATTTTTGGTTAAGGCGGAGCCCATCCTTCCTGTATAGGCTCACCCTTTGCCAAAAGTTTCCCCAGTTCTTAATAAATCTAAATCCCTCCTCCCTACACCATTGTCTCATCCTCGCATTGAGACTCTGCAGTTCTGCGTGTCCACTTGGTCCTGAGGGAGGATTTCACTATGCACTTCTCATAGCATGGGACAATGGGCTACACTCAGAAGTGGAGGGCCAGAAAAGGTGTCTGCGGGAATGTCACAACTGTAAAATCACACAGGGCTGTGGAGCTCCCAGCCACAAGTTATCAATGGGGCCAAGAGTTTCGTAGGATTGAAAAAGGAACAGTATGTTTATATAGGCAACCAGAAAATCCAATTACATTAGTGAGGGTTGTTTTTAAAAGTTTTGGAAAGACTATAAACTTTCCTGATTAACACAACATATGTGTAATTAGTGGGTGTCAGGGGAAAACATTTCCTGCAATCAGGTTATCTCATAGCTTTCTAGTGCATGGCTTCCTCTGATGTATCTGGAACTGGCCAGTGGATACTGGGATGGATGGACTGAAGGTCTAATCCAGTCTGGGTTTGCCTATCTTCTTATAAGCAGTGTAAATCCAAGTTTGAGTTTTTTGCTGATCTTCCCTGAGCTCCTGGGAGTCTCTAGAGTTGCACTGAGAGAAGAAGGATATCTTTTTAAATATAATTTAGTTTCCAATTATTTTTCCTTTCAGGACAAAAGATTCAAAACTACTGAGACCTCCCAGTGCATTATGTCAGCTGTCAATGACACCACATTCAGCTCCGAAGTATTCCTTCTCACTGGGATACCTGGGCAGGAAGACGTCTATCTCTGGATCTCTATCCCCTTCTGTTTATTGTATGTTATTTCTATAGTAGGAAATTCAGTCATTCTATTCATTATAAAAACAGATCCAAGCCTCCATGAGCCCATGTACATTTTCCTTTCCATGTTGACCGTCACAGACCTTGGCATATCGATAGGCACCATGCCAACAACACTGGCTGTATTCTTGTTTAACTCTAGGGAGATCAGCCTCGATGCCTGTTTTGCCCAGCTGTTCTTCATTCACTCACTTTCATTCATTGAATCTTCGGTGCTCTTATTGATGGCTTTTGACCGCTTCGTTGCCATCTCTAACCCACTGAGATATGCTTCCATCTTAACCCTGCCGAGAATAGCCAGGATGGGACTCGTATTTGTGCTGAGAGGGATGGCCGTAATATTCCCACTGCCCTTTCTCCTGCGACGGTTACGATATTGTCAAGCAAATGTTCTCTCCCATTCCTACTGCCTGCACCAGGAGGTCATGAATTTGGCTTGTTCGGATATCACAGTCAACAGCACCTATGGCTTGGTTATCACAATCTCCACGGTGGTGTTGGACTTGCTGCTCATCCTACTATCTTATGTGATGATTCTGAAAACAGTGCTGAGTATTACCTCTCATGCAGAGTGCATCAAGGCACTGCAAACCTGCGTCTCCCACCTGTGTGCTGTCCTCCTCGTCTACACATCAGGAATTGGCTTCTCTATAGTACAGAGATTCCCGAATAGCTCTTCTCCCTTGCTTCCGATTCTCATGGGCTACATCTACCTGCTGGTCCCGCCCATGATGAACCCAATTGTGTACAGCTTGAAAAGCAAACACCTTAGTGTGAGGATAATCAGGGCTTTCAAAAAGTGAAGGGTCAGTTCATCATTTGGCTCCATCACTGGTGAAACAAGAGATGAAAAATAAGCGCCATGGCCCCCTATTCCATCCTTACATCCAAGAAGACATGATCTACTCATCTCTACTCTGTAGATAGAAGTTCAGACGGGGTCTAAGGCCTGGAGCAATGGGACAGGGCCTGGGGAGGGAGGACAGTGCACTGTGGGAAAAGAGAACAAAGCTGCAGCATAATTTACAAAGTGACTGCGTTCGTGGAGAGCCAGGGGACTGGTTGCCTATTGACCCATAAACATCTGCTCTGACCTCAGAATTCCTGTCGACACATTCAATAAAGAGAAGGGATGCGGGTGTTGGTTCCCATTACACGTGGTCTGTCAATGTCCAATTGTCTTTGGTTAAATATCCACGGGCCATGAAAAAAGCTGCAGAGCTATTCTATAGTCACAGTCCTGGAGCTTCGCGAGTCCTCTGGATTCTGCGTGATCCATGAGTGCTGCACCAGATGTGGACAGGGGCTATTGACAGGGAATGGTCACCCATCCTTCCCCTACGTCCTCAGCCTTGTGATTGAGTCGTGTCAGACACACGATTAATGGAGGAGCCCCAGGAGAAGTGATTCAGGCCGCTTCTTCCCACCCCCCACCGTTGATATCTCTGCATATCACACACGTGCTGAGCCCCCTCCTCACTGCAGCAGAGCGGAGCTGTGTGTGTGAGTGAGGGTCTGACACACAGGAGTCCTGGAAAGAGACCCAGGCCCAGATTAGACCCCACCCGTTGCTGCTCCTCACTGGTGCAAGCTCCGCACCCTCTCCAGACCAGAAGCCAGAGCTGGGCCATGGTGAGAGCTTCCCAAGGAACCAGAGCCACCCTGAGCAGCCCCAAACCCTCCACCTGCCCTGCATGGTTCACTGAAAGACCCAAGAGAAGCCCCCAGCCTGTGTCCCTGCCCCTTCCCAGAACTTAAAGTCCAGGAAAGGTGGAGAGTCCAGGGCTCCCCACAGGGACTTGAGATCCTTGAGTAGCTCTTACCACAGCCTAGATCCAATGTGACTGGGGGCTGGATCCTCAAGGGAAGGGGAGGAACAAGGGGTAGAGCCTTTAGGGAAGAAGTGGGGAAGGAGGCGGAGCTTCAGGGGAAGAGATGGGGTAGTGGGTATGGCAAGCATGAACCAATGCAGACCCAAGGAAGCAGGATGTTGGTGGGTCTTCTGAGTAAAGGAGAAGGATGGGGCTGTAGGGTAGGAGACCCTGCCTTTTGGAGCAGACTGAATTAATGTGACCCCACAAAGGGGGCTCTTAAGTATCCCAGGCTGAGAGTAAGTCATTGCAAGGACCTTAGAGTGAAGGGTAGGATTCCTGCAGGGCCACCTCAGTCCCCAAGGGGTCACTCTGGGGTGTCACCTCTCTGCAGGGTCTTGGTCGGAGTCTGCTGTGTTCTTGGAAGCTGTTACCAGGAGGCAGAGGTCAGCCCAACCCCCAGGCTGCTCTGCTGATGCAACGGGGAGAACAGGCCGGTGAATCAGTCACTGTAACAGGCTCCTTGCCATCCCCACGCTCTGCAGCACAGGGGGAGCTTTGCTGATGCAGCAGAGAATCGAATCCAGCCAGGCCTGTCACTGCTCAGATGGCTGGAAGGATGGACCTGTGGTCTGGGCACTGCTCTGTGACTCAGGAGAGCTCAGTTTGATACCCTTTCCATGTGTGACCGTGGGCAAGCCATTGGCTGTCTCTGAGCCTCTGCACAGGTGGATAATAGCCCTGCCCTAGATCACATCAGTGGCGGGAGGATAAATACATTCCACGTGCTCAGAGACTCTGAGACTCGAAGATCAGGGCTGTGTCAGGGTCCCACAGAGCAACACCTCTGACGTTTGTCTATAAAAGGTTTCTTACCACAGCCTCCTGTGAGGGCTGGTTTCTGGGAAGCTCAGTGAGTCCAGCTCCTTGATGTATGTAGCAGATGTGAGGATGCTCGGGGTGAACGTGAGGGGTAGGTAGTGGATCTCTGAGGAGAGCGTAGGATTGTCATGGGGACACCGGGGGTTTCAGCACAGTCACCAGACCGGTGTTTGCAGCCATAGAGGATGAACGGGTGTAGCTGCCAAACAACTGAGCAATGGCCATGATGGACTCCTCTTAGATGGTGTGGCTGGGAGAAAGACGTCTGAGGGTGGAGATCAGCGTCACACCTTGTCCCTGAACACGGCTGACGACTACGGTGACTGGGCCCAGGTTCACACAGGGAGTCTTTGAGAAAAGGCTGCTTCACAAGAAAGGGGCTGCAGGCTGCTTTGCCGTCCCTCCTTGTCAGTCTCTTCTCTGTCGCATACCTGTAAAGGTGAGCTCAAAAAGCAGGGAATAAGCTACGCCTAGTGTTCCGGTCCTACAATCGGTCAGAACAGTGCGGCACCCAACAGTTGGTTGGCTATGACCTGCATGCAGGACAGAGCGATTAATTAGTCTTTGAGCCCCAGGCCCTCATCCAGAGGGGGGCAGTAACCAATGAGTGGGCTCCATCCTGCAATCAGGGCAGAGCGGCTAAGTTGTCCATGTGCCTCAGGCCCAGTAAGGGCAGGGCAGGAGAGCAATAGGTAGGCTCTGACCTGTAATGAAGGCAGAGAGGCTAAGCAGTGTAGTGGCCCAGGTGAGGGTGAGCACCAATAAAGTCTAAGGGGCTAGTGAAGGCGGGAATGGGTCCCGTTCAGGGCAGGCTGAAGGCACCAGCAAACCAAGCACATGCTTGGGGCAGCACATTTTCAGGGGCAGCATTCCGGCCATCCTTTTTTGTTGTTGTTGTTGTTGCTTGGTGTGGCAAAAGGACTGGGTAAGAACTGGGACACACGGGCTGGGGGCCGCTCTGCAGGAAACACGGAGCTGCCCGCAGGGCAGCCGCCGCCCCCCAGCACCACAGATGGGGCTGGATGAAGCACCTGAGCTGCTCAGGGGCTGCAGCAGGATGGCCAGGAGCAGCAGCAGCAGCGGGGCCATAGAAGGGACCGGTGCCCGCGGTGTTGCCGTGCGGGGCCTGTGTCCCGCTCTCCGGGGCTCCGCTCCCTCCGGGGCTGCCCTGCCCTGGCTCCTCAGCCCCCTGCCTGGTCGGTCCCCACACAGCTCTGCCCTCGTGGGTCCCAGCCAGTCCTGGAGGCAGGAGCCCCAGCTGGAGGGACCCTGGGCTGAGGTGTGGGCCGGGAGCCCCACTGCTTACCCCGACCCTGCCAGCACCGGACAGGCTGGAGGGGAGGGGGGAGCAAGCAGAGTCAGCACTGGTGGGGGGGAGCCCAGGGCTGGGGCAGCAGGGGGTGTGGATGAGGGAGGGCACTGGTGGGGGGGACGGGTGAGAGCCCAGGGCTGGGGTGGCAGGGAGTGCGGGGGTGGGGAGAGCCCAGGGGTGGGGTGGGGGGCAGCCAAATTTTTTTTTGCTTGGGACGGCAAAAAACCTAGAGCCGTCCCTGGTCCCATGGAGGGAGAGTACTGCCACCCTCAGGGTGAGGTGTCGGGGGGTGGAGGGTGGGCCTGTCCAACTCCACTGTGTCCCCGTCAAAGGCCCTGGGTCAGCAAAAATCCACCTTCAACACACTGACCTTGTATCAGGCCACTTCCCAACCAGATGGTTGCCTGGTTTCCCTGCGCTAATTCCTACTCTCCTACTCAGGTGTACCTGCACCCATCATCTTGGGGAATGCTGGCCAATCCATAGGCAGCAACCCCAAGAGCTGCTCAACTTCTCAGTCGGCCGGCAGCCCAGGGAACTGTGGCCAGTCCTCAGAAGGAAGCCTCGGCAGCTCCTCTCCAGGCTCCAGCAGCAGCGGGATACGTCTGTCACGTGTGGTGGCTCCAGACCAACTGAGCTAGGGCGGCCACCTTGTGTACTTCCCCTTCTTCTCCCGCCCTGGAACTTGCAGTGTGGTGGACAAGCCCCTGCTGGTTTGGGCCACCAGCAGGCGTGTTGTGGTCCCTCCTTGTCAATGTCTGAGGGAGGCCACGCATCCTTGCTACAGGGGCAAACAGATGGAAAGATGCTTTGAGAGACAGAGGGAAAGAGGGTGCGTCCCAAGAGCTCCCTGGTTTCCCAAAATAATTTAAGTTGGGTCAGTTCTGGTTCTCTATCTCCAGAGCAAAACCTGTCTAACTTAGCTTGTAGTGATATGTGAGATAGAGGAGTGCAGACTTGTGACAGCGGCCTGCTATTTTAAAACCATTTTCTTTAATGCTTTGTGCTGTTTGCTAATAAAACTACTTGTTTTAAGGAGGCTTGTGGTGACTGTATGAGTCTGGTCATAAGCACCCGAAGGGAAGAGACTGAGGTGCCCAGTCAGACCTGCTTGGTGATCAGCGTTTAGCATAGATGGGGTGTTGTTACCAGCTGGAACAGTGGTGCAATTGTGAGGTTCACCAAAGACAGGAAAGGACCTGTTCTAGAGGGTAAGAAGACGATATATCCTCGATTTATTGTGAGAATCCCGATTCTTCTTGGCCAGCGTCTATCCCTGATGAGTGTCTGTCAGCTTCCAGAGGAGCAACTTTTTCAAGTTGCATGCAAGATAACGATCCACTCAAGACAATGGTTCATAGATTCATAGAATTTAAGGCCAGAAGGAGCCATTAGATCATCTAGTCCAGAGGTTCTCAGACTGGAGGGTGGGCCCCCTTGGGCGAGCTGTGGAATGCATTTGGAGAGGTATGTGTGCGTGAGAAGTTTTAGGGGGAAAAAACCTCTATATAAATCCATGGTACTCCCGTACCTTGATAATTTTGTGCAGTTCTGGTTGCCCCATTTCAAACAAGATATATTAGAATTGGGGAAAGAACAAAGGGGAATAAAAATGATTAGGGGCATGGAACTGTTTTCAGGAGGAGTGCATAACTTTGGGGATCCTGAGTCCCCGTTTTCATTCCTCAGGGAGAAGGGAAGGGACTTCCCCTCCTGGAAGAATCTGAGGAAAATTTCCATGTAGGGAGCTTTGTGGACTCTCCCTTCCCTGGCCTGAACCCTGGATTTTTAATGCAGGAAAGGGGGTTGCCGGGGAGAAATCTGGACTTATGTTATTATTATTGATTCTATTTAATTTTAATTCAGCAAGATCACAGCTGTGAAATCATCGTTACCATTCGGGCACCCTTGAGGTGGCCATGTGACTAATCGGAACCATACGAACAGTGATGACAAGCCCAGATTCCAGGAATAGAGACTGCAGCAGGTCTGGTGCTGCAATAAGGTTGGCTAGCATCATCACACATCCCCTGTGATTTGGCCTCCTGCTATTTGCCATTGCCTGTGATGGTGGTTAAAGTCGGTGCACACTGAGCCAAGCAGCTGAAGTTCCCTGATGGCCAAGTGGCCCCCGAGGAAAGGTGTAAACATGCTTTATAAAGACAGCTGCCTCCCTGTCTGAACAGACACTGTCTGCTACCTGTGAAACCTCTCCAATGACTCCTTGTCCTTTAGGGTGAAGACCTCTGGTGTCAGCTACTCCTCGTCTAGCAGGAATTGGGTACGTCGGCAGGTTTCACTATCTTTAAAATGCTCAGTGACGGGGAAAGGCTGCGAGCTGTTTCCATTTGCAGATGTTCTGTGCAGCGGCAGAGGACTCAGCTGGGATGTCGGGGTGACTCAGTGATGGAGCTAGAGGGCAGGCAGCACGAGGTCTCTTGGGAACCCCTCCCTGACATCTGCCCAAGGTCCACGGTGGGCTCCTCAATCTACACCAAAATCTGACATTGAAATTGAGCTTGGAGTGTTAAAACCCCGTTGCCCTGAGTCAGGATTTCTCAAGGGGTCCCGTTTCTAGAGGTGCTGTGTGTTCTGGGGCCGATCCTGCCAGGGGCTGAGCTAGAGGAAAACCCACAGAATATCAGGGACCCCTTCCCAAATTGCCCCAGGTTTATTTGTTCCTAGGAGTTTAATCAGCACTTGTATTTTCATTTGAAAAGGTTTTATTGTCTGGGTTGATTGTGAACACGGGAATTCGGAGCTCTATGGTAACAGGTCCAATAAGGCATATTTCTGTTTCCTGACTGGCTGAGGGCTCTAGAATCTCTGCCCTGTAGATACCCCTCAGAGTAACAGGGCAACCAGCATCTCTGCCCCCTCTCTGGTCTCTGAGTGCCAGATGTCAAGCGTTGTAGCCTTCCCTCTCATGGGGTGCAATCCCGCGATCTTCCCACCCTCAGACTGGGCCCTGGGCTACAGCACACTGCTTCAGAACTGTGCTTGCCGAGCAGGTCCAAGTGGGTTCAGCTCGTGTGGTTCTTCCCTTTGGAAGCCTGTGACTAATGGGGAGATGAGTGACCAGCCAGCCTTCTTGACCCAAAATACTGTTTAATCTGAAGAGTAGGAATAAGGCGTAATATAGGTGAATAAGCAGGGTTTAAATAGGGCTGACAAGCATTAAAAAAACGATCTCAATCAATTGCATGATTAAAAAAATTAATTGCAACTAATCACGCTATTAAACAATTATATAATACCATTCATTTATATATAGTTGGATATTTTCTACTTTTTCAAAGATGGTGATTTTCAATAACAACACAGAATACAAAGTATACAGTGTTCACTTTATATTTATTTTTGCTTGTGGATATGTGCACTGTAAAAAAGAAACAAAAGAAATAGTAGTTTTCAATTTACTTAATTTTAAAGTTCTTCTAATATAGAATTATGTAGAAAAAATAACTGCACTCAAAAATAAAACAGTGTAAAACTTTAGAGTTTTACATGTCCACTCAGCCATCCTTGTTGTTTAGCCAATCACTCAAAACGTTTTGTTACATTTGCAGGAGATAAAACTGCCTGCTTCATGTTTACAATGTCTCCTGAAAGTGAGAACAGGCGTTCACATGGCACTTTTGTAGCCGGGCGTCACAATATATTTTTGTGCCATATGCGCAAAAGATTCGTATGTCCATTGATGCTTTAACCACCATTCCAGAGGACATGCATCCATGCTGATCATGGGTTCTGCTCGATAACGATCCAGAGCAGTGTGGATTCACGCACGTTTATTTGCATCATCTGAATGAGATGCCACCAGCAGAATGTTGATTTTCTTTGTGGGTGGTTCAGGTTCTGTAGTTTCCGCATCAGAGTGTTGCTATTTTAAGACTTCTGAAAGCATGCTCCACACCTCGTTCCTCTCAGAGTTGGGACAGCACTTCAGATTCTGAGACCTTGGGTCGAGCGCTGTAGCTATCTTTAGAAATCTCGCATTGGTACCTTCTTTTTGTTTTGTCAAATCTGCAGTGAAAGTGTTCTTAAAACGAACATGTGCTGGATCATCATCTCAGATTGCCATTACAGAAAATATATGGCAGAATGCAGGTTAAACAGAGTAGGAGAAATACAATTATTCCCTAAGGAGTTCAGTCACAAATGTAATTAACACATTATTTTTTTAACAAGCCTCATCAGCATGGAAGCTTGTCCTTTGGAGTGGTGCCGAAGCATACAAATAAATAGCATACCTGGCAAGTAAATACGTTGCAATACCGGCTACAGCCGTGCCATGCAAACAATTCTTCTCACTTTCAGATGACATTGTACATAAGAAGCTGGAGAATTATTTCCTATAAATGTAAATAAACTTCTTTCTCTTAGTGATTGGCTGAACAGGAAGTTGGACTGAGTGGACTTGAGGGCTCTAAATATTTTTCCATTGTTTCGTGTTTGAGTGCAGTTCTGTAAAAAATAATAATCTCCATTTGTAAGTTCTATGTCCACGATAAAGAGATTGCTCTACAGTACTTGAAGGAGGTGAACTGAAAAGTATTATTTATTTTATTTGTCTTTTTTACTGTGCAAATATTTGTAATAAAAATAATAATGTAAAGTGAGCACTGTACACTTTGTATTCTCTGTTTTTATTTAAATCAATATATTTGAAAATGTAGAGAACGATCCTAAATATTTAATACATTTCAGTTGGTAATCTATTCTTTTTTAACACTGTGATTAAAACTGTGTTTATCGTGATTAATTGGTTTTGACCTAATCGCATGAGTTAACTGCGATGAATCAGCAGCCCTTGTTTTAAAACAGCTGTCTGTACATGTCTCAGACCCCAAACCCTCCCTCTTTGCTCAGTGTCTGTCCCAGTCCCGTTCCCGGGTGGTATGGATGTCACGAATACAAGACATAGCCCAGGGCTACAGTAGCGGGGGGGGGGAGGGGGGGTCGATCTACGATACGCAGCTTCAGCTACGTGAATAGCGTAGCTGAAGTCGGCGTATCGTAATAGACTTACCTGGCCATGAGGACGGCGGCGAGTCGATCGCTGCTGCTCCCCCGTCGACTCCGCTTCCACCATTCGATGAGGTGGATTTCCGGAGCCAACGCGGGCGCTTTCGGGGATCGATTAATCGCGTCTAAACGAGACGCAAAAAAATCGATCCCCGAAAGATCAATTGCTACCCGCCGATCCGGCGGGTAGTGAAGACAAGCCCATAGACAGTCAGAGAGCAATAGACTATTTTAATGTGGGAAATGAAGTTCCACATGCATCTGACTTTGAAATGTGCTTAATGCAATCCCTATTTGTGTTTACTATGCACTAAACCAGACGTTTTCAACCTGTGGTCTGTGGGTCACTGGAGCTCTCCAGACTATGTCTAACATTTCCAAAGGTATTCACACCTCCATTTGAATTTTATTTGGGCTCTGCACATAAAAGAAGGTTCAAAACCAGTGTATTAGAGAGTGAGGGAATGAATATTTCCTATACTGATCCCAATACCTTTTACCACTCTGGATACAGGCTACAGACTGACAGAACAGAGCCCGAGGAGGACCAGTCACCTATTAACCCAAGGACAGAGGCACTACTAGGCTTTTGTTTTCTGACAAGCGATTGAATGAGGGCTGAGACACTGCGATCTTTTCAGGTTCTGAAGAAATCCAGATGACAGACACTACATTTTAAGACCCTCTCTAACATGAGAAATCATCTCTGAGAGAAAATCGGAGGGGACAGAATGGGTTGACATGTGTGTGCTAAAGTACAGATGTGTAAATGTGATGACTTTTGCTTTAGAAAATATTTGAGAAGTATTGTCAATACTTGTCACCCATTCCCAACTTCTGGCAGACAGAGGCTAGGGACACCATCCCTGTCCATCTTGACTAATAGCCATTGAATGACCTATCCTACATGAATGATCTAGTTCTTTTTGGATCTCTCTTATAGTCTTGGCCTGCAAAACATCCTGTGGCAGAGAGTTCCACAGATTGACTGGGCGTTGCGTGAAGAAATAGTTCCTTTTTTTTTGTTTTAAAACTGCTGCCCATTAATTTCATTTGGTGACCCTTAGTTATTTTGTTATGAGAAGAAGTAAATAACACTTCCTTATACACTTTCTCCACACCAGTCATGATTTTATACCCTCTATCCTGTCCCCCCTTTGCCGTTCCCTTTCCAAGCTAAAAAGTCCCAATATTATTAATCTCTCTCCATGTGGCAGCTGTTCCATACTTCTAATCATGTTTGTTGCCCTTTTCAGAACCTTTTACAATTCTAACATATATCTTTTTTGAGATGAGGCGACCACATCTTCAGGCAGTATTCAAGATGTGGGTGTACCATGGATTTATATAGAGGCAATCTGATATTTGCTGGTTTATTATCTATCCCTTTCTTAATGATTCCCAACATTCTGTTAGCTTTTTGGACTATTGCTGCACATTCAGTAGGTGTTTCAGAGAACTATTCACAGTGACTCCAAGATAGCTCTCTTGCCTGGTAACAGCTAATTTAGAACCCATCATTTTAAATGGGTTCAGGGGGGGAGGGATAGCTCAGTGGTTTGAGCATTGGCCTGCTAAACCCAGGGTTGTGAGTTCAATTCTTGAGGGGGCCATTTGGGGATATGGGGCAAAAATTGGGGATTGGTCCTGCTTTGAGCAGGGAGTTGGACTAGATTACCTCTTAAGGTCCCTTCCAACTCTATGATTCTATGAAATGTACAGCTGGGATTATGTTTTCCTCATTTTTGTGTATTCCCCCTTTCTGAAGTGAAATGCTACAGTGTTGGGCAGCTGTAATTTCCCCCCCTGCCATAGGGATGTTAAATCCAATTACATTATGGTCACTATTACCAAACAGTCCAGCTATATTCACCTCTTGGACCAGATCCTGTGCTCCATTCAGGACTAAATCAAGAACTGCCTGTCCTCTTGTGGGCTCCAGGACTAGCTGCTCCAAAGAGCAGTCATTTAAGGCATCAAGAAACTTGATCACTGCATCCCATCCTGAGGTGACATGTACCCAGTCAATGTGGGGATAGTTGAAATCACCCATTATTATTGGGATTTTTTTTATTTTTATTGCCTCTCTAATCTCTCTGAGCATTTCACAGTCACTATCACCATCCTCGACAGACAGTCGGTATATTTCCCACTGCTATATTCTTATTATTTAAGAATGGAATTACTATCCATAGAGAATCTATCATACAGTTTGGTTCATTTAAGATTATTACTTCATTTGATTCATGCCTTTCCTTCATATATAGCACCACTCCCCCACCAGCACGACCTCATCTCTTCTTCCAATATTTTTTCTATCTTGGTATTACTGTGTCCCATTGATTATACTCATGCCACCTAGCCTCAGTGATGCCTATTATATCAATATCCTTATTTGATACAAGGAATTTGTGTCACTCATTATTTTGATTTTTTACCCTTGTACATAGGCACTTAAAATGGTCACCTTTAGCTGTCTGTCATTACATGATGTAATTGTCTGTTTCTCATCAGCTCCTACCCATATTTTATCATCGTCCATCTTCTCCTTCTAACTATGACATAAGGAATTTCCTTTAATAGATCCTACTCTAAGAGATGTCTTTGTCCAAACCATGTGCTCCTGCACACCTATCGTCATACCCTTAGCCTTCAGTTCAAAAAACTGCTCACAACATTTATCATTTTAAATGTCAGCAATCGGGCTCTATTTTTGGTTAAGGCGGAGCCCATCCTTCCTGTATAGGCTCCCCCTTTGCCAAATGTTTCCCCAGTTATTAATACATCTAAATCCCTCTTCCCTACACCATTGCCTCATCCTCGCATTGAGACTCTGCAGTTCTGCGTGTCCACTTGGTCCTGAGGGAGGATTTCACTATGCGCTTCTCATAGCGTGGGACAATGGGCTACACTCAGAAGTGGAGGGCCAGAAAAGGTGTCTGCGGGAATGTCACAACTGTAAAATCACACAGGGCTAAAGGAGACTGTGGAGCTCCCAGCCACAAGTTATCAATGGGGCCAGGAGTTTAGTAGGATTGAAAGAGGAACAGTATGATTATATGGGTAACCAGAAAATCCTATTACATTAGTGAGGATTGTTTTAAAAAGTTTTGGAAAGACTATAGACCTTCCTGATTAACACAACAACATATGTGTAATTAGTGGGTGTCACGGGAAAACATTCCCTGGGATTAGGTTATCTCATAGCTTTCTAGTGCATGGCTTCCTCTGATGTATCTGGAACTGGCCAGTGGATACTGGGCTGGATGGACTGCAGGTCTGATCCAGTCTGGGATTGCCTATCTTCTTATATGCGGTGTAAATCCAAGATTAAGTTTTTGCTGATCTTCCCTGAGCTCCTGGGAGTCTCTAGCAATGCACTGAGAGCAGAAAGATTTCTTGTAAAATATCATCTACTTTCCTGTTGTGTTTCCTTTCAGGAGGAAAGGCTCAAAACTATTTGGACCTCCCAGGACATTATGTCAGCTGTCAACGACACCAAATTCAGCTCTGCAGTGTTCCTTCTCACCGGGATACATGGACAGGAAGACGTCTATCTCTGGATCTCTATCCCCTTCTGTTTAATATATGTTATTTCTATAGTAGGAAATTCAGTCATTCTGTTCATTTTAAAAACAGATCCAAGCCTCCATGAGCCCATGTACATTTTCCTCTCCGTGTTGGCCATCACAGACCTTGGCTTATCGATAGCCACTATTCCAACAACACTGGGCGTATTCTTGTTTAAATCTAGGGAGATCAGCCTCGATGCTTGTTTTGTCCAGCTGTTCTTCATCCACTCACTTTCATACATTGAATCCTCCGTGCTGTTGTTGATGGCCTTTGACCGCTTTGTCGCAATCTCTAACCCACTGAGATATGCTTCCATCTTAACCCTGCCAAGAATAGACAAGATGGTATTTGTGTTTGTGCTGAGAGGGGTGGCTGTCGTATTCCCACTACCTTTTCTCCTGAAACGGTTCCGATACTGTCAAGGCAATGTCCTTTCCCGTTCCTACTGCTTGTACCCAGAGGTCATGAAGTTGGCTTGTTCGGATATTAGAGTCAACAGCATCTATGGCTTGTTTGTCACAATCTCCACAGTGGTCTTGGACTCATTGCTCATCCTCCTATCTTATGTGATGATTCTAAAAACAGTGCTGAGCATTGCCTCCCATGCGGAGTGTATCAGGGCCATGAGCACCTGTGTCTCCCACCTCTGTGCTGTCCTCCTCTTCTACACACCAGGGATTAGCTTATCTGTACTACAGAGATTCGGAAATAGCTCTTCTCCCTTGCTTCTGATTCTCATGGGCTACGTCTACCTGCTGGTACCGCCCATGATGAACCCAGTTGTGTACAGCTTGAGAAGCAAACACCTTCGTGCGAGGATAATCAGGGCATTCAAAAAGTAAAGGGTCAGTTCATCAACTGGTTCCAGCACTGGTGACCCAAGAGATGAAAAACATGGGCCATGGCCACCTATTCCATCCTTACATCCGAGAAGACATGAGCTACTGATCTATATTCTGTAGAGAGAAGTTCAGACAGGGTCTAAGGCCTGGAGCAATGGGACAGGGCCTGTGGAGGGAGGACAGTGCACTGGGGGAAAGAGACCAAGGCAGCAGAAGAATTTACAAAGCAACTGTTTGTGGAGAGTCAGGGGACTGGTTGCATGTTGTCTCATAAACGTCTGATTTGGTGGCTGCTCTGACCTTAGAATTCCTGTCGACACATTCAATAAAGAGAAGGGATGTGGGTGTTGTTTCCCATTACACCTGGTCTGTCACTGTCCCGTTGTCTTTGGTTAATTATCCACGGGCCATGAAAAAAGCTGCAGAGCTATTCTTTAGTCGCAGTCCTGGCGCGTGCCAAGCTTCTGGGTGCTGCGTGATCTATGAGCGCTGCACCAGCTGTGGACAGGGGCTATTGATAGGGATTGGCCACCCATCCTTCCCCTACATCCTCAGCTAGGTGCTTGTGATTGAGTCGTGTCAGACAGACGATTAATGGAGGAGCCCCAGGAGAAGCGATTCAGGCACCTCCCCCCACCCGGCCCGTGGTGGCTCTGCACACGACACACCTGCTGAGCCCCCTCCTCACTGAGGCAGAGCAGAGTTGTGTGTGTGCGAGTGAGGGTCTGACACACAGGAGTCCTGGAAAGAGACTCAGGCCCAGATTCCCTTCTCCCGCCATCCGTTTGTGCTGCAATGGAAATGGTTGAAAATGCTCCTCAGCTCCCCCACAGAGGCACGTCTAGCTCCAATCCCAGCCCAGCACATTCAGTGTTGGGAGACCATCTTTTCAAATGGCAAAAGTGGGACACATGCAGGAGCACTGTCCCCACTCCCTCTCACCATCCCCCTTCAGCCCACACCCCCTACTCTTCCTCTTCCCACAAGGCCCTCTGCTTCATCTCTTCCCCCCAAACCCCACCCCCTGCTCCTCCTCACTGGTGCAGGCTCCACACCCTCTCCAGACCAGAAGCCAGAGCTGGGCCATGTGGAGAGTTTCCCAAGGATCCAGAGCCACTCTGAGGATCCCCAAACCCTCCACCTGCCCTGAGCAGTTCACTGGGGGACCCCAGCCTGTGTCACTGCCCCCAAGAACTTAAAATCCAGGAAAGGTGGAGAGTCCGGGGCTCCCCAGAAAGGCCTGGGCTCCCTGAGCATCTCTTACCACAGCCTAGATTCGATGTGACTGCGGGCTGGAGCCTCAGGGGAAGGGGAAGTAGAAGGGGCAGGACCTTTAGATAAGAAGTGGGGTAGAGGGTGGGGCCTCGGGGGAAGAGATGGGATAGTGGGTGTGGCAAGTCTGAACCAATGCTGATCCTAGCAAGCAGAGTGTAGGTTGGGTCACTTGAGTAAAGGAGGAGGATGGAGTTGGAAGGTAGGAGACCCTGCATTTTGGAGGAGACTGAATGAATGTGACTCCACAAAGGGGGTTCATAAGTATTCCAGGCAGAGAGTAAGTCATTGCAAGGACCTTAGAGGGAAGAGCAGGGTGCCTACCGGGCTACCTCAGGCCACAAGGGGGCACTCTGGGGTGAAACCCATATGCAGGGTCTTGGCTGTGGTCTTGGAAGCCGTTACCCCTGGGCAGAGGTCAGATCAGCCCCCCACGCTGCTCTAAACGCCGTTGATGCAGGGGGGAGAACAGGCTAGTGAATCATTGTAACTGTCTTCTTGCCATCCCTGCTCTCTGCAGCACAGTGGGGAGCTCTGCTGGTGCAGAAGAGAATCCAGCCAGGCCTGTCAGAGCTCAGATGGCTGGAAGGATGGACCTGTGGTCCGGGCACAGCTCTGTGACTCAGAAGAGCGCCATTTGATTCCTTTCCACGTGTGACCGTGGGCAAGCCATTGGTTGTCTCTGAGCCTGTGGACAGGTGGATAATAGCCCTGCCCTGCTTCACAGAGGAGGCAGGAGGATAAAAACATTCCAGGTGCTCAGATACTCTGAGACCCTCAGATCACGGCTGTCTTTTAGCCCCAGCCCCAGAGTGGGAAAAAAAACCTTCCTGTTCAGATTTTACCTGCAGAAATGAGTAACTAGCACAGTTCATTTCTCCAGACAGATCTGCTCTTCAGATGGCACCGTGCATTTTGCCAGATGTCTGTTAAGCTCGCACAGCATTGTACACAATTGTTGCCATCTCTACATGGATCCGTTTGCTACTGCACGGTGCGCACATTTCAGTATATGTCTTCGTGTGGCTGGGGGAGGGGACTGTAAACTCTTACAGACACAAAGAAGAGAGAAGCTTTTCCCACGGGGCACCTTGGAGTCCCAGGAGAGGACGTGCAGGATAGCTGGGGGGGGCCTGCTGGCCCGGGGCTCCTCCAGCCACGGGGAAATAGGCAGGGCTTAGGGCTCCAGTGAAGAGGAGGTTCTGGGCTTCTACAGGAGGCGGGATTGATGCTCCGGATGCGGGCGGGGGTGTGTGCCTTGACAGAAGCCGTGGGGCCAGAGGGGCTAGCATCGCTGAATGGGATATCCACCCACTGCCCATGTTGCAAACCATTGGGAAAGGGATACTGTAAGCGGGTCGGACTCACCCCTGCAGCACCTCCTGCTGGTTGTCTTGGGAAAATAGCTCATCCAGTTCCGGAGCGCCCTCTTCAGGCCGGTGATCCACCTGACCGCCGGCCCCGTGTCCCTCCCAGGACCCCGGTGCTCCTTTAACTGGGGTGTTGCCCCCTGGCAGTACCCCACAGATCTGGGTCTCCCCTCCCTGGGGAACCCCCAACCCACTATTCCCACCTTGCCTCAGTCATAGGCTACTGCCAGTCACCAGCTAGCCCCCGCACCCTGGGGCAGACTGCAGTATAAGCCACTCATCGCAGGCAAGGTTGGGTTTGGACCTGCTGCCTCTGTCTAACCTTGGGCTGTCCCCTGCAACCCCAATACCTGTTGGGCCTAACACTAGGCCACAGCCTGGGGCTTTCCTGGCCAGTGCTCCCCGTCTCCTCAGGCCTTCCCCAGCCCTGCTCCACCCCAGGTATCCTACTTAGCTTCTAGCAGCCAGACCCTTCTTCCTCTAGAGGCAGAGGGAGAATCTGACTAGGCTTCTGGCTCAACAGCCTTTATAGGGCCAGCTGGGCCCTGATTGGGGCGTGGCCCAGCTATGGCCCTTCCCCAGTCCGCCCAGTCAGGCTGCTTTCCCCAGCAGCAACGCTCCCATAGACTCAGCCCTCCCCCAGGGCTGATTACATGCCCCCGGCCGCAGCCTCTCCTGGGCTGTTTTACACCCCTGCGGGCAGGAGCGGGTAACCACTCCGCTACAGATACATAATAAGAAAGAAAATATAATAATGCTGCTATATAAATCCATGGTACCCTAGTACCTTGGTAACTTTGTGCAGTTCTGGTTGCCCCATCTCAAACGAGATATATTAGAATTGGGAAAAGAACAAAGAAGGGGAAGAAAAATGATTGGGGTATGGAACTGTTTTCATAAGAGGAGAGATTAAAGAGACTGGGGGGATATGATAGAGATCTATAAAATCATGAGTGGTGTGGAGAAACTGAATCAGGGAGTGTCATTTACCCCTTCACATAACACAACAACCAGGGATTACCCATGAAGTTAATGAGCGGCAGGTTTAAAACAAACATAAAGATGAATTTCCTCACACAATGTACAGTCAATCTGTGGAACTTGTTGCCAGGGGATGTTCTGAAGGCCAAAATTATAACTGGGTCTAAAAAAAGAATTAGGTAAGTTCATGGAGGACAGGTCCATCAGGGGCTATTAGCCAAGGTGGTCAGGGACGCAACCCCATCCTCTCGGTGTCTCTAAACCTCTGACTGCCAGAAGCTGGGAGAAGACGACATTGGATGGATGAATCTATCATTGCCCTTTTTTTCATTCCCTCAGAAGTACCTGCATGGGCCATGATCAGAAGACAGGACACTGAGCTAGATGGACCATTGGTCTGACTGAATATGACCATTCTTATGTTCTTAAATTGTTCCACTGCTCTATGGGCTGCTGCAGACAAGCCTTTTCCAGGGTATCCCTCTGCTATAGAGCTGCCATAGCCACCTTGGCAGATGTCCCGGGGCTGCTGAGTGTGGGAGACTGATGGGGGGCTAGCGCTGCCACCTAGGGGTGTGGTCCTGTAGCACGAGGGACAGAGGCTTGTGGGTGGAGCCAGAGCTGGGTTGGAAAATAGAGAGAAACTTCCCAAATGAAAAAATTTGACCCAAACTAAAATGTTCCTTTTTCACCCATTGTTGGGGTGAATTTTCATAGAAAACGAATTATTATTTTCTGTAACCTCAACTGCCAGGATTGTGCCCAGGTGTAGCTTCCTGGATCTCCAAAAGAAATTGGATGCTTTCCCCTGCCTCTTCCTCATAACATAATAAAAAGTTGTTCTGACGGAGTCTATGGCTGTACTCTGGGTAGGAAAAGGCTGAAACCTCCCAACCAGTCTATAGCTGAGGATTTGTGCCCTTTAGCTACACTAACCCCTGTCCCCATATCTGTGGGCTATTGTGACAGGCCCTGGTATCACATCTCTGATGAGCTAGGAGGGAACTGGAGAGGGTCCTAGAGCAGTTGGGGAGGCCCAAAGATTGTGGGTGGGTGGGCCTAGCTCCCAGTAGATCACTGACAACTGTCCATAACTTTAGGGATCTTGGGTCTCCGTTTTCATTCCTCAGGGAGAAGGGAAGGGACCTCCCCTCCTGGAACATTCCGAGGGAAATTTCCATGTAGGGAGTTGTGTGAGCTCTCCCTTCCCTGCCCAGCCCCTTGGGTTTGTAATGCAGGAAAGGAGGTTGCCGGGGAGAAATCTGGTCTTATATTAATTTATTATTATGATTCTACTTTATTTTATTTCAGAAAGATCAAAGTGTGACAGCATTATCGTTACCATTTAGTCCCCCAAAGGGAGCCGTGTGACAGGGCTTGTGCTACAGCTAGAGTGACCAGATAGCAACCGTGAAAAATCGGGACGGGAGGTCGGGGGTAATAGGAGCCTATATAAGAAAAAGCCCCAAATATCGGGACTGTCCCTATAAAATCGGGACATCTGGTCACCCTAGCTACAGCCCACTTGGGCAGCATCACCACACGTCTCCTGTGATTTGGCCTCCTGCCGTTTGCTATTGGCCGTGATTGGGTTAAATCTGGTGCACACTAAGTGAAGTAGCTGAAGTTCCCTGATGGCCAAGTGGCCCCCATGGGAATGTGCAGGCATGCTTCATAAACACAGTTGCCTTCCTAGCTGAACAGATACTGCCTGCTGCCCATGCAACCTCTCTGCTGACTCCTGGTCCTTTACGGTGAAGATCTCTGGTGTCAGCGGCTCCCCTTCTAGCAGGAATTGGGTACGTTGGCAGGTTTCAGTATCTTTAAAGTGCAAAGTGATGGGGAAAGGCTGCAAGTCATTTACATTTGCAAATGTTTTCTGCTGCAGCAGAGGACTCAGCTGGGCTCTCGGGGTAACTCAGCGATGGGGCTGCAGGGCAGGCAGTACTAGGTTGCTTGGGAACCCCTCCCCTACATCTGCCCATGCTTCACTGTGGGCTCCTCAATCTACACAGAAATCTGACATTGAAAGTGAGCTCGGAGTGTTAAAACCCCGATGCCCCAAGTCAGGATTTCCCAAGGGGTCCCATTTCTAGAGGTGCCGTGTGCTCTGGGCCGGATCCTGCCAAGGACTGAGCTAGAGGAAACCCCCTCAGAATATCAGGGACTCATTCCCAAATTGCCTCAGGTTTATTTCTTGCTAGGAATTTAATTAGCACTTGTATTTTCATTTGAAAAGGTTTTATTCTCTGGGTTAATTGTGAACGCAGGAATTCAGAGCTGCGTCGCTCTGTGGTAACAGGTCCAATAAGGCATATTTCTGTTTCTTGACTGGCTGAGGGCTCTAGAATCTCTACCCCATAGATACTCCTCACAGTTACAGGGCAACCAGCATCTCTGCCCCCTCTCTGATCTAAGAGTGCCAAGTGATCACCTCGTAGCCTTCCCTCTCATGGGGTGAAATCCCGTAATCTTCCCACCCTCAGACTGGGCCCTGGGCTACAACAACACACTGCTTGATGACTGTGCTTGCCGAGCAGGTCCAAGTGGGTTCGGCTTGTGTAGTTCTTCCCAGTGGCGTAGCCAAGTTCTAACACTAGGGGGAGCGAACACGTAAAAAAAAGCGCCACCCAACCCGACATATCAAATTACTAATTACCTAATTACATACTTTTAAATTCGTTATACATATTTATTTTGTACTTAAAATAAAAACACAAGAATGATATTGTTTTCCAACAAGTACGTGTGTTGTTTTGCATTTCAAATATAAAAACAGCTTTACAGAATGACATCTATTTATAGTGTATATAAAATCAAAACAGAACAAAAATGTGTGTTATTTTCTTAATTTTTTAATCATATGTGCAGTATCCCTGTAAGGGATGAGTGTAAGTGCGCAAGTTTAAATGAGTCCTGTGTGTCTCTCAGCCTGCTGCCAGTCTGGGTTCTTTCACCCAGGCCAGCAGCGGGCTCTTGGTGGGGCCAGCGGCGGGACCCCTGCTGGCAGGAGCCCGCGGGAGGGAAGTGGAACCCCAGAGCGGCGGCTGGCTCAGCAGACATCTCAGCCCGCCGTGTGCCATGTACACAGACAATGTTTCTACCGCATTTGATTATGGAAGCTTCTGCTTGTCTAGAAGAAAATGACACCGCTCAAAAATGATGTGACGGTACCTGTATCAGAATGCACTTTCGTCTGCGTTCTTTTGTCGGCCCTGCGTTATTTTGTTGCTCCACCTCCGTCCACTCCGTCTCCACCCTTTCAAAAATTAAAAAGGCGCCACTTTTGGAAAATGTGCTCGGGGGAGTGGCCGCTCCCCCTGCTCCCCCCCTAGCTACGCTACTGGTTCTTCTCTCTGGGAGCCTGTGACTAGTGGTGAGACGAGTGACCAGCCAGCCTCCTTGAACCAAAATACTGCTTAATATGAAGAGTTGGAATAAAGCGTAACATAGGAGAATAAGCGGGGTTTTAATAGGGCTGTCAAATATTTTAAAAATGATCCTGAGTAACTGCATGATTAAAAAAAGTAATTGCAATTAATCACACTGTTAAACAATTCTATGATTGGATTGGATTATATCTGGATATTTTCTACCTTTTCAAATACAGTGATTTCAATAACAACACAGAATACAACGTGTACAGTGCTCACTTGATATTTATTTTTGCTTGTGGATATGTGCACTGTAAAAAAGAAGCAAAAGAAATAGTCGTTTTCAGTTCACTTAATTTTACAATTCACCTAATATAGAATTATGAAGAAAAAATAACTGCACTCAAAAATAAACCAGTGTAAACCTTTAGAGTTTTACATGTCCACTCAGCTGAAGCATACAAATATTTAGCATACCTGGCAAGTAAATATCTTTGCGATGCTGGTTACAGCAGGGCTATGCAAACACTTGTTCTCACTTTCAGGTGACACGGTAAATAAGAAGGTTTCAGTGTAGTAGCCGTGTTAGTCTGTGTCAGCAAAAAGAAAACAAGAAAAATACCTTCTGGCACCTTAGAGACTAAGAAATTTATTTCAGCATAAGCTTTGGTGGGTTAAGAACTCACTTCATCGGATGCATGGAATGGAACAGACAGTGAACAGATATTTATACATTCAAAGATACATGAGAAGGTGGCAGTGTCTATACCAACGTTAAGAGGCTAATTAATTGAAAGGAACTGTTATCAGTAGAAACTTTTGAAGTGATAATCAACAGGGGCCCTTCCAGAGGATACAGCTAGCATATTCCATCTTGACACAAAGGTGTTAAGGGAATAAGAAATAAGAAGTGGGAGCCTTATATCCTATACATTTAAACAAACTTCTTTCTCTTAGCGATTGTACAGAGACATGTACAGATTGTTGTTTGAATACGAGGGCTGTTAATTCATCCTAGTTAACTCATGCAATTAAGTCAAAAAAATTAATCTTGATTAATTGGAATTTTTTAAATATTTGGGATGTTTTTCTCCATTTTCAAATGTATTGCTTTTAGTTAGAACCCAGAATACACAGTGTACAGTGCTAACTTTACATTATTATTTTATTACAATATTTGCACTGTAAAAAAGAGACAAAATAAATAATAGTTTTCAATTCATCTCCTACAAGTACTGTAGAGCAGTCTCTTTATCATAGGTGTGCAACTTACAAATATAAATTATATTTGTTACAGAACTGCTCTAAAAAAAACAATAGTGTAAAACTGTAGAGCTTCTGGCAGAGAGTTCCACAGATTGACTGTTTTGTTGTTTCTGTTTTGTTTGTTTTAAATCCACTTCCTATTAATTTCATTTGGTGACCCTCTGAAGTATCTGTAACTGGCCAGTGGATAATGGGCTATATGGACAAGGTCTGATCCTGTCTGGCAGTGCGTATCTTCTTATATGAGGTGTAAATGCAAAAAAAGTTTTTGGTGATCTTCCCTGAGCTCCTGGGAGTCTCTAGAGTTGCACTGAGAGCAGAAAGATTTCTTGTTAAATATCATCTAGTTTCCTGTTGTTTTTCCTTTCAGGAGGAAAGGTTCAAAACTACTCAGACATCCCAGTACATTATGTCAGCTGTCAATGACACCAAATTCAGCTCTGAAGTGTTCCTTCTCACTGGGATACATGGGCAGGAAGACGTCTATCTCTGGATCTCTATCCCCTTCTGTTTAATGTATGTTATTTCTATAGTAGGAAATTCAGTCATTCTGTTCATTATAAAAACAGATCCAAGCCTCCATGAGCCCATGTACATTTTCCTTTCCATGCTGGCCATCACAGACCTTGGCTTATCGATATCCACCATGCCAACAACACTGGGCGTATTCTGGTTTAACTCTAGGGAGATCAGCCTCAATGCTTGTTTTGCCCAGCTGTTCTTCATCCACTCACTTACATTCATTGAATCCTCCGTGCTCTTGCTGATGGCCTTTGACCGTTTCGTCGCGATCTGTAATCCCCTGAGATATGCTTCCATCTTAACCCTGCCTAGAATAGAGAAGATGGGACTCATATTTCTGCTAAGAGGAGTGGCAGTAGTATTCCCACTGCCCTTTCTCCTAAAACGGTTCCGATATTGTGAAGCCAGTGTCCTCTCCCGTTCCTACTGCCTGCACCAGGAGGTCATGAAGTTGGCTTGTTCGGACATCACAGTCAACAGCATCTATGGCTTGTTTGTCACAATCTCCACAGTGGTGTTGGACGCGCTGCTCATCCTCCTATCTTATGTGATGATTCTGAAAACAGTGCTGAGCATCGCCTCCTATGCAGAGTGCTTCAGGGCCCTGAACACGTGCGTCTCCCACCTCTGTGCTGTCCTCCTCTTCTACACGTCAGGGATTGGCTTGTCAATAGTACAGAGATTTGCAAATAGCTCTTCTCCCTTGCTTCCGATTCTCATGGGTTACGTTTACCTGCTGGTCCCGCCCATGATGAACCCAATTGTGTACAGCTTGAAAAGCAAACACCTTAGTGCGAGGATAATCAGGGCATTCAACAAGTGAACGGTAAATTCATCAGCTGGCTCCAGCGCTGGTGACAAGAGATGAAAAACAAGGGCCAGGGACCTCTTTTCCATCTTGGACCCTTACATCCGAGAAGACATGAGCTACTGATCTGCACTCTGTAGAGAAAAACGAAAATAAGAAAGAAAAACTTGTAGCACCTTAGAGACTAACAAATTTATTTCAGCATAAGCTTTCATGGGTTAGAACCCACTTCATCGGATGCCGAGCTACTCTGAGTTGCCCGAAACTCTCCACCTGCCCTGAGCGGTTCACTAGGGGACCCCAGAGAGGCTCCCAGCCTGTGACCCCGTCCCCCAGAACATAAAATCCAGGAAAGGTGGAGAGTCCGGGGCTCCCCACAGGGGCCTGGGCTCCTTGAGCAGCTCTTACCACAGACTAGCTCTGACGTGACTGGGGGCTGGAGTCTCAGGGGAAGGGGAGGAACAAGGGGTAGGGCCTTTATTGAAGAAGTCGGGTAGGGGTCGTGGCCTCAGGGGAAGAGATGGGTTTGTGGGTGGGGAAAGCCTGAACCAATGCAGACCCCAGTAATCAGGGGAGTGGTGGGTCTCCTGAGTAAAGGAGGGGGATGGGGTTGGAGGGTCGGAGCGCTTGTGTTTTGGAGAAGACTGAATTAATGTGACCCCCTGTGACAGGGTTGGACTCACCCCTGCAGCGCCTCCTGCTGGTTTCAGTCAGGAATTAGCTCACCAGCCTCTGGAGCACCCTCTGCAGGCCAGCGATCCGCCTGACCTCTCTGGCCCCCGTGTCCCTCCCAGGACCCGGTGCCCCTTTAACTGGGGTGCTGCCCCCCAGCAGTACCCCACAGATCTGGGTTTCCCCTCCCCAGGGGAACCCCCAACCCACTATCTCCACCTCGCCTGAGTCGTAGGCCACTGCCAGTCACCAGCTAGCCCCCGCGCCCTGGGCCAGACTGCAGTATAAGCCACACATCACAGGCAAAGGGGGTTTGGACCTGCTGCCTCGGCCTACCCGTGGGTTGCCCCCGCAACCCCAGTACCTAGATGGGCCTAACCCTAGGCCACAGCCTGGGGTTTTCTCAGGCCGGAGCTCCCCAGCTCCTCTGGCCTTCCCCAGCCCTGCTCCACCCTAGGTACCTGCAGCCAAGCCCTTATCCCTCTACAAGCAAAGGGAGACCATTTGCTCCAGGCCCACTGCCCTCTTATAAGGGCCAGCTGGGCCCTGATTAACTGGCCACACTTGTGGCTTCCTTGCCAATCAGCCCAGCTTCTGAGCCTCAGCCCTTTCCGAGAGCTGTTTCAAGCCCCTCAGGGCCCGAGCGGGGTTCCACCCCACTACACCCCCACAAAGGGAGTTCTAAAGTATTGCAGGCTGAGAGTAAGTCATTGCAAGGACCTTAGAGGGAAGGGCAGGGCACCTGCAGGACTACCTCAGTCCCCAAGGGGGCACTCTGGGGTGACACCCATCTGCAGGGTCTTGGCAGGAGTTTGCTGTGCTCTTGGAATCCTTTATCAAGAGGCAGAGGTCAGCCCAACCCCCAGGCTGCTCTGCTAATGCAGCGGGGAGAACAGGCCTGTGAATCAATCACTGCAACACGCTCCTTGCCATCCCCACTTTCTGGAGCATGGGTCGGGGAGCTCAGAGGCACCCAGGAGTAAAGCTCTGAGCCCTCTCACATGCCCTACCCCTGGGGGCTTCTGAGAGGAAATACTTCTCCACTCGTAAGCACAGAGTGTGAGTGTAGAAAAGAAACTTTTAATGAAAGGAGGGAGGTCACCCAACATTAATAAGGGAAAATGCCACAAGTAGGATTCATTAACATAAAGCTGTGAGCAGGACACCCACCCCAGAGTGTGTCGGGCAGTGTCTTCTGCCTCATGATCTTGAGTTCTACAACCAGAAGTTCCTTTACTGTGCCCCTCTCTGCTCCAACATCCCACCCCACTCCACTCCACTCCACTCACTGTGGTGTTCCTTGGTCAGCGAGCACCCAAGGTTCAGAGATGCATCTATGTGAGTGCACCTCCCAGCTGGGGAAGAAGGCACCTTGCTTGCCCTCTGAGCGCTCACCCTGCGTGTCCGCCCCACCCCAACCATGGTTCCTTCCCACTGGCTGACTCTGCAGTTGATGGTTCCACTCCCACCGGCCAACTGTTAGTTTCCTTCTGCTGCCACTTGTCTCTTTGCTGGGACCTCTGCAGGGCAGTCTCTTAGTGGCTGTCAGCGCGTTGTGACTGTCAGCTTTTAGCAAGCCTGGAAGACAGGCTGCCACACCACTAGTGATTTCAGATCTCATTTGATCACTTAAAATAAGAATAGGCTCCTAATGGAGACTTAAACCTGTCCCCGTCCCTCTTATTTTCAGAGGGCTCTGGCATTTGAGCCCCTGGCTTAGCGAGTTTTTTTCAGCTTAGGGTGACCCCCCTCATTTGGGACAGGTTAAACACAGATATGCTCCCTTTATTTGCATAATAAAGATAACAACACTGATGACATTTCACTAGCCCTGCATTCAGCACTACAGTGGTTTGTAACCCAACACCAGCCACAGTTGATCACTTTGAGCGACAGCGCTCTATCTGCTGGATAGCTAGGTGTCAGGGGAGAATTCATTCAGACCCTGATTACTCAGGTTTAATGCACTGGGAGATATGCTGGACTGGGCTCAGTGGCTGAGGAGGTCTCTTCCAGGCCTACTTCCTTATGCGTCACATTCACCCATTTTGTGTCACACTGGGAGCTCATGTGGATTTACTTGCCCACTATGTCCCTGCTCTGGGCCCTGGCCGATGGATTTGTCCCTCAGTAGATTCAGGAGAAAGTATGACTCAAAGTGTTATCGTCTTGAAAAGGAATTGTCCTTGGGCTTCTGTTTAGTGATGTCATAGGAGTTTAATTCTCTGCATTTCTGGTAAGCTCAGAAAGCCGAGCTGCCATTTGACCCCACCTCAGTCACTAGCCCCAGAGAGGAAGGATGGTTCAGGGGTTAAAGTGCTATCCTGGGACTCAGAAGAATTGGCTTCAGTTACAAGCTCTGCCACTGACTTCTTCTGTGACCTTGGGCAACTCACTTAGTCACTCTGTGCTGCAGCAATATTGTTATTAATACGATTAAATGTAAAGCAATACATCTGGGGAAAAAGCACGCAGGCCACCCTTAGCAGACGGGGGACCCAATCCTGGGAAGCAGTGACTCTGAAAAAGACTTGGGGGGTCATAGTGGACAATCAGCTGAACATGAGCTGAGAGTGTGACGCTATGGCCGAAAAAGCTAGAACAATTGGGGATGTACAACCAGGGAAATCTTGAGTAGCAGCAGAGAGGCTTTTGGCACTGGTGTGAGCACTGCTGAAATCCTGTGCCCAGTTCTGGTGTCTACATTTCAAGAAGGATGCTGATAAATTGGAGAGGGGTCAGAGAAGAGCCACGGAAATGATGAAAGGATGAGAAAACCTGCCTTATAGTGATAGACTCACGAAGCTCAATCTATTTAGCTTAACGAAGAGAAGGGTAAGGGGTGACTTGGTCACAGACTGTAATTACCTACATGAGCAACAAAAGTTTAACTATAGGCTCTTCAATTTACCAGAGAAAGTTATAACAGGATCCAATGTCTAGAAGATGAAGCTAGACACATTCAGACTGAAAACAACATGTAATTGTTTTAACAATGAGGATAATCAATCATTGGCATAATTTACCAAATGGTTGTGGTACATTCTTCATCACTGTCAATTGTTAAATCAAGACAGGCGATTGTACTAACAGCTCGGATCTTGATTTGAGGGTGTGTATACCCCAGAACGTGATTAAGCTAATTGAAACTATATTATACATATTCAGCCACCATGAATAAATAAAGTAGAATACTACATACTTAAGGGTTAATTTGGAGACAGGCTTTCAGAAGCAAGGTCATATCTAGTCGGCAATTACTGCTAATCAGAATGGGACGAGAGAACACACAAGGAAACAACTGAGACTGAAAACCTCGATGGTTGGAAAACCTTGAATCTAGGTGCCTCTGATATTAAAAGTTTATTGAAAGTAAGGAAAGTGATGATCCAATAGGGGTCATTGTGACCTATATGTTTTGCAGAAGTTAGCTATAAAAGATTAGTTAATATAATGTACTTTTGAGCTATCCTCTCCTTCCTTAGAGGTTTTTAAGGTCAGGCTTGACAAAGCCCTGGCTGGGATGATCTAGTTGGGGTTGGTCCTGCTTTGAGCAGGGGGTTGGACTAGATGACCTCCTGAGGTCCCTTCCAACTCTGAGACTCTATGATTCTATGATTCTATCCTGGGAGAGACGTTTTTCCTGAGATCGTTGCTCCCTATCAGGGAGGCATTTGGACAGTGCTGATGAGTCTTAGGGCTGGTCTACACTAACCCCCCAATTCAAACTAAGATACGCAACTTCAGCTACGTGAATAACGTAGCTGAAGTCGAACTATCTTAGTTCGAACGAAAAGGTACTTACCCGGGGTCCACACGCGGCGCGCAGGCTCCCCCGTCGACTTCGCCTACTCCGTTCATCGAGCTGGATTACCAGCGTCGACGGGGGAGCACTTCCTGGTTCGATTTATCGCGTCTAGACAAGACGCGATAAATCGATCCCAGAACATCGATCCGATGCCTCTGATCCAGCCGGTAAGTGTAGACCTACCCTTAGATTACTCAATAGCGTCTCAGAATATAGGTAAAGATCTGGGGTGTTCTAAACCTATGGTTTATGTTCATGTGTACTTATTTCTAATAAACTATAGTGCTAGACAAGAGCATGCTTACTTGCATTTAATCCTTTATCTGACAGAATTGCTTTGTTACTATTGATATAATCCTAATACTGCCTGGAGTAAAATAGGTAATTTGCCCCTGTTGGGCAATCTGAAAAACCGGGGTAACATTCTAGAAATTATTTTGGACCGGTCTCTGGCTTGCAGTCAGTCTAGGTAATCACAATATTGCCTTCCGGCCTTGGGATCTGCCCAGTGGTGTTAATAGCACTGCCCTACAGGATGGAGTGTTGTACTGATAAATGTGTTACAGATTGGGAAGTGCCCTGACGCTACAATAACTGGGGCCAGAGCTAAGTGCCTTAGAGAGATTTCAGCTCCGTGTGCCTCATAAGGACAATTTGGAGCACTGGGTAGAGAACCTGAACTCTTCCCAACACACCATGGTGATGAGGCCTGTCATTAGCACAGCCCCCTTTAATGAGGGATTTCTGGGCCCCTCCTACAGCTCGGCAGTATGGGGGCGGAATCAGGATGTGCTTACAGAGAGCAAAGGGTCTGGAGAGAGTTGCCTGGCCTTACAGAGACCTGCTGGACTGCTCCTTTGCCTGATCCTCACCCCCACCCAATCCATGAGCACTGAGAGCTGCTCTAGCGCTGGAGATAGACCTCACACCCTGCGTCCAATATTCAACATCACCAAGTTTGGGGACAGCTGGGGCTGGGGGAAGGGCTGTTGTTTGGCTCCAATAGAGACTTAGGAGCACATACTTGGAGCTGGGCTTGGGTCACACCCCTTTCTGTTAAGAATGTGCCTGGCCTTGTTTACCCAGAGTGTGCGTGTCTCATGCCTGAACAAGAGGAGGAGACACTCTGAGCTGTGCCTCAGGTAGCCAGTGACTGCGAGCTCATCACTGTTTTGTCTGGCTGTCTGTGGCATAACTCTGTTCCTTACAATGGGGAGCTTTGTAGCCCAGGGCAGAGGGAAACAGCGTCTCTGCCACCGATGAACTGTGTGACCAGAATGAAATTCATAGGCAGTGGGTTTAAAACAAACAAAAGGAACTATTTCTTCAAACAACTCACAGTCAACCTGTGGAACTCTTTGCCAGAGGATGTTGTGAAGGCCAAGACTATAACAAGGTTCAAAAAATAACTAGATAATAGGTCTATCAATGGTCTATCATTGGCTATTAGCCAGGATGTGCAGGGATGGTATCCCAGGTCTCTATTTGCCAGAAGCTGGGAATTGCATGACAGGAGATGGATCACTTGATGATTAAGTATTCTGTTCATTCCCTCTCGAAAGACAGGATACTGGGTTAGATGGACCTTTGATCTGATCCAGTATGGCCATTCTTATTTTCTTATCAGCTATGCCTCATGTAACCAATGACTCTCCGAGCCAGTCACTGTTATGTCTGGTTGTCGGTGGCATAACCCTGTTCATTACAACCAAAGGCTCTGTAGCCCAGTGGAGAGGGACACATCATCTCTGCCACTGATGGACTGTGTGACCAGAAATATCCAGTTTTTGTTTGTGTATGCGCCGCTTTGGTATGGACAGCAGCACCAACTCTTAGGATTTTATTGGGAGACTCGCACCATTTCCTGTCTTTCTGAGAGCTCCAACTTCTGGGATTCATACACTGCACAGGAATCTCAGCTTTCAGTTTTCTTTAAGAAGTTAATTTTAAAAGGTGAGTTGAAGACAAGCTAGAGGGGGAGGGATAGCTCAGTGGTTTGAGTATTGGCCTGCTAAACCCAGCGTTGTAAGTTCAATTCTTGAGGGGGCCATTTAGAAATCTGGGGCAAAAATTTGTCAGGGGACAGTACTTGTTCCTGCTAGTTAAGGCAGGGGACTGGACTTGATGACCTTTCAAGGTCCTTCCAGCTCTATGAGATAGGCATGTCTCCATATATATTAGAGATCCTGAAGCAGGTGATGCCAAAGACACATGAAAATGAACCTGTCACGGAGTGTGGGGGGAGTCAGGTCCTGCACCCCTCTTCCCGGGATTCAATGTGACTCTCAGCCAGCCAGTAGAACAGGAGGTTTATTAGGGTTGCCAGGAAAGAGTCCAAACAGAGCTTGTAAGTATGACCAGGACCCCTCAGCTGTGCCCTTCTGGGGGGCAGGGAGCTTAGACCCCAGCTCTGGGGCTCCCTGCGTTTCACCACCCAGCTCCAAACCGAAACCAACCAGCCAAACCTCCAGCAGGCTCTTCCCCTCCCCTGGGGCTCCTCCTCTCGCCTTTGACCATTCTCCTAGCCAAAGGTGTCACCTCCCAACCCCGCTCCTGGCTCATGTTACAGCCCCAGGTAAAGTCTCACACTCCCAATGTAGCCTTTCCCAATGCAGCCTGTCCCAGGGAACCTCCCCCGCAAGCCTCTCAGGTCAAATCCATCTCGCTCCCTACTCCGTCACATCTCTCCCCCCTTCGAAACTGAACTGAGTGGGGTCACTCTGACTAGTGGCCTGGGGAAGTTCAGGGCCCCCTCTCCGGGACAACGCATCCACTATCAGGTTGGCACTTCCCTTCACATGGACCACGTCCATGTCGTAATCCTGCAGGAGCAGGCTCCACCTCAGGAGCTTGGCATTGGCCCCTTGCATCTGGTGTAGCCAGGTCAGGGGAGAATGGTCAGTGTACACAGTGAAGTGTCGCCCAAATAGATACGGCTCTAGTTTCTTGAGGGCCCACACCATGGCCAGGCATTCCTTCTCGATTGCCACATAATTCTGCTCTCGGGGTAGCAGCTTCTTGCTTAAATACACGATGGGGTGTCTCTGCCCCGTTTCATCTTCCTGCATTAACACCGCCCCCAGTCCCATGTCTGAGGCGTCGGTGAACACCAGAAAGGGCTTGTCAAAGTCTGGGTTTGCCAGAACCGGGTCCCTGATCAAAGCCTCCTTCAGTGCACAGAGAGCCCTCTGGCACTCCTCAGTCCAGACTACCTTGTCTGGTTTCCCCTTCTTACATAGCTCAGTGATGGGGGTGGCTATGGCGCTAAAGTGGGGCACAAATCTTCGATAGTACCCCGCCATCCCAATAAAGGCCTGGACCTGCTTTTTAGTTTGGGGAGCGGGCCAGTCCGGGATCGCCTCCACCTTGGCTGGTTCTGGCTTTAGGCGACCGCTCCCCACCCGGTGTCCCAGGTAGGACACTTCAGCCATCCCCACCTTGCACTTCTCCGCTTTTATGGTCAGCCCAGCCTCCCGGAGTCGGTGCAGCACTTGTTTAACTTGGGACACATGGTCCTCCCAGGCCTGGCTAAAGACACAGATATCATTGATATATGCCACAGCGAAGCTCTCCATCCCCTTCAGTAGCCGATCCACCAGGCGCTGGAAGGTGGCTGGCGCTCCCTTGAGGCTTAAAGGCAGGGTCAGGAACTCGTAGAGCCCCAGAGGGGTAATGAAGGCAGATTTCAGCTGGGCATCTGCATCCAGGGGCACTTGCCAGTAGCCCTTTGTAAGATCCATGGTGGTAAGGTACCGAGCCCCTCCCAGCTTGTCTAGGAGCTCGTCCGGCCGGGGCATGGGGTAGGCATCAGATACAGTGATGGCATTGAGCTTCCGATAGTCCACACAGAACCGGATCGACCCATCCTTTTTGGGGACCAGCACCACCGGCGAGGCCCAAGGGCTGGACGACGGCTTGATCACCCCCAAAGCCAGCATGTCCTTGACCTCTCTTTCCAGGTCCTGAGCTGTCATCCCTGTGACTCGGAATGGGGAGCATCTTATAGGTTGGTGCGATCCTGTCTGCACCCGGTGGACAATCAGATTAGTGCGACCAGGCTGGTTGGAAAACAGCTGTCGGTACAGATGCAGCACCCCTCTGATCTCAGCTTTCGGGGCAGGGGTTAACTGATCGGAGAGAGGGATTGTTTCTTGGGAGGAGCCAGCTCCTGTCTCAGGGAATAGATCCACTAAAGGGTCACTTCCCTGCTCCTCCCAATGTCCACACATGGCCAGCACCACATTCCCCCTGTCATAATATGGCTTCATCATATTCACATGGTACACCCGGCAGTGGTGTGCCCGGTTAGACAGCTCCACCACATAATTTACCTCATTTAGCTGCTTGACAACCTTGAAAGGGCCTTCCCAAGTGGCCTGCAGCTTGTTTTTCCTCACCTTTTGCTTCCTCTGGGCTCTGGCCAGATTTCCCTTGGCCAGGCCCATGAGCTCAGTAAGTCTCTCTCGGAAGGTCAGGACATACTCCACCACTGACTCTCCCTCAGGGGCGGCCTCCCCCTCCCATTCGTCTCTCATCAGGTCCAGGGGCGAGAATCCGGTAGATTCCTGGGGCACTTCCCTGTACGCAAACAGCAGGTGCGGTAGGTACTTGTCCCAGTCCTGCAGGTGCTGGTTCATAAAGGTTTTCAGCACCATCTTTAGCATCCCATTGAACCTCTCCACCAGCCCATTGGACTGGGGATGATATGCTGAGGCCCAGCTGTGCCGGACCCCACATTTCTCCCACAAGCACTGGAGCAGGGCCGACATGAAGTTGGACCCTTGGTCTGTCAGGACTTCCTTGGGGAACCCCACTCGGCTGAAAATGGTCAGCAGCGCATCCGCCATGGTGTCTGCTTCAATGGAGGATAAGGGCACCGCCTCGGGGTAGCGGGTAGCGAAATCTACCACCACCAGGATGTATTTCTTCCCCGACCGGGTTGTCTTGCTGAGAGGCCCCACTATGTCCATGGCCACCTTCTGGAAAGGTTCCTCATGCCGTTCTTTTTAGGTGACAAATGTGAGGAACTGACCCACATTGAGATGTCAATAGAGGATTGAAAAATTCAGCAGTAATGAGTTACTAGGACCAGATGGGATTCACCCAAGATTTCTGAAGGAACTTACATGTGGAATGGTAAAACTACTAACTGTGGTATGTAACCTATGGCTTAAATCATACTCTGTGCCAGATGACTGGTACATAGTTAATATGATGCTAATTTTTAAACAAGGATCCAGAGGTGATCCCGGCATTACAGGCCAGTAAACCTAACTTCAGTACCAGACAAATTGGTTGAAACAATAGAAAAGGACAGAATTCTCAGACACACAGATGAACACACTTTGTTGGGGAAGAATCAACGTAGCTTTTCAAAGGGAAATCATGCCTCACCATTCTCTGAGTGGGTCAACAAACATTTGGGCAGGGGTGATTCAGGGGTTATAGTGTAGTTGGACTTTCAGAAAGTCTTTGACAAGGTCCCTCACCAAAGGCTCTTAAGAAAAGTCAGCAGTCATGAGAGAAGACAGAAGGTCCTCTCATGTATCAGTAACTGGTTAAAAGACAGGAAACAAAGGGTAGCAATAAAGGGTGAGTTTTCAGAAGAGAGAGGTAAATAGTGGTGTCCTCCAGGTGTCTGTACTGGGACCAGAGCTGTTCAACATATTCATATTTTTTTCTGGAAAAAGGGGTAAAATGAGACAAAATTACACAAGATACAAAAGTCCAAAACAGATGATGAAGAATCAAAAAGGGATCTCACAACACTGGGTGGATGGACAACAAGCTAGAGGATGAAATTCTATGTTGATAAGTGCAAAGCAATACACATTGGAAAATATAATCCCACCTATACATATAAAATGATGGGATCTAAATTAGCCGCTACCACTCAAGAAAGAGATATTGGAGTCATTGTGGATAGTTCTCTGAAAACATCAAGTCGATGTTCAGCAGGAATAAAGGGATTTAAAAGACTCACACTTTTCAGCTTGGAAAAGAGATGACTAAGGGAGGGAATATGATAGAGGTCTATAAAATCATGAGAGGTACGGAAAAAGTGAATGAGGAAACTTTATTTACCCCTTCACAAAACATAATCACCAGGGATCACTCATGAAGTTAATGAGCAGCAGGTTTAATACAAACAAAAGGAAGCATTTCTTCATACAACACACAGTCAGCTTGTGGAACTCATTGCCAGGGGATTTTGTGAAGGCCATAGGTATAATTGGGTCCAAAAAAGAATTCGTTATGTTCATGGAAGATAGGTCCATCTATGGTTATTAGCCAAGATGGTCAAGGATGCAGCCCCATGCTGTGGGTGTCTCTAAAACTCTGACTGCCTGAGGATGGGAGGAGACATTGCCCTGTTCTGCTCCTTCCATCTGAAGCAATTGCCTGACCACTATCAGAAGACAGGACACTGGGCTTGATGGACTATTGGTCTGAATCCATATGTTCTTATATTGTTCCGCTGATTGATGGGCTGCTGCAGACAAGCCTTTTTCATGGGCTCCTCTGTTATACAGCTGATGTAGCCACTCTAGGAGATGTCCATGGCAGGTTGACCATACATCCCACTTTGGCCAGGACAATCCCTATTTTAAGCCCTGTCCCATCCGACATGACCTTTTTTCAAAAGGAGGCATTTGTATTCCCACTTCTCTGCATAAAGTGGGGAAGGGGGGAGTGGAGGAATGTTTGGGGGAGGCGAGTGGAGATACCAGCCCTTTGCAGGGGGCCAGGAAGACCTGGGGGTAGAGAAGGCAGCATTCAAGCCCCAAGTGGGTTGACAGCCTCCTGAAGCCTGAGGGGACCCCCATACAGTTCCAGCAATGGGCGACAGCATCGCATAGGGGCGAGGGGCCTAGTGCGAGCATCTGTGGGGGGTCTCCTGGTTTCTCTTTGGGAAATATGGTCACTCTAAGAGGTGGCTCAGTGTGACAGGGTGATGGGGGGCTAGTGCTGCCACCTAGGGGTGTGGTCTTGCAGCGCGAGGGACAGAGTCTGATGGTTTGAGCTAGAGCTGGGCTGGAAAACAGAGTATTCCCCCCCCCCACACACAAATTTATGATAAAAAACTAAAATGTTCCCTTGTCATCCATTCTTAGGGTGAGTTTTCATAGAAAATGGATCATTTTTCTCTGTAAGCTCAGTTGCCATGATGCTGACCAGCTGCAGCTGCCCGGATCCCCAAGAGAAATTGAGGCCTTTTCATCTGTCTCTTCCTAGTAACATAAATGAAGGTAAAACCGACTGAGTCTATGGCTGCACTCTGGCTATGGAAAGGCAGAAACCTCCTGACCAGTTTAGGGCTCGGGTATTGTGCCCATCAGCTTCTCTAACCAGCCCTCCCATCTCTGTGCAGCCCCCTCCACCCTGTACAAGGCCCCTTCAGCAGATCCTGCGGGCAGTGGCTACTGTGACGGGCCCTGGTAGCACATCTCTGATGAACCGGTGCTAGCCAAGAGCTGGAGAGGGTCCTAGAGCAGTTGTGGAGGCCCAGAGATTGTGGGTGGACTATCTTCCAGTGGATCACTGAGATCTGTGCCTAACTTTGGGGATCCCTGGTTCCTGGGTCCCCCTTTTCATTCCCCATGGAGAAGGGAACAGACCTCCCCTACTGGAACGATGCAAGGGAAATTTTCTTGTATGGAGCATTGTGGAATTGCCCTTCCCTGGCCTTCACCCTGGGTTTGTAATGCAGGAAAGGGGGCTGCTGGGGAGAAATCTGGTCCTATATTAATTATTAATTATTATTATTATTATTTATGTATTTATTATATAATTATTATTCTATTTGATTTCATTTCAGCAAGATTATGGCTGCGAAAACATTATCGCTACCACCCAGCCACCCCCGAGGGAGCCATGTAACTAATCAGAACCATGCGAACAGTGATGTCTAGCCCGGATTCCAGGAGTAGAGCCTGCAGCAGGGCTTGGCACTACAGTCCCGTGGGGCAGCATCACCACACGTCCCCTGTGATTTGGCCTCCTGCCATTTGCCATTGGCCGTGACGGGGTTAAAGCTGGTGCACACTGAGCCAAGCAGCTGAGGTTCCCTGATGGCCAAGTGGCCCCCAAGGGAATGTGCGAACATGCTTCATAAACACAGTTGCCTTCCTGTTTGCACAGACACTGTCTGCTGCCCGGGTAACCTCTCGGATGGCTCCTTGTCCTTCAGCGTGAAGATCTCTGGTGTCAGCTGCTCTTCTTCTAGCAGGAATTGGGTACGTTGGCAGGTGTCACTATCTTTAAAATGCGAAGTGAAGGGGAAAGGCTGCGAGCTGTTTCCACTGGCAGATGTTCTGTAGTGCGACAGAGGAGTCAGCTGGGCTGTCGGGGTGACTCAGTGATGGGGCTGCAGGGCAGGGAGCACTAGGTGGCTTGGGAAACCCCCTCCCCCTGCCCCGCTACATCTGCCTCTACTCCACCTTGGGATATTCAAGCTACTCAGAAATTTGACATTCACACTGAGCTCGGAGTGTTAAAACCCAGATTCCCCGAGTCAGGATTTCTCAAGGGGTCCCATTTCTAGAGGTGCCGTGTGCTCTGGGCCCGATCCTGCCAGGGGCGGAGCGAGAAGTGACTTCACGGAATATCAGAAACTAGTTGCTCCTAGAAATTTAATCAGCAAATAAGGCATATTTCTGTTTCCTGACTGGCTGAGGGATCCAGCATTTCTGTCCTGTAGATACCACTCAGAGTAACAGGGCTACTGGTATCTCTGCCCCGTCTCCTCTGTCTGAAGGATCACGTGTCAAGTCTTGTAACCTTCCCTCTCATGCGGTGGAATCGCACGATCCTCCCACCCTCAGACTGGGCCCTGGGCTACAGCACATTGCGGGTCGACTGTGCCTACCCAGCAGGTCCAGTGGGTTCGGCACCTGTGGTTCTTCCCTTTGTGAGCATGTGACTAGTGGTAAGAGGAGTAACCAGCCAGCCTTCTTGAACCAAAAGACTGTTTAATCAAACAGCAGGAAGAAAGCCAGACTGGTTTAACCTAATGTGGCCAAAACATAAATATCCCAGTAGTTAACCCAATATAACGCTACAGCAAACATCCCAAGAACTGGGTTTTGCGCCTAGGGTGCAAAACTTCCTTGCACCGGCTTCTACTCATGCATTTGACTTTGGTATCTACTTCCTGCAGACACTCATCGTGCCTGAGTAACACGTGCTGGGGTTACTATGTACTAGAGAGTGAGAGCTCAGGGAATGAATATTTTCTATTCTGACCTTAAGGCCTGGATACAGGCTACAGACTGACAGAACTGAGCCTGAGGAGAACCAGTCAGCTATTAACCCAGGGAAAGGGGTGTTACAAGTCTTTTATTTGCAGACAAGCGAATGGATGAGGGCTGAGGCATTGGAATCTTTGTAGGTTCTGAAGAAATGTAGATGACAGATGCTATATTTTATGTCCCACTCTGACCTGAGAAATCATCTCTGAACGAAGATCAGGGGGGAACGAGTGCGTTTACAGGTGTCTGTCAAACCTGTAAATGTTATGCCAAAACTTTTCATTGTAATAGGAATATTTTAAAAAACCAAAATTTCATGACATGCATGTGTATTGTAAACCAGCAGCTGAGTTGTTGGAATCTCTACAGGAAGGAGCAGTGATAACTTTACTGCTTAATGGCTTTTCCTTTAGAAATACTCCACATACTGGCTGCAGTGGTTTTATGCTGTTAATTCTTTGTTCAGTGAACGGTTGTATGATACTGTTATTTGGTAACTGAGGAGAAGCTGTTTCTAACACTTACATTCCAGGTCATGAACACAATCCTTCTGCAATACCCGTGCAAGACTTTCCAACAAGTCAAGTTTTAGCTTAGAGCTGAGGTGCAGAGGTGGAACAATACTGTCTGCTACAGCCGGTTCCCCTTTGAGGATTTTTTAATTGCTGCTGCGTACCTGTAAAGACATTTCCCTTTCCTGCTACTTTATTATGGGATTTTGTTATGGGCAATGGGCATTTACTAGCTTTGTACTGATACCTTAATTCCTTTAACTCTTCCGAAAAAAAACTTGGGATGACACAAGACTTTATACCAATATAGATATATACACCCCCGCTTTGTTACAGGGATAATCTTTTTGATTATCCGAACACCATGTTACTTTAGCTAAAACTGGATTTTGTATTTTCATAGTTTGATTATAAGAACCAAACAATATTATTATTATTTTATATTTATCAAACTATAAAATAGTCTAGCTGTAATATAGCTATTAAAGGTAGAATTCTATATTAATATTACGAAGAACAGGATTACTTGTGGCACCTTAGAGACTAACATTTATTTCAGCATAAGCTTTCGTGGGTTAGAACCCACTTCAGCAGATGCATAGAATGGAACATGCAGTCTGATGAAGTGGGTTTTAGCCCACGAAAGCTTATGCTAAAATAAATGTGTTAGTGTCATAAATATAAGGGAACGCGGGAGAGGGTCTGATGCAGATAAAATCCTCTTACCAGTAAAGGGTTAAGAAATGGAGGTAACCAGACCCACACACAAAGCTTTCCCCCTCCCAAGATTTGATAGTATCTTGTCCCCTTATTGGTCAGATGCAAGCCAGGTCAGGTGTCAGTCTGGTTACCTGCATTTCTTAACCCTTTATTGGTAAGAGGATTTCATCTGCATCAGACCCTCTCCCCCTTTCCCTTATATTTATGACAGTTAGTCTCTAAGGTGCCCCAAGTACTCCTGTTCTTTTTGCTGACACAAACTAACACGGCTGCTACTCTGAAACCTGACATTCATATTCTGTAGTTTGCTCAATGAACTTCTGAATTTTTAACTTGGGTGCTGCCAAACAAGTGCCTATATTGCCTGACAGATTCAAAATCAAAATTATATATATATATGTTAACTACAATTAAATATTTCATTAACAAAACCAGCTATATTTATAACCGACTTTTGCAAAGATTGAACCTCCACTGCCATCTGATGGGGGTTAAAGCCTAATTCTAATTATAGTGTGGTACCACCAAGGAAAATGTTTTACAGTTAATATTTTTGTTATTATTATGCACATTCTTGTGTGCAAACATATTGTTGTTGCAACAAAAACTCCCCCAACCCATAATTTAGTCATGTGACACAAAACCTAGAACTCTCAGACCAATGATTTCAACAAACCATATCCCCAATGCATTAAACATCGTTCAGAGCAGGGCCAGGAAACCTAAGGGTTAACATAATTAATCGTTCCAGATTTACACCTTGGTTTGCCTATAAAAGAGATGTAATGATTTAGTTAGAAGCCAAATATGTTTTCTTGCATCTTTAGATCCTAAATCTGTGGTTCTCAAAATATTTTTTGGCTGACCACTTGAAAATTGCTGAGGGTCTCGGCAAATCACGCAATGATCTTTCCAAATGAGCAGAGACTGGGAGTGGCTCGGTGATTATGTTAATTGAATCTATTTCCCCGAGTTAACTATCCTCACACCTTTGCGTCAACTGTCCGAATTGGGCCATCTTGATTATCACTTCAAAAGTTTTTTTCCCCTGCTGATAATAGGTCCTCTTAATTAATTAGCCTCTTACAGTTGGTATGGGTGCTTCCACCTTTTCACGTTTCTCTGAATGTATAAATACCTTCTAACTGTATGTTCCGTTCTATGCATCCGATGAAGTGGGTACTAACCCACGAAAGCTTATGCTGAAATAAATTTGTTAATCTCTAAGGTGCCACAAGTAATCCTGTTCTTTTTGCTGACACAGACTAACATGGCTGTATTCTGAAACCTTTCCAAATGTTTATACCGTTAGCTACCTATTGTAAGGCGCTTTGGATAAAAGCACTAGATACAAAAAAAGTAATAATAATTGTTTTTTTGTTTTACAAATAAAAGTGCACAAGGCTTATTTTAATATCAGTAGTCTCACCTTTCTAATGTGATGGATGTACCCTCTCTCCCGCGCCATGGCAGCCCCCAAGCTGGGGATGGGAAGGAGGAGGGGTCTCTCCCCTGCCACGGCAGCCCCCGACCTGGGGCCAGTCGCCTCTTTCTTTGGCCACCGCAGCCCTGCACATCCCAAATTCTGCCCCATCCCCTCTTCTCATCTCACTATCCCCTCCCAGCCAGCAGAACTCAACAGCAACAAGATATCAATGGGGCCAAGAGCTTAGCAGGATTCATAGAGGGACGGGATGTTTACATGGGTAACCAGAAAATCCAATTACAGTATTGAGGATTGTTTTTGAAAAGTCTTGGAAGGGCTCTAAACCTTCCTGATTTACACCACAAAATATGTCTAACGAGTGGTTGTCAGGGGGAAACTTTCCCTGGAAGCAGGTTATCTCCTAGCTGCCTATTGCAGGGCTTCTTCCACCTTCCTCTGCAGCATCTGGAGCTGGCCACTGGATGCTGGGCTGGATGGACTACAGGTCTGATCCAGTCTGGAAATGCCTGTCTTTCCATCAGTGGTGTAAATACAAGAATATGTTTTTGCTGATCTTCCTTAAACTCCTGGGAGTCTCTAGATTTGCACTGAGAGCAGAAAGATTTCTTGTAAAATATCGTCTAGTCTCCTGTTCTCTCTCCTTTCAGGAAGGAAAGTTGAAAACTCCTCGGACCGGCCCAGTACATTATGCCAGCTGTCAATGACACCAACTTCAACTCCGCAGTGTTCCTTCTCACAGGAATAACTGGGCAGGAAGGCATCCATCTCTGGATCTCTATCCCCTTCTGCTTAATATATGTTATTTCAATAGTAGGAAATTCAGTCATTCTGTTCATTATAAAAACAGATCCAAGCCTCCATGAGCCCATGTACATTTTCCTTTCCATGTTGGCCATCACAGACCTTGGCTTATCGGTAGTCACCATGCCAACGATACTGGGCATATTCTTGTTTAACTCTAGGGAGATCAGCCTCGATGCCTGTTTTGCCCAGCTCTTCTTCATCCACTCACTTTCATACATTGAATCGTCCGTGCTCTTGTTGATGGCCTTTGACCGCTTTGTCGCGATCTGCAACCCCCTAAGATATGCCTCCATCTTAACCCTGCCGAGAATAGTCAAGATGGGACAGCTGTTTGTGCTAAGGGCAGTGGCCCTAATATTCCCACTCCCCTTTCTCCTGAAACGGTTCCGATACTGTCGAGCCAATGTCCTCTCCCATTCCTTCTGCGTTCACCAAGAGGTCATGAAGTTGGCTTGTTCAGATATCAGTGTCAACAGCATCTATGGCTTGTCTATTGCCCTCTTAACAGTGGGGTTAGATTCGCTGCTCATCTTCCTCTCTTATGTGAGGATCCTCAGTACAGTGCTGAGCATCGCATCACACGTGAAGTCCCTCAGGGCCCTGAACACATGTGTCTCCCACCTCTGCGCCGTCCTGCTCTTCTACACACCAATGCTTGGCTTGCCTGTGATACACAGATTCGGGAACAGCTCTTCTCACTCGCTTCAGATTGTCCTGGGCTACGTCTACCTGCTGGTCCCGCCCCTGATGAATCCAATCGTGTACAGCGTGAAAAGCAAACACCTTCGTGAGAGGATAATCAGGGTGTTCTTCAAGTAATGACTCAATTCATCACCCAGCTATGGCACTGGTGACATAGGAGACAAAAAACATGGGCCACAGCCACCTATTCCATCCTGGACCCTTACATCTGAGACGATATGAGCTACTGATCTCCACTCTCTAGAGAGGTTCAGATGAGGTCTACGCCCTGGTGCAATGGGAGAGCGGTGTCCCCACCCGCTGTTGAGGAAGTACAGTGAAATGGGGGAAGGAGACCAAGGGAGGCAGTGACATTTACAAATTAATTGTATTTCTAGAGAGCCAGGGGACTGCTGGGATGTTGGCCCACAAAGAGCCATATCCTTGGCTGCTCTGACTTCAGAATTCCTGCTGATACAGTTAATAAAGAGAAGGGATGTGGAAGTTGTTTCCCGTGACGCCTGGCCTGTCACTTTCCCGGCTCTGGTTAAAAATCTACGTGCCATGAAAAAAAGCTGCAGAGCTGTTCTGCAGTCACTGTCCTGGCCCTTCCTGAGCTCTCTAGGTTCTGCATGGTCCATGAGTTCTGCAGCAGCTGTGGACAGGGGCTATTCAGGACACCCACCTTTCCCCTACACTCTCAGCCAAGTGCTTGTGACTAATCGTGTCAGAAACATGATTAATGCAGGAGCCCTGGGAGAGGCCATTCAGGCAGCCCCCTCCCTCCGCATCGCTGGCTCTGCACACCGCACACTCGCTGAGTCCGCTCCCCACTGAGGCAGAGCAGAGCTTCGTGTGTGAGTGGAGGTCTGATGTACACGAGTCCTGGAAAGAGCCTCTGGCCCATGTTCTCTCCCGCTACCCTCCCTTTGCTCTGCCCCAGTAGTGCAAAGGTGTGGAAATGACCTCAGCTCCCCCACAGAAGCACGGCTAGTTCCTATCCCAGCTCAGCCCATTCAGAGTAGGGTGACCGCCTTTTGAAAAGGTAAAATGGGACACATGCAGGAGCCCCGTCCCCCTTCGGGGGCACCACCCTGCCGCTCTTCTTTCACCTGAGGCACCACCCTCTGCTCCTCCACTTTCCCCATGGCCCTGACCCTGCTGAAGCCGGAGCCTTGTGGTGGTAAGAGCTGGCCAGAGATCCCTGATGTTCTACCTTCCCTGGGCAGGAGGGCCAGGGCATCCGAGAGCAGCCCACAGCCCATGTTCCCACCCACCAGGACACACCACAAATTAAAGGTGGAGAGTCCGGGGCTCCCAACAGTGGCCTGGTCTCCCTGGCCAGTTCTTACCACAACCCAGCTCCAGCCAGGCTGGGGGCAGGGCTTGAGGTGAAGAGGAGGAACAGGCGGAAGGGCCTCAGGAGAAGGGGAGGAACAGGGGGTGAGGTCTAAGGGGAAAATGAGGAGCAGGGGATGCAGCAACCCTGAACCAATGCAGACCCCAGCAAGGAGGTCACTGGGGGCTCCTGAGTGAAGGAGGAGGATGGGGCTGGGGGGTAGGAGAGACACTTAGCTATGGCCCAAATTATTGTAGCGTCTGAGTACCTCTCGGTCTGAAAAATATTTATCAGTACAACACCCCATGTTGTAGGGCAATTTTATTAACACCACTAGACAGATTCCCAGGCCAGAAGGCACCATTGTGATCACCTAATCTGACTGCCTGTATAGCATGGGCCAGAGACCTCCCCTGAAATAACTCCTAGAGGAGAGCTATTTGGAACAACATCCTGCCTTGATTTAACAATTGTCAGTGATGGAGAATCAACCACGGCCCTTGGTAAATTGTTTCCATGGTTAATTACCCTCCTTCTTAAAAAAAAAATTACACCTTAGTTCCTTTCTGAATGTGTCTAGATTAATCTTCCAGCCATTGGATCATGTTATACATTTCTCTGCTAGACTGAAGAGCCCATTGTTAAATGTTTGTTCCTCATGTAGGTACTTAAAGACTTTAGTCATCACCCCTTAGCATTAACACCCCTTTCCATTAAGCTAAATAGTCTGAGCTTCTTCAGTGTATCACTCTAATAAGGCAGGTTTTCTAATCCTTTAATCATTCTCTTGGCTGTTCTCTGACCCGCCTCCAAGTTATCCACATCTTCCTTTAACTGTAGACAGTAGAACAGGACACAATATTCCAGCATTTTTCCCACCTGTGCCAAATACCAAGGTAAAATATCCTCTCTGCCCCTACTCGAGATTCCCCTGGTTATATATCCTGGATTACACTGGATTTTTCAGCCATAGCACACCACTGAGAGCTCATGTTCAGATGATTATCCACTATGACCTTCAAGTCTTTATAAGAGTCGCTGCTTCCCAGGATTGGGTCTCCCATCCGGTAAGGATGGCCTGCGTCCCTTGTTCCCAGACGTACACCTTTACATTGAGCCATATTGAAACGCATATTGTTGAGCCACAGAGTGACTAAGTGAGTTGGCCAAGGTCACAGAAGAAGTCTGTGGAATAGCCTGGAACTGAAGTCAGTTCTTCTGAGTCCCAGGACAGCACATTAACCTCTGAACCGTCCTTCCTCTCTGGGGCTAGTGGTTGAAGAGGGGACAGCTGGTGGCTCCACATGCTGAGATTACAAGAAACCTAGGGAATTAAACTCCTGTGACATCACTAAACAGGAGCCCAAGAACAATTCCTTTTCCAGAAGATATTGTTGTGTCACACTTTCTCACGAATGTATGGAGGGGCAAATCCATCATCCAAGGCGCAGAGCAGGGTCAGAGTTGGCAAGGAACTCCATATGAGCTCCCGGTGTGATGCAAAATGGGCAAATGTGACCCATAGGGACATAGGCCTGGAAGCGACCACATGGGTCAATGAGCCCAGTCCCTTTCTATAGCATGTGTGAGGGTTCCCACCCCACTCTGAACTCTAGGGTACTGTCATGGGGATTCGCATGAAAGACCCCCTAAGCTTATTTCTACCAGCTTAGATAAAAAACTCCCCAAGGTACAAATCTCCCCTGTACCCTGAGAAAAGGTAATCGCTGCCACCACCAAGTGATTGAAACAAGAACCAGGGAAAAGGATCACTTGTAGTTCCCCTTCCCATCAAAATATCATCTCAAGCCCGTACACCCACTTTCCTGGGGAGGCTTGAGAATAATCTCCTAACCAATTGGTTACAAAGTGACCAAAGACCCAACCCCTGGGTCTTAGAACAATGGAAAACAGTCACTTAATAGAAGGATTTTATTAAAGCAAGAAAGGTAAAAATCATCTCCGTAAAATCAGGATGGTATATATTTACAGGGTACTCAATTTCCCAGCTCAGAGGGATTCTTCTCTGGGCAAAACCTTAAAGTTACAGAAAAATGCAACAAAACAGGAATACACATTCCCTCAAGCACAACGAATTTCACAAGCTAAAAATAACAGAAAAACCTAATGCATTTCTATCTAAATTACTTACTAACTCTATAGGAGTTGGATGGCTTTCTTCCTTGATCTGTCTCTGGCTAGGGTGACTAGATGTCCCGATAAAATCGGGACCGTCCCAATTTTTGATCATTTGTCCTGCGTCCCGATCGATGGTCGATCGGGATGCCTTTTGTCCCGATTTCCGGTCTTCTTCCGTTTTTCCTTTTTTTTTGCTCAACAGGTTCCGACGGAAGAGGCTCTTTGGGTTTTTTTTTGCTCGACAGCTTCGGGTGTGAAGTCTCGATTTTCGGGTCTTCTCATCTGGTCACCCTATCTCCGGCAGAGACATTCCACAGACAGACAAAAGCCTCCCTCCCCCCCCCCCCCCACAAATTTTTAAAGTTTCTTTTCCCCTCATTGGTCCTGATGGTCAGGTGTCAGCCCGGTTACTGGAGTTTCTTAACTCCTTACAGGTAAAAGGATTTTATAGTATTGTATCAGAGCTTCTTAACCCCTTCCCTTTATATTTATGACAGCATGGGACCTCAGCATACTGTTCGGTGCATAAGCCTTTGTAAGCAGGGTCTGAATGAGTTCCCCCTGATGGCTAGCTGGGAGTGGGAGAGACTTTAGAATCAAACTGTATTTACATGAACACACCTTGTCTGCCTAGATACCCAGCAGATAGAGTGGTGTTGTTCAAAGTGATCTACTTTGGCTGGTGTTGGTTTACAAATCGCTGTCCTACCGAATGCAGGGTTAATGAAATGTTATCAATGTTACTGTCTGTGACTTTATTGACAATAACTGGGACTGTATAGATCATTGTTGCAACAAAGGTCCTGTAGTGGCACCAAATCTGATATAAAGGGGGTCAAATGAGGTCTCTAAGACCGGGTTATGCTTGGCTGGTTATGATTCTGTCCTTTATATGTATGTATCAGTTTTGTAGTTGAAGTATGAATATTGGCTTTATACTGTCTGTAGTTCAATGGCTTTATACTGTATGTCTGTATTTCAAACTGGGGCTGGGCTTCTGGGACCCAGGACAAGCTATCAGCTCTGCCAGGCCTGCTTGATGGCCCATTAAGGACCATCAGCGATACAATGGACCCATTGAGAGATGGCAGACACGCCTGTGACTTAACAAGATATGCAGGGACTTGCCCATGTGACTCCAAACTCCATTTTGCTGTGATTTTCCACAGTAAGGAAAGAGTTGTCTTTACACCTGGAAGAAACTGTAAAAGGCAGCTGCCTCATCTCCATTTGGTCTTCATTCCTGCTTCTTACCTCTGGAGGGATGTTGCTACACATGGAAGCTTTGAACAAAGGACTCAAGGACCCACCCCAGCTGTGCATGTATTCCAGAGACTTGATTTGAACCTGCAGTATTTCATCTCTACTGCAAGCCTGAACCAAGAACTTTGCCATTACTGTTTGTAATTGATTCCTTTTAACCAATTCTAGCTCCCACCTCTACCTTTTTCCTTTTATGAATAAACCTTTAGATTTTAGATTCTAAAGGATTGGCAACAGTGTGATTTGTGGGTAAGATCTGATTTGTATATTGACCTGGATCTGGGCGCTTGGTCTATTGGGATTGGGAGGACCTGTTTTCTTTTACTGGGGCATTGGTTTTCATGACCAGTTGTCCCCGTAACGAGTGGCACTGGTGGTGAGACTGGGAAACTGGAGTGTCTAAGGGGATTGCTTGTGTGACTTGTGGTTAGCCAGTGGGATAAAACCAAAGTCTCCTCTGTCTGGCTGGTTTGGTTTGCCTTAGAGGTGGAAAAACCCCAGCCTTGGGCTGTAATTGCCCTGCTTGAAGCAATTTGTCCTGAACTGGCACTCTCAGTTGGGTCCCGCCAGAACCAGCATCGTTACACTGTCTTTATTGTATGAATAAAGGTGAACAGAACTGTGCTTAACATGTCCTAGATGAGGGGGTTACCCTCAGCTGAAAGGACCTCAAGCTGCAGAAATATTCCCCTTTAACAGGCACCTTGGGATATCATTTCCCTTGTCCCAGCACACATGGCCATTCAAGGACAATTGCTTGGAGATTGGGGTAGTTCCCTTCATGGGCAAGTCATTACCCCAACAGACACAGGGAGATTTCCTTCACTGTCACAATTCTCCACACTGGTAACAGGTAAGGTATAAGGATACTCATGTTCCACTAACCTTGCCTTCCCAAACTGCTGATTAGACAAAGCCATCAGCTCAGAAGACAGCCTGTGCTCATCTAAACTGTCTTTGCCTTCCCCTCCCTTAACAGATAAACTGTTGTTTTCCCCAAATAGTGTCTTATGACATGAGCTACTTTAAGCACATCACTTTTACCTGGGCCAGGCTTACTTTCCCAAGCTTTAATAGCCAACAATTCACTCACCAAGACTGTACCCTTTCCCTCCTCAGTTAGGGCTTTAACCTGATTGCCAACTTTTATTAGCTCTAGAGAAACATCCCCCTGAGCCTTATCTAATGCTAGATTTAGTTCTGAGATACCAGACAGACACTCATTAACTAAACTAAAATGTATTAAAAAACAAAAGAGAGAGAATATGTTCATCGCAGAGATGGTGAGCTTCATAGCTGCAAAGAGTTCCTTTAGAATTCAGTTCATAGGTCATAGCCCTATGTCCAAATCTCATACTCAGGGTGCACCAGTATAACTGGGACCTCAGTCTTGCGACTCAAACTTTCCCTGATGAAGTCTAAGGAGATCTGAGATGACAGAATCAGGACCCAAGGGTCTTTTATACAATTTCATGTCTTTTGACAAGCTGGAATTCCTCAGGGAACAAAAAGTCATTAGGATGACTTTGAAGGAGGTCCATCACCAGTACTTAGCTATATGAATTAACATAAGGCCATTTGCTTGTTTTTCCACCATTCACAGTGCTTTTCAAAGAGAGATGAATACTGAGATATCCCGTGTTTACAATTCATTTACATGAGAGGATGTTCTTTTGACCTCTGATTTATCAGAATACAGCATAGACAGGGACTGTTGATTACATTGTTCATGCTACTCTTACATATGTAAATACAAAAAAACACGAACATCATCTCCCCACATGTCTTCTGTGGGTTATTTATTTTGCAGGATGTTTAACCCTGTCTAGCCATGCATCAAACACCCCTTTACTGCACCCCAGCTGAAACACAGACCAGCCATTCTGTTCTCTCAAGATTTTTTTGAAAAAATGGAAAATGATATAGAACTTTTATTACACTCCCCTTTCCTGCACCTGAGCTCTACTCTTTGCTGAAAGATTCACCAGCAGTTCTGTTCTGTCAGGACTTTAACAGTTCTGCTGCTGGCTGTCGATATACAGGCATGTCATGAAAGTATGGTTTGTAATATTTGTATTACAATGAAAAAAATCAGTCTAACTTTTACACATCTGTACTTTAGCACACACATGTCAATCTATTTGTGACGGTGTGCCCCATAAAACTTTATGGGGAGATGCTTATAAATGTATATATGTAACTAGAATATGTTTTATGCTACATGTGCCATGTAACATATCTCTGTGAAAGTTATGACCTACTGAATGTATTCCTCCTGTTTGTATGCATGTATCATTGTTGTAGTTGAAGTTATGAATATCGGTTGTATTTCTTGAGAAAGGAATGTGCAGGTTAAGTGCCCAATCAAGAAGCACTTAACAGACAATAGAACTTGCAGTCACCAATCCACATCTGAACTTTGCCAGGAATGTGGCTGGTCTGGAACTGAGTTGGGCAGGTGACTTGTCCATGTGACCCCAACTCCATTTGGTAACTGGATGCTACACAGGGAGAGGGGGGGGTGTCCACCCAGAGGAGAAAATCTATTTAAACCCCGAGGAAACCCCTCCATTTTGTCTTCAGCTGGCTAAAGGAAGAAGCTCTCCACCCCCCCAAGGAGACCTGAAAGAGACTGAACAAAGGACAAAGACATTAGGGGGGTGAGTGATTGCTGGACCCAGGCTAGAAGGAAGATAGCCTGTTTACTGGACCTAGTGAGGGCTTTATCTGTACACAGGGTGATTAGACATAGAACTGCGTGTTCTATTTTATTTTATTCAGTAATTCACTTTGTTCTGTCTGTCACTACTTGAAATCACTTAAATCCTATTTTCTGTACTTATTAAAATCACTTTTTACTTATTAAGTTTCCTGGAGTTGAGTTGTTACCTGGGGGAAGGCAAACAGCTGTGCATATCTTTCTATCTTTGAAATAGAAGGCGAACTATTTATGAGTTTACCCTGTATAAGCTTTATACAGGGTAAAACGGATGTATTAAGGGTTTGAACCTCCTTGGAGTTGAGCAGCTGGGTGTCAAAGGCAAGAGCGCTTCCAGGGGCCTTACAGTGGTGAGTGGACTTGGTTCGGACCTGGGTCTGTGTTTGCAGCAGATCAGTGGAATCTGGCTCAAAACAGACAGGATTCGGGAGTCCCAAGCTGGAAAAGGCCTGGAAGCAGGGGCAGAAGTAGCCATGGCACACCAGGTGGCAGCACCAAGCAGGTCTCTGTGGCCCCAACCCGTCACACCATTATTTTGATCTTCTTTCAAAGATGATTTCCCAGGTTAGAGTGGGACATAAAATGTAGCGTCTCTTAGCTGGATTTCTTCAGAACATGAAAAGATCCCAGAATCTCAGCCCTCATTCAGTCGCTTGTCAGCAAACAAAAGTCTAGTAGCTCCTCTGACCCTGAGTTAATGGATGACTGGTTTACCTCAGGTTCTGTTATGTGAGTCTGTATCCAGAGTGGCAACAGGCATTAGGGTCAGTATAGAAAATATTCGTTCCCTGAGCTCTCACTCTCTAGTACATAGTGATCCCAGCATTTGTTATCCAGGCATGATGAGGGTTTGCAGGAAGTAAATTTCAAAGTCAAATGCTTGAGTATACATGGAAATGGAACTTCATTTCACACATGAAAGTAGTCTGTTGGTCTCTCTGTCTCTGTCCTGTATTCATGAAACTACCTGGGCATAGCATTGTGACAGACTAATGGGGGGCTAGTGCTGCCACCTAGGGGCATGATCCTATAGCAGGAGGGACAGAGGCTCATGGTTCAATCTAGAGCTGGGCTAGAAACTCGAGAAGTCCCCCCTCTCCGCCCCCCACGCATCCCCCGACGAAGAAGTTTGACCCAAATTAAAATGTTTCCTTTTCATCTGTTCTCTGGGGTGAGTTTTCATAGAAAATGGATCTTTTTCTCTAAAAGTTCAACTGCCTTGATACTGCCCAGCTGCAGCTGCCTACTGGAGGCTTTTCATCTGCCTCTCCCTCGTAGCATAATAAAAGGTTGCCCTGAGGGAGTCTATGGCTCTACTCTGGGTATGGAAAGATTAACACCTCCCGACCAGTCTATGGCTGAGGATTTGTGCCTTTCAGCCACACTAACCCATGTCCCCATCTCTGTGGGGTACTGTGACAGGCCCTGGTAGCACATATCTGATGAACCTGTGCTAGCAGGGAGATGAAGAGGGTCTTAGAGCAGTTGTGGACGCCCAGAGATTGTGGGTGGGAGGGGCCTAGCTCCCAGTGGATCACTGAGATCTGTGCATAACTTTGGGGATCCCTGGATCCTGAGTCCCCCATTTCATTCCTCAGGGAGAAGGGAAGGGACCTACCCTCCTGGAATGACATGAGGGAAATTTCCATGTCCGGAGCCATGTGGAATCTCCCTTCACTGGCCTGCACCCTAGTTTTGTAATGCAGGAAAGGGGACTGCCGGGGAGAAATCTGCTCCTATATTAATATTATTATTCTATTTTATTTTATTTCAGCAAGATCACAGCTGTGACAGCATCATTGCCACTCGGCCACCCTCGAGGTAGCCAAGTGATTAACAGCGATGACAAACCCCGATTCCAGGAAGAGAGCCTGTAACAAGGCTGGTGCTACAGTCCACTTAGGTAGCATCACCACACATCCCCTGGGATTTTGCCTCCTGCAGTTTGCCATTGGTTCTCACGAGGATTAAAGCTGGTGCAGATGAAAACAAGCAGCTGAGTTTTCCTGACGGCCAAGTGGCCCCCAAGGGAATGTGCGAACATGCTTCATAAAGACAGTTGCCTTCCCGATCTGACCAGATACTGCCTGCTACCTGCGCTACCTCTCCGATGACTCCTTGTCATTTAGGGTGAAGAGCTCTGGTGTCAGCGGCTCCCCGTCTAGCAGGAACTGGGTACGTTGGCAAGGTAAAGGCTTCAAGCTGTTTCAATTTGCAGATGTTCTGTGCGGAGGCAGAGGACACAGTTGTACTGTCGGGGTGACTTGATGGGTCTGGAGGACAGGCAGTGCTAGGTAGCTTGGGAATCCCTCCCCTATTTCTGCTCATGTTCCACGGTGAGTAATTTAAGCTACACAGAAATCGGACATTCAAAGCGAGCTGGAAGTGTTAAAACCCCAAAGCCCTGGGTCACGATTTCTCAAGGGCTCCCCTTTCTGGAGGTGCCGTGTGCTCTGGGCCCAATAATGCCTGAAGCAGAGCAAGAGGAGACCCCACAGAATATCAGTGACTTGTTCCCCAATCACCTCAGAGTTTATTTTCTCCTGGAAATTTAATCAGCAAATGCATTTTCAACAATTTTATTCTCTGGCTCGGCTGTGAAGGCAGGAATTCAGAGCTGCGTTGCTCTGTGGTAACAGGTCCGATAGGGCATTTTTCCGTTTCCTGACTGGCTGAAGGCTCCAGCACTTCTGCCCTGTAGATACCGCTCAGAGTTGCAGGGCTACCTTCATCTCTTCCCCTTCTCTGGTTTCTGAGTGCCCCATGTCAGGACTCGTAGCCTGCCCTCTCATGGGGTGAAACCCGCCATTCACCCACCCTCAGACTAGGCCCTGGGCTACAGCCCACTGTGGCTGTGTCACTGAGCATTGTGGCTGCTTAATAGGCTGGGTGCGGTACCTGTGGTTGCCACGTGTGTGCCACAGTAAATGTTGTGTAAATGTTATGCCAGAACTTTTCATTGTAATACAAATAAAAAAAAAATTCATAACATGCATTGTCATAAATATAAAGGGAAGGGGTGAGAGGGTCTGATGCAGTTCTATAAACTCCTCTTACCAGTAAAGGGTTAAGAAATGCAGGTAGCCAGGTTGACATCTGACCTGGGTGGCATTTGATTAATAAGGGATCAATATACTTTCAAATCTTGGGAGGGGGAAAAAGGGTTCTCGGTCTGCCTGTATGTGTGTGTGATTCTCTCGGTGGGAGAGAGATCAAGCAGTAACCATCCATCTTCTGTGGAGTTAGTGAGTATTTAGATAATGCTTAGGTTTTTCTGTTTGTTTTTAGCTTGGGAAATTCACTGTGCTGGAGGGAATGTGTATCCTGTTTTTGTTGCATTTTTCTGTAACTTGAAGGTTTTGCCCAGGGGGGGATCCCTCTGAGTTAGGAAATTGAGTACCCTGTAAAAGATATACCATCCTGATTTTACAGAGATTATTTTTACCTGTCTTGTTTTAATAAAATACTTATTTTTTAAGAATCTGACTGTTTTTCATTGTTCTAAAACACTGGGGTGGGTTTTTTTTATCACTGGGTAACCAATTGGTTAGGAGATTATTCTCAAGCTCCCCAGGAACGGGGGCTATGGGATTGAGGGAGTATTTTGAGGGGAACGGGAACTTCAAGTGGTTCCTTTTCCTGGTTCTTGTTTTAATCACTTGATGGTGGCAGTGTACCTATCCCATGTGCAAGGAAACATTTGTACATTGGGGAGTTTTTAACCTAAACTGGTAAAAAATAAGCTTAGGGGGTTTTCATGCGGGTCCCCACATCTGTACCCTAGAGTTCAGAGTGGGGAGGGAACCTTGACATGCGTGCATTTTGAAAGCCATCAGCAGAGTTGTTGGAATCTCTACAAGGAGCAACGCTAACTTTACTACTTAATGGCTTTTGCTTTAGCACCTATTTCAGAAGTTCTCCACATACTGTTTGCAATGGGTTTGTGCTATTAACTCTTTGTTCAGTGAACTCTCAATGATACTCTCCCTTGCTAACTGAGCAGAAGCCATTTCTACAGTCAGGGTCGTGCACACAATAACTCTGCAATACCTGTGCAAGACTTTCCAAAAAGTCCTGAGAGAACAAAACCGCTGGTCTGGGTTTCAGCAAAGAGTAGAGCTGAGGTGCAGGAAAGGGGAGTGTAATAGTCGGTTTTATGTAATTTACCTCCATCCCCTGTTACACAAGCGCTGCTGAAGTAACTAGCACACTCAACTGGATATTAGTGCAAACCGAGTGTTTGCACGATTAACCCATTTGTGACACCAACCCCTCCACTCCCAGATGAAATAACTGTCTGTGTTAGATTCTAACTTGCCAAATATCTACTGACCATTGCATGCGGAGAGGATGTGGGTCCTGTGAGGATGAAAATAATCATATAGGTTGACTGAACTCTCTGGATTCAGTCAATGCTGGCCAGGCAAAGCACTTCAGCTTCTCTTGGAGGGATTCTTGGGGGTCAGAATGTATCACCGGGAGCATTTGGTAAGTGAAAGTTAAAAGAGCCCGGTTCTGATCGAATTTACACATGTAAATCAGGAGTGACGCCATTGCAGTCGATGTTATTGAATTAAGAACCAGACCCTGAAAATTTATCCCACGTGCTGCAAAGAGGCAGTGATATAAATTAAATTCTCAGGAGTACAGAAAATAAAAAAAAATGTATATAATGCGGCAAGGAAACACGTTTATATATAGCTTCAATGCAGGAGAGATAAGCACAATGACCATTTTCCCCATGGACTTGCCATGTGTGTACACAAATGTCATGATACAATGGACCACACTCAAAAGTTGAGGGCCAGAAAGGGTGTCTGTGTGAATGTCACGACTGTAAAATCACACAGTTCTCAAATAGGCTGTGTAACTCTGAGCCACAAGATATCAATGGGGCCAAGATATAAGCAGGATTCAAAGAGGGACTGGGTGTTGATGTGGGTTATCAGAAAATCCAATTACAGTAGTGAGGATTATTTTAAAAAGTCTTGGAAGGGCTCTAAACCTTCCTGACTTACACTAAAAATATGCCTAACTAGTAGGTTAACTGGGGGAAACTTTCCTCGGAACAGTTTATCTCATATCTCCCTATAGCAGTGCTTCCTCCACCTTCCTGTGGAGCATGTGTAACTAGCTACTGGGTACTGTGCTAGAAGGACAGCAGGTGTGATTCAGTCGGGCCGTTCCTATCTTCCTATCAGGGGTGTAAATGCAAGTCTATGCTTTTTCTGATCTTCCCTGAGCTCTTGGGAGTCTCTAGAATTCCACTGAGAGCAGGAAGATATCTCATTAAATATCATCTAGTCTCCTGTTCTTTTTCCTTTCAGGAAGGAAAGTTCAAAACTCCTCGGATCTGCCCAGTACGTTATGTCTGCTGTCAACGACACCAAATTCACACCTACAGTGTTCCTTCTCACCGGCATACCTGGGCAGGAAGACGTTCATCTCTGGATCTCTGTCGTCTTCTGCTTCATGTATGGTGTTTCGATAGTAGGAAATTCAGTCATTCTGTTCATTATAAAAACAGATCCAAGCCTCCATGAGCCCATGTACATTTTCCTTTCCATGTTGGCCGTCACAGACCTTTGCTTATTGATAGTCACCATACCGACAATACTGGGCCTATTCTTGTTTAATTCTAGGGAGATCAGCCGCGATGCTTGTTTTGCCCAGATGTTCTTCATCCACTCTCTGCAATTCATTGAATCCTCTGTGCTCTTGCTGATGGCATTTGACCGCTTCATCGCAATCTGTAACCCACTAAGATATGCCTCCATTTTAACGCTGCCGACAATAGCCAGGATGGGACTGGTGTTTGTGCTTAGAGCGGTGGCAGTAATATTTCCACTCCCCTTTCTCCTGAAACGGTTCCGATTCTTTCGAGCCAATGTCCTCTCCCATTCCTACTGCCTGCACCAGGACGTCATGAAGCTGGTTTGTTCGGACATCACAGTCAACAACATCTATGGTTTGTTTATTACAGTCATAACGGTGGGGTTGGACTCGCTGCTCATCTTCCTCTCTTATGTGATGATCCTCAAAACAGTGCTGAAAATCACATCCCATGCCGAGAGCCTCAGGGCCCTGAACACCTGCGTCTCCCACCTCAGTGCGGTCCTGCTCTTCTACATGCCAGAGTTCAGCCTGACTGTCATACACAGATTCTGGAAGGGCTCTTCTCCCTTGCTTCAGATTCTCGTGGGCTATATGTACCTGCTGGTCCCGCCTCTGATGAATCCAATCGTGTACAGCGTGAAAAGCAAACACCTTCGTGCGAGGATAATCAGGGTGTTCATCAAGTGAAGAGTCAGTTCATCATCCGGCTCCAGATCTGGTGACACAGGACACAAGAAACACAGCTCATGGCCACCTATTCTAGGGTGACCAGACAGCAAGTGTGAAAAATTGGGACAGGAGGTGGGGGGTAATAGGAGCCTAAATAAGAAAAAGACCCAAAATCACGATTGTCCCTATAAAATTGGGAGATCTGGTCACACTAACCTATTCCATCCTGGACACTTAAATACCAGATGACAAGAGCTACTGATCTCCACTCTGTAGAGAGAGGTTCAGACTGGGTCTAAGAGCTGAAGCTATGGTAGAGGGGCCGTCCCCACCCGATGTTGAGTGAGGAGAGCGCACTGGGAGAAGGAGACCAAGGCAGGCAGCGACATTTACAAGGTGACTGTGTTTGTGGAGAGCCCGGAGACCGGTGGGATGTTGGCCCATAAAGAGCCGTATCGGTGGCTGCTCCAGCCTGAGAATTCCTGCGAATGAAATGAAAATTAGAAAGAAAAACTTGTAGCACCTTAGAGACTAACAAATTTATTCCAGCATAAGCTTTCATGGGTTAGTACCCACTTCATCGGATGCATGGAATGAAATTATACTTCAGAGAGATTTATACAGTCAGAGAAACATGATGGTCCAGGTGTATAGACCAATCTTAAGAGGCTAATTAGTTGAGAGGAAACATGACAGCAGGGGAAGAAAAAGCTTTTGAAGTGATAAACAAGATGGTCACACAGGTGTGAATGAGGATCGTTAACTTAAGGGAAATAGATTCAATGAACATAATGGCCGAGCCATTCCAAATCACGATTTAATCCGGAGGCAACGCAATCTAGTTTGCATATCAATTCGAGTTCAATAGTTTCTCTTTGAAGTCTGCTTTTGGAGTTAATCTGTCGCAACACTGCTGTCCTCAAATCTGTCATTGAGTGATCAGGGAGGTTGAAGTGTTCACCTACTGGTTTTTGAATGTTATGATTCCTGATGTCAGATTTATGTCCATTTATTCTTTTGCGTAGAGACTGTCCGGTTTGGCCAATGTACATGGCAGAGGGGCATTGCTGGCACATGATGGCATATATCACATTGGTAGATGTGCAGGTGAATGAGCCCCTGATGGCGTGGCGGATGTGATTAGGCCCTGTGATGGTATCACTTGAATTGATATGTTGACAGAGTTGGCATCGGGCTTTGTTGCAAGGATAGGTTCCTGGGTTGGTGTTTTTGTTGTATGGTGTGTGGTTGCTGGTGAGTAATTGCTTCAGGTTGGGGGGCTGTCTGTAAGCAAGGATTGGTCTGTCGCCCAAGATCTGTGAGAGAGACCTGCGAATGAAGTCACTATGAGAAGGGATGTGGACGTTGTTTCCCATGACACCTGGCCTGGCACTGTCCCATCTCTGGTTGAGCATCCACGGGCCATGAAATCAGCTGCAGAGCTGTTCTGCAGTCGCTGTCCTGGCCCTTCCTGAGCGCTGTGGGTGCTGCACGAGCTGGGGACAGGGGCTATTCAAGGGGTATGGACACCCACCCTTCCCCCACGCCCTTACCCAGGTGCTTGTGACTGAGTCGTGTCAGAGACATGATTGACACTGGAGCCCCAGGACAAGTCATTCAGGTAACACCCCGTGCACCCCGTTGATGGCTCTGTACACCACACACCTGCTGAGCCCATTTCACACCGAGGTAGAGCAGAGCTGCCTGTGTGAGGGAGGGTCTGACACACACGAGTCCTGGCAAGAGACTCAGGCCCATATTCCTCTCCTACTCCTCCCCTACATTTGCGCTGCTCCAGCAACGCAAAGGGGTAGACATGGGCCTCATCTCCCCAACAGAGTCCCAGCGATCTCCTGTCCCAGCCCAGCCCATTCAGTGTGGGGTGAGCACCTCCTCAAAAGGACAAAGCAGGACAATGGCAGGAGCCCTGCCCCCTACGTCACCCCTGGCCCTCTTCTTCCCCCGAACTCACACCTCCTGCTCCTTCTCTTCCCCGAAGCCCTGCCCACTGACCAGGCTGGATGTCACAGTCAGGCTGCAGTAAGAGGAGCCCAGGGAGCATGTGCTGCTCTGGGGAACTCAAGATCCTCCAGCTGCCCCAGTCAGGGGGCGCAGCCTCGTAGTGAGGGGGGGTCTAAGGACCTCCTCAGCCCCCAGCAGTGAAAAGGGAGGCTCTGCCCATAACCCATGGGCAGGCGTGGATCGGTACCGCAGGGAAATCGGGACACATGCTGTTCCAGAGTCATTCAGCACACACTGGGACTTGAACTCCACATTTCAGGACTCTCCTGCCCAATTCGGGATGGGTGGTGCACTCTCATTCAGTGGCCATTAGAGGTGGTGTATTGGGGACTGTCACCTTTAGTGGTAGGAGCGATGAGGGGTGTTAGTCAACCCATGATCCAGGGGGTGGCCCTTTAAGGTTCCTGTGACTTTTGAAGCTGACAGAGGCCTAGTAGAGGCAGCAAGTGGGAGAGAGGAAGATGGTCCCTGGGAAGAGTTACTGCTTTGGGAAATCCCAGGGCACTGTTTATTTAAGGGCCTGGGACCTTGTAGTGCAGGGCAGGGCATGGTTCCCATCATTGTCTCCCAACAAGGAGGAGGCTTGGGAGGGAGGGCAGGCTGCGGCCTCTCTCGGACCATGGGCGACACCAGCAAGGGAAGGACAGCGGCCCTCGCTCAGCCCAGTTGGGAAGGGATTGAGCTACCCCGGGGCCAGCTGGGGAGAAGCCAGTAAGGCCGCAGGGTAGGAGAGTCAAAGAGTGGGGCAATTAATAATATAAGAACATAAGAATGACCATACTCGGTGAGACAAAAGGTCCATTTTGCCCAGTATCCTGTCTTCTGACAGTGGCCAATGCCAGGTACCCCTGAGGGGATGAACAAAACCAGCAACCAGCGAGTGATCCATCTCCTGTCTTCTTTTCCAGCTTCTGGCAAACAGAGGCTTGGGATACCATGCCTACCCATCCTGACTAATAGCTATTGATGGACCTGTCCTACATAATTTTATCTAGTTCTTTTTTGAACACTGTTATAATCTTGGTCTTCACAAAATCCTCTGGCAAGGAGCTCCACAGGTTGACTGTGCATTTTGTGAAGAAATACTTCCTTTTATTTGTTTTAAACCTGCTGCCTATTAATTTCATTTGGTGACTCCTTTTTCCGGTGGTTATGAGAAAGAATAAATAACACGTCACCATTTACTTTGTCCACACGTGTCATGACAGGAAAGGACCTGGTAAAGAGATCACATAGCCTGTTTTGATTGTGACAATCCTGATTCTTCTCGACCAGCGCCTATCCTCGTTAAGTGCCTATAATCATTCAGAGTAGCAACTTGTTTAAGTTTCATCCATAGATAATGACCCACTCAAGAGAATAATTCATAGCTTCATAGAATTTAAGGCCAGATCTCACCATCAGATCATCTAGTCTGACTGTTAGACCCACAACAGTAATCTCTCTATGTGATGGGGAGCAGGCAGATAACGGACACAGTGTTGGTATATAATACTCCAAATGCTCTTTATTGACTACAAAACAAACCTTACTCACTCCACATTCACACCCTAAACACAGTATACTAGAGTCCAAAGGTCAGAATGGTCCAGATGGTCAGTTGAGATTCCTTCCATCAGGATAAGCTCATATGATTTGGGGAGCCAGCAAAAAACACATCTATATCCACAGGATTCTGCTTCAATATACGACTCCAATTTTCCGAAATCATAGGCAACTATTTATACTCCATTCTGTCATGTCATTGTTTCTTTGCCTTTGTTTACTAGGCCTTCTACCCACATGATTACAAAGAGACAATCCTGGGTGGGCCTCCATGATCCAAAGAGTGCCATTTCCTCCAGTTCTTATATAATTTTATATTAGTCCAGCTGGTGTTGTTTCCTTTTCTGCTGATTTTCCATATTTTTCTCAGAACATATCATAATTGTTTTTACACAAATAGTTCCAATAGTCCTTGACCTTAATTTCTTGCTTCGGTTGCTAACTTGCTACGGACGTATTCATGTCAAGCATGCATCATTCATACCAGGCCTCAATGACCTATAACACATTACATGGATATATGAATCACAATGTATATATATAATATATTGTGATTCATATATCCATGTAATGTGTTATAGGTCATTGAGACCTGGTATGAATGATGCATGCTTGACACATATATATATATATATTTTTTATATATCCCAACATTCCCCCTCTTGATACATGATTAATTGCATTAATTATTGTATCACTTTATAATTTTGCAAGCAATTCAATTGTATATATCAATTGCTCCAAAATTGCTTGTCATTTTCTTATTCGGCAGTATAAACATAGCATAATAAAGGCTATCAAAATCATTAATACAAATAATATGACAATAGGATGTAGCATTAAATTTACAAGAGCTGTGACACTGGGAGACCATCCTTTAGAAACATCATATCAATGAGAAATTGCCAATTCTTCTCCTTCTTTCCCCAATTTTAATATTTGACCATTGTCCATCAAAATGTTTATTTTTCCCAGCTGAGCAGACTTAGATACATCTTTTGCATATTGCCTGATTTTTTTGCTTTCAGCAATCAATTTTCCCCATTGTTCCCAATATATCCCCAAATCAAAAGACCAGTCCACATCTTCTGGTTCCCAAACAATTTCCTTTATTAAAAATAGAGGACCTGGGTAAATTATTCCATTAATAATACTTCCCCAAAATACATGTTTTTCGGTGGTTACCACACAAATGCACCCGTTGCCTAAATCAAACACTCTTGTGCCATTAGAAGCTAAATATTGCATGGAACATGGTCCACTTGAATGGTTCAAATGACGTCCCTCTAGGGATCAAGTTAGTTGTGGGTATACCCATTTGCTTCGTCCCTACTCTTCACAATGTTTTGTTAAGTCTACTAATTTATAATCCCCTTCTTGAATCAAGTGTGTCCCTGGACGGAAAGTGTCCTGACAGCAGGATACATTCCAAGAATATGTGCTGCAGAAGCAGTGGATCAACAGGATATGTGGGTAAAGGAGTTTCACGATGTATGGTTTAAAAATAAAGCAGAATGTGGTCAAATCAAAGCATGTGTGAAAATCGTGGGGGGACAAAGTGCCAAACCTCTTTTTCTCTGAGGTTTAACACTTCATCTACCAGGGGTGCTTCTTCAACTAACTTCGGTTCAGTTTCTGGAAGTGGACATTCATGCTCCTTTCCTTCCATCAAGAGGGCATATGGTAACATCCTTGCTTGTTTGTTATTCTCCTAAGTAACACCTCTGCTAGTTAACATCAAGGTCTATTGGGCCATCTGGGTATTTGATACTCCTTTCCCCTGATAAAATATACTTCAGGGGAGAGTGAGGTGCTTGTATTATAATAGAGATTGTGTCAGTAGTCAAAGCAAAAGCTTCAATGGCCCACACAGCAGCTAAACATTCTCTTTCACAGATCCCAGACTGCTGCTCCGTAGGGGTTAATCTTCAAGACTCCTATGCTACTGGGATTAACTTCCTGTCAATGTCCTGCATTAATGCTGTCACTACATTCTGTTGGGTTGCTGCCAACTTAATCACAAATGGTTTGTTTATCTCTGGGAATTTAAATTCTGGAGCCTGTATCAAGGCTTGTTTTAAATGACAGAAAGCTTTTTTCTTGTTCAGGCCGCCACTCCCGTTCTACTTTCTTTGTTAGTTAACGCCACAAGGATCCAGTTATAGTGGCAAAACTCCAGATGTGTTTCCTTGAATAGTTAAACCCTCCTAACATCACCCTCAATGCCTGAGAATCTTCTGGCCTTGGTCAATTCATTAATGATTTCACCTTTTGTTGAGCTACCTGAATTCCTTGTTCCCCTAGGGTCACCCCCAAATAATTCACTCTCCTCTGTACTAGTCGGGCTTTCTCTCTATTAGCCTTGAAACTCATTTCCTGGATGAGTTTCAACACTATTTTATAGTCCGCTCAGTCACCTCCTCTTCAGCGTCCCCCTCACTAATATGTCATCTACATATGAGGTGACATTCTCCCGATCCTCTTTGGACAATTGATCCAGCATTCACCCCATATGTTGGTGCGCAATAGCCGGAGCACAGTGTAGGCCCTGGGGAATTCTTTTAAACAAGTACTGTTGTCTTTTAAAAATAAATGCAAAGCAGGCCCCAAAAAATCGGGATGCAATGGCATGGTGAAAAAATAATTTACCAAATCTATGACAGAGAACCATTTGGGAGCCCCCTATATTCTTGCCATTACTTGAGGTAGATCTGCCACTATTGGTGCCAATGGGGGGGAAGCTTTATTAATTTGTCTAAAATCCACTGTCAATCTCCATTCTTCTGAGGCTTTTAATATGGGCCGAATTGGGCTATTGCAAGCAGAATTCCCCTTTTCAATCATTCCCTGTTGGTCTAATGATTCAATTATATTCTCAATTCCTGCCTCTGTTTGCAAAGGATATTTATATTGTCTCTGTGGTGGCACTTCATCCCCCACGATTTTAAAAACATGCTTCCATTTGACCACATTCTGCTTTATTTTTTAACCGTGCATCGGGAAACTCCTTTACCCACACATCCTGTTGATCCAGTTTCATCTCCTCCACTGCTTCTGCAGCACATATTCTTGGCATGGACCCCACTGTCAGGACACTTTCCGTCCAGCCAGGCACACGCCATAGAACTCCATTAGTTAAATCCAAAACTAACTGATTCCTATTAAAAAAGGAATCCCCAATATTACCCGCTCAGCTGCCTGATCTATCAGAAGCATTTGTTCTTTACAACAAAAATCCTCCACTCTCTCTCTGGGTATAGCTATTTCTACTGAATGATACATTTTCCCTGTCACTCCTTCCCCAATAAAGGAGGCTGCTGTAATGACCTCTGACACATATCGGCTCAAATCACAACTTCTATTTACGATATGTACACCAGCCCCACTATCCAATAGAAGCGACAAAGGGTCCTGTGGCACCTTATAGACTAACAGAGGTATTGGAGCATAAGCTTTCGTGGGTGAATACCCACTTCGTTGGATGCAAGCAGTGGAAATGTCCCATATTTTCGTATTCACCCATGAAAGCTTATGCTCCAATACCTCTGTTAGTCTATAAGGTGCCACAGGACCCTTTGTCGCTTCTACTGATCCAGACTAACACGGCTACCCCTCTGATACTATCCAATAGGGCATCTTTGGGTCCATTATCTCCCACAAGGACAGTTGTCCTAGGCCTCCTGTTCCTTAACACATTAAATGATTGCTCCTTGGAGCAGCTAGTCCTAGAACACACAAGAGGACAGATAATTCTTGATTTAGTCCTAAGTGGAGTGTAGGATCTGGTCCAAGACGTGAATATAGCTGGACAGCTTGGTAACAGTGAACATAATATCAATAGATTTAACAGCCCTGTGGCAGGGAAAACACGTCAGCGGCCCAACACTGTAGCATTTCATTTCAGGAAAGGGGGACTACACAAAAAGGAGGAAACTAGTTAAACAGAAATTAAAAGGCACAGGGCCAAAAGTGAAATCTCTGCAAGCTGCATGGAAACTTATTAAAAACACCATAATAGAAACTCATCTTGAACGTATGCCCCAAATTAAAAAACATAGTAAGAGAACCAAAAAATTGCCACCGTGGATAAACAACAAAGTAAAGGAAGCAGTGAGAGACCTCATGAGGAAAATAGAAAGCAGAATAAACTCTGGTGAGTGAAGTGTAAAAATATAATTAGGAAGGCCAAAAAAGAATCTAGAACAGCTGGTCAAAGACTCAAAAAGTAAAAGCCAAAAATTCTTTAAGTACATCAGAAGCAGGAGACCGGCCAAACAACCAGTGGGGCCACGGGACGAGCAAGTTGCTAAAGGAGCATTCAGGACAACAAGGCCATTGTGGAGAAACTAAATGAACTCTGTACATTGGTCTACACGGCGGAGGATGTGAGGGAGATTCCCAAGCCTGAGCCATTCTCTTTAGCTGACAAATCTGAGGAAATGTCCCAGATTGAGGTGCGGTTGGAGGAGGTTTTGGAACAAATTGATAAACTGAACAGTAATAAGTCACCAGGACCTGGTGGTATTCACCCAAGAGTTCCGAAGCTTCTCCGGGATGGGGGTGCTCGGCGCCATGACAGCTGTTCGGAAGGTTCCTCCAGCAGATATCCAGGGGATGATCAGGGTGGGAGGATGATTGGGGGCTAGTGCTGCCACCTGGTGTTTTGATTCTGTAGCACGAGGGACGGAGGCTCATGATTTCAGCTACAGCTGGGCTGCAAAACAGAGAGGACTTTTCCCCCATGAAAAAATTTGACCCAAACTAAAATGTTCCCTTTTCATTTACTTTTTTGGGGTGAGTTTTCATAGAAAATGGATCATTTTTTCCATGAAAGCTCAGTTGCCATGAGGCTGCCCAGCTGCAGCTGCCTGGGTCCCCAAGAGAAATGGGAGGCTTTTCATCTGCCTCTCCCTCGTAATATAAATAAAGTTTGCACTGAGAGAGTCTATGGCTGCACTCTGGGTATGGAAAGGTCGAAGCCTCCCGACCAGGCTATGGCTGGGGTATTGTGCCCATCAGCTACTCTAACCAGCCTTCCCATCTCTGTGCAGCCCCCTCCACCCTGTACAACGCCCCTTCAGCAGATCCTGTGGGCAGTGGCTACTGTGACAGGCCCTGGTAGCACATCTCTGATGAACTTGTGCTAGCAGGGAGCTGGAGAGGGTCCTAGAGCAGTTGTGGAGGCCCAGAGATTGTGGGTGAGTGTCCCTATCTACCAGTGATCATTGAGATCTGTGCCTAACTTTGGAGATCCCTGGATCCTGGATCCCCCTTTACATTTGGGGATAAGGGAAGGGACCTCCTCTCCTGGAAAAATCTGAGTGAAATTTCCATATAGGGAGCCTTCCAGAATCTTCCTTCCCTGCACTGCATCATGGGTTTGTAATTCAGGAAAGGGGGCTGCCGGGAAGATATCTGGTCCTATATTATAATTATTATTTATTGTATTTTATTTTATTTCAGCAAGATCACAGCTGTGACAGCATCATCGTTACCACTCGGCTGCCCCCAAGGTAGCCATGTTACTAATTGGAACCATAAGGAATAGAGTCTGCAACTGGGCTTGAGCTGCAGTCCAGTTGGGTAGTATCACCACATCCCCTGTGATTTGGCCTCCTGCAGTTTGACGTTGGCTGTCACGGGGGTTAAACCTGGTGCACACGAAGCCGAGCAGCTGAGGTTCCCTGATGGCCAAGTGGCCCCCAAGGGAATGTGCCGGCATGCTTCATAAAGACAGTTGCCTCCCTCTATGAACAGACACTGCCTGCTGCCCGTGCAACCTCTCCGATGACTCCTTGTCCTTTAGGGTGAAGATCTCTGGTGTCAGCGGCTCCTCTTCTAGCAGGAACTGGGTACGTTGGCAGGTTTCACTATCTTTAAAATGCCCAGTGAAGGGGAAAGGCTGCGAGCTGTTTCCATTTGCAGATGTTCTGTGCAGTGGTCAAGGACTCAGCTGGGCTGTCGGGGTGACTCAGTGATGGGGCTGGAGGACAGGCAGCACTAGGTAGCTGCCTGTCCCCCTCCCCGATATCTACCCATGCTCCACAGTGGGCTGTTCAAAGTACACAGCAATCTGACATTCAAAGCGAGCTTGGAGTGTTAAAGCCCCGATGCCCCGCCTCAGGATTTCTGAATGAATCCAATTTCTAGAGGAGCTGTGTGCTCTGGGTCCGATCATGCCAGGGGCTGAGCCAGAGGAGACCCCACGATATATCAATGACTAGTTCCCAAATTACCTCGGGTTTATTTGCTGCAGGAAATTTAATCAGCAAATGGATTTTCAATAATTTTATTCTCCGGCTCGATTTTGAAGGCAGGAGAATTCAGAGCTGCGTTGCTCCGTGGTAATAGGTCCGATAGGGCATATTTCTGTTTCCTGATGGTCTGAAGGCTCCAGCATTTCTGCCCTGTAGATACCGCTGACAGTTACAGGGCTACCGGCATCTCTGCCCCCTCTCTAGTCTCCCAGTGCTAGGTGTCAGACCGCTACTGAACACTGTGGATAGATTGTGCTTGCCCAGCAGGTCCGGCTAGGCTTGGTACCCGTGGTTGATGTGTGCATGAAAGTACAGATGTGTAAATCTTGTGACAGAATATTTCATTGCAATACAAATATTACAAACCAACCTTTCGTGAACTGAATGCATGTCGAATAGGGTGACCAGATGTCCCCATTTGGGGCTTTTTCTTATATAGGTACCTATTACCTCCCACCCCCGTCCTGATTTTTCACACTTGCTATCTGGTCACCCTAATGTCGAAAGCCAGCAGCAGAGTTTTTGGCATTGCTGCAGGAAGGAGAAGTGGTAACTTTACTGCTTAATGGCTTTTGCTTTAGAAAGTATTTCAGAAATACTCCCCATACTGTTTGCAATGGGTTTGTGGTATTGACTCTTTGTTCAGTGAACAGTTGTATGATACTGTCTCCTGGTAAAAGACCAGTAGCTGTTTCTAACACTTACATTTAGGGTCATGAACACAATCCCTCTGTATTACCTGTGCAAGACTTTTGTAAAAGTTCTGAGAACAGAACTGCTGGTCTGTGTTTCAGCAAAGAGTAGAGTTGAGGTGCAGGAAAGGGAAGAATTATACTGTCTTTCATGTAATTTACGCCCATCACCTTTACAAGAACATGGCTGAAGTAACTTGCACACTCAACTGGATATTAGTGGAAACCCAGTTTTTCCACTATTCCCCCATTTGTGACACCAACTCCTCCCTCCCCCAGCTGAAGTAACCGTCTGTGACATTAACCAGCAAAGCACATCAGCTTCTCTTGGAATTTTTCAAGGCCAGAATGTACCATTGGGAGCATTTGGTAAGCGAAAGTTAATAGAGCCCAGTTCTGATCGAATTTACACATGTAAATCTAGAGAGGCACATTAAAATCAATATAACTAAAACAAGAAACCTTCCCTAAGTTTTTATCCCAAGCGCTGCAAAGAGGCAGTGGCATAATTTGGACTGTCAGGAGTGAAGAAAATGTTATGTATATATATAATCATAGAACTGGAAGGGATCTTGAGATGTCAGCTAGTCCAGTCCCCTGCACTAGACCATCCCTGACAGGTGTTTGTCTAACCTGCTCTTAAAAGTCTCCAATGATGGAGAATCCACAACCTCCCTAGACAATTTATTCCAGTGCTTAACCACTCTGACAGTTAGGAAGTTTTTCCTAATGTCCAACCTAAACCTCCCTTGCTGCAATTAAAGCCCATTGCGTCTTGTCCTATCATCAAAGGTTAAGAAAAACAATTTTTCTTCCTCCTCCTTGTAACAACCTTTTACATACTTGAAAACTGTTATCATGTCTCCTCTCAGTCTTCTCTTCTCCAGACTAAACAAACCCAATCTTCACTCATAGGTCATGTTTTCTAGACCTTTAATAATTTTTGTTGCTTTTCTCTGGAATTTCTCCAATTTGTTCACATCTTTCTTGAAATGTGGCACCCAGAACTGGACACAATACTCCAGTTGAGGTCTAATCAGTGCGGAGTAGAGCGGAAGAATTACTTCTCATGTCTTGCTTACAACAGTCCTGCTAATACATCCCAGAAGGATGTTTGCTTTTCTTGCAACGTTACACTGTTGACTCATATATAGTTTGTGACCCACTATGACACCCAGATCCCTTTCTGCAGTACTCCTTCCTAGGCAGTCATTTCCCATTTTGTATGTGTGCAACTGATTGTTCCTTCCTAAGTGGAGTACCTTGAGTTTGTCCTTATTGAATTTCATCCTATTTACTTTAGACCATTTCTCCAGTTTGTCCAGATCATTTGGAATTTTAATCCTATCCTCCACAGCACTTGCAACCCCTCCCAGCCTGATATTGTCTGCAAACTTTATAAGTGTACTCTCTATGCCATTATCTAAACAATTGATGAAGATATTGAACAGAATCGGATGCAGAACCAATCCCTGTGGGACCCCACTCATTATGCCCTTCCAGCATGACTGTGAACCACTGATAGCTACTCTCTGGGAATGATTTTCCAACCAGTTATGCACCCACTTTATAGTAGCTCCATGTAGGTTGTATTTCCCTAGTTTGTTTATGAGAAGGTCATAAATTATGAGAAAGTATCAAAAGCTTTACTAAAGTCAAGATATACCACATCCACTGCTTCCACCCTATCCACAAGGCTTGTTACCCTGTCAAAGAAAGCTATCAGGTTGGTTTGACATGATTTGTTCTTGACAAATCCATTTTGACTGTTCCTTATCACCTTATTATCTCCTATTATTTGCTCCATTATCTTTCTGAGTACAAAAGTTAAACGGACTGGTCTGTAATTCTCTGGGTTGTCCTTATTTCCCTTTTTATAGATGGGCACTATGTTTGCCCTTTCCCAGTCTTCTGGAATGTCTCCCATCTCACATGACTTTTCAAAGATAATTGCTAATGGCTCAGATATCTCCTCAGTCAGCTCCTTGAGTATTCTAGGATGCATTTCATCAGGCCCTGGTGATTTGAAGACATCTAACTTATCTGAGTACTTTTTGACTTGTTCTTTCCCTATTTTAGACTCTGATCCTACCTCTTTTTCACTGGCATTCACTATGTTAGACGTCCAATTGCCCCCAACCTACTTGGTGAAAACCGAAACAAAGAAGCCATTAAGCACCTCTGCCACTTCCCACTTCCACATTTTCTGTTATTGTCTTTCCCCCACTCATTGAGTAACAGGTCTACTTGACCTTCATCTTCCTCTTGCTTCTAATGTATTTGCAGAATGTTTTCTTGTTTTCCTTTATGTCCCTAGCTAGTTTGATCTAATTTTATGCCTTGGCTTTTCTACTTGTTTATATTCTTCCTTTGTAATTTGACCAAGTTTCCAATTTTTGTATACTCGTTTTTGAGTTTTAGATAATTGAAGATTTTCTGGTTAAGCCAGGGTGGTCTCTTGCCATACTTCCTATATTTCCTACGCAGTGGGATAGTTTGCTCTTGTGCCCTTAATAATGTCTCTTTGAGAAACAGTCAACTGTCTTCGATTGTTTTTTCCCTTAGACTTCTTCCCATGGGATTTTACCTACCAACTCCCTGAGTTTGCTAAAGTCTGCCTTCTTGAAATCCACTGTCTTTATTGTGCTGTTCTCCCTCCTGCCATTCCTTATAATCATGGACTCTACCATTTCATGATCATTTTCACCCAATCTGCCTTCCACTTTCAAATGCTCAAAAGTTCTTCCCTATTTGTCAAAATCAAATCTAGAACAGCCTCCCCCCAGTAGCTTTCTCCACCTTCTGAAATAAAAAAAAATGTCTCCAAAATTTTCCAAGAACTTGTTGGATAATCTGCACCCTGATGCAGTATTTTCTCAACAGATGTCTGGGTAGTTTAAATCCCCCATCACCACTAAGTCCTGTGCTTTGGATGATTTTATTAGTTGTTTAAAAAAAAGCCTCATCCACCTCTTCTTCCTGGTTTGGTGGTCTGTAGTAAACCCCTCCATAACATCACCCTCATTTTTTACCCCTTTTATCCTTACCCAAAGACTTTCAACAAGTCTCTTTCTTTCTTTCTTTCTTTCTTTCTTTCTTTCTTTCTTTCTTTCTTTCTTTCTTTCTTTCTTTCTTTCTTTCTTTCTTTCTTTCTTTCTTTCTTTCTTTCATGAGGCAATTAAATACATTTATAAATAGCTTCAATGTAGGAAAGCTAAATACAATGATGGTTTTCACCATACACTTGCCATGTGTTTAAATATGTCATGATACAATGGGCCACACTCAGAAGTGGAGGGCGAGAAAGGGTGTCTGTGGGAAACTCACAATTGTAAAATCACACAGTGCTCAAGTAGGCTGTGGAATTCACAGCCACAAGAGATCAATGGGGACAAGAACTTAGCAGGATTCAAAGAGGGACTGGAAGTTTATGGATAATGTGGATATGGATAACCAAAAAAGTCAACTACTGTAGTGAGGTGTCAGGGGGAACTTTCCCTGGGAGCAGGTTATCTCTTAGCCGCCTATTGTAGGGTTTCTTCCATGTTTGTCTGAAGCATTTGGACCTGGCCACTGGATACTGGGCTAGATGGACTACAGGTCTGATTCAGTCTGGCAATGCCTATCCTCATATATATGGTGTAAATCCAAGATTATGCTTTTGCTCATCTTCCTTGACCTCCTAGGAGTCTGTAGACTTGCACTGAGAGCAAAATGATATCTTCTACTCGTCTAATCTCTTATTCTATTTCCTTTTAGGAAAAAAAGCTCAAAACTCCTCAGACCTGCCTAGTACATTATGTCAGCTGTCAATGACTCCAAATTCAACTATGAAGTGTTCCTTCTCACCGGGGTACCTGGGCAGGGAGATGTCCATCTCTGGATCTCTATGACCTTCTGCTTAACGTATGCTATTTCGATAGTAGGAAATTCAGTCATTCTGTTCATTATAAAAACAGATCAAAGCCTTCATGAGCCAATGTACATTTTCCTTTCCATGTTGGCTGTCACAGACCTTGGCTTACTGATAGCAAGCATACCGACAAAACTGGGTGTATTTTTGTTTAACTCAAAGGAGATCAGCCTCAACGCCTGTCTTGCCCAGCTGTTCTTCATCCACTCGTTTACATTCATTGAATCGTCTGTGCTCTTGCTGATGGCCTTTGACCGCTTCGTCGCAATCAGTAACCCACTGAAATATGCTTCCATCTTAACTCTGCCGAGAATAGCCAAGATGGGACTGGTGTTTGTGCTAAGATCGGTGGCTGTAATACTCCCACTCCCCCTTCTCCTGAAAAGGTTCCAATTCTGTCGAGCCAATGTCCTCTCCCATTCCTTCTGCCTTCACATGGAGGTCATGACAATGGCATGTGCAGACATCACAGTCAACAACATCTATGGCTTGTTTATTACAGTCCTAACGGTGGGATTGGACTCGCTGCTCATCTTCCTCTCTTATGCGATGATCCTCAAAACAGTGCTGAGCATCACGTCCCACCAGGAGTTCCTCAGGGCCCTGAACACCTGCGTCTCCCACCTCTGTGCCGTACTGCTCTTCTACACCCCCGAGTTCAGCCTGACTTTGATGCACAGATTCGGTAAGGGCTCTTCTCCCTTGCTTCAGATTGTCCTGGGCTACGTCTACCTGCTGGTTCCTCCACTGATGAACCCAATTGTGTACAGTGTGAAAAGCAAACACCTTCGTGCGAGGATAGTAAGGGTGTTCGTGAAGTGAATGGTCAGTTTATCACCTGGCTCAAGCACTGGTGGGATAGTTAGTGCTTTGGGAAATCCCAGGCTACTGTTTTTTTTAAGGGCTTGGGAAAGGGGCCTTGTAGGGCACAGCATCGCTCCCTTCACTCCATGCCAAACAGAAGGATCCTTAGGAGGGCAGGCAGGCTGCATCCTCTCTCAAAACATGGGCGACACCAGCATGGGATGGACAGCTGCCGTCGCTCAGCCCCGGGGAGAGGGATTGAGATATCATGGGTACCAGCTAAGGAGAAGCCAGTGAGCCTGCAACAAGCCTGAAACAAGACTGACAGCAGTAAGCAGGATGGTTGGGGACTCCTGAGTAAAGGAGGAAGAGTAGGTGGGGGTCAGAGGATAGGAGAGGCTTTGTTTTGGAGACGACTGAATTAATGTGACCCCACAAAGGGGGATCTTGTTTTAAGTATCCCTAGCTGAGAGTACGTCATTGCAAGGTCCGTAAGAGGGAAGGACGGTGTGCCTGCTATGCTACCTCAGGCCACAAGGTGGCACTCTGGGGCGTCCCCTGTCCAGAAGGTCTTGGCCAGAGTGGGCTGTGCTCTTGCAAGCCATGACCACCGGGCATAGATCAGCCGAGCCCCCAGGCTGCTCTAAACTACACCGAGGCAGCGGGAGAACAGGCCCGTGAATCAAACCACTGTACCAGGCAGGGTCGTCCTCATGATTTATTGGTCCCTATACAAACTGGTGACCCAGTGCCCGACGTCAGCCTGCGCTCGCAGCCCACAGTGCAGGGGGGAAAGAGGGTCTAAATGACAAGCAATGGAGCAATGGCCATGGGGGCCTCATCTTAGATGTCTTGCTGGGAGAAAGCCATCTGAGGGCAAACTCTATTCAGTCTATCTAGTATTTTAGGCTTGGTTTGCATTTTTTTTATTTTCTATGTAATTTGCTTGGATCTGCTGCTATCACTTATAATCACTTAAAATCTATATTTCTCTAGGTAATAAACTTGTTTTTGTTTTATCATAGCCGTGTGTTTTAAGTGAAGTGTCTTGGAAAATCTCAGATCTGAAATAAAGTTTCTTGCATATCTTTCAACCATCAAGGGGAAAGACTCCTATATTAATGAATAAGCATTGTGCAGATCCCGGTGCAGTACAAGATGGTATAATTCTGGGTTAAATACTTCAGCAAGGGTGGAAGGCGGGAGAGACGGGAAATTGGCTGTTGTCTCATGTTTGTCCTTTAGTGGCTTAGGAAAAGCACTCAGGTAGCTCAGTTGGTTTTTGGCGCCAACTGCTGTCACGTTGGATGATAACAGGGCCTGGAGCGGCTGGTTGTGTCACCAGAAGAGCACTGTGGAGAGGCCAGCTGAGCTGAATGGATAAGGGGATCAGTGATTCTACTGGCTTCCAGACTGCACTCCAGAGGGGACAACCCATCACAGAGATTTTAGAACAAACTGATAAACTAAACATTAAAAGTCACCAGGCCCATATGACATTCACTCAATGGTTCCGAAGAAACTCAAATATCAAATCTCAGAACAACAAACTGTGGTATGTAACCTATCACTTATATCAGGCTTTGTACCGGATGACTGGCAAATAGATCATATCATGCTGATTTTTTAAAAAGGCTCCAGAGGTGATCCCAGCAATTATAGGCCAGAAATCCTAACTTTAGTACCAGGCAAATTGGTTGAAACCATAGTAAAGAACAGAATTATCGGACACTCACATGAACATTATTTGCTGTGGAACAATCACCATGTCTTTTGCAATGGGAAATCATGCATCACCAATCTGTTACCGAAATAACGGGTCCACCTAGCTGAGAGCCAATAACAGCCAGACAGGGATAAGGAAAGAGAATTACTTTATTCTGCAAAATAAGGGAAGTCTGTGCCAAGTGACAGGACTTCAATTAACACAGAAATTACAGGTCTTTTATACACACTTAGACAAAGCCCTGGTGTGTTAACATTTGATTGGTGCATGCTAGACCTCGAATGTCTGCTATCTGGTCAGTAAAAACTGGTTTAGAAATAACTATCTCAGCTGGAAAACACTATTCTTGTGTAGGCGAAGGACAACTGTAAAAATGCAAGGCCTTGCGTAGGCGAGGTATCTACTTCCACCTAGTGGCCTCTGGTTGCCATAGCTGCTGGCTGTTAAGGGGGTTCACCATAGCTTATGACTTTCACAAATCTATTAGAATTATTTGAGTGAGTTAACATACAAATGGGCAAGGGTGATCCAGATGATATAGTGTATTTGGACTTTCAGAAAAACTTTGACAAGACCCCTCACGAAAGGCTCTTAAGAAATATTAGGATAATAGGAAAAACTTTTTCACTAGGAGGTTTGTGAAGCACTGAAATGGATTAACTAGGGAGCTGGTGGAATCTTCTTCCTCAGAGGTTTTTTAGGTCAGGCTTGACAAAGCCCTGGCTGGGATGACTTAGTTGGGGATTGGTCCTGCTTTGAGCAGGGGGTTGGACTAGATGACCTCCTGAGTTCCCTTCCAACCCTGATATTCTATGATTCTATGAAAAGTAAGCAGTCATGGGAAAAGCAGGAAGGGTCTCTCCTGGATAAGTAATGGGTTAAACGATAGGAAACAAAGGCTAGGAGTACATGGTCTGTTTTCAGAAAGGAGAGAGGTAAATCGTAGGGTCGTCCTGGGGTCTGGAGTGGGACCAGTGCTGTTCCATATATTCATAAATGAACTGGAAAAAGTGGTAAGCAATGAGGTGACAAAATTTGCAGATGAGATAAAATTTTTCAATATGTTTACGTGCAAAGCAGACAGGGAAGAGTTACAATGGGATCTCCCAAAATTTAGAGATTGGGCAACAAAATGGCAGATGAAATTCAGTGTTGATAAATGCAATGTAGTGCACGTTGGAAAAACATAATCCCAACTGTTGGGAACCATATGTGGTGAATAAAATAGGCCCAGGCAGGCTAAGCCTCCCCTGGTGCAGCTGTGGCCACTGCCCAGCAATTGCAGGGTTCGCACAGGGAACTTTTTATTATTATGTGCCATGCTGGTTCCAGGGTAGCTGAGGAGGCAGTATGTGCTACTCAGCCTCTTCAGTAATCTCGCTGCACTCCATGGAGATTACTGATGGAACCAGGAAGCTGAGTAACACATGTGACAGGTTGTCACCCCCGGGGTGCAGTCTGGGAGCTGTGGGAACCACTGTGTCCCTTAACCCTCCAGTTGGGGTGGCCAATCTTACACTGCTTTATTGGTGACACAGTCAGCCTCTTCAAGCCCTGTTATCACCCAACATGACAGCAGGGGGCACCGCACACCCAACTGAGCCACCTGAGTGCTTTACCTAAGCCACGCAAAGACAGGCACAAGACAACAACCAATTTCCCAGTTCTCCAGCCTTACACATTCCTGGAATGAAAACCCAAAATTATACCATCTTGCACTGCACAGGAATCTGTGCAGCATAAGCTCATTAATATAGATCTCTTTCCCCTTGATCTGGGAAATATACATAGAGCTGAGATTTTCCCCAGACACTTTACTTAAAACACACTGGTAAAGATAAAGCATAAAACAGGTTTATTAATTACAAAAAGATGGATTTTAAATGATTAAAAGTGATAGAAATCCGATCAAAGATGATTACCTAGCAAATAAACAAATACGCAAACTACTCTAACCAGAATTCCCACCTATGTGCATCCCCCTCCACCCTGTGCAATGCCCCTTCAATAGATACTGCGGGCAGTGGCTATTGTGACAGACCCGAGTAACACATCTCTGATGAACCTGTGTTATCAGGGACCTGGAGAGGGTCCAAGAGCAGTTGTGGAGGCCCAGAGATTGTGGGTGAGTGGGCCTAGTGGATCACTGAGATCTCTGCATAACTTTGGGGAGCCCTAGATCCTGGGTCCCACCTTTCATTCCTCAGGGAGAAGGGAAGGGACCTCGCCTCCTGAAACGACCTGATGGAAAGTTCCATATACGGAGACTTGTGGAATCTCCCTTCCCTGGCCTGCACCCTGGGTTTGTAATGCAGGACAGGGGGCTGCCAGGGAGAAAGCTGGTCCTATATTATTATTATTTATTTTTATTATTTATTTATTTTATTTTTGTATTTCAGCATTATAACAGTTGTGACAGCATCACTGTTACCATTCACAACCCCCAAGGTAGCCATGTGACTAATTGGAACCATACGAACAGTGATGACAAGCCTGGAGTCCTGAAATAGAACCTGCAGCAGGGCTTGGCTCTGAAGTCCCGTTGTATAACATCACCACACATCCCCTGAGATTTGGCCTCCTGCCGTTTGCCATTGGCAGTGATGAGGGTTAAAAATGGTTCACACTAAGCCAAGCAGCTGAGGTTCCCTGATGGCCAAGGGGCCCCCAAGGGAATGTGCGAACATGCTTCATAAACACAGTTCCCTCCCTGTCTGAACGGATACTGCCTGCTGCCCGTGTAAGCTCTTCAATGGCACCTTGTCATTTAGAGTGAAGATCTCTGGTGTCAGTGGCTAACCTTCTGGCAGGAATTGGGTACGTTGTCAGGTTTCACTATCTTTAAAATGCGAAGTGACATGTAAAGGCTGCAAACTGATTACATTGGCAGATGTTCTGTGCAGTGACAGAGGAGTCAGCTGGGCTGTCGGGGTGACTCAGTGACGGGGCTGGAGGGCAGGCAGTGCTAGGTAGCCTGGGAACCCCTCCCTGACATCAGCCCATGCTCCACGGTCAGTTGTTCAAGCTACACAGAAATCTGACGTTCACAGTGATCTCTGAGTGTTAAAACCTCAGTAGCCTGTGTCAGGATTTCTCATTGGTTCCCATTTCTTGAGGTACCGTGTGCTCTGGGCCCGATCCTACCAGGGGCTGAGTGAGATAAGACCCCACAGAATATCAGTGACTAGTTCCCAACTCACCTCAGGTTTATTTGCTCCCGGAAATTGAACCAGCAAATGTAGTTTCAAAGGCTTTATTCTCTGGCTCGATTGAGAAGGCAGGATTTCAGAGTTGTGTTGCTTTGTGGTAACAGGTTCGATAGGACATATTTCTGTTTCCAGACTGGATGAGGGCTTCAAAATTTCTGCCCTGTAGATACCTATGAGAGTTTGAGGACTAACTGCATGTTTGCCCCCAATCTGGTTTCCAAGTGCCAGATGTCAGACCTTGTAACCTTCCCTCTCATGAGGCGGAATTCCGCGATCCTCCCATCCTCAGACTGGAACCGGGTCTACAACACACTGTGGGGGGATTGTGCTTGCCCAAATGGTCCGAACAGGGTTGTCACCTGTGGTTCTTCCTTCTGGGAGGCTGGGAGCCATGTTGAAACAAGTGACCAGCCAGCCTTTTTGTACCAAAACACTGTTTAATCTGAACAGTAGGAATGAAGTGTAACATGGGAGAATAAGAAGGTTTTAAAAGAACAATCTGCACACGTCTCTGACCCCAAGCCCTCCCACTCTAATGTAGACACAGGCAGGCCCAGGGCCTTCAGGTTTCCCAAGTGGTGTCTGTCCTTGCAGTCTGAAGAGCTTCTCAGCAACAGCTGCCCCATCTCTGGACAGGCTCCCAGCGCTGGAAAACAAGCTGTGTAATGTGGCAGGAGGCTGGAAATAGGCTCTTCCCAGCTTGTAGCTCCAGTGTTGTCTCTCAACCTACCTGAAGTCCTTACTGAGCGATGGCTTTTCTCGAGCTTTGGCTTCCCATCCTGTATGTTTTCCAGCAGCCTGGCTTCTGGCCATACTGGCTTCACCCAATACAGCCATAACATAAACATCCCAAAAGTTAACCCAATATACCTCTACAGCAGACCTCCCAAGAACTGGATTTAACACACACATTCATCATGGCAGCTCAGCTCCTTGTCTGTCCCAATGCCATTCCTGGGTGCTACAGATTTTATGAATACAGGACAGAGACAGTCAGAGAGAGCGAGAAAACAATAGACTACTTTCCTGTGGGAAACCATGTTCTGTTTGCATGAATATTCATGCATTTGACATTCAAATCCACTTCCTGCAAACCCTCATCCTGGCTGAATAACAGCTGCTGGGGTTACTAGGTACTAGAGAGTGAGAGCTCAGGGAATGAATATTTTCTATATTGATCTGAATACCTGTTACCATTCCAGATACAGGCTACAGACTGACAGAACAGAACCTGAGGAGAACCAGTCAGCTATTAACCCAGGGACAGAGGTGCTAGTAGACTTTTGTTTGCTGACAAATGACTGAATTAGGGCTGAGACACTGCAATCTTTTCAGGTTGTGATGAAATCCAGAAGGGAGACGCTACATTTTAAGGTCCACTCTAACATGAGAAATCATCACTTAGATAAGATGAGAGAGGAAAGAATGCGTTGACATTTGTGTACTAAAGAATAGATGTGTAAATGTTATCTCAAATCTTTTAATTGTAAAATAAATTTTGCACATCAAACTCTCATGTCATGCTTGTATATCGAAAGCCAGCAGCAGAGTTGTTGAAATCTCTATAGGAAGGAGCAATGGTTTCTTTACTGTTTAATGGCTTTTGCTTTAGAAAGTATTTCAGAAATACTTCACATACTATTTGGAAAGATTTTATGCTATGGACTCCTTGTACAGTGAACCGTAGAATCATAGAATATTACTGTTGGTAGAACTCAGGAGGTCAACTAGTCCAACCCCCTGGTTAAACCAGGACCAACACAAACTAAAACATCCCCACCAAGACTTTTTCAAGCCACGCCTTAAAAAGGATGGAGATTCCACCACCTCCTTAGGTAACCCTGCTTCATCACCCTCCTAGTGAAATAGCTGTGATGGGTTGGGATCACAGAGACCTGCTTGGTGCTGCCACCTGGTGTGTCAAGGCTACTTCTGCCCCTGCTTCCAGGCCTTTTCCAGCTTGGGACTCCCGAATCCTGTCAGTTTTGAGCCAGATTCCACTGATCTGCTGCAAACACAGACCCAGGTCCGAACCAAGTCCACTAACAACTGTAAGGCTCCTGGAAGCGCTCTTGCCTTTGACACCCAGGTGCCCAACTCCCAAAGAGGTTCACACCCTTAATAAATCCATTTTACCCTGTATAAAGCTTATACAGGGCAAACTCATAAATAGTTCGCCTTCTATTTCAAAGATAGAAAGATATGCACAGTTCCCTCAGCCTCTCCACATAAATCATGTGCCCCAGGCCCCTGATCATTTTCGTTGCCCTTCCTGATTTACACCACAAAATACCTCTAATTTGTGGGTGTCAGGGGGAAACTTTGGAAGCAGGTTATCTCATAGCTGGCTATTGCAGGACTTCTTCCACCTTCCTCTGCAGGATGTGCTAATGGCCTGGGAATCTCTAGATTTGCACTGAGAGCAGAAAGATGTCTCATTAAATAACCCCTGGTTTCCTGTTCTTATTCCTTTCAGAAAGTTAAGTTCAAATCTCCTTGGACATGCCCAGTACATTATGTCAGCTGTCAATGACACCAAATTCAAATCTGCAGTGTTCCTTCTCACCGGGATACCTGGGCAGGAAGACATCCATCACTGGATCGCTATCCCCTTGTGCTTAATGTATGTTATTTCAATAGTAGGAAATTCAGTAATTCTGTTCATTATAAAAACAGATCCAAGTCTCCATGAGCCCATGTACATTTTCCTTTCCATGTTGGCCGTCACAGACCTTGGCTTATCGATATCCACCATGCCGACAATACTGGGCATATACGTGTTTAACACTAGGGAAATCAGCTTTGATGCCTGTTTTGCTCAGTTGTTCTTTATCCAGTCATTTCATTGCATTGAATCATCCGTGCTCTTGCTGATGGCCTTTGACCGCTTCATCGCGATCCGTGACCCGCTGAGATATGCTTCCATCTTAACCCTGCCAAGAATAGCCAAGATGGGACTGGTGTGCGTGCTAAGAGGGATAAATGTAATGCTCCCACTTCCCCTTCTCCTGAAACGGTTCCAATACTGTGGAGTGAATGTCCTCTCCCATTCTTACTGCATGGACCAGGAGGTCATGAAGCTGGCTTGTTCGGATATCACAGTCAACAGCATCTATGGCTTGTTTATTACAGTCCTAACGGTGGGGTTGGACTCGCTGCTCATCTTCCTCTCTTATGTGATGATCCTCAAAACAGTGCTGAGCATCTCATCGCACGCAGAATTCCTCCGGGCCTTGAACACCTGCGTCTCCCACCTCTGTGCCATTCTTATCTTCTACACGCCAGAGTTCAGCCTGACTTTGATACACAGATATGGGAAGGGCTCTTCTCCCTTGCTTCAGATTCTCCTGGGCTACGTCAACCTGCTGGTTGCTCCTCTGATGAACCCAATCGTGTACAGCGTGAAAAGCAAACACCTTCGTGCGAGGATAATCAGGATATTCGTGAAGTGAACGGTCAGTTTGTCACCCAGTCCCAGTGCTGGTGGCTTAGGAAACAACAAACACAGGAAACAGTGACTTATTCCATCCTGGACACATGTATCTGTGATGACATGAGCTACTGATCTCCACTCTGTACAGATGGGGTCTTAGGCCTGAAGGAAAGATATGGGGATTGTTTCCATCGTCTGTTGAGGGATGGCATGGCACAGGCGGAAGGAGACCAAGGCAGGCAGCAGCATTCACAAAGTTGGCCCATAAAGAGCCATATCGATGGCAGCTCCAACCTCAGAATTCCTGTCAATACTCTCAATAAAGTGGATGTTGTTTCCCATGACACCTGGCCTGTCACTGTCCCATCTCTGGTTACACATCCACGGGCCATGAAAAAACCTGCAGAGCTGTTCTACAGTCGCTGTCCTGGCCTTTCCTGAGCGCTCTGGGTGCTGTGTGATCCATGGTTGCTGCACCAGCCATGGACAGGGGCTATTCAAGGGGCATGGACACCCACCCTTCCCCCTCCTCCCTCAGCCAGGTGCTTGGGTCTGAGTCCTGTCAGAGAGATCACTAATGCAGGAGCCGCAAGAGAAGCCATTCAGGCAGCCCCCCACCCATCACCACCCTTGGTGGCTCTGCACACAGCACACCTGCTGAGCCCACCCCACACAGAAGCAGAGCAGAGCAGAGCTGTCTGTGTGAGTGAGGGTCTGACACACAGACAGTCCTGGGGAGAGACTCAGGCCCATATTCCCTCTCCTCCATTTCTGCTGCCCCAGCAATGCAAAGGAGTAGAACAGAGTCACGGTGATCTCCTCTCCCAGCTCAGCCCATTCAGTGTAGGGTGAGCACCTTCTCAAAAGGAAAAAGCAAGACATATGCAGGAGCCCTGCCCCCTCCATGGCCTCACCCCTGACCCTCTTCTTCTCCCTGAACCCTCACCTCCTGCTCCTTCTCTTCCCCCAAGCCCCACCCACTGGCCAGGCCGGATGTCAGAGCCAGGCTGTGGTAAAAGAAGCCCAGGGAGCAAGTGCCTCTCTGGAGAAACCGAGATCCCCCACCTGCCCCATTCAGGGGACCCAGCCTCTGGGGAAAGAGGAGGAAGGTGGGACCTCATATAGCGGTGGGGCTAAGGACCTCAGCCCCCTAACAGTGAAAAGCGGTAAGCAGTTGTGTATCGGCACCCCAGGGAATTCGGGACAAATGTTGTTCCGGAGCCTTTCAGCCCAAACTGGGACTTGAACTCTGCATTTTGGGACTCTGCTGCCCAATTCGGGATGCGTGATCCATCCTAATTCAGTGGCCATTAGAGGTGGAGCTGACAGAAGCTTTGTAGAGCCAGCTAGTGGGAGTCAGGAAGATGGTTCCAGGGAATAGTTAGTGCAGTTTTATTTAAGAGCTCGGGACAAGGGCCTTGAAGGGCAGGGCATGGCTCTCTTCACTCCATGTGTAACAGGAGGATCCTTAGGAGGACAGGCAGGCTGCATCCTTTCTCAAAACACTGGCGACACCAGCATGGGACAGACAGCTGCCCTCACTCCTCCCCAGGGAGAGGGACTGAGATATCATGGGTACCAGATGGGGAAAATGCAGTGAGCCTGCAATAAACCTGAAACAAGGCTGACCCCAGCAAGCAGGGTGGTGGGGGGCTCCTGAGTAAAGGAGGAGGATTGGATGGAGGGTAGCAGAGTCTGTGTTTTGGAGATGACTGAATTAATGCAACCCCACAAAGGGGGCTCTTCTTTTAAGTATCCCAGGCTGTGAGTAAGTCATTGCAAGGACCATACAGGGAAGGACAGGGTGCCTGCTATGCTACCTCAGGCCCCAAGGGGCACTCTCGGGTGGCCCCTGTCCACAAGGTCTTGGTCAGAGTGGGCTGTGCTCTTGCAAGCCATGACCCCCGGGCGTATATCAGCCCAGTCCCCAGGTTGCTCAAAGCTCCGCTGAGGGAATGGGAGAACAGGCCAGAGAATCAAACCACTGTAACAGACTTCTGGTCCTCCTCGCTGTCTACAGATCAGTGGAGAGCTCTGTTGCCACAGCAGAGAACTGAGCCAGGCCTGTCACTGCTCAGACGGCTGGATGGCTGGTGCTGTGGTCTGGCACTGCTCTGTGACTCAGGACAACTGGGTTTGAGTCCCTTACTCTGTGTCACTGTGGGCAAGACATTGCCTGTTTCTGAGCCTCTGCATAGGTAGATATTATCCCTGCCCTGCCTCACAGTGGTGGTGGGACGATAAAGACATTCAAGGTGCTCAGATACTGTGAGACCCTTAGATCAGGGCTGTGTCAGTGTTCCACAGAACAACACCTCTGACATGTGTCTATAAAAAGCCTCTTTCCACAGCCTCCAATGAAGGCTGGCTTCTGGGAAGCCCCGTGACTCCAGCACTGTGGTGTCTGTGGCAGATGTGGGGGTGCTCAGGAGTGACAGCGAGGGGTAAGTAGTGGATTTCTGAGGGGAGTGTTGGAGTGTCACAGTTACGCTGGGAGTGTCAGCACAGTCACTGGACTGGTGTTTGTGAGCCCTTGAGGCTGAATGGGTCTAACTGACAAGCAATGGAGCAATGGCCACGCGGGTCTCATCTTAGACGTCTGGCTGGAAGACATCTGGCAGAGGGCAAAGGTTAGTTCCGCACCTTGGCCCTGTGCCTCAGATAGCTGGTGATTGTGTGAGCCTGTCACTGTTATGTCCGGCTGTCTGTGGCATAACCCTGTTCCTTATAACTGGGGGCGCTGTAGTCCAGTGCAGAGGGGCACACCGTCTCTGCCACTGATGGACTGTGTGACAAGAAATGCCAATTGACCTACTTTCGGTACCTTCGTTTTTGGGCGCTCCTCTTGAGATACGGCCAGCAGTGCCACGTTTTGGGATTTTATTGGGAGTCTCACACGATTTCCTGTCTTTCTGAAAGCCCCAACTCCTGCAATCAAGGCACTATTCTGGATTCTCAGCTTTCGGTTTTCTTTAAAAAGTTTAGTTAAACAAGTGACCTGCACAAAAGCTAGAAAACCGGAAGCAGGTGACCCAAATGGCTCAGAAACCAAAGTCAAGGGAAAACGAACCCCGCATTAGTGTATTTTTAAATCTCATTATTGCTAAACCAATCTCATGCTTTTTTGTCTTTGTGACTCACACTTATTCGAGGTGCTTAGTGATACTGAGCACGTAGTGTAAGAGATCTGAAAAGCAATGTGCCAATGATACAAAAACTAAGAGCAATTTGTTAACGTACGTTAGAAGGGGTAAGCCAGCCGAACAATGAGTGGGGCTACTGGAAAATTGAGGTGCTAAAGGAGCACTCAAGAAAGATGAGGCTGTTGTGCAGAGGATAAGTGAATGTTTTGACTTAGTCTTCACTGCAGAGGATGAGTGGGAGATTCCCACACCTGAGCCATTTTTTTCAGGTTACAAAGCTGGGGAACTCCTCACATTGAGGTTTCTGTAGAAGAGTTAGTGATGCTGCACCCCATATTCATCATAGCGCTATGATTATGAGATGATTATGACATAATTATGAAGCATCTGGTACAAGATATGTCTTGAGAGATGTCACTGGAAAAGTTATGATTAACAGATTATGATTATCCTATTTGTGCACATGTATCAGTTTTGTACCTGAAGTTATGAATAGTAACTATGAATCTGTATTTCAAATGTTCTTACTCTGGGTAACACCTTCAAGTAGCTTTCAAGTACAACAAAGAAGAAGGTAGACATTGCTGATTGCTCATCAACAAACACTATGGACCATGCAAGAGCTTAGCCTTCCTGTGATGTTCAGCCAGCCTAAGAGTAATGGCTGCTATGACGCAGTAGGACATAGAATCACAGAATCATAGAATCATAGAATCTCAGGGTTGGAAGAGACCTCAGGAGGTCATCTAGTCCAACCCCCGGCTCAAAGCAGGACCAACCCCAACTAGATCCTCCCAGCCAGGGCTTTGTCAAGCCTGATCTTTAAAACCTCTAAGGAAGGAGATTCCACCACCTCCCTAGGTAACCCATTCCAGTGCTTCACCACCCTACTAGTGAAAAAGTTTTTCCTAATATCCAACCTAAACCTCCCCCTCTGCAACTTGAGACCATTACTCCTTGTTCTGTGAAGGAGTAATGGACATGCAAGGGCGTGGGACAAGACCATATGACAGTGAACTACATTTTGGTACCTGTCTTTTTTCACAAACTGGGCTGGGAACATGGCTTGAAACAAAGGGTTCTCACAATATTGGAAAAACTATACAAGGTGGGGAGTGACATGCTCTTTTGCGCTCACACAACACACAAGAGAACTCCTGGAAACAACTGAAGAAAAAAGTCTGAACGGGGGAAGTGCTGATCCCAGGCTAAAGGGTTTTCTAGCCTGTGTATGAAAGCTTGGTGGACTCCTTGTAACACCAGTCAGACTGGATATGAATTAGCAATTTCTCACCCTATCTAGCATTTAGGCTTATTTTGAATTTATGTTTATTTGCTTGATAATCTGCTTGCCATCATTTATAATCACTTAAAATCTATCTTTTTATACTTAAGAAACTTGTTTTATGCTATATCATAACCAGTGTGTTTTGAGTGAAGTGTCTTGGAAATTCCAGCTCTGTAAATAAAGTTTCTTGCATATCTCTCAACCATCGAGGGGAAAGTGACCGATATTAATGAGTATGCATTGTGCAGATCTCTGTGCAGTACAAGATGTCATAATTCTGGGTTTATACTTCAGCAAGGGTGTAAGGCAGAGGAGATGGGAAATTGGCTGTTGTCTCATGTTTGTTCTTTAGTGGCTTAGGTAAAGCACTCAGGTAGCTCAGTTGGTTTTCGGCGTCAACTGCTGTCATATTGGATGATAACAGGGCCTGAAGTGGCTGGTTGTGTCACCAGGAGAGCATTGTGGAGACGCCAGCTGAGCTGAATGGATAGGAGGATCAGTGATTCCCCTGATTTCCAGACTGCATCCCAGCAGGACAACCCATCACTGAGATTTTAGAAAAAACCGATAAACTAAACATTAAAAGTCATGAGGCCCATATAACATTCACCCAATAGTTCCGAACGAACTCTAATATCAAATTTCAGAACTACAAACTGTGGTATGTAACCTGTCACTTATATCAGGCTTTGTACCGGGTGTCTGACAAATAGCTCATATCATGCTGATTGTTAAAAAAGGCTCCAGATGCGATCCAAGCAAAGATAGGACATAATCATAACTTTAGTACCAGGCAAATTGATTTGAACTATAGTAGAGAACAGAATTATCAGACATCCACATGAACATTATTTGCTGTGGAACAGTCAACATGACTTTAGGAAAGGGAAATCATGCCTCACCAATCTATTAGAATTCTTTGAGCAGATTAACAAACATGTGGGCGTGATCCGGATGATATAGTGTATTTGGACTTTCAGAAAAATATTGACAAGGTCCCTCACAAAAGGCTCTTAAGAAAAGTAAGCAGTCTTGGGAAAAGAAAGAAGGGTCTCCCCTGGATAAGTAACTGATAAAAAGATAGGTAACAAAGGGTAGGATTAAATGGTTGGTTTTCAGAATTGAAGAGAGGTAAATCATGGGGTCGTCATGGGGTCTGTACTGGGACCAGTTTTGTTCCACATATTCATAAATGAACTGGAAAAGGGGGTAAGCAATGAGGTTGAAAAATTTGTAGATGAAATAAAATTATTCAATATATTTACGTGCAAAGCAGACTGTGAAGAGTTACAATGGGATCTCACAAAACTTGGAGATTGGGCAACAAAATGGCAGATGAAATTCACTGTTGATAAATGCAGAGTAACCCACATTGGAAAAATATAATCCCAACTGTACAGATGAAATGATGCCGCCGAATTAGCTGTTACCTCACACACACACACACACACAAAAGATCTTGGAGTTATTGTAGATAGTTCTCTGAAAACATATGCTCAGTGTGCAGCATCGTTCAAAAAGGCTAACAGAATGTTGGGAACCATAGGTGGTGAATAGACCAAGACAGGCTAAGCCTCCCCTGGTGTAGCTGTGGCCACTATTAAGCAGTTTCAGGGTTCGCAGAGGGATCTTTTATTGTTATGTGCCCTGCATGTTCCAGGGTAGCTGCACTCCATGGGGATTACTGGTGAATCTGAGTAACACATGTAACAAGTTGTCACCCCCGGGGTGCATTCTGGGAGCTGTGGGAACTGCTGTGCCCATTAATCCTTCAGTTGGGCTGGCCAATCTTACACTGCTTTGTTGGTGACACAGTCAGCCTCTTCAAGCCCTGTTATCACCCAATATGACAGCAGGTGTCACTGCACACCCAACTGAGCCTCCTGAGTGCTTTACCTAAGCCACGCAAAGACAGGGATCAGACAACAGCCACAATTTCCCAGCTATCCAGCCTTGCACCCTTGCTGGAGTATAATCCCAAAATTATACCCCCTTGCACTGCACAAGAGTCTGTAACGCATAAGCTCATTAATATGGATCAATTTCTCACCGTGATTGACGATAGAAGCAATCCACCATTTTTCCATATGCAGGAAAGAAATTCCTTTAGCCTGGGACTAGCACTTCCCCCAGTTCAGTCTTTGTTCCTCAGGTGTTTCCAGGAGTTCTCTTGTGTGGGGAGTGAGACCAAGAGATGATGTCACTCCCCCATATTATATAGCAGAAAAATACAGGTACCAAAATGAGTTTAGTGGCATGTGGTCTCTTTCCATGCACTTCATTTGCTGCTGAGTCATAGCAGACATTATCTAGTGGGTGTTATCCAGGTGTAACTACATTTGAAATACAGATAAATAGTCAATATTAATAACTTCTCGTGCCAAAATGATACAGGAATAGAAATAGAACTGTCATATTCTGCAAATCATGTTTTTTCCATGAAACCTCATAAGACTTTTTTTTGGTACAAGTTGCATATAACTATGTAATAATCATATCATGAGCATATCACTATGATTAATATCACTATGATTAATATCGGTGACACCCCAGGGGTCACTCTAGGAAGTTATGTTGCAGCAGGTTTAAAACAAACAAAAGTAAGTACACAAAGTACAGCCAGCTGTGGAACTCATTGCCAAAGTATGTTTTGAAGGCCAAAAGAATAACTGGTCCAAAACAAAACTGGATACGTTGATGGATAGATCCATCAATAGCTATTAGCCAAGATGATCAGGGATGAAGCTCCATGCTGTGGGAGTCTCTACATCTCTGACAGCCGGAAGCCGGCAGCAGATGCAGGGGATGGATCATAGAATCATAGAATCATCACCTGGATCACTTGGATCGATCGGACTTCAGCTGTCATTAAGACTGCGCCGATCACAACACATCTGCCATTCTTCTCGCACTCTTGCCTTTCTTCTCCATGTTCGTCCGAAAAGTTTAACAATGTCATCTTCCCATCTTTTTTTCTGTTCTCGCGGGTACCACTCAGCAATGATTGCGGTCCACCTGTTATCCGTGAGCCGTGCTGTGTGGCCCGCCCATCGCATCTTGTTATGTCTTCTTTCCACGACAATATCTTTCACACCGCTGCGTTCTCTGATGATTTCATTTGGTATACGATCCAGAAGGGAGATTCCCAACATAGCTTGTTCCATTGCCCTTTCAGTTACCAACAGCCGTTGCTCTTCTCTCTTCGTCAGTGCCCACGTTTCACTGCCATACAGCATGGCTGGCAGCACTGCTGAATTGAAAATATTTTTACGTGTGGTCTTGTCAATTTTTCCTTTGAGGACATCCTTGATGGAATTAAATGCACACCACCCTGCCCGAATCCTTCACGAGTGTTCTCCGTTCAGGTCTTGGCGCATATTAACTTCTCGGCCTAAATATATGTACTGTTCCACTTCTTCGATGTCTTCTCCTGTTACCGTTATTCGGGCTTTTCGTAAGACGTCTGATCGCATATATTTCGTTTTGCAACGGTTCGTTTTCAGGCTGACCTGACTACTTTTCTTGTCGAGTCTTTGTAGCATGCTTGCAGTTGGTTGGTGTCATCTGCAAATCTGAGATGAGATAATCTCTCTCCATTTATGTTGACACCACTCCTCCAATTGATCTTGTTCATAATCATTTCGAGGCAGGCGGTGAATAGTTTCGGTGAAATTGTATCTCCTTGCTTTACGCCTTTCTTGATTGGGATGCGGAGGGGAGTTTCAAGGAGAGTAAAGTCTGTTGTACATCCAGTATTCGCTTCCTTCAACAAACTAATGTACTGCGTGTTAATGCCCTGCTCTGCGAGAGCCTTTAATATTGCTTTAAACTCAACGCTATCGAAGGCCTTTTCATAGTCGACAAAATCAATGCATAGCGGGAGTTTGTATTCCCTCGCTCTTTCTAGGAGCTGGCTAAGGGTAAATATATGGTCAATTGTACTGAAATTTCTTCGAAACCCTGCCTGCTGTTGTTCATCCAAAGTCTGCGAAAGTCGATTCGTTATCACCTTTGTGAAGAGCTTGCAGATGTGAGAGAGCAGGCATATAGGGCGGTAGTTCTTAATATTTGCTCGATCACCCTTCTTGTGCAGCAAGATGGTATTCGACTCCTTCCAGCTTGATGGTATTTTTCCTTCTTCAAGATATCGACTGAATCTTAAAGCAAGGGCCTTCCAAAGTTTTTCGCCTCCTACATAAATCATTTCTGACGTTATTCCATCTTTGCCTGGAGCTTTACCCTTCTTCATCTGGTGTAGTGCGCTTCGGAATTCGCTGACGATTATTGGGGGGACGCGTTCTTCTGACTCTTCGAGGGTTGGGAGGGGGACGTTGATTCTTGATTTGAACAGTTCTGTATAGAAGTCCTTGCAGACCTCCTCCATCCCTGCTCTGTCGATTACTGTCTCTCCATCCTTGTTCTTCAATGCTGTTATGCTCAATCTATACGGCGTCAATTCCCGCTTGCATGTCCTGAGGCTCTTACGTGATTCAGCTGTTTTAAGGAGCTTTTCTTTCTGGAAGTTCTCGAAGTCATCCTTCAGTTTTCACTGTATAAGCTTGCACAGAATGAAGTACTCGAGGTTGTTATCCGAGCTCCTTTTCATGTTTCTCCGTTTCTCCAACAAGCTTTTCGTTTCAATCAAGATTCTTCCCTTCGCCTTCTTCATTAATTTCAGCTGCTTTTATGCAACATCTCAACTTGTCAGCAAAGATACTATAGTCCTCATCACACTTTTCCATCTGGCTCCAGTCAAACCCAGAAATCGCTTTTTTCAGCTTTGCTTCATCGAATGTCTTCGGCTGCTGTTTACTGTTTGCCATCTGTAACGCCTTCTTTTCCACCTTGCTCTAAGCAGGCGATGGTCACTGCCGGTGTTGAATGGCTGCACCACAGAGACGTCTTGAACGATGCGCCTTTTCTTGACTAAAATATAGTCGATTTCATTCTTACTCTTCGCGTTTGGTGCGATCCATGTCCACCTTCTTGAGATCTTCTTTTTGTACCAGGTGTTTGCCACGTACAGTTCTTTCATTTCTGCCATCGCTACCAGCCTCTCTCCTCTTTCATTCCTTTTGCTGCTGCCATATCGCCCTATGAACTTTTCACCATCTTTCCCTCTCCCGACCTTGGCGTTGAAATCTCCCATCGTGACAGTGTAAGTGGACTTTTGCGTGAGAGCTCTTTCAAGCTCTCAGTAGAATTCTTCCACTTCTTCGTCCTCACTTGCACTTGTGGGAGCGTAGGCCTGGATGACTTTGAGGGTAGCTTTTGACTCCATCTGAAGATGCAGCACACCGATACGTAATGTTAGCTGGCATGATATGACTTTTGAAGACCAATCTTTATTGATGATAAATCCAACTCCTCCAACATTTCTAGCACTTCCATCCTTCCAGTTGACTTCCAACTCCTTCTTTCGTCGGGTTTTGCAGACACCGAGAATGTCGTATTTTATCCTTTTCTTCTCCTCCATCAGATGGTTTAAAGTTTTCTCCTTTGCCAGTGACCTACAATTGTAAGTACACACAGCGAGGATTGTCCTTTTCCATGTTGGCCTAGCACCTGACATTTTTAGCAACCTCGTGTCGCTCAATTTCCGCTCTGCTACCGTAGAACGAGCATTTACTCATGTTGTTTTAGCCGTTAACTTGAAGCAATCCCACTGTCAAGGTGGGCAGGCATGAGTACCTCCTCAAGCTTAGCTAGCCTTCAACCTCTAAGGAGAAAGAAAAGTGCTCTTTCCTCTGAGAGAGCAACCCTCCTCCCTGGATTGGATAGTCTGACACCTTTGTAGATTGGTAAAACCTACCAGGGCATACGCCCTGCTACCATAGCTGTCAGATGGCCAGGGTCACCGCTGCACCACGTTGAGGCGATGAGGTAGGATTTTGCAGCATAGAATCATAGAATCATAGAATCTTAGGATTGGAAGGGACCTCAGGAGGTCATCTAGTCCAAACCCCTCCTCAAAGCAGGACCAAACCCAACTAAATCATCCCAGCCAGGGCTTTGTCAAGCCTGACCTTTAAAAACTCTAAGGAAGGAGATTCCACCACCTCCCTAGGTAACCCATTCCAGTGCTTCACCACCCTACTAGTGAAAATGTTTTTCCTAATATCCAACCTAAACCTCCCCCTCTGCAACTTGAGACCATTACTCCTTGTTCTGTCATCTTCTACCACTGAGAACAGTCTAGATCCATCCTCTTTGGAACCCCCTTTCAGGTAGTTGAAAGCAGCTATCAAATCCCGCCTCATTCTTCTCTTCTGCAGGCTAAACAATCCCAGTTCCCTCAGCCTCTCCTCATAAATCATGTGCTCCAGCCCCCTAATCATTTTTGTTGCCCTCTGCTGGATTCTCTCCAATTTATCCACATCCTTCTTGTAGTGTGGGGCCCAAAACTGGACACAGTACTCCAAATGAGGCCTCACCAGTGCCGAATAGAGGGGAATAATCACGTCCCTCGATCTGCTGGAAATGCCCATACTTATGCAGCCCAAGATGCCGTTAGCCTTCTTGGCAACAAGGGCACACTGTTGACTCATATTCAGCTTTTCATTCACTGTAACCCCTAGGTCCTTTTCTGCAGAACCGCTGCCCAGCCATTCAGTCCCTAGAATATAGCAGTGCATGGGATTCTTCCGTCCTAAGTGCAGGACTCTGCACTTGTCCTTGTTGAACCTCATTATATTTCTTTTGGCCCAATCCTCTAATTTGTCTAGGTCCCTCTGTATCCTATCCCTACCCTCCAGCGTATCAACCACTCCTCCCAGTTTAGTGTCATCTGCAAACTTGCTAAGGGTGCAGTCCACACCATCCTCCAGATCGTTGATGAAGATATTGAACAAAACCGGCCCCAGCACCGACCCTTGGGGCACTCCACTTGATACCGGCTGCCAACTAGACATGGAGCCATTGATCACTACCCGTTGAGCGCGACCATCCAGCCAGTTTTCTATCCACCTTACCGTCCATTCATCCAGCCCATACTTCTTTAACTTGCTGGCTAGAACACTGTTGGAGACTGTATCAAAAATTTGCTAAAGTCAAGAAATAGCACATCCACTGCTTTCCCCTCATCCACAGAGTCAGTTATCTCATCATAGAAGGCAATTAGGTTAGTGAGGCATGACTTGCCCTTGGTGAATCCATGCTGACTGTTCCTGATCACTTTCCCCTCCTTTAAGTGGTTCAGAATTGATTCCTTGAGGACCTGTTCCATGATTTTTCCAGGGACTGATCACTCGATAATTTCACTAATCCGTTAGTTCCCTCTGAACTATCGGCACTAACCACTGTCAGAATACAGGACACTGGGATAGATGTGCCATTGGTATGAACCAATAAGGCCGTTCTTATGTTCTTAAATTGTTCCACTGATTGATGGCCATTTCCAGGGGCTCCCTGTATTATAGAATTGGCATTGCCACCATAGCCGAGGTCCCGGGGCTTTTTAGTGTGGGATGCTGATGGGGTCTAGTGTTGACAGAGGCTAGAGCTGGGCTGGAAAACAGAGAGATTTTCCCCGCATTTAAATTATTGACCCGAACTGAAATGTTTCCTTTTCATCCATATTTTAGGGGGAGTTTTCATACAAAATAGATGATTTTCCCCTGAAAGCTCAGCTACCATGATATTGCCCAGCTGCAGCTTCTTGGCTCCACAACAGAAATTGGAGGCTTTTCATGTGCTGCTTCCTTTCAACAGAAATGAGGTTTACACTGACTGAGTCTGTGGCTGGACTCTGTGTATTGAAAGGTCAAAATTTCCTGCCTAGTCTATGGCTGGGGTATTGTGCCCATCAGTTACTCTAACCAGCCTTCCCATCTCTGTGCAGCCCCCTCCACCCTGTACAAAGCTCCTCCAGCAGATCCTGCGGGCAGTGGCTACTGTGACAGGCCCTGGTAGCACATCTCTGAAGAACCTGAGCTAGCCGGGAGTTGGAGAGGGTCCTAGAGCAGTTGTGGAGGCCCAGAGATTGTGGGTGGGTGGGCCTAGCTACCAGCTGATCACTGAGATCTGTGCATAACTGAGAGGACCCCTGGAGCCTGGATCTCCACTTTTCATTCCTCAGGAAGAACGGAAGGGATGCAATCGTCCTCCTAGAACGATGCGATGGAAATTTCCATATATGGAGCCTTGTGAAATCTCCCTTTTGTGTCCTGCACCCTGGGTTTGTAATGCAGGAAAGGGTGCTGCTGGGGAGAAATCTGGTCCTATATTATTTTTATTACTCTTATTTCATTTATTTCATTTCAGGAAGTTCACAGCTGTGACAGCATCATGGTTACCACTCGCCACCCCCGAGGTAGCCATGTGGCTAATCGGAACCATATCAACAGTGATGACAAGCCTGGATTCTAAGGAATAGAGCCTTCAGCAGGGCTGGCGCTGCAGTCCAGTTGTGTAGCATCACCAGGCATCCCTGGTGATTTGGCCTCCTGCAGTTTGCCATTGGCCGTGACAGGGGAAAAAGCTTCTGTACACTAAGCCAAACATCTCAGGCTCCCTGATGGCCAAGTGGCCCCCAAGGGAATGTGCAGGCATGCTTCATAACGACAGTTACCTCCCTGTCTGAACAGATACTGCCTGCTGCCTGTATAACCGCTCCGATGACTCCTTATTCTTTTGGGTGAAGACTTCTGGTGTCAGCGGCTCCTCGTCTAGCTGGAATTGGGTACGTTAGAAGATTTCACAATCTTTAAAATGTGCAGTGAAGGGGAAAGGCTGCAAGCTGTTTACACTGGCATATGTTCTGTGCACTGGTAGAGGACTCAGCTTGGCTGTCGAGGTGATTCACTTATGGGGCTGGAGGGCAGGCAGCACTAGGTATCTTTGCAACCCCTCAACTACATACGCCCATGCTCCACAGTGGGTTGTTCAAGCTACACAGAAATCTAACATTAAAAAAGTGTTTGCAGAGGTAAAACCCCAATGCCCCGAGTAAGGATTTCTCAAGGGGCCCCATTGCTGTGTGCTCTGGGCCCGAACCTACCAAGTGCTGAGTGAGAGGTGACCCCATGAAATATCAGTGACTAGTTCCCAACTCGCCTCTGGATTATTTGCTCCTGGAAATTGAATCAGCAAATGCAGTTTCAAAGGTTTTATGCTTTTGCTTGATTGTGAAGGTAGCAATTCAGAGCTGCGTTGCTCTGTGGTAGCAGGGCCGAAAGGGCATATTTCTGTTACCTGACTGGCTGAGGGCTCCAAGATTTCTGCATTGTAGACACCCCTCAGAGTTACAGGGCTACTGGCATCTCTGCCCCCTCTCTGGTCTCCAAGTGCCAGATGTCAGACCTCGTAACCTTCCGTCACATAGGGTGGAATCCTGCAATACTCCCATGCCCACACTGGGACCGGGTCTACAACACACTGTGGGGAGGACTGTGCTTGCCCGGTAGGTCCGATTGGGGTTGTCACCTGTGGTTCTTCCTTCTGGGAGGCTGGGAGCCATGTTGAAACAAGTGACCAGCCAGAGTTCTTGAACCAAAACACTGTTTAATCTGAACAGTAGGAATAAAGTGTAACATGGAAGAATAAGAAGGTTTTCAAACAACAGTCTGTACACGTCTCTGACCCCAAGCCCTCTCACTCTGACGGGGACCCAGGCAGGCCAAGGGCCTTCAGACTTCCCCAGCGGTGTCTGTGGCTGTCGGTCTGAAGAGCTTCACAGCAACAGCTGCCCCTGCTCTGCATTGATTCCCAGCTCTAGCAAAACAAGCTGTGTGATGTGGCAGGAGGATGGAAATAGGCTCTTCCCAGCTTGTAGCTCCGGTGTTGTCTCTCAACCTCCCTGAAGGGCTTGCTCAGTGATGGCTCTTCTTGATCCGTTGCTTCCCTTCCTGTTTATTTTCCATCAGCCTGCTATTACACCCAATAAAGCCATAACATAAACATCACAAAAGTTAAACCAATATAGTTGTACAGCAAACATGCCAAGACCTGGGTTTATCATACATATTCACTATGGCAGCTCAGCTTCACGTCTGTCCCAATGCCGGTCCCGGGTGCTACGGATTTTGTGAATACAGGACAGCGAGAGAGAAAACAATCAACTACTTTACTGTGGGAAATGAGGTTCCATTTTCATGAATACTCATGCATTTGACTTTGAAATCCACTTCCTGCAAACCCTCATCCTGGCTGAATAACAGGTGCTGGGGTTACTATGTACCAAAGAGTGAGAGCTCAGGGACTCGATATTGTCTATCCTAATCCCAATGCCTGTTACCACTCCAGATACAGGCTACAGACTGACAGAACAGAACCTGAGGAGAACCAGTCAGCTATTAACCAGGGACAGAGGTGCTACTATACTTTTGTTTGCTGACAAGGGACTGAATGAAGGCTGAGACCCTACTATCTTTTCAGGTTGTGAACAAATCCAGACGGCAGACACTCCATTTTAAGTCCCTCTCTAACCTGAGAAATCACCTCTGAGAGAATATCCGAGGAGAAAGAATGGGTTGACGTGTGTTTGCTAGGGAACAGATGTGTAAAATGTTATGTCAAAACTTTTAATTGGAAAACAAATTTTACACAACAGACTTTCATGGCATGCATGTATATCGAAAGCCAGCAGCAGAGTAATCAGAATCTCTACAGGAAGGAGCAGTAGTAACTTTACTGCTTAATGACTTTTGTTTTAGAAAGTATTTTCCAAATATTTCTAAATATTTCAGAAATACCCCACATACTATTAAGGTTTTATGCTGTGAACTCCTTGTTGTGTGAATCATAGAAGATTAGGGTGGAAGAGACCTCAGGAGGTCATCTAGTCCAACCCGCTGCTCAAAGCAGGACCAACCCCAACTAAATCATCCCAGCCAGGACTTTGTCAAGCCAGGATTTAAAAACCTCTCTGGGTGGAGATTCCAGGACCTCCCTAGGTAAACCATTCCAGTGCTTTACCATCTCCTAGTGAAAAAGTGTTTCCTAATATCCAACGTAGACATTCCCCACTGCAACTTGAGACCATTGCTTCTTGTTCTGTCATCTGCTACCACTTGGAACAGCCGAGCTCCATTCCCTTTGGAAGCCCCCTTCAGGTTGTTCTTGAAGGCTGCTATCAAAACCCACCTGAGTCTTCTGTTCTGCAGACTAAACAAGCCCAGTTCCCTCAGACTCTCCCTGTAAGTCATGTGTCCCACTGCCCTCTGCTGGACTCTCTCCAATTTGTCCACATCCCTTCTGTAGTAGGGGGACCAAAACTGGATGCAATCCTCCAGGTGTGGCCTCACCAGTACCGAATACAGGGGAATAATCACTTCCCTCGATCTCCTGGCAATACTCCTACTAATACAGCCCAATATACTGTTAGCCTTCTTGGCAACAAGGGCACTGCTGACTCATCTCCAGCTTCTCCTCAACTGTAATCCCCAGGTCCTTCTCTGCAGAACTGCTGCTTAGCCAGTCAGACCCAAGCCTGTAGCAGTGCATGGAATTCTTCCTTCCTAAGTGCAGGACTCTGCACTTGTCCTTGTTGAACCTCATCAGATTTCTTTTGGCCCAATCCTCCAATTTGTCTAGGTCACTCTGGTCACCCTATCCCTACGCTCCAGTGTATTTACCTCTCCCCACAACTTAGTGCCATCTGTGAACTTGCTGAAGGTGAGATCCATCCCATCATCCATCTTAATAAAGATGTTGAATAGTTGTATGATACTGTCTCCTGGTGACTAAGAAGAAGCTGTTTCTAATCAGGGTCATGAACAAAATACCTCTGCAATACCTGTGGAAGACTTTCCAAAAAAGTCCTGAGGAAAAAACCGCTGGTCTGTGTTTCAGCAAAGAGTAGAGCAGAGGTGCAGGAAAGGGGAGTGTAATAGTGATTGTATGTAATTTTCACCATTAGCTGTTACATGAGCATGGATGAAGTAACTTGAACACTAAAGAGAATATTAGTGCAAGCCTACTGTTTTCACTATTCACACATTTGTGATGCCAACCCCTTCCCTGCCCAGATGAAGTAACTGTCCATGTCAGCTTGTATCTTTGCAGATAGCTACAGAACCTTGCACAGGGAGAGGGAGCAGTTCCTGTGAGGATGAAGAAAAACCTGTAAAATAATCAAAGTTTCTGGATTCAGTCAACGTTGGCCAGGCAGTACACTTCAGCTTCTCCTGGGAGGATTCTTGGGGGTCAGAGTGTATCACCGGGAGTATATGTTTAGGGAAAATGAATAGAGCCTGGTTATTATTAAATTTACACACGTAATTGTGGAGTAACACAGTTGAAGTCAATGTTACTGAATTCCAAACGTGACCCTGGGAATTTTTCCCATGTGCTGCAAAGATGCTCATCGTCCTCTATAATGAGGCAATGAAACACATTTATAAATATCTAAAATGCAGAACAAATAAATATAATGACCGTTTTCACCATGCACTTGCTATGTGTTTGTACACATATCATGATAGAATAGGCCACACTCAGGAGGGCCTGAAAGGGTGTCTGTGGGAAGGTCACAATTGTAAAATCGCACAGTGCTCCAGTAGGCTGCAGAACTCCCAGCCACAGGATATCAATGCGCAATGAGCTTATCAGAATTCAAAGAGGGACTGGATGTTTATACGGGAAACCAGGAATTCCAATGACGGTAGTGAGGACTGTTTTAAAATCTCTGGGAATGGCTGTAAACCTTCCTGATTTACACCACAAAATATGTCTAACTAGTGGGTGTCAGGGGGAAACTTTGGGAGCAGGTTATCTCATAACTGCCTATTGCAGGGCTCCTCCCACCTTCCTCTGAAGCATATGGAACTCGCCAGTGGATACCGGGTTAGATGAACTATAGGTCTGATCCAGTGTGGGAATGTTTTTATTGTTATCGGTGGTGTAAATCCAAAACTTTGTTGATTTTCTTTAGCTTCTGGGATTTTCTAGACTTCTGCTGAGAGCAAAAAGATGTCTCATTAAATATCAAATAGTTTCCTGTTCATTTTCTTTTCAAGAAGTAAAGTTCAAAATTCCTTGGATTTGCCCAGTGCATAATGTCAGCTGTGAATGACACCACATTCAAATCTGAAGTGTTCCTGCTCACCGGGATACCTGGGCAGGACGACGTCGAAAATCTCTGGCTCTCTCTCCCATTATGCTTAATGTATGTTATTTCAATAGTAGGAAATTCAGTCATTCTGTTCATTATAAAAACAGATCCAAGCCTCCATGAGCCCATGTACATTTTCCTTTCCATGTTGGCTGTCACAGACCTTGGCTTATCGATAGCCACCATGCCAACAATACTGGGCATATACTTGTTTAACTCTAGGGAGATCAGCTTTGATGCCTGTTTTTCCCAGTTGTTCTTTATCCACTCACTTCATTGCATTGAATCCTCCGTGCTCTTGCTGATGGCCTTTGACCGCTTAATTGCGATCCGTGACCCGCTGAGATATGCTTCCATCTTAACCCTGCCGAGAATAGCCAAGATGGGACTCGTGTGTGTTCTAAGAGGGATGGTCGTAATAGTCCCACTCCCCCTTCTCCTGAAACGGTTCCAATACTGTGGAGTGAATGTTCTGTCCCATTCTTATTGCATGCACCAGGAGGTCATGAAGATGGCTTGTTCGGATATCACAGTCAACAATATCTATGGCTTGTTTATTACAGTCCTAACGGTGGAGTTGGACTCGCTGCTCATCTTCCTCTCTTATGTGATGATCCTCAAAACAGTGCTGAGCATTTCATCGCACATGGAGTTCCTCCGGGCCCTGAACACCTGCATCTCACACCTCTGTGCTGTCCTGCTCTTCTACACGCCAGAGTTCAGCCTGACTTTGATACACAGATTTGGGAAGGGCTCTTCACCCTTGCTTCAGATTGTCCTGGGCTACGTCAACCTGCTGGTTCCTCCTCTGATTAACCCAATCGTGTACAGCGTGAAAAGCAAACACCTTCGTTCTAGGATAATTAGAGTGTTCGTGAAGTGAATGGTCAGTTTATGACCCGGCCCCAGCGTTGGTGGTATAGGAAACAAGAAACACAGGATACGGCGACTTATTTCATCCTGGACCCTTATATCTGTGATGACATGAGCTACTGAACTCCCCTCTGTACAGACAGCTTCAGATGGGGTCTAAGGCTTGAAGCAATTATATATAGGTTGTTTCCACCCACTGTTGAGGGAGGACAGGGCACTGGGGGAAGGAGACCAGCACAGGCACCAGCATTTACAAAGTGACTGTGTTCATGGAGAGCCAGGGGACTGGTAGGATATTGGCCCATAAAGAGCCATATCGGTGGCTGCTCCAACCTCTAATTCCTGACAATACTCTCAGTAAAGAGAAGGGATGTGGATGTTGTTTCCCATTACATGTGGCTGTGACGTTATTGACAATAACTGGGACCGTATAGATCATAGTTGCAACAAAGGTCCTGTATTGGCACCAAATCTCATAGAAAGGGTGTCAAATGAGGTGTCTAAGACAAGGTTATGCTTTGCTGGTTATGATTATGCCATTTATATGTATGTATCAGTTTTGTAGTTGAAGTTATCATTATTGGCTCTATACTGTCTGTATTTCAAACTTGGGCTCCGCTTCTGTGACCCCAGACAAGCTATCACCTCTGCCAGGCCTGCTTGAGGGCCCATTAAGAACCATCAGCGATACAATGGCCCCATTGAGAGAAGGCAGACACGCCTGTGACTCAGCAAGGTATGCAGGGACATGCCTATGGACCAAACTCTAACGTTTTTTCTTGCCATGTGCCCCAATGCTTGTCTTTGCAACAAAGAAAGAGAGGCCACATGATGAAAGGCTATAAAAGACTGCTGCAACTCCTCCAACTTGTCTTCTTTCCTGCTTCTTACCTCTGGAGGGACTTTGCTACAAATGGAAGCTCTACACAAAGGACTGAATGACTCATCCCAACTGTGGATGTATTCCAGAGACTTGATTTGAACCTGCAGTTTATTCCATCTCTGCTACAAGCCTGAACCAAGAACTTTGCTATTACTGTTTGTAATTGATTCCTTTCAAACAATTCTACCTCTCACCTAGACCTTTTTCCTTTTATGAATAAACCTTTAGATTTTAGATTCTAAAGGATTGGCAACAGCGTGATTTGTGGGTAAGATCTGATTTATATATTGACCTGGGTTTGGGGCCTGGTCCTTTGGGATCGGGAGAACTTTTTTCTTTTACTGGGGCATTGGTTTTCATAACCATTTGTGTCCCCATAACGAGTCGCACTGGTCGGGATACTAGGAAACTGGAGTGTCTAAGGGAATTGCTTGTGACTTGTCATTGTCCCATCTCTGGTTACACATCCTTGGGCCAGGAAAAAAGCTGCAGAGCTGTTTTGTGGTCACAGTCCAGGCCTTGCCTGAGAGCTCTGGGTGCTGCGTGATCCATGATGGCTGCACCAGCTGTGGACAGGGGCTATTCAAGGGGTACGGACACACACCCTTCCCCCACGCCTTCAGCCAGGTGATTGTGACTGAGTCATACCAGAGACATGATTATAGCAGGCACCGCAAGAGAAGCCATTCAGGCAGCCCCTCTCCCCCATCTCCACCGTTGGTGGTTCGGCACACAGCACACCTGCTGAGCTCACTCCACACGGAAGCAGGGCAGAGCTGGCTGTGTGAGTGAGGGTCTGACACACAGGAGTCCTGGGGAGAGACTCAGGCCCATATTCCCCTCCTCTGTTTCTGCTGCCCCAGCAATGCAAAGGGGTAGAAAAGGGCCTCAACTCCCCCAACAGAATCATGGCTATCTCCTGTCCCAGCCCAGCCCATTCCCAAAATGAATTAGCAAGACACAAACAGGTGCCCTGCCCCCTCCATGGCCTCACCCCTGGCCCTCTTCTTCCCCCTGACCTCCCACCTCCTGCTCCTTCTCTTCCTCCAAGTCCCACCTACGTTCCAGGCAGAGCGAGGCTGTGGTAAAAGAAACCCAGGAAGCAAGTGTTGCTCTGGGGAACCCCCAACACTCCACCTGCCCCATTCAGAGACCCAGCCTTGGGAGAAAGAGGATCAGGGTGGGGCCTCATAACCCAGTGGGGCTAAAGATCTCAGCCCCCCAACAGTGAAAAGGGTGGCTCTGCCCATGAGCAGTTGTGGATCGGACAGGGAGGCTGCATCCTCTCTCGAAACATAGGCAACACCAGCAGGGGACAGACAGCTGCCCTCGCTCAGCTCAGGAGAAAGGGACTTTGATATAATTGGTACCAGATGGGGAGAAGCCAGTGAGGTTGCCGCAAGCCTGAAAGGAGACTGACCCCAGCAAGCAGGGTGGCGGGGTCTCCAGAGTAAAGGAGGAGGAGGATGGGGCTAGAGGGTAAGAGAGCCTGTGCTTTGGAGAAGACTGAATTAATGTGACCCCCACAAAAGGGGAAGATAAAGATCATAGAATATCAGGGTTGGAAGGGACCTTAGTAGGTCATCTAGTCCAACCCCCTGCTCAAAGCAGGACCAATCCCCGATTTTTGCCCCATATCCCCAAATGGCCCCCTCAAGGATTGAACTCACAACCCTGGGTTTAGCAGGCCAATGCTCAAACCACTGAGCTATCCCTCCCCCCCATATTCAAGGTGATCAGATACTCTGAGACCATAAGATCAGGGTTCACCAGAGCAACACCTCTGACATTTGTCTATTAAAGACCTCTTACCACAGCCTCCTGTGACAGCTGGCTTCTGGGAAGCCCCGTGACTCCAGCAGCGTGGTGTCCGTGGCAGATGTGGGGGTGCTCAGGAGTGACAGTGTGGGATAGGTAGTGGATTTCTGAGGGGAATGTTGGAGTGTCACAGTTACACTGGGAGTGTTTGCGAGCCCTTGAGGCTGAATGGGTCTAACTGACAAGCAATGGAGCAACGGCCACAGGGGCCTCATCTCTCCTACTGTGACGGGGCAAAGCCAGATGGCTATAGAAAAGTAATGGGAGACAGATATATTAGCCCCAGGTTAAACAAATCCCAGTAACCAGGATAAGTACATGGCAGCTGCTCCAGGTCAATTAAGACACCTGGGGCCAATTCTGATCTTTCCAGAATTCTTCCCAACAACCCTTCGTGATGAGGTCTGTCATTAGCACAGCCCCCTTTGATGTTGGCATTCTGGGCTCTCCTGCAGCTCGGGTGAAGATGCGGGAATCAGAATTATCAGACGCCCACATGAACATCACTTGCTGTGGAACAGTAAACATATCTTTTGCAAAGGGAAATCATGCCTCACCAATCTATTAGAATTCTTTGAGAGGACTAACAAACATGTGTGCAAGGGTGATCTAGATGATATAGTGCACTGGGACTTTCAGTAAAACTTTGGCAAGGTCCCTCACCAAGCACTTTTCAGAAAAGAAAGCAGTCATGAGAAAAGAAGGAAGGGTCTCTCCTGGATAAGTAATGAGTTAAAAGATAGGAAACAAAGGATAGGAGTAAATGGTCAGTTTTCAGAATGGAGAGAAGTAAATTGTGGTGTCATCCTGGGGTCTGGAGTGGGATGAGTGCTATTCTGCATATTCATAAATGAACTGGAAAAAGGGGTAAGCAATGAGGTGGCAAAATTTGCAGATGAGATAAAATTATTCAATATATTTAGGTGCAAAGCAGACTGGGAAGAGTTACAATGGGATCTCACATAACTTGGAGATTGGGCAACAAAATGGCAGATGAAGATAAATGTAAAATAATGCACATTGCAATAACCTAATCCAAACTGTATAGACAAAATGATGGTGCCAAATTAGCTGTTATCACTCAATAAAGAGATCTTGGAGTCATTGTGGACAGTTCTCTGAAAACATCCACTCAGTGTGCCGCATGAGTCAAAAGAGTCAAACAGAATGTTGGGAACTATAGGTGGTGAATATAATAGGCCAAGACAGGCTAAGCCTCCGCTGGTGGAGCTGTGGCCACTGTCCAGCAATTGCAGGGTTGGCACAGGGAACTTTTTCTTATTATGTGCCAAGCTGGTTCCAGGGTAGCTGAGGACGCAGTATGTGCTCCTCAGCTTCTTCAGTAATCTCGCTGCACTCCATGGAGATTACTGATGGAACCAGGAAGCTGAGAAACACAGAGCGCTGAGCAGGTTGTCACCACTGGGGTGCAGTCTGGGAGCTGTGGGAGCCACTGTGCCCCTTAACCCTCCAGTTGCGCTGGCCAATCTTACACTGCTTTGTTGGTGACACAGTCAGCCTCTTCAAGCCCTGTTATCACCCAATATGACAGCAGGGGGCACCGCACACACAACTGAGCCTCCTGAGTGCTTTACCTAAGCCACTCAAAGACAGGCAGGAGACAACAGCCAATTTCCCAGCTCCCCAGCCTTGCACCCTTCCTGGAGTAAAAATCCAAAATAATACCACCTTCACTTCACAAAAATCTGTGCAGCATAAGCTCATTAATACTGGTCGCTTTCCCCTTGAATTGGGAAAGATCTTTTTACAGAAAGCTGAGCTTTTCCCCAGACACTTTACTTAAAACACACTGGTAAAGATAAAGCATAAAACAGGTTTATGAATTACAAAAATATGGCTTTTAAGTGATTACAAGTGATAGAAATCCGATCAAAGCTGATTACCGAGCAAATAAACAAACACGCAAACTACTCTAACCAGCCTTCCTACCTCTGTGCAGCGCCTCCCACCCCATACAACGCCCCTTCAGCAGATCCTGCTGGCAGTGGCTATTGTGACAGACCCGGGTAACACATCTCTGATGAACCTGTGCTAGCAGGGAGCTGGAGAGGGTCCTAGAGCAGTTGTGGAGGCCCAGAGATTATGGATGAGTGGACCTAGCTACCAGTGGATCACTGAGATCTGTGCATGACTTTGGGGACCCCTAGATCCTGGGTCCCACCTTTCATTCCTCAGGGACAAGGGAAGGGACCTCGCCTCCTGGAACGATCTGTTGGAAATTTCCATATACAGAGTCTTGTGGAATCTCCCTTTCCTGGCCTGCACCCTCGGTTTTTAATGCAGGAAAGGGGCTGCCTGGGATAAATATGGCCCTATATTATTATTATGCATGATTATTATTTATTTATTTTGTTTATTTTATTTCAGCATTATAACAGTTGTGACAGCATCATTCTTACCACTCACAACCGCCGAGGCAGCCATGTGACGAAGTCCGGAGTTCTGAAATAGAGCCTGCAGCAGGGCTTGGCTCTGAAGTCCAGTTGTATAACATCACCACGCATCCACTGTGATTTGGCCTCCTGCAGTTTGCCATCGGCCGTGATGGGGTTAAAGCTGGTACACACTAAGCCAAGCAGCTGAGGCTCCCCTGATGGCTAATTGGCCCCAAGGGAATGTGCAAACATGCTTCATAAAGACAGTTGCCACCCTCTATGAACAGATACTGCCTGCTGCCCGTGTAAGCTCTGCAATGGCACCTTGTCATCCAGAGTGAAGACCTCTGGTGTCAGTGGCTAACCTTCGAGCAGGAATTGGGTACGTTGGCAGGTTTCACTAGCTTTAAAATGTCAAGTGACGTGTAAAGGCTGCGAGCTGATTACATTGGCAGATGTTCTGTGCAGCGGTAGAGGAGTCAGCTGGGCTTCTGGGGTGACTCAGTGACGGGTCTGGAGGGCAGGTAGCGCTAGGTAGCTTAGGAACCTCTCCCCGACATATGCCCATGCTCCACGGTCAATTGTTCTAGCTACACAGAAATCTAACATTCAAAGTGAGCTCTGAGTGTTAAAACCCCGATGCCCAGAGTCTGGATTTTTCATGGGTTCCCATTTCTCAAGATGCTGTGTGCTCTGGGCCCGATCCTCCAAGGGGCTGAGTAAGAGGATATCCCACAGAATGTCAGTGACTAGTTCCAAACCCGCCTCAGGTTTATTTGCTCCTGGAAGTTGAACCAGCAAATGCATTTTCAAAGGTTTTATTCTCTGGCTCGATTGTGAAGGCAGGAATCCAGAGCTGAGTTACTCTGTGATAACAGGTTTGATAGGGCATATTTCTGTTTCCTGACTGGCTGAGGGCTTCAAAATTTCTGCCCTGTAGATACCCATGAGAGTTAGAGGACTACCTGCATGTTTGCCCCCAATCTGGTTTCCAAGTGCCAGATGTCAGACCTTGTAACCTTCCCTCTCATGGGGTGGAATCCTCCCATCCTCAGAATGGGATCGGGTCTACAACACATTCTGGGGGGGACTGTGCTTGCCCAGTAGGTACGAATGGAGTTGTCAACTGTGGTTCTTCCTTCTGAGAGGCTGTGAGCTGTGTTGAAACAAGTGACCAGCCAACCTTCTTGTACGAAAACACTGTTTAATCTGAACAGTAGGAATGAAACGTAACATGGGAGAATAAGAAGGTTTTAAAAGAACAATCTGTACACGTCTCTGACCCCAAGTCCTCCCACTTTAACATAGACACAGGCAGGCCCAGGGCCTTCAGGTTTCCCAAGTGGTGTCTGTCCTTGCAGTCTGAAGAGCTTCTCAGCAAAAGCTGCCCCATCTCTGGACAGGCTCCCAGCACTGGAAAACAAGCTGTGTGATGTATCGGAGGGGTAGCCATGTTAGTCTGGATCTGTAGAAGTGACAAAGGGTCCTGTGGCACCTTATAGACTAACAGAGGTATTGAAGCATAAGCTTTCGTGGGTGAATAGCCACTTCTTCAGATGCAAGAGTGGAAATGTCCAGGGGCAGATATAAATGTGCAGGGAAGACTTTGGCTAGAGATAACAAGGTTAGTTCTATAAGGGAGGGTGAGGCCCTCTTCTAGCAGCTGAGATGTGAACACCAAGGGAGGAGAAACTGCGTTTGTAGTTGGCTAGCCATTCATAATCTTTGTTTAGTCATGAGCTGATGGTGTCAAATTTGCAAATGAACTGAAGCTCTATTGTTTCTCTTTGGAGTCTGGTCCTGAAGTGTTTTTGCTGCAGGATGGCTACCTTTAAGTCTGCTATTGTGTGTCCAGGGAGGCTGAAGTGTTCTCCTACAGGCTTTTGTATATTGCCAATCCTTATATCTGATTTGTGTCCATTTATCCTTTTGCGTAAGAACTGTCCAGTTTGGCCGATGTACATAGCAGAGGGGCATTGCTGGCACATTATGGCGTATATTACATTGGTGGATGTGCAGGTGAATGAACTGGTGATAGTGTGGCTGATCTGGTTAGGTCCTGTGATGGTGTCCCTGGTGTAGATATGTGGGCAAAGTTGGCATCGAGGTTTGTTGCATGGATTGGTTCTTGACTTAGAGTTATTATGGTGCGGTGTGTAGTTGCTGGTGAGAATATGCTTCTGGTTGGCGGGCTGTGTGTGAGCGAGGACTGGCCTGCCTCCCAAGGCCTGTGAAAATGAGGGGTCATTGTCCAGGATGGGTTGTAGATGATCCGCTGGAGAGGTTTTAGTTGAGGACTGTAAGTGATGGCCAGTGGAGTTCTGTTGGTTTCTTGCTTCAGCTTGTCTTGCAGCAAGAGGCTTCTGGGTACACGTCTGGGCCTGTTGATCTGTTTCCTTATTTCCTCATGTGGGTATCGTAGTTTTGAGAATGCTTGGTGAAGATCTTGTAGGTGTTGATCTGTCTGGGGGTTGGAGCAAATATGGTTGTACCTCAGTGCTTGGCTGTAGACAATGGATCGTGTGTTGTCTCTGGGATGGAAGCTGGAGGCATGTAGGTAGGCATAGCGGTCAGTGGGTTTTCGGTATAGGGTGGTGTTAATGTGACCATCGCTTACTTGCACCGTGGTGTCTAGGAAGTGGACTTCCCATGTAGACTGGTCCAGGCTGAGGTTGATGGTGGGGTGGAAGCTGTTGAAATCGTGGTGGAATTCTTCCAGAGTTTCTTTCCCATGGGTCCAGATGATGAAGATGTCATCAATGTAGCGTAGCTAGAGAAGGGGCGTGAGTGGACGAGAGCTGAGGAAGCGTTGTTCCAGGTCAGCCATAAGAATGTTGGCATATTGTGTGGCCATGCGGGTGCCCATAGCGGTGCCACTGGTCTGGAGGTATATATTTTCACCAAATTTGAAATAATTGTGCGTGAGGATAAAATCACAGAGTTCAACAACTAGTTGTGCTGTGGCATCGTCAGGGATACTGTTCCTGACAGCTTGTATTCCATCTGTGTGTGGGATGTTTGTGTAGAAGCTGTGCGATGTGGCTGGAGACTGCAAATAGGCTCTTCCCAACTTGTAGCTTCTGTGTTGTCTCTCAACCTCCCTGAAGTGCTGACTGAGCGATGGCTTTTCTTGAGCTGTGGCTTCCCTTTCTCCTTCTTTTCCAGCAGCCTGCTGTTAAACTAAGAAGAGCCAGACTGCCTTCGCCCAATATAGTCAAAACATAAACATCCCAAAAATTAACCCAATATAGTTATACAGCAAACATCCCAAGAACTGGGTTTAACACACACATTCATCATGGCAGCTCAGTTCCTTGTCTGTCCCAATACCATTCCTGGGTGCTACAGATTTTATGAATACAGGACAGAGACCGTCAGAGATAGAGAGAATAAACAATAGACTACTTTCCTGTGGGAAACGAAGTTCCGTGTGCATTAATACTCATGCATTTGACTTTCAAATTCACTTCCTGCAAACCCTCATCCTGGCTGAATAACAGCTGATGGGGTTACTAGGTACTAGAGAGTGAGAGCTCAGGGAATGAATATTTTCTATATTGATCCCAATGCCTGTTACCACTCCAGATACAGGCTACAGACCAACAGAACAGAACCTGAGGAGAACCAGTCAGCTATTAACCCAGGAACAGAGGTGCTAGTAGACTTTTGTTTGATGACAAGTGACTGAATGAGGGCTGAGATACTGCGATCTTTTCAGGTTGTGATGAAATCCAGAAGACAGACGCTACATTTTAAGTCCCACTCTAACCTGAGAAATCATCAGTTAGAGAAGATCAGAGGGGAAAGAACGGGTTTAAATGTGTGTGCTCAAGTACAGATGTGTAAATGTTATGTCAAAACTTTTAATTGTAAAATAAATTTTGCACATCAAACTCTCATGTCATGTTTGTATATCGAAAGCCAGCAGCAGAGTTGTTGGAATCTCTATAGGAAGGAGCAATGGTTTCTTTCCTGCTTAATGGCTTTTGATTTAGACAGTATTTCAGAAATACTCCACATCCTATTTGGAAAGATTTTATGCTATGGACTCCTTGTACAGTGAATCATAGAATCATAGAATATTAGGGTTGGAAGAGACCTCAGGAGGTCATCTAGTCCAACCCGCTGCTCAAAGCAGGACCAACACAAACTAAAATATCCCAGCCAAGACTTTTTCAAGCCAGGCCTTAAAAACCTCTTAGGATGGAGATTCCACCACCTCCTTAGGAAACCCATCCCCAGTGCTTCACCACCCGCCTAGTGAAATAGTGTTTCCTAATATCCAACCTAGACCCACTACAACGTGACACCATTGCTCCTTGTTGTGTCATCTGCCACCACTAAGAACAGCCGAGCTCCATCCTCTTTGAAACCCCCCTTCAGGTACTTGTTGATGGCTGCTATCAAATCCCCCCTCACTCTTCTCTTCTGCAGCCTAAAAAAGCCCAGTTCCCTCAGACTCTCCCCATAAGTCATGTGCCCCAGCCCCCTGATCATTTTTGTTGCCCTTCCCTGGACTCTCTCCAAATTGTCCACATCCCTTCTGTAGTAGGGAGCCTGAGGAGCTATTAACCCAGGGACAGAGTGCGCTACTAGGCATTTGTTTGATGACAAGTAAGTGAATGAGGGCTGAGACACTGCGATCACTCCAAAAGTGGCCTCACAAGTGCCCAAAATAGGGGAATAATCACTTCCCTCGATCTGCTGGCAATGCTCCTAATAATACAGCCTAATATGCCATTAGCCTTCTTGACAACAAGGGCACAAGGCTGACTCATCTCCAGCTTCTCATCCACTGTAATCCCCAGGTCCTTTTCTGCATAACTACTGCTTAGTCAGTCGGTCCCCAGCCTATAGCAGTACATGGGATTCTTCGGTCCTAAGTAAAAGACTGGGCACTTGTCCTTGTTGAACCTCATCAGATTTCTTTTGGCCCAGTCCTCCAATTTGTCTAGGTCACTCCGGACCCCATCCCTAACCTCTAGTGTATCTACCTCTCCCCCGAGCAGAGTGTCATCTGCTAACTTGCTGAGGGTGCAATCCATTCCATCATTTAGATCATTAATAAAGATGTAAATAGTTTTATGATGCTTTCTCCTGGTAACTGACCAGAAGCATTTTCTAATCAGGGTCATGAACACATTACCTGTGCAATACCTGTGCAAGACTTTCCAAAAAGTCCTAAGAAAAAGGCCGCTGGTTCTCTGTTTCAGCAAAGAGTAGAGCAGAGGTACAGGTTATACCATCAGCTGTTATACGAGCATGGCTGAAGTAATTTGGACACTGAAGAGGATTTTAGTGCAAACCCCTTCCCCGCCCAGATAAAGTCTGTGTCAGCTTCTATCTTGGTAGATACCTACAGACCCTTGCACGGGGAGAGAGAGCAGTTCCTGTGAGGATGAAGAGAAACCTATAGGATGATCAAACTTTCTGAATTCAGTCAACATTGGCCAGGCAAAGAACTTCAGGTTCTTTTGGAGGGATTCTTGGGGGTCAGGGTGTATCACGGGGAGTATTTGTTTAGGGGAAATGAATGGAGCCCGGTTCTTATCGATTTTACACGTGGAGATCTGGAGTGACGCAGTTGAAGTAAATGTTAGTGAATTCAGAACATGACACTGAGAATGTATCCCATGTGAAGCAAAGAGTGGAGAAAATTATATATATATATATAATGAAAATGGTCATTATATTTATCTGTGCTGCATTGAATATATTTATACATTGAGGCAATTAAACACGTTTATAAATATATTCAATGCAGAAGAGATAAATATAATGACTTTATGCACCATGCACTTGCCATGTGTTTGTTCACAGGTCATGATACAATGGGCCACACTCAGAAGTGAAGGACCAGAAAGTTTGTCTGTGGAAAGGTTACAATTGTAAAATCACACAGTGCTCCTGTAGGCTGCGGAACTCCCAGCCACAGGATATCAATGAGGCCAAGAGCTTAGCAGGATTCAAAGAGGGACTGGATGTTTATATGGGTAACCAGAAAATCCAATTGCACTTGTGAGGAGTGTTTTAAAAATTCTTGGAATGGCTATAAACTTTCCTGAATTACACAACAAAATACCTCTAACTTGTGGGTGTCAGGGGGAAACTTTGGGAGCAGGTTATCTCATAGCTACCTATTGAAGGGCTTCTTCCACCTTCCTCTGCAGCATGTGGTATTGGCCAGGGGATACTGGGCTAGATAGACTACAGGTCTGATCCAGTCTGGGAATGTCTATCTTTCTATCGGTGGTGTAAATCCAAGACTTTGTTTTTGCTGATTTTTCTTTAGCACCTGGGAATCTCTAGATTTGCACTGAGAGCAGAAAAATGTCTCATTAAATAACCCCAGGTTTCCTGTTCTTTTTCCATTCAGGAACTTAAGTTCAAAACTCCTTGGACCTGCCCAGTACATTATGTCAGCTGTCAATGACACCAAATTGCAAGGGCCATAGAGGGAATGACAGAGTGCCTGATATGCTACCTCAGGCCCCAAGGTGGCACTCTGGGGTGTCCCCTGTCCACAAGGTCTTGGCCAGAGTGGGCTGTGCTCTTGGAACAGTCAACATGTCTTTTGCAATGGGAAATCATGCATCCCCAATCTATTAGAATTCTTTGAGTCGGTTAACATATATATGGGAAAGTGTGATCCAGATGATATAGTGTATTTGGAGTTTCAGAAAAAACTTTGACAAGACCCTTCACCAAAGGCTTTTAAGAAATATTAGGATATTAGGAAAAACGTTTTCACTAGAAGGGTGATGAAGCACTGGAATGGATTAACTAGGGAGCTGGTGGAATCTCCTTTCTTAGAGGTTTTTAAGGTCAGGCTTGACAAAGCCCTGGCTGGGATGATTTAGTCGGGGCTCGTTCCTGCTTTGAGCGGGGGGTTGGACTAGATGACCTCCTGAGGTCCCTTCCAACCCTGAGATTCTATGATTCTATGAGTCTATGAAAAGTAAGAAGTCATGGGAAAAGAAGGAAGGATCTCTCTAAGGGCTGGTCTACACTGAGGGGGGGGGATCGATCTAGGATACGTAACTTCAGCTACGAGAATAGCGTAGCTGAAGTCGATGTTTCCTAGATCAAAAGTGAAAGTACTTACATAGGGTCCACGTGGCGCAGGCTTGCTGCCCCGTCGACTGCGCTTCCTCCTCTCGCTGAGCAGGACATCCGGAGTCGACGGGGAGCGCTTCTCGGATCAATTTATTGTGTCTAGATGAGATGCGATAAATCGATCCCCAATAGATCAATTACTACACACCAATTTGGCGGGTAGTATAGACGTACCCCTAGAAAAGTAACAGGATAAAAGTTAGGAAATTGAGAGCAGAAAGATGTCTCATTAAATAACCCCAGGTTTCCTATTCTTTTTCCATTCAGGAACTTAAGTTCAAAACTCCTTGGACCTGCCCAGTACATTATGTCAGCTGTCAATGACACCACATTCAAATCTGCAGTGTTCCTTCTCACCGGGATACCTGGGCAGGAAGCCATCCATCACTGGGTCTCTATCCCCTTCTGCTTAATGTATGTTATTTCAATAGTAGGAAATTCAGTCATTCTGTTCATTATAAAAACAGATCCAAGCCTCCATGAGCCCATGTACATTTTCCTTTCCATGTTGGGCATCACAGACCTTGGCTTATCGCTATCCACCATACCGACAATACTGGGCATTTATTTGTTTAACAATAGGGAAATCAGCTTTGATGCCTGTTTTGCCCAGTTGTTCTTTATCCAGTCATTTCAATGCATTGAATCATCTGTGCTCTTGTTGATGGCCTTTGACCGCTTCATCGCGATCCGTGACCCGCTGAGATATGCTTCCATCTTAACCCTGCCGAGAATAGCTAAGATGGGACTGGTGTGTGTGCTAAGAGGGGTGACTGTAATGCTCCCACTTCCCCTTCTCCTGAAACGGTTCCAATACTGTGGAGTGAATGTCCTCTCTCATTCTTACTGCATGGACCAGGAGGTCATGAACCTGGCTTGTTCGGATATCAGAGTCAACAATATCTATGGCTTGTTCATTACAGTTCTAACGGTGGGGTTGGACTCGCTGCTCATCTTCCTCTCTTATGTGATGATCCTCAAAACAGTGATGAGCATCTCATCCCATGCGGAGTTCCTCCGGGCCCTGAACACTTGCGTCTCTCACCTCTGCGCCATCCTGATCTTCTACACACCAGAGTTCAGCCTGACTTTGATACACAGATATGGGAAGGGCTCTTCTCCCTTGCTTCAGATTCTCCTGGGCTACGTCAACCTGCTGGTTGCTCCTCTGATGAACCCAATCGTGTACAGCGTGAAAAGCAAACACCTTCGTGCGAGGATAATCAGGGTGTTCGTGAAGTGAACGGTCAGTTTGTCACCCAGACCCAGTGCTGGTGGCTTAGGAAACAACAAACACAGGACACAGTGACTTATTCCATCCTGGACACACATATCTGTGATGACATGAGCTACTGATCTCCACTCTGTACAGATGGGGTCTAAGGCCTGAAGGAAAGATATGGGGGTTGTTTCCATCGTCTGTTGAGGGATGGCATGGAACAGGCGGAAGGAGACCAAGGCAGGCAGCAGCATTCACAAAGTTGGCCCATAAAGAGCCTTATCGATGGCAGCTCCAACCTCAGAATTCCTGTCAATACTCTCAATAAAGAGAAGGGATGTGAATGTTGTTTCCCATGACACCTGGCCTGTCACTGTCCCGTCTCTGGTAAAACATCCACGGGCCATGAAAAAACCCTGCAGATGTGTTCCGGAGTCGCAGTCCTGGCCTTTCCTGAGCACTCTGGGTGGTGTGTGATCCATGGTGGCTGCACCAGCTGTGGACAGGGGCTATTCAGAGGCAAGGACACCAATCTTTCCTCTCCACCCTCAGCCAGGTGCTTGGGTCTGAGTCCTGTCAGAGACATCACTAATGCAGGAGCTGCAAGAGAAGCCATTCAGGCAGCCCCCCACCCATCACCACCCTTGGTGGCTCTGCACACAGCACACCTGCTGAGCTCACTCCACACGGAAGCAGAGCAGAGCTGTCTGTGTGAGTGAGGGTCTGACACACAGGAGTCCTGGCAAGAGACTCAGGCCCATATTCCCTCCCCTCCATTTCTGCTGCCCCTGCAATGCAAAGGAGTAGAACAGAGTCACGGTGATCTCCTCTCCCAGCCCGGCCCATTCATTGTAGGGTGGTTGCCTTCTCAAAGGAAAAAGCAAGACACATGCAGGAGCCCTGCCCCCTCCATGGCCTCACTCCTGACCCTCTTCTTCTCCCTGAACCCTCACCTCCTGCTCCTTCTCTTCCCCCAAACCCCACCCACTGGCCAGGCCGGATGTCAGAGCCAGACTGTGTTAAAAAGAAGCCCAGGGAGCAAGTGCCTCTCTGGAGAAACCAAGACCCTCCAACTGCCCCATTCAGGGGACCCAGCCTCTGGGGAAAGAGGAGCAGGGTGGGACCTCATATAGCGGTGGGTCTAAGGACCTCAGCCCCCCAACAATGAAAAGGGTGGTGCTTCCCATGAGCAGTTGTGTATCAGCACCCCAGGGAATTCAGGACAAATGCTGTTCCGGAGCCTTTCATCCCACACTGGGACTTGAACTCTTCATTTTGGGACTCTGCAGCCCAATTCAGAAGGGGTGGTCCTCCCGCATTCAGTGGGCATTAGAGGTGATGTGTTGGGGAGTGTCCCATTTTTGTTGTTGGACATATTAGGGGGGTCAGTGAACCCCCTACAATCATAGAGTATCAGGGTTGGAAGGGACCTCAGGAGGTATCTAGTCCAAGACCCTGCTCAAAGTAGGACCAATCCCCAACTAAATCATCCCAGCCAGGGCTTTGTCAAGGTTCACTTTAAAAACCTCTAAGGAAGGAGATTCCACCACATCCCTAGGTAACCCATTCCAGTGCTTCACCACCCTCCTAGTGAAAAGGTTTTTCCTAATATCCAGGGTGTGACCCTTTAAGATTCGTGTGACTTTTAGAGCTGACAGAAGCTTTGTAGAGCCAGCTAGTGGGAGAGAAGAAAATGGTCCTGGAGAATAGTTAGTCCTTTGGGAAATCCCAGGCTACTGGTTTTTTTAGGGCTTGGGACAGGGGCCTTGTAGGGCACAGCATGGCTCCCTTCACTCCATACAAAACAGAAGGATCCTTAGGAGGGCAGGCAGGCTGAGTCCTCTCTCAAAACATGGGCGACACCAGCATGGGATGGACAGCTGCCCTCGCTCAGCCCCGGGTGCCAGCAGGGGGGAAGCCAGTGAGGCTACAGCAAGCCTGAAACAAGACTGACCCCAGCAAGCAGGGTGGTGGGGGGCTCCTGTGTAAAGGAGGAAGAGTAGGCGGGAGTCGGAGAATAGGAGAGGCTTTGTTTTGAAGATGACTGAATTAATGTGACCCCACAAAGGGGGAATCTTATTTTAAGTATCCCAGGCTGTGAGTAAGTCATTGCAAGGACCATAGAGGGAATGACAGAGTGCCTGCCCCCCAATTGACAAGACCCCTCACCAAAGGCTTTTAAGAAATATTAGGATATTAGGATATTAGGAAAAATGTTTTCACTAGGATGGTGATGAAGCACTGGAATGGATTAACTAGGGAGCTGGTGGAATCTCCTTTCTTAGAGGTTTTTAAGGTCAGGCTTGACAAAGCCCTGGCTGGGATGATTTAGTTGGGGCTCGTTCCTGCTTTGAGCGGGGGGTTGGACTAGATGACCTCCTGAGGTCCCTTCCAACCCTGAGATTCTATGATTCTATGAGTCTATGAAAAGAAAGCAGTCATGGGAAAAGAAGGAAGGCTCTCTTTAAGGGCTGGTCTACACTGAGGGGGAGTGGATCGATCTAGGATACGTAACTTCAGCTACGAGAATAGCGTAGCTGAAGTCAACATTTCCTAGATCAAAAGTGAAAGTACTTACATAGGGTCCACGTGGCTCAGGCTCGCTGCCCTGTCAACTGCGCTTCCTCCTCTCTCTGAGCAGGGCATCCGGAGTCGACGGGGAGCGCTTCTCGGATCGATTTATCGTGTCTAGATGAGATGCGATAAATCGATCCCCGATAGATCGATTACTACCCGCCGATTTGGGTAGTATCTAGACGTACCCCTAGATAAGTAACAGGTTAAAAGATAGGAAACAAAGAATAGGAGTAAATGGTCAGTTTTCAGAATGGAGAGAGATAAATCAAGGGTCGTCCTGGGGTCTGGCGTGGGACGAGTGCTGTTCCACATATTCATAAATGAACTGGAAAAAGTGGTAAGCAATGAGGTGACAGAATTTGCAGATGAGAGAAAATGTTTCAATATATTTAAGTGCAAAGCAGACTGGGAAGAGTTACAATGGGATCTCACATAACTTGGAGATTAGTCAACAAAATGGCAGATGAAATTCAGTGTTGATAAATGCAATGTAGTGCACGTTAGAAAAACATAATCCCACCTGTTGGGAACCATAGCTAGTGAATATGATAGGCCCAGGCAGGCTAAGCCTCCCCTGGTGCAGCTTTGGCCACTGCCCAGCAGTTGCAGGGTTCGCACAGGGAACTTTTTCTATTATGTGCCATGCTGGTTCCAGGCTAGCTGAGGAGGCAGCATGTGCTACTCAGCCTCTTCAGTAATCTCGCTGCACTCCATGGGGATTACTGATGAAACTAGGAAGCTGCATAACACATGCCGCTGTGACAGGTTGTCACCCCCGGGGAGCAGTCTGGGAGCTGTGGGAACCACTCTGCCTGTAAACCCTCCATTTGGGCTGGCCAATCTTACACTGCTTTGTTGGTGACACAGTCAGCCTCTTCAAGCCCTGTTATCACCCAACATGACAGAAGGTGGCACCTCACACCCAACTGAGCCTCCTGAGTGCTTTTCCTAAGCCACTCAAAGACAGGCACGAGACAACAGCCAATTACCAAGCTCCCCAGCCTTGCACCCTTCCTGGAGTAAAAATACAAAATTATACCATCTTGCACTGCACAAGAATCTGTGCAGCATAAGCTCATGAATATAGATTTCTTTCCCCTTGATCTGGGAAATATACAAAGAGCTGAGATTTTCCCCAGACACTTTACTTAAAACACACTGGTAAAGATACAGCATAAAAAAGGTTTATTAACTACAAAAAGATTTATTTTAAGTGATGAAAAGTTATAGAAATCCAATCAAAGCAGATTACCTAGCAAATAAACAAAAGCGCAAACTAAGGCTAACGTGCTAGATAGATTGGATATGATTTAGTAATTCCTCACCCTGACTGATGATAGAAGCAGTCCATCAAGTTTCCATATGCAGGCTAGAAATCCCTTTAGCCTGGGACTAGAACTTCCCCCAGTTCAGTCTTTGTTCCTCAGGTGTTTCCAGGAGTTCTCTTGTGTGGGGAGTGAGGCCAAGAGATGATGTCACTCCCCACATTATACAGCAGAAAGATATAGGTACCAAAATGGAGTTTAGTGTCATGGGGTCTGGTTCCATTCCCTTGCATACCCTACTGAGTCATAGCAGGCATTATCCATAGACGCTCCTGAGCTTTCTCCCCAAGGCTCACCAGATGGGGTATAACCTTCTCCTACAGACTGTTGTTTCCCATAATGTCCCATTACTAGGAATAGGCCCTTCTCAACCAGCTGTCAGGAGTGTGAGTATTTTGCCTAGTGGGTGTCACCCAGGTGTAACTACATTTGAAATACAGATACATAGTCAATATCCATAACTTCAGATGCAAAAAGGATAGAGGCATATAAATAGTATCCTCATATTCTGAAAACCATAATTTTTCCATAGGAACCTCACAAGACATTTTTGTACAAGATGTATATAACTATGTCGGAATCATATCATAATCATATCACTATGATTGATATCGGGGACAGCTTCACAATCACCTCCTCAGCTACCCTGGAACCTGCATTGGGCATATACGAAGCTGAGGTTCTTTGGGAAGAGACATGCTTTTCCCGCGGGACGACTTGGGGTCTCAAGAGAGTAGGTTCAGCATGGCTGAGGGGGCTCCAGCCAGCCCGGGGATCCTCCAACATCTGGGGCGGAGGGGCACATTGTTCCAGCCTTGGGGTCTGTGAAATCTCTGGGCTTCTCCAGGAGTGGGGGGCGGGGAGACACACTGTCTGTGGGGGTGGGGCCAGGGGGCTCCAGCCGCCGCTCATGTTGCAAATCGTAAGGAAAGGGATAGATAATAAGACTGAAAATATCATGATGTCTCTATATAAATCCGTGGTATACTGTAACAGGATGCTGGCCAGGAGGTCCTGAGCCAGGCTCCTGTTAGCCCAGCTCCAATTAAGAAGTATTAATTGGGGCTGGCTGAGTATGCCATTCCTAATTGCTAGAAGAGAAGCACCTGCGGGCGTTATTAGCCAGGGGGCTATATAAAGCTGGCAGGAAGGAAGTGAACGGGGGGAGAGAAAGGAAATAGAGGAGCCAAAGGCCTGTGCATCCCTGCTAGCTGGAGAAGCTAGCTGTCCCCCAGGTTGCTGGTTTGGAGCAGACTGTAAATAGAAGGTGGTGGGAGCTGACACTGACAATAAAAAGCACTGGTGATTGCACTCAGAAGGAGTCCTCTGGCTGATTTGTTGCAAGGGCAAGCAAACGCCTCATTACATATACCCACACCTTGATTACTCTGTTCATCCCATCTCAAAATATATCTATTAGAATTGGAAAAAGTACAGAGAAGGGTGACAAAAAAGTTTAGGGGTATGGAACATTTCCATCTGAGGTTACATGAAAAAGCCTGGAACATTTCAACTTGGAAAACGAGAAGACGAAATGGGGATATAATAGAGGGCTATAAAATCGCTATGGAGAAAGTGAATCAGGAAGTGTTATTTACCTCTTCGTAAGAACCAGGAGTCACCCAAGGAAGTCTGTAGGCAGCAGGTTTAAAACAAAGAAAAGAAAGTACTTTTTACACAAAGAACTCATTGCCAGGGGATGTTCTGAAGCAAAAGGAATAACTGGTCCAATAGAGAACTAGATAAGTGTACTGAGGATATGTACATCAATAGCTATTAGCCAAGATGATGAGGGATGAAGCTCCATGCGCTGGGTGTCTCTAAACCTCTGACAATCAGAAGCTGGGAGCAGACGCAGGGGATGGATCACTCGATAATTGCACTTATCCATTGGTTCCCTCTGAACTATCGCAGTAACCACTGTCAGAAGACAGGGCACTGGGCTAGATGGCCCATTGGCATGACCCAATAAGGCCGTTCTTATGTTCTTACATTGTTCCACTGATCGATGGTCTGCTACAGGCTGGTCATTTCCAGGGGCTGCCTGTGTTATAGAATTGGCATTGCCACCATAGCCGAGGACAAGGGACTGTTTGGGGTGGGACGCTGATGGGGTCTAGAGTTGACAGAGGCTAGAGCTGGGCTGGATAACAGAGACATTTTCCCCACATTTAAATTGTTGACTTGAACTGAAATGTTTCCTTTTCATCCATATTTTAAGGGGAGTTTTCATACAAAACGGATGATATTTCTCTGAAAGCTCAGCTGCCACGATATGGCCCAGGTGCAGCTTCTTGGCTCCACAACAGAAATTGGAGACTTTTCATCCGCTGCTTCCTTGAGACAGAAATGAAGGTTGCACTGACGGAGTCTATGGCTGGACTCTGGGTATGAAAAGTTTAAAATCTCCAGCCCAGTCTGTGGCTGGGGTATTGTGTTCATCAGCTACTCTAACCAGCCTTCCCATCTCTCTGCAACAACCGCCACCCTGTGCAACGCCCCTTCCACAGATCCTGCGGGCAGTGGCTACTCTGACAGGCCCTGGTAGCACATCTCTGATGAACCTGTGCTAGCCGGGAGCTGGAGAGGGTCCTAGAGCAGTTGCGGAAGCTCAGAGATTGTGGGTGGGGGGTCTAGCCACGAGTGGATCACTGAGATCTGTGCCTAACTTTGGGGATCCCTGGATCCTGGGTACCTCCTTTCATTCCTCTGGGAGAAGGGAAGGGACCTCACCACCTGGAATGATCTGATGGAAATTTCCACGTATGGAGCATTGTGGAATCTCGCTTTTCTGGCCTGCACCCTGGGTTTGTAATGCAGGAAAGGGGGCTGCTGGGGAGAAATATGGTCCTATATTATTATTATTTTTATTATTATTATTATTATTTATTTAATTTCATCATTATAACAGCTGTGACAGCATCATTATTACCACTCACCACCCCCAAGGTAGCCAGGGGACTAATCGGAACCATAAGAACATTGATGACAAGCCCAGATTCCGTGAATGGAGCCTGCTCCAGGGCTTTGCTCTGAAGTCCAGTTATATAACATCACCACGGATCCCCAGTGATTTGGCCTCCTGCAGTTTGCCATCGACCGTGATGGGGTTAAAGCTGATGCACACTAAGCCAAGCAGCTGAGGTTCCCTGATGGCCAAGTGGCCCCCAAGGGAATGTGCGAACATGCTTCATAAACACAGTTGCCTCCCTGTCTGAACAGACACTGCCTGCTGCCCATGCAACCTCTCCAGTGACTCCTTGTCATTTAGAGTGAAGATATCTGGTGTCAGGGGCTAAACTTCGAGCAGGAATTGGGTACGTTGTCAGGTTTCACTGTCTTTAAAATGCGAAGTGACGTGTAAAGGCTGCGAGCTGTTTCCATTGGCAGATGATCTGTGCAGTGACAGAGGAGTCAGCTGGGCTGTCAGGGTGACTCAGTGACAGGGCTGGAGAGCAGGTAATGCTAGGTAGCCTGGGAACCCCTCCCCTACATCTGCCCATGCTCCAGGGTGAGTTATTCAAGCAACACAGAAAATGACATTTAAAGTGAGCTCGGAATCTTTAAACCCCGATGCCCCGAGTCTGGATTTCTCATGGGTTCCCATTTCTCGAGGTACCGTGTGCACTGGGCCTGATCCTACCAGGGGCTGAGTGATAGGAGACCCCACAGAATATCAGTGACTAGTTCCCAACTCACCTCAGGTTTATTTGCTCCTGGAAACTGAACCAGCAAATGCATTTTCAAAGGTTTTATTATCTGGCTCGATTGCGAAGGCAGGAATTCAGAGCTGCAGTGCTCTGTGGTAACAGGTTCGATAGGGCATATTTCTATTTCCAGAATGGCTGACGGCTTCAAAGTTTCTGCCCTGAAGATACCCGTCAGAGTTAGAGGATTACCTGCATGTTTGCCCCCAATCTGGTTTCCAAGTGCAAATGTCAGACCTCGTAACCTTCCCTCTCATGGGGTGAATCCCCCGATCCTACCCTCCTCAGACTGGGACCGGGTCTACAACACACTCTGGCGGGGCTGTGCTTGCCCAGTAGGTCCGAATGGAGTTGTCACCTGTGGTTCTTCCTTCTGGGAGGCTGGGAGCCATGTTGAAACAAGTGACCAGCCAGCCTTCTTGTACCAAAATACTGTTTAATCTGAACAGTAGGAATGAAGTGTAACATGGGAGAATAAGAGGGTTTTAAAACAACAGTCTGCACACATCTCTGACCCCAAGCCCTCCCACTCTAATGTAGACACAGGCAGGCCCAGGGCCTTCAGGTTTCCCAAGTGGTGTCTGTCCTTGCAGTCTGAAGAGCTTCTCAGCAACAGCTGCCCCATCTCTGGACAGGCTCCCAGCGCTGGAAAACAAGCTGTGTGATGTGGCAGGAGGCTGGAAATAGGCTCTTCCCAGCTTGTAGCTCTGGTGTTGTCTCTCAACCTACCTGAAGTGCTGACTGAGTGATGGTTTTTCTTGAGCTGTGGCTTCCCATCCTGTTTGTTTTCCAGCAGCCTGCCATTAAACTTAGAAGAGCCAGACTGGCTTCGCCCACTATAGCCATAACATAAACATCCCAAAAGTTAACCCAATATAATTATACAGCAAACATCCCAAGAACTGGGTTTAACACACACATTCATCATGGCAGCTCAGCTCCTTGTCTGTCCCAATGCCATTCCTGGGTGCTACAGATTTTATGAATACAGGACAGAGACAGTCAGAGATAGAGAGAGAAAACAATAGACTACTTTCCTGTGGGAAATGAAGAAGTTCCGTTTGCATGAATACTCATACATTTGACTTTCCAATCAACTTCCTGCAAACCCTCATCCTGGCTGAATAACAGCTGATGGGGTTACTAGGTACTAGAGAGTGAGAGCCCAGGGAATGAATATTTTCTATATTGATCCCAATGCCTGTTGTCACTCTGGATACAGGCTACAGAGTGACAGAACAGAACCTGAGGAGAACCAGGCAGTTATTAGCCCAGGGACAGAGGCACTACTAGACTTTTAGCTGATGGCAAGTGACTATATGAGGGCTGAGATGCTGCGATCTTTTTAGGTTGTGATGAAATCCAGAAGAGAAATGCTACATTTTAACGAAAATAAGAAAGAAAAACTTGTAGCACCTTAGAGACTAACAAATTTATTTCAGCATAAGCTTTCGTGGGTTAATACTCACTTCATCGGATGCATGGAATGAAATACACTTCAGACAGACATTTATACAGTCAGAGAAACATGATGGTCCAGGTGTATAGACCAATCTTAAGAGGCTAATTAGTTGAGAGGAAACATGACAGCAGGGGAAGAAAAAACTTTTGAAGTGATAAACAAGATGGTCACACAGGTGTGAATGAGGATCGTTAACTTAAGGGAAATAGATTCAATTAACATAATGGCCGAGCCATTCCAAATCTCGATTTAATCCGGAGGCAACGCAATCTAGTTTGCATATCAATTCGAGTTCAATAGTTTCTCTTTGAAGTCTGCTTTTGGAGTTAATCTGTCGCAACACTGTTGTCCTCAAGTCTGTCACTGAGTGATTAGGGAGGTTGAAGTGTTCTCCTACTGGTTTTTGAATGTTATGATTCCTGATGTCAGATTTATGTCCATTTATTCTTTTGCGTAGAGACTGTCCGGTTTGGCCAATGTACATGGCAGAGGGGCATTGCTGGCACATGATGGCATATATCACATTGGTAGATGTGCAGGTGAATGAGCCCCTGATGGCGTGGCGGATGTGATTAGGCCCTGTGATGGTATCACTTGAATTGATATGTTGACAGAGTTGGCATCGGGCTTTGTTGCAAGGATAGGTTCCTGGGTTGGTGTTTTTGTTGTATGGTGTGTGGTTGCTGGTGAGTATTTGCTTCAGGTTGGGGGGCTGTCTGTAAGCAAGGATTGGTCTGTCCCCCAAGATCTGTGAGAGTGAGGGATCATCTTTTAGGATAGGTTGTAGATCTTTGATGATGCGCTGGAGAGGTTTTAGTTGGGGGCTAAAGGTGACGGCTAGTGGTGTTCTGTTATTTTCTTTTTTGGGCCTGTCTTGTAGTAGGTGACTCCTGGGTACTCTTTTGGCCCTGTCGATCTGTTTTTTCACTTCAGCAGGTGGGTATTGTAGTTGTAAGAATGCTTGATAGAGATCTTGTAGGTGTTTGTCTCTGTCTGAGGGATTGGAGCAAATGCGGTTGTATCTTAGAGCTTGGCTGTAAACAATGGATCGTGTGGTGTGTCCAGGATGGAAGCTGGAAGCATGTAGGTAAGTATAGCGGTCAGTAGGTTTCCGGTATAGGGTGGTGTTAATGTGACCATCACTTATTAGCACAGTGGTGTCTAGGAAATGGACCGCTTGTGTGGACTGGTCTAGGCTGAGGTTGATGGTGGGATGGAAATTGTTGAAATCATGGTGGAATTCCTCAAGGGCTTCTTTTCCATGGGTCCAAATGATGAAGATATCATCAATGTAGCGCAAGTAGAGTAGGGGTGTTAGGCGACGAGAGCTGAGGAAGCGTTGTTCTAAGTCAGCTATAAAAATGTTGGCATACTGTGGGGCCATACGGGTACCCATAGCAGTGCCACTGACTTGAAGGTAAATATTGTCCCCAAATGTGAAATAGTTGTGGGTGAGGACAAAATCACAAAGTTCGGCTACCAGGTTAGCCATGGTAGTATCGGGGATACTGTTCCTGACAGCTTGTAGTCCATCATTGTGTGGAATGTTAGTGTAGAGGGCTTCTACATCCATAGTCGCCAGGATGGTGTTGTCTGGAAGATCACTGACCGCTATACTTACCTACATGCTTCCAGCTTCCATCCTGGACACACCACACGATCCATTCCATGCATCCGATGAAGTGAGTATTAACCCACGAAAGCTTATGCTGAAATAAATTTGTTAGTCTCTAAGGTGCTACAAGTTTTTCTTTCTTACTTTCGTTTTGCTGACACAGACTAACACGGCTACTACACTTAAAGCTACATTTTAAGTCCCACTGTAACCTGAGATATCATCTCTGAGGGAAAATCAGAGGGGAAAGAATGGGTTGACGTGTCTGTGCTAAAGTACAGATGTGTAAAAGTTATGTCAAAAATTTAATTGTAAATCAAACTTTCATGACATGCATGTATATTGAAAGCAACCAGCAGAGTTGTTTGAATCTCTACACGAAGGAGCAATGGTTTCTTTACTGCTTGGTGGCTTTTGCTTTAGAAAGTATTTCAGAAATGCTCCACAAACTATTTGGAAAGATTTTATGCTATGGACTCATTGTACAGTAAATCATAGAATCATAGAATATTGGGGTTGAAACAGCCCTCAGAAGGTCATCTAGTCCAACCCCTGCTCAAAGCAGGACCAACACCAACTAAATCATCCCAGCCAAGACTTTTTCAAGCCTGGCCTTAAAAGCCAGGCCTAGCTCCATCCTCTTTGAAACCCCCCTTCAGGTAGTTGTTGATGGCTGCTATCAAATCCCCCCTCACGCTTCTCTTCTGTAGACTAAACAAGCCCAGTTCCCTCAGCCTCTCCTCATACGTCATCTGGCCCACCCCCTGATCATTTCCGTTGCCCTTAACTGGACTCTCGCCAAATTGTCCACATCCCTTCTGTAGTAGAGGGCCCAAAACTAGATTAAATACTCCAAATGTGGCCTCAACAGCGACAAAAAGAGGGGAATAATCACTTCCCTCGATCTGCTGGCAATACTCCTACTAATACAGCCTAATATACTGTTAGACTTCTTGCTGACAAGGACACTGCTGACTCATCTCCAGCTTTTCATCCACCATAATCCCCAGGTCTTTATCTGCATAACTACTGCTTAGTCAGTCGGTCCCCAGCCTGTAGCAGTGCATGGGATTCTTCGGTCCTAAGTGAAAGACTGGGCACTTATCCTTGTTAAACCTCATCAGATTTATTTTGGCCCAATCCTCCAATTTTTCTAGGTCACTCCGGACCCTATCGCTACCCTCCAGTGTATTTACCTTTCCCCCGAGCATAGTGTGATCTGCTAACTTGCTGAGGGTGCAATCCATTCCATCATTCAGATCATTAATAAAGACATGAATAGTTCTCTGATACTGTCGACTGGTAACTTACCATAAGCTGTTTCTACTCAGGGTCATGAACACATTAACTCTGCAATACCTGTGCAAGACTATCCAAAAACTCCTAAGAAAAAGACCGCTGGTCTCTGTTTCAGCAAAGAGTAGAGCAGAGGTGCAGGGAAGGGGAGTGTCATAGTGGTTGTATGTATCTTTAACCATCAGCTGTTACACGAACATGGCTGAAGTAATTTGGACACTGAAGAGGATATTAGTGCAAACCCCTTCCCCGCCCAGATGAAGTACCTGTCCGTGTCAGCTTCTATTTTTTTCAGATACCTACAGACCCTTGTGTGGGGAGAGAGAGCAGTTCCTGTGAGGATGAAGAGAAACCTGTAGGATGATCAAACTTTCTGAATTCAGTCAACATGGGCCAGGCAAAGAACTTCAGCTTCTCTTGGAGGGATTCTTGAGGGTCTGGGTGTATCACGGGGAGTATTTGTTTCGGGGAAATGAATAGAGCCTGGCTCTTATCGAATGTACACGTGGAGATCTGGAGTGATTCAGTTGAAGTAAATGTTAGTGAATTCAGAACATGGCACTGAGAACGTATCCCATGTGCAGCAAAGAGTGGAGAAAATTATATATATATTTAAGTAATGAAAATGGTCATTATATTAATAAGTGCTGCATTGAAATTATTTATAAACTGAGGTAATGAAACACGTTTATAAATATATTCAATGCTGCACAGATAAATACAAAGACCATTAGTACCATGCACTTGCCATGTGTTTGTTCACAGGTCATGATACAATTGGCCACACTCAGAAGTGAAGGGCCAGAAAGCTTGTCTGTGGAAAGGTCACAATTGTGAAATCACACAGTGCTCCTGTAGGCTGCGGAACTCCCAGCCACAGGATATCAATGGGGCCAAGAGCTTAGCAGGATTCAAAGAGGGACTGGATATTTATATGGGTAAGCAGAAAATCCAATTGCACTAGTGAGGACTGTTTTAAAAACTCTTGGAATGGCAATAAGCCTTCCTGATTTACATAACAAAATACCTCTAACTTGTGGGTGTCAGGGGGAAACTTTGGGAGCAGGTTATCTCATAGCTGACTATTGCAGGGCTTCTTCCACTTTTCGCTGCAGCTTGTGGTAAAGGCCAGTGGATACTGGGCTAGATAGACTAAAGGTCTTATTCAATCTAGGAATGTCTATCTTTCTATCGGTAATGTAAATTCAAGACTTCATTTTTGCTTAATTTTCTTTAGCGCCTGGCAATATCTAGATTTGCACTGAGAGCAGAAAGATGTCTTGTTAAGTATCACCTGGTTTCCTTTTCTTTTTCCTTTAAGGAAGTTAAGTTCAAAAATCCTTGAACCTGCCCGTACATTATGTCAGCTGTCAATGAAACCAAATTCAAATCTGCAGTGTTCTTTCTCACCGGGATACCTGGACATGAAGACATCCATCACTGGATCTCTATCCCCTTCTGCTTAATGTATGTTATTTCGATAGTAGGAAATTCAGTCATTCTGTTCTTTATAAAAACAGATCCAAGCCTCCATGAACCCATGTACATTTTCCTTTCCATGTTGGGCGTCACAGACCTTGGCATATCGATATCCACCATACCGACAATTCTGGGCATATACTTGTTTAACACTAGGGAAATCAGCTTTGATGCCTGTTTTGCCCAGTTGTTCTTTATCCAGTCTTTTCAATGCATTGAATCCTCTGTGCTCTTTTTGATGGCCTTTGACCGCTTCGTCGCGATCCGTGACCCGCTGAGATATGCTTCCATCTTAACCCTGCCGAGAATAGCGAAGATGGGATTGGTGTGTGTGCTAAGAGGGGTGGCCGTAATGCTCCCACTCCCCCTTCTCCTGAAACGGTTCCAATACTGTGGAGTGAATGTCCTCTCTCATTCTTACTGCATGGACCAGGAGGTCATGAAGCTGGCGTGTTCGGATATCAGAGTCAACAATATCTATGGCTTGTTTATTACAGTCCTAATTGCGGGATTGGACTCGCTGCTCATCTTCCTCTCTTATGTGATGATCCTCAAAACAGTGATGAGCATCTCATCCTACAAGGAGTTCCTCCGGGCCCTGAACACCTGCATCTCCCATCTCTGTGCGATCCTTATCTTCTACACACCAGAGTTCAGCCTGACTTTGATACACAGATATGGGAAGGGCTCTTCTCCCTTGCTTCAGATTCTCCTGGGCTACGTCAACCTGCTGGTTGCTCCTCTGATGAACCCAATCGTGTACAGCGTGAAAAGCAAACACCTTCGTGCAAGGATAATCAGGGTGTTCGTGAAGTGAACGCTCAGTTTGTCACCCAGACCCAGTGCTAGTGGCTTAGGAAACAACAAACACAGGACACAGTGACTTATTCCATCCTGGACACACATATCTGTGATGACATGAGCTACTGATCTCCACTCTGTACAGATGGGGTCTAAGGCCTGAAGGAAAGATATGGGGGTTGTTTCCATCGTCTGTTGAGGGATGGCATGGAACAGGCGGAAGGAGACCAAGGCAGGCAGCAGCATTCACAAAGTTGGCCCATAAAGAGCCTTATCGATGGCAGCTCCAACCTCAGAATTCCTGTCAATACTCTCAATAAAGAGAAGGGATGTGAATGTTGTTTCCCATGACACCTGGCCTGTCACTGTCCCGTCTCTGGTAAAACATCCACGGGCCATGAAAAAACCTGCAGAGCTGTTCTGCAGTCGATGTCCTGGCCTTTCCTGAGCGCTCTGGGTGCTGTGTGATCCATGGTGGCTGCACCAGCTGTGGACAGGGGCTATTCAAGGGGCATGGACACCCATCCTTCCCCTCTGCCCTCAGTCAGGTGCTTGGGTCTGAGTCCAGTCAGAGACATCACTAATGCAGGAGCCGCAAGAGAATCCATTCAGGCAGCCCCCCACCCATCACCACCCTTGGTGGCTCTGCACACAGCACACCTGCTGAGCCCACCCCACACGGAAGCAGAGCAGAGCAGAGCAGAGCTGTCTGTGTGAGTGAGGGTCTGACACACAGGAGTCCTGGGAAGAGACTCAGGCCCATATTCCCTCCCCTCCGTTTCTGCTGCCCCAGCAATGCAAAGGAGTAGAACAGAGTCTCAGTGATCTCCTCTCCCAGCCCAGCCCATTCAGTGTAGGGTGAGCACCTTCTCAAAAGGAAAAAGCAAGACATATGCAGGAGCCCTGCCCCCTCCATGGCCTCACCCCTGACCCTCTTCTTCCCCCTGAACCCTCACCTCCTGCTCCTTCTCTTCCCCCAAGCCCCACCCACTGGCCAGGCCGGATGTCAGAGCCAGACTGTGGTAAAAGAAGACCAGGGAGCAAGTCCCGCTCTGGAGAAACCAAGACCCTCCACCTGCTCCATTTAGGGTGCATGGCCTTGGGGGAAAGAGGAGCAGGGTGGGGCCTCCTAGTCAGCCCCCCAACAGTGAAAAGGGGATGCCATTGAGCAGGTGTGGATTGGCACCGCAGGGAATTTGGAGAAAATGCTGTTCCAGAGTCTTTCAGCCCACACTGGGACTTGAACTCTGCATTTTGGGACTCTGCTGCCCAATTCCGGATGCGTGGTCCACCCTTACCCAGTGGCCATTAGAGGTGGAGCTGACAGAAGCTTTGTAGAGCCAGCTAGTGGGAGTCAGTTAGATGGTTCCAGGGAATAGTTAATACTGTTTTTTAAGGGCCTTGGATGGCAGGGAGTGGTTCCCTTCACTCCATGCCAATCAGGAGGAGCCTTAGGAGTGCAGGCAGGCTGCATGCTCTCTCAAAACACTGGCGACACCAGCATGGGATAGACAGCTGCCCTCGCTCAGCCCTGGGGAGAGTGACTGAGATATCATGAGTACCATATGGGGAGAAGTCAGTGTGTCTGCAGCAAACCCGAAACAAGACTGACCCCAGCAAGCAGGGTGGTGGGGGGCTCCTGAGTAAAGGAGGAGGATGGGGTGGAGGGTAGCAGAGTCCGTGTTTTGGAGATGACTGAATAAATGTGACCCCAGAAAGGGGGCTCTTCTTTTAAGTATCCCAGGCTGAGAGAAAGTCATTGCAAGGACCATACATGCTACCTCAGGCCCCAAGGGGCATGTGACAGTAAAGCTTTATGGGGAGAGGCTTATAAACGTATACATGATGTAACTGGAATATGTTTTATGCTACATGTGCCATGTAACATATCTCTGTGAAAGTTATGACTTACGGAATCTATTCCTCCTGTTTGTATGCATGTATCATTGGTGTAGTAGAAGTTATGAACATTGGTTGTATTTCGTGAGAAAGGCATGTGCAGGTTAAGTGCACAATCAAGAAACACTTAACAGACAATGGAACTTGCAGACACCAATCCACATCTGAGCTTTGCCAGGAATGTGGCTGGTCTGAGAAGGAACTGAGTTGTGCATGGACTTGTGACTTGTCCATGTGACCCCAACTCCATTTTGTAACTGAATGCTACACAGGGAGAGGGAGGGGTGTCCACCCAGAGGAAAAAGTCTATTTAAACCCCTGGGAAACCCCTCCATTTTGTCTTCATCTGGCTAAAGAGAGAAGCTCTCCACCCCCCAAAGACATACCTGAGAGAAATTGAACAAAGGACAAAGACACTAGGGGGTGTGAGCGACTGCGGGACCCAGGCTAGTTCTACAGCCTGTAAAAAGGAAAAGATCTAAATCTGGTGAGGCTTTCATCTGTGTTAACTTTGTGTAGACATAGACGTGCGTGTTTTATTTTATTTTACTTAGTAATTTGCTTTGTTCAGTCTGTCACTACTTAGAATCACTTAAATCCTACTTTCTGTACTTATTAAAATCACTTTTTACTTATTAAGTTGCCTGGAGTACGAGTTGTTACCTGGGGAAGGCAAACAGCTGAGCATATCTTTCTATCTTTGAAATAGAAGGAGAACTATTTATGAGTTTGCCATGTATAAGCTTTATACATGGTAAAACGGATTTATTAAGAGTGTGAACCTCTTTGGGAGTTGGGCACCTGGGTGTCAAAGGCAAGAGTGCTTCCAGGAGCCTTACAGTTGTTAGTGGACTTGTTTCGACCCTGGGTCTGTGTTTGCAGCAGATCAGTGGAATCTGGCTCAAAACAGACAGGATTCGGGAGTCCCAAGCTGGAAAAGGCCTGGAAGCAGGGGCAGAAGCAGCCTTGACACACCAGGTGGCAGCACCAAGCAGGTCTCTGTGATCCCAAGCCTTCACAGGGCATTCTCGGGTGGCCCCTATCCACCGGATCTTGGTCAGAGTGGGCTGTGCTCTTGCAAGCCATTACCACTGGGTGTAGATCAGCCCAGCACCCAGGCTGCTCTAAGCTCCGCTGAGGCAGCCAGAGAACAGGCCAGAGAATCAAACCACTGTAACAGGCTTCTGGCCCTCACCGCTCTCTACAACACGGGTGGGAGCTCTGTTGCCACAGCAGAGAACTAAGCCAGGCCTGTCGCTGCTCAGATGGCTGGAATGCCAGTCCTGTGGTCTGGCACTGCTCTGTGACTCAGGATAACGGGGTTTCATTGCCTTGCCGTGTGTTACTGTGGGTAAATATTTGCTGTCTCCGAGCCTTTGCAGAGGTGGATAATAGCCCTGCCCTGCCTCACGGCCATGGCAGGAGGATAAAGACGTTCAAGGTGATCCGATACGCTGAGACCCTAAGATCAGGGCTGTGTCAGGGTTCACCAGAGAAACACCTCTGACATTTGTCTATGAAAGGCCTCTTTCCACAGCCTCCCATGACAGCTGGCTTCTGGGAAGCTCCGTGACTCCAGCACTGTGGTGTCTGTGGCAGATGTGGGGGTGCTCAGGAGTGACAGCGAGGGGTAAGTAGTGGATTTCTGAGGGGAGTGTTGGAGTGTCAAAGTTACGCTGGGAGTTTCAGCACAGTCACTGGACCTATGTTTGTGAGCCCTTGAGGCTGAATGGGTCTAACTGACAAGCAATGGAGCAATGGCCATGGGGGTCTCATCTTAGACGTCTGGCTGGAAGACATCTGGCAGAGGGCAAAGGTTAGTTCCGCACCTTGGCCCTGTGTCTCAGATAGCTGGTGATTGTGTGAGCCTGTCACTGTTATGTCCGGCTGTCTGTGGCATAACCCTGTTCCTTATAACTGCGGGCGCTGTAGTCCAGTGCAGAGGGGCACACCGTCTCTGCCACTGATGGACTGTGTGACAAGAAATGCCAATTGACCAACTTTCGGTACCTTCGTTTTTGGGTGCTCCACGTGAGATACGGCCAGCAGTGCCACGTTTTGGGATTTTATTGGGAGTCTCACATGATTTCCTGTCTTTCTGAAAGCCCCAACTCCTGCAATCAAGGCACTATTCTGGATTCTCAGCTTTCGGTTTTCTTTAAAAAGTTTAGTTAAACAAGTGACCTGCACAAAAGCTAGAAAACCAGAAGCAGGTGACCCAAATGGCTCAGAAACCAAAGTCAAGGGAAAACGAACCCCGCATTAGTGTATTTTTAAATCTCATTATTGCTAAACCAATCTCATACTTTTTTGTCTTTGTGACTCACACTTATTCGAGGCGCTTAGTGATACTGAGAACGTAGTGTAAGAGATCTGAAAAGCAATGAGCCAATGATACAAAAACTAAGAGCAATTTTTTAATGTACGTTGGAAGTGGTAAGCCAGCCGAACAATGAGCAGGGCTACTGGAAAATTGAGGTGCTAAAGGAGCACTCAAGAAAGATGAGGCTGTTGTGCAGAGGATAAATTAATGTTTTGTCTTAGACTTCACTGCAGAGGATGAGTGGGAGATTCCCACACCTGAGCCATTGTTTTCAGGTTACAAATCTGAGGAACTCCCCACATTGAGGTTACTGTAGAAGAGTTTGTGATGCTGCACCCCATATTCATCATAGTGGTATGATTATGACATAATTATGAAACTTCTGGTACAAGATACGTCTTGAGAGGTGTCACTGGAAAAGTTATGATTAGCAGATTATGATTATCCTATTTGTGCACATGTATCAGTTTTGTACCTGAAGTTATGAATAGTAACTATGCATCTGTATTTCAAATGTTCTTACTCTGGATAACACCCTCAAGTAGCCTTTCAAGTACAACAATGAAGAAGGTAGACAGTGCTGATGGCTCATCAACAAACACTATGAACCATGCAAGAGCTTAGCCTTCCAGTGATGTTCAGCCAGCCTATGTGTAATGGCTGCTACAATGCAGCAGGACATGCAAGGGCATGGGACAAGACCATATGACAGTGAACTCCATTTTGGAACCTGTATTTTTTCACAAACTGGGCTAGGAACTTGGCTTGAAACAAAGGGTTCTCACCATATTTAAAAACTATACAAGGTGGGGAGTGCCATCCTCTTTTCCCCTCGCTCAACACACAAGAGAACTACTGGAAACAACTGAAGAAAAAAGTCTGAGCAGGGGGAAGTGCTGATCCCAGGCTAAAGAGATTTCTAGCCTGTGTATGAAAACTTGGTGGACTCCTTGTAACACCAGTCAGGCTGAGAAATTGCTAATTCATATCCAGTCTACCTAGCATTTTAGGCTAATTTTTCATTTTTGTTTATTTGCTACATAATCTGCTTGCTATCATTTGTAATAACTTAAAATCGATCTTTCTTTAGTTAAGAAACTTGTTTTATGATATAGCATAACCAGTGTGTTTTGAGTGACGTGTCCTGGAAATTCCAGCTCTGTAAATAAAGTTTCTTGCATATCTTTCAACCATCGAGGGGAAAGTGACCGATATTAATGAGTATGCATTGTGCAGATCCCTGTGCAGTACAAGATGGCATCATTCTAGGTTTATACTTCAGGAAGTGTGCAAGGCTGGGGAGATTGGAAATTGGCTGTTTGTCCTTGAGTGGCTTAGATAAAGCACTCAGGTAGCTCAGGTTTCAGTGTAGTAGCCGTGTTAGTCTGTGTCAGCAAAAAGAAAATAAGAAAAATACTTTTGGAACCTTAGAGACTAACAAATTTATTTCAGCATAAGCTTTCATGGGTTAAGAACCCACTTCATCAGACGCATGGAATGGAACATACAGTAAGCAGATATTTATACATTCAGAGAAACATGAAAAGGTGGGAGTGTCTATATCAACATTAAGAGGCTAATTAATTGGAAGGAACTGTTATCAGTAGAAACTTTTGAAGTGATAATCAACATGGCCCATTACAGACAGTTGACACAAAGGTGTTAAGGGTTTTTAAGGAGGGGAAATAAATTTAATTAACATAATGACCAAGCCATTCACAGTCAATTCACAGTCAATTCACAGGTAGCTCAGTTGGTTTTCGGCGTCAACTGCTGTCATGTTGGATGATTATAGGGCTTGGAGCGGCTGGTTGTGTCACCAGGAGAGCATTGTGGAGAGGCCAGCCGAGCTGAATGAATAAGGGGATTAGTGATTCCACCGGATGCCAGACTGCACCCCAGGAGGACAACCCATCACAGAGATTTTATAACAAACCTATAAACTAAACATTAAAAGTCATGAGGACCATATGACATTCACCCAATAGTTCCGAAAGAACTCTAATATCAAATTTCAGAACCACTAACTGCGGTATATAACTGCTCATTTTTCTCAGGCTTCGTCCCAGCTGACTGGCAAATCTCTAATATAATATTGATTTTTTAAAAGGAGCTCCAGAGGTGATCCAAGCAATTACTGGCCAGTAATCCTAACTTTAGTACCAGGCAAATTGATTTAAACTATAGTAGAGAACAGAATTATCGGACACCCACATTAACATTATTTGCTTTGGAACAGTCAACATGTCTTTAGGAAAGGGAAATCATGCCTTACCAATCATAGAATATCAGGGTTGGAAGGGACCTTAGGAGGTCATCTAGTCCAACCCATTCCTCAAAGCAGGACCAATCCCCAATTTTTGCCCCAGATCCCTAAATGGCCCTCTCAAGGATTGAACTCATAATCCTGGGTTTAGCAAGCTAATGCTCAAACCACTGAGCTATCCCTCTCCCCCAATCTATTAGAATTATTTGAGCCGGTTAGCATACATGTGGGCAAGGGTGATCCAGATGATATAGTGTACTTGGACTTCAGAAAAAAATTGACAAGGTCCCTCACAAAAGGCTCTTAAGAAAAGTAAGCAGTCATGAGAAAAGAAAGAAGGGTCACTCCTGGATAAGTAACTGATTAAAAGATAGGAAACAAAGAGTAGGAGTAAATGGTCAGTTTTCAGAAATGTAGAGAGGAAAATCATGGGGTCGTCCTGGGGTCTGTACTGGGACCAGTGCTGTTCCACATATTCATAAATGAACTGGAAAAAGGGATAAGCAAAGAGGTGGAAAAATGTGTAGATGAGATAAAATTATTCAATATATTTAAGTGCAAAGCAGACTGTGAAGAGTTACAATAGGATCTCACAAAACTTGGAGATTGGGCAACAAAATGGCAGATGAAATTCAGTGTTGATAAATGCAAAGTAATCCGCATTGGAAAAATATAATCCCAACTGTACAGACGAAATGATGCTGCCAAATTAGCTGTTACCTCAAAAAAAAAAGATCTTGGATTCATTGTGGACAGTTCTCTGAACACATCCACTCAGTGTGCAGCATGAGTCAAAAATGCAAACAGAATGTTGGGAACCATCGGTGGTGAATATGATAGGCCTGGACAGGCTAGGTCTCCCCTGGTGCAGCTCTGCCCACTGCCAAACAGTTTCAGGGTTCGCACAGGGAACTTTGTCTTATTATGTGCCATGCAGGTTCCAGGGTAGCTGCACTCCATGGGGATTACTGATGAGACTAGGAAGATGATTATCACGTGATACAGGTGGTCACCCCTAGGGTGCAGTCTGGGAGCCGTGGGAACCGCTGTGCCCTTTAATCCTTCAGTTGGGCTGGCCAATCTTACACTGCTTTGTTGGTGACACAGTCAGCCTCTTCAAGCCCTGTTATCACCCAATATGACAGCAGGTGTCACCGCACACCCAACTGAGCCACTCAAAGACAGATACGAGACAACAGCCAATTTCCCAGCTCCCCATCCTTGCACCCTTCCTGGAGTATAAACCCAAAATTATACCCCCTTCCACTGCACAAGAGTCTGTACAGCATAAGCTCATCAATATAGATCACTTTCCCCTTGATGTTGGAAAGATATGCAACAGCCTTGTTAACCCAGAGCTGAGATTTTCCCCAGACACATTACTCAAAACACACTGGTAAAGATAAAGTATAAAACAGTTTTATTAACTACAAAAAGATGGATTTTTAGTGATTAAAAGTGATAGAAATCCGATCAAAGCAGATTACCTAGCAAATAAACAAACATGCAAACTAGTCTAACATGCTAGATAGATTGGAGATGAATTAGCAATTTCTCACCTTGATTGATGATAGAAGCAGTCCACCAAGTTTCCATATGCAGGCTAGAAATCTGTTTAGCCTGGGACTAGCACTTCCCCCAGTTCAGTCTTTGTTCCTCAGGTGTTTCAAGGAGTTCTCTTGTGTGGGGAGTGAGGTGATGATGATGTCACTCCCCCACATTATATAGCAGAAAAATACAGGTGCCAAAATGAGTTTAGTGTCATGTGGTCTGTTTCCATGCACTAAATTTGCTGCTGAGTCATGGCAGACATTATCCACAGACTGTCCCGAGCTTTCTCAGGAAGGCTCACCAGATGGGGTATAACCTTCTCCTAGCGACTTCTGTTTTCCCTAATGTCCCATTACCTGGAATAGGCCCCTCTCAACCGACTGTCTGGACTGTAAGTATTTTGCCTAGTGGGTGTCGCCCAGGTGTAACTACATTTGAAATACAGAGAAATTGTCAATATTAATAACTTCTCATGCAAAAATGATACAGGAATAGAAATAGGATCATCATATTCTGCAAATCATATCTTTTCCATAGAGACATCAAAATACTTTTTTTTGGTACAAGATGCATATAACTATGTAATGATCATATCATAAGCATACCACTATGATTACTATCACTATGATTATTACCAGTGATACCCCAGGGGTCATCCTAGGAAGTTAGTTTGCAGCAGGTTTAAAACCAACAAAAGTAAGTGCACAAAGTACACAAAGTACTGCCAGCTGTGGAACTCATTGCCAAGGGATGTTTTGAGGGCCAAAAGAATAACTGGTCCAAAACAAAACTGGAGAAGTTGATGGAGGATAGATCCATCAATAGCTATTAGCCAAGATGATCAGGGATGAAGCTCCATGCTGTGGGAGTCTCTACATCTCTGTAAGTCAGAAGCCGGCAGCAGACGCAGGGGATGGATCACTCGATAATTTCACTAACCTGTTAGTTTCCTCTGAACTATCGGCACTAACCACTGTCAGAAGACAGGACACTGGGCTAGATGGCCCATTGGTATGACCCAATAAGGCCGTCCTTATGTTCTTAAATTGTTCCACTGATTGATGGGCTGCTACAGACCGGTCACTTCTAGGGGCACCCTGTATTATAGAATTGGCATTGCCACCATAGCCGAGGTCCAGGGGCTGTTTTGTGTGGGATGCTCATGGGGTCTAGTGTTGACAGAGGCTAGAGCTGGGCTGGACAACAGAGAGATTTCCCCCGTATTTAAATTATTGACCCGAACAGAAATGTTTCCTTTTCATTCATATTTTAGGGGGAGTTTTCATACAAAATAGATGGTATTTCCCTGAAAGCTCAGCTACCATGATATTGCCCAGCTGCAGCTTCTTGGCTCCACAACAGAAATTGGAGGCTTTTCATCTGCTGCTTCCTTACAACAGAAATGAAGTTTACACTGACTGAGTCTGTGGCTGGACTCTGTGTATGGAAAGGTCAAAATCTCCTGCCTAGTCTATGGCTGGGGTATTGTGCCCATCAGCTACTCTAACCAGCCCTCCCATCTCTGTGCAGCCCCTTCCACCCTGTACAAAGCCCCTTCAGCAGATCCTGTGGGCAGTGGCTACTGTGACAGGCCCTGGTAGCACATCTCTGATGAACCTGTGCTAGCAGGGAGCTGGAGAGGGTCCTAAACCAATTGTGAATGCACAGAGACTGTGGGTGGGTGGTCCTAGCTACCAGTGGATCACTGGGATCTGTGCATAACTGAGAGGACCCCTGGATCCTTGTTCCCACTTTTCATTCCTCAAGAAGAAGGGAAGGGATGTCGCCTCCTAGAACGATGCGATGGAAATTTCCATATATGGAGCCTTGTGGAATCTCCCTTTTGTGTCCTGCACCCTGGGTTTGTAATGCAGGAAAGGGGGCTGCTGGGGAGAAATCTGGTCCTATATTATTTTTATTACTCTTATTTCATTTATTTCATTTCAGGAAGTTCACAGCTGTGACAGCATCATCGTTACCACTCGCCACCCCCGAGGTAGCCATGTGACTAATCGGAACCATAGCAACAGTGATGACAAGCCTGGATTCTACGGAATAGAGCCTTCAGCAGGGCTGGCGCTGCAGTCCAGTTGTGTAGCATCTCCAGGCATCCCCGGTGATTTGGCCTCCTGCAGTTTGCCATTGGCCGTGACAGGGGAAAAAGCTTCTGTACACTAAGCCAAGCATCTCAGGCCCCCTGATGGCCAAGTGGCCCCCAAGGGAATGTGCAGGCATGCTTCATAAACACAGTTGCCTCCGTATCTGAACAGATCCTGCCTGCTGCCTGGATAACCTCTCTGATGACTCCTTATTCTTTTCGGTGAAGACTTCTGGTGTCAGCGGCTCCCCTTCTAGCAGGAATTGGGTACGTTGGGAAAGGCTGCAAGTTGTTTACATTTGCAGATGTTCTGTGCACTGGTAGAGGACTCAGCTGGGCTGTCGAGGTGATTCACTTATGGGGCTGGAGGACAGGCAGTACTAGGTAGCTTTGCAACCCCTCCCCTACATATGCCCATGCTCCACAGTGGGTTGTTCAAGCTACACAGAAATCTGACATTAAAAAAAGAGTTTCTAGAGTTAAAAAACCAATGCCCTGAGTAATGATTTATCCAGGGGTCCCATTTCTTTGTGCTCTGGGCCCGATCCTACCAAGGGCTGAGTGAGAGGTGACCCCATGAAATATCAGTGACTAGTTCCCAACTCACCTCAGGATTATTTGCTCCTGGAAATTGAACCAGCAAATGCATTTTGAAAAGTTTTATTCTCTGGCTCGATTGTGAAGGCAGGAATTCAGAGCTGTGTTGCTCTGTGGTAACAGGTCCGAAAGGGCATATTTCTGTTTCCTGACTGACTGAGGGCTCCAGCATTTCTGCATTGTAGACACCCCTCAGAGTTACAGGGCTACCGGCATCTCTGCCCCCTCGGTGGTATCCAAGTGCCAGGTGTCAGATTGGACTGGGGGTGTGTGTGTGCTGTGCTTGCCCAGTAGGTCTGATTGGGGTTGTCAGCTGTGGTTCTTCCTTCTGGGAGGTTGGGAGCCATGTTGAAACAAGTGACCAGCCAACTTTCTTGAACCAAAACACTGTTTAGTCTGAACAGTAGGAATAAAGTGTAACATGGGAGAATAAGAGGGTTTTCAAACAACAGTCTGTACACGTCGCTGACCCCAAACCCTCCCGCTCTGATGGGGACCCAGGCAGGCCCAGGGCCATGAGACTTCCCCAGCGGTGTATGTGCTTGTCGGTCTGAAGAGCTTCTCAGCAACAGCTGCTCCAGCTCTGAACAGATTCCCAGCGCTGGCAAAACAAGCTGTGTGATGTGGCTGGACCCAATAAAGCTGTATCATAAACATCCCAAACGTTAACCCAATATAGTTATACAGCAAACATCCCAAGACCTGAGTTTATCATACACATTCTCTATGGCAGCTCAGCTTCACGTCTGTCCCAATGCCGGTCCCGGGTGCTGCAGATTTCGTGAATACAGGACAGTGAGATCGAAAACAATAAACTACTTTACTGTGGGAAATGAAGTTACATTTGCATGAATACTCATGTATTTGACTTTCAAATCCACTTCCTGCCAACCCTCATCATGCCTGAATAACAGCTGCTGGGGTTACTCTCTACTAGAGAGTGAGAACTCAGGGAATGAATATTTTCTATACTGATCCCAATTCCTATTATTGCTCCAGCTACAGGCTACAGACTGACAGAACAGAACCTGAGGAGAACCAGTCAGCTATTAACCAGGGACAGAGGCGCTACTAGACTGTTGTTTGCTGACAAGGGACTGAATGAGGGCTGAGACCCTACTATCTTTTCAGGTTGTGAACAAATCCAGATGACAGACACTCCATTTTAAGTCCCTCTCTAACCTGAGAAATCACCTCTGAGAGAATATCAGAGGGGAAAGAATGGGTTGACGTGTGTGTGCTCGGGAACAGATGTGTAAAATGGTATGTCAAAACTTTTAATTGTAAAACAAATTTTACACAACAAACTTTCGTGGTATGCAGGAATATCGAAAGCCAGCAGCAAAGTTATTAGAATCGCTACAGGAAGGATCAGTGGTAACTGTACTGCTTAATGGCTTTTGTTTTAGAAAGTATTTCAGAAATACCCCACATACTATTTGAAAGGTTTTATGCTGTGAACTCCTTGTTGAGTGAATCGTAGAATCATAGAAGATTAGGGTTGGAAGAGACCTCAGGAGTCATCTAGTCCAACCCCCTGCTGAAAGCAGCACCAAGAACAACTAAATCATCCCAGCCAGGACTTTGTCAAGCCAGGACTTAAAAACCTCTCTGGGTGGAGATTCCAGGACCTCCCTAGGTAAACCATTCCAGTGCTTTACCACTCTTCTAGTGAAATAGTGTTTCCTAATATCAAACCTAGACCTGCCCCACTGCACCTTGAGACACCTGCCCCACTGCACCTTGAGACCATTGCTCCTTGTTCTGTCATCTGTCAACACTGAGAACAGCTGGGCTCCATCCTCTTTGGAAGCCCCCTTCAGGTTGTTGTTGAAGGCTGCTATCAAAACCCACCTGAGTCTTCTGTTCTGCAGACTAAACAACCCCAGTTCAGTCAGACTCTTGTCGTAAGTCATGTGCTCCACAGCCCTGATAATATTTGTTCCCCTCTGCTGGACTCTCTCCCATTTGTCCACATCCTTTCTGTAGTGGGGAACCCAAAAGTGGATGCAATACACTAGATGTAGCCTTACCAGTACCGAAGAGAGGGGAATAATCACTTCTCTCGATCTGTTGGCAATGATCCTTCTACTACAACCCAATATACTGTTAGCCTTCTTGGCAACAAGGACACCGCTGACTCAACTCCAGCTTCTCATCAATTGTAATCCCCAGGTCCTTTTCTGCAGAACTGCTGCTTAGCCAGTCGGTCCCAAGCCTGGTGCAGTGCATGGGATTCTTCCTTCCTAAGTGCAGGACTCTGCACTTGTCCTTGTTGAACCTCATCAGATTTCTTTTGGCTCAATCCTCCAATTTGTCTAGGTCACTCTGGTCACCCTATCCCTACGCTCCAATGTATCTACCTCTCCCCCCTCATCTTAGTGTCATCTGTGAACTTGCTGAAGGTGAGATCCATCCCATCATCCAGATCATTATTAAATATGTTGAATAGTTGTATGACACTGTCTCCTGGTAACTAACAAGAAGCTGTTTCTAATCAGGGTCATGAACAAAATACCTCTGCAATACCTGTGCAAGACTTTATAAAAAGTCCTGAGAAAAAGACCCCTGGTCTGTATTTCAGCAAAGAGTAGAGCAGAGGTGCAGGAAAGGAGAGTGTAATAGTGATTGTATGTAATTTTCACCATTAGCTGTTACACGAGCATGGCTGAAGTAACTTGAACACTAAAGCGGCAACGAGTCCTTTGGCACCTTATAGACTAACAGACGTACTGGCACATAAGCTTTCATGGGTGAATATGCACTTCTTCAGATGCATGTGAAGAATGCACATGCATCTGAAGGAGTGGGAATTCACATGCACGTGAAGAAGTGGAAATTAACATGCATCTGAAGAAATGGGTATTCACCCACAAAAGCTTATGCTCCAATATGTCTGTTAGTCTATAAGGTGCCATAGGGCTCTTTACAAATCCAGACTAACACGACTACCCCTCTGATACTTGAACACTAAAGAGAATATTAGTGCAAACCTACAGTTTGCATCATTCACACATTTGTGATGCCAAGCCCTTCCCCGCCCAGAAGAAGTAACTGTCCGTGTCAGCTTGTATCTTTGCAGATAGCTACAGAACCTTGCATGGGGAGAGGGAGCAGTTCCTGTGAGGATGAAGAAAAACCTGTAGGATAATCAAAGTTTCTGGATTCAGTCAACGTTGGCCAGGCAACCCACTTCAGCTTCTCCTGGGGGTATTCTTCGGGGTCAGAATGTATCACCCGGAGCATTTGTTTAAGGAAAATGAATAGAGCCTGGTTCTTATCAAATTTACACATGTAAATATGGAGTGACACAGTTGAAGTAAATGTTAGTGAATTCATAACGTGGCCCTGGGAATTTTTCCCATGTGCTGCAAAGAGGCAGTGGCCTGATTTGAACTCTCAGAAATGGAGAAAATAATTATATTGACATGCTCATCGTCCTGTATAATGAGGCAATGAAACACATTTATTAATATCTACAATGCAGCACAGATAAATATAATGACCGTTTTCACCATGAACTTGCCATGTGTTTGTACACATATCATGATAGAATAGGGCACACTCAGGAAGGCCTGAAAGGGTGTCTGTGGGAAGGTCACAATTGTAAAATCACACAGTGCTCAAGTAGGCTGCGGAACTCCCAGCCACAGGATATCAATGGCGCAATGAGCTTATCAGAAACCAGAAATTCCAATGACGTTAGTGAGAGCTGTTTTAAAATCCCTTGGAACAGCTGTAAACCTTCCTGTTTACACCACAAAATATATCTAACTAGTGGGTGTCAGAGGGAAACTCTGGGAGCAGGTTATCTCATAACTTCCAATTGCAGGGCTCCTTCCACCTTCCTCTGAAGCATGTGAAACTGGCAAGTGGATACTGGGTTAGATGAACTATAGGTCTGATCCAGTCTGGGAATGTCTATATTGCTATCAGTGGTGTAAATCCAAGACTTTGTTTTTGCTGATTTTCTTTAGCTTCTGGGAGTTTCTAGACTTGCACTGAGAGCAGAAAGATGTCTCCTTAAATATCGAATAGTTTCCTGTTCTTTTTCTTTTCAGGAAGTAAACTTCAAAATTTCTTGGATTTGCCCAGTGCATAATGTCAGCTGTCAATGACACCAAATTCAAATTCACAGTGTTCCTTCTCACCGGGATACCTGGGCAGGAAGACGTCCAAAATCGCTGGATCTCTCTCCCCTTGTGCTTAATGTATGTTATTTCGATAGTAGGAAATTCAGTCATTCTGTTCATTATAAAAACAGATCCAAGCCTCCATGAGCCCATGTACATTTTCCTTTCCATGTTGGGCGTCACAGACCTTGGTTTATTGATAGCCACCATGCCCACTATACTAGGAATATTCTTGTTTAACTCTAGGGAGATTAGCTTTGATGCCTGTTTTGTCCAGTTGTTCTTTATCCAGTCACTACATTGCATTGAATCCTCTGTGCTCTTGTTGATGGCCTTTGACCGCTTCGTCGCGATCCGTGACCCGCTGAGATATGCTTCCATCTTAACCCTGCCGAGAATAGCCAAGATGGGACTGGTGTGTGTTCTAAGAGGGGTGGTCGTAATGCTCCCACTCCCCCTTCTCTTGAAACGGTTCCGATACTGTGGAGTGAATGTCCTATCCCATTCTTATTGCATGCACCAGGAGGTCATGAAGATGGCTTGTTCGGATATCAGAGTCAACAATATCTATGGCTTGTTTATTACAGGCCTAACGGTGGGGTTGGACTCACTGCTCATCTTCCTTTCTTATGTGATGATCCTCAAAACAGTGCTGAGCATCGCATCCCAGAAGGAGTTCCTCCGGGCCCTGAACACCTGCGTTTCCCACCTCTGCGCCGTCCTGCTTTTCTACACACCAGAGTTCAGCCTGACTTTAATACACAGATTTGGGAAGGGCTCTTCACCCTTGCTTCAGATTGTCCTGGGCTATGTCAACCTGCTGGTTCCTCCTCTGATTAACCCGATCGTGTACAGCGTGAAAAGCAAACACCTTCGTGCGAGGATAGTCAGGATATTCGTGAAGTGAACGGTCACTTTATGACCCGGCCCCAGCGTTGGTGGCATAGGAAACAATAAACACAGGACACGGTGACTTATTTGATCCTGGACCCTTATATCTGTGATGCACTGTTGAGGGAAGACAGTGCACTGGGGGAAGTAGATCAGGACAAGCACCAGTAATTACAAAGTGACTGTGTTTGTGGAGAGCCAGGGGACTGGTAGTATATTGGCCTATAAAGAGCCATATCGGTGGCTGCTCCAACCTCAGCATTCCTGTCACTACTCTCAATAAAGAGAAGGGATGTGGATGTTGTTTCCCATTACATGTGGCCTGTCACTGTCCCGTCTCTAATTAAACATCCTTGGGCCATGAAAAAAGCTGCAGAGCTGTTTTGTGGTTACAGTCCAGGCCCTTCCTGAGCGCTCTGGGTGCAGTGTGATCCATGATGGCTGCACCAGCTGTGGCCAGGGGTTATTCAAAGGCTACGGACACCCACCCTTCCCCCACACCCTCAGCCAGGTGATTGTGACTGAGTCATATCAGAGACATCATTAATGCAGGAGCCGCAAGAGGAGCCAATCAGGCAGCCCCTGTCCCAGATCTCCACCGTTGGTGGCTCAGCACACAGCACACCTGCTGAGCTCACTCCACATGGAAGCAGAGCAGAACTGGTTGTGTGAGTGAGGGTCTGACACACAGGAGTCCTGGGGAGAGACTCAGGCCCATATTCCCCTCCTCTGTTTCTGCTGGCCCAGCAATGCAAAGGGGTTGAAAAGGACCTCAACTCCCGCAACAGAATCATGGCTATCTCCTGTCCCAGCCCAGCCCATTCTCAAAAGGAAAAAGCAAGACACAAACAGGTGCCCTGCTCCCTCCATGGCCTCACCCCTGGCCCTTTTCTTCCCCCTGACCTCCCACCTCCTGCTCCATCTCTTCCTCCAAGCCCCACCCACTTACCAGGATGGACAGCAGAATGAGGCCATGGAAAAAGAAACCCAGGGAGCAAGTATTGCTCTGGGGAACTCCTAACACTCCACCTGCCCCGTTCAGAGACCCAGCCTCGGGAGAAAGAGGAGCAGGATGAGTCCTCATAGCGCAGTGGGGCTAAGGACCTCAGCCCACCGACAGTAAAAAGGGTGGCTCTGCCCAGGAGCAGTTGTGGATCGACACTGCAGGGAACGTGGTCAAATGCTATTCCTGAGTCTCTGAGCCCACAATGGGACTTGAACTCTGCATTTTGGGACTTTCCTGCTCAAATTGGGATCCGTAATGCATAGTGTGACAAAGCTCTGTCCTTGTCTCCATGAGTCCTGTGCTTCTTAACAGATTTCGCTGGCCTCAGAGGCTCACTGTGACCCTCCACGTAGTCCTTCTCTCTCTAGAGGAAAGGGTCACAGCCTAGTGAGCCCTTTTCATCATAAGCCAGCAAGGGTGGCGAGGAGAAGCAACCCTCCCTCGCACAGTGTCTGTTGTCTTGGTATCAGTGATTAATCAGGGAGGGAGAGGAGGAGCCCAGGCCCACCCTCTACTCTAGGCTGCAGCCCAGGGACCCTAATAGTATCAGCTATGGTAGCTGACTTTTTGGAAACAGGACGCATACAATTCCCTGGGACACTTCCCCACAACAGCCCCCACTTCCTCAATATCTACTTCACCATTACCTCAGGGCCTCCTTCCTTGCGCTTGAAAAGGTTTGTACTGCTTAGTTCCTCCAACAGCATGGCTTCCTCCTACAGCTCCTGACATGCGCATCCAGCTGATTAACTGGGAGGTTTTTGACTACATTCAGCCAGCCGCTAATTGGCTTCAGGAGTCCTAATCAACCTAGCTATCTTCCCTGCCTTCTGGAAAGATCAAAATTGGCCCCAGGTATTTTAATTGACCTGGAGCAGCGGCCATTTACTTATCCTGGTAACAGGGATTTGTATAGCCTGCGGTTAATATATCTGTCTCCCACTACTTTTCTATAACCATCTGGCCTTGCCCCGTCACAGTAGGAGAGATTAGGGGTGTCGGTAAACGATTGATAGATGGTGTGGCCCTTTAAGATTCATGTGACTTTTGGAGCTGATAGAAGCTTTCTAGAGTCAGCTAGTGGGAGAGAGGAAGATGGTCCCAGGGAATAGTTAGTGCTTTGGGAAATCCCAGTTTACTCTTTTTTTAAGGACCTTGGACAAGGGCCTTGTAGGGAAGGGTAGGGCCCCCTCCACTCCATGCAAAACAAGACAAGACTTAGGAGGACAGGAAGGCTCCATCATCTCTCAAACCATAGGCAACACCAGCAGGGGACAGACAGCTGCCCTCACTCAGCCCAGGAGAAAGGGACAAAGATATAATTGGTACCAGATGGGGAGAAGCCAGTGAGGTTGCCGCAAGCCTGAAAGGAGACTGACCCCAGCAAGCAGGGTGGTGGGGGGCTCCTGAGTAAAGGAGGAGGAGGAGGATGGGGCCAGAGGGTAAGAGAGCCTGTGTTTTGGAGAAGACTGAATTAATGTGACCCCCACAAAAGGGGAAGATAAAGATATTCAAGGTGATCAGATACTCTGAGACTCTAAGATCAGAGCTATGTTCGGGTTCACCAGAGCAACACCTCTGACATTTGTCTATAAAACACCTCTTACCACAGCCTCCGGTGATAGCTGACTTCTGGGAAGCCCCATGACTCCAGCAGCGTGGTGTCCGTTGCAGATGTGGGGGTGCTCAGGAGTGACAGTGTGGGGTAGGTAGTGGATTTCTGAGGGGAATGTTGGAGTGTCACAGTTACACTGGGAGTGTTTGTGAGCCCTTGAGGCTGAATGGGTCTAACTGACAAGCAATGGAGCAACGGCCACGGGGGCCTCATCTCTCCTACTGTGATGGGGCAAAGCCAGATGGCTATAGAAAAGTAATGGGAGACAGATATATTAGCCACAGGTTAAACAAATCCCAGTAACCAGGATAAGTAAATGGCAGCTGCTCCAGGTCAATTAAGACACCTGGGGCCAATTCCGATCTTTCCAGAACTCTTCCCAACAACCCTTCGTGATGAGGTCTGTCATTAGCACAGCCCCCTTTGATGTTGGCATTCTGGGCTCTCCTGCAGCTTGGGTGAAGATGCGGGAATCAGAATTATCAGACGCCCACATGAACATCACTAGCTGTGGAACAGTAAACATGTCTTTTGCAAAGGGAAATCATGCCTCACCAATCTATTAGAATTCTTTGAGAGGACTAACAAACATGTGTGCAAGGGTGATCTAGATGATATAGTGTACTGGGACTTTCAGTAAAACTTTGACAAGGTCCCTCACCAAACCCTTTTAAGAAAAGTAAGCAGTCATGAGAAAAGAAGGAAGAGTCTCTCCTGGATAAGTAACCAGTTAAAAGATAGGGAACAAAGGATAGGAGTAAATGGTCAGTTTTCAGAATGGAGAGAAGTAAATCGTGGTGTCATCCTGGGGTCCAGAGTGGGATGAGTGCTATTCTGCATATTCATAAATGAACTGGAAAAAGGGGTAAGCAATGAGGTGGCAAAATTTGCAGATGAGATAAAATTATTCAATATATTTAGGTGCAAAGCAGACTGGGAAGAGTTACAATGGGATCTCACATAACTTGGAGATTGGGCCACAAAATGGCAGATGAAATTCAGTGTTGATAAATGCAAAATAATGCACATTGCAATAACCTAATCCAAACTGTATAGACAAAATGATGGTGCCAAATTAGCTGTTATCACTCAATAAAGAGATCTTGGAGTCACTGAGGACAGTTCTCTGAAAACATCTGCTCAGTGTGCAGCATGAGTCAAAAAAGCAAACAGAAAGTTGGGAACCATCGGTGGTGAATATGATAGGCCAAGAGAGGCTAAGTCTCCCCTGGTGCAGCTGTGGCCACTGCCAAGCAGCTGCAGGGTTGGCACAGGAAACTTTTTCTTATTATGTGCCAGGCTGGTTCCAGGGTTGCTGAGGACGCAGTATGTGCTACTCAGCTTCTTCAGTAATCTCGCTGCACTCCATGGAGATTACTGATGGAACCAGGACGATACGTAACACACGTGACAGGCTGTCACCCCCAGAGTACATTCTGGGAGCTGTGGGAACTACTGTGCCCCTTAACCCTCCAGTTGGGCTGGCCAATTTTACACTGCTTTGTTGGTGACACAGTCAGCCTCTTCATGACCTATTATCACCCAACATGACAGCAGGTGGCACCGCAAACCCAACTGAGCGTCCTGAGTGCTTTACCCAAGCCACTCAAAGACAGGCAGGAGACAACAGCCAATTTCCCAGCTATCCAGCCTTGCACCCTTGCTGGAGTATAAACCCAGAATTATACTGCCTTGCACTGCACAGGAGTCTGTACAGCATGAGCTCATTAATATAGGTCGCTTTCCCCTTGATGTGGGAAATATATGCAACAGCTTTTTTTACACAGAGCTGAGATTTTCCCCATACTCTTTTCTGAAACCACACTCCATATCTTGTAAGCATATCACTATGATTACTATCGGGGACAGTTTCACAACCATCTCCTCAGCTACTATGGAAGCTGCATTGGACATATAAAAAGCTCAGGTTATTTGAGAAAAGACAAGCTTTTCCCATGGGGTGACTTGGGGTCTCAGGAGAGTAGGGTCAGAATGGCTGAAGGAGCTCCGGCCAGCCCGGGGATCCTCCAACATCTGGGGTGGAGGGGCTCATTGCTCCAGCCATGGGGTCTGTGTAAGCTCTGTTCTTCTCTGGGAGTGGGGGTGGGGGGGTGTTAACACTCCAACTGTGGGGGTGGGGCAAAAAGAGTGGGGTCGGGGGTCTCCACCCCCTGCTCATGTTGGAAATCATAAGGAAAGGGATAGACAATAAGACAGAAAATGATGCCTCTATATAAATCCGTGGTATAGCCACACCTTGATTACTTAGTTCTGTTCATCCCATCTCAAAAAAGATATATATGGAATTTGAAAAAGTCCAGAGTAGGGTGACAAAAATGTTTAGGGGTATGGAATAGCTTCCATATGAGGAGGAGACATTATGGAACATTTCAGTTTGGAAAAAGAGAAGACTAAGCGGGGATATAATAGAGTTTTATAAAATCGTGAGTGCTGTGGAGAAAGTGAATCAGGGAGTGTTATTTACCCCTTTGTAAGAACCAAGGGTCACCCAGAGAAGTTAGTAGGCATCAGGTTTAAAACAAACAAAAGAAAGTACTTTTTAAACAAACTACCGTCAGCTGTGGAACTCATTGTCAGGGGATGTTCCGAAAGCCAAAAGAATAACTGGTCCAAAACAGAACTAGATAAGTTGAGTGAGGAGATGTCCATCAATAGCTATTAGTCAAGCTGATCAGGGATGAAGATCCATTCTCTGGGCGTCTCTAAATCTCTGACAGTCAGAAGCTGGGAGCAGACGCAGGGGATGGATCACTCGATAATTGCACTCATCTGTTAGTTCCCTCTGAACTCTCGGCACGAACCACTGTCAGAAGACAGGGCACTGGGCTAGATGGGCCATTGGTATGACCCAATAAGGCCGTTCTTATGTTCTTACATTGTTCCACTGATCGATAGTCTGCTACAGACTGGACATTTCCAGGGGCTGCCTGTGTTACGGAGGTAGCATAGCCACCGTAGCTGACGTCCAGGGACTGTTCGGTGAGGGATGCTGATGCGGTCTAGTGCTAGAGCTAGGCTGTATAACAGAGAGATTTCCCCTGCAATTAAATTGTTGACCGGATCTGAAATGATTCCGTTTCATCAATATTTTAGGGGGAGTTTTCATACAAAATAGATGACTTTTCTCCGAAAGCTCAGCTGCCATGATATTGCCCAGCTGCAGCTTCTTGGCTCCACAACAGACATTGGAGGCTTTTCATCTGCTGCTTCCTCGCAACAGAATTGAAGTTTGCACTGACTGAGTCTATGGCTGGACTCTGGCTATGAAAAGGTTAAAATCTCCTGCCCAGTCTATGGCTGGGGTATTGTGCCCATCAGCTACTCTAACCAGCCTTCCCATCTCTGTGCAGCCCCCTCCATCCTGTACAAAGCCCCTTCAGCAGATCCTGCGGGCAGTGGCTACTGTGAGAGGACCTGGTAACACATCTCTGATGAGCCTGTGCTAGCCGGAGCTGGAGAGGGTCCTAGAGCAGTGGTGGAGGCCCAGAGATTGTGGGTGAGTAGATCATAGAGATCTGTGCCTAACTTTGGGGATCCAGGAATGCAGGGTCCCCCTTTTCATTGCTCAGGAAGAAGGGACGGGACCTCCCCTCCTGGGATGATCCAAGGGAAATTTCTATGTATGGAGCCTTGTGGAATCTCTCTTCCCTGGCCTGCACCCTGGGTTTATAATGTGGGAAAGGGGGCTGCAGGGGAGATATCTGGTCCTATGTTAAAATTATTATTAATTATTATTATTATTATTATTTATTTTATTTCTGCAAGATCACATCTGTGACAACATCATCGTTACCAGTCAACACCCCCAAATAGCCATGTGATTAACCAGAACCATACGAACAGTGGTGACAAGCCCGGATTCCAGCAGAGCCTGCAGCAGGGCTGATGCTGCAATCCAGTTGTGTAGCATCACCACACATCTCCTGTGATTTGGCCTCCTGCAGTTTGCCATTGGTTGTGACATGGGGTTAAAGCTGGTGCACACGGAGCCGAGCAGCTGCTGTTCCCTGATGGCCAAGTGGCCCCCAAGGGAATGTGCGAACATGCTTCATAAACACAGTTCCCTCCCTATCTGAACAGACACTGCCTGCTGCCCGTGCAACCTCTCCTCTGGCTCCTTGTCCTTTAGGGTGAAGATCTCTGGTGTCAGCGGCCCCCGTCTAGCTCTAGAATTGGGTACGTTGGCAGGTTTCACTATCTTTAAAATGCGAAGTGAAGGGGAAAGTCTGCGAGCTGTTTCCATTTGCAGATGTTCTGTGCAGTGGCAAAGGACTCAGTGGGTTGTCGGGATGACTCAGTGACGGGGGTGGAGGGCAGGCAACACTAAGTAGCTTGGGAACCCCTCCCCTATATCTGCCCATGCGCCAAGGTGCGTTGTTCAAGCTACACAGAAATCTGATATTCAAAGTGACCTCGGACTGCTAAAACCCTGATGCCCCGAGTCAGGGTTTCTCAAGGGCTCCCATTTCTTGAGGTACCATGTGCTCTGGGCCTGATCCTACTAGGGGCTGAGTGAGAGGAGACCCCACAAAATATCCGTGACTAGTTTCCAAATCGCCTCAGGTTTATTTGCTCCTAGAAATTTAACCAGCAAATGCAGTTTCAAAGGTTTTATTCTCTGGCTCGACTGTGAACGCAGGAATTCAGAGCTGTGTTGCTCTGTGGTAACAGGTCCAGTAAGGCATATTTCTGATTCCTGGCTGAGGGCTCCAGCACTTCTGCCCTGTAGATAGCGCTCAGAGTTACAAGACTACATGCATCTCTCCCCCTCTCTGGTCTCCAAATGCCAGATGTCAGACCTCCTAACCTTCCCTCTCATGGGGTGGAATCCCACGATCCTCCCACCCTGAGACTGGGCCCTGGGCTACAACACACTGTGAGGGGACTCTGCTTGCCCAGCAGGTCCAGTGGGTTCAGCACCTGTGGGTCTTCCCGTTGTGAGCATGGGACTAATGCTGAGACAAGTGACCAGTTATCCTTTCTGAACCAGAATATTTTTTAATCTGAACAGTCGGAATAAAGCGTAACATGGGAGAAATAAGAGGGTTTTCCAAGAACAATCTGTACACGTCTCTGACACCAAGTCCTCCCACACTGAGAGAGACACAGGTAGGCCCAAGCCTTTAGATTTGCCCAGCAGTGTCTGTGCTTGTCAGCCTGAAGAGCTTCTCGACAAAAGCTGCTCCATCTCTGGACAGGCTTCCAGTGCTTGCAAAACAAGCTGTGTAATGTGGCAGGAGGCTGGAAATAGGCTCTTCCCAGCTTGTAGCTCTGGTGTTGTCTCTCAACCTCCCTGAAGTGCTGACTGAGCGATGGCTTTTCTTGAGCTGTGCCATCCCGTCCTGTTTCTTTTCCAGCAGCCTGCTATTAAACTAAGAAGAGCCAACCGGTTTCACTCAATGTAGCCGTAACGGAAACATCCCAAAAGTTTACCCAATATAGTTATACAGCAAAGATCCCAAGAACTGGGTTTAATGTACACATTTATTATGGCAGCTCAGCACCATGTCTGTCCCAATGCCATTCCTGGGTGCTTCGGATTTTATGAATACAGGACAGAGACGGTCAGAGAGTGAATGAGCAATAGACTACTTTCCTGTGGGAAGTGAAGTTCCATTTCCATGAATACTCAGGCAATGGACTTTGAAATCCACTTCCTGCAAACCCTCATCATGCTTGAATAACTAGTATCTCAGACCTCAGGGAATGAATATTTTATATACTGATCCCAGTGCCTATTACCACTCCAGATACAGGCTACAAACTGACAGAGCAGAACCCGAGGGGAACTAGTCAGCAATTAATCCAGGAACAGAGGAGCTACTAGACTTTTGTTTGCTGACAAGTGATTGAATGAGGGCTGAGATGCTATGATCTTTTCAGGTTCTGAAGAAATGCAGATGAGAGATGCTACAATTTAAGTCCCACTCTAATCTGACAGAAGATCAGAGGGGAAAGAATGGGTTGACATGTGTGTGCTAAAGTACAGATGTGTACATGTTATGTCAAAACTTTTAATTGTAATACAAATTGTATACATCAAACTTTCATGACATGAAGGTATATCGAAAGCCAGCAGTAGAGTTGTTAGAATCTCCACAGGAAGGGGCAATGGTAACTTTACTGCTTAAAGGCTTTTGCTTTAGAAAGTATTTTAGAAATACCCCAAATACTATTTGGAAAGGTTTTGTGCTATGAACTTCTTGTTCAGTGAATCATAGAATCATAAAAGATTAAGGTGGAAGAGACCTCAGGTGGTCATCTAGTACAGCCCCCTGCTCAAAGCATAGCCAACCCCAACTAAATCATCCCAGCCAGGACTTTTTCAAGCTGGGTCTTAAAAACCTCTGTGGGTGGAGATTCCACCATCTCTCTAGGTAACCCATTCCAGTGCTTCACCACCCTACTAGTGAAATACTGTTTCCTAATATCCAGCCTAGACCTCTCCCACTGTAGCTTGAGACCATTGCTCCTTGTTCTGTCATATGCCACCACTGAGAATAGCTGAGCTCCATCCTCTTTGGAACCCTGCTTCAGGTACTTGTTGAACTATGTCAAACTAACAGGCCTGTAGTTACCCGGGTCACTTTGTTTTCCCTTTCTTAAAAATAGGAACTATATTAGCTATTGTACCATTTGACTGGAGAATAGCTAATATAGTTCCTATTTTTAAGAAAGGGAAAAAAAGTGACCCGGGTAACTACAGGCCTGTTAGTTTGACATCTGTAGTATGCAAGGTCTTGGAAAAAAATTTGAAGGAGAAAGTAGTTAAGGACCTTGAGGTCAATGGCAATTGGGACAAATTACAACATGGTTTTACAAAAGATAGATCGTGCCAAACCAACTTGATCACCTTCTTTGAGAAAGTAACAGATTTTTTCGATAAAGGAAACGCAGTGGATCTAATCTACCTCGATTTCAGTAAGGCATTTGATACAGTACCACATGAGGAATTATTGGTTACATTGGAAAAGATGGGGATCAATATGAAAATTGAGAGGTGGATAAGGAACTGGTTAAAGGGGAGACTACAGCGGGTCATACTGAAAGGTGAACTATCAGGTTGGAGGGAGGTTACTAGTGTTGTTCCTCAAGGTTCAGTTTTGGGACCAATTTTATTTAATCTTTTTATTACTGACCTTGGAACCAAAAGTGGGAGTGTGCTAATAAAGTTTGCAGATGACACAAAGTTGGGAGGTATTGCCAATTCAGAAAAGGATCGGGATATCCTACAGGAAGATCTGGATGACCTTGTAAACTGGAGTAATAGTAATAGGATGAAATTTAATAGTGAGAAGTGTAAGGTTATGCATGTAGGGATTAATAACAAGAATTTTAGTTATAAGCTGGGGACGCATCAGTTGGAAGTAACGGAAGAGGAGAAGGACCTCGGAGTCCTGGTTGATCACAGGATGACTATGAGTCGCCAATGTGATGTGGCCGTGAAAAAAGCTAATGCGATCTTGGGATGCATTAGGCGAGGTATTTCTAGTAGAGATAAGGAGGTGTTAGTACCGTTATACAAGGCATTGGTGAGACCTCATTTGGAATACTGTGTGCAGTTCTGGTCTCCCATGTTTAAGAAGGATGAATTCAAACTGGAACAGGTACAAAGAAGGGCCACTAGGATGATCCAAGGAATGGAAAACCTGTCGTATGAAAGGAGACTCAAGGAGCTTGGTTTGTTTACCTTAAACAAAAGAAGGCTGAGGGGAGATATGATTGTTCTCTTTAAATATATCAGAGGGATAAATACCAGGGAGGGAGAGGAATTATTTCAGCTTAGTAACAATGTGGACACAAGAACAAATGGATATAAACTGGCCATCAGGAAGTTTAGACTTGAAATTAGACGAAGGTTTCTAACCATCAGAGGAGTGAAGTTCTGGAACAGCCTTCCAAGGGAAGCAGTGGGGGCAAAAGACCTATCTGGCTTCAAGATTTAGCTAGATACGTTTATGGAGGGGATGGTTTGATGGGATAACATGATCTTAGTCAAAGGTCAATTAATTACCATCAGTGGTAAATAGGACCAATGGTCAATGATGGGATGTTAGAAGTTACTACAGAGAACTTTTTCCTGGGTGTCTGGCTGGTGAGTCTTGCCCACATGCTCGGGGTTCAGCTGATCGGCATATTTGGGGTCGGGAAGGAATTTTCCTCCAGGGTAGATTGGCAGAGGCCCTGAAGGTTTTTTGCCTTCCTCTGCAGCATGGGGCACGGGTCACTTACTGGAGGATTCTCTGCATCTTGAAGTCTTTAAACAATGATTTGAGGACTTCAACAGCTGAGACATAGGTGAGAGGATTATTCCAAGAGTGGGTGGGTGAGATTCTGTGGCCTGCATTGTGCAGGAGGTCAGGCTAGATGATCATAATGGTCCCTTCTGACCTTAAAGTCTATGAAGGTTACTATCAAGTTTCCCCTCACTCTTCTCTTCTGCAGACTAAACAAGCCCAGTTCCCTCAGCTTCTCCTCGTAAGTCATATGCCCCAGCCTCCTGATCATTTTTGTTGCCCTCCGCTGGAATGTCTCCAATTTGTCCACATCCTTTCTGTAGTGGGGGGCCCAAAACTGGACGCAATACTCCAGATGTAGCCTCACCAGTGCCGAATAGAGGGGAATAATTACTTCTCTCAATCTCCTGTCAATGCTCCTACAAATGCAGCCCAATATGTCTTTAGCCTTCTTGGCAACAAGGGCACACTGCTGACTCATATCCAGCTTCTCATCCACTGTGATGAAATGTCCTTTCCTGCAGAAGTACTGCTTAGCCAGTCGGTCCCCAGCCTGTAGAGGTGCATGAGATTCTTCAGTACTTAGTGAAGAATTCTGAACTTGTTCTTGTTGAACCTCATCAAATTTATTTTGTCCCATTCCTCCAATTTCTCTAAGTCACTCTGGACCCTATCCCTTCACTCCAGTGTATCTACCTCTCCCCCCAGCTTAGTGTCATCTGTGAACTTTCTGAGGGTGCGATGCATCCCATCGTCCAGATAATTAAAAAAGATGTTGAATAGTTGTATGATACACAAGCATGGCTGAAGTAATTTGTACACTGAAGAGGATAATAGTGCAAACTTACTGTTTGCACTATTCACACATTTGTGACACCAACTGCTTCCTCGCCCAGATGAAGTAACTGTCTGTGTCAGCTTGGGTCTTCTCCCTCTCCCCGTACAACGGTCAGCTAAAGACCGTTGTACAGGGAGAGGGAGAAGATCCTGTAAGGATGAAGAGAAAGCTGTAGGATGATCAAACTTTCTGGATTCAGTCAACGTTGGCCAGGCAACGCTCTTCAGCTTCTCCTGGGGGGATTCTTGGGGGTCAGAGTGTATCACCCGGAGCATTTGTTAAGGGAAAATGAATAGAGCCTAGTTCTTATCGAATTTACATGTGTAGACCTGGAGTGACCCGGTTGAAGTGAATGTTAGTGAATTCAGAACGTGGCCCTGGGGAATTTATGCCATGTGCTGCAAAGAGGCAGTGGCATAATTTGGACTCTCAGGAACGGAGAAAATCATTATATATGAGGCAATGAAACACATTTATAAATATCTTCAGTGCAAGACAGATAAATAGCATGACCGTTTTCACCATGCACTTGCCATGTGTTTGTACAATGGGCCACGCTCAGAAATGAAGGGCCTGAAAGAGTGTCTGTGCGATGGCCATAATGGTAAATTCACACAGTGCTCAAGTAGGCTGCAGAACTCCCAGCCAGAGGATGTCAATGAGGCCAAGAGCTTAGCAGGATTCAAAGAGGGAGTGGGTGTTTATATTTGCAACCAGAAAATCCAATTACACTAGTGAGGACTGTTTTAAAAGCTCTTAGAACGGCTCTAAATCTTCCTGATTTAAACCACAAAATATCTCTAACTAGTGGGTATTAAGGGGAAACTTTGGGAGCTGGTTATCTTATTGCTACCTATTGCAGGGATTCTTCCACCTTCCTCTGAAGCATGTGGTACTGGCCACTGGAATCTGGGCTAGATGGACTGCAGGTCTGATCCAGTCTGGGAATGTCTGTCTTGCTTACGGTGGTGTAAATATTTTTGCTGATTTTACTTTCACTCGGGGGAGTCTAGACTTGCACTGAGAGCAGAAAGATAGCTTATTAAATATCATCTAGTTTCCTGTTCTTTTATTTTTCAGGAAGGAAAGTTCAAAACTCCTTGGACCTGCCCAGTACATTATGTCAGCTGTCAATGACACCAAATTCAAATCTGCAGTGTTCCTTCTCACCGGGATACCTGGGCAGGAAGACGTCCAAAATCTCTGGATTTCTCTCCCCTTGTGCTTAATGTATGTTATTTCATTGTTAGGAAATTCAGTCATTCTATTGATTATAAAAACAGATCCAAGCCTTCATGAGCCGATGTACATTTTCCTTTCCATGTTGGGCATCACAGACCTTGGCTTATTGATAGCCACCGTACCGACAATACTGGGCATATTCTTGTTTAAATCTAAGGAGATCAGCTTTGATGCCTGTTTTGCCCAGTTGTTCTTTATCCAGTCACTTCAATGCATTGAATCCTCCGTGCTCTTGTTGATGGCCTTTGACCGCTTCGTCGCGATCCGTGACCCACTGAGATATGCCTCCATCTTAACCCTGCCGAGAATAACCAAGATGGGACTGGTGTGTGTTCTAAGAGGGGTGGTCGTAATACTCCCACTCCCCCTACTCCTGAAGAGGTTCCAATACTGTCGAGTCAATGTCCTCTCCCATGCTTTCTGTCTGCACATGGAAGTCATGACAATGGCTTGTGCGGACATCACAGTCAACAACATCTATGGCTTGTTTATTACAGTCCTAACAGTGGGGTTGGACTCACTGCTCATCTTCTTCTCTTATGTGATGATCCTCAAAACAGTGCTGAGCATCACGTCCCACCAGGAGTTCCTCAGGGCCCTGAACACCTGCGTCTCCCACCTCTGCGCCGTCCTTATCTTCTACACGCCAGAGTTCAGCCTGACTTTGATACACAGATTCGGGAGGGGCTCTTCTCCCTTACTTCAGATTGTCCTGGCCTACGTCTACCTTTTGGTTCCTCCTCTGATTAACCCAATCGTGTATTGCGTGAAAAGCAAACACCTTCGTTGTAGGATAATCAGGGTGTTCGTGAAGTGAACGGTCAGTTTATGACACTGCCCAAGTGTTGGTGGCATAGGAAACAAGAAACATAGGACATGGCGACTTATTTCATCCTGGACCCTTATATCTGTGATGACATGAGCTACTGATCTCCACTCTGTACAGACAGGTTCAGATGGTTAGTTGATTAGTCAATGGTATAGGGGTTGTTTCCTCCCACGGTAGAGGGATTACAGTGCACAGGGGGAAGGAGACCAAAGCGGGAAGCAGCATTTACAGAGTGACTGTGTTCGTAGAGAGCCCGGGGACCAGTGGAATGTTGGTCGATAAAGAGCCAAATCGGTGGCAGCTCCAACCTCAGAAATCCTGTCAAAACTCTCAATAAAGAGAAGGGATGTGGCTGTTGTTTCCCATGACACCTGGCCTGTCTCTGTGCCGTATCTTGTTAAACATTCTTGGCCCACGAAAAAAGCTGCAATGATGTTTTAAGGTCACAGTCCTGGCCCTTCCTGAGCACTCTGGGTTCTAGGGGATCCAAGAGGGCTGCACCGGATGTGGACAGGGGCTATTAAAGGGGCACGGACACCCACCCTTCCCCCCCGCCCTCAGCCAGGTGCTTGTGACTGAGTCGTGTCAGAGACATCAGTATTGCATGAGCCACAAGAAAAATCATTCAGGCAGCCCCCCAACCACCACCGTTAGTGGCTCTGCACACAGCTCACCTGCTGAGCCCACCCCACATGGGAGCAGAGCGGAGCTGGCTGTGTGAGTCAGAGTCTGACACACAGGAGTCCTGGCAAGAGTCTCAGGCCCATATTCCCCTCCCCTCCATTTCTGCTGCCCCAGCAATGCAAAGGGGTAGAAAAGCGCCTCATCTCCCCAACAGAGTCATGGTGATCTCCTGTCCCAGCCCAGCCCATTCAGTGCAAGGTGAGCACCTTCTCAAAAGGAAAAAGCAAGACACATGCAGGAGCCCTGCCCTCTCCATGGCCTCACCCCTGACCCTCTCTTTCCCCCTGAACCCTCACCTCCTGCTCCTTCTCTTCCCACAAGCCCCACACACTGACCAGGCTGGATTTCAGAGCCAGGTCATGGTAAAGAAGCCCAGGGAGCAAGTGCTGCTCTGGGGAACCCCAAACCCTCTCTCTGCCCCATTCAGGGGATGCGGCCTGGGGGAAAGAGGAGCAGGGTGGGGCCTCATAGCATGGTGGAATGAAGGACCTCAGCCCCCCAATAGTGAAAATGGGGGCTCTGCCCATGAGCAGTTGTGGATCGGCACCACAGGGAATTCGGGACAAATGCTGTTCCGGAGTCATTCAGCCCACACTGGGACTTGAACTCTGCATTTCGGGACTCTCCTGCCGAATTCGGGTGGCTGGTCCACCCTCATTCAGGGGCCATTAGAGGTGGTGTGTTGGGGACTGTCGCCTTTATCGGTAGGAGAGATTAGGGGGGTCCATTAACCCCTGATCCAGGATGTGACCCTTTAAGATTCCTGTGACTTTTGGAGCTGACAGAAGGTTTGTAGAGCCAGCTAGTCGGAGAGAGGAAGATGATTCTGGGGAATAGTTAGTGCTTTGGGAAATCCCAGGCTATTGGTTTTTTAAGGGCCTTGTAGGTCAGGGCATGGCTCTCTTCACTCCATGTGAAACAGGAGGAGCTTTAGGAGGGCAGGAAGGCTGCATACTCTCTCAAAACATGGGCAACACCAGCATGGGATGGACAGCTGATCTCGCTCAGCCCAGAGGAGAGGGCCTGAGATATCATGGGTACCAGATGGGGAGAAGACAGTGAGGCTGTAGCGAGCCTGAAACAAGACTGAACTCAGCAAGCAGGGTGGTGTAGTTCTTCTTAGTAAATAATGAGGAGAAGGATTGGGCGGGAGTGTAGGAGAGCCTGTGTTTTGGAGATGACTGAATTAATGCGACCCCACAAAGGGGGCTTTTCTTTTAAGTATCCCAGGCTGAGAGTAAGTCAGGACCCAAGGGGCACTCTGGGGTTTTCCCTGTCTACAGGGTCTTGGCCAGAGTGGGCTGTGCTCTTGGAAGCCATTACCACCGGGAGTAGATCAGCCCAGCCCCCAGGCTGCTCTAAATTCCACTGAGGCAGCAGAAGAACAGGCCAGTGAATCAAACCATTATAACAGGCTCCTGGCCCTCCTCGCTCTCTACAGCTGAGGTTGGAGCTCTGCTGTCACAGCACAGAAGTGAGCCAGGCATGTCACTGCTCAGATGACTGGAAGGCTGGCCCTGTGGTCTGGCACTGCTCTGTGACTCAGGAGAACTGGGTTTGAGTCCCTTGCTGTGTGTGACTGTGGGCAAGACATTGGCTGTCTCCAAGCCTCTGCAGAGGTGGATAATAGCCCTGGCTTGCCTCACAATGGTGGCAGGCGGATAAAGACATTGTAGGTGCTCAGATACGCTAAGACCCAAATATCAGGGCTACGTCAGGGTTCCACCAAGCGACACCTCTGACATGTGTCGATGAAAGGCTTCTTTTCACAGCCTCCCATGATAGCTGGTTTCTGGGAATCCCCGTGAGTCTAGCACTGTGGTGTCTGTGGCAGATGTCGGGGTGCTCAGGAGTGACAGTGAGGGGTAAGATTTGGATTTCTGAGGGGAGAGTTGAAGTGTCACAGTTATGCTGAGAGTTTCAGCAGAGTCACTAGACCGGTGTTTGTGAGGGTGAATGGGTCTAACTGACAAGCAATGGAGCAATGGCCATGGGGGCCTCATCTTAGACGTCTGTCTGGGAGAAAGCCGTCTGAGGGCAAAGGTCAACTCCACATCTTGGGCCTGTAACACGGACATGGCTGAGAACTACAGTGACTTGGCTTAGGCTCCCAGAGGTTTCAGCCAAGGCTGCTTCCTCAAGAAAGGGGCAAACAGTTTGGAAGATGCTTTCAGGGAGTTAGCAGCAGACATTTGGAGCTCGGCTTGGGTCACGACCCTATCTATTAACAATCTGATTGGCCTTGCTTACCTCTGAGCTGTGTCTCAGGTACCCAGTGACTCTGTGAGCCTGTCACTGTTATGTCCGGCTGACTGTGGCATAGCCCTGTTTCTTTTAATCGGGGGATCTGTAGTCCAGCGCAGAGGGGCACACCGTATCTACCACTGACGGACTGTGTGACAAGAAATGTCAATTAACCAACTCTCAGTACCTTCGTTTTTGGGTGCTCCACGTGAGATAGGGTCAGCAGTGCCACCTCTTGGGATTTTATTGGGAGTCTTACACTGTGTCCTGTATTTCTGGAATCCCCACCTTCTGCAATCAAGACACTGTGCAGGATTCTCAGCTTTGGGTTGCCTTAGTCTTCACGGTAGAGGATGAGACGGACATTCCCACACCGGAGCCATTCTTTTCAGGTTACAAATCTGAGGAACTCCCCACATTGAGGTGTCAGTGGAGGAGACTGTGACGCTGCACCCCATATTCACATGAGTATGCATTGTGCAGATCCCTGTGCAGTACAAGATGGCATCATTCTGGGTTTATACTTCAGCAAGTGTGCAATGCTGGGGAGATGGGAAATTGGCTGTTGTCTCCTGTTTGTCCTTGAGTGGCTTAGGTAAAGCACCCAGGTAGCTCAGTTGGTTTTCGGCGCCAACTGCTGACATGTTGGATAATAACAGGGCCTGGAGCAGATGGTTGTGTCTCCAGAACAGCACTGTGGAGAGGCCAGCCGAGCTGAATGGATAGGGGGTTCCGTGATTCCACTGGCTTCCATAAACGTATTAATATAAGTCACTTTCCCCTTGATGTGGGAAAGCTATGCAACAGCCTTTTCACACAGACCTGAGATTTTCCCCAGACACTTTACTAAAAACACAGTGGTAAAGATAAAGCATAAAACACATTTACTAACTATAAAAAGGAATGAGTTTAAGTGATTAAAAGTGATAGAAATCCAACCAAAGCAGATTACCTAGCAAATAAGCAAAACTCAAACTAACGCTAGCATGCTAGATAAATTGCTAATTCATATCTAATCTCTCACCCTGACTGATGATACAAGCTCTCCACCAAGTTTCCGTATGCAGGCTAGAAATCCCTTTAGCCTGGGACCAGCACTTCCCCCAGTTCAGTCTTTGTTCCTCAAATGTTTCCAGGAGTTCTCTTGAACGGGGAATGAGGCCAAGAGATGATGTCACTCCCCACCTAATATAGCAGAAAAGTTCAGGTACCAACATGGAGTTTAGTGTCATGGGGTCTGGTTCCATGCCCTTGCATGCCCTGCTGAGTCATATCAGGCATTATCACTAGACTGTCCCGAGCGTTCTCAGGAAGGCTCACCAGATGGGGTATAACCTTCTCCTATAGACTGTTGTTTCCCTTAATGTCCCATTACCTGGGATAGGCCTGCGGCGAAGCAAAGACTCACCGGCGCTTTGCCTCCTGCTGGTCATCTTGGGAATTAGCTCTCCAGCGAATGGAGCGCCTCCTTCTGGCCGGAGTCTCGGCTGCCTCACGCTCCCATGTTCCTCCTGGACCCTGGTGCCCTTTACCTCGGGGTTCTGCCCCCAGCAGTCTGCACACCCTGGGTCTCCCCTCCTAGGGGAACTCCCAATCCTCTACACCCACCTTGCCTCAGTGACTACTCCCAGTCATCATCTAGTCCCCGCTCACTGGGCAAACTGCAGTCTGTCGTGGCCTCTTATCATTGGCAAGGAGGTTAGACCAGCTCCCTCTGCCTAACCCTGGGCTGCACCTCCCAGCCCCAGTACCCGCATAGGTCTTTATCATGGCCTCAGCCTGGGGAGTTGCCGGACTGGAGCTAACCAGCTCCTCTTGCCCTTCCCCAGCCCTGCTCTGCTCCAGGTACCCTATTCCCAGGCAGCGAGGTCCTTCTCTCTCCACAGATAGAGAGAGACTGTCCCAGCTCCTCGCTGAGCCCTTATAACAGGGCCAGATGAGGCCTGATTGGGGCATGGCCCCAGCTGTGGCTACTTCCCCAATCATCCTGGCCTTTTTCTACCAGAGCCGGGTAACTGCCCTGCTACACACTCCCCCCCCCCTCAAAATCCCCACCCCTGCGGGAAGAGGGGACTCTTCCCTTGGGCTCCCCGAAGCTGCGCCTCTATGGCTGTCCGCTTCTTTTCTGCCGCCTCCCAATCTTTGGCCATTTCCCGGGTGTTCTGCTCCGCCTTTCGGCGGGCCTGCTCCGCAGTCTTCAGCTGTGCTCGCACGTCTGCATCCCCCTGAGTCTCCGATTTTAGGGTCTGGGTTCATTTTGTGGCCTGCTCCTTGACCACCTGGGTCCCGTCCTCTTGCTGGGCCCACTCGGTCTCAGTTTCTTTATTTGTGACCGGCTCGGTGATGGTCTTTGTCCTGACCTCCCACTGGGTCCCCTCCATCTCCATCGCAGCCTCTGCCACCTCCCGTGGGTGGCCCAATGGCCGGTCAGCCACTATTCCTGCAGCCCCCACCTTGTCCAGTTTTGCCCCTTCCGGGCCCCCAGGCACCTCCTTTGGCTGCCCCTCAGTTCCCTTGAGGGGGCAGTGCCAATTAATGTGGCCCAGTATGTGGCAGCCCCAGCAGGCTCCCCGCCTCTTTGCTGCCCTGGGCCTCTCGTGATCCATCTGGGGTCCCACCCACTCACTGGGACTGACCTGGACCCTCCGCCTTGTGTCTGGACACATTCACTGCATGTGGCCTCGTCGCCCACAGGCCAACATGTCCACAGCCGCCTGGGTTCCCTTACCCGGCAGACTGCCTTAGGGACTTGACCCTGTCCCTGCTCGGACTGAGGTGCCTTGCCCCCACCACGATAGGGACAATCCCTTTTTACATCTCCACACCTTGTACAGGCATAACATGCCTTACATTCCCTGCAATGCCTCTGAGTCCTGGCGCTGGGCTTTCAGTCACGGGCTCAGCGGCTCCTCTGAAACCCTCTCCAATGGAGTTTTACCAGGGCATGCTGCTCCTCCACTGGCTGGCCCGACTGCTTATGGAGGGCCTGCTGCACCTCCCAGAATGCCTCTTGGGTCTCCCGTATCCCTCGCAGCAGGGATCCCTTTCATCCCTGTGGGTCATCAGCCTCCGTTCCCCAGGGCACTGTCGCCTGTCCTCAATAGAACCTGGGGCCTCCACTCAGAAAACCCCGGTATAGCAGGTAACCATCATCCCTTCCTCTGTCCGGCAATAGTCCCACAGTCGTTTCCCTGCCCCATGTATTGGGGTGACCATCTATGCTCACATTCTCCACCATGTGTAGCAAAGCGAAGACTCACCAGCACAGCCCCTCCTGCTGGTCTTCTTGGGAATTAGCTCTCCAGCATTTGGGGAGCCTCCTACTGGCTGGTGTCTCATCTGACTCAGGCTACCATGTCCCTCCTGGACCCTGGTGCCTTTTACATCGGGGTTCTGCACCCAGCAGTCCTCACACTCTGGGTCTCCCGTCCTAGGGGAACCCCCAACCCTCTACACCCACCTTGCCTCAGTGGCTACTGCCAGTTGTCATCTAGTCCCCGCTCACTGGGGCAAACTGCAGTGTCTCATAGCCACTCATCATTGGCAAGGAGGTTGGGCCAGCTGCCCCTGCCTATCCCCGAGCTGTACCTCCCAGCCCCAAACCGACAAGAAATATTAGAATTGGGAAATGTACAGAGAAGGGTGACAAAAATCTTTAGGGGGTATGGAACAGTTTCCATCTGAGGAAACATTAAAAAGCCTGGGAGTTTTCAGCTTGGAAAAAGAGAAGACTAAGCAGGAATATAATAGAGGTCTCTAAAATAATGAGTGTTGTGGAGAAAATGTATCAGGAAGTGTTATTTACTCCTTCACAAGAACCAGGGGTCACCCAAGGAAGTTAGTTGGCAGCAGGTTTAAAACAAACAAAAGTAAGTACTTTTTACACAAAGTACAGTCAGATGTGGAACTCAATGCCAAGGTAAATTGTGAAGGCCAAAAGAATAACTGGTCCAAAACAGAACTAGATAAGTTGATGGGGGATAGATAGATCCATCAATAGCTTCTAGCCAAGATGGCCAGGGATGAAGCCTCATTTGGCGTACTGTGTCCAGTTTTGGGCCCCACACTACAAGAAGGATGTGGATAAATTGGAAAGAGTCCAGCGGAGGGCAACAAAAATGATTAGGGGTCTGGAGCACATGACTTATGAGGAGAGGCTGAGGGAACTGGGATAGTTTAGCCTGCAGAAGAGAAGAATGAGGGGGGATTTGAGAGCTGCTTTCAACTACCTGAAAGGGGGTTCCAACGAGGATGGATCTAGACTGTTCTCAGTGGTAGAAGATGACAGAACAAGGAGTAATGGTCTCAAGTTACAGAGGGGGAGGTTTAGGTTGGACATTTGGAAAAACTTTTTCACTGGGAGGGTGGTGAAGCACTGGAATGGGTTACCTAGGGAGGTGGTGGAATCTCCTTCCTTAGAGGTTTTTAAGGTCAGTCTTGACAAATCCCTGGCTGGGATGATTTAGTTGGGGTTGCTCCTGCTTTGGGGGTTGGACTAGATGACCTCCTGATGTCCCTTCCAACCCTGAGATTCTATGATGATTCTATGAAGCTCCATGCTCTGGGCGTCTCTAAACCTCTGACAGTCAGAAGCTGGGAGCAGATGTAGGGGATGGATCACTCGATAATTGCACTCATCTGTTAGTTCCCTCTGAACTATCGGCACCAACCACTGTCAGAAGACAGGACACTGGGCTAGATGAGTCATTGGTATGACCCAATAAGGCCATTCTTATTTTCTTACATTGTTCCACTGATCGATGGGCTCCTACAGACGGGCCATTTCCAGGGGCTGCCTGTGTTACGGAGGTAGCATAGCCACCCTAGCCAACTTCCAGGGGCTGTTTGGGGTGGGAGGTTGATGGCGTCTAGTGCTGACATGGGCTAGAGCTGGGCTGGATAGCAGAGAGATTTTCCCCGCATTTAAATTTTTGACCCAAACTAAAATGTTTCCTTTTCATCCGTATTTTAGGGGGAGTTTTCATACAAGATAGATGATTTTGCTCTGAAAGCTCAACTGCCATGATATTGCCCAGCTGCAGCTTCTTGGCTCCACAACAGAAATTGGAGGCTTTTCATCTGCTGCTTCCTCACAACAGAGATGAAGTTTGCGAGACCGAGTCTATGGCCGGACTCTGGGTATGGAAAGGTCAAAACCTCCTGCGCAGTCTCTGGCTGGGGTATTGTGTTCATCAGCTACTCTAACCAGCCTTCCCATCTCTGTGCAGCCCTCTCCCCTCTATACAATGCCCCTTCAGCAGATCCTGTGGGCAGTGGCTACTGTGACAGGCCCTGGTAACACATCTATGATGAACCTGTGCTAGCAGTGGGCTGGAGAGGGTCCTATAACAGTTGTGGTGGCCCAGAGATTGTGGGTGGGGGGTCCTAGCTACTAGTGGATCATTGAGATCTCTGCCTAACTTTGGGTATACCTGGATCCTGGGTCCCACCTTTCATTCCTCAGGAAGAAGGGAAGAGACCTCAACTCCTGGAACGATACGATGGAAATTTCCATGTACGGAGCATTGTGGAATCTCCCTTTTCTGGCCTGCACCCTGGGTTTGTAATGCAGGAAAGCGGGCTGCCTTGGAGAAATATGGTCCCATATTATTACTAATTACTATTATTATTATTATTATTATTATTATTATTATTATTATTATTACTTTTTCTGGAAGATCACAGCTCTGACAGCATCATTGTTACCACTCGCCACCTCCGAGGTAGCCCTGTGGATAATTAGAAGCATACAAACAGTGATGACAAGGCTGGATTCCAGGAATAGAGCCTGCAGCAGGGCTGATGCTACAGTCCAGTTGGGTAACATCACCACACGTCCCCTATGATTTGGCCTCCTGCAATTTGCCATTGGCCATGACGGGGGTTAAAGCTGATGCACACTACCCCGAGCAGCTGAGGTTCCCTGATGGTAAGTGGCCCCCAAGGGAATGTGCAGGCATGCTTCATAAAGACAGTCACAACCCTATCTGAACAGATACTGCCTGCTGCCCGTGGAACCTCTCCGCTGACTCCTTGTCCTTTAGGGTGAAGATCTCTGATGTCAACGGCTCCCCATCTAGCAGGAATTGAGTACATTGGCAGGTTCCACTATTTTTTAAAATGCGACATGAAGGGGAAAGGCTAACAGCTGTTTAAATTTGCAGAAGCTCTATGTAGCAGCAGAGGGCTCAGCTGGGCTGTCGGGGTGACTCGGTGACAGGGCTGGAGGGCAGGCAGCACTAGATAGCTTGGGAACCCCCCCACTACATCTACCCATGCTCCACGGTGAACTCTTCAAGCTACACAGAAATCTAACATTCGAAGCGAGCTCGGAGTGTTAAAACCTCGATGCCCCGAGTCCGGATTTCACAGGGGTTCCCATTTCTAGAGGTGCCATGTGCTATGGGCCCAATGCTGACGGGGGATGAGCCAGAGGAGACTCCACGGAATATCAGTGACTAGTTCCCAAATCCCCTCAGGTTTTTTTGAACCTGGAAATGTAATCAGAAAATGCGTTTACAAAAGTTTTAGTCTTGCTCAATTGTGAATGTAGGAATTCAGACCTGCATTGCTCTGTGGTAACAGGTTCGAGGAGGCATATTTCTATTTTCTGATTGGTTGAGGCTCCAGCATTTCTACCCTGTAGATACTCCTCAGAGATACAGGCTACCTGCATATCAGGCCTCATATCTTTTCCTCTTATTGGGTGGAAACCCCCCATCCTCCCATCCTCAGACTAGGCCCTGGGCTACAACACACTGTGAGGGAACTGTGTTTGCCCAGCAGGTCCTAGTGGGTTCGGCACCTGTGGTTCTTCCCTTTGGGACTCTGTGACTCTTGGTGAGATGAGTGACCAGCCAGCCGTGAACCAAAATACTGTTTAATCTTAACAGCAGGAATAAAGCATAACATGGGAGAATAAGAGGGTTTTAAAACAGTCTCTTTTTAAAACATGTCTCTTACCCCAAACCCTCCCACTCTCATGGAGTCAGAGGCTGGCCGAAGGTCGTCAGACTTCCCCAGCGGTTTCTGTGCCTGTCAGTCTGAAGAGTTTCTCAGCAACAGCTGCCCCATCTCTGTAGAGACTCCCAGCACTGGCAGAACAAGCTGTGTGATGTGGCTGGAGCCCGAAAATAGGCTCTTCTCAGCTTGTAGCTCTGGTGCTTTCTCTCAACCTCCCTGAAGTGCTTACTGAGCAATGGCTTTTCTTGAGCTGTGGCTTCTCATTCTGCTGTTAAACTAAGAAGAACCAACTGGTTTCACCTAAAGTAGCCATAACATAAACATCCCAATAGCTAACCCAATGTAGGTCTACAGGAAAATATCCCAAGAACTGGGTTTAACATACACATTCACTATGGCAGCTCAGACCCGTGTCTGTCCCAATGCCGGTCAGGGGTGCTGCAGATTTTATGAATACGGACAGAGACAGTCAGATGTTCCACTTCCTGCAAACCCTCATCATGCCTGAATAATAGGTGCTGGAGTTACTAGCTCAAGGAATGAATATTTTCTTTGCTGACAGAACCGAACCTGAGGCGATCCAGTCAGCTATTAACCCAGGGACAGAGGAGCCTACTAGACTTTTGTTTACTGACAAAGGACTGAATAAGGGGTGAGATGCTGCGATCTTTTCAGGTTCTGAAGAAATACACATGACGGATGGACGTGGGTAAATGGTATGTCAGTACTTTTCATTGTAATATAAATATTATATTATATTATATTTCATTGTAATACAACCCCCCTTTGATGACATGCATGTATATCGAAAGCCAGTAGCATCGTTTTTTTAATCCCTACAGGAAGGAGCAGTGGTAACTTTACTGCTTAATGACTTTTGCTTAAGAAAGTATTTCAGAAATACTCCATATACTTTATGCAATGGGTTTGTGCTATTAACTCTTTCTTCACAGAAAAATGTATGATACTGTCTCCTGGTAACTGACCAGAAGCTGTTTCTAATCAGGGTCATGAACAAAATACCTCTGCAATACCTGTGCAAGACTTTCCAAAATGTCCTGAGAAAAAGATCATCGGTCTTTGTTTCAGCAAAGAGTAGAGCTAGGGTGACCAGATGTCCCAAGTTTATAGGGACAGTCCTGATTTTGGGGTCTTTTTCTTATATAGGATCCTATTTCTCCCCAGCCCCTGCCCCGATTTTCCACACTTGCTGTCTGATCACCCAAAGTAGAGCAGAGGTGCAGGAGAGGGGAGTGTAAAAGTGGCTGTATGTAATTTACACCTTTAGCTGTTACAGGAGCATGATTGAAATAACGTGCACACTGAAGTGAATATTAGTGGAAAGCTACTGTTTGCGCTATTCACACATTTGTGACGCCAACCCTTCCCCCGCACGGATGAAATAACTGTCTGTGTCAGCTTGTAACTTCCCATATAGGTACAGACCCTTGCAATGGGAGAGGGTGCGGATGTGAGCATGAAGGGAAACGTGTAGGATGATCAAACTCTCTGGATTCATAGAATCATAGAATCATAGAATCTCAGGGTTGGAAGGGACCTCAGGAGGTCATCTAGTCCAACCCCCTGCTCAAAGCAGGACCAACCCCAACTAGATCAACATTGGCCAAGCAAAGAACTTCAGCTTCTCTTGGAGGGAATCATGAGGGGTCAGAGTGTATCACCGGGAGCATTTATTTAGGGAAAGTGAATAGAGCCTGGTTCTTATCGAATTTACACATGCAAATCTGGAGTGACACAGTTGAAGTCAAAGTTAGTGAATTGAGAACGAGAATGCATCCCATATGCTGCAAAGAATTTGGATTCTCGGGAGTGGAAAATATATATATATATATATATATATAATGAGGTAATGAAACAGGCTTGTAAATATCTTCAATGCAGCACAGATAAATATAATGACCATTTTCACTGTGCACTTGTCATCTGTTTGTACATATCATAATACAATGGGCCACATTCAGAAGTGGAGGGCCCGAAAGGGTGTCTGTGGGAAGGTCACAAGTGTAAAACCACATAGTGCTCAAGTAGGTTGCAGAAGTCCCAGTCACAAGATATGAATGGGGCCAAGAGCTTAGCAGGATTAAAATAGGGACTGGATATTTATATGGATAACCAGAAAATCCAGTTATAGTCATGAGGATTGTTTTAAAAACTCTTGGAACCGCTCCAAACCTTCCTGATTTATACCACAAAATATGTCTAACTAGTGGGTGTCAGGGGGAAACTTTGGGAGCAGGTTATCTCATAACTGCCTATTGCAGGGCTCCTTCCACCTTTCTCTGAAGCATTGGGAACTGGCCACTGGATATTGGACTAGATGGACTACAGGTCTGATCCAGTCTGGAAATGCCTATCTTGCTATTGGTGGTGTAAATCCAAGGGTACGTCTATACTTACCCGATGCTTCGGCGGCGAGTAATCAATCTTCTGGGTTCGATTTATCGCGTCTTGTCTCGACACGATAAATCGATCCCGGAAGTGCGCGACGTTGACATCAGGACTCCTGCTCACCGCGAGGAGTAAGCGCTGTCGACGGGGGAGCCTGCCCGCCGCATGTGGACCCGCGGTAAGTGCTTTGAAGATCCAACTAAGATACTTCGACTTCAGCTACGTTAGTTGCGTATCTTAGTTCAACGGGGGCGTTAGTGTAGACCAGCCCCAAGACTATGTTTTTGTTGATACTTCTTTTGCTCCTGGGAGTCTCTAGACTTGCACCGAGTGCAGAAAGATGCTTCAATAAATGTCATCTAGTCTCCTGTTCTTTTCCTTTTCAGGAAGGAACGTTCAAAACTCCTTGGACCTGCCCAGTACGTAATGTCAGCTGTCAACGACACCAAATTCAAAATGTCAGTGTTCCATCTCACTGGGATACCTGGGCAGGAAGATGTCCACAATCTCTGGATCTCTCTTCCCTTCTGCTTAATATATGTTATTTCAATATTAGGAAATTCAGTCATTCTGTTCCTTATAAAAACAGATCCAACCCTCCATGAGCCAATGCACATTTTCCTTTCCATGTTGGGCGTCACAGACCTTGGCTTATTGATATCCACCATACCCACTATCCTGGGCATATTCTTGTTTAACTATAGGGAGATCAGCTTTGATGCTTGTTTTGCCCAGTTGTTCTTTATCCACTTGTTTCAATGCATTGAATCCTCTGTGCTCTTGTTGATGGCCTTTGACCGCTTCATTGCGATCCATGACCCACTGAGATATGCCTCCATCTTAACCCTGCCAAGAATAGCCAAGATGGGACTGGTGTGTGTTCTAAGAGGGATGGCAGTAATGCTCCCACTCACCATTCTCCTGAAACAGTACCGATACTGTCGAGGGAATGTCCTCTCCCATTCTTACTGCACGCACAAGGAGGTGATGAAGATGGCTTGTTCGGATATCACAGTCAACAATATCTATGGCTTGTTTACTAAACTCTTAACAATGGGCATGGACTCTCTTCTCATCTTCCTCTCTTATGTGATGATCCTCAAAACAGTGCTGAGCATCGCGTCCAATGTTCAGTGCCTCAGGGCCCTGAACACCTGCGTCTCCCACCTCTGTGCCGTCCTTATCTTCTATACACCAGACATCTTCTTGTCTGTGATATACAGATTTGGAAAAAGCTCTTCTCCCTTACTTCAGATTCTCCTGGGCTACATCTCCCTGTTGCTCCCTCCCTTGTTGAACCCAATTGTGTACAGTGTGAAAAGCAAACACCTTCGTGCACGGATAATTAGGATTTTCGTCAAGTGAAAGATCAGTTCATCACCCAGCTCCAGTGCTCATGACATAGGCCATGGCCACCTATTCCATCATGGACCTTATATCCGAGACAACATGAGCTACTGATCTCCACTCCGTAGAGAGAAGTTCACATGGGCTCAAAGGCCTGGAGCGATGGACTATTCTGCTGGTGAGGGAGCACAGTGCAGTAGTGGAAGGCGACCAGTTTACTCCTGTACTGAGCCCAATGAGTTCTGTTTGACTAACGTATAATTTGTGTTCATCTAAAGCATATTTTCCAGGAAGGCATCCAGCCTTGGTTTGGAGGTATCAGGAGATCCACCACCTCCGTTGGGAGTTTGTTGCAATGATTAATCACCCTTGTTGTTAAAAATGTGTGCCTCATTTCCTAATTTACTTTTTAAGGCTTCAGTTTCCTGCAATTTGGTCTTTGTTATACCTTTCCCTTATAGATGGAAAAGCCCATTAGTAGCTGGTATTTCATTTCTGTGAAAGTGCTTGCACAGAGTCATCAAGTCAGTTCTCAGTCTTCGCTAATTCTCCTCACTACGTCCCAGTTTATACACCAAGGGTAAGTCGGAAAGGATAGAGGAGGAGAAAGACCTGGGTGTTTTAGTCGATCCTAGAATGACTGTGAGCCACCGCTGTGATACGGCTGTGAACAAAGCAAATGAGATCCTAGTATGTGTCAGGAGAGACAGGAAAGTATTAATATCCTTGTATGAGGCACTGGTGAGACCCCATCTGGAAAACTATAAAATTTTGGTCATGCATATTCCATAAAGAAGAATTCAGACTGGAAAAGGAGCCTAGAAGGGCTTTTAGGATGGTCAGGGCAATGCACAGCCTGTCTTATGGTGAGACTGGAAGAGCTTGGCTGGTTTAGCCGAACATAACACAGGCTGCGCTGGGATCGGATTGCTCTATAAATACATATGCTGGCGGGTGAGGAAGGTAGTTAACACTAGGGAGGGTGACGAGCTCCTGAAGCTAAAGGACAGTGTTGGCACAAAAATAAATGGGGATAAACTGGGGCTGGAAAGGAGAAGGACGTTTCTGACCATACGAGGAGAGAGGTTCTTGAACAGCCTCCCAAGAAGAGTAGTGGGGGGCAAACAACCCTGCTGGTTTTGAAATGGAGCTTGATGGGTGTCACTCTTTGGACAGGTGGAGGCGGCAGCAACCAGGGATGGATTCAATCTCTAGGGGTTCCTTTACAACAATACAATGCCATACACAAGCGGCTTGAGCCCAACTCAGAAAACTGGGAAAATTACACACCAGCACTGGGAGCACCTGAGAGGCAAAACTTCCCCACTCACATGCATGGTCCAAGCCAATCTCCAAATGCCTCTTGCTAGCTCTCTGTTGGACACAAACAAACCTTTTACCTCATTTTCAGCTGTCCTCAAGCTTGGTGATGATGGACATTTGGGTGCAGGTGTGAGGTCAATCTCCAGTGCTAGAGCGGCTCTCAGTGCTCATGGAGTGGGTGGGGGTCAGGATCAGAGCGAGGGGCAGCCGAGCAGGGATCTGTTTGGCCAGGCATCGCTCTCCAGATCCTTCGCTCTCTGAAAGCACGTCCTGATTCCCCCTCTTACTGCCAAGCTGCAGGACGGGCCCAGAACTCCCTCATTAAAGGGGGCTGTGCTAATGACAGGCCTCATCAGCAAGGGGTGTTGGAAAGAGTTCAGGTTCTCCACCCAGTGCCCCAAATCATCCCTATGGGGCACACAGAGCTGAAATCTCTCTAAGGCCTGGTCTACACTAGGACTTTATGTCGAATTTAGCAGCGTTAACTCGATTTAACCCTGCACCCGTCCACATTAGGAAGCAATTTATTTCGACATAAATGGCTCTTTAATTCGATTTCTGTACTCCTCCCCGACGAGGGGAGTAGCGCCAAATTCGACATGGCCATGTCGAATTCAAGGTACTGTGGACGGAATTCGATGCTAATAGCTCCGGGAGCTATCCCACAGTGCACCACTCAGTGGACGCTCAGGACAGCAATCCGTACTTTGATGCTCTGACCTGCCACTCAGGAAAAGCCCCGGGAAAATTTGAATTCCTTTTCCTGTCTGGCCAGTTTGAATCTCATTTCCTGTTTGGACATCGTGGCGAGCTCAGCAGCACTGGCAACGATGCAGAGCTCTACACCAGAGGTTACCATGCAATCCCAGAATAGAAAGAGGGCTCCAGCATGGAGTGATCGGGAAGTTTTGGATCTGATCGCTGTGTGGGGAGTTGAATCCATCCTATCCGAGCTCCGATCCAAAAGACGGAATGCAAAAATTTATGAGAAAATATCCCAGGCAATGACGGAGAGAGGATACAGCCGGGATGCAACGCAGTGCCGCGTGAAAATCAAGGAGCTGCGGCAGGCGTACCAGAAGACCAAGGAGTCCAACGGACGCTCCGGATCGCGGCCACACACTTGCCGTTTTTACGAGGCACTGCATGCTATGCTCGGTGGTGCTGCCACCACTACCCCACCAGTGTCCGTGGACTCCGACGACGGGGTCTTATCTACGGCCACGTCGTCAGACGTTTTCGCAGATGGTGAAGATGAGGAAGGAGAGAAGGAGGACGAGGCAGTCGACAGCGCTTTCAATGCTGATTTCCCTGACAGCCAGGATCTATTCCTCACCCTGACTGAGCTCCCCTACGAACCCTCCCAAGGCAGCATCCCTGACCAGGAATCAGGCGAAGGATCAGCAGGTCAGTGTTTTAAACATTTATTTGTAATACAGTAGGCATGGTGTATAAGCACTGTGTTTGTATTGCTTAATTGGCCTTAGGCGCTTCAGCTTTGAGTCGCTTTCCAGTGCAACTACTCGAAAAGTCTGTCAATATGTATGGGGATAGAGGAGAAATCCCCATCGCAGATCTCCGCGAAGCTCTCCTGGAGGTACAGTGAGAGCTTTTGTATCAGGTTCGCAGGGAGAGCGGCCTTATTGTCTCCTCCATGGTAGGATACTTTCCCGCACCATGCAAGCTGCAGGTACTCTGGTATCATTGCCTTGCATAGCATGGCTGCATACGGCCCCGGGGTTTGCTGGCATTGATGCAGCATGCTGATTTTCTCTGTCTCCGTAATCCTCATCAGAGTGATATCAGTCATGGTGCCCTGGTTTGAATGAGTGGTTTCTTTAGTATAGTGAATGCTTCATTTTCCCTTTAAAGAAAGACACCCGGCGGATTCCATCCACGCGGGGGGGGGGGGGGGGGGAGGGAGTTGGGAGCCTAACCATTAGAACTTGGCAGTGCGCAGGCAGGGAGAGTTCCCGGGACCAGCCACGCGAACGGGGGAGAAAGGCTACACGAGCCGTTCAGACAGAGCAGTTTGCGGGCACTTTCTGTCCCCTGGAGCGGCCACGCGGGGGGGGGGGGGGGGAAGGGTAGGCGAGCCGTTCAAACAGAGCGGTTCGCAGGCACTTTCAGTTCCCGGGGGCGGCCACGCGGAGGGGGTGAAAGGGTAGGCGAGCCGTTCAAACAGAGCGGTTCGCGGTCACTTTCATTTCCCGGGAGCGGACACGCGGAGGGGGGGAAAGGGTAGGCGAGCCGTTCAAACAGAGCGGTTCGCGGGCACTTTCAGTTCCTGGGAGCTGCCACGCGGAGGGGGCGTAAATGATTGGCGAGCCGCTGTAGATGACCGGTTTGGGCAGCAGCAGGAACTGGCCGCAGCCAGGAACAGTCATTGAAACATGGGAGTAGAGCACTGCTGTGAAGTAATCTCTCAGCAGTCCAAACTCATCAGCTTACCATGGTTTCCAGAGAGCAGATTTCCAGTGTTCTGCAAGGCTTCTGGGATCTGTACACCGGGACCCCAGACACTCAGGATAAAGACATAATATTTGACCTTGTAGTAAGTGGACATGTGATAGGTACTGTGCTTGGTCCTATTCACAGGGAAAGAGTATAGGCATTGTTCGGGAAAAAGTATCTTTCTGAGGAATTCACTCCCTTTCTCCCATCCCACAGCTGCGAGTGTCTCCCGCCCTACCCGTGGATCACCCTCCCAGAGGCTTGCGTTGATCAGGCGGCGCAAAAAGAGAACCCGGGACGACATGTTCTCTGAATTGATGGTCCGTTCCCGAAAGGAGGCGGCACAGCGGAGAGAGAACGTCTCAAGGTCCGAGCGAGCAGTCAGCGAACGGGAGCAGAGGGCTGAAGCTTGCGAGGACAGGTGGCGGCAGGAAGACCAGCAGGCGACTCAAACGCTGCTGGGACTAATGAGGGAGCAAACTGACACGCTCCGGCGCCTGGTAGACGTTCTCCAGGACAGGAGACAGGAGGAAAGAGCTCCTCTCTATGTAATTTCCAACCGCCCTCCCCCGCCACAAAGTCCAATCCTCTACTCACCCAAAGTCACTAGAACGAGGGGAGGCAGGGGCCGTGGAAATAATCACTCCACCCCTGCAGACTGCTCCAGTAGCAGAAGGCTCTAATTTCCAAAACTGTAGATGGGTCCTTTCCCTCCCTCCAACCGCACCCCACAACAGTTCCCTGCCCAGGTATCATCTAGAAAATATGCTCCCCTTAATAAAAATGATTGTTTTGCACAGTGCTGTTCCCCTGACTTTCTTTCACAGGATGGTTTGGTTTTGGGGGAGTGGGTAAGGGGGTTTGTTTTTGGCGACGTCAGGCGCCTGAACCAGGGAACAGACAGGGGGAAAGGATCAACAGAAAGTCACTCTCACATTGCATGCACCGGGCACACTTGTCATTCTGGGAGGGGGTTGTCTTGTTCTCTTAGTGGGAGGGGCCCTGTGACTTTCTGGTGGGGGAGGGTGGCAGCAGATCTTTTGTGGCCAGGGATAGCCTGCATGACAGATCCATGCAGCAGGGGATCTGTGGCCGCAATCCATGTCCAAAAAGTCAGAAAGGCCCCACCACACACAGTTGCGAATAGGAGGGATTGATGGCTCCCTTGAAACAAGCAGTCCAGCACTTCGGACTGCTCTGGGAGTAGTAGCATGTAATTCCCCGAGCTTGGAAGCGTACTTTCCAACACTCCACCCGCTCCCCAACCGCGGTATGCATCCCAGGTTAAACCCTTAACGGAGAAACCAGTAATAGAGACGGTTTAAATAAACAATGTTTCCTTTATTATACTTTTAAAGCGTTGAATGAAGGGGGGAAAGGGGGTTGGCAATTGGAGAGGATAGGCAACAGAAACTGGGTAAAGAAACGGGGGCAGGTTCAGCTTCTGTTTAAACAAGCGTAACAGTCACTGGTTACCCCGCTCGCTCTGGAAGGTAGCTTTCAAAGCTTCCCGGATGCGCAGCGCGTCCCGCTGTGATCTTCTAATTGCCCTGGTGTCCGGCTGTGCGTAATCAGCAGCCAGGCGATTTGCCTCAACCTCCCATCCCGCCATAAATGTTTCCCCCTTGCTCTCACAGAGATTGTGGAGCACACAGCACGCTGCAATCACAATGGGGATATTTGTTTGGCTGAGATCGGAGCGAGTAAGCAAGCTTCTCCAACGACCCTTCAGACGGCCAAAGGCACACTTCACCACCATTCTGCACTTGCTCAGCTGGTAGTTGAAGAGCTCCTTTTCAGTGTCCAGGGCTCCCGTGTATGGCTTCATGAGCCAGGGCATTAGCGGGTAGGCAGGGTCCCCGAGGATCACTATAGGCATCTCCACATCCCCAACAGTTATTTTGCGGTCCGGGAAATAAACACCCTGTTGCAGCCGTCTAAACAGACCAGAATTTTTGAAAACACGAGCATCATGAACCTTGCCCGGCCATCCGACATTGATGTTGGTAAAACGTCCTTTGTGGTCCACTAGTGCTTGCAGTACCATAGAAAAATAGCCCTTTCGGTTAATGTACTAGCTGCCCTGGTGGTCCGGTCCCAGGATAGGGATGTGTGTCCCATCAATAGCCCCGCCGCAGTTTGGGCATCCCATAGCGGAAAAGCCATCTATGATCACCTGCACGTCTCCAAGGGTCACTACCTTTGAGAGCAGCAGGTCAACGATTGCATGGGCTACCTGCATCACAGCAACCCCCACGGTAGACTTGCCCACTCCAAATTGGTTCGCGACTGACCGGTAGCTGTCAGGAGTTGCAAGCTTCCACAGGGCTATGGCCACTCGCTTCTGGATAGTCAGGGCTGCTCGCATCCGAGTGTCCTGGCGCTTCAGGGCAGGGGACAGCAACTCACAAAGTTCCAGGAAAGTGCCCTTACGCATCCAAAAGTTTCGCAGCCACTGGGATTCATCCCAGACCTGCAGCACTATGCGGTCCCACCAGTCAGTGCTTGTTTCCCTTGCCCAGAATCGCCGTTCCACAGGATCAACGTGCCCCATTGACACCATGATTTCTACGGGCCGGGGTCCCGTGCTTTGCGAGAGGTCTGTGCCCCTCTCGGAGTTCATGTCCTCCCGGAGCTTCCGTTGCCTCCTCGCCCGATTTCTCTGCATCTGCCTCTGGAAAAGGTGGACGATAAGGCGTGAGGTGTTGACAACGGACAGAACAGCAGCGATAATCGCGGAGGGCTCCATGCTCACTGTCCTGTGGCGTCCAAGCTGTCAATCACCATAAAAGGGCGCGAATTAATTGCCCGCCAGCGCTTTCACGTAGGGAGGGCGGGAGTGTGGGTCGAGTGACGACATTTACCTATAACCACCCTCGACACATTTTTGGCCCAGAAGGCACTGGGGGCTACACCCAGAATTCCAGTGGGCAGCGGGGACTGCGGGAACTGTGGGATAGCTACCCACAGTGCACCGCTTGCAATGTCGACGCTTGCCCCGTTACTGTGGACTCACAAATTCGAATTAAGGTCCTTCATGTGGATTCGCACGATCGACTTTACAATATCGGTTTCACAAGTTCGGTTTAAGAAAAATCGAACTAGTCTCGTAGTGTAGACATGCCCTAAGACACTTAGCTATGCCACCAATTATTGTAGAGTCCGAGTGTATCACAATCTGTAACAAATTTATCAAGACCACACCCGGTGCGGTAAGGCAGTTCTATTAACACCACTGGGCAGATCCCAAGACCAGAAGGCACCACTGTGATCATCTAGTCTGACCACCAGTAGAGCACAGGCGAAAGAATTGCCCCCCAAAGCGGTTCTAGAGCAGAGTTGTTAGAGAAACATCCTGTTTTGATTTAACAATTGTCAGTGATGGAGAATCTACCACGGTACTTGATAAATCATCTAACGGTTATTTACTCTCGTTGTTTAAAAAATTAAACCTTAGTCCCAGTCCGAAATTGTCAAACTTCAGCTTCCAGACTTTGGATCCTGTTATAACTTTCTCTCCTTGATTGAACGGACCATTGTTCAATGTTTGTTCCTCATGCAATACCTTTCAGACTGTGATCAAGTCATCTCTTAGCCTTCCCTTCATTAAATGGAATAGAGTGAGCTCCTTTATGTTATCAGTATAAGCAAGGTTTTCTTATCATTTAATCATTCTCGTGGCTCTTCTCTGAACCCTCTGCAATTTATCAACATCCTTCTTTAACTGTAGACACCAGAGCTGGACACAATATTCCAGCAGTGAGCTCACCAGTGCCAAATACAGAGGTAAAATAATCTCTCTGTTCCTAATCGAGATTCCCCTGGTTGTACATCCTGGATTACACTAAGCTTTTCGGCCATGGACTCGCTCTGGGAGCTCATGTTCATCTGGTTATCCTCTATGACCCCCCAAGTCTATTTCAGATTCACTGCTTCCCAGGATTGGGTCCCCTATTTGGTAATAATGGCCTGCATCCCGTGTTCCGAGATGTACACCTTTACATTCAGCCGTAATAAAAAAAACATTGTGAAGGGCACAGAGGGACTAAGTGAGTTGACCAAGGTCACAGAAGAAGTCTATGGAGGAGCCTCAAACTGAAGACAGTTCCTCCGAGATCTAGTCTAACACTTTAAGCACAGAATCATCCTTCCTCTCTGGGGCTAGTGGCTGGGGAAGAGGCAGCTGGCAGCTCAGCATGTTGAGATTACCAGCAACTCATCTACTGGTATTGGGCCCAATGACACGTTTGTGCATAGCATGTGTTCATCAGATAGATTTCAGCTCTGCTTGTCTCATAAGGATGATTTCAAGTACTGGGTGGAGAACGTGAACTCTTCCCAACAACCCTTCATGATGAGGTCTGTCATTAGCACAGCTCCCTTTAACGCTGGAGTTCTGGGCCACTCCTTCAGCTTGGCTGTAGAGGTGGGAATAAGGATTTGCTTTCAGAGAGCAACGGACTTGTAGAGTGTTGCCTGGCCAAACTGAGTCCTTTGGGGTGCCCATCGGTCTGATCCTGACCCCCATCTGTTCCATGAGCAATGAGCGCTGGTGACAGACCTCACACACTGCACACAAATTTCCATCATTACCTAGTTAGGGGGTAGCTAGATTAGGTGATAGACAGTGTTGATGGCCCATCAACAAAGACTATGGACCATGAAAGAGCTTAGACTTCCTGTGAAGTTTCAGCCAGCCTAAGAATAATGGCTGTTATGACTCAGCAGGGCATGCAAGGGCATGGGTCAAGACCATATGACATTGAATGCCATTTTGGCACGTTTTTTTCCCCCACCAACTGGGCTGGGAACTCGGCTTGAAACAAAGGGTTCTCACCATATTGAAAAACTGTACAAGGTGAGGAGTGTCAACCTCTCTTGCCCTCACTACCCACACAAGTGAACTCCTGGAAACAACTGAAGAAAAAAGTCTGAGCAGGAGAAGTGCTGATCCCAGGCTAAAGGGATTTCTAGCCTGTGTATGGAAACTTGGTGGACTGCTTCTATCACCAACCAGGGTGAGAAATTGCTAATTCACTTATAATCACTTAAAATCTATCTTTCTCCAGTTAATAAACTTGTTTTATGTTTGATCATAACCAGTGTGTTTTGAGTGAAGTGTCTTGGAAAATCTCAGCTCTGTACATGAAGTTTTTTGCATATCTTTCAACCATCGAGTAGAAAGTGACCTATATTAATGAGCATGCATGTGCAGATCCCTGTGCAGTACAAGATGGCATAAATATGGGTTTATACTTCAGCAAGGGTGCAAGGCGGGGGAGATGGGAAATTAGCAGTGGTTTTCTGTTTGTTCTTGAGTAGCTTAGGTAACTAACTTTAGGAGCAGGCAAATTGATTTAAACTATAGTAAAGAACAGAATTATCAGACACGCACATGAACGTCATTTGCTGTGAAACAATCAACATGTCTTTTGCAAAGGGAAATCATCCCTCACTAATCTATTAGAATTCTTTGATGGGACTAACAAATATGTGTGCAAGGGTGATCCAGATGATATAGTGTACTTGGACTTTCAGAAAAACTTTGACAAGGTCCCTCACCAAAGGCTCTTAAGAAAAGTAAGCCGTCATGGGAAAAGAAATTAGGGTCTCTCCTGGATAAGTAACTACTTAAAAGATAGGAAAGAAAGGGTATGAGTAAATGGTCAGTTTTCAGAATGGAGAGAAGTAAATCATGGTGTCGTCCTGGGGTCTGTACTGGGACCAGTGCTGTTCCACATATTCATAAACAAACTGGGAAAAGGGGTAAGTAATGAGGTGGCAAAATTTGCAGATGAGATAAAATTATTCAATATATTTAAGTGCAAAGCAGACTGTGAAGAGTTACAATGGGATCTCACATAACTTGGAGATTGGGCAACAAAATGGCAGATGAAATACAGTGTCGATAAATGCAAAATAACGCCCATTGGAAAAACCTAAACCAAACCGTACAGATGAAATGATGGTGCCAAATTAGCTGTTGCCACTCAATAAGAGATGTTGGAGTCATTGTGGATAGTACTCTGAAAACATCCACTCAGTGTGCAGCAACAATCAAAAAAGCGAACAGAATGTTGGAAACCATCGGTGGGTAATATAATAGGCCGGGACAGGCTAAGCCTGCCCTGGTGCAGCTGTGCCAATGCCCAGCAGTTGCAGGGTTTACACAGGGAACTTTTTCTTATTATGTGCCATGCTGGTTCCAGGGTAGCTGAGGACGCAGTATGTGCTACCCAGCCTTTTCAGTAACCTCGCTGCACTCCATGGAGATTACTGATGAAACCAGGAAGAATAGTAACACAGGTGACAGGTTGTCAGCCCCGGGGTGCAGTCTGGGAGCTGTGGGAAGCACTGTGCCCGTTAACCCTCCAGTTGGGCTGGCCAATCTTACACTGCTTATTGGTGACACAGTCAGCCTCTTCAAGCCCTGTTATCACCCAATATGACAGCAGGTGGCACCGCACACCCAACTGAACCTCCTGAGTGCTTTACCTAAGCCACTCAAAGACAGGCAGGAGACAACAGCCACAATTTCCCAGCTATCCAGCCTTGCACCCTTGCTGGAGTATAAACCCAGAATTATTCCACCTCACACTGCACAGGAGTCTGTACACCATAAGCTCATTAATATAGGTCGCTTTTCCCTTGATGTGGGAAATATATGCAACTGCTTTTTTACACAAGTTGAGATTTTCCCCAGACACTTTACTGTAAACACACTGGTAAAGATGAAGCATAAAATGGGTTTATTAATTTGAAAAAGATGGATTGTAAGTGATTTGAAGTGATAGACATCCGATCAAAGCAGATTACCTAGCAAATAAACAAAAGCACAAACTACGATTAATATGTTACATTGATTGGATATGAATTAGCCATTTCTCACCCTAACTGATGATACAAGCAGTCCACCAAGTTTCCATACACAGGCTCGAAATACCTTTAGCCAGAGACTAGCACTTCCCCCACTTCACTCCTTGTTCCTCAGGTGTTTCCAGGCGTTCTCTTGTGTGGGGGAGTGAGGCCAAGAGATGATGTCTCTCCCCACATTATATAGCAGAAAGTATAGGTGCCAAAATGGAGTTTAGTGGCATGTGGTTTGGTTCCATGCCCTTGAATGCCCTGCTGAGTCATAGCAGGCATTATCCATAGGCGGTCCCGAGCGTTCTCAGGAAGAGTCACCAGATGGGGTATAACCTTCTCCTACAGACTTTGTTTCCCCTAAGGTCCCATTACCTGGAATAGGGCCTTCTCAACCGGCTGTCTGGACTGTAAGAATTTTGCCTGGTGGGTGTCACCCAGGTGTAACTACATTTGAAATACAGATACATAGTCAATATGTATAACTTTGGATGCAAAAATGATACAGGCATGCAAAAAGTAACATCATATTCTGATAGCACATGTCTAATGAGCCTATGTTAGCAGGGAACTGGAGAGGGTCCTAAAGCAATTGTGAAGGCAGAGAAATTGTGGGTGAGTGGGCCTAGCTACCAGTGGATCACTGAGATCTATGCATAACTTTGGGGATCCCTAGAGCCTGGGGCCAGCCTTTCATTCCTCAGGGAGAAGGGAAGGGACCTCAACTCCTGGAACGATCAGATGGAAATTTCCACAAATGGAGCCTTGTGGAATCTCCCTTTCCTGACCTGCACCCTGGGTTTGTAATGTAGGAAAGGGGGCTGCCAAGGTGAAATCTGGTCCTATATTGTTAATTATTATTATTATTATTTCTTTTATTTCAGTAAGATCACAATTGTGACAGCATCATTGTTACCACTCAACACCCCTGAACAGCCGTGTGACTAATCAGAACCATACGAACAGAGACAAGAAGCCCAGATTTGAGGAGTAGAGCCTGCAGCAGGGCTGGTGCTACAGTCCAGTTGGGCAGCATCACCACACGTCCCCTGTGATTTGACTCTCCTGCAGTTTGCCATTGGCTGTGAGAACGGTTAGATCTGGTGCACATTAAGCCAAGCAGCTGAGGTTCCCTGACGGCCAAGTGGCCCCCAAGGAAATGTGAAAACATGCTTCATAAAGACAGTTTCCTCCCTGTCTTAGCAGATACTGTCTGCTGCCCGTGCAACCTCTCTGATGGCTCCTTCCCCTTTTGGGTGAACACCTCTGGTATCAGCGGATCCCGTTTTACCAGGACTGGGTATGTTGGCAGGTTTCACTATCTTTAAACCGCGCAGTGAAGGGGAAAGGCTGCGAGCTGTTTCCATTGGCAGATGTTCTGGTCAGAGGCAGAGGACTCAGCTGGGCTGTTGGCATCGGTGAATGACGGGGCTGGAGGGCAGGCAGCGCAGGGAAGTCTGGGGAGCCCCTCCCCTACATGTGCCCATGCTCCATGGTGGGTTGTTCAAGCTACACCGAAATGTGACTTTCAAAGTGAGCTCAGAGTGTTAAAACCCCAATGCCCCGAGACAGGATTTCTTAAGGGGTCCCATTTCTAGAAGTACTGTTTTCTCTGATGTAGCCTCACCAGTGCTGAATAGAGGGGAATAATCACTTCTCTCGATCTGCTGGCAATGCTTCTACTAATACTCCCCAATATGCCGTTAGCCTTCTTGGCAACAAGGGCACACTGCTGAATCATATCCAGCTTCTCATCCACTGTAATCCCCAGGTCCTTTTCTGCAGAACTGCCACTTAGCCTGTCGGTCTCCAGCCTGTAGCAGTGCATGGGATTCTTCTGTTCTAAGTTCAGGACTCTGCACTTGTCCTTGTTGAATCTCATCAGATTTCTTTTGGCCCAATCCTCCAATTTGTCTAGGTCACTCTGGACCCAATTCCTACCCTCCACTGTATCTACCTCTCCCCCCAGCTTAGTGCCATCTGTGAACTTGCTGAGGGTGCAAACCATCCCATCATCCATATCATTAATAAAAATGTTGAACAATTGTATGATACTATCTCCTGGTGACTAACAGCTGTTTCCAAAGAGGGTCATGAACACAATACCTCTGGAAAACTTTTCAAAAAGTGCTGAGGAAAAGACCGCTGGTCTGTGTTTCAGCAGAGTAGAGCTGAGGTGCAGGAAAGGGGAGTGTAATAGTGGTTGTATGTAATTTTCACCATTAGCTGTTACACAAGCATGGCTGAAGTAACTTACACACTAAAGAGGATATTAGTGCAAGTTACTTCAGCCATGCTTGTGTAACAGCTTATGGTGAAAATTACATACTGTCTGTGTCACCTTGTATCTTTGCAGATTACTGTAGACCGTTGCACTGGCTGAAGGAGCAGTTCCTGTGAGGATGAATAGAAACCTGTTGGATGATCAAACTTTCTGTATTCAGTCAATGTTGGCCAGGCAATGCACTTCAGCTTTTCCTGGGGGGATTCTTGGGGGTCAGAGAGTATCGCTTGGAGCACTCTTTTTTTGAGAAAATGAAAAGAACCTGTTCTTATATAATTTACACATGTAAATCTGGAGTGACGCAGTTGAAGTGAATGTTAGTAAATTCAGAACGTGGCCCTGGGAATTTATCCCATGTGCTGCAAAGAGCCATGGCATAATGTGGACTCTCAGGAGTGGAGAAAATATATATATAATGAGGCAATGAAACACATTTATAAATAGAAAATAAGAAATTTTGTCTTATATTTTAATTTTTCTTAATATAATATTTTAAGAAATATAAATAAGATATTTATAAATTACATAAATAGAACACAGATATTAGATGGGGTGGGATCTGAGTTACTACGGATAATTCTTTCCTGGGTGTCTGGCTGGTGAGTCTTGCCCACATGCTCGGGGTTTAGCTGATCTCCATATTTGGGGTTGGGAAGGAATTTTCCTCCAGGGCAGAATGGGAGACGACCTGGGGTTTTTCACCTTCCTTTGCAGTGTGGGGCACGGGTCACTTGCTGGAGGATTATCTGCACCTTGAAGTCTTTAAACCATGATTTGAGGAATTCTATAGCTCAGAGGTTTATTACAGGAATGGGTGGGTGAGATTCTGTGGCCTGCATTGTGCAGGAGTTCAGAGTAGATGATAATAATAATAATAATGGTCCTTTATAAATGATATGGAGATATGCTTATCTCCTAGAACTGGAAGGATGTTGAAAGGTCATCAAGTTCAGCCCCCTGCCTGCACTAGCAATACCAAGTACTGTCCCCTGACAGATTTTTGCCTCAGATGCCTAAGTGGGACCCTCAAGGATTGAACTCATAGCACTGGGTTGAGCAGGCCAATGCTCAAACCACTGAGCTATCCCTCCCTGCCCCCTTCTGGCCTTAAAGTATATAAGTCTATGAGATAAATATAATGGTCATTTTGACCATGCTCTTGCCATGTGTTTGTACATCTCAGGATACAATGGGCCACACTCAGAAGTGAAGGGCCAGAACACGTGTTTGTGGGAAGGTCACAATTGGAAAATCACACAGTGCTTGTGTAGGCTGCAGAACTCCCAGTCACAGGATATCAATGGGGCCAAGAGCTTAGCAGAATTCAAAGAGGGGCTGGATGTTTACATGGGTAACCAGAAAATCCAATTACACTAGTGAGGACTCTTTTTAAAACTCTTGGAGCGGCTCTAAACCTTCCTGATTTACACCACAAAATATGTCTAACTAGTGGTATCAGGGGGAAACTTTGGGAGCAGGTTATCTCATAACTGCCTATTGCAGGGCTCCTTCCACCTTCCTCTGAAGCAAATGGACATGGCCATTGGATTCTGGGCTAGATGCACTGTAGGTCTGATCCAGTCTGGGAATGTCTGTCTTGCTATCGGTGGTGTAAATCCAAGACTTTGTTTTTGCTAATCTTCCTTGAGCTCCTGGGAGTCTCTAGACTTCCACTGAGAGCAGAAAGATGTCTTATTAAATATCATCTAGTTTCCTGTTCTTTTTCCTTTCAGGAAGGAAAGTTCAAAACCCTTCGGACCTGCCCAGTACATAATGTCAGCTGTCAATGACACCAAATTCAAATCTGCTGTGTTCCGTCTCACCGGGATACCTGGGCAGGAAGATGTCCAAAATCTCTGGATCTCTCTCCCGTTCTGCTTAATATATGTTATTTCAATATTAGGAAATTCAGTCATTCTGTTCATTATAAAAACAGATCCAAGCCTCCATGAGCCCATGTACGTTTTCCTTTCCATGTTGGGCATCACAGACCTTGGCTTATTGATATCCACCATACCCACTATACTGGGCATATTCTTGTTTAACTCTAGGGAGATCAGCCTCGATGCCTGTTTTGCCCAGTTGTTCTTTATCCACTTGTTTCAATGCATTGAATCCTCTGTGCTTTTGTTGATGGCTTTTGACCGCTTCATCGCGATCCGTGACCCACTGAGATATGCCTCCATCTTAACCCTGCCGAGAATAGCCAAGATGGGACTGGTGTGTTTTCTAAGAGGGGTGGCCGTAATATTCCCACTCCCCCTACTCCTGAAACGATTTCAATACTGTCGAGCCAATGTCCTCTCCCATTCCTACTGCCTGCACGTGGAAGTCATGAAGATGGCTTGTTCGGATATCACAGTCAATAATATCTTTGGCTTGTTTACTAAACTCTTAACAACAGGCCTGGACTCTCTTCTCGTCTTCCTCTCCTATGTGATGATCCTCAAAACAGTGCTGAGCATCACATCCAACGTCGAGTGCCTCAGGGCCCTGAACACCTGCGTCTCCCACCTCTGTGCTGTCCTCATCTTCTATACACCAGACATCTTCTTGTCTGTGATGTACAGATTTGGAAAGAACTCTTTCCCCTTGCTTCAGAGTCTCCTGAGCTACATCTGCCTGCTGCTCCCTCCCTTGTTGAACCCAGTTGTGTACAGTGTGAAAAGCAAACACCTTCGTGCGAGGATACGTAGGATTTTCATCAAGTGAAAGATCAGTTCATCACCCAGTTCCAGTGCTCATGACATAGGCCATGGCCACCTATTCCATCATGGACCTTACATCCGAGACAACATGAGCTACTAATCTCCACTCTGTAGAGAGAAGTTCACATGGGCTCAAAGGCCTGGAGCAATGGACTAGTCTGCTGGTGAGGGAGCACAGTGCAGTGGTGGAAGGCGACCAGTTTACCCTCGTACTGAGCCCAATGACTTCTGTTTGACTAACGTATAATTTGTGTTAATCTAAAGCTTATTTTCCAGGAAGGCATCCAGCCTTAGTTTGGAGGTATCAGGAGATCCACCACCTCCGTTGGGAGTTTGTTGCAATGATTAAGCACCCTCATTGTTAAAAATGTGTGCCTCATTTCCTAGTTTACTTTTTAAGGCTGCCATATGGTCTTTGTTATACCTTTCCCTTATAAGTGGAAAAGCCCATTAGTAGCTGGTATTTTGTTACTGTGAAAGTGCTTGTACAGAGTCATCAAGTCAGTTCTCAGTCTTCGCTAATTCTCCTCACTACGTCCCAGTTTATACACTAAGGCCTTGGCTACACTTGCAGATGTTCAGCGCTGTGAGTTAAACCCGTCTTCTTACAGCTGAGTAGGGAAAGCGCTGCAGCCTGTCCACACTGGCAGCTGCCAGCGCACTAACGTGGCTACATTTGAGGCATTTGCAGCTGTATTGGGAGCGGTGCATTATGGGCGTTCAAGTGGCTGCAACGTGCTTTTCAAATGGGGGGTGAGGGGGAGTGTGACAGGAAGTGTGTGGGGAGAGAGAGTGGATTTTTGGGGTATCCACAGAGTGTCAGCTCATTATCTCCTAAGTTTACACCCCTCCACATCCCCCACCTCTCTCTCAATCACTGAAAGCAAGCAGCAGGGGCTTTGTTTGTTTTTAAAGAGCAGATAAAAGAGAACTCAGGGAAACAGAGCCCGACCCCTACCCCTCCCCCGCCGTTCTTTCCGACCCCCCCTCCCTCTCTCTCCAAGCCAACTTTCCTCCAGTATTCCTAACGGAGCCCGCCCCCCCCCCCCCCCACCTGCAAACAGTAGCTGTTTGCTTTTTTTTTTTGTAAAGCAGCTCCAGAATGGAGCTCTGAACTCCAACCCGGAAGTGCCGTTTCAAAACAAAGGGAGCTTCCGGAGCTCAGTTACTGCGATTTCCCTGGCTACATTGAAGCAGCAGCGTTCCACCCACTACGCAACAAATGTTATTCATCTCGGGGAGGTGGAGTACAAGCAGCGCTGTATCTGAGGAGATACAGCGTTGCACGTGCCTTGCAAGTGTAGCCAGTTAGTGAGTTACAGCGCTGCAGGCAGTTTTATTGCGCTGTCACTCATAAGTGTAGCCAAGGCCTAAGGGTAAGTTGGGAAGGATAGAGGAGGAGAAAGACCTGGGTGTATTAGTCGATCCTAGGATGACTGTGAGCCATTGCTGTGATACGGCAGTGAACAAAGCAAATGAGATCCTAGAATGTGTCAGGTGAGATAAGAAAGTATTAATATCCTTTTATGAGGCACTGGTGAGACCCTGTCTGGAAAACTGTAAATTGTTGGTCATGCATATTCCATAAAGAAGAATTCAGACTGGAAAAGGAGCTAGAAGGGCTTCTAGGATGGTCAGGGCAATGCACAGCCTGTCTTATGGTGAGACTGGAAGAGCTTGGCTGGTTTAGCTGAACACAACAGAGGCTGCGCTGGGATCGGATTGTTCTATAAATACATTGGGGGGGGGGAGTTGAGGAAAGGAGTTCACACTAGGGAGGGTGACGAGCTCCTGACGCTAAAGGACAGTGTTGGCACAAGAATAAATGGGGATAAACTGGGGCTGGAAAGGAGAAGGACGTTTCTGACCATACGAGGATGGACGTTCTTGAACCGCCTCCCATGAGGAGAAGTGGGGGGCAAACAACCCAGCTGGTTTTGAAATGGAGCTTGATGGGTGTCACTCTTCGGCCAGGTGGAGCCGGCAGCAACCAGGTATGGGTTCAATCTCTATGGGGTTCCTTTACAACAATACAATGCCATACACAAGCGGCTCGAGCCCCACCCAGAAACCTGGGAAAATTACACACCAGCACTGGGAGCACCTGAGAGGCAAAACTTCCCCACTCACATGCATGGTCCAAGCCAATCTCCAAATGCCTCTTGCTAGCTCTCTGTTGGACACAAACAAACCTTTTACCTCATTTTCAGTTGTCCTCAAGCTTGGTGATGATGGACATTTGGGTGCAGGTGTGAGGTCAATCTACAGTGCTAGAGCGGCTCTCAGTGCTCATGGAGCGGGTGGGGGTCAGGATCAGAGCGAGGGGCAGCCCAACAGGGATCTGTTGGGCGAGGCAACACTCTCCAGAACCTTCGCTCTATGAAAGCACATCCTGATTCCCCCCGTACTGCTGACCTGCAGGAGGGGCCCAGAACTCCCTCGTCAAAGCGGGCTGTGCTAATGACAGGCCTCATGAGCAAGGGGTGTTGGGAAGTGTTCAGGTTCTCCACCCAGTGCCCGAAATCATCCTTCTGAGGCACACAGAGCTGAAATCTCTCTAAGACACTTAGCTATGCCACCAATTATTGTAGAGTCCGAGTGTATCACAATCTAAAACAAATTTACCAAGACAACACCCCGTGCAGTAAGGCAGTTCTATTAACACCACTTTGCAGATCCCCAGGAAAAGAAGGCACCACTGAGATCATCTAGTCTGACCCCCTGAAGAGCACAGGCCAAAGAACTGCCCCCAAAGCAGTTCTAGAGCAGAGTTGTTAGAGAAACATCCTGTTTTGATTTAACAATTGTCAGTGATGGAGAATCTACCACGGCCCTTGGTAAATCACCCAATGGTTATTTACCCTCGTTGTTTAAAAAATTAAACCTTAGTCCCAGTCCGAAATTGTCAAACTTCAGCTTCTAGATTTTGGATCCTGTTATAACTTTCCCTGCTTGATTGAACAGCCCATTGTACAATGTTTGTGCCTCATGCAGTAACTTTCAGACTGTGATAGAGTCATCCCTTAGCCTTCCGGTTTGTTAAACTAAATAGAGTGAGCTCCTTTACGTTATCAGTATAAGCCAGGTTTTCTAATCATTTAATCATTCTCGTGGCTCTTCTCTGAACCCTCTGGAATTTATCAACATCCTTCTTTAACTGTAGACACCAGAGCTGGACACAATATTCCAGCAGTGAGCTCACCAGTGCCAAATACAGAGGTAAAATAATCTCTCTGTTCCTAATCGAGATTCCCCTGGTTGTACATCCTGGATTACACTAAGCTTTTCGGCCATGGACTCGCTCTGGGAGCTCATGTTCATCTGGTTATCCTCTATGACCCCCCAAGTCTATTTCAGATTCACTGCTTCCCAGGATTGGGTCCCATATCTGGTAGGGATGGCCTGCATCCCTTGTTTATAGATCTACACCTTTACATTCAGCCATATTAAAAAAAACATTGTGAAGGGCACAGAGGGACTAAGTGAGTTGCCCGAAATCACCGAATATGTCTATGGAGGAGCCTCAAACTGAAGACAGTTCCTCCGAGCTGGGGAAGAGGCAGCTCATCATGCTGAGATTACCAGAAACTCATCTACTGGTATTGGGCCCAATGACACGTTTGTGCATAGCATGTGTTCATCAGATAGATTTCAGCTCTGCTTCTCTCATAAGGATGATTTCAAGTACTGGGTGGAGAACGTGAACTCTTCCCAACAACCCTTCATGATGAGGTCTGTCATTAGCACAGCTCCCTTTGACGCTGGAGTTCTGGGCCACTCCTTCAGCTTGGCTGTAGAGGTGGGAATCAGGACGTGCTTTCAGAGAGCAACGGACTTGTAGAGTGTTGCCTGGCCAAACTGAGTCCTTTGGGGTGCCCATCGGTCTGATCCTGACCACCATCTGTTCCAAGAACAATGAGCACTGGTGACAGACCTCACACCCTGCACACAAATTTCCATCATCACCAAGTTAGGGGGTATGTAGATTAGGTGATAGACACTGTCGATGGCTCATCAAAGAAGACTATGGACCATGAAAGAGCTTAGCCTTCCTGTCAAGTTTCAGCCAGCCTAAGAGTAATGGCTGTTATGACTCAGCAGGGCATTCAAGGGCATGGGACAAGACCATATGATAGTGAATTCCATTTTGGTACGTGCTTTTTTTCACCAACTGGGCTGGGAACTTGGCTTGAAACAAAGGGTTCTCACCATATTGAAAAACTGTATGAGGTGGGGAGTGACAACCTCTCTTGCCCTCACTACCCACACAAGTGAACTCCTGGAAACAACTGAAGAAAAAAGTCTGAGCAGGGGAAGTGCTGGTCCAAGGATAAAGGGATTTCTAGCCTGTGTATGGAAACTTGGTGGACTACTTCTATCACCAGTCAGAGTCAGAAATTGCTAATTCACTTATAATCACTTAAAATCTATCTTTCTCCAGTTAATAAACTTGTTTTATGTTTGATCATAACCAGTGTGTTTTGAGTGAAGTGTCTTGGAAAATCTCAGCTCTGTACATGAAGTTTTTTGCATATCTTTCAACCATCGAGGAGAAAGTGACCTATATTAATGTGCATGAATGTGTAAATCCCTGTGCAGTACAAGATGGCATAATTATGGGTTTATACTTCAGCAAGGGTGCAAGGTGGGGGAGATGGGAAATTAGCAGTTGTTTCCTGTTTGTTCTTGAGTAGCTTAGGTAACTAACTTTAGGAGCAGGCAAATTGATTTAAACTATAGTAAAGAACAGAATTATCAGACATGCACATGAACATTATTTGCTGTGTAAAAATCAACATGTCTTTTGCAAAGGGAAATCATGGCTCACCAATCTATTAGAATTCTTTGATGGGACTAACAAACATGTGTGCAAGGGTGATCCAGATGATATAGTGTACTTGGACTTTCAGAAAAACTTTGACAAGGTCCCTCACCAAAGGCTCTTAAGAAAAGTAAGCCGTCATGGGAAAAGAAAGAAGGGTCTCTCCTGGATAAATAACTACTTAAATGATAGGAAAGAAAGGGTAGGAATAAATGGTAAGTTTTCAGAAATGAGAGAGGTAAATCGTGGAGTCATCCTGGGGTCTGTACTGGGACCAGTGCTGTTCCACATATTCATAAACGAACTGGGAAAAGGGGTAAGCAATGAGGTGGCAAAATTTGCAGATGAGATAAAATTATTCAATATATTTAAGTGCAAAGCAGACTGTGAAGAGTTACAATGGGATCTCACATAACTTGGAGATTGGGCAACAACCTGGCAGATGAAATTCAGTGTTGATAATGCAAAATAATGCCCCTTGGAAAAACCTAATCCCAACTGTACAAATGAAATGATGGTGCCAAATTAGTTGTTGCCACGCAATAAAGAGATGTTGGAGTCATTGTGGATAGTTCTCTGAAAACATCCGCTCAGTGTGCAGGGTCAGTCAAAAAAGCAAACAGAATGTTGGGAACCATCGGTGGGGAATATAATAGGCAAAGGCAGGCTAAGCCTCCCCTGGTGCAGCTGTGGCCACTGCCAAACAGTTGTAGGGTTCACACTTTTTCTTATTATGTGCCATGCCGGTTCCAGGGTAGCTGAGGAGGCAGTATGTGCTACTCAGCTTCTTCAATAATCTCTCTGCACTCCATGGAGATTACTGATGAAACCAGGAAGATACGTAACACAGGTGACAGGTTGTCAGCCCCAGGGTGCAGTGTGGGAGCTGTGGGAACGGCTGTGCCCCTTAATCCTCCAGCTGGGCTGGTCAATCTTACACTGCTTTGGTGGTGACACAGTCAGCCCCTTCAAGCCCTGTTATCACCCTATATGACAGCAGGTGGCACCGCACACCCAACTGAGCCTCCTGAGTGCTTTACCTAAGCCACGCAAAGACAGGCAGGAGACAACAGCCAATTTCCCAGTTCCCAGCCTTGCACCCTTGCTGGAGTATAAACCCAGAATTATTCCACCTTGCACTGCACAGGAGTCTGTACACCATAAGCTCATTAATATAGGTCCCTTTCCCCTTGATGTGGGAAATATATGCAACAGCTTTTTTACACAAGTTGAGATTTTCCCCAGACACTTTACTGTAAACACACTGGTAAAGATGAAGCATAAAATGGGTTTATTAATTTGAAAAAGATGGATTGTAAGTGATTTAAAGTGATAGACATCCGATCAATGCAGATTACCTAGCAAATAAACAAAAGCACAAACTACGATTAATATGTTACATTGATTGGGTATGAATTAGCAATTTCTCACCCTAACTGATGATACAAGCAGTCCACCAAGTTTCCATACACAGGCTCGAAATACCTTTAGCCAGAGACTAGCACTTCCCCCACTTCAATCCTTGTTCCTCAGGTGTTTCCAGGAGTTCCCTTGTGTGGGAGTGAGGCCAAGAGATGATATCTCTCCCCGCATTATACTTTTCCATACAAATTGTGGAATTTCCATACAAATTTAAATTCCATATAAATCGAACCAGGAAGTGCTCCGCTGTCAACGCTGGTAATCCAGCTCGACGAACGGGGTAGGCGGAGTCAACGGGGGAGCCTGCGCGCCGCGTGTGGACCCCGGGTAAGTGCTTTTTCATTCGAAATAAGATAGTTCGACTTCAGCTACGTTATTCACGTAGCTGAAGTTGCGTATCTTAGTTCGAATTATGGGGTTAGTGTAGACCTGCCCTTAGACATCTGGCTTGTAACACGGACACGGCTGAGCACTATGGTGACTGGGCCCAGGCTCACACAGGTTTCAGCCAAGGCTGCTTCCACAAGAAAGGGGCTAACAGATGGGAAGTTGCCCCTCAGGGACACAGGGAAACTAGACTGGGTCCCAAGAGCTCAAGTTACATATCGCCCCTGATATAATAGGATGCCACCCTCTAATGTTTTAGAGTGCCACCCATTGATGTATCCAGGGGCCACCTGTTACCTTGTACATGTTGTTTTTATCAAAACATCTCTATCCATCACTCTGTTATTCCTGCCCCTCTCCTTAAGATGGGTCCGCATCTCTTGTTATCGTTGCACAGTGGTGTTAGTAGCACTGAGCTATCACACGGGGTGTTGTACTTGTTACCGAAATATCGGGTCCGCCTAGCTGAGAGCCAATAACAGCCAGACAGGGATAAGGAAAGAGCGTTACTTTATTCTGCAGAATAAGCAGAGACTGTACCTTAGTACAGAACTCTAATTCACATAGAAATTACAGGTCTTTTATACACACTTAGAAAAAGCCTTGGTCGTGTTAACATTTGATTGTTGGCTGCCAGACCTCGGATGTCTGCTATCTGGGGTCAGTAAAAGCTGGTATAAGATAGTGTTTTTTCTGCTAGGATAGCTCTTCTTGTGTAAGCGAAGGGCGTCTGTAAAAATGCAAGGTCTTGCGTAGGCGAGGCATCTACTTCCCCCTAGTGGCCTCTGGTTGCCATATCTGCTGGTTGTTAAGGGGGTTTATTGTACCTTATGTCTGTCACATACAGATAAATGTTAGAGATTGCAAGGTCCTTGGATGCTACAATCATTGGAGCCAGAGCTAATTGCCTTCGAGAGAATTCTGCTGTTTGCCTCATAAGTACGATTTGTGACAGCATCATCGTTACCACTCAGCAGCCCCCGAGGTAGCCATGTGACTAGTTGGAACCATATGAACAGTGATGACAAGCCCGAATTCCAGGAACAGAGCCTGCAGCAGGGCTGGCGCTGCAGTAAGGTTGGCTAGCATCACCACATATCCCCTGGGATTTGGCCTCCTGAAGTTTCCCATTGGCCATGACGGGGTTAAACCTGGTGCACACTAAGCCAAGCAGCTGAGGTTCCCTGATGGCCATGTATCCCCCAAGGGAATGTGCAGGCATGCTTCATAAAGACAGTTGCCTCCCGATCTGAACAGATACTGCCTGCTTCCTCTGCAGCCTCTCTGATGACTGATTGTCCTTTAGGGTGAAGACCTCTGGTGTCAGCGGCTCCTCGTCTAGCAGGAACTGGGTACGTTGGCAGGTTTCACTGTCTTTAAAATGCGAAGTGAAGGAAAAGGCTGCGAGCTGTTTCCATTTGCAGATGTTCTGTGCAGAGGCAGAAAACTCAGCTGGGCTGTCAGGGTGACTCAGTGACGGGTCTGCAGGGCAGGTAGCACTAGGTAGCTTGGGAACCCCCCCACTACATCTGCCCATGCTCCACACTGGGTTATTCAAGCTATTCAGAAATGTGACGAACAAAGTGAGCTTGCAGTGTTAAAACCCTGATGCCCCAAGTCAGGATGTCTCAAGGGGTCCCATTTCTCGAGGGGTTCCATTGCCATGTGCTCTGGACCCAATCCTACCAGGGGCTGAGTGAGAGGAGACCCCACAGAATATCAGTGACTAGTGCACATATTACCTCACGTTTATTTGCTCCGTGAAATATAATCAGCAAATGAATTTACAATGATGTTATTCTCTGACTCATTTGTGAAGACAGGAATTCAGAGCTGTGTTGTTCTGTGGTAACAGGTCCGATGAGGCATATTTCTTTTTCCTGACTGGCTGAGGGCTCCAGCATTTCTTTCTTGTAGAGACCCCTCAGAGTTACAGGGCTACCGGCATCTTTGCCCCCAGTCTGGTCTCCAAGTGCCAGCTGTCAGATCTCATGACTTTCCCTCTCCTGGGGTGGAATCGCACGAACCTCCCACCCTCAGACTGAGCACTGGGCTCCAGCACACTGCTAGTGCACTGGGCTTGCCCTGCAGGTCCGAATGGGTTTGGCACCTGTGGTTCTTCCCTCTGGGAGTCTGTGACTAGTGGTGAGATGAGTGACCAGCCAGCCTTCCTGAACCAAAATACTGTTTAAACTGAACAGTCGGAATAAAGCGTAGCATTGGAGAATAAGAGGGTTTTCAAACAACAGTCTTGACTCCAAACCCTCCCTCTCTGACGGGGACCCAGGCAGGCCGAGGGCCTTGAGTCTTCCCCAGTGGTGTCTGTGCGTGTCAGTCTGAAGAGCTTCTCAGCAACAACTGCCCCAACTCTGGACAGACTCCCAGGGCTGGCAAAACAAGCTGTGTAACGTGGCTGGAGTCTGGAATTAGGCTTTTCCCAGCTAGTCGTCCGGTGCGGCATCTCAGCTTTCCTGTAGTCCTTACTGACTTATGGCTTTGCTTCCCTTCCTGCTTGTTTTCCATCAGGCTTTTTTAAACTAAGTGATGCCAGACTGGTTTAATGTAATACAGCCATAACATAAACATCCCAATAGTTAACCCAATATAGCTCTACAGCAAATATCCAAGAACTGGGTTAAACATACATATTCACTGTGGCAGCTCAGCTCCATATCTGTCCCATTACCGTTCCTGGGTGCTATGGATTTTATGAATACAGGACATAGGGAGTCAGAGAGTGCGAGAAACTCAGACAAAGAGAGTGCAATAGACTACTTTCCTGTGTGAAATGAAGTTCCTTTTCCATGAATTCTCATGCATTTGACTTTGAAATCCACTTCCTGCAAACCCTCCTCATGCCTGAATAACAGGTGCTCGTGTGTCTATGCACTAGAGTGTCAGACGTCAGGGAATGAATATTTTATATACTGACCCCAAGGCCTGTTACCAGTCTTAATAGAGGCTACAGACTGACAGAACAGAACCTGAGGAGAACCAGTCAGTTATTAACCCAGGGATAGAAGAGCTACTAGACTTTTGCTTGCTGACAAATGACTGAATGAGGGCTGAGACGCTGTGATCTTTTCATCTTCTGAAGAAATCCAGATGACAGATGCTACATTTTAAGCAGGGCCGGCTCCAGGCACCAGCCTACCAAGCACGTGCTTGGGGCGGCACCTGGAGGGGGCGCGGCACTCAAGGTTCTAAGTTTCTTTTGTAAATTAAAAAAAAAAAAATTCCTCTGACGCCCCTGCCGGGGCAGCGGGGCGGCGGCATGCTCCGCTCCCGGCGGGGGCAGCGGGGCCGCTGGCGTGCTCCGCTCCCCACCGGGGCAGCGGGGCTGCCAGCGTGCTCCGCTCCCCACCGGCGTGCTCCGCTCCCCGCCGGCGTGCTCCGCTCCCTGCCGGCGTGCTCTGCTCCCCGCCGGCGTGCTCCGCTCCCTGCTGGCGTGCTCCGCTTCCGGCCGGGGCAGCGGGGCCGCCGGCATGCTCCGCTCCCGCCTGGGCAGCGGGGCGGTGGGCATGCCGCCCTTCCCGTTGCCCCTCCCCCCCCCCCCGCATTTTGGCGGGACGGTGTTTTTTGGGGCGGGTGTTTTGACCGGCGTTGTGGGGGGGCAGCGCTTGTGGGTTTTGTTTTGTTTTTGCTTGGGGCGGCCGAAAAGCTAGGGCCGGCCCAGATTTTAAGTCCCTCTCTAACCTAAGAAATCATCTCTGAAAGAAGATCAGTGGGGATAGTATGGGTTTACGTGTGTGTGCTAAAGTACAGATGTGTAAATGTTATGCCAAAACTTTTCATTGTAATACAAATATTACAAACCAAACTTTCAGGACATGCCTGTATATTGAAAGCCAGCAGCAGAGTTATTGGAATCTCTACCGGAAGGAGCAGTGGTAACTGTACTGCTTAATGACTTTTGCTTTAGAAAGTATTTCAGAAGTACTCCAAATAGTGTTTGCAATGGTTTTGAGCTATTATCTTTTTGTTCAGTTGTATGATACTGTCTCCTGGAAAATGACCGGAAGCTGATTCTAGCACTTGCATTTGAGGTTGTGAACATTATCCATCTGCAATACCTGTGCAAGATTTTCCAAAAACTCCTGAGAGAACAGAATCGCTGGTCCGTGTTTCAGGAAAGAGTAGAGTTGATGTGCAGGAAAGGGGAGTGTAATAATGGTTGTGTGTCATTTTCACCCACCATGTCTTGCAAGTGCCTGGCTGAAGAAACTTGCACACTCAAGTTGATATTAGTGTGAGCCCAGTGAATGCACTATTCACCCATGTGTGGTGCCAACCCATCCCCCGCCCAGCTGAAGTAACTGTCTGTGTTAGCTTGTAACTTTGCAGATATCTACTGACCATTGCATGGGGAGAGGATGCAGGTCATTTCAGGATGAAGAGAAGCCGATAGGATGATCGAACTCTCTGGATTCAGTCAACATTGGCCAGGCAAAGCAAGTCAGCTCCTGTGGGAGGGATTTTTGGGGGTCAGAGTGTATCACTGGGAGCATTTGGTTAGGGAAAGTTAATATAGCCTGGTTCTGATTGAAATTACACATGTAAATCTGAAGTAATATCATTGAACTCAGTGATATTGAATTCAGAAGCTGGAACTGAGAATTTATCTCATGTGCTGGAAAGAGGTAGACACATTTATAAATATCTTCAATGCAAGACAGATAAATACAATGGTCGCTTTCACCATGAACTTACCATATGTTTGCACACATGCCATCATACAATGGGGCACTATCAGAAGTGGAGGACCAGAAAGGGTTTCTCTGGAAATGTCACAACTGTAAAATCACACAGTGCACAATAGGCTGTGGTATTCCCAGCCACAGCATATCTATGGGGCCAAGAGCATAGCAGGCTACAAAGAGGGACAGATGTCTATATATGGGTAACAAATAAATTCAATTACCGTTGTGAGAATTTCTTTTAAAAAGTCTTGAGAGTGCTCTAAACCTTCCTGATTTACACCACGAAATATGTCTGACTATTGGGGGTGAGGGTGAAACTTTCTCTGGGAGCAGGTTATCTCATAGCTGCCTATTGCAGGGATTCTTCCACGTTCTTCTGAAGCATCTGGACCTGGCCACTGGATACCGAGCTGGATGGACTACAGTTCTGATCCAGTCTGGCAGTGCTTATCTTCCGATTGATGGTGTAAATCCAAGACTAGGTCTTTGCTCATCTTCCTTTGGCTCCTCGGAGTCTCTAGACTTGCACTGAGAGCAGAATGATGTCTCACTAAATGTAATCCAGTCTCCTGTCCTTTCTCCTTTCAGGAAGGAAAGTTCTAAACTCCTCAGACCTGCCCTTTACGTTATGTCAGTTGTCAATGACACCAACTTCAACTCTGCAGTGTTCCTTCTCACTGGGATACCTGGGCAGGAAGACGTCTATCTCTGGATCTCTATCTTCTTCTGCTTAATGTATGTTATTATGATAGTAGGAAATTCAGTCATTCTGTTTCTTATAAAAACAGATCCAAGCCTCCATGAGCCCATGTATATTTTCCTTTCCATGTTGGCCGTCACAGACCTTGGTTTATCGATAGCCACGATGCCGACGATACTGGGTATATTCTTGTGTGACTCTAGGAAAATCAGCATCCATGCCTGTTTTGCTCAGTTGTTCTTCATCCACTCACTTCAATGCATTGAATCCTCCGTGCTCTTGTTGATGGCCTTTGACCGCTTCATCGCAATCTGTAACCCTTTGAGATATGCTTCCATCTTAACCCTGTCAAGAATAACCAAGATGGGACTGGTGTGTGTGCTAAGAGGAGTAGCTGTAATAATCCCACTCCCCCTTCTCCTGAAACGGTTCAGATACTGTCGAGACAATGTCCTCTCCCATTCCTACTGCCTTCACCAGGAAGTCATGAAGTTGGCTTGTTCGGATATCACAGTCAACAGCATCTATGGCTTGTCTGGTTCACTCTTAATTATGGGGTTGGACTCGCTGCTCATCTTCCTCTCTTATGTGATAATCCTCAAAACAGTGCTGAGCATCACATCCCAGGCGGAGTGTCTTAGGGCCCTGAACACCTGCGTCTCCCACCTCTGCGTCGTCCTGCTCTTCTACACACCAGAGATAAGCTTGACTGTGATACATAGATTTGGGAATAGTTCTTCTCACTTGCTTCAGATTCTCCTGGGCTACGTCTACCTGCTGGTCCCGCCCCTGATGAACCCAATCGTGTACAGTGTGAAAAACAAACAACTTCGTGCAAGGATAATCAGATTGTTCGTCAAGTGAAGGGTCAGTTCATCACCCGGCTCCAACGCTGGTGACACAGGACAGGAAAAACACAGGACACGGACACTTATTCCATCCTGGACCCTTACATCTGAGACAAGATGAGCTACTCATCTCCACTCTATAGAGAGAGTTTGAGACGGGTTCTAAGACTTGGAGAAAATGGATAGGGACCACCCCCACCCGATGTTGAGTGAGGAGAGCACAGTGCGGGAAGGAGACCAAGGCAGGCTGCAATATTTACAAAGTGACTGTGTTCGTGAAGAACCAAGGGTGTTGGCGCAAAAAGTGCTGTATCGGTGTCTGCTTCGACCTCAGAATTCTTGTCGATATAGTCAATAAAGAGAAGGGATGTGGATGTTGTTTCCCATTACACCTGGCCTGTCACTGTCCCATCACTGGTTAAACATCCACGGGCCATGAAAACAGCTGCAGAGCTGTTCTTCAGTCACAGATCTGGCCCTTCCTGAGCGCTCTGGGTTCCGTGTGATCCATGGGGCTGCACCAGCTGTGGACAGGAGCTATTCAAGGGGGAAGGACACTCACCCTTCCCCCACACCCTCAGCCAGGTGCTTGTGACTGAGTCGTGTCAGATCCCACTCCTCACCAAGGCAGAGCAGAGCTGTGTGTGAGGGTCTGACACACTGAAGTTCTGGCAAGAGACTCAGGCCCAGGTTCCCTCTCTGGCCCCTCCATTTTTGCTGCCCCAGTTACTTTCAAAGGGGTGGAAACAGGCCACAGCTCCCCCTCAGAGGTACAGCTAGCTCCTATCCCAACCCAGCCCATTCAGTGTAGGGTGACCTCCTTTTTCAAAGGAAAAGCAGAACACATGCAGTAGGCACGTCTCCGCATTGACCTACCCCACTCCCTCTATCCCATCTCTTCCCCCAGGCCCCACCCCCTGCTCCTCTTCTTTACCTGATGCTTCACCCGCTCTCCAGGCCTGAAGCCAGAGCTGGGCTATTCTAAGAACTACCAGGCATCCAGAGCCACTGTGCGGAGCCCCAGACCCTCCTCTTACCCTGGGCAGGTGGTTGGGGGGCCTGAGACCAGCCCCCAGCTTGTGCCCCCACACCCAAGAACGCACCCCCAGGAGTACTGTAGATACATTCAAGGTGCTCAGATACTCTGAGACCCTAAGATCAGGGCTGTGTCAGGGTTCCACAGAGCAACGCCCCTGACATTTGTGTATAGAAGGTTTCTTAACACAACCTCCTGTAACAGCTGGCTTCTAGGAATCCCTGTGACTCCAGTGTCTGTGGCAGATGTGGGGGTGCTCGGGAGTGACAGTGAGGGGTAGGGCGTGGATTTCTGAGGGGAGTGTTGGAGTGTCACAGGGTCACCGGGAGTTTTAGACAGTCACCGGAGGGGTGTTTGAAAGCCCTAGAGGCTGAAAGGCCTAACTGCCAAACAATGGAGCAGTGGCCACAAGCAGGGCCGGCTGAGCTAGGCGAAACTTCCTTTCACCATCCTTGCACCACCACCCCCCAATGCTGCCCCCCCACCAGCCAGCTCCCCCGCCCGCGGGAACTCAGCCCCCCCCCCCCACCCGCGGCCCGTGGGAGCTGAGCGGGGAGCCGGGGGGTGGCTCGGCGTGGCTGCCCGCAGGCTTGCCGCTCAGGCGCTGAGGGGGGCGGGGGGCAGCGAGGAAGCTCCCCACTCAGGCACTGAGGGGGGCACAGCAAGGTGGGGGGCTCGTCGCGGCTGCCCCAGGGCAGCGGGGCGGCCCCCTGCGGCTGCCCCCGGCTCCCTGCTCAGGCGCTGAGCGGGGAGGCAGGGGGGTGGCTCGCCACGGCTGCCCTCTGGCTCCCTGCTCAGCAGCTGAGCGTGGAGACAAGGGGAAAGCCATGACAAGCCGCCCCTTGTTTCCCAGCTCAGCAGGAAGACAAGGGGCAGCCGCGGCAAGGTGCCCCTTGTCTCCCCGCTCAGCAGCTCAGCAGCTGAGGGGGGGGGGCAAGGGGAAGGCTCAGCCGCTGAGCGGGGAGCCGAGAGGCAGCCGTCCGCCGCCCCCCAAATCTTGGTTCCCTAGGCGACCACCTAGGGTCGCCTACTGGGCACGCCGGCCCTGGCCACATGTGCATCGGCTTAGACAGTGTGGCTGGGGCGTAGGTCAGCTTCACACCTTGGCCCTGTAACATGGACACGGCTGAGCACAATGGTGACTGGACCCAGGCTCACACAGGTTTCAGGTTTCAGGGGTCGCCATGTTAGTCCGTATCCACAGTAACAACAACGAGGAGTCCGATGGCACCTTAAAGACTAACAGATTTATTTGGGTGTAGCTTTCGTGGGTTAAAAATCCACTTCTTTTTACCTATGAAAGCTTGAGCCCAAATAAATCTGTTTGTCTTTAAGGTGCCACCGGACTCCTGGTTGTTTTTGTGGCTACAGACTAACACGGCGACCCCTCTGATACTTGTTATTTTAAAACCATTTTCTAGAACGTTTTGTGCTGTTTGCCAATAAACCTACTAGTTTTAAGGAGGGTGGGGGTGACTGTATAGCTCTGGCCACAAGCACCCAATGGGAAGAGACTGAGGTGTCCCATTGGACCTACCTAGTGATAAGCTTTTATCATGGATGGTGTGTTGTTCCCAGCTCCAAGAGTGGGACAATTGTGATATTTGCCCCAAGACATGAAAGGACCTGGTTTAGAGTGTAAAGAGTCCATATATCCCAATTTACTGTGACAATCCCGAGTCTTCTTCTCCATCATCTATTCTTGTTGAGTGCATAGCAGCATTCAGAGGGGCAACTTTTTCAAGTTGTATCCAAGGTTACAATCTACTCAAGGCAATGATTCAAGGAGTCATAGAGTTTAAGGTCAGAATTAACCATTACATTATCTAGTCCAGAGGTTCTCAAACTGGGGGCAGACCCCGCAGGTGTGTGTGGAATGTATTCCGAGATGGGCATGAGAAGCTTTAGGGGAAAAAAAACTTCCTGTGCACATTCTACCCATAGCAGTGAATAACTAGCCAAGCTGATTCCTCCAGACAGATCTGGTCTTCATTCGGTGCTGTGTGTTTGTCTCTAGGTGGCGCTGTGCATTTTGTTGGATTTCTGTTAAACTTGCACCGCATGATACTAAGTCCTTGTAATCTGTAGGGGGATCCATTTGCTACAGCGCGATGTGCACATTTCATTGTAAGCAGAGACCACAATCATAGTTTTCCTATTGCTCTTATTCCAATTGGTTGTTGGCTCATACCCAGTTACTAACTCTGTACAAATATAAAAAATATAAAGAAACAAGCAAACATATAATGTAAAAACACTACTGTGACAGTGTCCCCATAAAACTTTATGGGGAGATGCTTATAACTATATATGTGTAACTGGGATATGTGTTATGCTACATGTGCCATGTAACATATCTCTGTGAAAGTTATGACCTACTGAATTTATTCCTCCTCTTTGTATGCATGTATCATTGTTGTGGTTGAAGTTATGAACATTGGTTTTATAGTTGCTGGTTTTATGCATAGCTTTTGTAAGAACATGGGACGAGGTCCAGAGGAAGGAATGTGCAAGTTAAGTACAAGTACTTAACAGACAAAAGAAGGTGCAGACCCCAATCCACATCGGGGCCCCAGTCAAGGATGCAACTGGTTAGACTGGTTAGGGCACATGGACAGGTGACTTGCCCATGTGATCCCAAAACTCCAGGGCAACTGGATCCTATGCAGGGAGAGGAAGAAAGGCTATAAAAGCCCTTGCAAGACCCTTCCATTTTGTCTTCAGCTGGCTAAAGAGAGAGACTCTCCACGCCCCCCCCCCCAGGACACACCCGAAAGAGACTGAACAAAGGACAAAGACATTAGCGGGGTGAGTGATTGCTGGACCCAGGCTAAGTGGAAGATAGCCTGTTTACTGGACCTAGTGAGGTTTTTATATCTGTGTGAAGTTTGATTAGACATAGAACAGCGTGTTCTATTTTATTTTATTTAGTAATTCACTTTGTTCTGTCTGTCACTACTTGAAATCACTTAAATCCCATTTTCTGTACTTATTAAAATCACTTTTTACTTATTAAATTTCCTTGAGTGCGAGTTGGTACCTGGGGAAAGCAAACAGTTGTGCATATCTTTCTATCTTTGAAATAGAAGGCGAACTATTTATGAGTTTACCCTGTATAAGCCTTATGCAGGGTAAAACGGATGTATTAAGGGTTTAGACCTCTTAGGGAGCTGGGCACCTGGGTGTCAAAGGCAAGAGCGCTTCCAGGAGCCTTACAGTTGTTAGTGGACTTGGTTCGGACCTGGGACTGTGTTTGCAGCAGATCAGTGGAATCTGGCTCAAAACAGACAGGATTCGGGAGTCCCAAGCTGGAAAAGGCCTGGAGGCAGGGACAGAAGTAGCCTTGACACACCAGGTGGCAGCACCAAGCAGGTTTCTGTGACCCCAACCCGTCACAACTACATATCCAGTTTGGTGCACATGCCATTCAGGAGAAGTGTGCCATCAAATTAAAAAAATCAAATGGAACTGAAGCAATAAAGCAACTAAAAATAATTGACATGCATCGGAAGAAGTGGGTATTCACCCACGAAAGCTTATGCTCCAGTACGTCTGGAGGAGGAGATGGTTTGACGGGATAACATGATCTTAGTCAATGGTCAATTAATTGCCATCAGTGGTAAATAGGACCAATGGTCAATGATGGGATGTTAGAAGTTACTACAGAGAACTTTTTCCTGGGTGTCTGGCTGGTGAGTCTTGCCCACATGCTCAGGGTCCAGCTGATCGCCATATTTGGGGTCGGGAAGGAATTTTCCTCCAGGGTAGATTGGCAGAGGCCCTCGAGGTTTTTTGCCTTCCTCTGCAGCATGGGGCATGGGTCACTTACTGGAGGATTCTCTGCATCTTGAAGTCTTTAAACAATGATTTGAGGACTTCAGTAGCTGAGACATAGGTGAGAGGATTATTCCAGGAGTGGGTGGGTGAGATTCTGTGGCCTGCATTGTGCAGGAGGTCAGACTAGATGATCATAATGGTCCCTTCTGACCTTAAAGTCTATGAGTCTATGAGTCTGTTAGTCTATAGGTGCCACAGAACTCTTTGAAGCTTTTAAAAATAAGTATACATTTCTCAAATATGTGTATCAAAAAAGCTGTTGCTGTAAAAGAGGGGAAGGATAATGTTAATCTCATCCCCAGGGGGCTTGCTTCTCAAATTATGAAAGCAATAAAATCAAAAAAGCCATGACCCGAGCCAGAAGGCTGGAAAACCTGGTGGACTGAAATGCAAAATGGATGGGCTACCAACCCTCTAAATACAGGAAAGGTACAAATTTTGGTTACACTAGCAGGAGACGTGCCTCCATACATTTTTAAAATCTCATTATTTTAAAACAATCTCGTCATTTTTGGGGGGGTGACTTATAATTTTTTAATGGGGCTTGGTGATACCACGTAGCTAGTTGAAAAGATATGAAGAGCAACTAGCAGAAGACACAAAAATTCTCATCAATTTTTTTAACGTACAACAGAAGCAGGAAGCCTGCCAAACAATCAGTGGGACCACTGGATGATTGAGATGCTAAATGAGCACTCAAGGAAGATGAGGCTGTTGCAGAGAGGCTACATGAATTCTTTGCATTGGTCTTTACTGCAGAGGATGTGAGGGAGATTCCCACACAGCCTCTCAGGTACAGCAATGAAGAAGCTAGACAGTGCTTATGGCTCATCAACAAATAAAATGGAGCATGGAACAGCTTAGCCTTCCCTTGAGCGCTTCAGCCAGTCTATGAGCAATGGCTCCCATGACTCAGCAGGGTATACAAGAGCAGGGGACCAGACCACATGACATTGAACTTCATTTTTTTACCTGTATTTTTCCATTAACTGGGCTGGGAACTTGGCTTGAAATAAAGGGTTCCCGCCATATAAGGTGGGGAGTGACATCATCTCTTGACCCAAATTAGCTGTTACCACTCAAGAAAGAGATTTTTGTGATACTAATTCTCTGAAAACAGCCACTCAGTGTGCAGCGGCAGTCAAAAAATCTAACAGAATGTTGGTCACCATAGGCAGTAGATATAAGAGGCCAGGACAGGATCAGCCTCCTTTGGTGTAGGTGCGGCTGTTGGCCGCTGATTGCGAGGTTATTGTTTATTATTATGTGCCATGCAGGTTCCAGGGTGGCTGAGGACGCAGTGTGTAGGCTCCTTGGACATTACTTATGAAACCAGGAAGCTGAGTAACACATAGTGCTGTGACAGGTTGTCACCCCCGGGTGTAGTCTGGGAGCTGGGCTGACAAATCTTACACTGGTGTATTGTTGACACAGCCAGTCTCTTCAAGCTCTTCAAGCTCTGTTATCATCCAATACAACAGCAGGTGGTACCACACTCCCAATTGATCCTCCTGCATGCTCTACTTAAACCACTCAAAGACAGGAAGGAGACAACATCCAATTTCCCAGTTCCCCCGCCTTCCACACTTTCTGGTGTATAAACCCAGAATTATACCATCTTATACACAGAGCTGAGATTTTCCCCAAACACTTTACCCAAAACACGCTAGTAAAGATAAAGCTTAGAAAGAGATTATTAACTGCAAAAGATGGATTTTCAGTGATCATAAGTGATAGCAAACAGATCAAAGCAAATTACCTAGCAAATAAGCAAAAATGCAAACGAAACTTCACATATTTGACAGGTTGGATATGAATTAGCAATTTTTCACCCGGACTGAGGATACAAGTAGTCCACCAAATTTCCATATGCAGGTTAGAAATCCCTTTAGCTGGGACCAGCACTTCCCACTGTTCAGTCTTTGTTCCTCAGCTGTTTCCAGGAGTTCTCTATTTTTATAGTGGAAAAATACAGGTACCAAAATGGAGTTTAGTGTCATGAGGTCTGGTCAAATGCCCTTACATGTCCTTATGAGTCATAACAGTCATTAGCCATAGGTTGTCTGGAGCAGTCTCAGGAAGGCTCACCCCCCTTCATAACTTCAGATATAAAAATGATACATGCACACAAATAGGATGATCATATTCTGGAAATCATAACTTTTCCATCAAAAACAAAGGAGTCGTTGTGGCACTTTAGAGACTAACAAATTTATGTGTACATAAGCTTTTGTGGTCTAGAACCCACTTCATCAGATGCATGGAGTGGAACATGCAGTAGGGAGTTATAAATATACAGCACATGAAAAGATGGGAGTTGCTTTACCAAGTGGGGGGTCAGTGCTAACGAGCCAATTCAATTTAAGTTGAAAGTATCAAACCCTGCAACAAACCCCGGTGCCAACTATGTCCGCATATCATTCAAGGGACACCATCATAGGACCTAACCACATCAGCCACACAATCAGGGGCTCGTTCACCTGCACATCTACCAATGTGATACATGCCATCATGTGCCAGAAATGCCCCTCTGCCATGTACATTGGCCAAACCGGACAGTCTCTACGTAAAAGAAGGCATTTGTCCCATTTCCTCTTCCTGAGTTGATCAGTTGGCAACAGCAAACGGGACACATGCCCACTTAATGGTCTTGTAGCACTAGAAACAGAGTCTTATGGTTTGAGCTACAGTTGAGTTGGAAAACAGAGCGTCCCCCCCCACACACACACACACACACAAAATTTTGACCTAATGATGCTGCCCAGCTTCAACTGCCTGAATCGCCAAGAGAAACTGGAGGCTTTTCAGCTGCCTCGTTCTCATAACGTAAATGAAGGTTGCACTAACAGAGTCTATGACTGCACTTGGGGCATGAAAATGTCGAAACATCTGAACCAGTCTATAGCTGGGGTATTATGCCCATCAGCTTCTCTAACCAGCTTTCCAGCTCTGTGCAGCCCCCTCAACCCTGGAAAACTCACTATTCAGCAGATCCTGTGGGCATTGGCTGTTGTAACAGACCCTGGTAGCACATCTCTGATGAACGTGTGAAGGCAGGGAGCTGGAGAGGGTCCTAGAGCAGTTGTGGAGGCCCAGAGATTGTGGGTGGGTGTGTCTAGCTACCCTTGGATCACTGAGATCGGTGCATAATTTTGGGGATCCCTGGATCCTGGGTCCCCCTTTTAATTCCCCAGGGAGAAGAGAAGGGACCTTCCTCCTGGAACGATCCGAAGGAAATTTCCCTGTAGGGAGCCTTGTGGAATCTCCCTTCCCTGGCCTGCACCCTGGGTTTGTAATACAGCAAAGGGGCCTGCCGGGGAGAAATATGGTCCTATATTATTATGATTATATTTTATTTTATTTCAGCAAGATCACAGCTGTGACAGAATCATTGTTACCCCTCTGACACCTCTGAGGTATCCATGGGACTAATCAGAATCATACGAATAGTGATGACAAGCCCGGATTCTAGGAATAAAGCCTGCAGCAGGGTTGGCATTACAGTCCAAGTAGGTAGGATAACCAGGCATCCCTTGTGAATTAGCCTCCTGCTGTTTGACATTCTCTGTGACCGAGGTTAAAGCTTGTGCACACAAAGCCAAGCAGCTGAGGTTCCCAAGGGAATGTGCGAACATGCTTCATAAAGACAGCTGCCTTCCTAGCTGAACAGACACTGCCTGCTGCCCCTGCAACCTCTCCAATGACTCCTTGTCCTTTACTGTGAAGACCTCTGGTGTCAGCTGCTCCTTGTCTAGCAGGAAATAGGTATGTTGGCAGGTTTTACTATCTTTAAAATGCAAAGTGAAGGGGAAAGGCTGCAAACTGTTTCCATTTGCAGATGTTCTGTGCTGCAGCAGCAAACTCAGCTGGGCTGTCGGGGTGACTCAGTGACAGGGCTGGAGGACAGGCAGCGCTAGGTGACTTGGTAACCCCTCCCCTGCATCGTTCCATGATCCAGGGTGTGTTATTCAAGCTACACAGAAATGTGATGTTCAAAGTCAGCTCGGAGTGTTAAAATTCCAAAGCCCTGAGTTAGGATTTGTCAAGTTGTCCCGTTTCTAGATGTGCCGTGTGCTCTGGGCCTGATCCTGAAAACCCACGGAATATCAGTGACTAGTTCACAAATTACCTCAGGTTTATTTGCTCCTGGAAATATAATCAGCAAATGCATTTAAAATGATGTTATTCTCTGGTTTGATTGTGAAGGCAGGAATTCAGAGCTGTGTTGCTCCGTAGTAACAGGTCTGATAGGGCATATTGCTCTTTCCTGACTAGATGAGGGCTCCAGGGTTTATGCCTTGTAGATACCTCTCAGAGTTACAGGGCTACCGGCATCTTTGCCCCCTCTCTAGTCTCCAAGTGCCAGCTGTCAAACCTCATGGCTTTCAATCTCATGGGGTAGAATCCCAGGATCCTCCCACTGTGACCAGTGTTGAGACGAGTGACCAGCCAGCCTCCTTGAACCAAAATACTGTTTAATCTGAACAGCAGAAAGAAAATATAACATGGGAGAATATGAGGATTTTAAAATAACAGTCTGTACACGTCTCTGACCCCAAACCCTCCCACTCTGACAGGGACCCAGGCAGACCGAGGGCCTTGAGACTTCCCTAGCAGTGTCTGTCAGTCTGAAGAGCTTCTCAGCAACAGCTGCCCCACCTCTGGACAGACTCCCAGCGCTGGCAAAACAAGCTGTGTAACGTGGCTGGAGCCGGGAAATAGGCTTTTCGCAGCTCTCGACCTTACTGAAGTGCTGACTGAGAGATGGCTTTTCTTCAGCTGTTACTTTCCTTTCTCCTTGTTTTCCAGCATCCTGATACTAAACTAACATGAGCCATACTGGTTTCACCCAGTACAGCCATAACATAAACATCCCAATAGTTAACCCACTGTAGCTATAAAGCGAACATGATAAGAACTGGGTTTAACATACACATTCATTATGGCAGCTCAGCTCCATGTTTGTCCCTATGCCGGTCCCGGGTGCTACAGATTTTATGAATACAGGACAAAGACAGTCAGAGAAAGAGAAAGAGAGAGAGAGAGAGAGAGAGAGCAATAGACTACATTCCTGTGTGAAATGAAGTTCTATTTCCATGAATACTCATGCATGTGACTTTGAAATCCACTTCCTGCAAACCCTCCTCATGCCTGAATAACAGCTGCTGGGGTTACTCTGTACTAGAAAGTGAGAGCTCAGGGAATGAATATTTTCTATACTGATCCCACTGCCTATTACCACTCAGGCTACAGGCCGACAGAACAGAACCTGAGGAGAACCAGTCACCTATTAACCCAGGGACAGAGGAGCTACTAGACTTTTGTTTGCTGATAAATGACTGATTGAGGGCTGAGACACTGCTATCTTTTCAAGTTCTGAAGAAATCGAGGTGATAGATGCTACATTTTATGTCCCACTCTAACCTGAGAAATCATCTCTGAAAGCAGATCAGAGGGGAAAGAATGGAATGATATGTGTGTACTAAAGTACAGATGTGTGTATTGTGACGGGGCAAGGCCAGAGGGCTATAGGGAAGTGGTAAGGAACCAGTATGTTAGCCTCAGGCTAAACAAATCCCTGATACCTTATGGCAGTTGCTTCAGGTTAATAAAGACACCTGGCGCCAATTAAGAACTTTCCAGAAGGCAGGGAGGTTGATTGGGACACCTGAAGCCAATCAAGGACTGGCTGGAAATAGTTAAAAGCCTCCCAGTTAGTCAGTGAGAGGTCAGGAGCTGTGGAAGGAGGTTGCGTGTGAGAAGCTGGGAGCAAGAGGCACTAGGAGCTGAGAGTAAGAGGACGTACTGCTGGAAGATCCTGTGGTGAGGATAAAGAAGGTGTTGGGAGGAGTCCATTGGGAAGTAGCCCAGGGAGTTGTAGCTGTCGTGCAGTTGTTCCAGGATGCACTCTAAACAGCTGCAGTCCACAGGGCCCTGGGCTGGAACCCGGAGTAGAGGGCGGGCCCGGGTTCCCCACAAACCTCCCAACTCCTGATCAGACACAGGAGGAGTTAACCTGGACTGTGGATTCTACTAGAGGGGAAGATCTCTGAGGCAAGCAAAATCTGCCAATAAGCGTGGGACTCACAGAGGTAGAGGAGGAACTTTGTCACGGTATGTTATACCAAAACTTTTCATTATAATACAAATCAAACTTTCAGGACATGCCTGTATATTGAAAGCCAGCAGCAGAGTTGTTGGAACCTCTATAGGAAGGAGCAGTGGTAACTGTACTTCTTAATGGCTTTTGCATCAGAAGGTATTTCAGTAGTACTCCAAATAGTGTTTGCAATGGGTTTGTGCTATTAACTTTTTGTTCAGTGAACAGTTGTATGATACTGTCTCCCAGTAAACGACCAGAAGCTGTTTCTAACACTTACATTCGGGGTCATGGACACTATCCCTCTGCAATACCTGAGCAACACTTTCCAAAAAGTTCTGAGAGAACAGAACCACTGGTCTGTGTTTCAGAAAAGAGGCAAGCTGAGGTGCAGAAAAGGGGAGTGTTACAGTGACTGTATGTAATTTTCACCCAGGACCTCTTACACACGTATGGCTGAAATAACTTGAACACTCAAGTGGATATTAGTGCGAACTTGATGTTTGCACTATTCACCCATGTGTGATGCCAACCCTACCCTTCCCTCGCCCATCTGAAGTAACTGTCTGTGTCATATTGTAACTTTGCAGATATCTACAGACCTTTGCATGGGGAAAGGATGCAGGTCCTGTGAGAATGAAGAGAAGCTTGTGGGGGGAATGAACTATCTGGATTCAGTCAACATTGGTGAGGCAAAGCAAGCCAGCTCCTCTTAGAGGGATTCTTGGGGGTAAAAGTGTATCATCTGGTGCATTTGGCAAGGGAGAGTTAATAGAGTCCAATTCTGAATGAAGCAACACATGTAAATCTGGAGTAAGACCGTTGAAGTCATTGCTATTGAATTCAGAACCTGACCCTAAGAATTTATCCCCTATGCTGGGATAAGATGTTTATAAGTAGCTTCAATGCAGGACTGATAAATACAATGACCAGTGTCACCATACACTTGCCGTGTATTTGCACACATGTTATGATACAATGGGTCAGACAGGGTGTCTGTGGGAAGGTCACAACTGTAAAATCACACAGTGCTCAAGTAGTTTGTGGAACTCCCAGCCACAAGATATCAATGGGGCCAAGAGCTTAGCAGGCTTCAAAGAGGGATGGGATGTTTATATGGATAAAAAGTAAATCCAATTACAGTTCTGAGGATTTATTTTAAAAAGTCTGGAAAGGGCTCTAAACCTTCCTGATTTACACCACATAATATGTCTAAGTAGTGGGTCTCAGGGGGAAACTTTCCCTGGGAGCAGGTTATCGCATAGCTGTCGATTGTAGGACTTCTTCCACTTTTCCCTGAAGAATCTAGGAAATGGCTGCTAAATACTGAGCTGAATGGACAACATGTCTGATCCAGTCTGGCAGTGCTTATCTTCCTATTAGTGGTGTAAATCCAAGACTATGTTTTTGCTCATCTTCCTTGAGATCCTGGGAGTCTCTAGACTTGCACTGAGAGCAGAATGATGTCTCGCTAAATATTATCTATTCTCCTGTTATTTCTCCTTTCAGGAAATAAAGTTCAAAACTCCTTCTACCTGCCCAGTACATTATGTCAGCTGTCAATGACACCAAATTCAACTCTGCAGTGTTCCTTCTCACCGGCATACCTGGGCAGGAAGACGTCTATCTGTGGATCTCTATCCCCTTCTGCTTAATGTATGTTATTTCAATAGTAGGAAATTCAGTCATTCTGTTCATTATAAAAACAGATCCAAGCCTCCACGAGCCCATGTACATTTTCCTTTCCATGTTGGCCATCACAGACCTTGGAGTATTGATAGCCACCATACCAACAATACTGGGCATATACTTGTTTAACTCTAGGGAGATCAGCCTCCATGCCTGTTTTGTCCAGATCTTCTTCATCCACTTGTTTCAGTGCATTGAATCCTCCGTGCTCCTGTCGATGGCTTTTGACCGCTTCATCGCAATCTGTAATCCTTTGAGATACGCTTCCATCTTAACCCTGCCGAGAATAGCCAAGATGGGACTGGTGTGTGTGCTGAGAGGAGTATCCGTAATATTCCCACTCCCCTTTCTCCTGAGAGGGTTCCGATACTGTCGAGCCAATGTCCTCTCCCATTCCTACTGCCTCTACCAGGAAGCCATGAAGATGGCTTGTTCAGACATCACAGTCAGCAGTATCTATGGCTTGTCTCTTACACTCTTAATGATTGGGTTGGATGCATTCCTCATCTTCCTCTCTTATGTGATGATCCTCAAAACAGTGCTGAGCATCGCATCGCACGCAGAGTGTCTTAGGGCCCTTAACACCTGCATCTCCCACATCTGTGTTGTCCTGCTCTTCTACATAACAGAGATTGGCTTGTCTGTGTTACACAGATTTGGGAATAGCTCTTCTCACTTGCTCCAGATTCTCCTGGGCTACGTCTACCTGCTCATCCCGCCCCTGATGAACCCAATTGTGTACAGCATGAAAAACAAACACCTTCGTGCGAGGATAATCAGATTGGTCATCAAGAGAAGGGACAAGCCAACACCCCACTCCAGCACTGGTGACACGGGAGAGGAAAAACACAGGACACGGACACTTATTCCATCCTGGACCCTTACCTCTGAGACAAGATGAATTACTCATCTCCGCTCTATAGAGAGAGGTTGAGACGGGGTCTGAGGCTTGGAGGAATGGGATTGCGACTGCCTCCACCTGGTGGTGAATGGGGACAGCGCACTGGGGGAAGGAGACGAAGGCAGGCAGCAGCATTTACAAAGTGTCTGTGTTCATGCAGAGCCAGAGGAGCGATGGGATGTTGGCCCATTAAGAGCCGTATCGGTGGCTGCTCCAACCTCAGATTTCCTGCCGATACAGACAATAAAGAGAAGGGATGCGGATGTTGTTTCCAATTACACCTGGCCTGTCCCTGGCCTGTCTCTGGTTAAATAGGCGATGAAGAATGCTGCAGAGCTGTTCTGCAGTCTCAGTCCTTCTTCATGAGCGCCCTGGGTGCTGTGTGATCCATGAGGGCTGCCCCAGCTCTGGCCAGGGGCTATTCCAGGGGTGCAGTCACCCGCCCTTCCCCTCCGCCCTCAGCAAGGTGCTTGTGACTGAGTCGTGTCAGAGCTGCGTGTGTGAGTGAGGCTCTGACACACAGGAGTCCTGACAAGAGACTGAGTTCCAGTTTCCCTCCCCGTCCCCTCTGTTTGTGCTGCCCCGGCTGCTTTCCAAGGGGTGGAAAAGGGAATCTGCTCCCCCACAGAGGCACAGCGAGCTCCTATCCCTGCCCAGCCCATTCACTGTACGGTGGCCATTTTTTCATAAGGCAAATGTGGAACATATGAAGGAGCCCCGTCCCTTGTATGATCCAGCCGAGCTCTTCCTCTTTCCTTTAGGCACCCCCCTCTGCCCCATCTCTTCCCTGAAACCCACCCCACTCCATCCCCTTCCGCCTCTGCCCCTCCCGCTGCCCCATCTCTTCCTCGAAACCCCACCCCTGCTCCTTCTCTGTACCTTAGGCTCCAACCCCTTTCCAAACCTGAAGCCACAGCCGGGCCGTGGTAAGAGCTGCCCAGGTTTCCAGAGCCACTGTAAGGAGCCCCAGACCCTACTCCTACCCTGGGCAGGTGGCTGGTGGCCTGAGAGCAGCCCCGAGCTTCTGTCCCCACACCCCAGGATGTATCCACAGGGAAGCTGAAGATTCTGGGTCTCCCGCACCTTGTCCTGAGCTCCCTGGGTAGCTCTTACCATGGCCCAGCTCTGGCCTGGCCTGTGGGCAGAGCCTCGGGGGAATTGAAAGAGCAGGGGACAGAGATTTGAGGGAAGAGATGAGGCTGAGGGTGTGGCAAGCCTGAACCAATGCTAACTGCAGCAGGCAGGGTGGTGGGGTCTTCTGAGTAGTGGAGGAGGATGGGGCTGGAGTGTAGGACAGCATGTGTTTTGCAAAAGACTGAATTAATGGGACCCCACAAAGGAGGCTCTTGTTTTAAGTACCCCAGGCTGAGAGTAAGTCATTGCAAGGACCTTAGAGGGAAGGGCAGGGTTGCTATAGGGACACCTCAGACCCCAAGGCGGCATTCTGGGGGTGGGTGTGGAATATATTCTGGGATGAGCGTGAGAAGCTGTAGGGGAAAAAACCTTCCTGTGCATATTCTACCCATAGCAGTGACTAACTAGCCAAGCTGATTCCTCCAGACAGACGGGGACTTCATTCGGTGCTGTGTGTTTGTCTCTAGGTGGCGCTGTGCATTTTGTTGGATTTCTCTTAAGCTTGCACCGCATGATACCAAATCCTTGTCATCTGTACGGGGCTCCATTTGCTACAGCACCAAGTGCACATTTCAATGTCAGCAGAGACCGCCATCCCTGTTTTGCTTTTGCTCTTATTCCAACTGGTCGTTGGCTCACACCCAGTTACAAACGCTGTACAAATATAGAAAATGTCACCAAACAAGCAAACATGTCGTGTAAAAACACGAGATCTGCAGTTTGGTCCACACGCCGTTCAGGAGAAGTGTGCCATCAAAGAAAAAAAAATAATCGGAGCTGAAGCAATAAAGCAACTAAAAATAATTGACATGCATCTGAAGAAGTGGGGATTCACCCACGAAAGCTTATGCTCCAATACGTCTGTTAGTCTATAGGTGCTACAGGACTCTTTGCCGCTTTTAAAAATAATGATACATTTCTCAAATATGTGTATGAAACAAGCCGTTACTGTAAAAGAGGGGAAGGATAAAGTTAATCTTATCCCCAGGGGGCTTGCTTCTCAAATTGTAAAAGCAATAAAGTCAAAAAAGCCACGACCCGTGACAGAAGGCTTGAAAACCTGGTGGACTGAAATACAAAATGAATGGGCTACCAACCCTCTAAACCCAGGAAAGGTACACATTTTGGTTACACTAGAAGGCAACGTGCCTCCATATTTTAAATAATACCCAATACTGCAAAAAAACCAAAAAAACCCACTAAAACAAACCATAGAAAAACGGGAAAAATGGAAATTAATCTGGAGGTACTCAGCGCCTAATACAGCACCAAACTGGCCAGTAAGAAAGACAGATGGATAATGAAAATTAACTATTGACTATCGAAGGTTAAACTAGGGTGACCAGATGTCCCGATTTTATAGGGACAGTCCCGATTTTGGGGTCTTTTTCTTATATAGACTCCTATTACCCTCCACCCCCTGTCCTGATTTTTCACATTTGCTGTCAGGTCACCCTAGGTTAAACAAAACAGCTAAGTGGGGAGCCCCCGGAAATGATGCTTTTCCTGAGCTGCTGAAGGTGGTAGCACCTGCAATAAAGTGGTTTTCTGTACTGAATGTGGCAAATGTTGTTTTTAAGTTTACTTTAATTCCAGAATCCCAGGAGTAAACCGATTTTGTGTCCCAGGGTACTGAATTTTGCTAAAATGTTCTGCCTATGGGGTACTGCAATGCACCCACATTATTCCATGCTGCTGTAGAAATATGTTTAAAAAATAGTTGCAAACAAAAAATAGTGAAGTATATAAATAATAGCTTCATAGTAAGCAAAAGAGAAAAGAGCAGAAGGGGTAGTTCAGTAGTCACTGGGCTGGTGTTTGAAAAAACATAATAAACCTAAAAAAAGAAGCAGCTAGTGATGGGAAAGCTTGAAAAGGGTTTTAATGAAAGAACCTACTTTGACCACTCCTAAAAATAAATTCATGTTTGTGTTGTATCCTAGTGTTAATAATTTCTGTATTGGTGGTATAATCATGCAAAATACAGGGACTGGGGAAGAAAACTTGCTGCGTACTAAACCAAAGTGTTAACAGCTCCAAAAAGCAAATTGAACCTCTCTATTGAAACTGCTCTTGCTGCTTACTAAACACTTCAAAGAGCCCAGGCAGTTGTCAAAGCAAATAAAGTTATTGTAAAAAGTCATCATGCTCTAAAAAAACTCCAAGTCAAAATAATTTATCCAAAGGGCATATAAACATAAAAAAAGCTACAGAACAGGTCTTTGCTGTCATAACAAAGAATGTTCAATTGGTTAACTTAAAAAACCCTAAAATATCTGTATGTGGTCTAACCTTAAAAGGTCAAAAACATGTTTTTAAACCCCACAAAAAAATCTATAGTGCACCCTGTCTTTAAGGTAATTCCTACTGATAATAGCTCTACGTATTTAATAAGCCTCTTAGAGTTGCTAGGCAAATTCCACCTTTTCATGATTCTCTGTTTGTATCTATATCTATATCTATATCTATATCTATATCTATCTCTATCTATCTATCTATCTATCTGTCTATCTATCTATCTATCTATCTATATCTTCTTACTATATGTTCCATTCTATGCATCTGATGAAGTGGACTGTAGCCCACGAAAGCTTATGCTCAAATAAATTTGTTAGTCTCTAAGGTGCCACAAGTCCTCCTGTTCTTTTTCCGGTTAAACAGCTAATTGAAAAATAAAATAAAGACAACAACATTGCACTATCCCTGAATTCAGTACTACAGTGATGTGTAACCCAACACCAGCCAAAGTCGATCACTTTGAGCAACACTGCTCTGTCTGCTGGATATCTAGGCAGAGTAAGTGAGTTCATAGAAATACAGTTTGTTCCTGAAGTATCTCCCCATCCCAGCCTTCAGTCATGGGAGAACTCACTCAGACCCTGTTTACACAGACTGATGCACCGGCTGATATTATGGAGTTGCTTGTCATAGTAGGGAACTGGACTGTAGCGATGCTGGTTCTGGCGGGACCCAACTGAGAGTGCCAATTCAGGACAAACTGCTTCAAGCAGGGCAGTTACAGCCCAAGGCTGGGGTTTTTCCACCTCTAAGGCAAACCAAACCAGCCAAACAGAGAAGACTTTGTTTTTACCCCACTGGCTAACCACAAGTCATCCCAAGCAATCCACTAAGACACTCTAGTTTCCCAGTCTCACCACCAGTGCCATTCGTTATGGGGACAAATGGTCATGAAAACCAAAGCCCCAGTAAAAGAAAAAGGGTTCTCTCAATCCCAATGGACCAAGCCCCAGATCCAGGTCACTATACAACTCAGATCTTACCCACAAATCACACTGTTGCCAATCCTTTAGAATCTAAAATCTAAAGGTTTGTTCATAAAGGAAAAAGGTCTAGATGAGAGCTAGAATTGGTTACATGGAATTAGTTACATATAGCAATGGCAAAGTTCTTGGTTCAGTGATGCAATAAGCTGTAGGTTCATATCCAGTCTCTGAAGTACATCCACAGCTGGGATGGGTCCTTCAGTCCTTTGTTCAGAGCTTCCATTCGTAGCAAAATGCCTCCAGAGGTAAGAAGCAGGATTGAAGACAAGATGGAGGAGCTGCAGCAGTCTTTTATAGTCTTTCATCATGTGGCCTCTCTTTCTTTGTTCCAAAGAGAAGCATTGGGGCACATGGCAAGAAAAAAACCTTAGAGTTTAGTCTATAGGCATGTCCCTGAATACCTTCTGAGTCACAAGATGTGTCTGCCTTCTCTCAATGGGTCAATTATATAGCTGATGGCTCTTAATGGGCCATCAAGCAGGCCTGGCAGAGGTGATAGCTTGTCTGGGGTCACAGAAGCGGAGCCCAAGTTTGAAATACAGACAGTAAAGAGCCAATATTCATAACTTCAACTACAAAACTGATACATACATATAAATGGCATAATCATAACCAGCAAAGCATAACCTGGTCTTAGACACCTTATTTGACCCCATTTATATCAGATTTGGTGCCACTACAGGACCTTGGTTGCAACAATGATCTATACGGTCCCAGTTATTGTCAATAACGTACCAGGATTCATGGACCCAGGAGGTCCCTTCCAGGCCTATGTCCGTATGGGTCACATTCGCCCACTTTGCATCACACCAGGAGCTCATGTGGATTTGCTTGTCCACGATGACTCTGCTCCATGCCCAGGCTGATGGATATGACCCTCAATAGATACAGGAAAAACACGACTCAGCGTTATCGTCTGGTAAAGGAATTGTTCTTGGGCTCCTGTTTAGTGATGTCACAGGAGCGTAATTTCCTGAGTTTCAGGTAATCTTAGCAAGCTGAGCTGCCAGCTGCCCCTCCCCAGCCAATAGCCCCAGAGAGGAAGCGTGGCTCAATGGTTAAAGTGCTGGTCTGGGATACAGAGGAACTGGCTTCAGTTCCGGGCTCTTGAACAGACATCGTCTGTGACCTCGGGCAACTTGCTTAGTCCCGCTGGGCTTCAGCAATATGTGTTTTAATATGGCTGAATGTGAAGGTGTACATCTAAATGTGATGGGTTGGATCATAGAAACCCCTTGGGGCTGCCAACCGATATGCCAAGACTACTCCTGCCCCTGCTTTCCTGCCCAGGCAGCTTGAGACCTCAGTGCTGTTGTAGCAACCAGGCAAGGTACTAAAAAACGTCAACAGGCCTTTATCTCGTAATTTATCTCACACAAAATTTTGGCCCAATGATGCTGCCCAGCTGCAACTGCCTGAATCGCCAAGAGAAACTGGAGGCTTTTCAGCTGCCTCGTCCTCATAACGTAAAGGAAGGTTGCACTAACGGAGTCTATGCCTGCGCACGGGGCATGGAAATGTCCAAACATCTGAACAAATCTAGGGCTGGGGTATTGTCCCCCTCAGCTATTCTAACCAGCCTTCCCATGTCTGTGCAGCCCCTGCCACCCTATGCAAGGCCCCTTCAGCAAATCCTGTGGCTACTGTGGCTACTGTGACACGCCCGGGTAGCACATCTCTGATGAGCCTGTGCTAGCCGGGAGCTGGAGAGGTTCCTAGAGCAGTTGTGGAGGCCCAGAGATTGTGGGTGGGTGGGCCTAGCTACCCTTGGATCACTGAGATCTGTGCATAACTCTGGGGATCCCTGGATCCTAGGTCCCCCTTTTAATTTCTCAGGGAGAAGGGAAGGGACCTCCCCTACTGGAACGAGTCGAGGGAAATTTCCATGTACGGAGCCTTGTGGAATCTCCCTTCCCTGACCTCCACCATGGATTTGTAATGCAGGAAAGGGGGCTTCCGGGGAAAAAATATGGTCCTATATTATGATGATTATATTTTATTTTATTTCAGCAAGATCACAGCTCTGACAGCATCATTGTTACCCCTCTGACACCCCCGAGGTAGCCATGGGACTAATTGAAATCATACGAACAGTGATGACAAGCCCAGATTCTAGGAATAGAGCCTTCAGCAGGGCTGGTGCTGCAGTCCAGGTAGGTAGGATCACCACGCATCCCCTGTGATTTGCCCTCCTGCAGTTTGCCATTGGCCGTGACAGAGGCTAACGCTGGTGCACATAAGCCAAGCAGCTGAGTTTCCCTGATGGCCAAGTGGCCCCCAAGGGAATGTGCGAACATGCTTCATAAAGACAGCTGCCTCCTTATCTGAACCGATACTGCCTGCTGCCCGTGCAACCTCTTCAATGACTCCTTGTCTTTATGGTGTAGACGTCTGGTGTCAGCGACTCCTCGTCTAGCAGGAATTGGGTACGTTGGCAGGTTTCACTGTCTTTAAAATGTGAAGTGAAGGGGAAAGTCTGCGAGCTGTTTCCATTTGCAGATGTTCTGTGCTGCAGCTGCAAACTCAGCTGGGCTGTCGGGATGACTCAGTGACAGGGCGGGAGGACAGGGATTGCTAGTTCACTTGGTGACACTTCCACTACATCTGCCCGGGATCCACGGTGGGTTATTCAAGCTAAACAGAAATGTGACGTTCAAAGTGAGCTCGGAGTGTTAAAACCACGATGCCCCGATTCAGGATTTCTCAAGTTGTCCCGTTTCCAGATGTGCCGTGTGTTCTGGGCCTGATCCTGAAACCCCTGATCCTGAAACCCCATGGAATGTCAGTGACTAGTTCACAAATTACCTCAGGTTCATTTGCTCATGGAAATCTAATCAGCAAATGCATTTAAAATGATTTTATTCTCTGGTTCGATTGTGAAGGCAGGAATTCAGAGCTGCGTTGCTCTGTGGTAACTGGTCCGAAAGGGCATATTGCTGTTTCCTGACTAGATGAGGGCTCCAGCCATTCTGCCCTGTAGAAACCCCTCAAAATTACAGGGCTACCAGAATCTCTGCCCCCTCTCTGGTCTCCAAGTGCCAGATAGCAGACCTAATAGCTTTCCCTCTCATGGGGTGGAATGCCACAACCCTCCCACCCGCAGACTGGGTCCTAGTCTACTGCACACTGTGGGTCGCCTGTGCTTGCCAAGCAGGTCCGAATGGGTTTGGTACCTGTGGTTCTTCCCTCTAGGACTCTGTGACCACTGGTGAGATGAGTGACCAGTCAGCCTTTGTGAATCAAATACTGTTTAATCTGAACAGTAGGAATAAAGCGTAACATGGAAGAATAAGAGGGTTTTGAAATAGTCTGTATACGTCTATGATCTCAAGCCCTCCCACTCTGACTGGGACCCAGGCAGGCCAAGGGCCTTGAGACTTCCACAGTGGTGTCTGTGACTGTCAGTCCAAAGAGCTTCTCAGCAACAGCTGCCAGACCCCTGGACAGACTCCCAGCACTGGCAAAACAAGCTGTGTAACGTGGCTGAAGCCCGGAATTAGGCTTTTCCCATCTAGTAGCCCGGTGTGGTCTCTCAGCTTCCCTGAAGTGCTTACTAAGAGATGGCTTTTCTTCAGCTGTTACTTTCCTTTCCAGCATCCTGATACTAAACTAACATGAGCCATACTGGTTTCACCCAGTACAGCCATAACATAAACATCCCAATGGTTAACCTACTGTAGCTATAAAGCTAACATGATAAGAACATGGTTTAAGACACACATTCATTATGGCAGCTCAGCTCCATGTCTGTTATAATGCAGGTCCCGGATGCTACAGATTTTATGAGTACAGGACAAAGACAGTGAGAGAGAGAGAGAGAGAGAGAGAGAGAGAGAGAGAGAGAGAGAGAGAGAGAGAGAGAGAGAGAGAGAGAGAGAGAGAGAGAGAGAGAGAGAGAGAGAGAGAGAGAGAGAGAGAGAGAGAGAGAGAGAGAGAGAGAGAGAGAGAGAGCAATAGCCTATTTTCCTGTGTGAAATGAAGTTCCATTTCCATGAATACTCATGCATATGAATTTGAAATCCACTTCCTCCAAACCCTCCTCATGCGTGAATAACAGGTGCTGGCGTTACAATGTAATAGGGAGTGAAAGCTGCTCAGGGAATTAATATTTTCTATAATGATCCCAATTCCTGTTAACACTCCAGATACAGGCTACACACTGACAGAACAGAACCTGAGAAGAACCAGTCAGCTATTAACCAGGGACAGAGAAGCTATTAGACTTTTCTTTGATGACAAGCCACTGAATGAGGGCTGAGACATTGTGAACTTTTCAGGTTCTGAAGAAATCCAGAAGACTGTAGGGGACAATTTCCTGGTGCAAGTGCTGGAGGAACCAACTAGGGGAAAAGCTCTTCTTGACCTGCTGCTCACAAACAGGGAAGAAATAGTAGAGGAAGCAATAGTGGATGGGAACCTGGGAGGCAGTGACCATGAGATGGTCGAGTTCAGGATCCTGACACAAGGAAGAAAGGAGAACAGTAGAATACAGAGCCTGCACTTCAGAAAAGCAGACTTTGACTCCCTCAGGGAACTGATGGGCAAGGTCCCCTGGGAGAATAACATGAGGGGGAAAGGAGTCGAGGAAAGCTGGCTGTATTTTAAAGAAACCTTATTGAGGTTGCAGGAACAAACCATCCCGATGTGTAGAAAGAAAAGTAAATATGGCAGGCGACCAGCTTGGCTTAACAGTGAAATCCTTGCTCGTCTTAAACACAAAAAAGCAGCTTACAAGAAGTGGAAGATTGGACAAATGACCAGGGAGGAGTATAAAAATATTGTTCAGGCATGCAGGAGTGAAATTAGGAAGGCCAAATCACACTTGGAGTTGCAGCTAGCCGGAGATGTTAGGAGTAACAAGAAGGGTTTCTTCAGGTATGTTAGCAACAAGAAGAAAGTCAAGGAACGTGTGGGCCCCTTGCTGAATGAGGGAGGGAACCTTGTGATAGAGGATGTGGAGAAAGCTAGTGTACTCAATGCTTTTTTTGCCTCTGTCTTCACAGACAAGGTCAGCTCCCAGGCGGCTGCACTCCGCAGCACGGTATGGGGAGGAGGTGACCAGCCCTCTGTGGAGAAAGTAGTAGTTCGGGACTATTTAGAAAAGCTGGACGAACACAAGTCCATGGGGCCGGATGCACTGCATCCGAGGGTGCTAAAGGAGTTGGCCGATGTGATTGCAGAGCCATTGGCCATTATCTTTGACAAATCGTGGCAATCGGGGGAGGTCCCGGATGACTGGAAAAAAGCTAATGTAATGCCCATCTTTAAAAAAGGGAAGAAGGAAGATCCGGGGAACTACAGGCCAGTCAGTCTCACCTCAATCCCTGGAAAAATCATGGAACAGGTCCTCAAGGAATCAATTTTGAACCACTTAAAGGAGGGGAAAGTGATCAGGAACAGTCAGCATGGATTCACCAAGGGCAAGTCATGCCTGACTAACCTAATTGCCTTCTATGATGAGATAACTGGCTCTGTGGATGAGGGGAAAGCAGTGGATGTGCTATTTCTTGACTTTAGCAAAGCTTTTGATACAGTCTCGCACAGCGTTCTTGCCAGCAAGTTAAAGAAGTATGGGCTGGATGAATGGACGGTAAGGTGGATAGAAAACTGGCTGGATGGTCGTGCTCAACGGGTAGTGATCAATGGCTCCATGTCTAGTTGGCAGCCGGTAGCAAGTGGAGTGCCCCAAGGGTCGGTGCTGGGGCCGGTTTTGTTCAATATCTTCATCAACGACCTGGAGGATGGTGTGGACTGCACCCTTAGCAAGTTTGCAGATGACACTAAACTGGGAGGAGTGGTTGATACGCTGGAGGGTAGGGATAGGATACAGAGGGACCTAGACAAATTAGAGGATTGGGCCAAAAGAAATCTGATGAGGTTCAACAAGGACAAGTGCAGAGTCCTGCACTTAGGATGGAAGAATCCCATGCACTGCTACAGACTAGGGACCAAATGGCTGGGCAGCAGTTCTGCAGAAAAGGACCTAGGGGTTACAGTGGACGAAAAGCTGAATATGAGTCAACAGTGTGCCCTTGTTGCCAAGAAGGCTAACGGCATTTTGGGCTGTATAAGTAGGGGCATTTCCAGCAGATCAAGGGACGTGATTATTCCCCTCTATTCGGCACTGGTGAGGCCTCATTTGGAGTACTGTGTCCAGTTTTGGGCCCCACACTACAAAAAGGATGTGGATAAATTGGAAAGAGTCCAACGGAGGGCAACAAAAATGATTAGGGGGCTGGAGCACATGACTTATGAGGAGAGGCTGAGGGAACTGAGATTGTTTAGCCTGCAGAAGAGAAGAGTGAGGGGGGATTTGATAGCTGCTTTCAACTACCTAAAAGGGGGTTCCAAAGAGGATGGATCTAGACTGTTCTCAGTGGTAGAAGATGACATGACAAGGAGTAATGGTCTCAAGTTGCAGAGGGGGAGGTTTAGGTTGGATATTAGGAAAAACTTTTTCACTAGTAGGGTGGTGAAGCACTGGAATGGGTTACCTAGGGAGGTGGTGGAATCTCCTTCCTTAGAGGTTTTTAAGGTCAGGCTTGACAAAGCCCTGGCTGGGATGATCTAGTTGGGGTTGGTCCTGCTTTGAGCAGGGGGTTGGACTAGATGACCTCCTGAGGTCCCTTCCAACCCTGAGATTCTATGATTCTATGAAGACAGACGCTACATTTTAAGTCCAACTCTAACCTTTGAACTCACCTCTGAAAGAAGATCAGAGGGGAAAGAATGGGCTGACGTGTTTACTAAAGTACGGATGTCTGAATGTTATGCCAAAACTTTTCATTGGAATACAAATATTAGAAACCAAACTTTCAGGACATGAATGTATGTTGAGAGCCAGCTGCAGAGTTGTTGCAAATTCTAAGGCTAGGAGCAGTGGTAACTTTGTGCTTAATGGCTTTTACTCTAGAAAGTATTTCAGAAGTATCATAGAATCATAAAATATCAGGGTTGGAAGGGACCTTAGGAGGTCATGTAGTCCAACCCCCTGCTCAAAGCAGGACCAATGCCCAATTTTTGCCCCAGATCCCTAAATGGCCCCCTCAAGGATTGAACTCACAACCCTGGGTTTAGCAGGCCAATGACTCAAACCACTGAGCTATCCCTTCCAAATATTATTTGAAATGGGTTTCTGCTATTAACACTTTGTTCAGTGAACAGTTGTATGATGCTGTCTCCTGGTAACTGACCAAAAGCTGTTTATTACACTTACATTCAGGGTCATGAACAATACCCGTGCAAGACTTTCCAAAAAGTCTTGAGAGAACCGAACCTCTGGTCTCTGTTTCAGCAAAGAGGCGCGCTGAGGTGCAGAAAAGGAGAGTGTTACAGTGGTTGTATGTAATTTTCGCCCAAAACCTCATACACGTGCATGGCTGAAATAACTTGCACACTGAAGTGGATATTAGAGCAAACCTGATGTTTGCACTATTCACCCATGTGTGATGCCAACCCTTCCCCCACCCATCTGAAGTAACTGTCTGTGTCATATTGTAACTTTGCAGATATTTACAGACCCTTGCATGGGGAGAAGATGCAGGACCAGTGAGGATGAAGAGAAGCTTGTAGGGTGATAGAACTGCCTGGATTCAGTCAACATTGGTGATGCAAAGCACCTCAGCTCCCCTTGGAGGGATTCTTGGGGGTAAAAGTGTATCACCTGGTGCATTTGGTAAGGGAAAGTTAGTAGAGTCCTGTTCTGAATGAAGTAACACATGTAAATCTGGAGTAAGACCGTTGAAGTCATTGCTATTGAATTCAGAAGCTGGCCCTAAGAATTTATCCCATGTTCTGGAAAGAGGCAGACACATTTATAAATAGCTTCCATGCAGGACTGATAAATACAATAACCAGCATCACGAAGCACTTGACGTGTGTTTGCACACATGTCATGATACAATGGGCCAAACAGGGTGTCTGTGGGAAGGTCACAACTTTAAAATCACACAGTGCTCAAGTAGTCTGTGGAAATCCCAGCCACAAGATATCGATGGGGCCAAGAGCTTAGCAGGCTTCAAAGAGGGACGGGATGTTTTTATGGGTAAAAACTAAATCTAATTCCAGTTGTGAGGATTTCTTTTAAAAAGTCTTGGAAGGGCTCTAAACCTTCCTGATTTACACCACAGAATACGTCTAAGTAGTGGATGTCAGGGGGAAACTTTCCCTTGGAGCAGGTTATCTCATAGCTGCCTATTTGAAGGGCTTCTTCCACTTTCCTCTAAAGAATCAAGGAAATGGCCTCTAAGTACTGAGATGAATGGACTACATGTCTGATGCAGTCTGGCAGTTCCTATCTTTCTATCAGTGGTGTAAATCCAAGACTATGTTTTTGCTCATCTTCCTTGAGATCTTGGGAGTCTCTAGACTTGCACTGAGAGCAGAAAGATGTCTCACTAAATATCATGTAGTTTCCTGTTATTTCTCCTTTCAGGAAGTAAAGTTCAAAACTCCTTCAACGTGCCCAGTACATTATGTCAGCTGTCAATGACACCAAATTCAACTCTGCAGTGTTCCTTCTCACCGGGATACCTGGGCAGGAAGACGTCCATCTCTGGATCTCTGTCCCCTTCTGTTTAATGTATGTCATTTCGATAGTAGGAAATTCAGTCATTCTGTTCATTATAAAAGCAGACACAAGCCTCCATGAATCCATGTACATTTTGCTTTCTATGTTGGCCATCACAGACCTTGGCTTATCGATAGCCACCATGCCAACAACACTGGGCATATACTTGTTTAAGTCTAGGGAGATCAGCCTCGATGCATGTTTTGCCCAGCTGTTCTTCATCCACTCACTTCAGTCCATTGAATCCTCCGCGCTCTTGGTGATGGCCTTTGACCGCTTCATCGCAATCTGTAAACCATTGAGATATGCTTCCATCTTAACCCCACCGAGAATAGCCAGGATGGGACTTTTCTTTGTGCTAAGATCGGTGGCCCTTAATATCCCATTCCCCGTTCTCCTGAAACAGTTCCAATACTGTCGATCCAATGTCCTCTCCCATTCCTACTGCATGCAGCAGTGTTTGCTGCATCATAGTCAACAGCATCTATGGCTTGTTTGTTTCATTCTTAACGATGGGGTTGGATGCATTCCTCATCTTCCTTTCCTATGTGATGATCCTCAAAACAGTACTGAGCATTGTGTCCTGGGCAAAGTGTCTTAGGGCCCTTAACACGTGCATCTCCCACCTCTGTGCTGTCATGCTCTTCTACATACCAGAGATCGGCTTGTCTGTGATACACAGATTCGGGAATAGCTCTTCTCACTTGCTTCAGATTCTCCTGGGCTACATCTACATTCTGGTCCCTCCCCTGATGAACCCAGTCGTGTACAGCATGAAAAGCAAACACCTTCGTGCGAGGATAATCAGATTGGTCATCAAGAGAAGGGACAGGCCAACACCCAACTCCAGCACTGGTGACACAGGAGAGGAAAAACACAGGACACGGACACTTATTCCATCCTGGACCCTTACCTCTGAGACAAGATGAATTACTCATCTCCGCTCTATAGAGAGAGGTTGAGACGGGGTCTGAGGCTTGGAGGAATGGGATTGCGACTGCCTCCACCTGGTGGTGAATGAGGACAGCGCACTGCGGGAAGGAGACGAAGGCAGGCAGCAGCATTTACAAAGTGACTGTGTTGATGGAGAGCGAAGGGACAGTGAGGATGTTGGGACATAAAGACCCATATTGGTGGCTGCTCCGACCTCAGAATTCCTGTCGATACAGACAATAAAGAGAAGGGATGTGGATGTTATTTCCCATTACACCTGGCCTGTCCCTGGCCTGTCTCTGGTTAAATAGGCGATGAAGATAGCTGCAGAGCTGTTCGGCAGTCTCAGTCCTCCTTCTTCCTGAGCGCTCTGGGTGCTGTGTGATCCATGGGGGCTGCCCCAGCTGTGGCCAGGGGCTATTCCAGTGGTACAGACACCCACCCTTCCCCTCCGCCCTCAGCCAGGTGCTTGTGACTGAGTCGTGCCAGAGACATGATTAATGCAGGAGCCCCAGGAGAAGCCATTCTCACACACCCCCTGTGCCTCGTTGGTGGCTCAGCACCGCACACCTGCTGAACCCTCTCCCTGCTCCCCGGAGGCAGAGCAGAGCTGCCTGTGTGAGTGAGGCCCAGTTTCCCTCCCTGTCCCCTCTGTTTGTCTTGCCCCAGCTGCTTTCCAAGGGGTGGAAAAGGGAATCTGCTCCCCCACAGAGAGGCACAGCTCGCTCCAATCCCTGCCCAGCCCATTCACTGTAGCGTGGCCACTTTTCAAAAGGCAAAACGGAACGTATGAAGGAGCCCCGTGCCCTCTGTGACCCAGCCCTCCTCTACCTCTTTCCCTGAGGCACCCCCCTCTGCCCCATCTCTTCCCCGAAACCCACCCCTGCTCCGTCCCCTTCCCCCCGCCTCTTCCTCTGGCCCATCTCTTCCCCGAAACCCACCCCTGCTCCGTCCCCTTCCCCCTCTGCCCCTACCCCTGCCTCATCCCTTCCCCGAAACCCCACCCCTGCTCCTTCCCCTTACCCCTGCCTCTTCCTCTGGCCCATCTCTTCCCTGAAACCCCACCTCTGCTCCAACCCCTTCCCCCTCTGCCCCTCCCCCAGCTCCATCTCTTCCCTGAAACCCCACCCCACTCCAACCCCTTCCCCCTCTGCCCCTCCCCCTGCTCCATCTCTTCCCTGAAACCCCACCCCTGCTTCATCCCCTTCCCCCTCTGCCCCTACCCCTGCCCCATCTCTTCCCCGAAACCCCACCCCTGCTCCATCCCCTTCCCCTTCTGCCCCTACCCCTGCCTCATATCTTCCCCGAAACCCCACCCCTGCTTCATCCCCTTCCCCCCGCCTCTTCCTCTGGCCCATCTCTGCGCCGAAACCCCATCTCTGCTCCAGCCCCTTCCCCCTCTGTCCCTCCCCCTGCCCCATCTCTTCCCTGAAACCCCACCCCGCTCCATCCCCTTCCCCCTCTGCCCCTCCCCCTGCCCCATCTCTTCCCTGAAAACCCACCCCTGCTCCATCCCCTTCCCCCTCTGCCCCTACCCCTGCCTCATCTCTTCCCCAAAACCCCACCCCTGCTTCATCCCCTTCCCCCCGCCTCTTCCTCTGGCCCATCTCTGCTCCAAAACCCCATCTCTGCTCCAGCCCCTTCCCCCTCTGTCCCTCCCCCTGCCCCATCTCTTCCCTGAAACCCCACCCCTGCTCCAACCCCTTCCCCCTCTGCCCCTCCCCCTGCCCCATCTCTTCCCTGAAACCCCACCCCTGCTCCATCCCCTTCTCCCCGCTTCTTCCTCTGGCCCATCTCTTCCCTGAAACCCCATCTCTGCTCCAGCCCCTTCCCCCTCTGTCCCTCCCCATGCCCCATCTCTTCCCTGAAACCTCACCCCTGCTCCATCCCCTTCCCCCTCTGCCCCTCCCCCTGCCCCATCTCTTCCCTGAAACCCCACCCCTGCTCCATCCCCTTCCCCCTCTGTCCCTACCTCTGCCCCTTCCTCTGGCCCATCTCTTTCCTGAAACCCCACCCCCGCTCCTCCTCTTTACCTGAGACTCCAACTCCTCTCCAGACCTGAAGCCAGAGCCGGGCCATGTTAAGTGCTGCCCAGGTTTCTAGAGACACTGTAAGGAGCCCCAGAGCCTACTCCTACCCTGGGCAGGTGGCTGGTGAGCTCGAGAGCAGCCCCCAGCTTCTGTCCCCACACCCCAGGACGTACCCACAGGGAAGTTGAAGATTCCGGGTCTCCCCACATTGACCTGGCCTCCCTGGGTAGCTTTTATCAATGCCCAGCTCTGGGCTTGCCTGGGAGCAGAGCCTCAGGGGAATTGGAAGAACAGGGGGCAGAGATTTGAGGCAAGAGATGAGGCTGAGGGCGTGGCAAGGCTGAACCAATGCTAGCCACAGCAGGCAGGTTGGTGGGGTCTCCTGAGGAGTGGAGGAGGATGGGGCTGGAGGTAGGACAGTGTGTGTTTTGCAGAAGATTGAATTAATGCAACCCCACGAAGGGTAATCTTGTTTTAAGTATCCCAGGCTGAGGGTAAGTCATTACAAGTATGGAAGAGGGAAGGGCAGGGTGCCTGCCGGGCTACCTCAGCCCCCAAGGTGGCATTCCTGGGTGGTCCCCATGCACAGGGACTTGACCAAAGTGGACTTTGCTCTTGGAAGCCGATACCAGCCCCCAGGCTGCTCTAACTGGAAAAACGGAAATTAATCTGGAGGCGCTCAGCGCCTAATGCAGCACCAATATAGCCAGTAAAAAAACAGATGGAACATGACAATTAACTACTGACTATCAAGGTGTAAACAAAACTGCTAAGCGGGGAGCCTCCGTAGTAGCTGCATATCGTGAGCTACTGAAGGTGGTATCACCTGAAATAAAGTGGTTTGCTGTACTGAATGTGACAATTGGTTTTTAAAGTTTACTTTAAATCCAGAATCCCAGTACCAAACGGCTTTTGTGTACCAGGGCACTCAAAATGGCTATACTGTTTTGCCTATGGGGTACTGCGATACACCCACAATATTCCATGTTGCTGTAAAAATACGTTAAAAATTGTCACAAACAAAAAAAAATAGTGAAGTGTATAAATAATAGCTTGGTAGTAAGTAAAACAGAAAAGAGCATAAAGGGTTACTGGGTTGGTGCTTAAAACAAGACAATAAAGCTAAACAAAAGAAGCAGCTAGTGCATGGGAAAGGTTGAAAAAGGGGTTAATGAAAGCACCTACTTTGGCCGCCTCTAACAACAAGTTCCCTTTAGTGTTGTATCCTAGTGTTAAAAATGTCTGTATTGTTAGTACAATCATTCAAAATACGGGTGCTGGGAAAAAACCTGCTGTGTACTAAAACAAAGCATTAACAGCTCCAAAAAAGCAAACTAAATCTCAGTAAGAAAACTGCTCTTGCTGCTTACGAAACACCACAAAAAGCACAAGAAATTGTCAAAGCAAATAAAGTTATTGTAAAAAGCCATCATGCTCTATAAAAACGATTACGTCAAAACAATTTATCCAAAGGGCGTATAAACATAACGAAAGCTATAGAATGGGTCTTTGCTGTCATAACAAAAAATGTTTAAATGGTCCCTGTAGCGGGGTGGCTACCCCGCTCCTGCCCTGAGGAGAGGGATGTGGCTGGGTTGATTGTTAGCCACACTATGGCCAGTTTAATCAGGGCCCAGCTGGCCCTTATAAGAGGGCAATGGGCCTGGAGCAGACGGACCTGGCTGCTAGAGCTAAGCAAGTACCTAGACTGGAGCAGGGCTGGGGGAAGGCCAGAGGAGCTGGGGAGCTCTGGCCTGGGAAATCCCCAGGCTGCAGGCCTAATGTAAGGCCAAACAGGGTACTGGGCTTGCAAGGGGCAGCCCACAGGTAGGCAGAAGCAGCAGGTCCAACACCCCCTTGAATGGCTGATACAGACTGCAGTCTGCCCCAGTGAATGGGGGCTTGATGACTGGCAGTAGCCTATAGGCTGAGGCAAGGTAGGGATAGTGGGTGGGAGGTCCCCCTGGGAGGGGAGACCCAGACTAAGGGGTTCTGACAGGATGGCAGCACCCTGGACAGAAGGGCACCGGGGACTGGGAGGGACTCAGGGCCTGGCGGCAAGCGGGACACTGGCCTGCAGACTGTGCTCATTAGGCTGGAATGCTAATTCCCTGGACGGCCAGCAGGAGGCACCACAGGGGTGACTCTCGCACCGCTACAGTCACCCTAAATAAACCTAAAATATCTGTATGGGGCCTAACCGTAAATGGTCATAACATGTTTATAACCCCCCCCCCCCCCCCCAACAAAATCTATAGCAGGGGAGAACTCACTCAGACCGTGCTTACACAGGTTTATGCACTGGGTAATATGTCGGGGTCTCCTGCCATAGCAGGGGACTAGGCTCATGGATCCAGGAGGTCCCTTCCAGGCCTATGTCCCTATGGGTCACATTAGCCCACTTTGCATTACACCGGGAGCTCATGTGGAGTTGCTTGCCCACTATGACTCTGCTCCGTGCCCTGGCTCATAGATTTCTCCCTCAATAGATTCAGGACAAAGCACGACTCAGCATTATTATCTGGAAAAGGAATTGTTCTTGGGTTCCTGGTTAGTGATGTCACAGGAGTTCAATTCCCTGAGTTTCTGGTAATCTCAGCATGCTGAGCTGCCAGCTTCCCCCACCTCAGCCACTAGCCCCAGAGAGGAAGGATGGTTCAGTGGTTACAGTGCTAGCCTGGGACTCAGAGGAATCCCTCATGGACTTGTCTATTAAACTCTTAATGGTAGGATTGGACTCGTTGCTCATCTTTATCTCCTGTGTGATGAGCCTCAAAACTGCTTAGTGTCAAATCCTACGCGGAGTGCCTCAGGGCCCTGAACACCTGCGTCGCCCATCTGTGCGCCGTGCTGCTCTTCTACACACCAGAGATTGGCTTGTCTGTGATACCCAGATTCGGGAATAGCTCTTCCCACTTCCTTCAGATTCTCCTGGGCTACGTCTACCTGCTGGTCTGGCCCCCCTCGCCGCCATGAATCCAATCCTGTACAGCGTGAAAAGCAAACCCCTTCATGGCAGGATAATCAGGGTGTTCGTCAAGTGAAGGGTCAACTCATCACCTGACTACAGCGCTGGTGACACGGGACCTGAAAAACATGGGCCACCCATTTCATCCTGGACACTAACATCCGAGATGACCTGAGCTACCGATCTCCACTCTGTAGAGAGAAGTTGCGAAGGGGTGAGAAAGGCCAATGAACTGGAGGAAGGGGACATTCTCCCTTCCCTGGCCTGCACCCTAGTTTTGTAATGAAGACAAGGGTGTTGCCGCGGAAAAATCTGGCCTTGTATTATTATCATTCTATTTACTTTTATTTCAGTAAGATTACAGATGTGACAGAATCATTGTTACCCCTTGGCCACCCCCGAGGTAGCCATGTGACTAATCAGAACCATTTGCACAGTGATAAAAAGCCTGGATTCCAGAAATAGAGCCTCCAGGGCTTGCGCATCAGTCCATTTGGGTAGGATCACCACGCATCCCCTGTGATTTGGCTGCCTGCAGTTTGCCATTGGCCGTGATGAGAGTTAAAGCTGGCGCACACTGAGCCAAGCAGCTGAGGTTCCCTGATGGCCAAGTGGCCCCCAAGGGAATGTGCCGGCATGCTTCATAAACATAGCTAGCTCCTGATCTGAACAGATACTGCCTGCTGGCCATGTAACCTCTCCAATGACTCCTTGTCCTTTAGGATGAAGATCTCTGTTGTCAGCGGCTCCCCGTCTAGCCGGAATTGGGTACGTTGGCAGGTTTCACTATCTTTAAAATGCGAAGTGAAGGGGAAAGGCTGCGAGCTGTTTCCATTTGCAGATGTTCTGTGCAGTGGCAGAGGACTCAGCTGGGCTGTCGGGGTGACTCAGTGACGGGGCTGGAGGGCAGGCAGCACTAGGTAGCTTGGGAACCCCCCCGCTACATCTGCCCATGCTCTAGAGTGGGGTGTTCAAGCTACACAGAAATGTTACTTTTAAAGCGAGCTGGGAGTGCTAAAGCTTCGATGCCCCGAGTCAGGATATCTCAAGGGCTCCCGTTTCTAGAGGTGCCGTGTGCTCTGGGCCCGATCCTGCCAGGGGCTTGAGTAGAAGAGACCCCACAGAATGTCAGTGACTAGTTCCAAAATCACCTCAGGTTTATTTGCTCCTGGAAATGTAATCAGCAAATGCATTTTCAATGGTTTTATTCTCTAGCTTGATTGTGGAGGCAAGAATTCAGAGCTGCTTTGCTCTGTGGTAACAGGTCCGATAGGACATATTTCTGCTTCCTGACTGGCTGAGAGCTCCAGCACTTCTGCCCTGTAGATACCACTCCAAGTGACAGGGTTGCCAGCATCTCTTCCCCCATTCTGATCTCCCAGTGCCAGATGTCAGGCCTCCGAACTTTCCCTCTCATGGGGTAGAATCCTGTGATCCATCCACCCTCAAACTGGGCCCTGGGCTACAACACACTGCGAGTCAACTGTGCTTGCCCAGAAGGTCCGAGGTTTCGGTATCGCTCCTTCTTCCCTTTGGGAGTCTGTATAAAGTGTAACTGGGGGGAATAAAAGGGTTTTCAAACCACAGTCTGTACACGTCCCTGAGCCCAAACCCTCCCTCTCTGACAGGGGCCCTGGCAGGACGAGGGCTTTCAGACCTCCCCAGTAGTGTCTGTCACTGTCAGTGGAAAGAGCTCCTCACCAACAGCTCGACCACAAGTGGACAGACTCCGATCACTGGCAAAACAAGCTGTGAAACGCGGCTGGAGCCTGGAAATAGGCTCTTCCCAGATTGTTGCTCCGGTGTTGACCCTCAGCCTCCCTGAAATGCTGACTGAATGACGGCTTTTCTTGACCGGTTGCTTCCCTTCCTGCATGTTTTCCAGCAGCCTCCTATTAGAATAAGACGAGCTGTACTGGTTTAACCTAATATAGCCACAACGTAAAGACCCCAATACTTAATCCAGATAGCTCTACAGCAAACATCCCAAGAACTTGGTTTAACATACACATTCATTATGGCAGCTCAGCTCCATGTCTGTCCCAATACCATTCCTGGGTGCTATGGATTTTATGAATAGAGGATATAGACAGTCAGAGAGAGAGAGAGCGCGCAAGAGACTACTTTCATGTGTGAAATAAACTTCCTTTCCCATGAACACTCATGCGAATCAGAGGAGCTATTAGACTTTTGTTTGCTGACAAGCCACTGAATAAGGGCTGAGAAGCTGTGATCATTTCAGGTTGTGATGAAATCGAGATGGCAGACACTACATGTTAAATCCGACAATAACGTGAGAAAAAAATGTCTGAAAGAAGATCAGAGGGGAAAGAATGGGTGGACATGTGTGTGCTAAAGTTCAGATGTGTAACGGTTATGCCAAAAATTATCATTATAATAAAAATATTACAAACCAAACTTTCATGACATGATTGTATGTTGAAAGCCAGCAGCAGAGTTGTTGAAATCTCTACAGGAAGGCGCAGTGGTAACTTCACTGCTTAATGGGTTTTGCTTTCGAAACTATATCAGAAGTACTTCACATGCTATTTGGAAAGGGTTTATACTATAAAATCATTTTCAGTGCATAGTTGTATGATACTTTCTTAGTAGCAGACCAGAAGCTGTTTCTAACACTTACATTTCGGGTCATGCACTCGATCACACTTGAAGACTTGTGCAAGTCTTTCCAAAAATTCCTCACAAAACATAGCCGCTGGTCTATGTTTCAACAAAAAGTAGACCCTAAGATATAGGAAAGGAGTGGCAATAGTGGTTGTGTTAACTTATACCCATCACCTCTCACAGGAGCATTGTTCAAGTAATTTGGACACTCAACTGGATATTAATGCAAAACTAGTCTTTGCACTATTCACCCATGTTTGATGCCGTCCCCTCCCCAGCCCAGTTGAAGTAACTCTCTGGGTTAGCTTGTAACTTGCCAAATATCTACCAACTAATGCATGGGGAGAGGAGGCAGGTCCTGTGAGGATGAAGAGAAGCCTGTAGGTTGATCAGACTCTCAGGATTCTGTCTATTTTGGCCAGGGAAACACTTCAACTTCCCTTGCAGATAATCTTTGTGCTCAGAGTGTATCACCGGGTGCATTTGGTAAGGGAAAGTAAATAGAGCCCAGTTCTGATTGAATTTATACATGAAGATCTGGAGTGATAAAGTTAAAGTCAATATTAATGAATTAAGAAAATGGAAATAAGAATTTATCTCCTGTACTGCAGAGAGGCAGTGGCATAATTTTAACTCTCAGGAGTTGAGAAAATTATACATAGATTAGATAGAGGGGGTGATGGGGGTAGATAGATAGATAGATAGATAGATAGATAGATAGATAGATAGATAGATAGATAGATTCAATCCAGGACATATAGATACAAAAACATTTTCACCATGAACTGGCCATGTGTTTAGACTCATTCCATGATACAATGGGCCACACTCAGAAGTGGAGGGCCAGAAAGGGTGTCTGTGGGAAGGTAACAATTGAAAAATCACACAGTCCTCAACTAGACTGCGGAACTCCCAGCCACCATTTATCAAGGGGGGCAAGAGATTACCAGGATGCGAAGAGGGACTGGATGTTTATATGGCTAACCAGATAATCCAATTAAAGTAGTGAGGATTCTTTTAACAAGTCTTGGAAGGGCTCTGAACCTCCCTGATTTATACCACCAAATATGTCTAACTAGGGGGTGTCATGGAAAAATTCTCCCTGGAAGAAGGTTATCCCATAGTTGCCTATTGCAGGGCTTCTGCCACCTAAACATTTGGAACTTGACAGTGAATGCTGGGCTTGATGGATTACAGGTCTGATCCAATGCGTATCGGTAGTGTAAAACCAACACTTTGGTTTTGCTGATCTTTCTTGAGCTCCTGGGAGTCTGTAGACTTGAACTGAGAGCAGAATCATTTTTCGCTAAATATCATGTATTCTCTTGCTCTTTTCCCTTTCAGGAAGGAAAGTTCCAAACTCCTTGGACATGCCCAGTACATTATGTCAGCTGTCAATGACAGCAAATTCAACTCTGAAGTGTTCATTCTCACTGGGATACCTGGGCAAGAAGATGTATATCTCTGGATCTCTATCCCATTCTGCTTAATGTATGTCATTTCCATAGTAGGAAATTCAGTCATTCTGTTCTTTATAAAAAAAGATCCAAGCCTCCATGAACCCATGTATATTTTCCTTTCAATGTTGGCCGTCACAGACCTTGGCTTATCGATATCTACCATACCGACGACATTGGGGATATTATTATTTAACTCTAGAGAGATCAGCCTGGATGCCTGTTATGCCCAGCTGTTCTTCATCCATTCGTTTTCATACATGCAATCCTCCGTGCTGTTGTTGATGGCCTTTGACCGCTTCGTCGCGATCTGTAAACCACTGAGATATGCTTCTATCTTAACCCCACCGAGAATTGCCCAGATGGGACTTTTCATTGTGCTAAAATCGGTGGCCTTTAACATCCCACTTCCCTTTCTCCTGAAAAGGTTCCGATACTGTCGAGCCAATTTCCTCTCCCATTCCTACTGCCTGCACCAGGAGGTCATGACCTTGGCTTGTTCGGATATTACAGTCAACAGCATCTATGGCTTATCTATTAAACTCTTAATGGTGGGTTTGGACTCCTTGCTCATCTTTCTTTCTTATGTGATGATCCTCAAAACTGTGCTGAGTGTCACATCGCGCACGGAGAGCCTCAGGGCCCTGAACACCTGTGTCTCCCACCTCTGCGCCCTCCTGCTCTTCTACATACCAGAGATTGGCTTGTCTGTAATACACAGATTCGGGAACAGCTCTTCTCATTTCCTACAGATTCTCCTGGGCTATGTCTACCTCTTGGTCCTGCCCCTGATGAACCCAATCGTATACAGCATGAAAAGCAAACACCTTCGTGCACGGATAATCAGGGTATTTGTCAAGTGAAGGCTGTGACACTCTGTTCCACAGGGTAACTACCTGTACCCCCATGTTCATCCTTATAATATGATTGTGTGGCATCTAATGCAAAGTTTGTCATGTCAGGTGTCTTTGGAAGACTCATTATGTACGGAGCATTGTTGTTACAGTAATGTTATAGGTTTTAATTAAATGTATGTAGTTATGAGGCTGAAAATGTATCTTCATGGCTTAAAGCAAGCCCGGAGAAAAACTCCCTGAGAGCAGAGGGGCAAAGGACACAGGCCTAGGCAACAATACAAGATCCGTTGGACTCTCGAGAGAGTCATCTTTCTTTGGTCAGTTTGGGACTGTGATGAGGTAATGGTCTCCTGACTCTGCAGTGGGGAAGACAAAACCAAGAGGGGAGAAAGAATATGATAAAAGGGAGAGATGTTTGCCATAGTCTTCCTCTCTTCTACACCTACAGGCGCTACCACCACCAAGCAACTGAAGCGCTGATCAAAGGGGAGAACCTGGCTGAAGAGCAACCAGCCAGCCTGTGGTGAGAAGCATCTAAGTTTGTAAAGACATTGAAAGTGTTAAAATCAGCTTAGAATGCGTTTTCATTTTATTTCATTTGACCAAATCTGACTTGTTATGCTTTGACTTATAATCACTTAACATTTATATTTGTAGTTAATAAATCTGTTTGCTTAATCTACCTGAAGCAGTGTGTTTGGTTTGAAGTGTGTCAGAGACTCCCCTGAGGATAACAAGCCTGGTACATATCCATTTCTTTGCTAGAGTGATTAACTCATATAAGCTTGCAGCATCCAGTGGGCATAATTGGACCCTGCAAGAAGGAGATCCCTAAGGTTGTGTCTGGGATCGGAGATGCTGGCTCCCAGAGTCAAGGATTGGAGTGACCTAGCTGATCACTGGTCCAGATAACACCAGAGGGGAACGTCACAAAGGGTCAGTGCATCACCTGGCGCCAGCGCTGGTGATACGGGCCTTAAAAAACACGGGCCACTTATTCCATCCTCGACACTTACATCCGAGATGACATGAGCTCCTGATCTCCACTGGGTAGAGAGAGGTTGCGAAGGGGTCTAAGGCCTGGAGCCATGTGAGAGGGGCTCCCCTCACACTGGTGAGGAAGGACAGTGAACAGGGGAAAGGAGACGAAGGCAGGCGGTAGCATACAGAAAGTGACTGTGTTCATGCAGAGCCAGGGTACCGGTTGGATGTTGGTCTATAAAGAGCTGTATCCCATGACACCTGGCCTGTCACTGTCCTGTCTCTGGTTAAACATCGAGGAGTCATGAGAAAAGGGGCAGAGCTGTTCTGCAGTCTCAGTCCTGGCCCTTCCTGAGGACTCTGGGTGCTGAGTGATCCATGGAGGCTGCACAAGCTGTAGACAGGGGCTATTCAAACGGCAGGGACACCCTCCCTTCCCCCAAAGAATCATAGAATCATAGAATCTCAGGTTGGAAGGGACCTCAGGAGGTCATCTAGTCCAACCCCCTGCTCAAAGCAGGACCAAACCCAAGTAAATCATCCCAGCCAGGGCTTTGTCAAGCCTGACCTTAAAAACCTCTAAGGATGGAGATTCCACCACCTCCCTAGGTAACCCATTCCAGTGCTTCACCACCCTACTAGTGAAAACGTTTTCCTAATATCCAACCTAAACCTCCCCCTCTGCAACTTGAGACCATTACTCCTTGTTCTGTCATCTTCTACCACTGAGAATAGTCTAGATCCATCCTCTTTGGAACCACCTTTCAGGTAGTTGAAAGCAGCTATCAAATCCCCCCTCACTCTTCTCTTCTCCAGGCTAAACAATCCCAGTTCCCTCAGCCTCTCCTCATAAGTCATGTGCTCCAGCCCCCTAATCATTTTTCTTGCCCTCCGCTGGACTCTTTCCAATTTATCCACATCCTTCTTGTAGTGTGGGGCCCAAAACTGGACACAGTACTCCAAATGAGGCCTCACCAGTGCCAAATAGAGGGGAATGATCACGTCCCTCGATCTGCTGGAAATGCCCCTACTTATACAACCCAAAATGCCGTTAGCCTTCTTGGCAACAAGGGCACACTGTTGACTCATATTCAGCTTTTCGTCCACCGTAACCCCTAGGTCCTTTTCTGCAGAACTGCTGCCCAGCCATTCGGTCCCTAGTCTGTAGCAGTGCATGGGATTCTTCCGTCCTAAGTGCAGGACTCTGCACTTGTCCTTGTTGAACCTCATCATATTTCTTTTGGCCCAATCCGCTAATTTGTCTAGGAACCTCTGTATCATATCCCTACCCTCCAGCTTATCAACCACTCCTCCCAGTTTAGTGTCATCTGCAAACTTGCTAAGGGTGCAGTCCACACCATCCTCTAGATCGTTAATGAAGATATTAAACAAAACTGACCCCAGCACGAACCCTTGGGACACTCCACTTGATACCGGCTGCCAACTAGACATGGAACCATTGGTCACTACCCGTTGAGCCCGACCATCTAGCCAGTTTTCTATCCACCTTACCGTCCATTCATCCAGCCCATACTTCTTTAACTTGCTGGCAAGAATACTGTGGGAGACTGTATCAAAAGCTTTGCTAAAGTCAAGAAATAGCACATCCACTGCTTTCCCCTCATCCACAGAGCCGGTTATCTCATCATAGAAGGCAATTAGGTTAGTCAGGCATGACTTGCCCTTGGTGAATCCATGCTGACTGTTCCTGATCACTTTCCCCTCCTTTAAGTGGTTCAGAATTGATTCCTTGAGGACCTGTTCCATGATTTTTCCAGGGACTGAGGTGAGACTGACTGGCCTGTAGTTCCCCGGATCTTCCCTCTTCCCTTTTTTAAAGATGGGCACTACATTAGCTTTTTTCCAGTCATCCGGGACCTCCCCCGATTGCCATGATTTTTCAAAGATAATGGCCAATGGCTCTGCAATCTCATCGGCCAACTCCTTTAGCACCCTCGGATGCAGTGCATCCGGCCCCATGGACTTGTGCTCATCCAGCATCTGAACTACTTCTTTCTCCACAGAGGGCTGGTCACCTCCTCCCCATACCGTGCTGCGGAGTGCAGCGGTCTGGGTGCTGACCTTGTCTGTGAAGACAGAGGCAAAAAAAGCATTGAGTACACTAGCTTTCTCCACATCCTTTGTCACTAGGTTCCCTCCCTCATTCAGCAAGGGGCCCACACTTTCCTTGACTTTCTTCTTGTTGCTAACATACCTGAAGAAACCCTTCTTGTTACTCCTAACATCTCCGGCTAGCTGCAACTCCAAGTGTGATTTGGCCTTCCTAATTTCACTCCTGCATGCCTGAACAATATTTTTATACTCCTCCCTGGTTATTTGTCCAATCCTCCACTTCTTGTAAGCTGTTTTTTTGTGTTTAATATGAGCAAGGATTTCACTGTTAAGCCAAGCTGGTCGCCTGCCATATTTACTTTTCTTCCTACACATCGGGATGGTTTGTTCCTGCAACCTCAATAAGGATTCTTTAAAATACAGCCAGCTTTCCTCGACTCCTTTCCCCCTCATGTTATTCTCCCAGGGGACCTTGCCCATCAGTTCCCGGAGGGAGTCAAAGTCTGCTCTTCTGAAGTCCAGGGTCTCTGTTCTACTGCTCTCCTTTCTTCCTTGTGTCAGGATCCTGAACTCGACCATCTCATGGTCACTGCCTCCCAGGTTCCCATCCACTATTGCTTCCTCTACTATTTCTTCCCTGTTTGTGAGCAGCAGGTCAAGAAGAGCATTTCCCCTAGTTGGTTCCTCCAGCACTTGCACCAGGAAATTGTCCCCTACACTTTCCAGAAACTTCCTGGATTGTCTGTGCACCGCTGTATTGCTCTCCCAGCAGATATCGGGGTGATTAAAGTCACCCATGACAACCAGGACATGTGACCTAGCAACTTCTGTTAGTTGCTGAAAGAAAGCCTCGTCCACCTCATCCCCCTGGTCTGGTGGTCTGTAGCAGACTCCCACCACGACATTACCCTTGTTTCTCACACTTCTAAATTTAATCCGGAGACTCTCAGGTTTTTCTGCAGTTTCATACTGGAGCTCTGAGCAGTCATACTGCTCTCTTACATACACGCCCTCTGCCAGGTACTTGTGACTGAGTCGTGTCAGAGACATGATTAAAGAAGGAGCCAGGAGAAGCCATTCGCACAGCGCCACCCGATCCCCGTTGATGGCCCCCTGCCTACCAGCACAGGGCACCTACCAAACCCCTCTTCCCAAACCAGAACCCTTGAATCCCCAGCCAGAGAACACTCTCAGCCCCAACACTCCCGTGCCACCCTTGCTGTTGATCTGCCCTGTTCTCCTCCAAACCAAACTGAATCAGGCTGCTCCATACCTGGCTGCAGCTTGGCACGGGCGGCTCCCCACTGGGCCTGGAGCACAGGTGGTCCAGAGCATCTCAGGTTGCAGGGGGATCAATTGTCCTGCAGGGGCCCTGGTGGGGGATGGGGCATTTGGACCCCAGTTGCTGCACGGAGCCCGGGCCGAGGGAGGTTACTTGTAGCAAAGAGCACCGACTGGTCAGGGTGCTTGTTCACTAAGTGCTGGTGCTGCCTCCTGCCCAGCATGGTCAGGGACCCCCACACTCCCAGACCTCTGCCTTCGAATAGAGACGGGGCTGGTGCAAGCGAACAGGGTGGGGCACCTGCATGAGCCTCACCCTCCCACCAGCACTGCCCCAGGCCAGGCAGGGGACTAAGAGCCCAGGGAGGAGTCAGGGGTTGCACGCAGGCATAGCCGGCTAGCTGAGCTGTCTGGGGTGTACAGGAGTCAGGAACCCCTGACGTGGGCCTGCCGAGCCTCCCCACCCCCGCACTGGCTCTTGCTCACTGTGGTCTGAGACAATATGGCCGTTCTTAAGTTCTTAAACCATTCCACTGACGGATAGAGCTGGTATAGCCGCCCTAGCAGACGTCCATGATAGTGTGACCTTACCTCCCATTCTGGCCGGGACAGTCCCTTTTTTAAGCCCTCTCTCAGCCAATCCTACTCTTTTTTTTTTTACAAAAGCAGACGTTTGTCCCTTTTAATCTTGCTCTTGCTGACGTGATCAGTTGGCAACAGGAAACGGGACAGATGCCCACTTCTGTCAGAAAAGCGGGGAAGCGGGATGCGGCGGAACGTGCAGGGGAGGCGAGTGGAGGTGCCAGCCCCCCGCACAGGGAGTGAGGCAGAGCCGGGGTGGGGAGGCAGCGTTCCAGCCCAGGTGACAGACCCCTGACACCTGAGGGGGCCTCTACAGCATTCCAGCAATGGGTGACAGCCTCGCACAGTTCCAGTGACAGGCAACAGCCTAAAACGGGGTAGACTTCAGGCTGTCAACAAGGGGTGTAGCATGAGGGACAGAGGTTTGAGCTACGGCTGGGCTGGAAAACAGAGAGTTTATTTGCCTCACGAAAAATATTGACCCACATTAAAATGTTTCCTTTTCATCCATTTTTGGGGGTGAGTTTTCATAGAAAATGCATCATTTTTCTCTGAAATTGCAGCTGCCATGATGTTTCCCGGCTGCAGCTGCCTGGACCCCCAAGAGAAATTGGAGGCTTTTCATCTGCCTCTTCCTAGTAATATAAATGAAGATAACACCGACTGAGTCTAAGGCTGCACTCTGAGTATGGAAAGGTCAAAACCTCCTGACCAGTCTATAGCTGGGGCATTGTGCCCATCAGCTTCTCTAACGAGCCCTCCCATCTCTGTGCAGCCCCATCCCCTCTGTGGGGGTGCCAGTAGCCACTGCCCTTCAGCAGAGCCTGCGGGCAGTGGCTACTGTGACAGACCCTGGTAGCACATCACTGAGAAGCCTGTGCTAGCAGGGAGCTGGAGAGGGTCCTAAAACAGTCGAGGAGGCTCAGAGATTGTGGGTGGGGGGCCTAGCTACCAGTGGATCAGTGAGATCTGTGGTAACTGTGGGGATCCCTAAAGCCTGGGGTCCCCCTTTTCATTCCTCAGGCAAAAGGGAAGGGACCCTGCCCTCCTGGAACCATCCAAGAGAAATGTCCCCTGTACGGAGCCTTGTGGATCCTCCCTTCCCTGTCCTGCACCCTGGGTTTGTAATGAAGGAAAGGGGGCTGCCAGGGAGAAATCTGGCTCTATATTATTATTATCAGTCTACTTTCTTTTATTTTATAAAAATCACAGCTGTGACAGCATCATCGTTACCCCTCAGCTGCCCCAGAGGTAGCCATGTGCCTATTCAGAACCATTCAAAAAGTGATGACAAGCCTGGTTTCCAGGAACGGAGCCTCCAGGGCTTGAGCATCAGTCCAGTCAGATAGGATCACCATGCAGCCCCTGCGATTTGGCCTCCTGCAGTTTGACTTTGGTGGTGGCGGGGGTTAAAACTGGTGCACACGAAGCCAAGCAGCTGAGATTCCCTGATGGCCAAGTGGCCCCCAAGAGAAGGTGCAGGCATGCTTCATAAACACAGTAGCCTGCCGATCTGAACAGATACGGCCTGCTGCCAGTGCAACCTCTCCAATGACTCCTTGTCCTTTACGGTGAAGAGCTCTGGTGTCAGCGGCTCCCCTTCTAGCAGGAACTTGGTACGTTGGGATGTTTCAATATCTTTAAAACGGAAAGTGACGGGGAAAGGCTGTGAGCTGTTTCCATTTGCAGATGTTCTGTGCAGCGGCAGAGGACTCATGGGTTGTTGGGGTGACTCAGTGATGTGGCTGGAAGGTAGGTAGCATTAGGGAGCTTTGGAAGCCCTCCCCTACGTCTGCCCATGCTCCATGGTGGGGTATTGAAGCTACACAGAAATGTAACTTTTAAAGTGAGCTTGGAGTACTAAAACCGTGATGCCACGAGTCAGAATTTCTAAAGGGCTCCCATTTCTCATGGTACCATGTGCTCTGGGCTGATCCTGCCAGGGGTTTGGGTAGAGGAGACCCCACAGAATATTAGTGACTAGTTCCCAAATCGCCTCAGGTTTTTTTCCTCCTGGAAATTTAATCAGCAAATGCATTTTCAAAGTTTTTAGTCTCTGGCTCGATTGTGGAGGAAGGAATTCAGAACTGCCTTGCTCTGTGGTAACAGGTCCGATAGGGCATATTTCTGCTTCCTGACTGGCTGAGGGCTCCAGCACTTCTGCCCAGTAGATGTCACTCTGAGATACATGGTTGCCAGCATCTCTGCCCCCTCTCTGGTCTCCTAGTGCCAGATGTCAGGCCTCCGAACCTTCCCTCTCATGGGGTGGAATCCCGTGATCCTCCCACCCTCAAGACTGGGCCCTGGGCTACAACACACTGTGAGTCGACTGTGCTCGCGGAGCAGGTCTGAGTGATTTCGGCATCTCTGGTTCTTCCCTCTGGGAGTCTGTGACTAGTGTGAGACGAGTGACCAGCCAGCCTTCTAGAACCCAAAGTACAGTAGAAATAAAGTGTAACATGGGAGAATAAGAGGGTTTTCAAACAACAGTCTGTACACATCCCTTAGCCCAAACCCTCCCTCTCTGACAGGGACCCTGGCAGGACGAGGGCTTTCAGACTTCCCCAGCAGTGTCTGTCACTGTCAGTGGGAATAACTTCTCACCAACAGCTGGACCACCTGTGGACAGACTCCGATCACTGGCAAAAAAAAGTGTGAAACGTGGCCTGAGCCCGGAAATAGGCTCTTGCCAGTTTGTAGCTCCAGTGTTGTCCATCAGCCTCCCTGAAATGCTGACTGACAGATGTTTTTTCTTGAGTTGTTGCTTCCCTACCTGTGTGTTTTCCAGCAGCCTCCTATTAGAATAAGATGAGCCATACCAGTTTAACCTAATATAGCCATGACGTAAAGATCCCAATATTTAACCCAATATAGCTATACAGCAAACATCCCAAGAACGGGGTTTAACATACAGATTCATGACAGCTCCATGTCTGTCACAATGCCATTCCCGTGTGCTATTATATGAATAGAGGACATAGACAGTCAGAGAAAGAGAGAGAGAGCAATAGACTACTTTCATGTGAGAAATGAAGTTCCATCTCCATGAATACTCATGCATTTGACTTTGAAATCCACTTCCTGCAAACCCTCATCGTTCATGAATAACAGGTAACCCAGGCTCAGAGGAGCTACTAGACTTTTATTTGCTGACAAGACACCTAATAAGGGCTGAGACGCTGTGATCTTTTCAGGTTCTGAAGAAACCGAGATGACAGACACTATTTTTTAAGTCCCAGAATTACTTAAGAAATCGTCTCTGAAAGAAGATCGGAGGGGAAAGAATGGGTTGACATGTGTGTACTAAAGTACAGATGTGGAAATGTTATGCCAAAACGTTTCATCGTAACACAAATATTACAAACCAAACTTTCATGACAAGATTGTATGTTGAAAGTCAGCAGTAGAGCTGTTGAAATCTCTACAGGAAGGCGCAGTGGTAACTTCACTGCTTATTGGGTTTTGCTTTCGAAAGTATATCAGAAGTACTTCACATGCTGTTTGGAAAGGGTTTATACTATAAAATCGTTTTCAGTGCATAGGTGTATGATATTGTCTCTTAGTAACAGACCAGAGGCTGTTTCTAACACTTACATTTAAGGTCGTGCATTCAATCACTCTTGAAGGCTTGTGCAAATCTTTCCAAAAATTCCTGACAAAACATAACCACTGGTCTGTGTTTTAGCATAGGGTAGAGCTGAGTTATAGGATAGGAGTGTGTAATAGTGGCTGTGTTAACTTACACCCATCACCTCTTACAGGAGCATTGTTCAAGTAATTTGCACACTCCACTGGATATTCATGCAAACCCAGTGTTTGCATTATTCACCCATGTCTGACGACGTCCCCTCGAAAGCCCAGTTGAAGTAACTCTCTGTATTAGCTTGTAACTTGCCAAATATCTACAAACTCCTGCATGGGGAGAGGATGCAGGCCCTGTTGAGGATGAAGAGAAGCCTATAGGATGATCAGATTCACTGGATTCGGTCAACATTGGCCAGGGAAGCACGTCAGCTTCTCTTGGAGGGATTCTTGGGTGATAGAGTGTATCATTGGTAGCATCTGATAAGGGAAGTAAATAGAGCCCAGTTCTGATTGAATTTACACATGCAGATCTGGAGTTCTTATTGAATTAAGAAAATGGCAACAAAAATCTCTCCTATACTGCAAAAAGGCAATGGCAGAATTTGAACTCTGAGAGTGGAGAAAATTATATATATATGTGAACCGCATTTATAAATAGCTTCAATCCAGGACACACAGATACAGAGATCGTTTTCACCATAAATTGGTCATGTGCTTAGACCAATATCATGATACAATGGGCCACACCCAGAGGTGGAGGGCCAAAAAGGGTGTTTTGGGGAAAGTCACAACTGTAAAATCACACAGTGTTCGAGTAGGCTGTGGAACTGCCGGCCACAAGGTATCAAGGGATTCAAAAGTTTAGCAGGATTCAAAGAGGGACTGGAAGTTTACATGGCTAACCAGAAAATCCAAGTAGTGAGGATTGTTTTAAAAAGTCTTGGAAGGGCTCTAAACATTCCTGATTTACAGCACCACATTTGTCTAACTAGTGCTTGTCAGGGACATACTCTCCCTGGGAGAAGGTTATCCCATAGCTGCCTATTGCAGGGCTGCTTCCAACTTCCACTGAAACATCAGGAACTTGCCACTGGATACTAGGATAGATGGACTAACGGTCTGATCCAGTCTGGCAATGCCTATCTTCCTATCAGTGGTGTAAATCCAACACTGTGGTATTCCTGATCTTCCTTGAGCTCCTGGGAGTCTGCAGACTTGCAATGAGAGCAGAATGATGTCTCGCTAAATATCATGTTGTATCCTGTTCTTTTTCCTTTCAGGAAGAAAAGTTCCAAACTCCTTGGACATGCCCAGTACATTATGTCAGCTGTCAATGACACCAAATTCAACTCGGAAGTGTTCCTTCTCACCACGATACCTGGGCAGGAAGACGTCCATCTCTGGATCTCTGTCTTCTTCTGCTTAATTTATGTCATTTCCATAGTAGGAAATTCAGTCATTCTGTTCATTATAAAAAGAGATCCAAGCCTCCATGAGCCCATGTACATTTTCCTTTCCATGTTGGCCGTCACAGACCTTGGCTTATCGATATCTACCATACCGACGACATTGGGGTTATTATTATTTAATTCTAGGGAGATCAGCCTCGATGCCTGTTTTGCCCAGCTGTTCTTCATCCATTCGCTTTCATACATGGAATCCTCCGTGCTGTTGTTGATGGCCTTTGACCGCTTAGTCGCAATCTGTAACCCACTGAGATATTCTTCCATCTTAACCCCACCGAGAATAGCCAGGATGGGACTTTTCTTTGTGCTAAGATCGGTGGCCCTAATATTCCCACTCCCCTTTCTCCTGAAACGGTTCCGATACTGTCGAGCCAATGTCCTCTCCCATTCCTACTGCCTGCACCAGGAGGTCATGAAGATGGCTTGTTCGGATATCACAGTCAACAGCATCTATGGCTTATCTGTTAAACTCTTAATGGTGGGTTTGGACTCATTGCTTATCTTTCTCTCTTATGTGATGATCCTCAAAACTGTGCTGAGTGTCATGTCCCACGCTGAGAGCCTCAGGGCCCTGAACACCTGCGTCTCCCACCTGTGTGCCATAGTGCTGTTCTACACACCAGAGATTGGCTTGTCTGTGATACACAGATTTGGGAACAGCTCTTCTCACTTCCTTCAGATTTTCCTGGGCTACGTCTACCTGCTGGTCCCGCCCCTGATGAACCCAATCGAGTACAGTGTGAAAAGCAAACACCTTCGTGCGAGGATAATCAGGGTGTTCGTCAAGTGAGTGGTACATTCTGTGCCTCTGGTGAACCCCATGCACCTCAATTTTCATCCTTTCAATATGATTGTGTGGTATCCAATGCAAAGTTTGTTATGTTGGGTGTCTTCAGACGGCTCATGATGCACTGAGTATTGTTGCTGCAGTAATGTTAAAATAATGTTCTAGGTTGAAATTTTATATATATAGTTATAGGGCTGAAAATGTATCCTCATGATGTACAGCAAGCCCAGACAAAATCTCCCAAATTGCACAGGGGCAGTTCAAACCTCATCAGGGCATGTAAGGGACAAAACCATCCCAGCCTCACGGGAACAAAGGACAAAGGCCTAGGCAACCACAAAGGATCCGTTGGACTCTTGAGTTAATCACCCCCCTTTCTTTGTTCAGTTTGGGACTGCGATGAGGTAATATTCACCTGACTCTGAAGGGAGGGGGGAAACCAGGAGGGGAGAAAGAACATGATAAGAGAGAGAGATGTTTCCCATGATCTTCCTCTCTCTTCCACCTACACCTACAGACACCACCACCACCAAGCAACTGAAGCACTGATCAAAGGTGAGAGCCTGGCTGAAGATCAACCAGTCAGCTTGTGGTGAGAAGCATCTAATTTTGTAAAGGAATTGAAAGTGTCAGCTTAGAATGTGTTTTGCTTTTATTTCATTTGACCAAATCTGACTTGTTATGCTTTGACTTATAATCACATAAAATTCATATTTGTAGGTAATAAATCTGTTTGCTTATTCTATCCAAAGTAGTGTGTTTGGTTTGAAGTGTGTCAGACTCCTCTGAGGATAACAAGCCTGGTACATATCAATTTCTATGCTAGAGTGACGAACTCATATAAGCTTGCAGCATCCAGCGGGTATAACTGGTCACTGCAAGACGGAGATCCCTAGGATTGTGTCTGGGACCGGAGATCTTGGCTAGTGTCATTCGGTTGCACAATCCAAGGAGCAGCTTACAAGCCAGAGGCTGTGCATGAACAACCCAGGAGTGGGGGTTCTCACAGCAGTGCAGGGTAAGGCTGGCTCCCAGAGTCGAGGTTTGGAGTGACCTAGCAGATCACCGGTCCAGATAACACCAGAGGGGAACGTCACAAAGAGTCAGAGCATAACCTGGCTCTAGTGCTGGTGACACGGGCCATGAAAAACACGGGCCACTTATTCCATCCTCAACACTTACATCCGAGATGACATGAGCTCCTGATCTCCACTGTGTAGAGAGAGGTTGCGAAGGGGTCTAAGGCCTAGAGCCATGTTAGAGGGGCTGTCCCCACACGCTAGTGAGGAAGGACAATGAACTGGGGAAAGGAGACGAAGGCAGGCAGCAGCATATAGAAAGTGACTGTGTTCGTGCAGGGGCACCGGTCAGATGTTGGCTCATAAAGAGCCATATCGGTGGCCGCTCTCATCTCAGAATTCCTGTCAATACAGTCAGTACAGAGAAGGGATGTGGATATTGTGTCCGTGTGGGGGTCTCAGTCTGCGGCGGGGTGGTGGGGCGCCAGCCACCTCGCTGTACTCATTCGATTAGGTTGGGGAATCCTTGGTCTTGGGCCCGAACACCTCCGGTCGGGTCCTGCAAGCGGTAGAGTCTAAGCCTTGGCCCTGAGTCAGGGTGGGCAGGAAGCAAGTGAATAGTCTGGCTGAGCACCGAGTTCACTAGGCCCAGGCCCTGGGTCAGGCCGGGGCATCAAGTAAATCAGGGATCAGGCCCTCAAGCAGGGGCTGAGCACCCAACAAGTCAGTAAGCCCTGGCCCTTGGTCAGGGCAGAGCAATAAGCAGTTCAGGGCTCAGGCCCTCAAGCAGGGGCTGAGCAATCAACAAGGTGGTGGCAAGACCAGGTCCTGGCTCTGGAGAACGTGGGAGAGGGGGAGACTGCCACCCACGCGTTGGATGGCAGGTGGGATGCAGGTCCACCCACTCCACTGCGTCCCAGCCCGGGGCCCTAGCAGTGGCAAAGGATCCGCCGCTGGGTCAGTGGGGATCCTGGCCGCAACACACTGACATGGGTTCTGGCCACGGTGCAGCCAGACTGGGGTCGGCTGTCCTCAGGCCACTTCCGATCTCCCCCCTCGGGCGGTGCCTGCGTCCAGGGGGTGTCTTCGGCGGTTCCCAGCCTCATGGGTTCCTCGTCTGACTCGCCGTCACTCGGCAGGTCCGGCAACTCCTCCGTATAGTGGCCGCTCGGCAGGTCCGGCAACTCCTCCGGGAAGTGGCCGCTCGGCAGGTCCGGCCACTCCTCCGGATAGGGGCCGCTCGGCAGGTCTGGCAACTCCTCCGGATAGTGGCCGCTCGGCAGGTCCGGCCACTCCTCTGGATAGGGGCCGCTCGGCAGGTCCGGCCAGTCTTGGCGGGTCCCTGGGGCCACAGGGGTTTCCCAATCGTGAGCTAAGCTGGCCGCGTCTGGTCTCCCCGGTGGCTGTTCCTCAAGTGAGCTCCGAGTTATACTTCCGGGTTGCGCTGGTCTACTTCCAGGTCACGGCCTGTCTCTTGGCGGGGCGGGCCCAGAGCCTCCTGGCTCCGCCCACTCTGGCCACTGGGCCGGTGCTTCACTCTGGGGGGTGGTGGGGCGCCAGCCCGCCTCGCTACAGTCCCTTTACCCCTGGCCTGTCACTGTCCCGTCTGTGCTTTAACATCCAGGAGCCATGAAAAAAGCTGCAGAGCTGTTGTGCACTCAAAGTCCTGTGGCCTTCCTGAGCACTCTGGGTGCTGAGTGATCAATGGGGACTGCACCAGCTGGGGACAGGGGCTATTCAAGGGGCAGGGACACCCACCCTTCCCCCACGCCCTCAGGCAGGTGCTTGTGACTGAGTCGTGTCAGAGACATGATTCACGCAGGAGTCCCAGCAGAAGCCATTCCCACAGCCACCCGATCTCCACTGATGGCCCCCAGCCTACCTGCACAGGGCACCTCCCAAACCCCTTCCCAAACCACACCCCTGAATCCCCAGCCAGACCACTCTCAGCCCCCTCACTCCCGTGCCACCCCCCTGCTGTTGATCGGCCCCGTTCTCCTCCAAACCAAACTGACTCAGGCTGCTCCACACCTGGCTGTAGCTTGGCATGGGCAGCTCCCCACTGGGCCTGGAGTACAGGTGGTCCAGAGCATCTCAGGGGGGAAGGGGCCTCAAGTCTCCCGCAGGGGACCTGGTGAGGGATGGGGCAAAGGGAACCCAGCTGCTCCACAGGGACCGCTCTGGGTGGGGTTACCTGTAGCAAGGAGCCCCCACTGGTCAGGGTGCCCATTCACGGTAGGCGAACAGGTTGGGGCAGCTGCATGAGCCTCACCCTCCTATCAGCGCTGCCCCAGGCCAGGCAGGGGACCAAGAGCCCAGGGAGGAGGCAGGGGTTGCACGCAGGCACAGCCGGGGAGCTCAGCTGTCTGGGACGTGCAGCAGCCGGAAACCCCTGACATGTGGGTCTGCCGAGCCTCCCTCCTCCCCTCCCCCACAGTCGCTCTGCCAAGTGGTAAGAGCTTCTGGGGAGAGGACGTGAGGACAGAGCAGAGCCGCAACGCCTGAGGGCTCCTCTCTACCCCTGTCACTGGCAGAAGCCCTCAGCTGGTCGGCTGGCCCAGAGGAGCAAGTGGGCGTGGGAGGAAGGGTTCAGGGAGAAGCCCTGGGCCAGCTGGCTGAGAGGAGCAGGAGGGGAGGGGCTGGCAGTGGAGAGATACCAGCAGCGTGGCCGCTTTGCCACATCATGCAAGTGGAGTGCTGGGCCGGGCTGGCAGGCCAGGGCCCCTTTTGAGCGTGATCCCAGAGCCATGGCACCTCTGATGCCGCAGAGCCTAGCCTGTGTCCCTGTTCCCCGTTCCCTATTCCCTATTCCGTCCCCCCACCCCCAGAGCAAACATGATTCCAATTTCCCTTCCCCCACTTCCTGTTTGACCCCAGTGTATACAGTAATATTCCCAGCTATACCTTAACCATTCATGTTACTGAAATTAAACTAACCATTCCTAACATATTGTAACATAATTCTCTAACCAGTTATATCCCATTACCGTCATTAACTTACACCTAGCAGAATTAATTATACAGCAGGCAGAAACAATTAGAGAACCAGACAGAGTAACAATAGAAAAGTGGGGGTTATAAAGGTAAAACAATACAGAAATGAGGGTTTCACAACCGCAACCATTGAGAAGTGATTTCTTGCCAGACCGGATGCTCTCTTAAGATCTGTTTTTTTTTTAATCTGGTGGTGATGGGCACTATCAGGACAGGGTCGTCTTCCTAACAGCCCAATGCCACCTTATTTCAATGTGACTGGTTTGGGATGGGAGGACGTGACCGTTCGCTTCCCAGTTTATGTCTCCGCCTGCTGCTTAGCCAAAAGCCTTAGCCTAAGAACGAGGCCTCAGACTCTCCTAGTGAGAGAAGGCCCAGACAGAGGCAGACTGTGATGTTGATTCTTTGCTTTTATGCCTCTATAACTAGCTAAGTGATAAAAATACATCTAAGTTCTTAAAGTCTAGGCCTTTCCAGGCAGGCTGGAATATCTCTATTCTAACATGAGTCACACTGGCAACTCATGAGGAGTTGCGTATCCACTATGACCCTGCTCTGGGCCCTGGCCAATGGATTTGTCCCTCAGTAGATTCAGGAGAAAGTGTGACTCAGCGTTATCGCCTGGAAAAGGAATTGTTCTTGGGTTCCTGTGTAGTGATGTCACAAGAGTTTAATTCCCTGAGTTTCTGGTAATCTCAGCCTGCTGCGATGCCAACTGCCTCCCAGGATTAGCCCCAGAGAGGAAGAATGGTTCAGTGGTTAAAGTGCTAGCCTGGGACTCAGAGGAACTGGACTCAGTTCCAGGTTCTTTCATTGACTTCTTCTGTGACCTTGGCCAACTCACTTTGTCCCTGTGTCCCTAAGCAATGTGTGTTTTAATATGGCTCGATGTAAATGTACTTTTAGAAAAAGGGATGCAGACTATTCTTACCAGATAGGGGACCCAATCCCGGGGAAGCAGTGACTGAAAAGACCAGGGGGATTATAGTGGATAATCAGCTAAACAAGAGCTCCCAGTGTGAAGGTACTGCCAAAAAAGCTAATGCAATCCAGGAGGCACAACCATTGGAATCATAAGGAGCAGAAGAGAGGTTATTTTACCTCTGTATTTGAGACTGGTGCGACACATGCTGGAATCCTGTGTCCCGTTCTGGTGTCTACAGTTCAAGAAGGATGTTGGTAAATTGGAGAGGGGTCAGAGAAGAGCCACGAGAATGATTAAAGGATGAGGAAACCTGCCTTAGAGTGACAGACTGAAAGAACTCAATCGATGTATCTTAAAAAAGAGATGGTGAAGGGGCCACTGGATGCTTGAGGTGCTAAAGGGGCATTGAAGGAAGATGAGGTTCTTGCAGAGAGGGTAAATATATTCTTTGTGTTGGTCTTCACTGGAAAAAGGAGTAAACAACGAGGTAGCAAAATCTGCAGCTGATTCAAAACTACTCAATATTCTGAAGTACAAAGCAGATTACAAAGGGTTACAGTGCAAAGTAGTGCATATTGGAAAACATAATCTCAATTATACATAACAAATGATGGGATCTAAATTAGCTGTTTTCACTCAAGAGAGAGATCTTGAAGTTATTGTGGATAGCTCTCTCAAAACATCCACTCAATGTCCTACAGAAGTCAAAAATGGTAACAGAATATATGGGAACCATTAGGAAAGGGATAGATTATAGGACAGAAAATATCATATATTTTCTTTATATAAATCCAGGGTATACCCACACCCTGAATATTCTGCACAGTTCTGGTTGCCCCATCTCAAAAACAATATATTTGAATTTGAAAAAATACTGAGAAAGGTGATGTTAGGGGTATGGAACAGCTTCCATATGAAGAAAAATGAAAAAGACTGGGACTGTTCATCTTGGAAAAGAGACGAGTTATGGGGGGACATGATAGAGGTCAATAAAATCATGAGAGGTGTGGAGAAAGTAAATACGGAAGCGATATTTACTCATTCTCATAATACAAGAATTAGGCGTCTGTGACGTTATTGACAATAACTGGGACCATATAGATCATTGTTACAACCAAGGTCCTGTTGTGGCACCAAATCTTGTATAAAGGGGATCAAATGAGGTGTCTAAGACCGTGTTATGCTTGGCTGGTTATGATTATGCCATTTATATGCATGTGTCAGTTTTGTAGTTGAAGTTATGAATATTGGCTTTATACTGTCTGTAGTTCAATGGCTTTATACTGTATGTATGTATTTCAAACTGGGGCTGGGCTTCTGGGACCCAGGACAAGCTATCAGCTCTGCCAGGCATGCTGATGGCCCATTAAGGACCATCGACTATACAATTAGCCCATTGAGAGGAGGCAGACACACCTTATGATTCAGTAAGGTATGCAGAGACTTGCCCATGTGACTCCAGACTCCATTTTGCTGTGACTTTCCACAGTAAGGAAAGAGGTGTCTTTACACCTGGAAGAAACTATAAAAGGCAGCTGCCTCATCTCCATTTTGTCTTCATTCCTGCTTCTTATCTCTGGAGGAACCTTTCTACAAATGGAAGCGCTGAACAAAGGACTGAAGGACCCATCCATGCTGTGGATGTAATCCAGAGACTTGATTTGAACCTGCAGCTTATGTCATCTTTACTGCAAGCCTGAACCAAGAACTTTGCCATTACTGTATGTAATTGATTCCTTTTAACCAATTCTAGCTCTCACCTAGACCTTTTTCCTTTTATGAATAAACCTTTAGATTTTAGATTCTAAAGGATTGGCAACAGCGTGATTTGTGGGTAAGATCTGATTTGTATATTGACCTGGATCTGGGGGCTTGGTCCATTGGGATCGGGAGGACCTTTTTCTTTTACTGGGGCATTGGTTTTCATGACCGTTTGTCCCCATAACGAGTGGCACTGGTGGTGAGACTGGGAAACTGGAGTGTCTAAGTGGATTGCTTGTGTGACTTGTGGTTAGCCAGTGGGGTAAAACCAAAGTCTCCTCTGTCTGGCTGGTTTGGTTTGCCTTAGAGGTGGAAAAACCCCAGCCTTGGGCTGTAGTTGCCCTGTTGGAAGCAATTTGTCCTGAACTGGCACTCTCAGTTGGGTCCCGCCAGAACCAGCATCGTTACAGCATCACCAAATAACATTAATAGGCAGCAGGTTTAAAACAAACAAAAGGCAGTACGTCAGCCTGTGGAACTCATTGCCAAGGGATGTTGAGAAGGCCAAAACAATAACTGGTTCAAAAAGAATTAGATAAGTTCCTGGAGAATAGGTCCTTCAATAGCTGTTAGCCAAGATGGTCAGGGACAGAGCCCCATGCTCTGGGTGTGTCCAAACCTCTGACTGCCAGAATATGGGAGCAGAGATGGAGGATGGATCACTCGATAATCACCCTGTTTTGTTCATTCCCTCTGAAGCATCCGAACTGGCCTCTGTCAGAAGACAGGACCCTGGGTTAGATGGACTGTTGGTCTGACACAATATGGCCGTTCTTATGTTCCTAAACTATTCCACTGATGGAGAGAGCACAGGGGGTGAGGCAGAGCTGGAGTGGGGAAGCAGCGTTCCCGCCACAGGTGACAGACCCCTGACACATGAGCGGGACCCTACACGGTTCCAGTGACAGGCAATACCCTCAAAGAGGGTAGACCTCAGGCTGCCACCTAGGGGTGTGGTCCTGTAGCATGAGGGACAGAGGCTCATGGTTTGAGCTGGGGATGGTGGGAAAACACAGAGTTTACTTGACCCATGGAAAAATATTGACCCAAACTGAAGTGTTTCCTATTGATCCATTTTTGGGGGGTGAGTTTTCATTGAAAATGGATCATTTTTCTCTGAAATTTCAGCTGTCATGATGCTGCCCAACTGCAGCTGCAGCTGCCGGGACCCCCAAGAGAAATTGGAGGGTTTTCATCTACCTCTTCCTCGTAACATAAATGAAGGTAACACCAACTGAGTCTCTGGCTGCACTCTGGGTATGGAAAGATCAAAACCTCCCGACCAGTCTATGGCTGGGGTATTGTGCCCATCAGCTACTCTAACCAGCCTTCCCATCTCTGTGCAGCCCCCTCCACCCTGTACAAAGCCACTTCAGCAGATCCTGCGGGCAGTGGCTACTGTGACAGGCCCTGGTAGCACATCTCTGATGAACCTGTGCTAGCCGGTCCTAGAGCAGTTGTGGAGGAAAAGAGATTGTAGGTGAGTGGGTCTAGCAACCAGTGGATCAGTGAGATCTGTGAATAACTTTGGGGATCCCTGAATCCTGAGTCCCCCTTTTCATGCCTCAGGCAAAAGGGAAGGGACCTCGCACATGGCATGATCCGAGGGAAATTTCCCTGTGTGGAGCCTTGTGGAATCTCCCTTCCCTGGCCTGCACACTGGGTTTGTAATGACGGAAAGGGGGCTGCCAGGGAGAAATCTGGTCGTATATTATTATTATTATTCTAGTTTCTTTTATTTCAGTAAGATCACAGCTGTGACAGCATCGTCGTTACCCCTTGGCCACTCCAGAGGTAGCCATGTGAGATTGGCTGTCACGGGGGTTAAACCTGGTGCAGACTAAGCCAAGCAGCTGAGGTTCCCTGATGGCCCAGGGGCCCCCAAGGGAATGTGCAGGCATGCTTCATAAAGACAGTTGCCTTCCTAGCTGAACAGACACTGCCTGGTGCCCGTGCAACCTCTCTGATGACTCCTTGTCCTTTAGGGTGAAAACCTCTGGTGTCAGCGGCTCCTCTTCTAGCAGGAATTGGGTACGTTGGCAGCTTTCACTGTCTTTAAAATGCCCAGTGAAGGGACAAGGCTGCGAGCTGTTTCCATTTCAGATGTTCTGTGCAGCAGCAGAGGACTCAGCTGGGCTGTCGGGGTGACTCAGTGACGGGGCTGGAGGGCAGGTAGCGCTCGGTAGCTTGGGAACCCCTCCCCTACGTCTGTCCATGCTGCACAGTGGGGTGTTCAAGCTACATAGAAATGTAACTTTTAAAGCGAGCTTCTTGGAGTGTTAAAACCCTGATGCCCTGAGTCAGGATTTCTCAAGGGCTCCTGTTTCTAGAGGTGCCTTGTGCTCTTGGCTGATCCTGCCAGGGTTTTGGGTAAAGGAGACCCAACAGAATATCAGTGACTAATTCCCAAATTGCCTCAGGTTTATTTGCTCCTGGAAATTTAATCAGCAAATGCATTTTCAAAGGTTTTATTCTCTGCCTCCATTGTGGAGGCAGGAATTCAGAGCTGCCTTGCTTTGTGGTAACAGGTCCGATAGGGCATATTTCTGTTTCCTGACTGGCTGAGGGCTCTAGCACTTCTGCCCCGTAGATACCTCTCTGAGTTACAGGGTTGCCAGCATCTCCGCCCCCTCTCTGGTCTCCCAGTGCCAGATGTCAGGCCTCCGAACCTTCCCTCTCATGGGGTGGAATCCTGTGATCCTCCCACACTCAGACTAGGCCCTGGGCTACAGCACACTGCGAATCGACTTTGTTTGCCGATCAGTTCTGAGTGATTTCGGCATCTCTGGTTCTTCCCTCTGGGAGTCTGTGACTAGTGGTGAGACGAGTGACCAGCCAGCCTTCTTGAACCAAAATACAGTTTAATATCAGTAGTTGAAATAACGTTTAACATGGTAGAATAAGAGGGTTTTCAATCAACAGTGTGTACACGTCCCTGAGCCCAAACCCTGGCAGGAGGAGGGCTTTCAGACTTCCCCAGTGGTGTCAGTGACTGTCATGTGTTAGAGCTTCTCACCAACAGCTGGACCACCTGTGCACAGACTCCGATCACTGGAAAAAATGCTGAGTAACCTGGCTGCAGCCTGGAAATAGACTAATAATATGTGGAGATATGCCTATCTCATAGAGCTGGAAGGACCTTGAAAGGTCATAGAACCCAGTCCCCTGTCTTCACTAGGAGGACCAGTATTATCCCCTGACAGATTTTTGCCCCAGATCCCAAAATGGCCCCATCAAGGATTGAACTCACAATCCTGGGTTTATCAGGCCAGTGCTCAAAGCTCTGAGCTACCCCTCCCCCCTAGGCCCAGCCTAGCCTAGCTTGTAGCTCTTGTATTGTCCCTCAGCCTCCCTGCAGTGCTGACTGACAGACGGCTTTTCTTGAGCTGTAGCTTCCCTTCCTGCCTATTTTGCAGCATCCTGCTACTAAACTAAGATGAGCCATGCACGTTTCACCCTGTACAGGCATAACATAAACATGCCAATAGTTAACGCAAAGTAGCAATAAAGCTAACATGATAAGAGCTGAGTTAAACATACACATTCATTATGGCAGCTCAGCTCCATGTCTGTCCGAATACCGTTCCTGGGTGCTATGGATTTTATTAATAGAGGACACAGACAGTGAGAGAGAGACAGAGACAGAGACAGAGAGACACAGAGAGAGAACAATGGACTAGGTTCATGTGTGAAATAAAGTTCATTTTCCATGAATACTCATGCTTTTGACTTTGAAATCCACTTCCTGAAAACCCGCATTGTGCCTGAATAACAGGCAACCCAGGAACAGAGGAGCACTAAAGTACAGACGTGGAAATGTTATGCCAAAACATTTAATAGTAAGAAATATATTTCAAACCAAACTTTCATGAGATGATTGAATGTTGAAAGACAGCAGTAAAGTTGTTGCAATCTCTACAGGAAGGAGCAGTGGTAACTTCACTGCTTAATGGCATTTGCTTTCAAAAGTATATCAGAAGCTTAATGGGACTAAATCCTGTGGCCCAGATAATATTCATCCAAGAATATTAAAGGAACTGGCACATGAAATTGCAAGCTCATTAGCAAGAATTTTTAATGAATCTCTAAACTCAGGGGTTGTACCGTATGACTGGAGAATTGCTTATAGAGTTCCTATTTCTAAAAAAAGGAACAAAAAGTGATGCCGGTAACTACAGGCTTGTTAGTTTGACATCTGTAGTATGCAAGGTCTTGGAAAAAAATCTGAAGGACAAAGCAGTTAAGGACATTGAAGTCAATGGTAATTGGGGCAAAATACAACATGGTTTTACAAAATGTAGATCGTGCCAAACCAACCTGACCTCCTTCTTGAGAAGGTAACAGATTTTTTAGACAAAGGAAATGCAGTGGATCTAATTTACCTCAATTTCAGCAAGGCATTTGATATGGTTCCACATGGGGAATTATTAGTTAAATTGGAGAAGATGGGAATCAATATGAAAAGTGAAAGGTGTATAAGGAACTGGTTAAAGGGGAGACTACAGCGGGTCATACTGAAAGGTGAACTGTTAGACTGGAGGGAGGTTACTAGTGGAGTTCCTCAGAGATCGGTTTTGGGACCGATCTTATTTAATCTTTGTATTACTGACGTCGGCACAAAAAGTGGCAGTGTGCTAATAAAGTTTGTGAGTGACACAAAGCTGTGAGGTATTGCCAATACAGAGAAGGACCGGGATATCATACAGGAAGATATGGATGACCTTGTAAACTGAAGTAATAGTAACAGGATGAAATTTAATAGTGAAAAGTGCAAGGTCATACATTTAGGGATTAATAACAAGAATTTTTGTTATAAGCTGGGGAAGCATCAGTTGGAAGTAACAGAGGAGGAGAAGGACCTCGGAGTATTGGTTGATCACAGGATGACTATGATCCACCAATGTGATATGGCCGTGAAAAAAGCTAATACGATCTTGGGGTGTATCAGGCGAGGTATTTTCAGTAGAGATAAGGAGACGTTAGTACCGTTATACAAGGCACTGGTGAGACCTCATTTGGAATACTGTGTGCAATTCTGGTCTCCCATGTTTAAGAAGGATGAATTCAAACTGGAACAGGTACAGAGAAGTGCTACTAGGATGATCTGAGGAATGCAAAACCTTTCTTATGAAAGACGATTCAAAGAGTTTGGCTTGTTTAGCCTAACCAAAAGAAGATTGAGGGGAGATATGATTTCTCTCTATAAATATATCAGAGGGATAAATACCAGGGAAGGAGAGGAATTATTTAAGCTCAGTACCAACGTTGACACAAGAACAAATGGATATAAACTGGCCAACAGGAAGTTTAGACTTGAAATTAGACGAAGGTTTCTAACCATCAGAGGAGTGAAGTTCTGGAACAGCCTTCCAAGGGAAGCAGTGGGGGCAAAAGACCTATCTGGCTTCAAGATTAAGCTTGATAAGTTTATGGAGGGGATGGTTTGATGGGATAGCCTAATGTTGTCAATTAATTGATCATTGACTATTAGTGGTAAATATGCCCAATGGCCTTTAATGGGATGTTAGATGGGGTGGGATCTGAGATACTAGAGAGAATTCTTTCCTCGGTGTCTGGCTTGTGAGTCTTGCCCACATGCTCAGGGTTTAGCTGATCGCTATATTTGGGGTCGGGAAGGAATTTTTCCTCCAGGGCAGATTGGCAGAGGCCCTGGGGGTTATTTGCTTTCCTCTGCATCATGGGACACAGGTCACTAGCTTGAAGATTCTTTGCACATTGAAGTCTTTAAACCATGATTTGAGGACTTAAATAGCTGAGACATAGGTGAGAGGATTATTGCAGGAGTGGGTGGGTGAGATTCTGCGGCCTGCATTGTGCAGGAGGTCAGACTAGATGATCATAATGGTCCCTTCAGACCTTAAAGAATATGAGTCTATGATTCTATGAGAAGTATTTCACATGCTGTTTGAAAAGGGTTTATACAATGAAATTGTTTTCAGTGTATATTTGAATGATACTGTACCTTAGTAATGGACCGGAGGTTGTTAATAACACTTACATTTCAAGTCGTGCATTCATTGACTCTTGAAGACTTGTGAAAGTCTTTACAAAAATTCCTCACAAAACCAAACCACTGGTCTGTGTTTCAACAAAGAGTATACCTCAGGTATAGGACAGGAGTGTGTAATAGTCATTGTGTTAACTTATGTCCATCACCTCTTACAGGATCATTGCTCAAGTAATTTGCACACTCAACTGGATATTAACGCAAACCTACAATTGATCAAGAGGGGCAAGTGGTTAGCAGGATGCAAAGAGGGACTGGATGTTTATATGTGTAAAAAGAAAATCCAATTACAGTAGTGAAGATAGTTTTAAAAAGTCTTGGAAGGGTTATATACTTTCCTGATTTACATCACCAGATATGTCTACCTAGTGGGTGTCAGGGAGAAATTCTACCTGGGAGAAGGTTAACCCATAGTTGCCTATTGCAGGGTATCTTCCACCTTCCACTGAAGTATTTGGAACTTGCCACTCGATACTGGGTTAGATGGACTACAGGTCTGATCCAGTCTGGCAATGCCTATCTTCCTATTGGTGGTGTAAATCCAACACTTTGGTTTTGCTGATCTATCTTGAGCTCCTGGGAGTCTCTAGACTTGCACTGAGACAAGAATGATGTCTCACTAAATATCATGCTGTCTGCTGTTCTTTTTCCTTTCAGGAAGGAAAGTACAAAACTCCTCAGACATGCCAAGTGGATTATGTCGGCTGTCAATGGCACCAAATTCAACTCTGAAGTTTTCCTTCTCACCGGGATACCTGGGCAGGAAGACATCCATCTCTGGATCTCTATCCCCTTCTGCTTAATTTATGTCTTTTCCATAGTTGGAAATTCAGTCATTCTGTTCATTATAAAAACAGATCCAAGCCTCCATGAGCCTATGTACATTTTCCTTTCCATGTTGGCCATCACAGACCTTGGCTTATCGATATCCACCATACCAACGACATTGGGGATATTATTATTTAACTTTAGGGAGATCAGGCCTGATGCCTGTTTTGCCCAGCTGTTCTTCATCCACTCGCTTTCATACATGGAATCCTCTGTGCTGTTGTTGATGGCCTTTGACCGCTTCGTCGCCATCTGTAACCCACTGAGATATGCTTCCATCTTAACCCCACCGAGAATAGCCAGGATGGGACTTTTCTTTGCACTAAGATCGGTGGCCCTTAACATCCCAGTTCCCTTTCTCCTGAAACAGTCCCAATACTGTCGAGCCAATATCCTCTCCCATTCCTACTGCCTGAACCAGGATGTCATGAAGCTGGCATGTTCGGATATCACAGTCAACAACATCTATGGCTTATCTATTAAACTCTTAATGGTGGGTTTGGACTCATTGCTCATATTTCTCTCTTATGTGATGATCCTCAAAACGGTGCTGAGTGTCACATCCCGCACGGAGAGCCTCAGGGCCATGAACACCTGCGTCTCCCACCTCTGCGCCCTCCTGCTCTTCTACATCCCAGAGATTGGCTTGTCTGTGATACACAGATTCAGGAACAGCTCTTCTCGCTACCTTCAGATTCTCCTGGGCTATGTCTACCTGCTGGTCCCGCCCCTGATGAACCCAATCCTGTACAGCGTGAAAAGCAAACACCTCCGTGCACGGATAATGAGGGTGTTCGTCAAGTGAAGGGTGTGACACTCTGTGCCTCAGGGTATCCCCATGTTCATCCTTATAATATGATTGTGAGGTATCCAATGAAAAGTTTCAAGTTGGGTGTCTTTGGAAGGCTCATTATGTACTGAGCATTGTTATTACAGTAATGTTCTAATAATTTTATAGGTTGTAATTTCATGTGTATAGTTATAAGGCTGAAAGAAGCCTAGAGAAAAATTCCCCAAGAGCAGAGAGACAGTTCACACCTTATCAGGGCATGTAAGGGACAAACCCAGCTCAGCCTCACAGGAACAAAGGATGCTGGCCTAGGCAAAAACAAAGGATCTGTTGGACTCTCGAGTTAATCACCCCAATTTCTTTGTTCAGTTTGGGACTGTGATGAGGTCTGAAGGGAGGGGGGAAACCAGGAGGGGAGAAAGAACATGGTAAAAGAGAGAGAGATGTTTCCCATGATCTTCCTCTCTCTTCCACCTACACCTACAGACACCACCACCACCAAGCAACTGAAGCACTGATCAAAGGGGAGAGCCTGGCTGAAGAACAACCAGTCAGCCTGTGGTGAGAAGCATCTAATTTTGTAAAGGAATTGAAAGTGTTAAGATCAGTTTAGAATGTGTTTTGCTTTTATTTCATTTGACCAAATCTGCCTTGTTATGCTTTGACTTATAATCACATAAAATTCATATTTGTAGGTAATAAATCTGTTTGCTTATTAGAGACTCCTCTGAGGATAACAAGACTGGTACATATCAATTTCTATGCTAGAGTGACGAATTTATATAAGCTTGCAGCGTCCAGCGGGTATACCTGGTCACTGCAAGACGGAGATCCCTAGGATTGTGTCTGGGCCCGGAGATCTTGGCTAGTGTCATTCGGTTGCACAATCCAAGGAGCAGCTTACATGCCAGAGACTGTGCGTGAACAGCCCAGGAGTGGGGGTTCTCACAGCAGAGCAGGGTAAGGCTGGCTCCCAGAGTCGAGGATTGGAGTGACCTAGCACATCACTGGTCCAGATAACACCAGAGGGGAACATCACAAAGGGTCAGTGCATCACCTGGCTCCAGTGATGGTGACACGGGCCTTGAAAAACATGGGCCACTTATTCCATCCTCGACACTTACATCCGAGATGACATGAGCTCCTGTGTGAATGTGTCTAGCTTCAGCTTCCAACCAATGGATCCTGTTATAACTTTCTCTGCTTGATTGAAGGGCCCATTGTTAAACATTTGTTCCTCATGCAGGTACTTACAGACCAAGTCACCCCTTCACCTTCTCTTTTTTCAGCTAAATCAACTGAGTTCCTTCAGTCTGTCACTCTAAGGCAGGTTTCCTCATCCTTTAATCATTCTCATAGCTCTTCTCTGACCCCTCTCCAATTTACCAACGTCCTTCTTGAACTGTAGACACCAGAACTGGACACAGGATTCCAGCAGGGGCAGCGCCAGTCTCAAATACAGAGGGAAAATAACCTCTCTTCTGCTCCTTATGATTCCAATGGTTGTGCCTCCTGGATTGCATTAGCTTTTTTGGCAGTACCTTCACACTGGGAGCTCTTGTTTAGCTGATTATCCACTATGATCCCCCTGGTCTTTTCAGAGTTACTGCTTCCCCGGGATTGGGTCCCCTATCTGGTAAGAATAGTCTGCATCCCTTTTTCGAATAGTACATTTACATCGAGCCATATTAAAACACACATTGCTTAGGGACACAGGGACAAAGTGAGTTGGCCAAGGTCACAGAAGAAGTCAACGGAAGAGCCTGGAACTGATGCCGGTTCCTCTGAGTCCCAGGCTAGCACTTTAACCACTGAACCATCCTTCCTCTCTGGGGCAAATCCTGGGAGGCAGCTGGCATTGCAGCAGGCTGAGATTACCAGAAACTCAGGGAATTAAACTCTTGTGACATCACTAAACAGGAACCCAAGAACAATTCCTTTTCCAGGCGATAAGGCTGAGTCACACTTTCTTCTGAATCTACTGCGAGCCCATCAATGTTATGTCCGGCTGTCTGTGGTGGAACCCTGTTTCTTATAACAGGGGACTCAGTAACCCAGTGCATAGGGAAACATCGTCTCTATCACTGATGGACTGTGTGACCAAAAGTATCAACTAACTAACCCTCAGTGCCTTTGTTTGTAGGTGAATGCTTGAGATACGGCCAGCAACACCAACTCTTGGGATCAAGACACTGCGTACAAATCTCAGCTTTCAGTATTCTTTAAGAAGTTTATGAAAAAAAGTGCGTTGCAGAAATGCTAGAAAACCTGAAGCAGGTGCACCTCAAAAGCTCAGACTCCAAAGACACACATGAAAATAAATCCCAAATGAGTATATTTTAAAGCTCATTATTTTTAAACCAACCTCATGATTTTTGGGGGTATGACTCACACTTCTTGAATTGGGCTGGGCGATACCGTGCACCTAGATCAAAAGATCTGAAAGGAAACAGCAAAAGTCACAAAAATAAACAGCATTTTTTTTACAAAGTACATCAGAAGGAGGAAGCCTGCCAAAGAATCAGCAGGGCCACTGGATGCTTGAGGTGCTAAAGGAGCATTCAAGGAAGATGAGGCTCTTGCAAAGAGGCTACATGTATTCTTTGTGTTGGTCTTCACTGGAGAAAGGAGTAAACAGTGAGGTGGCAAAATCTGCAGCTGATACAAAACTACTCAATGTACTGAAGTCCAAAGCAGATTCCAAAGAGTTACAGTGCAAAGTAATGCATATTGCAAAACATAATCCCAACCATACATAAAAAACGATGGGATCTAAATTAGCTGTTTCCACTCAAGAAAGAGATCTTGAAGTTATTGTGGATAGTTCTCTGACAACATCCACTCAATGTCCTGCAGAAATCAAAAATGGTAACAGAATATTTGGGAACCGTTAGGAAAGGGATAGATAATCACTGTCACTGATTGTTCCATCAGCCCTCACAGAGAAAGTGCTGATCACAACACGTCAGATGTGTTGTTCTAGCCAGTCCTCCAACTACCCACTGGACAAGCTGTCAGTAGCACTGGACACCTAATTGACATAGCGCACAGCAGCCTAGAACTCCTGAGCGATCCGCCAACCACCGCCTCCCAAGCACCTGGGATTACAGGTGCGCGCCACCACACTGGGCCCGGATAGATAATAGGACAGAAAATATCATAATGTCTCAATATAAATCCATAGTACACCCACACCTTGAATATTGTGCACAGTTCTGGTCGCCCCATCTCAAAAAAGATATATTTCAATACGAAAAATTACAGAGAAAGGCGACAAAAATGTTTAGGGGTACGGAAAAGCTTCCATATGAAGAAAAATTAAAATGCCTCGGACCGTTCATCATGGAAGAAAGATGAGTTATGGGGGATTTGAAAGAGGTTAATAAAATCATGAGGGGTGTGGATGCTGCTCAGATGTAACTGCAGTTGCCTGAACCCCTAAGAGAAATTGGGGAATTTCCATCTACGTCTTCCTCGTAACATAAATGAAGGTAACAACAACTGAGTCTATGGCTGCACTCTGGGTATGGAAAGGTCAAAACCTCCTGCCCAGTCTATGGCTGGGGTATTGTGCCCATCAGCTACTCTAACCAGCCTTCCCATCTCTGTGCAGCCCCCCCCCCCAACCGTACAACGCCCCTTCAGCAGATCCTGTGAGCGGTGGTTATTGTGACAGGCCCTGGTAGCACATCTCTGATAAACCTATACTAGCCGGGAGCTGAAGAGGGTCCTAGAGCAGTTGTGGAGGCAGGGAGATTGTGGGTGGGGGGCCTAGCTAGCAGTGGGATCACTGAGATCTGTGCATAACTTTAGGGACCCTGACTCCTGGGTCCCCCTTTTCATGCCTCAGGTAAAAGGGAAGGGACCTCCCATCTGGAACGATCTAGGGAAATTACTCTTTATGGAGCCTTGTGGAATCTCCCTTCCCTGGCCTGCACCCTGAGTTTCTAATGAAGGAAAGGGGGCTGCCGGGGAGAAATTTGGTCCTATATTATTATCATTCTATTTTCTTCTATTTCAGTAAGATTACAGCTGTGACTAATCAGAACTATTCGAACAGTGATGACAAGCCCAGATTCCAGGAACAGAGCCTGCAGGGCTTGTGCTTCAGTCCAGTTGGGTAGGATCAGGACGCATCCCCTGTTATTCGGCCTCCTGCAGTTTGCCATTGGCTGTGATGGGGTTAAAGCTGGTTCACACTAAAGCCAAGCAGCTGAGGTTCCCTGATGGCCAAGTGGCCCCCAAGGGAATGTGCAGGCATGCTTCATAAAGACACTTGCCTCCCTGTCTGAACAGATACTGCCTGCTACCCATGCAGCCTCTCTGATGACTCTTTGTCCATTGTGGTGAAGACCTCTGGTATTAGCGGCTCCCCTTCTAGCAGGAATTGGGTACGTTGGCAGCTTTCACTGTCTTTAAAATACCCAGTGAAGGGGAAAGGCTGCGAGCTCTTTCCAGTTGCAGATGTTCTGTGCAGCGGCAGAGAACTCACTGGGTTGTCGGGGTGACTCAGTGATTGGGCAGGAGGGCAGCCAGCACTAGGTACCTTTGGAACCCCTCCCCTACATCTACCCATGGTCCTCAGTGGGGTGTTCAAGCTACACACAAATGTAACTTTTAAAGCGAGCTGGGAGTGATAAAACCCTGATTACCAGAGTCAGGATTTCTCAAGGGCTCCCATTTCTAGAGGTGCTGTGTGCTCTGGGCCCGATCCTGCCAGGGACTTGGGTAGAGGAGACCCCACGGAATATTAGTGACGTGTTCCCAAATCGCCTCAGGTTTATTTGATAACGGAATTTAATCAGTAAACGCATTGTCAAAGGTTTTATTCTCTGCTTCCATTGTGAATGCAGGAATTCAGAGCTGCCTTAGCAAAATTTCTGCTTCCTTAGCGGCTGAGGGCTCCAACACTTCTCCCCTGTAGATACCCCTCCGAGTGACAGGGTTGCCAGCATCTCTGCCCCCATTCTGGTCCCCCAGTGACAGATGTCAGACCTCCAAACCTTCCCTCTCACGGGGTGGAATCCCGTGATCCTCCCACCCTCATACTGTGCCCTAGTCTACAACACACTGCAAGTCAACTGTGCTTGCCGAGCAGGTCCGAGTGGGTTCGGCATCTCTGTTTCTTCCCTTTGGGAGTCTGTGACTAGTGGTGAGACGAGTGACCAGCCAGCCTTCTTGAACCAAAATACAGTTTAATATAGCTAGTAGAAATAAAGTGTAACATGGGAGAATAAGAGGGTTTTCAAACCACAGTCTGTACACATCCCTGTGCCCAAACCCTCCCTCTCTGACAGTGACCCTGGCAGAACGAGGGCTTTCAGACTTCCCCAGCAGTGTCTGTGCCTGTCAGTTGAAAGAACTTCTCGCCAAGAGCTGGACCACCTGTGGACAGACTCTGATCACCGGCAAAAAAGCTGTGTAATGTGTCTGGAGCCTTGAAATAGGCTCTTCCCAGCTTGTAGCTTTGGTGTTGTCCCTCAGCCTCCCTGAAGTGCTGACTGACAGATGGCTTTTCTTGAGCTGTTGCTCCCCTTCCTGAGTGTTTTACAGCAGCTTTCTATTAGAATAAGATGAGCCAGACCAGTTTAACCTAATATAGCCATGACATAAACATCCCAATAGTTTACCCAATATAGCTCTACACCAAACATCCCAAGAACGGGGTTTAACACACCCATTCGTTATGACAGCTCAACTCCATGCCTATCCCAATACCATTCCCCGGTGCTATAGATTTTATTAATAGAGGACACAGACAGTGAGAGAGAGAGAGAGAAAGAAAGAGAGAGAGAGAGAGAGAGAGAGAGAGGGAGAGCGCAATGGACTACTTTCATGTGTGAAATAATGTTCATTTCCAGGAATACTCATGCATTTGACTTTGAAATCCACTTCCTGCAAACCCTCATCCTGCCTGAATAACAGGTTACCCAGGATCAGAGGAGCTACTAGATTTTTGTTTGCTGACAAGCCACTGAATAAGGGCTGGGACGCTGTGATCTTTCCAACTTCTGAAGAAATCGAGATGACAGATGCTATATTTTAAGTCCCACAATAACCTGAGAAGTCGTCTCTGAAAGAAGATGGGAGGGGAAAGAATGGGTTGAAGTGTGTGTACTAACGTACAGACGTGGAAATGTTATGCCAAAACGTTTAATAGTAATAAATATATTTCCAACCAAACTTTCATCACATGGTTGTATGTTGAAAGCCAGTAGCAGAGTTGTTAGAATCTCTACAGGAAGGAGCAGTGGTAACTTCATTGCTTAATGGATTTGCTTTCGAAAGTATATCAGAAGCTTAATGGGAATAAATCGTGTGGCCCAGATAATAGTCATCCAAGAATATTAAAGGAACTGTCACATGAAATTGCAAGCTCATTAGCAAGAATTTTTAATGAATCTGTAAACTCAGGGGTTGTACCGTATGACTGGAGAATTGCTAACATAGTTCCTATTTTTAAGAAAAGGGGGGAAAAAGTGATCCGGGTAACTACAGGCCTGTTTGACATCTGTAGTATGCAAGGTCTTGGAAAACAAATTTGAAAGGAGAAAGTAGTAAAGGACATTAAGATCAAGGGTCGTTTGGACTAAATACAACATGGTTTTACAAAAGGTAGATCTCCTTCTTTGAGAAGATAACAGATTTTTTAGACAAACGAAACACAGTGGATCTAATTTACCTCAATTTCAGTAAGGCATTTGATATGGTTCCACATGGGGAATTATTAGTTAAATTGGAAAAGATGGGGATCAATATGAAAATTGAAAGGTGGATAAGGAACTGGTTAAAGGGGAGACTACAGCGGGTCATACTGAAAGGTGAACTGTTAGACTGGAGGGAGGTTACTAGTGGAGTTCCTCAGGGATCGGTTTTGGGACCAATCTTATTTAATCTTTGTATTACTGACATCGGCACAAAAAGTGGGAGTGTGCTATTATAGTTTGCTGATGACACAAAGCTAGAAGGTATTGCCAACACAGAGAAGGATCGGGATATCATACAGGAAGATCTGGATGACCTTTTAAACTGGAGTAATAGTAATAGGATGAACTTTGATAGTGAAAAGTGCAAGTCATGCATTACGCGTTAATAACAATTATTTTTGTTATAAGCTGGGGACGCATCAGTTGGAAGTAACAGAGGAGGAGAAGGACCTCGGAGTATTGATTGATCACAGGATGACTAAGAAGGATGAATTCAAACTGGAACAGGTACAGAGAAGCGCTAACACTTACATTTCAAGTAGTGCATTCAATCACTCTTGAAGACTTGTGCAAGTCCTTTCAAAAATTCCTGACAAAATAAAACCACTGGTCTGTGTTTCAGCAAAGACTAGACCTCAGATATAGGAAAGGAGTGTGTAATAGTGGTTGTGTTAACTTATGCCCATCAGCTCTTACAGAAGCATTGCTCAAGTAATTTGCACACTCAACTGGATATTAATGCAAACCTAGTGTTTGCACTATTCACCCATTTGTGATGCCGTCCCCTCCCCAGACCAGTTGAAGTAACTCTCTGTGTTAGCTTGTAACTTGCCAAATAGCTACAAACTCCTGACTCCTGGATTCAGTCAACACTGGCAAGAGAAACACTTCAGCTTCTCTTGGAGGTATTCTTGGGGGTCAGAGTGTATCACTGGGAGAACCTGGTAAGGGAAAGTAAATAGACCCCAGTTCTGACTGAATTTACGCATGTAGATATGGAGTGATGAAGATAAAGTCAATATAATTGAATTATGAAAATGGAAATAAGAATTTATCTCCTGTACTGCAACGAGGCAGTGGCATCATTTGAACTCTCAGGGGTGGAGAAAATTTTAGATAGATAGATAGATAGATAGGTTCAATCCAGGACTATGTGTTAAGACTCATTTCATGATACAATGGGCCACACTCAGAAGTGGAGGGTGAGAAAGGGTGTCTGTGGGAAGGTCACAATTGAAAAATCGCACAGTGCTCAAACAGGCTGAGGAAACCCCAGCCACAATTAATCAAGGAGGGCAAGAGGTTAGCAGGATGGAAAGAGGGATTGGATGTTTATACGTTTAAAAAGAAAATCCAATTACAGTAGTGAGGATTATTTTAAAAAGTCGTGGAAGGGCTATAAACCTTTCTAATGTACACCGCCAAATACATCTAACTAGTGGATGTCAGGGAGAAATTCTCCCTGAGAGAAGGTTATCCCATAGCTGTTTATTGTAGGGCTTCTTCCACCTTCCACTGAAGCATTTGCAATCTGCCACTGGATACTGGGCTAGATGGACTACAGGTCTGATCCAGTCTGGCAATGCCTATATTCCTATCGGTAGTGTAAATCCAGCAATGTGGTATTGCTGATCTTCCTTTAGCTCCTGGGAGTCTGTAGACTTGCAATGAAAGCAGAAAGATGTCTCACTAAATATCATGTTATCTCCTGTTCTTTTTCCTTTCAGGAAGGAAAGTTCCAAACTCTTTGGACATGCCCAGTAAAATGTCAGCTCTCAATTACACTAAATTCAACTCTGAAGTGTTCCTCCTCACCAGGATACCTGGGCAAGAAGATGTACATCTCTGGATCTCTATCCTCTTCTGCTTAACGTATTTCATTTCCATTGCAGGAAATTCAGTGATACTGTTCATTATAAAAACAGATCTAAGCCTCCATGAGCCCATGTACATTTTCCTTTCCATGCTGGCCATCACAGACCTTGGCTTATCGATATCCACCATACCAACAACACTGGGGATGTTATTATTTAACTCTAGGGAGATCAGGCTTGATGCCTGTTTTGCCCAGCTGTTCTTCATCCAGTCATTTTCATACATTGAATCCTCTGTGCTGTTGTTGATGGCCTTTGACCGCTTCATTGCGATCTGTAACCCACTGAGATACATCCATCTTACGTCCATCTTAACCCCACCAAGAATAGCCAGATGGGAGTTTTCTTTGCACTAAGATCGGTGGCCCTTAACATCCCAATTCCCTTTCTCCTGAAATGGCTCCAATACTGTCGAGCCAATGTCCTCTCCCATTCCTACTGCCTGCACCAAGATGTCATAAAGTTGGCTTGTTCGGATATCACAGTCAACAGCATCTATGGCTTATCTGTTAAACTCTTAATGGTGGGTTTGGACTCATTGCTCATCTTTCTTTCTTATGTGATGATCCTCAAAACGGTGCTGAGTGTCGCATCCCATGGGGAGAGTCTCAGGGCCCTGAACACCTGCGTCTCCCACCTCTGCGCCCTCCTGCTCTTCTACATACCAGAGATTGGCTTGTCTGTGATACACAGATTCGGGAACAGCTCTTCCCACTTCCTTCAGATTTTCCTGAGCTACGTCTACCTGCTGGTACCACCCCTGATGAACCCAATCCTGTACAGCGTGAAAAGCAAACACCTTCATGTGAGGATAATCAGGGTGTTCATCAAGTGAAGGGTGTGACACTCTGTGCCTCAGGGGAACCCCCTGAACCCCAATGCTCACCCTTATAATATGATTGTGTGGTATCCAATGCAAAGTTTGTTATGTTGGGTGTCTTCGTAAGGATCCCTAAATACTGAGCATTGTTATTACAGTAAAGTTATAATAATATTATAGGTTGTAATTTCATGTATATAGTTATGAGGCTGCAAATGTATCCTCATGGCTTAAAGCAAGCCCAGACAAAAACTCCCCAGGAGCAGAAGGGCAGTTCACACCTCATCAGGGTGTGTAAGGGACAAACCCAGCCCAGTCTCACAGGAAGAAAGGATACTGACCTATGCAACAACAAAGGATCTATTGTACTCTCGATGAATCACCCCCCTTTCTTTGTTCAGTTTGGGACTGAGATTAGGTAATGTTCACCTGACTCTGAAGGGAGGGGGGAAACCAGGAGGGGAGAAAGAACATTATAAAAGGGAGAGATGTTTGTCATGACCTTCCTTTCTCTTCCACCTACACTTACAGTCACCATCACCACCAAGCAACTGAAGCACTGATCAAAGGGGAGAGCCTGGCTGAAGAGCAACCAGCTAGCCTATGGTGAGAAACATCTAAGTTTGTAAAGGCATTAAAAGTGTTACGATCAGCTTAGAATGCATTTTGCTTTTATTTCATTTGACCAAATCTGACTTGTTATGCTTTGACTTACAATCACTTAAAATGTATATTTGTAGTTAATAAATCTGTGTGCTTATTCTACCTGAAGCAGTGTGTTTGGTTTGAAGTGAATCAGAGACTCGCCTGAGGATAACAACCCTGGTACATATACATTTTTTTTGATAAATTGACGAACTAATATAAGCTTGCAGTGCCCAGTGGGCATAATTGGACCTAGCAAGACGGAGATCCTTAGGGTTGTGTCTGGGACAGGAGATAATCATAGAATCATGGAATCATAGAATCTCAGGGTTGGAAGGGACGTCAGGAGGTCATCTAGTCCAACCCCCTGCTCAAACCAGGACCAAACCCAACTAAATCATTCCAGACAGGCCTTTGTCAAGCCTGTCCTTAAAAACCCCTAAGGAAGGAGATTCCACCACTTCCCTAGGTAACCTATTTCAGTGCTTCACCTCCCTACTAGTGAAAATGTTTTTCCTAATGTCCAACCTAAACCTCCCCCTCTGCAACTTGAGACCATTACTCCTTGTTCTGTCATCTTCTACCACTGAGAAAAATCTAGATCCATCCTCTTTGGAACCCCCTTTCAGGTAGTTGAAAGCAGCTATCAAATGCCCCCTCATTCTTCTCTTCTGCAAGCTAAAAAATCCCAGTTTCATCAGCCTCTCCTCATAAGTCATGTGCTCCAGCCCCCTAATCATTTTTCTTGCCCTCCGCTGGACTCTTTCCAATTTATCCACATCCTTCTTGTAGTGTGGGGCGCAAAACTGGACACAGTACTCCAAATGAGGCCTCACCAGTGCCGAATAGAGGGGAATGATCACGTCCCTCGATCTGCTGGAAATGCCCCTAATTATACAACCCAAAATGCCATTAGCCTTCTTGGCAACAAGGGCACACTGTTGACTCATATTCAGCTTTTCATACACCGCACCCCCTAGGTCCTTTTCTGCAGAACTGCTGCCCAGCCATTCGGTCCCTAGTCTGTAGCAGTGCATGGGATTCTTCCGTCCTAAGTGCAGGACTCTGCACTTGTCCTTGTTGAACCTCATCAGATTTCTTTTGGCCCAATCCTCTAATTTGTCTGGGTCCCTCTGTATCCTATCCCTACCCTCCAGTGTATCAACCACTCCTCCCAGTTTAGTGTCATCTGAAATCTTGCTAAAGGTGCAGTCCACACCATCCTCCAGATCATTAATGAAGATATTGAACAAAACCGGCCCCAGCACGGACCCTTGGGGCACGCCACTTGATACCGGCTGCCAACTAAACATGGAACCATTGATCACTACCCGTTGAGCCCGACCATCTAGCCAGTTTTCTGTCCACCTTACCGTCCATTTATCCAGCCCATACTTCTTTAACTTGATGGCAAGAACACTGTGGGAGACGGTATCAAAAGCTTTGCTAAAGTCAAGAAATAGCACATCCACTGTTTTCCCCTCATCCACAGAGCCGGTTATCTCATAATAGAAGGCAATTAGGTTAGTCAGGCATGACTTGCCCTTGGTGAATCCATACTGACTGTTCCTGATTACTTTCCCCTCCTTTAAGTGGTTCAGAATTGATTCCTTGAGGACCTGTTTCATGATTTTTCCAGGGACTGAGGTGAGACTGACTGGCCTGTAGTTCCCCAGATCTTCCTTCTTCCCTTTTTTAAAGATGGGCACTACATTAGCTTTTTTCCAGTCATCCGGGACCTCCCCCGATTGCCATGATTTGTCAAAGATAATGGTCAATGGCTCTGCAATCTCATCGGCCAACTCCTTTAGCACCCTCGGATGCAGTGCATCCGGCCCCATGGACTTGTGCTCGTCCAGCTTTTCTAAATAGTCCCGAACTACTTCTTTCTCCACAGAGGGCTGGTCACCTCCTCCCCATACCGTGTTGCAGAGTGCAGCTGTCTGGGATCTGACCTTGTCTGTGAAGACAGAGGCAAAAAAAGCATTGAGTACACTAGCTTTCTCCACATCCTCTGTCACTAGGTTCCCTCCCACATTCAGCAAGGGGCCCACACTTTCCTTGACTTTCTTCTTATTGCTCACATACCTGAAGAAACCCTTCTTATTACTCCTAACATGTCCGGCTAGCTGCAACTCCAAGTGTGATTTGGCCTTCCTAATTTCACTCCTGCATCCCTGAGCAATACTTTTATACTCCTCCCTGGTTATTTGTATAATCTTCCACTTCTTGTAAGCTGTTTTTGTGTGTTTAAGACGAGCAAGGATTTCACTGTTAAGCCAAGCTGGTCGCCTGCCATATTTACTTTTCTTTCTACACATCGGGATGGTTTGTTTCTGCAACCTCCCAGGGGCCTTGCCCATCAGTTCCCTGAGGGAGTCAAAGTCTGCTTTTCTGAAGTCCAGGGTCTCTGTTCTACTGCTCTCCTTTCTTCCTTGTGTCAGGATCCTGAACTCGACCATCTCATGGTCACTGCCTCCCAGGTTCCCATCCACTATTGCTTCCTCTACTATTTCTTCCCTCTTTGTGAGCAGCAGGTCAAGAAGAGCTTTTCCCCTAGTTGGTTCCTCCAGCACTTGCACCAGGAAATTGTCCCCTACACTTTCCAAAAAACTTCCTGGATTGTCTGTGCACTGCTGTATTGCTCTCCCAGCAGATATCGGGGTGATTAAAGTCACCCATGAGAACCAGGGCCTGTGATCTAGCAACTTCTCTTAGTTGCTGGAAGAAAACCTCATCCACCTTATCCCCCTGCTCTGGTGGTCTGTAGCAGACTCCCACCACGACATTACCCTTGTTGCTCACACTTCTCAATTTAATCCAGAGACTCTCACGTTTTTCTGCAGTTTCATACTGGCGCTTTGAGCAGTCATACTGCTCTCTTACATACAACACAACTCCCCCACCTTTTCTGCCCTGCCTATCCTTCCTGAACAGTTTATATCCATCCATGACAGTACTCCAATCCTGTGAGTTATCCCACCAAGTCTCTGTTATTCCAATTACATCATAATTCCTTGACTGTGCCAGGACTTCCAGTTCTCCCTGCTTGTTCCCCAGGCTTCTTGCATTTGTGTATAGGCATTTAAGATAACTCACTGATCGTCCTGCTGTCCCAGTATGGGGCAGGAGCCCTCCCCTCTTGCACTCACCTACTTGTGCTTTCCCCTGATATCCCACTTCCCCACTTACCTCGGGGCTTTGGTCTCCTTCCCCTGGTGAACCTAGTTTAAAGCCCTCCTCACTAGGTTAGCCAGCCTGCTTGCAAAGATGCTCTTCCCTCTCTTCGTCAGGTGGAGCCCGTCTCTGCCTAGCACTCCTTCTTCTTGGAACACCATCCCATGGTCAAAGGGAACATGGAACTTCCCATGGAACACCATCCCATTCTCTCCGACACCATCTGCGTAGCCATTTGTTGACTTCCATGATTCGACGGTCTCTACCCTGGCCTTTTCCTGCCACAGGGAGATAGACGAGAACACCACTTGCACCTCAAACTCCTTTATCCTTCTTCCCAGAGCCACGTAGTCTGCAGTGATATGCTCAAGGTCATTCTTGGCAGTATCATTGGTGCCCACGTGGAGAAGCAGGAAGGGGTAGTGATCTGAGGGCTTGATGAGTCTCGGCAGTCTCTCCGTCACATCACGAATCCTAGCCCCTGGCAAGCAGCACACCTCTCGGTTTTCCCGGTCAGGGCGGCAGATAGATGACTCAGTCCCCCTGAGGAGAGAGTCCCCGACCACCACCACCCTCCTCCTCCTCTTGGGAGTGGTGGTCGTGGAACCCCCATCCCTAGGACGGTGCATATCATGCCTTCCAATCAGTGGAGTCTCCTTCTGCTCTGTTCCCTCAGATGTATCATCCACTCCACTCTCTGCACTAGTACCTGCAGAAAGAACATGAAAACGGTTGCTCACCTGAATCTGTGTTTCTGGTACATGGACGTTTCTGGTACTCTTTCCTCTTCTGGAAGTCACATGCCGCCAATTATCCTCGCTGGTCTTCTGTCCCTGCTGCGTAGCCTGCTCTGAATCCTCAGAACACTGTGCCCGCTGAAGCCTATCCCGACGTCTATCCAGGAAATCCTCATTTTCTTTTATGGAACGCAGGGTTGATATTCGTTTCTCCAGTTCTTGAATCTTCTCTTCCAATATGGAGATCAGCTTGCACTTTGTACAGACAAAGTCGCTTCTACCCTGTGGAAGAAAGACAAACATGGCTCATCCTGTGCAGGTCACAACAGCGGATCGCTCAGCATCCATAGTCTCTTCCTTCTAAGAGCTTCCTTTCTTGTGGCAGAAGCTACTCAGAGAAACCTGCAAGAGGGAAGCCTCAATAGGCTCTCTCCAGGCGAACTCCCAGGCAAACTCCTTCTGTTTGCCTCTCTGCTGTTCGCAGCTGACGGTCTTTTTATAACAGTCAGGCCCACCTGGAACAAAGCACTCCCAATTCACACTGTTCAAACAAGCAATCAAACAATCAAGCACACGGTCAAACTGCCAAACTGTCCCCTCAACAGACACTCAGATACTCACCAGCGCAGACCCCCTAATGCAGCACTTAGCGTACCTCTGCTCAGACAGATCCCAGGCAAACTCCTTCTGTTTGCCTCTCTGCTGTTTGCTGCTCGTGCCTCTCTGCTGTTCGCTGCACATATTGGCTAGTGTCATTCAGTTGCACAATCCAAGGAGCGGCTTACATGCCAGAGGCTGTGTGGGAACAGCCCAGGAGTGGGGGTTCTCACAGCAGTGCAGGGTAAGGCTGGCTCCCAGAGTCAAGGATTGGAGTGACCTAGCAGATCACCGGTTCAGACAACACCAGAGGGGAACGTCACAAAGAGTCAGTGCATCACCTGGCGCCAGCGCTGGTGACATGGGCCTTGAAAAACACGGGCCACTTATTCCATCCACAACACTTACATCCGAGATGACATGAGCTCCTGATCTCCACTGGGTAGAGAGAGGTTGTGAAGGGGTCTAAAGCCTGGAGCCATGCGAGAGGGGCTGCCCCCACACGCTAGTGAGGAAGGATAGTGAACTGAGCAAAGGAGACAAAGGCAGGCAGCAGTACATAGAAATTGATTGTGTTTATGCCAGGCCAGGGCACCGGTGGGATGTTGGCTCATAAAGAGCCGTATCGGTGGCCACTCTAACCTCAGAATTCCTGTCTATACAGTCAGTACAGAGAAGGGATGTGGATCTTGTGTCCCATGACACCTGGCCTGTCACTGTCCCGTCTCTGGTTAAACATCCACGGGCCAGGACAGAAGCTGCAGAGCTGTTCTGCAGTCGCGGTCCTGGCCCTTCCTGAGTGCTCTGAGTGCCTCATGATCCATGGGGGGCTGCACCAGCTGTGGACAGGAGCTATTCAAGGGTCACGGACACCCACCCTTCCCCCACGCCCTCGGCCAGGTGCTTGTGACTGAGTCGTGTCAGAGACATGATTAACGCAGGATCCCCAGGAGAAACCATTTGCACAGCCACCTGACCCCCATTGATGGTCCCCTACCTACCAGAACAGGGCTCCTCCCAAACCAGAACCCCTGAATCCCCAGCTAGACCATTCTCACTCCCCACACTGCTGTATCCCAGTGAGCCAACTTACCTGTATTATATTCATTGCTTTGTTATTCTGTTTTATTATATTTAGTAGTAATGCAAGGAACCGATAGGTTTTTATCCTATAGGCTTTTATCCTGTAATATTTGGCTTTAGTTGATAGTTTGAGGTGGTCCAGAGCAGCTCAGGGGTAAATGGGGCGCAAGTCTCCCGCAGGGCCCTGGTGGGGGGATGGGTCAAAGGGACCCCAGTGGCTCCACAGGCAGGGATTTCGCTAGACCCCCCCAAAGAGGATGTACTTCCCCCCTGAATTTCCCCAACACCCCCCCCAATTTTGTGAACTAGTTACATGCAGTGATTGTTCGGAAATTTGAATTGAAATTGAAATATTAATACACACTTTAAAAGCATATAAAGTGTATGATAAAATATGTGTATCTGAAAAAGTATAATAGATGTGAAAAGTATGAACACAGACTAGCTTCCGTATACAGCTGTTGTTGTTTTTTGACAATGTCAGTGCATTCATTTTGGTGATGTTGGCCAACCTAATGATTTCAAATTATGATTTGTAAGGAAATTGTAAATGAGCTCTCCCTGACAGCTAGTGATGAGCTGTGGGGAAGGGCTTCAGGACCAGTTTGTATTTACATTCACACCTAATCTACCTAGGCATCCAGCAAACAGAGCTGTGTGCCCAAGTGATAGATTTTGGCTTGGGTTGGGTTACAAATCACTTGAATGCCAGGGGGGTAATGAAATGTTGTTATTTTTATTGTATGAGTAAAGGGCAGTAGAACTGTACTTAGCCTGTGCTGATTGAGGGCATCAAGAGAGAGGGTGGGGACAGGTGTTTTGCTTGATGGTCTGCCTGAGTCACAAGTACTATTTGACCTGCCCCTCTCCACTGTTTAAAGACAGAGCTGATTAGGCTTCATAGAGAGTCTTTTGGTTTGTTAAGTGACCACTGCAGCTGAAATCACTGATAATCAGGTCTAAGTGCTTAGACCTCCTGTGAGACAGTGTTTGTGTGGCAGAGATGGCCCAGCCTGCAGTAGCAGTGTGGTTCCCCCACTGACAGCTCACCTGAAATCACTCGCAGAGGTCACAGTGGCGGGTGGCAGCAGAAGGTGACGGTGCAGGGCCATTGGCAACAGATCGATGGAGTGAACGGTGGCACAATGAACAACAGTGGCCAGAGCGAACAATGAGCAAGTGGAGGAATGAGCGACGTGCCTTCTTGCCCCCTACATGGAAGGTGAACTCATGTGAAAGCACCTCTGAACTCTGAGTCTCCACTGACCAAGGGCAACACCAGTGAGTGTTAATGAGGCTGTTAAGAATGCTGGAGACACAACACAGTTCATGCAAACACACATGGCTGTGGCATCATACTTTCTATTTAAGCAAGAGATACCACACACGACAAACTAGAGGCCAACTTTAAGTGCATTGTCATTTGTTCATCCTGAAGTTGAACACTGGTCGCGAACAAGACCAGAAAATGCTCGCTATCTTTCTGCAAGAAACTCAGCTGACTGGCTAGAAGCATGTGGTGCAACAGTGAAAGACTCAACAGTTGAAAAAGTGAAGAACTCTCTCACCACATTCAAAAAATTTGCATACATGGCTGATGAATGCACCGATGCAAATGGGCATCAAGTATTAAGTCATTGTGTATGTTATCTTGATGACAATGGTAGGCCAGTAGATGCATTTCTATATGTTTAAGTTACAGAAGACACATCAGATTAATCTGTGACAACCCACAGCTTAGAAGAGTTAAATGCTTGTCAATTGGACCCCAAACAGATGGCTGCTTGTGCATTTGATGGAGCTGCAAATTTCTCTGGAACACATGGTGGAGTACAAGCTTTGCTCAAAGAAAAGTGTAACCCTAATCTCTCCTATACATACTGAGAGGCCATCTACTGCAACTTGAGCGTGGGCCAAGATACATGGCACCACTGATGCCACAGAGCCTAGCCTGTGTCCCTGTTTCCCATTCCCTATTCCCTGTTCCGTTCCCCCCCCATAGCAAACATGATTCCAATTTCCCTTTCCCCACTTCCTGTTTCACCCCAGTTTATATACAGACGCTCCCCGACTTACGCAAGCGTTCCGTTCTGAAACATCTTGAGTAACTCGAATTTTGCATAAGTCGGAAACGTATCTCTGACCATTATGAACATACACCAAAAAAAAAAACCCTTCCTATTTCTAGCTTACGGAATTTATCCATAAACTCGGATTTGCGTAAATCGGGTCTTGCGTAACCCGAGGAGTGTCTGTGGTAATATTTTCAGCTATACCTTAACCAATCATGTTACTGAAATTTAACTAACCACTCCTAACATATTGTAACATAATTCTCTAACCAATTATATCCCTCTACCCTAATTAACTTACACCTAGCAAAATTAATTATACATCAGACAATTAGAGTTAACAATAGAAAAGTGGGGGCCATAAAGATAAAACAATAAAGAAATGAGGGTTTCACAATCACAACCATTGATGAGTGATTTCTTGCCAGACAGGATGCTCTCTTAAGCTCTGTTTCTTTATCTGGTGGTTATGGGCGCTATCAGGACAGGATCATCTTCCTAACAGACCAATACAACCTTACTTCAATGTGACTGGTTTGGGATGTGAGGATGTGTCCGTTCCCTTCCCAGTTTATGGCCGCACCTGCTGCTTAGCCAAAGGCCTTAGCCTAAGAACAAGGCCTCAGACTGTCACAGTGAGAGAAGGCCCAGACACAGGCAGACTGTGATTTTGATTCTTTGTTTGTATACCCCTGTAACTAGTTAAGTGATAAAAATACACCTAAATTCGAAAGTCTTGGCCTTTACAGGCAGGCCTGAATATCTGTATTCTAACATGAGTCACACTGGGAGCTCATGAGGAGTTGTTTGTCCACTATGACCCTACTATGGGCCCTGGCCAATGGATTTTCCCCTCAGCAGATATGGGGAAAGCATGACTCAATGTTATCGTCTGGAAAAGGAATTGTCCTTGGATTCCTGTGTAGTGATGTCAGAGGAGTTTAATTCCCTGAGTTTCTTGTAATCTCAAAATGCTGAGACGCCAGCTGCCCTCCCTTCCCCCCGCCCCCCAGCCACTAGACCCAGAGAGGAAGGATGGTTCAGTGGTTAAAGTGCTGTCCTGGGACTCAGAAAAAATGGCTTCAGTTCTAGGCTCTTCCACTGACTTCTTCTGTGACCTTGGGCAACTCACTTAGACCCTATGTGCCTCAGCAACATGTGTTTTAATACGGCTTGATGTAAAAGTGTACATCTAGGAAGAAGGGATGCAGACCATCCTTACCACATAGGGGACCCAATCCCGGGGAAGCAGTGACTTTGAAGAAGACCTCGGGGATCATGGTGAATAATCAGCTGAACAAGAGCTGCCAGTAGGAGGCTACTGCAAAAAAGGTAATACGATCCAGGAGGTACAACCATGGGAACTTGAATAGGAGTAGAGAGGTTATTTTACCTCTGTATTTGAGACTGGTGCGACCACTGCTGGGACATTGTGTCCAGTTCTGGTACTAGAGTTCAAGAAGGACGTTGGTAAATTGGAGAGGGGTCAGAGAAGAGCCATGAGAATGATCAAAGGATTTGAAAACCTGCTTTATAGTGAGAGACTGAAGGAGCTCAATCTATTTAGCTTAATGAAGAGAAGGTGAAGGGGTGAATTGATCACAGCCTGAAAGTACCTGCATGAGGAACAAACATTTAACAATGGGCCCTTCAATCTAGCAGAGAAAGTTATAACAGGATCCAATGGCTGGAAGCTGAAGCTAGACCAATTCAGACTGGAACTAAGGTGAATTTTTTTTTTTAACAATGAGGCTAATTTGCCATTGGGACAATATGCCAAGGCTGTGATAGATTCTCCATCACTGACAATTGTTAAATCAAGGCAGGATGTTACACTAACAGCTCTGCTCTAGGAGTTATTGTGGGGAAGGTCTCTGGCCTGTGCTATGCAGGCGTTCAGACTCAGTGATCACAATGGTGAATTCTGGCCTTGGGATCTGCCCTGTGATGTTAATAGCTCTCCCCTACTGCAATGCGTGTTGTACTGATAAATATGTTACAGATTGTGAGGTGCTCGGACGCTACAGTTGGGGCCAGCGCTAAGTGCCTCAGAGAGATTTCAGCTCCGTGTGCCCCATAAGGATGGTTGGGACACTAGGTGGAGAACCTGAACTCTTCCCAACACCCCTTCGTGAAGAGGCCTGTCATTAGCACAGCCCCCTTTGACGAAGGAATTACGGTCTCCTTCTGCAGCTCAGCAGCAAGAGTGGGAATCAGGACGTGCCTTCAGAGAGAGAAGGATCTGGAAAGCATTGGCTGGCAGAAGAGACCCCTGACTCCAGGAATAGAGCCTGCAGCTGGGCTGGCGCTGCAGTCCAGTTGGGTAGGATCACCACACGTCCCCTGGGATTTGACTCTCCTGCAGTTTGCCATTGGCCGTGATGACTAGTACACACTAAGCCAGCACCCGAGGTTCCCTGGTGGCCAAGTGGCCCCCAAGGGAATGTGCGAACATGCTTCATAAACACAGTTGACTCCCTATCTGAACAGATACTGCCTGCTGCCCGTGCAACCTCTCCGATGACTCCTTGTCCTTTACGGTGAAGATCTCTGGTGTCAGCGGCTCCTCTTCTAGCAGGAATTGGGTACGTTGGCAGGTGTCACTATCTATAAAATGCGAAGTGAAGGGAAAAGGCTGCAAGTCATTTACATTTGCTTTTTTTTTCTGCAGCGGAGGACTCAGCTGGGCTGTCGGGGTGACTCACTGATGGGGCGGGAGGACTGGCAGCGCTAGGTAACTTGGCAAGCCCTCCCCTACATCTGCCCATGCTCCACAGTGGGTTATTCAAGCTATTCAGAAATCTGACATTCAAAGCAAACTCGTAATGTTAAATCCCCGATACTCCGAGCCAGGATTTCTCAAGGGGTCCCATTTCTAGAGGTGCCCTGTGCTCTGGGCCCAATCCTGCTAGGGGCTGAGTGAGATGAGACCGCACAGAATATCAGTGACTAGTTCACAAATTGCCTCAGGTTTATTAAATCCTGGAAATTTAATCAGCAAATGCATTTTCAGCAATTTTATTGTCTGGCTCAATTGTGAAGGCAGGAATTCAGAGCTGCCTTGCTCTGGGGTAACAGGTCCGATAGGGCATATTTTAATTTCCTGACTGGCTGAGGGGTGAAGAATCTCCTCAGAGCTACAGGGCTCCTGGCATCTCTGCCCCTCTCTGGTCTCCGAGAGCCACATGTCCGGCCTCTGACCCTACCCTCTCATGGGGTGGAATCCCACGACCCTCCCATCCTCAGACTGGGCCCTGGGCTGCAACACACTGTGGGTTGATTGTGCTTGTCCGGCAGTTACAGTGGGTTGGCACCTGTTGGTCGTCCCTTTGGGAGTCTGTGACTAGTGGTGAGATGAGTGACCAGCCAGCCTCCTTGAATCAAAACACTGTTGAATTTGAACAGTAGAAATAAGGTGTAACATCGGAGAATAAGAGGATTTTCAAAGAACTGTCTGTTCACGTCTCTGACCCCAAACCCTCCCATTCTGACGGGGACCCAGGCAGGACGAGGGCCTTCAGAATTCCCCAGTGCTGTCTGTACGTGTCAGTCTGAAGAGTTTCGCACCAACAGCGTTTCCACCTCGGGAAAGTCTCCGAGTGCTGGCAAAACAAGCTGTGTGATGTGGCTGGAGCCCGGAAATCCACTCCCAGCTTTTAGCTCTAGTGTTGTCTCTCAACCTCCCTGAAGTGATTACTGAGAGATGAGGTTTCATGAGCTGTTGCTTCCCGTCCCGCTTGTTTTCCAGCATCCTGCCACTAAACTAAGACGAGCCATGCAGGTTTCACCTAGTACAGCCATAAAATAAACATCCCAATAGTTAATGCAATGTAGCTATAAAGCGAACATGATAAGACCTGAGTTTAATATACACATTCATTATGGCAGCTCAGCTCCATGTCTGTCCCTGTGCCGTTCCTGGGTATTATGGATTTTACAAATACAGAACATAGACACTCAGAGAGAGAGAGAGAGAACAATAGACTATTTTCCTGTGTCAAATGAAGATCCATTTCCATGAATACTCATGTATTTGACTTTGAATTCCCCTTCCTGCAAACCCTCATCATGGCTGAATAACAGGTGCTGGGGTTACTCTGTACTAGAAAGTGAGAGCTCAAGGAATGAATATTTTCTTTACTGATCCCACTGCCTATTACCACTCTGGCTATAGGCTACAGCCAGCCAGGACAAAACCTGAGGAGAACCAGGCAGCTATTAACCGAGGGACAGAGGAACTACTAAACTTTAGTTTGCTGACAAGCGACTGAATGAGCATTGAGACACTGTGATCTTTTCAGGTTGTGATGAAATCCAGAATAGAGACGCTACCTTTTAAGTCCCTCTCTAACCTGAGAAATCATCTCTGAAAGAAGATCAGAGAGGAAAGAACGGGTTGACATGGGTGTACCAAAGTACAGATGTGTAACTGTTATGACAAAACTTTTCATTGCAATACAAATATTACAAACCAAACTTTCACGACATATATATATGTTGAATGCCAGCAGCAGAGTTGTTGGAATCTCCAAAGGAAGGAGCAGTTTAACTTTACTGCTTAATGGCTTTTGCTTTCGAAAGTATGTCAGAAGCACTCCGTATGCTGTTTGCAAAGGGTTTATGCTACGAAATTGTTTTCAGTGAATAGTTGTATCATACTTACTCTTAGTAACAGACAAAAAGCTGTTTCTAACACTTACATTCCGTGTCATGCACTCAATCACTCTTGAAGACTAGATAGATAGATAGATAGATAGATAGATAGATAGATAGATAGATAGATAGCTTCAATCCAAGACACATAGACACAAAACCATTTTCACCCAAGACCTGGCCATATGTTTAGATTCATTTCATGATACAATAGGCCACACCCAGAAGTGGAGGACCAGAAAGAGTGTCTGTGGGAAGGTCACAATTGCAAAATCACACCGTGCTCAAGAAGGCTGCAGAGCTTCCAGCCTTGTAAAGGCTCTAAACCTTCCTGATTTACACCACAAAATATGTCAAACTAGCAGGTGTCATGGAGATATTTTCCCTGGGAGCAGGTTATCTCAGAACTGCCTATTTCAGTGCTTCTTCCACCTTCCTCTGCAGTATATGAAACTGGTCACTGGATACCGGACTAGATGGACTGCAGGTCTGATCCAGTCTGGCAATGTCTATCATCCTATTGGTGGTGTAAATCCAAGTCTATATTTTGCTGATTTTCCTTGAGGTCCTTGGAGTCTCTAGACTTGCACTGAGAGCAGAAAGTTGTCTTGTTAAATATCATTTGGTCTCTTGTTTTTTTTTCCCTTTCAGGAAGGAAAGTTCAAAACTCCACAGATCTGCCCAGTACGTTATGTCATCTGTCAATGACACCAAATTCAACTCTGTAGTGTTCCTTCTCACCGGGATACCTGGGCAGGAAGACATCCATTTCTGGATCTCTATCCCCTTCTGCTTAATGTATGTCATTTCCATAGTAGGAAATTCAATCATTCTGTTCATTATAAAAACAGATCCAACCCTTCATGAGCCCATGTACATTTTCCTTTCCATGTTGGCCGTCACAGACCTTGGCTTATCGATATCTACTGTACCGACGACACTGGGGATATTCTTATTTAACTCTAGGGAGATCAGCCTTGGTGCCTGTTTTGCCCAACTGTTCTTCATCCACTCTTTTTCATACATTGAATCCTCCGTGCTCCTGTTGATGGCCATTGACCGCTTCATCGCAATCTCTAACCCACTGAGATATGCTTCTATCTTAACCCCACTGAGAATAGCCAGGATGGGACTTTTTTTTCTGTTAAGATCGGTGGCCCTTAACATTCCACTTCCCTTTCTCCTGAAACGGTTCCAATACTGTCGAGCCAATGTCCTCTCCCATTCCTACTGCCTGCACCAGGAGGTCATGAAGTTGGCTTGTTCCGATATCGCTGTCAACAGCATCTATGGCTTGTCTATTAAACTCTTAACGGTGGGGTTGGACTCGTTGCTCATCTTTCTCTCCTACGTGATGATCCTCAAAACTGTGCTTAATGTCGCATCCCGCGAGGAGTGCCTCAGAGCCCTGAACACCTGTGTCTCCCACCTGTGTGCCGTGCTGCTCTTCTACACAGCAGGGATTGGCTTGTCTGTGATACACAGATTCGGGAATAGTTCTTCTCACTCCCTTGAGATTCTCCTGGCCTACGTCTATCTGCTGGTTCCACCGCTGATGAACCCGATCGTGTACAGCGTGAAAAGCAAACACCTTCGTGCGAGGGTAAGCAGGATGTTCATCAAGTGAACGGTCAATTCATCACCTGATTCCAGCGCTGGTGTCATGGGACATGAAAATCATGGGCCACCTATTCCATGCTGGACACGTACTACCGAGATGACATGAGCTACTGATCTCCACTCTGTAGAGAGAGGTTGCCAAGGGGTGACGAAGGACAATGAACTGGCGAAAGGGAACCAAGGCAGGCACAAAAATTTACACAGTGACTTTGTTCATGGAGCGCCAGGGGAATGGTGGGACGCTGGCCCATAAAGAGCCATATCAGTGGCTGTTCCCACCTCAGAATTCCTGTTAATGCAGTCAATAAAGAGAAGGGATGTGGATGTTTGTTCCCATTACACCTGGCCTCTCACTGTCCCGTCTCGGGTTAAAGATTCACGGGCCATGACAAAAGCTGCAGAGCTGTTCTGCAGTCACAGTCCTGGCCCTTCCTGAGCACTCTGGTTGCTGTGTGATCCATGGGGGCAGCACCAGATGGGGACAGGGGCTATTCAAGGTTCACGGACACCCACACGTCCCCCTCCGCCCTCATCCAGGTGCTTGTGACCATTCTCACAGCGCCCCACGACCTTTTTTGATGGCCCCCTGCCTACCAGCACAGGGCTCCTTCCAAACATTTATTCCCAAAGCAGAACCCCAGAATCCCCAGCCAGACCACTCTTGGCCCCCTCACTCCCTTGCCACGCCCTGATGTTGATCTGCCCTGTTCTCTTCCAAACTAAACTGAATCAGGATGCGGCACACCTGGCTGCAACGTGGCAGAGGTGGTCCAGAGCAGTTCCGTAGGGCAGGGGCCTCAAGTCTCCCTCAGGAGGGAGATGGAGCAAAGGGACCCCAGTTGCACCACAGGGCCCGGGTCGAGGGGGGTCAATTGTAGCAAGGAGCAGCCACTGGTCAGGGTGCCAATTATCTGGCTGTCGGTGCCGCCTCCTGCCCAGCATGGTCCAAGATCCCCATGGCCCCGGGCCTCTGCATTCGAATAGTGGTGGGGCTGGAGCAGCCGAACAGGGTGGGGCAGCTTCATGAGCCTCACCCTCCCACCAGTGCTGCCCCAGGCCAGGCAGGGGACCAAGAGCCCAGGGAGGAGGCAGGGGTTGCACACAGGCACAACCGGGGAGCTCAGCTGTCCGTGGCGTGCAGCAGCCAGAAACCCCTGACTTGGGCTTGCTGAGCCTCCCCCCACCCCCCCGCACTCGCTCTGCCAAGTGGTAAGAGCTTCTGGCGGGAGGAGCTGGGGCGGGAGCGGAGCCGCAGTGCCTGAAGGGTCCTCCCCACCCATGTCATTGGCAGGAGCCCTCAGCTGGCCGGCTGGCCCAGAGGAGCAAGCGGGCGTGGGAGGAAGGATGTAGGGAGAAGCCCTGGGATGGTTGGCCCAGAGGAGCGGAGGGAAGGGGCTGGGAGTGGACAGGTACCAGCAGCGTGGCCGCTTGGCCACAGCACACAAGTGGAGTGCCGGGACGGGCCAGCAGGCCGGGGCCCCTTTTGAGCCTGGACCCAGATCCATGGTAGCACTGGCACCGTTATTAACCTGGCACTGAGACAAACCCGGGGCAATGTGCCCACTTTGGCAGGCCGCCCTGGGCAGCCGCCTATACCGCCCACCTCAAAGGACGGCTCTGATGATGAGATCCTAGAATGTGTCAGGTGAGAGAGGGAAGTGTTAAAATCCTTATATAATGCACTGATGAGACCTCCTCTGGCAAGCTGTGTAAAAGTCTGGTCACTCCTAGTCCAGAAAGATTAATTTAAACTGGAAGAGGTGCAAGGAAAGTCTCCTAGGATGGTCAGGGCAATGCAGAGCCTGTCTTACGTGGAGATTTAATGAGCTTGGTTGGTTTAGCCTAACATGACACAGGCTGAGCGGGGATCAGATTGCTCTATAAATATTGGGGGCAGGGGGGGGAGGGGACACCAGGGAGGGAGACAAACTCCTGAAGTTAATGGCAGTTTTGGCAAAAGAAGAAATGGGGAGAAACTGGTCAGGACTAAACTCAGTCTGGAAAGGAGAAGGAGGTTCCTGACCCTCTGAGGAGGAAGGTTCTGCAACAGCTCCCCGACAGGAGCAATGGGGGGGGGAACAACCCAGCTGTTTTTAAGATGGCACTTGACAGGTTCATGCAATGGACGATATACCGGGGTTATCTGCCATAGCTGGGGACTGGACTCATTGACCCAGGAGGTCCCTTCCAGGCCTATGTCCCTATGAGTCACATCCACACATTTTGTGTCACACTGGGAACTCATGAGGAGTTGTGTATCCACTATGACCCTGCTCTGGGCCCTGGTCAATGGATTTGTCCCTCAGTAGATTCAGGAGAAAGCATGACTCAGCGTTATCACCTGAAAAAGGAATTGTTCTTGGGTTCCCGTGTAGTGATGCCACAATAGTTTAATTCCCTGAGTTTTTGATAATCTCATCCTGCTGCGATGCCAACTGCCTCCCAGGATTAGCCCCAGAGAAGAAGAATGGTTCAGTTGTTAAAGTGTTGGCCTGGGACTCGGAGGAACTGGCTTTAGTTCCAGGCTCTTTCATTGACTTCATCTGTCACCTTAGTCCCTGTGTCCCTCAGCAATATGTGTTTTAATACGGCTCTATGTAAATGTGTACTTTTAGAAAAAGGGATGCAGAGTATTCTTAACAGAGTGGGATCCCAATCCTGGGGAAGCAGTGACTCTGAAGAAGACCTGGGGGATCATGGCGGATAATCAGCTGAACAAGAGCTCCCCGTGCAAGACTACAGCCAAATAAATAAATGCAATCCAGGAGGTCAACCATGGGAATCTTGAGTAGGAGCAGAGGTTATTTTAACTCTGTATTTGAGACTGGTGTGACCCCTGCTGGAATCCTGTGCCCAGTTCTGGTGCTAGAGTTCAAGAAAGAAGTTGATAAATTGGACAGGGATCAAAGAAGAGCCACAAGAATGATGAAAGGATTCGAAAATCTGCTTTATAGTGCTAGACTGAAGCAGCTCAATCTATTTAGCTTAATGAAGAGAGAGTTAAGGGGTGACTTAATCACAGACTGTAAGTACCTGCATGAGGAACAAACATTTAACAACGGGCTCTTCAGTCTAGCAGAGAACGTTATAACAGGATCCAATGGCTGGAATCTGAAGCTAGACACATTCAGACTGGAACTAAGGTGTAATTTTTTTTAACAATGAGGGTAATTAACCATTGGAACAATTTACCAAGGGCCGTGGTATATTCTGCATCACTGACAATTGTTAAATCAAGTCAGGATGTTATACTAACAGCTCTGTTCTAGGACATATTGTGGTCCAGGTCTCTGGCCTGTGCTCTACAGGTGTTCAGACTAGGTGATCACAAAACTGAGACATTTCAGCTTCGAAAATAAATGACTAAGGGGGATATGATAGAGGTCTTCAAAGCCATGAGTGGGATGGAGAAAGTGAATAAGGAAGTGTTATTTACCCCTTCATTAGAACCAAGGGTCACCAAATTTAGTTAAAGGCAGCAGGTTTAACACAAATTATAGGAAGTATTTTGTTGGTTACAACACAGAGACAGCCTCTGGATCTCATTGCCAACGGATGTTGTGAAGGTCAAAAGTATAACGGGTCCAAAAAAAATATCAGATAAGTTGATGGAGGAGAGGTCCATCAATAGGTATTAGACAAGATGGTTTAGAAAGCAGCTCCCTTCTCTAGGTGTCTCTAAATTTCAGATTGCCAGAAGCTGGGAGCAGACAAGAGGGGATGGATCACTCGATAATTGCCCTGTTTTGTTCGTTCCCACTGAAGTATCTGCACTGCCCACTGTCAGAAGACAGAACACTGGACTAGACGGACCATTGTTCTGACCCAATGTGGCTGTTTTTATCTTCTTAAATTGTTCCCATGGTGGATGGGATGCTGCAGAAAAGCTTTTCCTAGGGCATCCCTCTGCGACAGAGCTGGCAAATAGAGCCTACCAGGTGTCCAGGGCAGGCTCAGTGTGGGAGGCTGCTGAGAGAGCTAGAACAGCCACTTCAGGGAGTGGTCCTGTAGCATGAGGGAGAGAAGCTCATGGTGTGAGCTAGAGCTGGGCTTCTAAACAGAGAGGTTCTTCCCCCAGCCAAAATTTTGACTCACACTATTTTTTTTTCCTTTTCATCCATTTATTCGAGGTGAGTTTTCATAGAAAATGGATCATTTTTCTCTGAAAGCTCAGTTGCCATGATGCTGCCCAACTGCAGCTGCCCGGATCCCCAAGAGAAAGTGGAGGATTTTCATATGGCTCTTCCTCATAGTGAAAATGAAGGGGGCACTGACAGAGTCTATGGGTATGGAAAGGTTGAAACCTCCCGACCAGTCTATGGCTGGGGTATTGTGCCCATCAGCTTCTATAACCAGCCCTCCCATCTCTGTGCAGCCCCCTCCACCCTGTACAATGCCCCCATCTCCAGACCCTGCGGGCAGTGGCTACTGTGACAGGCCCTGGTAACACATCTCTGATGAACCTGTGCTAGCCGGGAGCTGGAGAGGGTCCTAGAGCAGTTGTGGAGGTACAAAGATTGTGGGTGGATGGGTCTAGCTCTCAGTGGACCACTGAGATCTGTACATAACTCTGGGGATCCCTGGATCCTCGGTCCCCCTTTTCATTCCTCAGGGAAAAGCAAAGGGACCTCCCCTCCTGGAATGACCTAAGTGAAATTTACCTCTATGGAGCCTTGTGGAATCTCTCTTCCCTGGCCTGCTCCCTGGGTTTGTAATGACGGAAAGGGGGCAGCCAGGGAGAAATCTGCTCCTATATTATGTTATTTTTATTCTATTTTTTTTTATTTAAGCAAGATCACAGCTGTGACAGTATCATTGTTACCCCTTGGCTCCCCCCGGGGAAGCCATGTGGCTAATCAGAAACATGGGAACAGGGATGACAAGCCTGGACTCCAGGAATAGATCCTGCACCAACTCTGGCACTGCCATCCAGTTGGGTAGCATCACCTCACATCCCCTGTGATTTGACTCTCCTGCAGTTTGCCTTTGGCCGTGACAGGGGTTAAAGCTGATGCACACTAAGCCAAGCATCTCAGGTTCCCTGATGGCCAAGGGGCCCCCAAGGGAATGTGCGAACATGCTTCATAAAGACAGTTTCCTCCCTATCTGAACAGATACTGCCTGCTACCCATGCAGCCTCTCTGATGACTCCTTGTCCTTTACGGTGAAGATCTCCGGTCTCAGCGGCTCCCCGTCTAGCAGGAATTGGGTACGTTGGCAGGTTTCACTATCTATAAAATGCAAAGCGAAGGGAAAAGGCTGCGAGCTGTTTCCATTGGCAGATGTTCTGTGCAGCGGCAGAGGACTCAGCTGGGCTGTCGGGGTGACTCAGTGATGGGGCTGCAGGGCAGGTAGCACTAGGTAGCTTGGGAACACCCCCGCTACATCTGGCCATGCTCCACGGTGGGTTATTTAAGCTATTCAGAAATTTGACTTTCAAAGCGAGCTTGGAGTGTTAAATCCCCGATGCCCAGAGCCAGGATTTCTCAAGGGCTCATATTTCTAGAGGTGCCGTGTGCCCTGAGCCCAATCCTGCTAGGGTCTGTACGAGAGGAGACCCCATGGAATATCAGTGACTAGTTCACAAATCGCCTCAGGTTTATTTAATCCTGTAAATTGATTCAGCAAATGCATTTTCAGCAATTTTATTGTCTGGCTCGATTGTGAAGGAAGGAATTCAGGGCTGTGGTAAAAGGTCCAATAGGGCATATTTTAATTTCCTGAGTGGCTGAGGGGTCTAGAATCTCCTCAGAGCTACAGGGCTCCTGGCGTCTCTGCCCCTTCTCTGGTTTCTGAGTGCCACATGTCATGTCTCGGACCCTGCCCTCTCCTGGGGTGGAATCCCCCGACCCTCCCATCCTCAGACTGGACCCTGGGCTACCCCACACTGTGGTCGATTGTGCTTGTCCAGCAGTTACCAGTGTCTGCCACCTGTGGCTCTTCCCTTTGGGAGTCTGTGACTAGTGGTGAGATGAGTGACCAGCCAGCCTCCTTGAACTAAAACACTGTTTAATTTGAACAGTAGAAATAAGGTATAATGTGGGAGAATAAGAGGGTTTTCAAAGAAGAGTCTGTGCACATCTCTGTCTCCAAATCCCTCCCACTATGACGGGGACCCAGGTAGTCTGAGGGCCTTCAGACTTCCCCAGTGCTGTCTGTGCATGTCAGTCTGAAGAGCTTCCCAGCAACAGCTTTTCCACCTCTGGAAAGTCTCCGAATGCTGGCAAACAAGTTGTGTGATGTGGCTGGAGCCCGGAAATCCACTCCCAGCTTTTAGCCCTGGTGTTGTCTCTCAACCTCCCTGAAGTGATTACTAAGAGATGAGTTTTCATGAGCTGTTGCTTCTCTTCCTGCTTGTTTTCCAGCATCCTGCTACTAAACTAAGATGAGCCATACTGGTTTCACCGAGTACAGCCATAATATAAACATCCCAATAGTTAACGCAATGTAGCTATAAAGCGAACATGATAAGACCTGGGTTTAACATATACATTCATTATGGCAGCTCAGCTCCATGTCTGTCCCAATGCCGTTCCTTGGTGTTATGAATTTTATGAATACAGAACATAGACAGAGAGAGGGAGAGAGAGAGAGAGCTCAATAGACTACATTAATATATGAAATGAAGTTCCATTTCCATGAATAGTCATGCATTTAACTTTGAATTCCACTTCCTGCAAACCCTCATCGCGCCTGAATAACAGGTGCTGGGGTCACTCTCTACTACAGAGTGGGAGCTCAGGGAATGAATATATTCTATAGTGACCCCAATGCATGTCACCACTCCGGCTATAAGCTACAGACTGACAGAACAGACCCTGAGGAGAACCAGGCAGCTATTAACCCAGGGACAGAGTAGCTACTAGCCTCGCATTTGCTGACAAGCAACTGAATGAGGGCTGAAATACTGCAATCTTCTCATGTTCTGATGAAATCCAGAAGAGAGATGCTACATTTTAAGCCCCTCTCTAACCTGAGAAACCATCTCTGAAAGAAGGTCAGAGGGGAAAGAATGGGTTGACATGTGTGTACTAAAGCACAGATGTGTAAATGTTATGGCAAAACTTTTCATTGTAATACAAATATTACAAACGAAACTTTCATGACACACAACACACACATATATATATATATATATATATATATTGAAAGCCAGGAGCAGAGTTGTTGGAAACTCTACAGGAAGGAGCAGTGGTTACTTTACTGCTTAATGGCTTTTGTTTTTGAAATTATATCAGAAGCACTCCACATACTGTTTGCAAAGGGTTTATGCTATGAAATCTTTTTCAGTGAATAGTTGTGTGATACTGCCTCCTGGTAACGACAAGAAGCTGTTTCTAACACTTACATTCCGGGTCGTGCACTCAATCACTCTTGAAGACTTGTGCAAGTTTTTGCAAAAATTCCTGGGAGAAAAGAACTGCTGGTGCAGGCCCATGATTTATAGGGCCCTATGCAGTATTATTAAACAGGTGCCCCTCTGTCCGAGGACAGCCGGGCTTGCATGTGTATTTTAGCTAAGGATTGTCTTTTGAAAGATTTTATTGAAAAAAACATATATCTGAAGATTCAAACATTTAAGGCTAAAGGTGAAGACTCAGCTTGTCCAGCTAAAAATCTATGCAAGGATTTTTTAGAGATCTGATTTTATAATCTTCAAAAACACACTAATGAAAGATTTTTAAAGTACATTTTAAATTAAGATCCTGTAGACTAATATGTTCTGAGTAAATATGACAGTAATGCACAACTGCTTTTGTCAGTACATTCGGAACCCGAGAGTATATACCTGGGGGTTGTCAAATGCCTGATAAATGGCTTCATTACCGCTTGAATGGCTCTTTAACAGTTTCAATGTGGGGCTGATAGGTCTGTCTCCTGCTGATAATAGCTCAACTTAACGGATTAGTCTGGCAACTCCCATCTTTTCATGTTCTCTGTATATATGTATATATCTTCCAACTGTGTGTTCCACTCTATGCATCGGATGAAGTGGGCTTTAGCCCAAGAAAGCTTATGCCCAAATAAATTTGTTAGGGCAGGTCTACACTAGCCCCGAAATTCGAACTAAGATACGCAACTTCAGCTACGTGAATAACGTAGCTGAAGTCGAACTATCTTAGTTCGAATGAAAAAGCACTTACCCGGGGTCCACACGCAGCGCGCAGGCTCCCCTGTCGACTCCACCTACTCCGTTCGTCGAGCTGGATTACCAGCGTCGACGGCGGAGCACTTCCTGGTTCGATTTATCGCGTCTAGACAAGACGCGATAAATCGAACCCAGAACATCGATCGCGCGCCTCCGACCGGACGCGTAAGTATAGACGTACCCTTAGTCTCTAAGGTGCCACAAGTCCTCCTCGTTCTTCCTCCAGAGGAAGACTCACCATGCTGCAGCAGCCAGCGGAGGTGGAAGTCTGCAGGAAGCGTTAGAACAGGGGTAGGATGAGGCGGGGGGTGGACACTAAGACCAGGGGTGCCCCAAATTTTTCGGTGCACTACGCAGCCAGGTAAAGAGAGCGTAAAGAGAGCCATGCTCTGGTGTGTGGTTCAGCAAAGAGTACAGCTGAGGTATAGGAAAGGAGTGGGTAATAGTGGCTGTGTTAACTTACGCCCATCACCTCTCACAGGAGCATGGCTCAAGTAAATTGCACACTTAACTGGATATTAGTGCAAACCTAGTGTTTGCACTATTCACCCGTTTGTGATGCCGTCCCCTCCCCCGACCAGCTGAAGTAACTCTCTGTGGTAGCTTGAAACTTGCCAAATATCTACAAACACCTGTATGGGGAGAGGATGCAGGTCCTGTGAGGATGAAGAGAAGCCTGTAGGATGATCAGACTCTCTGGATTAAGTCACCTTTGGCCAGGGAAACACTTCAGCTTCTCTTGTTGGATCCTTGGGGTCAGAGTGAATCACCCAGGGCCGGCTCCAGGCACCAGCGTTCCAAGCAGGTGCTTGGGGCAGCAATCTGGAAGGGGCAGCAGTCCATGTATCATGTGGGCGGCATGTGCCGCCCATGGTGGAAATTCGGTGGCAGCCGGCAGCTTGTCTCTTCAGCCACTCATGGCAGTGGCAATTCGGCGGCAGCTTGTCAGCCGTCCATGGCAGCGGCAATTCGGTGGCAGCTCGTCTCTTCAGCCGTCCACGGCGGCAGCTTGTTCAGCCGTCCACGGCAGCAATTATGCTTGCTGCTTGGGGCGGCAGAAACGGTAGAGCTGGCCCTGGTATCACCGGGAACATATGGTAAGGGAAAGTAAATAGAGCCCAGTTCTGATTAAATTTACACATGTAGGTCTGGAGTGATGCAGATAAAGTCAATATTATTGAATTAAGGAAGTGGCAAAAATAATTTATGTCATGTACTGCAACGAGGCAGTGGCATAATCTGAACTCTCGGGAGTGGAGAAAAGTAGATAGATAGATAGATAGATAGATAGATAGATAGATAGATAGATAGATGGCATGATGAGGATAGATAGATAGATGGCATGATGGTGATAGATAGATAGATAGATAGATAGATAGATAGATAGATAGATAGATAGATAGATAGATAGATAGATAGATAGATAGATGGCGTGATGGGGATAGATAGATAGATAGATAGATAGATAGATAGATAGATGGATGGCATGATGACGATAGATAGATAGATGGCATGATGGTGATAGATAGATAGATAGATAGATAGATAGATAGATAGATAGATAGATAGATAGATAGATGGCGTGATGGTGATAGATAGATAGATAGATAGATAGATTCAATCCAGGACACACACATACAAAACCATTTTCACCATGAAATGCCCATGTGTTTAGTTTTATGTTATGATACAATGGGCCACACTCAGAAGTGGAGGGCCAGAAAGGGTGTCTGTGGGACGGTCACAATTGCAAAAACGCACAGTGCTCAAGAAGGCTGCGGAACTCCCAGCAACAATATTTCAAGGGGGGCAAGAGGTTAGCAGGATTCAAAGAGGAATTGGATGTTTATTTGGCTAACCAGAAAATCCAACTAAAGTAGTGAGGATTATTTTTAAAAGTCTTGGAAGGGCTCTAAACATTCCTGATTTACAGCACAAAATATGTCTAACTAGTGGGTGTCAGAGAGATATTTTCCCTGACAGCAGGTTATCTCATAGCTGCCTATTTCAGGACTTCTTCCACCTTCCTCCGCAGCATCTGAAACTGGTCAGTGGATACTGGACTAGATGGACTGCAGGTCTGATCCAGTCTGGCAATGTCTATCTTCCTATCAGTGGTGTAAATCCAAGTCTATGTTTTTGCTGTTTTTCCTTGAGGTCCTTGGAGTCTCTAGACTTGCACTGAAAGCAGAAGGTTGTCTTGTTAAATATCATTTAGTCTCCTGGTTTTTTCCCTTTCAGGAAGGAAAGTTCAAAATTCCTCAGACCTGCCCAGTACATTATGCCACCTGTCAATAACACCAAATTCACACCTGAAGTGTTCATTCTCACCGGGATACCTGGGCAAGAAGACATCCATCTCTGGATCTTTATCCCTTTTTGCTTAATTTATGTCATTTCGATGGTAGGAAATTCATTCATTTTGTTCATTATAAAAACAGATCAAACCCTCCATGAGCCCATGTACATTTTCCTTTCCATGTTGGCCGTCACAGACCTTGGCTTATCGATATCTACCATACCGACGACACTGGGGATATTCTTATTTAACTCTAGGGAGATCAGGCTTGATGCCTGTTTTGCCCAGCTGTTCTTCATCCACTCGCTTTCATACATTGAATCCTCCGTGCTCCTGTTGATGGCCATTGACCGCTTCGTCGCAATCTCTAACCCACTGAGATATGCTTCCATCTTAACCCCACCGAGAATAGCCAGGATGGGACTTTTCTTTGTGCTAAGATCAGTGGCCCTTAACATCCCACTTCCCTTTCTCCTGAAACGGTTCCGATACTGTCGAGCCAATGTCCTCTCCCATTCCTACTGCCTACATCAGGAAGTCATGAAGATGGCTTGTTCTGACATCACAGTCAACAGCATCTATGGCTTGTCTATTAAAGTCTTAATGGTAGGGTTGGACTCGTTGCTCATCTTTCTCTCTTATGTGATGATCCTCAAAACTGTGCTGAGTGTCGCATCCCGCGCGGAGAGCCTCAGGGCCCTGAACACCTGCGTCTCCCACCTGTGCGCTGTCCTGCTCTTCTACACACCAGAGATTGGCTTGTCTGTGATACACAGATTTGGGAACAGCTCGTCTCACTTCCTTCAGATTCTCCTGGGCTACGTCTACCTGCTGGTCCCACCCCTGATGAACCCGATCGTGTACAGTGTGAAAAGCAAACACCTCCGTGCGAGGATAATCAGGATGTTTATCAAGTCAAGGGTCAATTTGTCACCTGACTCCAATGCTGGTGTCATGGGAGATGAAAAACATGGGCCACCTATTCCATTCTGGACACGTACTTCCGAGATGACATGAGCTACTGATCTCTACTCTGTAGAGAGAATCTGCGAAGGGGTGAGGAAGGACAATGAACTGGGGGAAGGGGACCAAGGCTGGCAGCAGCATTTACACAGTGACTTTGTTCATGGAAAGCCAGGGGACTGGTGGGATGATGGCCCATAACGAGCCATATCGGTGGCCGCTCTGACCTCAGAATTCTTATCTATAGAGTCAATAAAGAGAAGGGATTTGAATGGTGTTTCCAATTACACCTGTCCTGTCATTGTCCCGTCTCTCCTTAAACATCCACAGGCCATGAAAAAAGCTACAGAGCTGTTCTGTAGTCGCAGTCCTGGGCCTTCCTAAGGACTCTGGGTGCTGTGTGATCCATGGGGACTGCACCAGCTGTGGACAGGGGCTTTCCAAGGGGCACGGACACCCACCCTTCCCTCGTGTCCTCAGCCAGGTGCTTGTGACTGAGTCGTTTCAGAGACATGATTAAAGAAGGAGCCAGGAGAAGCCATTCGCACAGAGCCCCCCGATCCCCATTGATGGCCCCCTGCCTACCAGAACAGGGCACCTCCCAAACCCCTCTTCCCAAACCAGAACCCCTGATTCCCCAGCCAGACCACTCTCAGACCCCACCCCCCCCCCCGCACTCCCGGGCCACCACCTGCTCTTGATCTGCCCCATTCTCCTCCAAACCAAACTGAATCAGGCTGCACCACACCTGGCTGCAGCTTGGCATGGGCGGCTCCCCACTGGGCCTGGCGCACAGATGGTCCAGAGCATCTCAGGGGGACAGGGGGCTCTAGTCTCCCACAGGGATCCCTGGTGGGGGGATGGGACGAAAGGACTCCATTTGCTCCACGGGGTCCAGGCTGAGGGGGGTTACCTGTAGCAAGGAGCATCCACTGGTTAACTGATTAATGCCAGCGCCCCAGGAGAAGCTATTCACTCAGCCCCCCGCCCCCCATTGATGTCTCTGCAGACATCACACCTGCTAAACCCACTCTCCACAGAGCTGCCTGTGTGAGTGAGGGTCTGACGCACAGGAGTCCTGGCAAAAGACTCGGGATCAGATTCCTTCCTCCTCCCCTCGGTTTATGCTGCCCCAGCAATGTAAAGGGGTGGAAACAGGCCTCATCTCCCCCACAGAGGCACAGCTAGCTCTGATCCCAGCCCATTCAGTATAGGGTAAGCCCCTTTCAAAAGGCAAAATCAGGACACATGCAATACCCCCTTCCGATCTGTGACCCAACCCTGCCCCTCTTCTTCCCCCTTGAAGTCCAACCCCCTTCTCCTCCGAGGCCCCTTCCTCTGCCCCATCTCTTCCTCCAAGACACCGCCACTTGATCCTCCTCATTACCCAAGGCTCCAACCCCTGTCCAGGTCAGAAACCAGAGCCGGGCAGTGATAAAAGCTGTCCAGGGAGCAAGAACCACTTTGCGGTGTCCCAGATACTCCACCTGCCCTGTGGAGGGGATGGGTGGCCCAAGGGAAGGCCCCACCCTGTCTCCTCGCCCCCCAGGATGTTCAACCCAGGAAAGCTAATGAGTCCGGTGCTCCCCACAGTGGCCTGGGCTCCCTAGGCAGATATTACCAAAGCTAATCTCAGGCCTGATCAGAGGGACGAGTCTTCAGTGGAAGAGGAAGAACAGGTGGTGGTGCCTCAGGTGAAAATCACAGAATATTAAGGTTGGAAGAGACCTCAGGAGCTCATCTAGTCCAACCCCCTGCTCAAAGAATGACCAACACTAACTAAATCATCCCAGCCAAGGCTTTCTCAAGCCGGGCCTTAAAAACCTCTGAGGATGGAGATTCCACCACCTCCCTAGGTAACCCATTCCAGTGCTTCATGACCCTCCTAGTGAAATAGTGTTTCCTAATATTCAACCTAGACCTCCCACATTGTAACTTGAAATCATTGTTCCTTGATCTGTCATCTGCCACCACTGGGAACAGCCAAGCTCCATCCTCTTTGGAGCCCCCCTTCGGGTAGTTGAAGGCTGCTATCAAATCTCCCCCCACTCTTCTCTTCTGCAGATTAAATAATCCCAGTTCCCTCAGCCTTTCCTTGTAAATCATGTTCCCCCTGCTCCCTAATCATTTTCATTGGCCTCCGCTGGACTCTCTTCAATTTTTTTCACATCCTTTCTGTAGTGGGGGGACCAAAACTGTACTCAATACTGCAAACATGGCCTCACCAGTGGCGAATAGAGGGGGATAATAACTTCTCTCAATCTGCTGGCAATGCTCCTACTAATACAGCCCAATATGCCGTTGGCCTTTTTGGAAACAAGGGCACTCTGCTGATTTATATCCAGCTTCTCATCCACTGTTAACCCCAGGTCCCCACTCAAGGGTGGCCCCAATCTGCACAGTTTTGGACAGAGTGGGCTGTGATCTTGGAAGCCGTTACCAATGAGCATAGGTCAGCCCAGCCCCCGAGGCAGGGGAAGAACAGGCCAGCAAATCAAACCCCTGTAACTGGCTCCTGGCTATCCCCGCTCTCTTCAGGTTGGTCCTGTGGTCTGGATACTGCTCTGCGACTCAGTAGATCTGTGTTTTATTTCCTTGCTGTGTGACCATGGGCAAGCCATAGGCTGTCTCTGAGCCTTAGTAGAGGTGGATAATAGCCTTGCACTGCCTCACAGCAGTGGCGGGAGGATAAATCCATTCAAGGTGATCAGATACTCTGAGACCCTAAAATCAGGGCTATGTCAGCGACGCACAGAACAACACCTCTGACGTTTGTCTATAAAAGGCTTTTTACCACAGCCTCCTGTGACAGCTGGTTTCTGGGAAGCCCCGTGACTCCAGCACCTTGGTGTCTGTGGCAAATGTGAGGGTGCTCGGGGGGTGACAGTGAGGGGTAGGGAGTGGATTTATGATGAGAGTGTTGGAGTGTCATGGGTTCAGCGGGAGTTTCAGCTCAATCACTGGAGAGGTGTTTACAAGCCATAGAGGCTGAACTGGTCTAACTGACAAGCAATGGAGCAATGGCCATGGGGGACTCATCTTATACAATCTGCCTGGGAGCAGTAAAAGAGAGAATCAGGATGTTATTTCAGAGAGTGAAGGATCTGGAGAGCTGAAGAGAGCCCTGCTGGGCTGCCCCTCGAGCTGGAGATAGTCCTCACACCCTGAATCCAAATTTCCATCATCATCACCAAGTTTGGGAGTAGCTTAATCTGGGGGAAGGGGTTGTTTGGGTCTAATAGGAAGCTAGCAGCGGGCATTCGAAGCCGGGCTTGGGTCACGCCCCTGGCCTTGCTTTCCTGGCATGTTCATGTCTCATTCCTGAACAGGAGGACGAGACCCTCCGAACTGTGCCTCAGGTACTCATTGACTCTGCAAGCCAGTTACTTTTATGTCCGGTGGTCTGTGGCCTAATCCTGTTCCTTACAACCAGGCGATCTGTAGCCCAACATCTCTGCCACTCCTCGACTGTGTGACCAGAAACGTGCATTAACTAACCCTCAGTGCCTTCGTTTGTGGGTGTTCTGCTTAACATACAGCCAGCAGCGCCAGCGCCGGGGATTTTTTTGGGAGTCTCACACGGTTTCCTCTCTTTCTGAAAGCCTCAACTGCTGAGACTGTGCCGGAATCTCAGCATTTAACAGAGTGGCATGATTATGAGATGATTATGACATAATTATGATACCTCTGGTACAAGATATTTCTTATGAGGTGTCATTTGAAAAGTTATGGCTTTCTAAATATGATTATCCTATTTGTGTGCATGGATCATTTTTGTACCTGAAGTGATGAATATTGACTACGTATCTGTATTTCAAATGTGGTAAATCTGTGTAACACCCACAACTAGCCTTTTGGGTACAAAAATGAAGACGCTAGACAGTGCTGATGGCTCATCAACAAAGATAATAGACATGGAAGAGCTTAGCCTTTCAGTGAACATTTCAGTGAGCCTATGAGTAATGGCTGCTATGACTCAGAAGGGCATGCATGGGCATGTGATCAGACGACATGATACTGAACTCCACTTTGGTACCTGTATTTCTCCACAAACTGGGCTGGGATCTTATCTTAAAATAAAGGGTTCTTGCCACATGGAAAAACTTTATAAGGTGGTGAGTGACATTATCTCTTGACCTCACTCCCCACACAACAGAACTCCTAGAAACACCTGAGGAACAAAGAGTGAATGGAGGGAATGGAGGGAAGTGCTGGTTTCAGGATATAGGGATGTCTAGCCTGCATAGGTAAACTTGGTGGACTGCTTGTATCATCAGTCAGGGTGAGAAATTGCTACTTCAAATCCTATCTAACTAGCATATTAGGGTTAATTTAAAGTTTTGATTATTTGTTAGTTAACCTGCTTTGATCTGTTCACTGTCACTTATAATCATGCAACATCTATCTTTCTGTAGTTAATAAACTTGTTTTATATTTTATCATAACCAGTATGCTTTGGGTGAAGTCTCTGGGAAAATCTCAGCTCTGTAAACCAAGGCTCTTGCATACCTTTCCCACTTCTAAGGGAATGCTACCTACATTAATGAGTTTGCATTAATGCCTGTGCAATGGAAGATGGTATAATTCTGGGTTTATACTCCAGCAAGGGTTCAAGGCTGGGGAGCTGGGAAAATGGCTGTTGTCTCCTGTTTGTCCTTGAGTGGCTTAGGTAAAGCACTCAGGTAGCTCAGTTGGGTGTGCAGCGCCATCTGCTGTCTTGTTGGGTGATAACAGGGCCTGGAGAGGCTGGCTTTGTCACCGGCCAAGCAGTGTGAGAGAGGCCAGTTCAGCTGAATGGTTAAGGATCTCAGCAGTTCCACTGGCTCCCAGACTGCATCCTGGGGGTGACAATCCATCACTGAGGTTTTAGAACAAACTGATAAATTAAACAGTAAAAGTCACCAGGACCAGATTGTATTCACCCAAGAGTGCTGAAGGAACTCATGTTGAAGAACTACTAACTGTGGTATGTAACCTATCACTTAAATCAACCTCTATACCAGAATACTGGCAAATAGCGAATGTGATGCTGATTTTTATAAAAAAGGCTCCAAAGGTGATCCCGGAAATTGCAGGCCAACAATCCTAACTTCAGCGTGAGGCAAATTGGTTGAAACTATAGTAAAGGACAGAATTATCAGACACATTAATGAACATGATTTGTTGGGGAAGATTCAACATGGCTTTTGAAAAATGGAAATCATGCCTCACCAATCTATTAGAATTCTTTGAGTGGGTCAACAAAAATGTGTTCAAGAGTGACCCAGAGGATATAATGTACTTTGACTTTCAGAAAGCCTCTGACAAGGTCCCTCACCAAAGGCTGTTAAGGAAAGTAAGCAGTCATGGAATAAGAAAGAAGATTCTCTCTGGGATCAGTAACTGCTTAAAAGATAGGAAACAAAGGGTAGGAATAAATGGTCAGTTTTCAGAATGAAAATACTCTTGTCCCAGAGGGATCTATACTAGGACCGGTTCTGTTCCACATATCCATAAATAATGTGGAAATAAGAGGTAAGCAGTGAGGTGACAAAATTTGCAGATGAAAAAACATTAATCAGTATATTTAAATCCAAAGCAGACCTTAAAGAGTTACAAAGGCAACTCACAAAACTCAGTGACTGGGTGAATGGCAGATGAAATTCAGTGTTGATAAATGCAAAGTAATGTACATTGGAAAACTTAATCCCCAATTTACATACAAAAGGATGTTTCCAAATTAGCTTTTACCACTCAGGAAAAGGATCTTGGAGTCATTATGGATGGTCTCTGAAAACATCTGCTCACTGTGCAGCGACAATCAAAAAAAGCCAACAGAATATTGAGACCCACAGTCGGCAGATGTAATAGGCCAGGAAAGGGTAAGACTCCAGTGGTGCAGCTGTGGATGCTGGACGCCGGTTGTGGGGTTTACACAGGGAAGTTTTTGCTTATTATTATACACCATGCAGGTTCCAAGTTGGCCGAGGTTGCAGTATGTGGTACTCAGCTTCCTGGATTCATCAGCGATTTCCCTGGACTACATGGAGATTACTGATGAACCCAGGAAGCTATGTAAACTTTCCATTGTGATAAGTTGTCATCCCCAGTGTACAGTCTGGGAGCTGTGGGAACCGCTGTGCCCCTCAACCCTCCAGCTGGGCTGGCCAATCTTATACTGCTTTATTGGTGACACAGCCAGCCTCTGCTAGCCTTGTTATCACCCAACACGACAGCAGTTAGTGCCATACACCCAACTGAGCTGCCTGAGTGCTCTACCTAAGCCACTCAAAGACAGGCAGAATACAACAGCCAATTTCCGAGCTTCCCCACCTTCCCCCCTTTATTGAGTATAAATCCAGAATTATAACATCTTGCACTGCACAAGAGTCTGTACAGCACAAGCTCATTAATATAGATCACTTTCCCCTTGATGTTGGAAAGATATGCAACAGCCTTTGTACATAGAGTTTAGATTTTTCCAGACACTTTACCCAAAACACGCTGGTAAAGAAAATGCATACAAAAATCTACAAAAAGATGGATTTCAAGTGATTATAAGTGATAGCGAACAGATCAAAGTAGATAACCTAGCAAATAAACAAAAACAGAAACTAAGCCGAATATTCTAGATAGGTTGGATATGAATTAGCAATTTCTCACCCTGACTGATGATACAAGCAGTCCACCAAGTTTAGATATGCAGGCTATAAATCCCTTTAGCCTGGGACCAGCACTTCCCCCTGTTCAGTCGTTGTTCCTCAGTTTTTTTCCAGGAGTTCTCTTGTGTGGGGAGTGGGGCCAAGAAATGATGTCACACCCTATGTTATATAGTGGAAAAATACAGTTACCAAACTAGGGTTTAGTGTTATGTGGTCTGGTCACATGCCCTTGCGTGCCCTGCTGAGTTATAGGAGCCATTATCCATAGGCTGTCCAGAGTATTCTCAGGAAGGGTGGCCAGGTGGGGGGTAAGCTTCTCCTCAGGCCTATTGTTTCCCTTAATGTCCAATTACCCTGAATAGGCCCTTCACAACCAGCTATCTTGACTGGAAGCATTTTGCCCAGGTGTAGCTACGTTTGAAATACAGATACATACTCAATATTCATGACTTCCGATACAAAAATGATACATGCATAAATATAGTATTATCATATTTTGCAAATCATAACATTTCCATAGACACCTCACAAGACACATTTTGTACAAGATGCATTATAATGATATTGTAATCATATCATAATGATACTACTATGCTGAATATTGGGGGCAGTGTCAGAACCGCCTCCTCAACTGGCCTGGAACATGCATGGCACATATAAAATGGTCAGGTTCTTCATAAAGAGACATACTTTCCCCGTGGGGCAGACTGGAGTCTCAGGAGAGGAGGCACACGATGGCGGGGCTCCGTCTAGCCCAGGGCTCCTCCATCCGCGAGATGTAGGAGGGGAGATCAGGGCTACAGCCAGAGGTGTTGGGGAGGCTCTGGGTACTCCAGGATGGGGGAGTTTAGCGCTCTGGTGGTTGGGGGGCAGAGATTCAGGCAGAAGGTGTAGGGCCGAGGGGACCTCCCTCCCCGAAGGAGGGCTCCAGCCACCATTCCTGTTGGGAACCATTAAGAAAGGTATAGATAACGAGAGAGAAAATATCATATTGCCTTTATATAAATCCATGGTACGCCCGCATCTTGAATACTCCATTTCAAAAAATATATATGTGAATTGGAAAAAGTACAGAGAAAGGGCAACAAAAATGTTTGAGGGTATGGAGCAACTTCCAGATGAAGAGAGATTAAAAAGACTGGGGCTCTTTAGCTCGGAAAAGTGATGACAAAGTGGGGTCATGAGTGGTGTGGAGAAAGTGAATAAGGAAGTGTTATTTATACCTACACAATAATCAGGGGTCACCCAATTAAGTTAATAGGCAGAAGGTTTAAATAAACAAAATAAAGTACTTTATCACACAAAGCACAGTCAGCCTGGGGACTCTTTGCCAAGGGACATTGTGAAGGCAAAACGTATAACTGGTCCAAAAAAGAATTAGATAAGTTCATGGAGGAAAGGTCCATCAATTAACAAAAACGGTTAGGGGCACAGCCCCATGTTCTAGGTGTCACTAAACCTCTGACTTCCAGAAGCTGGGAGGAGACGCAGGGGATGGATCCCTCGATAATTCCCTGTTCTGTTCTTTCCCTCGGAAGTGTCTGCACTAACCACTGTCAGAAGAGAGGACACTGGGCAGGACCTTTTCCGACACAATAAGGCCGTTATTATATTTTTAAATTGTTCCACTGATGGATGGGCTGCTGCTGACAGGCCATTTCTAGAACTGGCATGTTCACCCTAGCAGATGACCAGGTGCTGCTCACTGTGGAAGGCTGATGGGGGGGCGAGTACTGCCACCTAGGGGTGTGGTCCTGTAGCGCGAGGGACAGAGGCTCATGGTTTGAGCCAGAGCTAGGCTGGAAAACAGAGTTTTCCCCTCCATGAAAAAAATTGAGCAAACTAAAATGTTTCCTTGTCATCCATTTTTGGGGGGTGAGTTTTCATAGAAAATGGATAATTTTTCTCTGTAAGCTCAGCTGCCATGATGCTGCCCAGCTGCAGCTTCCTGAATCCCCAAGAGAAACTGGAGGCTTTTCACCTGCCTCTTCCTCATAACGTAAATGAAGGTGGCACTGATGGAGTGAACTAGACACTGCACTCTCGGTATGGAAAGGTCGAAATTTTCCAACCAGTCTATGGCTGGGGTATTGTGCCCATCAGCTACTCTAACCAGCCTTCCCATCTCTGAGCAGCTCCCTCCCCTCTGTGCAACTCACGCTTCAGCAGATCCTGTGGGCAGTGGCTACTGTGACAGGCCCTGGTAGCACATCTCTGATGAAACTATGCTAGCTGGGAGCTGAAGAGGGTCCTAGAGCAGTTGTGGAGGCCCAGAGATTGGGGTGGCGGGGCCCTAGCTACCAGTCATCACTGAGATCTGTGCCTAACTTTGGTGATCCTTGGATCCTGGGTCCTGCTTTTCATTCCTCAGGGAGAAGGATGGGACCTTCCCTCCTGGAACTATCCAAGGGAAATGTCCATGTACAGAGCCATGTGGAATCTCCTTCCCTGGCCTGCACCCTGGGTTTGTGATGCAGGAAAGTGGGCTGCCGGGTAGAAAACTGGTCCTATATTATTCTATTATTTATATTATATTTTAATTTAATTTAGCAAGATCTCAGTTGAGACAGCATCATTATTACCGCTCGCCCGCCCTCACGACAGCCCTGTGACTAATCAGAACCATACGAACAGTGATGACAAGCCCGGAGTCCAGGAATAGAGCCTGCAGCAGGGCTGGCGCTGCCGTACACTTGGGCAGCATCATCACACATCCCCTGTGATTTGACTCTCCTGCAGTTTGCTATTGGCCGTGATGGGGGTTAAAGCTGGTGCACACTAACCCAAGCAGCTGAGGTTCCCTGATGGCCAAGTGGCCCCCAAGGGAATGTGCAGGCATGCTTCATAAAGACAGCTGCCTCCCTGTCTGAACAGATACTGTCTGCTGCCTGTCCAACTTCTCTGGTGACTCCTTGTCATTTGGGTGAAGATCTCTGGTGTCAGCAGCTCCCTTGCTAGCAGGAACTGGGTACGTTGGCAGGTTTCACTATCTCTAAAATGCGAAGTGAAGGGGAAAGGCTGCAAGCTGTTTCCATTTGCAGATGTTCTGTGCAGCGGCAAAGGCCTCAACTGGGCTATTGGGGTGACTCAGTAATGGAGCTGGAGGGAAGGCAGCACTAGGTAGCTTGGCAACCCCTCCACTACATCGGACCATGCTCCACGGTGGGTTATTAAATCTACACAGAAATCTGACATTTGAAGTGAGCTCGGAGTGTTAAATCCCCAAAGCCCCAAGTCAGGATTTTTCCAGGGGTCCCATTTCTAGAGAGGCCGTGTGCTCCAGGCCTGATGCCACCAGGACTGAGTGAGAGGAGACCCCCCGGAATATCAGTGTCTAGTTCACAAATCGCCTCAGGTTTATTTAATGCTGGAAATTGAAGCAGCAAATGCATTTTCCGTGATTTTATTGTCTGGCTCGATTGTGAAGGCAGGAATTCAGAGCTGCTTTGCTCTGTGTTAACAGAACCGATAGGGCATATTTTAATTTCCTGACCGGCTGAGGTGTCTCCTCAGAGCTACAGGGTTCCTGGCATCTCTGCCCCCTCTCTGGTCTCCGAGTTCCAGATGTCAGGCCTCGGACCCTGCCCTCTCATGGGGTGGAATCCCCCGACCCTCCCACCCTCAGACTGGGCCTTGGGCTACCACACACTGCGGGTCAACTGTGCTAGTTGAGCAGTTCCTAGTGGGAACTTCCTTTTGGAGTCTGTGACTAGTGGTGCGACGAGTGACCAGCCAGCCTTCCTGAACCAAAACATTGTTTAATTTGTACAGTAGAAATAAGGTGTAACATGGGAGAATAAGAGGATTTTAAAAGAAGAGTCTGTACACGTCTCTGACACCCAAACCCTCCCACTCTGACGGGGACCCAGGCAGGCCGAAGGCCTTCAAACTTCCCTGGCACTGTCTGTGCCTGTCAGTCTGAAGAGCTTCTCAGCAACAGGTGCCAGACCCCTGGACAGATTCCCAGCGCTGTCAAAACAAGCTGTGTGATGTGGCTGGATCCCGGAATTAGGCTCTTCCCAGCTTATAGCTCCAGTCTTGTCTCTCGACCTCCCTGAAGTGCTGACTGAAAGATGAGTTTTCTTGAGCTGTTGCTTCCCTTCCTGCTTGTTTTCCAGCAGTCTGCGATTAAACTTAGGCTAGGTCTACACTACCCCCCCCTATCGAACTAAGGTACGCAACTTCAGCTACGTGAATAACGTAGCTGAAGTCGAAGTACCTTAGTTCGAATGAAAAAGCACTTACCCGGGATCCACACGCGGCGCGCAGGCTCCCCCGTCGACTCCGCCTACTCCGTTCGTCGAGCTGGAGTACCAGCGTCGACGACGGAGCACTTCCTGGTTCGATTTATCGCGTCTTGACAAGACGCGATAAATCGAACCCAGAACATCGATCGCGCGCCTCCGACGGGATGCGTAAGTATAGACCTACCCTAAGATGAGCCGTGCAGGTTTCACCCAGTACAGCCATAACATAAATACCCCAATAATTAACCCAATGTAGCTCTATAGCAACCATCCTAACAACTGGGTTTAACATACATATTCATTATGGCAGCTCGGCTCCATGTCTGTCCCAAAGCATATACGGGTGCTACGTATTTTATGAATACAGGACAGAGACAGTCAAAGAGAGAGAGAGAGAGAGAGAGAGAGAGCGCAATAGACTACTTTCCTGTGTGAAATGAAGTTCCTTTTCCATGTACACTCATGCATTTGATTTTGAAATCCACTTTCTGCAAACCCTGATCATGGTTGAATAACAGGTGCTGCGGTTACTCTGTACTAGAGAGTGAGAGCTCAGGGAATAAATATTTCATGTACTTATCCCACTCTAGATACAGGCTTTAGATTGACAGAATAGAACCTGAGGAGAACCAGTCAGCTATTAACCCAGGGAAAGAGGAGCTACTAGACTTCTCTTTGCTGACAAGCGATTGAATGAGGGCTGAGATGCTGTGATCTTTTCAGGTTCTGAAGAAATCCAGATGACAGACGCCACATTTTAAGTTCCACTGTAACCCGAGAACTCATTCCTGAAAGAAGATCAGAGAGGAAAGAATGGGTTGACATGTGTGTACTAAAGTACAGATGTGTAAATGTTATGCCAAAATTTTTCATTGTAATACAAATATTACAAACCTTTCATGTGATTGTTGTATTTTGAAAGCCAGAAGCAGAGTTGTTAGAATCTGTAAAGGAAGGAGCAGTGGTAACTTTACTGCTTAATGGCTTTTGCTCCTGAAAGTATATCAGAAATATTCCACATACTGTTTGCAAAGGGTTTATGCTATGAAATCATTTTCAGTCAATAGTTGTATGATACTGTCTCCTGGGAACTGACCAGTAGCTGTTTCTAACACTTATATTTAGAGTCATGAACATAATCCCTCTGCAATACCTGTGCAAGACTTTCCAAAAATTCCTGAGAGAACAGAACCGCCGGTCTGTGTTTCAGCAAAGAGTAGAGCTGAGTTATAGGAAAGCGGAGTGTAATACTGGTTGTATGTTACTTACGCCCATCAACTCTTACAGGTGCATTACTCAAGTAATTTGCACACTCAACTAGATATTAGTGCAACCCTAGTGTTTGCATTATTCACCCATTTGTGATGCCATCTCCCCCGCCCCCCGCCGAGTTGAAGTAACTCTCTGTGTTATCTTGTAACTTGCCAAATATCTACAAACTCTTGCATGGGAAGAGGATGCAGGTCCTGTGAGGATGAAGAGAAGCCAGTAGGATAATCAGACTCTCTGGATTCAGTCACCTTTGGCCAAGGAAACACTTCAGCTTCTCTTGGAGGGATTCTTGGGCATCAGAGCGTATCACAGGGAGCATCTGGTAAGAGAAAGTAAATAGAACCCTTTTCTCACTGAAATTACACATATAAATCTGGAGTGATACAGTTGAAGTCAATATTACTGAACCAAGAAAATGACAATAAGAATTTATCTTCTACTGCAAAGAGGCAATGGCATAATTTTGAAGTCTCAAGAGTGGAGAAAATTATATATATGAAATACATTTATAAATAGCTTCAATCCAGGAGACACAGATACAAAGACCGTTTTCAGCTGGCCCTTTGTTTAGACTCATGTCATCATACAATGGGCCAAACTCACAAGTGGAGAGCCAGAAAGGGTGTCTGTGGAAAAGTCACAATTGCAAAATCTCACAGTGCTCAAGGGGGCTGCGGAACCCACAAGCATAACGTATCAAGGGGGCCAAGAGTTTTGCGGAATTCAAAGAGGGACTCGATCTTTATATGGGTAATTAGAAAATCAAATTACAGTAGTGAAGATTGTTTTCAAAAAGGCTTGGTTGGGCTCTAAACATTCCTGATTTACACCACAAAACATGTCTAGCTAGTGGGTGTGAGGGAGAATTTTTTCCTGGGAGCAGGTTATCTCATAGCTGCCTCTTGAGGGGCTTCTTCCACCTTCCTCTGCAGCATCTGGAACTGGCCACTGGATACTGAGCTAGATGGACTGCAGGTCTAATCCAGTCTGGCAATGACTATCTTCCTATCAGTGATGTAAATGCAATACTATGTTTTTGCTAATCTTGCTTGAGCTCCTGGTAGCCTCTAGACTTGCACTGAGAGCAGAAAGAAGTCTTGCTACATATCCTGTAGTCTCCTTTTCTTTTTCCTTTCAGGAAGGAGAGTTCAGAACACCTTGGATCTGCCGAGTACATTATGTCAGCTGTCAATGACACCAACTTCAACTCTGTAGTGTTCCTTCTCACCGGGATACCTGGGCAGGAAGACATCAATCTCTGGATCTCTGTCCCCTTTTGCCTAATGTATGTCATTTCGATAGTAGGCAATTCAGTTATTCTGTTCATTATAAAAACAGATCACAACCTCCATGAGCCCATGTACATTTTCCTTTCCATGTTGGCCATCACAGACCTTGGCTTATCGATATCTACCATACCAACGACAATGGTGATATTATTATTTAACTCTAGGGAGATAAGCGTCTATGTCTGTTTTGCCCAGCTGTTCTTCATCCACTCTCTTTCATACACTGAATCCTCCATTCTCATGTTGATGGCCTTTGACTGCTTCATCGCGATCTCTAACCCACTGAGATATTCTTCCATCTTAACCCCACCTAGAATAGCTATGATGGGACTTTTCTCTGTGCTAAGGTCAGTGGCCCTAATATTCCCACTCCCCTTTCTCCTGAAACGGTTCCGATACTGTCGAGCCAATGTCCTCTCCCATTCCTACTGCCTGCACCAGGATGTCATGAAGCTGGCTTGTTCCGATATCACCGTCAACATCATCTATGGCTTGTCTATTAAACTCTTAACGGTGGGGTTGGACTCATTTCTCATCATTCTCTCCTATGCGATGATCCTCAAAACTGTGCTTAGTGTCGCATCCCGCACGGAGATCCTCAGGGCCCTGAACACCTGCGTCTCCCACCTGTGCGCCATCCTGCTCTTCTACACACCACATATCGGCTTGTCTGTGACACACAGATTCGGGAACAGCTCTTCTCACTTCCTTCAGATTCTCCTGGGCTACGTCTACCTGCTGGTCCCACCCCTGATGAACCCAATTGTGTACAGTGTGAAAAGCAAACACCTTCGTGCGAGGATCATCAGGGTGTTCGTCAAGTGACCAGTGAGTTCATCAGCCAGCTCCAGCACTGTTGACACGGGCCGTGAAAAACACACGCCCCCTATTCCATCCCGGACCCTTACATCCAAGATGAAATGAACTAATGATCTCCACTCTGGAGAGAGAGGTTCTGACGAGATCTAAGGCCGAGAGCTGGGGGACCGGTGGGATGTTGGCCATAAAGAGATGTATTGGTGGCTTCTCTAACCTCAGAATTCCTGCCTATACAGTCAATAAAGAGACGGCATGTGGATGTTGTTTCCCAAGAAGCCTGGCCTGTCACTGTCCCGTCTGTGGTTAAACATTCACGGACTATGAAAAAAGGTGCAGAGCTGTTTTGCAGTCACAATCCTGGCCCTTCCTGAGCGCTCTGGGTGCTGCGTGATCCATGGGGGCTGCAGCAGCTGTGGACAGGGGCTATTCAAGGGGCACGGACACCCACCCTGCATACAACGCTCCCGTTGAGCCCACTCCCCACCGAGGCAGAGCAGGGCTGTGTGTGTGAGGGTCTGACACACAGGAGTCCTGGCAGGAGATGCTGGCCCAGATTCCTTTCCTGGCTCCTTCGTCTGTGCTGTCCCAGCAATGCAAAAAGATGGAAACAGGCCTCAGCTCCTGCACAGAGGCCCAGCTAGCTCCAATCCCATTAAGTTTACGATGACCACCACGCCTGCCCCTCTCCTGCCCCCTTGCGGCCCCACCCTCTGCTCCTCCTATTCCCCCAACACCACACCCCATGCTCCTCCTCATTTCTCGAGACTCCTCCCCGTCTCCAGTGCAGAAGCCAGATCAGGGCCATAGTAAGAGCTGCCCAGGGTGTCAGAGTCACAGTGAGGCGCCCCAGATCATCCACCTGCCCTGGACAGGGGGATGGGGGGCCCAATAGAAGCCCTCAGCCTGTGTCCTTGCCCCCTAGGACCTACAACCCAGAAGGTGGATTGTCTGGGACCCCCAACAGCGGCCTGGGCTCCCAAGGCACCTCTTACCATGGCCCGGCTCTGGCCTGGCAACAGACACTTGGGGGAAAAGGAGGAACAGAGGGTGAGACCTGAGGGGAAGGGATGGGGCAGGGGCGGGGCTTTAGGGGAAAAGGAGGAGCAGGGGGTGCAGGAAGCCTGAACCAATGCAGGGCCCAGCAAACAGGGAGGTGGGGGGCTCCTAAGTAAAGGAGGAGGATGGGGCCAGAGGCTAGAAGACCTGGTGTTTTGGAGAAAACTGTAAAAATGCGACTCCACAGAGGTGGCTCTTGTTTTAAGTATTCCAGCCTGAGAGTAAGTCATTGCAAGGACCTTAGAGATAAGGGCAGGGTGCCTGCAGGGCTACCTCAAGCCACAAGGGGGCACTCTTTGGTGACACCCATGTGCAGGGACTAGGCCAGAGTGGGCTGTGCTCTTGATAGCCTTTACCAACAAGCGCAAATGAGCCCAGCCCCCAGGCTGCTCCAAACTCCACTGGGGCAGGGGGAGAACAGGCCAGGGAATCAAACCCCTGTAACTGTCACCGCTCAGATGGCTGAAGGCTGGGCTGAGCACAGCTTTTTTTTTTTTTTTTTTTTTTTTTTTTAATAGAACTGGAAGGATCTTGAACGGTCATCAAGTCCAGTCCCCTGCCTTCATTAGCAGGACCAAGTACTGTCCCTTGACAGATTTTTTTTTGCCTCCAGATCTCTAAATGGCCCCCCTCAAAGATTGAACTCACAACCCTGGGTTTAGCAAGCCAATGCTCAAACCACTGAGCTATTCCTCCTCTCTGCTATGACTCAAGACAGCTGAATTTAATTCCCTTGTGCTGTGTGACCATCGGGAAACCATTGGCTGTCTCCGAGCCTCTGCACAGGTGGATAATAGCCCTGCCCTGCCTCACAGTGGTGGCAGGAGGATAAATACATTCCAGGTGCTCAGACACTCTGAGACACAAAGATCAGGGCTCTGTCAGGGTTCCACTGAGGAAAACCTCTGACATTTGTCTATAAAGGCCTCTTACCACAGCCTCCTGGGACAGCTGGCTTCTGGGAAGCCCCGTGACTCCAGCACCATGGTGTCTGTGGCAGATGTGGGGGTGCTCGGGGTGACAGTGTGGGGTAGGTAGTGGGGGAGGAATGTGTTGGAGTGTGACGGAGTCACGGGGGGTTTCAGCACAGTCATCGGAGAGGTGTCTGTAGAGATTGAATGGGTCTAAGTGATCAGCAATAGAGCAATGGCCATTGGGGCCTCATCTTAGACAATCTGCCTGGGAGACAGCTTTCTTAAGGGAAAGGTCAGCTTCACACCTTGGCTCGGTAACACGGACACGGCTGAGCACTGTGGTGACTGAGTCCAGGTTCACACAGTTCTCAGCAAAGGCTGCTTCCAAAAGAAAGGGGCAAACAGATGGGAAGATGCTCTCAGAGACCCAGGGAAACTAGGCTCCATCCCAAGAGCTCCTTGGCGTCCCAAAATAAATGTAAGTTGGGCTTTTCTGTTTCTCTATCTCCAGAGCAAAACCTGTCCAACTTAGCTTGTAGTGAGAAGTGAGATAGGTGGGTGTAGATGTGTGACAGCTTCTTGTTATTTTAAAACCATTTTCTCTAGCCTGTTGTGCTGTTTGCTAATATACCTCTTTGTTTTAAGGAGTGTGAGGATGACTGTATAGCCCTGGTCACAAGCTCCCGAATGGAAGAGACTGAGGTCTCCAGTCAGAGCTGCTTGGTGATAAGCTTGTATCATAGATGTGATGTTGTTCCCAGCTCAAAAAGTGGGAGTATTAGGCATCTTGGCCCCTACAGAGGCCAAGATGCCAAATATATGCCAAATATAATCAAGTCTTTTGATCTAGAGGCTAAGTGGTTTATTGTCCTTGACATCAGTAACCGCTTTTGGACATTATCATTGGCCCACATTGTACAGTACCATTTTGCATTTAGTTTCCAGGGAGTGCAATATTCCTGGACACATTTACCCTAGGGGTATAAAATTCTCCAGCTTTATTCCATGCGCAAATGAGGTGGGTACTATCACAATTTTCCAAACCAAATGTTTTATTTCGATACATAGATAACCTGTGGCAACACAGACCAAAAAGGAGCATCTAAAAAGTCTTAACGAGCTCCTACAGATCCTAAAGGAAGCAGGCTTAAAGGGCAATCCGGCCAAGAGACAGCTAATGGCCAACCATGTCTCTTTCTTGGGTCTCCCCCTGACAAATGGGGTAGAACCCCGGTACAACAAAAGATAGATACAATCCAAACATTGCCTTTATTACAGGACCCTTTTAAATCCTTTTTTGGGATTAACTGGGTACCACAGGGATTTCATTCCCAATTTTGCTTCCATTGCAGGTCCCTTGTACCAACTATTAAAAAAAAGAGATGTCTGATGAAAATGGACTGAGCAACACACGGAAGCAGTATCTCAGCTAAAATAGGCCATTGTCAAGGCTCCGGTGTTGATCACTCCAAATCCTGAAATACCCTGTCATTTGGAGGTAGAGGTGAGTGTTAATGCGTTAGCGGCTGTGGCTTCATAAGAAAGGCATGGGAAAATCAGACCTATGGCCCGTGCCTCACGTTTAATGTTATTGATTGAACTTAAGTATGACAATTGTGAAAAGTACCTATTGGCAACCAATTGGGCCATACAATACTTTTCTTTTCTAATTGGCCTCAGCCCAATCATATTACACTCATCGCACACTCCACTTCAGTTCTTACTGTCCAATAGGGTAAAAGATGGGCAAGTCTTCAATGCTCGCCTAGCCCACTAGGCATTGCTACTGCAAGAACAAATATTGCAGTAATATCTATTAGGACACCATCCTTTTTACCAACTGCCCTATTCTACCAAGGAAAGCCACATGTGTGTCCTGATCTTGATCAATTGGATCTAAGGGGAGGAGAAAAAAACCCAAAAGTTTTTCCAACCATTGATACAGGAGAAAAATTCTGCTAATAGGCATCATTTCTTTGTTAACAGTTCTAGTTATTAGCATCAAGGTAAACCTCATACTGGATTATAAAGAAATGCAAAATCAAATAAAAACATAGTACAAGTAATCCTGGAGCTTTCCAAAATAGAAAAAGAAGGGTCACTAACAATACAAAAGAAATGCACTATTAAAATCTCAGGTGTATGAAGGTCCTTGGATGGCTTTGCAGATTGATTTTGTAGGTCCTTTGCCAGGAACTCAAAGAGGTAACCGATACCTATTAGTGGTTATTGATCCTTTTTCCAAGTGGGTAGAGGCATTTCCTCTTAAAGCCAATACTGCAAAAGCCACCGCCAAGGTCCTAGTAAAGCAAGTCTCTCAATGGGAGATCCCTGCAAAGGTAAAATCGGACCAGGGATCACATTTCACTGAACAGTTCTTTAGGGACTGTCTTAAATTAATGGAAGTCCCACAGAGACTACACATCCCATACAGACTACAGTCATCTGGGATGGTGGAACGAACCAATCGGACTATAAAAGTGATGTTGAAGAAACTAGTTAATGCCAATGAACATAACTGGAACACTCTGATGCCTCTAATTTTAATGGCATCTAGAGCGACACCAGCTGCATCTACTAATAAAACACTTTGAAGTGATGACAGGCCGAACAATATGACTACCAGAATATTTAATTTGGCACACCAGTGGCACTCAATTAGAGGAAATAAAAATGAATACCTACCTGCAGAATCTGCAAAAACATTTAAATCAAATCCACTTGCAGGTAGCAGCCAAATTGGGAAAATCCAAATGTAAGGCAAAGGCTTACTTTGATAAAACCATAGAGAGATTACTTGAAAAGTTAAAGACAAGTAATGTTATTATTGTATCACCAGAAAATGGGCTGTGTGAGGTGTACCCCATAAGGCTTTATGGGGAGATGCTTATAAATGTATATATGATATAATCTATGATTATTACAAGCTCCCGAGTGGAAGAGACTGAGGTCTCCAGTCAGAGCTGGGGATCTACTGAATCTATTCCTCCTGTTTGTATGCATGTATCATTTTTGTAGTTGAAGTTATGAATATTGGTTGTATTTCTTAAGAAAGGAATGTGCAGGTTAAGTGCCCAATAAAGAAACACTTAACAGACAATAGAACTTGCAGACACCAATCCACATCTGAGCTTTGCCAGGAATGTGGCTTGGCTGGTAAGGAACTGAATTGTGCATGGACATGTGACTTGCCCATGTGACCCCTAAACTCCATTTTGTAACTGGATGCTACACAGGGAGAGGGAGGGGTGTCCACCCAGAGGAGAAAGTCTATTTAAACCCCTGGGAGACCCCTCCATTTTGTCTTCAGCTGGCTAAAGAGAGAGCCTCTCCACCCCCAACGACACACCTGAAAGAAACTGGAACAAAGGACAATAACTGTAGGGGGTGTGAGTGATTACTGGACCCAGGCTAGGAGGACCATAGCCTGTAAAAGGAAGTTTACTGGAACTTGTGACGTTTTTATCTGTATTCAGTGTGATTAGACATAGACTTCCGTGTTTTATTTTATTTTACTTAGTAATTCACTTTGTTCTGTCTGTTACTACTTGGAACCACTTAAATCCTACTTTCTGTATTTATTAAAATAACTTTTTACTTATTAAGTAACCTGGAGTATGTGTTAGTACCCGGCAGGGGGCAAACAGCTGTGCATATCTCTCTATCTGTGAAATAGAGGGTGAACAATTTATGAGTTTACCCTGTATAAGCTTTATACAGGGTAAAATGGATTTATTCAGGGTTTGAACCCCATTGGGAGTTGGACACGTGAGTGTCAAAGGCAAGAACACTTCCTAAGCTGCTTCCAGGCAAGCCTACAGATGTTAGGGGACATGGTTCAGACCTTGGTCTGGGTTTGCAGCAGGCTAGCGTGTCTGACTCAAACCAGACAGGATACTGGAGTCCCAAGCTGGAAAAGGCAGGAAAGGAGGGGCAGAAGTAGTCTTGGCACATCAGGTGGCAGCCCCAAGTGGGTTTCTCTGATACCAACCTGTCACAGTGGTGTAGTCGGCAGGACTGAAGACAAAATGGAGGGGTCTCCCAGGTATTTAAATAGACGTTCTCCTCTGGGTGGACACTTAACCTGCACTTCCCTTTCTTAAGAAATACAACCAATATTCATAACTTCAACTACAAAAATGATACATGCATACAAACAGGAGGAATAGATTCAGTAGATCATAATTATATCATATATACATTTATAAGCATCTCCCCATAAAGCCTTATGGGGTACACCATCACAGGCTGTGTAACCGATGGATTGGACCCTTCCAAATTATCGATAAACTCAGTTCAGTAGTGTATAAAATTAGGATAACAGGAGGCAAGTGTAATAAATACAGAATTGTCATAAATATAAAGGGAAGGGGGAGAGGGTCTGATGCAGATAAAATCCTCTTACCAGTAAAGGGTTAAGAAATGCAAGTAACCAGACCGACACCTGACCTTGCCGGCATCTGACCAATAAGGGGACAAGATACTTTCAAATCTTGGGAGGGGGAAAGCTTTGTGTGTGGCTCTTTGTCTGAGTCAGAGTGATCTTGGAGCCAGAACGAACCTACAGAAAATCAAACCTCCCTTTTCTAAAGTAAGTTTAGTCAGCATAGCGAGTAGATTTCTGTTTATTTTGCTTGGTGTATGTTCCCTGTGTTAGAGGGAGGGGTTATTCCTGTTTTTTTCTGTAACTTTAAGGTTTTGTCCAGAGGGGGAATCCCTCTGAGTTTGGAAATGGAGTACCCTGTAAAATAGTTACCATCCTGATTTTACAGAGATGATTTTACCTTCTTTGTTTTAATAAAATACTTCTTTTAAGAAGCTGACTGTTTTCTATGGTTTTTAAAACCCAGGGGGTGGGTTTTTACATCACTGTGTAACCAATTGGTTAGGAGATTATTCTCAAGCTTCCCAGGAAAGGGGGGTACGGGCTTGAGAGGGTATTTTGGGGGGGAGAGGAAGCGTCAAGTGGTTTCCTTTCCTGGATTCCTGTTTAAAACACTTGATGGTGGCAGTGAGAGAAGCATTTCTCAGGGTGCAGGGAATTTTGTACCTTGTGGGTTTTAACCTAAGATGGTAGAATTAAGCTTAGGAGCTCTTCATGCGGGTTCCCACATTAGGATAACAGGAGGCAAGTGTAATAAACAGAATCTATCATACTAATCAGTTAAAGCTGTAGAGATCATCCAGGTCGCAGGAGCAATTTCCTCCACAGGACTTAAGTGAACAGCATCCTGTGGAATCACAACAACTGGAGCCCAGCAGATTGCAACCATGAAATGGACATTGACATTTCTGATTTACTGCACCCTGATCGTTGCTCTTAGGGTAAGACTGAGCCAAAATCACAAATTTGGGACTGAACTATTACAACCCCATGAAACCAGACAATATGGTCGTGCTCAATTGCCTGACCATGTGAAACAGAACATACCAACACAAAAGGAATGGACTATTATACTCAACCCAGGACTTAGCCACAGGAAGAGCAATTTACTGTTTATAATATGTATAACATAACCCAACTGTTTAATGAGACCCAAGGTTAAAGTAATCAGCTGATCCCTTTAAAACAATGATCAGCACAGGGATCAACATTTAAGAAAGGAGATTATATGCTCTGCCTATGGGGAATACGTCGTAAATGCAATCACTGATTCATTACGATCCTTAAGATTTGTAAAGGTTCCTAACTTAATTTAAAATGAGCAACTATTAAGTTGGTACTGTTGCAAGTGTTTTCAAAGGCTGGAAAAAGGAACGATCCACATGTTTGGATTCATAGCAGGGGTGCTATGAGAGAAATGGGATCTGTGACACCTCACCCCAACCGAGACAGTTGTTTTCTTTCTAAAGATTGTATGATGCCACAATCCTTGTATGTCTTATTCACAGTCTCTTTACCAGTGTTTGACCCAGACAAGGGTGTGTACAGGCAATTGGTTGCTGTCCATTCTATAGGTCACCTCAAAGATGACATCTGTAGGGAACGCATTAATGCACCTCCTCTGGTGGTCTATCACATTCCAACTCAGACTTTGAAAGTGCCACAGATGTTGCTCTAAAAAGAGCCTCAGTACATCTGTAGGTGTAATGTATTTAAAACAAACACTGTTCTGTGTGGACTGCAGGGTGAGAAAGTACGTAATTCATCATTGTCATGCCTGGTGAGGCTGACCAAGTGGAAGACTCCAATGGAGAGAGTGACCTATGCTGGAAATAACCAATTTTATGTGGTTACCGAACAAAAGAGGTACCAATATAGTCCCTTGGAGTGTCCTGTCACAGAACTAAATTTTTGTTTTACTCCAAAGCAAACTACTTTGATAGGAAATTAAGCTATTTCCCCTATTCCCACTTTTGAAAACATTACTATTATTCAATCCGACCCAACCTATCATCTTTATGAAAATGGTGTTGAGACTGTCCCCATAAATACTTAACCACCTACATCCTACCTGTGTGACGGGGTTCATTGGTGCAAATCACCCCGTCAAAGAGTGGCTTGTAGCTTATAGGACTAACCTGCTTGCTTGCATCTATCTATCTATCTATCTATCTATCTATCTATCTATCTATTCTTATAGGTTTAAGTATTTTAATTTATTGTAATAGATTTATAGATTTATATTAAAGTAAGTTTGGCTGTAATACAAGAGACCTAAAGACCACATCCTGTATGTTAAGCTAAGGCAAAGTTAACATATCTATATTAAGACCGTTTACCCAGAAAAGTAAAGGTGACCTATATCTTGTCACCTAAATACGTAAGTATCCACACATATGTCTATGACCTTTTATCTAGACCAATAGACAATGGAGAGTGGCATAGGGCGTTTTTCAATGTTGTACTCACAGACTTAAAAAGTACACCACAAGGAAACTTATGTGCGTATATATGTGTCATCAATACGCACATAAGTTACTAGCTTATGGGGTAAGCGTACCCTAACATTTGTGGGTGAGGAATGAAATTTGGGTATAGGAGGAAGGATTTCCAGCACTTGTGCCCTATAAAAGAGGTGACCCACCTCGCTAGACAGCTCCCTCTTCACTCGGCTCTGCTCCATCATACTCACTTACTCTATCTATTCTATCTATCTACGATGACTACTATTATTAGTAGGCTATACTTGTTCTTCTTAAACTTTAAGTTTCAAGGGAACTAGGCTAAGCTTGTTTTTCATAAGATTTTATTCTCAGTTTTGTTTATTAGGTTTTGGTTTTAAATTTAAGTTAGTCAAGTAAACCCTAAGTTAGCTCTTAGCATTAGTTTCTTCTAAGCATTGCATCCCTCACTTAAGAATTGAAAAACCTGAACTGCAAGGTCCTGTGTCTCTTACCACCAGGTTATCAAGGAAGGATGTGAGTATATTAACCAAAGCTTTGTTGCATATAATACTGTATTAGCATAAGTATCTTTTGAATATCAGTGATGCAATTGTGAATTTAACTCTGGGTATTTTACCATTTACTTACTATTATTGATTTTAATAAAAAGTCTTTAAGGCTATATCTGTCTCAGTGTGAGCTTCCTGTCATACCGCTGAGGGTCCTTTGTAAATTCTGTGGAGCTTGATTCGGGACAAGAACTTTTATCTTCTGATCAAATAGATCGGCGAGCCTAAACCCCATACTATTAATTAAATTAAAATTAAATTAAATTAAATGGATAAATTACATGAATATTATCAGTACACCCTAAATCAGGATACAGACTGGCATCGTCATTACCACTCGGCCACCCTCGCGACAGCGATGTGACTAATTGGAACCATACAAACAGTGATGACAAGCTGGGAGTCCAGGTGGGCAGCATCGCCACATGTCCCCTGGGATTTGGCCTCCTGCAGTTTGCCATTGGCTGTGAAGGGGGTAAAGCCGGAGCACAGGAAGCAAAGCAGCTGTGGTTCCCTGATGGCCAAGTGGCCCCCATGGGAATGTGCGAACATGCTTCATAAACACAGTTGCCTCCCTGTCTGAACAGATGCTGCCTGGTGCCTGTGTACCCTCTCCAGTGACCCTTGTCTTTTAGGGTAAAGACCTCTGGTGTCAGCGGCTCCTCTTCTAGCCAGAATTGGGTACGTTGGCAGGTTTCACTATCTTTAAAATGTGAAGTGAAGGGGAAACGCTGTGAGCTGTTTCCGTTGGCAGATGTTCTGTGCAGTGGCAGAGGACTCAGCTGGGCTGTCGGGGTAACTCAGTAACGGGGCTGGAGGGCAAAAAGCACTAGGTAGCTTGGGAACCCCTCCCCAACATCTGCCCATGCTCCACAGTGGGCTCTTCAAGCTACACAGAAATCTGACATTCGAAGCGAGCTCGGAGTGTTAAATCCCCGATGCCCCGAGTCAGGATTTCTCAAGGGGTCCCATTTCTAGAGGAGCCGTGTGCTCTGGGCCTGATGCCACCAGGACTGAGTGAGAGGAGATCCCACGGAATATCAGTGTCTAGTTCACAAATTGCCTCAGGTTTATTTAATCCTGGAAATTGAATAGCAAATGCATTTTCTGCGATTTTATTGTCTGGCTCGATTGTGAAGGCAGGAATTCAGGGCTGTGTTGCGCTGTGGTAACAGGTCCAATAGGGCATATTTTAATTTCCTGAGTGGCTGAGGGGACTAGAATCTCCTCAGAGCTACAGGGCTCGTGGCATCTCTGCCCCCTCTCTGGTCTCCGTCTTCCAGATGTCAGGACTCGGTCCCTGCCATCTCATGGGGTGGAATCCCGCGACCTTCCCTCTCTCAGACTGGGCTCTGGGCTACACCACACTGTGGGTCGATTGTGCTTGCCCAGCAGTTCCCAGTGGGTTTGGCATGTGTGGCTCTTCCTTTTGGGAGTCTGTGACTAGTGGTTATATGAGTGACCAGTGAGCCCTCTGGAACCAAAATATTGTTTAATTTGAACAGTAGAAATAAGGTGTAACATGGGAGAATAACAGGGTTTTCAAAGAACTGTCCGTACACACCTCTGACACTGAAACCCTCCCGCTCTGATGGGACGCAGGCAGGCCAAGGGCCTTCAGACTTCCCTAGTGGTGTCTGTGCCTGTCAGTCTGAAGAGCTTCTAAGGAACAGCTGCTCCACCTCTGAACAGACTCCCAGCGCTGGCAAAACAAGCTGTGTGATGTGACTGGAGCCTGGAAATTGGCTCTTCCCAGCTTGTAGCTCCAGTGGGGTCTCTCAACCTCCCTGAAGTGCTGACTGAGCAATGGCTTTTTTTGTGCTCTTGCTTCCCTTCCTGCTTGTTTTCCAGCAGCCTGCTACTAAACTAAGTACAGCTATAACATAAATATCCCAATAGTTAACCCAGTGTAGCTCTACAGCAAACGGCCTAAGAACTGGGTTTAAAACACACATTTCTTATCGCAGCTCAGCTCCATGTCTGTCCAAGTGCTGTTTCCAGGTGCTATGGATTTTATGAATACAGGGCAGAGACAGTCAAAGAGAGAGAGAAAGCAACAGACAATTTCCCTGTGTAAAATGAAGTTCCATTTCCATGAATGCTCATGCATTTGACCTTGAAATACACTTCTTGAAAACCCTCATCGTGCCTAATTAACAGGTGTTGGGGTTACTATGTACTAGTGCAGGGGTCTCCAAACTACGGCCCGAGGGCCGGATCCGGCCCGCGGCTTCAATTTGTGCAGCCCCCCAACCAATTGCTGCTGCTGCCTCAGCGGCACTTCGGCAGCAGGACCCCGTCGAATTCGGGCCCCACACTCCCTAAAGCCGGCCCACAAAGCCCCTTCAAAAATCTAATGTGGCCCTCGTCTCCTAAAGTTTGGAGACCCCTGTACTAGTGAGTGAGAGCTCAGGGAATAAATATTTCATATACTGACCCCCAGGCCTGTTTACGCTCCAGATAGAGGCTACAGACTGACAGAACAGAACCTGAGGAGAACCAGTCAGCTATTAATCCAGGGACAGAGGCACTACTAGACTTTTGTTTTCTGTCAAGTCACTTAACGAGGGCTGAGACACTGCGATCTTTTCAGGTTCTGAAGAAATCGAGATGACAGACGCTACATTTTAAGTCCCACTCTAACCTGAGAACTCATTTCTGAAAGAAGATGAGAGGGGAAAGAATGGGTTGACGTGTGTGCTAAGGTACACATGTGTAAATGTTATGCCAAAACTTTTCTTTGCAACACAATATTACAAACCAACCTTTCATGACATTGTTGTATGTTGAAAGCCAGCAGCAGAGTTGTTGGAATCTCTGCAGGAAGGAGCAGTGGTAACTTTACTGCTTAATGGCTTTTGCTTCTGAAAGTATTTCAGAAGTGCTCCACGTACTGTTTGCGAAGGGTTTATGCTACGAAATCATTTTCAGTGAATAGTTGTATGATACTGTCTCCTGGTAGCTGACCAGTGTCTGTCTCTAACACTTACATTTGGAGTCATGAACACAATCCCTCTGCAATACCTGTGCAAAACGTTCCAAAAATTCCTGAGAGAACAGAACCGCTGGTCTGTCTTTCAGCACAGAGTAGAGCTAAGGTATGGGAAAGGGGAGTGTAATAGTGGTTTTGTGTAACTTATGCCCATCACCTCTTACAGGACAATTGCTCAAGTAATCTGCACACTCAACTGGATAATAGTGCAAACCTAGTCTTTGCACTATTCACCCATTTGTAATGCTGTCCTCTTCCCTGCCCAGCTGAAATAACTCTCTGTGTTATCTCATCTACTGCAACGAGGCAATGGCATAATTTTGAAGTCTGAGTAGTGGAGAAAATTATGTATATATATGAAATACATTTATCAATAGCTTGAATCGCAGACACACAGATACAAAGACTGTTTTCAACTGGCCATTTGTTTAAACTCATGTCATTATACAATGGGCCAAACTCTGGGTGTCTGTGGGAAGGTCACAATTGCAAAATCTCACAGTGCTCAAGGGGGCTGCGGAACTCACAGGCATAACGTATCAAGGGGGCCAAGAGTTTTGCGGAATTCAAAGAGGGATTGGATGTTTATATGGATATCCAAAAAATCCAATTACAGTAGTCAGCATTGTTTTTAAGACTCTTGGAAGGGCTCTAAACCTTCCTGAATTCCATCACAAAATGTGTCTGATTAATGGGTGTCAGGGGGAAACTTTCCCTGGGAACAGGTTAGCTCATAGCTGCTTGCTGAGGGGCTTCTTCCACCTTCCTCTGAAGCATTTGGAACTGACCACTAGATACTAGGCTAGATGGATTGCAGGTCTAATCCAGTCTGGCAGTGCCTATCTTCCTAACAGTGGTGTATATCCAATACTATGTTTAGGCTAATCTTCCTTGACCTCCTGGCAGTCTCTAGACTTGCACTGAGAGCAGAAAGGTGTCTTGCTAAATATGTTGTCTACTGTTCTTTTTCCTTTCAGGAAGAAAAGTTCAAAACACCTGGACCTGTCCAGTACATTATGTCAGGTGTCAATGACACCAACTTCAACTTTGCAGTGTTCCTTCTCACCGGGATACCTGGGCAGGAAGACGTCTATCTCTGGATCTCTATCCCCTTCTGCCTAATGTATGTCATTTCGATAGTAGGCAATTCAGTCATTCTGTTCATTATAAAAACAGATCCAACCCTCCATGAGCCCATGTTCATTTTCCTTTCCATGTTGGTCGTCACAGACCTTGGCTTATCAATCTCTTCCATACCAACAACACTGGGCATATACTTGTTTAACTCTAGGGAGATCAGCCTAGATGCCTGCTTTGCCCAGCTGTTCTTCATCGACTCTCTTTCATACATTGAATCGTCCATTCTCTTCTTGATGTCTTTTGACCGCTTCATCGCGATCTCTAACCCACTGAGATATGCTTCCATCTTAACCCCACCTAGAATAGCTAAAATGGGACTGGTGGTTGTGCTAAGATCGGTGGTCCTAATATTCCCACTCCCCTTTCTCCTGAAACGGTTCAGATACTGTCGAGCAAATGTCCTCTCCCATTCCTACTGCCTGCACCAGGATATCATGAAGCTGGCTTGTTCCGATATCACAATAAACATCATCTATGGCTTGTCTATTAAACTCATAACGGTGGGGTTGGATTTATTCCTCATCTTTCTCTCCTATTTGATGATCCTCAAAACTGTGCTGAGTGTCGCATTCCGTGCGGAGCGCCTCAGGGCCCTGAACACCTGTGTCTCCCACCTCTGCGCCATCCTGCTCTTCTACATACCACATATTGGCTTGTCTGTGACACACAGATTTGGGAACAGCTCTTCTCACTTCCTTCAGATTCTCCTGGGCTACGTCTACCTGCTGGTCCCACCCCTGATGAACCCAATTGTGTACAGCGTGAAAAGCAAACACCTTCGTGCAAGGATCATCAGGGTGTTCTTTAAGTGAACAGTCAGTTCATCACTCAGCTCCAGCACTGTTGACATGGGCCGTGAAAAACACATGCCCCCTATTCCATCCCGGAGCCTTATATCCAAGATGAAATGAACTAATGATCTCCACTCTGGAGAGAAAGTCTCTGATGGGATCTAAGGCCTGGAGCCATGGGAGAGGGGCTGGTGCTGGAGGCGAGTGCACTGGGGGAAGGAGACCAAGACAGGCAGCAGCCTTTACAATGTGACTGTGTTGATGGAAAGCTGGGGGACCGGTAGACGTTCGGCCCATAAAGGACTTTATCAGTGGCTTCTCTAACTTCAGAATTCCTGACAATACTCTCAATAAAGAAAAGGGATGTGGATGTTGTTTCCCATGACACCTGGCCTGCACTGTCCCGTCTCTAGCTAAACCTCCATGGGCCATGAAAATAGTTGCAGAGTTGTTTTGCAGTCACAGTCCTGGCACTTCCTGAGCGCTCTGGATGCTGGGTGATCCACGGGCGCTGCAGCAGCTGTGGACAGGGGCTATTCAAGGGGCATGGACACCCACCCAGCACACAGCACTCCTGCTGAGCCCACTCCCCACCGAGGCAGAGCAGAGCTGCGTGTGAGTGAGGGTCTGACACACAAGATTCCTGGCAAGAGAAGCAGGCCCAGATTCCCTCCTCCTCCTCCATTTGCCCTGCTCCAGGGATGGAAACGGTGCTGAGCTCCCCCACGCAGCTCCTCCAGGCCAGATGTCAGTGTCGGGCTATGGAAGAGCTGCCCAGTGAACTAGAACAACTGTGAGGCGCTCTAGACCAGGGTTCTCCAACACGGGGCCCGTGGGCCTCATGCGGCCCACGGGGTTATTTTCTGCAGCCCACCAAGCTCCCTGCGCCCCCCTCCACCGCTGTCTACTTCCAGGCCAGGGGTGGGCAAACTAAACCCCGTGGGCCGGACCGGCCTCTCAGGGCTTCAGATCTGGCCGGTGGGATTGCCCCCCGCCATGGCGCCTCGAGTCCCACGCCGCTCCCTGAAGTGGCCAGAACCATGTCCCTGTGGCCCCTAGGGCGTGGGGGGGGGGAGGGACAGAGGGCACCGTGCGTTGCCCTCGCGTCCAGGCACCGCCCCCCCCGCAGCACCCATTGGCTGGGAATGGTGAACCGTGGCCAATGGGAGCTTCGCGGGAGGTACCTGGAGGAGCGGCAAGTGCAGCGCATGGAGCCCTGTGCCCCCCTCCCCCAGGGGCCATAGGGACGTGTTTCCAGCTGCTTCCAGGAGCGGCGTGGCGCAGGGCCAGGCCAGGCAGGCAGGGAGCCTGCCCTGGCCCCGGTGCACACCGCTGCCACCCTGGAGCAACTCTAGGTAAGCGGTGCTGGGCCGGAGCCCACACTCCAAACCCCTCCTGCACCCCAATTCCCTGCCATGAGCCCCCTGCCGCACCCCTCCTGCACCCCAAACCCCCTGCCCTGAGCCCCCTACCGCAACCCCACCACTCCCCCACCCCAAACCCCTGCCCTGAGACCCCTGCCGCATCCCCCACCTCTCCCCGACCCCAACCCCCTGCCCTGAGACCCCTGCGGGGCAGAGGTGGGGCCTCATGGAAGGGGTGGAGTGGGGGGGCAGAGCAGCGATGGAGGGTGTCAGTGATGTGGCCCTCGGGCCAATGTAGTAGTCCTCATGTGTCCCTCATGGTCATTTGAGTTTGAGATCTCTGCTCTAGGTCCTTCACCTACCCTGGGCAGGGAGCTGGGGGTCCTGAGAGAAACCCCCAGCCTGTGTTCCCACCTCCCTGGATGTTTAACCCATGGGTGGTGGAGAGTCCGTGGCTTCCCACAGCATCCTGGGCTTCTGGGGCAGCTCTTATCATGGCCTGTCTCCAGCCTGGCCGGGGAGCGGAGGTTCAGGGGAAGTGGAGGAGCAGGGGGCAGGGACTTGTGGGAAGAGATGGGGCAGGGGGCGGGGGCTCAGGAAAAAAGGAGAAGCAGGGTGTGTGGAAAGCCTGAATCAATGCTGACCCCAGGAAGCAGGGTGGTGGCGGGCTCCTTAGTAAAGGAAGAGGATGGGGTGGAGGGTAGCAGAGCCTGTGTTTTGGGGAACACTGAATTAATGTGACCCCACACAGGGGGATCTTGTTTTAAGTATCGCAGGCTGAGAGTCAGTCATTGCAAGGACCACGCAGGGAAGGGCAGGGTGCCTGCAGGACTACCTCAGGTCACAAGGGGGCACCAGGGCCAGCTCCAGACACCTCCCAAGCACATGCTTGGGGTGGCACCTCGTGGGGGGGGGGGGGGTGGGCAGCACTCAGGTGATGTTTTTTTTTTAACATACTGCGGAGTGGTTGGGGCGGGGAGCGGGCGGGCGTGCTACCCTCGGCAGGGAGAGGTGCTGGAGGGGGAATTGTTGTAGCGCAACACTGGGGGGGTTTCCATGGGTGCAGTGGGGCGGGGGGTTGGTTTTTTTGTTTCAGTGTAGCGGCGCTTGGGGTTTTTTTTGCTTGGGGCAGCAAAAAAGTTAGAGCCGGCCATAGGGGGTGTGACGGGTTGGGGCCACAGAGACCTGCTTGGTGCTGCCACCTGGTGTACCAAGACTACTTCTGCCCCTGCTTCCAGGCCTTTTCCAGCTTGGGACTCCCGAATCCTGTCTGTTTTGAGCCAGATTCCACTGATCTGCTGCAAACACAGACCCAGGTCCGAACCAAGTCCACTCACCACTGTAAGGCCCCTGGAAGCGCTCTTGCCTTTGACACACAGCTGCTCAACTCCAAGGAGGTTCAAACCCTTAATAAATCCGTTTTACCCTGTATAAAGCTTATACAGGGTAAACTCATAAATAGTTCGCCTTCTATTTCAAAGATAGAACGATATGCACAGCTGTTCACTTTCCCCAGGCACCAACTCGTACTCAAGGAAACTTAATAAGTAAAAAGTGATTTTAATAAGTACAGAAAATAGGATTTAAGTGAGTTCAATTAGTGACAGACAGAACAAAGCAAGTTACTTAGTAAAATAAAATAAAACACGCACGTCTATGTCTATTCAAAGTTAACACAGATAAAAGCCTCACCAGGTTCGGATATTTTCCTTTTTACAGGCTGTAGAATTAGCCTGGGTCCAGCAGCCACTCACACCCCCTAGTGTCTTTGTCCTTTGTTCAGTTCCCCTCAGGAATGTCCTTGGGGGGGTGGAGAGCCTCTCCCTTTAGCCAGCTGAAGACCCACCTGGAAGGGTCTTGCAAGGGCTTTTATAGCCTTTCTTCCTCTCCCTGCGTAGGATCCAGTTGCCCTGGAGTTTTGGGATCACATGGGCAAGTCACCTGTCCATGCGCCCTAACCAGTCTAACCAGTTGCATCCTTGACTGGGGCCCCGATGTGGATTGGGGTCTGCACCTTCTTTTGTCTGTTAAGTACTTGTACTCAACTTGCACATTCCTTCCTCTGGACCTGGTCCCATGTTCTTACAAAAGCTATGCATAAAACCAGCAACTATAAAACCAATGTTCATAACTTCAACCACAACAATGATACATGCCTACAAACAGGAGGAATAAATTCAGTAGGTCATAACTTTCACAGAGATATGTTACATGGCACATGTAGCATAAAACGTATTCCAGTTACACATATATAGTTATAAGCATCTCCCCATAAAGTTTTATGGGGACACTGTCACAGGGGGCACTCTGGGGTGGCCTCCATCCACAGGGATGTGGCCAGAGTGGACTGTGATCTTGGAAGCTGTTACCAAGGGGCGTAGATCAGCCCAGCCCCCAGGCTGCTCTAAACTCCACTGAGGCAGGAGAAGAACAGGTCAGGGAATCAAACCCCTGTAACTGGCTCCTTGCCATCCCTGCTCTCTAAAGTGCAGCAGAGAATCCAGCCACGACAGTCACCACGGGAAAGGCTGGTCCTGTGGTCTGGTGACTGCTGTGTGGCTCCAGAGATTTGAGTTTGATTCCCTTGCCGTGTGTGACCATGGGCAAGCCATTGGCTGTCTCTGAACCTCTGCACAGATGGATAATATTCCCGCCCTGCCTCACAGTGGTGGCAGGAGAATAAATACATTCCAGGTGCTCAGATACTATGAGACCAAAGATCAGGACTATGTCAGGGTTCCACAGAGCAACACCTCTGATGTTTGTCTATAAAGGTTTCTTACCACAGCCTCCTGTGACAGCCGGCTTCTGGGAAGCCCCAAGACTCCAGCACCATGGTGTCTATCATAGATGTGGGGGTGCTCGGGGGTGACACCGTGGGGTAGATAGTGGATTTCTGAGGAGAGTGTTGGAGTGTGATGGAGTCACCGGGGGTTTTTGCACAGTCACTGGAGAGGTGTTTGCCAGCCATAGAGACTGAATGGATCTAACTGACAACCAATAGAGCAATGGCCATTGGGGGCTTATCTTAGACAATCTGCCTGGGAGAAAGCTGTCTTAAGGCAAAAGTCAGCTTAACACCTTAGCCTGTAACACGGACACGGCTGAGCACTATGGTGACTGGGCCCAGGCTCACACAGTTTTCAGCACAGGCTGCTTCCACAAGAAAGGGGCAAACAGATGGGAAGATGCTCTCAGAGACACAGGGAAATTAGGATCCGTCCCAAGAGCTCCTTGATGTCCCAAAAGAATGTAAGTTGGGCCAGTTCTGTTTCTCTATCTCTAGAGCAAAGCTTGTCCAACTTAGCTCATAGTGAAACCTCAGATAGATGGGTGTAGACGTGTGACAGCTGCTTGTTATTTTAAAACCATTTTCTCTAGCATGTTGTGCTGTTTGCTAATATACCTCTTTGTTTTAAGGAGGCTGGGGGTGACCGTATAGCCCTGGTCACAAGCTCCCGAAGGGAAAAGACTGAGCTGCTTGGTGATAAGCTTGTATCGTAGATGGGATGCTGTTCCCAGCTCGAAAAGTGGGAGAATTGTGAGATTTCCCCCCCCCCCCCCCCGGACATAAAAGGACCTCGTTTAGAGGATAAAGTGACCAGATATCCCTGTTTTACTGTAACAATCCCAACTTGTCTTGGCCAGCGTCTATCCTTGTTGAGGGCCTATCAGCATTCAGAGCAGCAACTTGTTCAAGTTGCATCCAAGATAATGATCCGCTTAAGACAATAATTCATAAATTCATATACGTTAAGGTCAGAAGGAGCCACTAGATCAGGGGTTCTCAAACTGGGGGTCAGGATCCCTCAGGGGGTCACAAGGTTATTACATGAGGGGTCATGACCTTCCAGTCTCCACCCCAAACCCCGCTTTGCCTCCAGCATTTATAATGGAGTTAAATATATTAAAAAGTGTTTTTAATGTATAAGAGGGGTCACACTCAGAGGCTTGCTGTGTGAAAGGGGTCACCAGGAGGAAAGTTTTAGAACCACTGCACTAGATCATCTAGTCCAGATGTTCTCAAAACAGGGGGCAGGCCCCGAGGTGGGGGTGCAGAATGTTTTCAGAGGGTGGGGTGTGTGAGAAGCTTTAGGGAAAAAAAAACCTTTCTCTGCACATTTTGCTCACATCAATGAATAAGTAGCCAAGCTGATTCCTCCAGACAGATCCTGTCCTCAGTCGGCACTGTGCATTTTTCTCTAAATGGCACTTTGCATTTTGGCAGATTACTGTTAATCTTGCATAGCATTATACAAAGTCCTGCACATTTCATTTTAACAGGTTCCACAATGGTAATTTTGCTTTTGCTCTTCTTTCAATGGATGGTTGACTCATTCATGTAACCAAAAAAAACCCCCCTCTCAAGTGAAAAACAATGAAGCAGGCTGGCCAACCTAGTGAGGAGGGCTTTAAACTAGGTTCACCGGGGGAAGGAGACCAAAGCCCCGAGGTAAGTGGGGAAGTGGGATACCGGGAGGAAGCACAAGTAGGTGAGTGCAAGAGGGGAGGGCTCCTGCCCCATACTGGGACAGCAGGACAATCGGTGAGTTATCTTAAATGCCTATACACAAATGCAAGAAGCCTGGGGAACAAGCAGGGAGAACTGGAAGTCCTGGCACAGTCAAGGAATTATGATGTAATTGGAATAACAGAGACTTGGTGGGATAACTCACAGGATTGGAGTACTGTCATGGATGGATATAAACTGTTCAGGAAGGATAGGCAGGGCAGAAAAGGTGGGGGAATTGCTTTGTATGTAAGAGAGCAGTATGACTGCTCAGAGCTCCAGTATTAAACTGCAGAAAAACCTGAGAGTCTCTGGATTAAATTGAGAAGTGTGAGCAACAAGGGTAATGTCGTGGTGGGAGTCTGCTACAGAGCACCAGACAAGGGGGATGAGGTGGACGAGGCTTTCTTCCAGCAACTAACAGAAGTTACTAGATCACAGGCCCTGGTTCCCATGGGTGACTTTAATCACCCCAATATCTGCTAGGAGAGCAATACAGCGGTCCACAGACAATCCAGGAAGTTTTTGGAAAGTGTAGGGGACAATTTCCTGGTGCAAGTGCTGGAGGAACCAACTAGGGGAAAAGCTCTTCTTGACCTGCTGCTCACAAAGAGGGAAGAAATAGTAGAGGAAGCAATAGTGGATGGGAACCTGGGAGGCAGTGACCATGAGATGGTCAAGTTCAGGATCCTGACACAAGGAAGAAAGGAGAGCAGTAGAATACAGACCCTGGACTTCAGAAAAGCAGACTTTGACTCCCTCAGGGAACTGATGGGCAAGGTCCCCTGGGAGAATAACATGAGGGGGAAAGGAGTCGAGGAAAGCTGGCTGTATTTTAAAGAATCCTTATTGAGGTTGCAGGAACAAACCATCCCGATGTGTAGAAAGAAAAGTAAATATGGCAGGCGACCAGCTTGGCTTAACAGTGAAATCCTTGCTCGTCTTAAACACAAAAAAGCAGCTTACAAGAAGTGGAAGATTGGACAAATGACCAGGGAGGAGTATAAAAATTTTGTTCAGGCATGCAGGAGTGAAATTAGGAAGGCCAAATCACACTTGGAGTTGCAGCTAGCCGGAGATGTTAGGAGTAACAAGAAGGGTTTCTTCAGGTATGTGAGCAACAAGAAGAAAGTCAAGGAAAGTGTGGGCCCCTTGCTGAATAAGGGAGGGAACCTAGTGACAGAGGATGTGGAGAAAGCTAGTGTACTCAATTCTTTTTTTGCCTCTGTCTTCACAGACAAGGTCAGCTCCCAGGCGACTGCACTCCGCAGCACGGTATGGGGAGGAAGTGACCAGCCCTCTGTGGAGAAAGAAGTCGTTCGGGACTATTTAGAAAAGCTGGACGAGCACAAGTCTATGGGGCCGGATGCACTGCATCCAAGGGTGCTAAAGTGTTGGCCGATGTGATTGCGGAGCCATTGGCCATTATCTTTGACAAATCATGGCAATCAGGGGAGGTCCCGGATGACTGGAAAAAAGCTAATGTAGTGCCCATCTTTAAAAAAGGGAAGAAGGAAGATCTGGGGAACTACAGGCCAGTCAGTCTCACCTCAGTCCCTTGAAAAATCATGGAACAGGTCCTCAAGGAATCAATTCTGAACCACTTAAAGGAGGGGAAAGTGATCAGGAACAGTCAGCATGGATTCACCAAGGGCAAGTCATGCCTGACTAACCTAATTGCCTTCTATGATGAGATAACTGGCTCTGTGGATGAGGGGAAAGCAGTGGATGTGCTATTTCTTGACTTTAGCAAAGCTTTTGATACAGTCTCCCACAGTGTTCTTGCCAGCAAGTTAAAGAAGTATGGGCTGGATGAATGGACGGTAAGGTGGATAGAAAACTGGCTGGATGGTCGTGCTCAACGGGTAGTGATCAATGGCTCCATGTCTAGTTGGCAGCCGGTATCAAGTGGAGTGCCCCAAGGGTCGGTGCTGGGGCCGGTTTTGTTCAATATCTTCATCAACGACCTGGAGGATGGTGTGGACTGCACCCTTAGCAAGTTTGCAGATGACACTAAACTGGGAGGAGTGGTTGATACCCTGGAGGGTAGGGACAGGATACAGAGGGACCTAGACAAATTAGCGGATTGGGCCAAAAGAAATCTGATGAGGTTCAACAAGGACAAGTGCAGAGTCCTGCACTTAGAACGGAAGAATCCCATGCACTGCTACAGACTAGAGACCGAACGGCTGGGCAGCAGTTCTGCAGAAAAGGACCTAGGGGTTACAGTGGACGAAAAGCTGAATATGAGTCAACAGTGTGCCCTTGTTGCCAAGAAGGCTAACGGCATTTTGGGCTGTATAAGTAGGGGCATTGCCAGCAGATCGAGGGACGTGATTATTCCCCTCTATTCGGCACTGGTGAGGCCTCATTTGGAGTACTGTGTCCAGTTTTGGGCCCCACACTACAAGAAGGATGTGGATAAACTGGAAAGAGTCCAACGGAGGGCAACAAAAATGATTAGGGGGCTGGAGCACATGACTTATGAGGAGAGGCTGAGGGAACTGGGATTGTTTAGCCTGCAGAAGAGAAGAGTGAGGGGGGGATTTGATAGCTGCTTTCAACTACCTAAAAGGGGGTTCCAAAGAGGATGGATCTAGACTGTTCTCAGTGGTAGAAGATGACATAACAAGGAGTAATGGTCTCAAGTTGCAGAGGGGGAGGTTTAGGTTGGCTATTAGGAAAAACTTTTTCACTAGTAGGGTGGTGAAGCTCTGGAATGGGTTACCTAGGGAGGTGGTGGAATCTCTTTCCTTAGAGGTTTTTAAGGTCAGGCTTGACAAAGCCCTGGCTGGGATGATCTATTTGGGGTTGGTCCTGCTTTGAGCAGGGGGTTGGACTAGATGACCTCCTGAGGTCCCTTCCAACCCTGAGATTCTATGATTCTATGAAGCTGAAATTGATTCAATTTCAACCTGGAGGTTTTTCGCCTTTCTCTGCAGCATGGGGCACGGGTCACTTACTGGAGGATTCTCTGCATCTTGAAGTTTTTAAACCATGACTTGAGGACTTCAGTAGCTCAGACATAGGTGAGAGGATTATTACAGGAGTGGATGGGTGAGATTCTGTGGCCTGCATTGTGCAGGAGGTCAGACTAGATGATATCATAATGGTCCCTTCTGACCTTAAAGTCTATGAGTCTATGAATCAATTGGAGCCATGCTACCACATAAATCAATATATATATTTATGTGGCTGGGGGCAGGCATAAACTCTTACAGACACAAAGAAGGGAGTATGGTCAAATAAGTTAGAGAACAACTCATCTATTCTGAACTCCTGTCTAGCACAAGCTGCAGAATTTCACCCATTTACCCCAGTATTGAGCACCGTGACTTGTGTTCGATTAGCGCACGACATGTGTTCCTCCAAAGCATATCTTCCGCGAAGGCACCACATCTTGGTTTCGACATAACAGGAGAATCCACCACCTCCCTTAGCATTTTGCTTCACTGGATAGCCACCCTCACTGTTAAAAATGCATGCCATATTTCCAAATTGAATTCGTTTGACTTCAGTTTCCAGCCATTGCTTCTTCTTATATAGTTTACTGCTAAATTAAGGAGCCTGTTAGAAGCTGGTATTTCATCCCTGTGAAAGGGCTTGTATACTGTCATCAAATCACCTCTCAATCATTGAGGGGAAGGATAGCTCAGTGGTTTGAGCATTGGCTTGCTAAACCCAGGGTTGTGAGTTCAATCCTTGAGGGGGCCATTTAGGGATATGGGGCAAAAATTGGGGATTGGTCCTGCTTTGAGCAGGGGGTTGGACTAGATGACTTCCTAAGGTCCCTTACAACCCTGATATTCTATGATCCCTACTTCTACTCACTATGCCCCTGTTTATACAGCCAAGGGTAAGTTGGAAACAACATAGGAGGAGAAAGACCTGGGTGTATTAGTCAGAACCAGGATGACTATGATCCATCGATGTGATGCAGCTGTGAACACTGCAGATGAGATCCTAGAATGTCTCAATGAGACAAGGAAGTATTAATACCCATATACAGTGCACTGGTGAGACCTTCTATGGCAAACTGTACAAAATTCTGGTCACTCATATTCAAGAACGATGAATTCAGGCTGGAAAAGCTTTGGAGAAGGGCTCCTAGGATTGTCAGGGCAATGAAGGGTCTTGCTTATGTACAGACTGATGAATGGACTGCTTCAGACAAGCCTTTTCCAGGGGCTCCGTCTGGTACACAACGTGGCAGACATCCAGGGGCTACTCATTGTGTAAGGCTGATGGGTCATGGGTCACCCACTAGGGGCGTAGTCCTCTAGCACAAGGGACGGTGGGTCATGGTTTGAGCTAGAGCTCAGCTGAAAAACAGAGATTTTCTTCCCCCCGTGAAAAATTTTGACCCAAGCTGAAATGTTTCCTTTTTATTTACTTTTTTTTGTGGTGAGTTTATATAGAAAATGGATCATATTTCTCTGAAATTTCAGCTGCCATGATGCTGTGCAGCTGCAGCTGCCTGGATCCCCAAGGGAAATTGGGGGCTTTTATCTGCCTTTCCCTCATAATAGAAATGAAGGTGGCACTGACGGAGTCTATGGCTGCACTCTGGGTATGGAAAGGTAGAAATTTTCCAACCAGTCTATGGCTGGGGTATTGTGCCCATCAGCTACTCTAACCAGCCTTCCCATCTCTATGCAGCCCCCTCCATGCTGTACAATGCCCCTTCAGCAGATCCTGTGGGCAGTGGCTATTGTGACAGGCCCTGGTAACACATCTCTGATGAATCTGTGCTAGCCGGGAGCTGGGGAGGGTCCTAGAGCAGTTGTGGAGGCCCAGAGATTGTGGGTGGGGGGCCTAGCTACTAGTGGAGAGCTGAGATCTGTGCCGAAGTTTGTGGATTCCTGGGTCCCCTTTTCGTTCCTCAGAGAGAAGGGAAGGGAACCCCCGACCTGGAACCACCTGAGGAAATTTCCCTGTACGGAGCCTTGTGGAATCTCCCTTCCCTGGCCTGCACCCTGGGTATGCAGTAAAGGGGGCTGCTGGGGAGAAATTTGGGCCTATTTTATTATTATTCTTCAATTTTTATTTTATTTTGTTTCAGCAAGATCACAGCTGTGACAGCATCATCGTTAGCCACCTCGAGGGCAGCCAAGCGGTATGTGCCTAATCAGTATAAGAACAGCGATGACAAGACCAGATTCCAAGAGGAGAGTCTGCCGCAGGGATTCTGCTGCAGTCCAGTTGGGCAGCATCACCACACATCCCATGTGATTTGGCCTCCTGCAGTTTGTCATTGACCATGATGGGGGTTAAAGCTGGTGCACAGTAACCCAAGCAGCTGAGGTTCCCTGATGGCCAAGTGGCCCCCAAGGGAATGTGTGAACATGCTTCATAAAGACAGTTGCCTCCCTGTCTGAACAGACACTGCCTGCTGCCCGTGCAACCTCTCCAATGACTCCTTCTCCTTACGTTGAAGATCTCTGGTGTCAGCTGCTCCCCGTCTAGCAGGAATTGGGTACGTTGGCAGGTTTCACTGTTTTTAAAATACAAAGGGAAGGGGAAAGGCTGCGAGCTGTTTCCATTTGCAGATGTTCTGTGCCAGGGCAGAGAATTCAGCTGGGCTGTCGGGTTGTCTCATTGACAGGGGCCGGAGGGCAGGCAGTACTAGTTATCTTGGCAACCTCTCCACTACATCTACCCATGATCCACAGTGGGCTGTTCAAGCTACACAGAAATCTCACATTGAAAGCGACCTCATAGTGCTAAAACCCTGATGCCCCGTGTGACGGGTTGGGGCCACAGAGACCTGCTTGGTGCTGCCACCTGGTGTGCCAAGGCTACTTCTGCCCCTGCTTCCAGGCCTTTTCCAGCTTGGGACTCCCGAATCCTGTCTGTTTTGAGCCAGATTCCACTGATCTGCTGCAAACACAGACCCAGGTCCGAACCAAGTCCACTCACCACTGTAAGGCCCCTGGAAGCGCTCTTGCCCTTGACACCCAGCTGCTCAACTCCAAGGAGGTTCAAACCCTTAATAAATCCGTTTTACCCTGTATAAAGCTTATACAGGGTAAACTCATAAATAGTTCGCTTTCTATTTCAAAGATAGAATGATATGCACCACTGACCGCTTTCCCAAGGTACTAACTCGTACTCAAAGAAACTTATTAAAATCACTTTTTACTTATTAAGTACAGAAAATAGGATTTAAGTGAGTTCAATTAGTGACAGACAGAACAAAGCAAGTTACTTAGTAAAATAAAATAAAACACGCACGTCTATGTCTATTCAAAGTTAACACAGATAAAAGCCTCACCGGATTCGGATATTTTCCTTTTTACAGGCTGTAGAATCAGCCTGGGTCCAGCTGAGCGGCCTCTCACCCCCCCCCCCCCGCCCAGTGTCTTTGTCCTTTGTTCAGTTCCCCTCAGGAATGTCCTTGGGGGGGTGGAGGGCCTCTCCCTTTAGCCAGCTGAAGACAAAATGGAATGGTCTTGCAAGGGCTTTTATAGCCTTTCTTCCTTTCCCTGCGTAGGATCCAGTTGCCCTGGAGTTTTGGGATCACATGGGCAAGTCACCTGCCCATGCGCCCTAACCAGTCTAACCAGTTGCATTCCAGACCCGGCCCCAATGTGGATTGGGGTCTGCAATGTCTTTTGTCTTGTCAAGTGCTCGCATTTAACAGGCATTCTTTGCTCCAAAGATGATCCCATGCACTTACAAAGGCTATGTACAAAACCAGCAAATATAAAACCAATCTTCATAACTCCAACTACAACAATGACACATGCATACAAACAGGAGGAGTAAATTCAGTAGGTCATAACTTTCACAGAGATATGTTACATGGCACATGTAGCATAAAACATATTCTAGTTACATATACATCTATAAGCATCTCCCCATAAAGTTTTATGGGGAACACCGTCAGGATTTCTAAAGGGGTCACATTTCTATAGGTGTCGTGTGCTCTGGGCCAGGGGCTGAGTAAGAGGATACCCCACAGAGTATCTGTGACTAGTTCAAACATTGCCTCAGGTTTATTTCCTCCAAGAAATGTAATCAGCAAATGCATTTTCAAAGGTTTTATTCTCTGGCTCTATTGTGAATGCCGGAATTCAGAGCTGTGTTGCTCTGTGGTAACAGGTCTGATAGGGCTTATTTCTGTTTCCTGATGGGCTGAGATCTCCACCATTTCTGCCCTGTAGACACCCCTCAGAGTTCCAGGGCTACTGGCATTTTTGACCTTCTCTGGTCTCTGAATGCCAGATGTCAGGCGTCATACGCTTCCCTCTTATGGGGTGGAATCCCGCGATTCTCCCACCCTCAGACTGGGCCCTGGGCTACCGCACACTGCGGGTCGACTGTGCTTGCCCAGCAGGTCCAAGTGGGTTCGGCACCTGTGGGTCTTCCCTGTAGGAGTCTGTGACGACTGGTGAGACGAGTGATCAGCCAGCCTTCTAGAAACAAAATGCTGTTTAATCTGAACAGTGGGAAGAAAGCATAACAAGCAGTAGCGTAGCCAGGGGAGGAACGGGGGGTAGCAGCCGCTCCCCCACTGAGCAGAAGTGGCGCCTTTTAAAAATGTTGGCGCCTTTTAAAAAGGGGAGAGGAGCTAAAAAAAAAGGCCCCTCCCCTTGTACTCACCCGTCGGCACTCCAGCTGTTCAGCGGCACTTCGACGGCAGGTCCTTCACTTGCTCCAGGTCTTCGGCGGCACTTCGGCAGCGGGTACCACCGAAGACCCCAAGCAAGTGAAGGACCCGCCGCTGAACAGCTGGAGTGCTGACGGGTGAGTACAAGGGGAGATGCCTTTTTTTAGCTCCGCTCCCCCTGTACTCTGCACCTCGCTATGCCACTGGTAACAAGGGAGAATAAGGTTTTCAAACAACAGTCTGTACACGTCTCTGACCCCAAACCCTCCCACTTTGATGGGGACCCAGCAGACCAAGGGCCTTCAGACTTTCCCAGCGGTGTGTGTGTGTGTCAGTTTGAAGAACTTCTCAGCATTGTGAACTCAGCAACGTGGTTGGAGCCCGGAAATAGGCTCTTACCAACTTGTAGCTCCAGTGTTGTCTCTCCACCTTCTTGGGGGTGGTTACTGAGCGACGGTTGAGCTGTTCCTTCCCTTCATGCTCGTTTTCCAGCAGCCTGCTAATAAACTATGACGAGTCGCACTGGTGTAAGCTTATATGGCCATAACATAAACATCCCAATAGTTAAAACAATATCGCTCTACAGTAAACATCCCCAGAACTGGGTTTATCATACACATTCATTATGGCAGCTCAGCTCCATGTCTGTCCCAATACCATTCTCGGGTGCTACGGATTTCATTAATACAGGTCACAGACAGTCAGAGAGAGGGAGAGAGAGAGAGAGCAATAGACTACTTTCCTGTGAGAAATGAAGTTCCGTTTCCATGAATGCTCATGCATTTGACTTTGAAATCCACTTCCTGCAAACTGTCATTGTGGCTGAATAACTCGTGCGGTGGTTACTCTGTATTAGAGAGTGAGAGCTCGGAGAAGGAATATTTTCTATACTGATCCCAATGCCTCTTACCACTCTGGCTACTGGCCACAGACTGACAGAACAGAAACTGAGAAGAACCAGTTGGGTATTAACCCAGGGACAGAGGCGCTACTAGACTTTTGTTTTCTGACAAGCGACTGAATGGGGGCTGAGACCCTGAGATGTTTTCAGGTTCTGAAGTAAGCCAGATGACAGATGCTACATTTTACTTCCCACTCTAAGCTGAGAACTCATCTCTGAGAGAAGATCAGAGGGGAAAGAATGGGTTGACGTGTGTACTAAAGTAGAGCTGTGTAAATGTTATGTCAAAATTTTAATTGTAATACGAATATTACAAACCAAACTTTCATGACATGATTGTATGTCGAAAGCCAGCAGCAGAGTTGTTAGAATCTCTACAGGAAGGAGCAGTGGTAACTTTACTTCTTAATGGCTTTTGCTTTCAAAAGTATTTCAGAAGTTCTCCACGTACTGTTGGCAATGGGTTTGTGCTGTTAACTCTTTGTTCAGTGAACAGTTCTATGATACTGTCTCCCGGTAAATGACCAGTAGCTGTTTCTAACACTTACATTCAGGGTCATGCACACAGTCCCTCTGCAATACCTGTGGAAGACTTTCCGAAAAGCCCTGAGAGAACAGAACCACTGGTCTGTGTTTCAGCAAAGCACAGAGCAGAGGTGCAGGAAAGGGGACTGTCATAATGGTTGTATGTAATTAACGCCCATCACCTCTTATGCAAGCATGGCTGAAGTAACTTGCACACTCAAGTGCATATTAGTGCAAAGCTAGTGTTTGCAGTATTCACCCATTTGTGATGCCAACACCTCCCCCACCCAGCTGAAGTAACTGTCTGTGTTAGCTTGTAACTTGCCAAATATCTACAGACGCTTGCATGGGGAGATCATGCAAGTCCTGTGAGGACGAAGAGAATTGTGTAGGATGATCGAATTCTCTAGATTCAGTCAACGCTGTCCAGATAAATCACTTCAGCTTCTTTTGGAGGGATTCTTGGGGCTCAGAGTGTATCACTGGGAACATTTGGTAAGGGAAAGTTATTAGAACCCAGTTCTGATCGAATTTTGACATGCAAATCAGGAGTGGCATAGTTGAAGGCAATGTTATTGAATTAAGCACATGACCCTAAGAATTTCTCCCATTTACTGCAAAGAGGCAGTGGCATAATTTGGACTCTCAGAAGTGGAAAAAAATAAAGAATATATAGATTGAGGCAATGAAACATGTTTATAAATAGCTTCAATGCTGGACAGTTAATTACTATGACCGTTTTCACCATGCACTTGCATTTATACACCTGTCATGATAATATGGGCACACTCAGAAGTGGAGGGCCGGAAAGGGTGACTGCGAGAAGGTCACAATTGTAAAATCACACAGCACTCAAATAGGCTGCGGAACTCACAGCCACAAGATATCAATGGGGCCAAGAGCTTAGCAGGATTCAAAGAGGGACGGGATGTTTATATGGGGAACGAAAAAATCCAACTACAGTAGAGAGGATTTAAAAAAACTTCTTGGAAGGCTATAAACCTTCCTAATTTACACCACAAAATATGTCTAACTAGTGGTTGTCAGGTGGGGAACGTTTCCTGGGAGCAGGTTATCTCATAGCTGCCAATTGCAGGGCTTCTTCCACGTTCCTCTGCAGCATCTGGAACTACCTGGATACAGGGCTAGATGGGCTGCAGGTTTGATCCTGTCTGTCAGGGCCTATCTTCCTTTTGGTGGTCGAAATCCAAGACTATATTTTTGCTGATCTTCCATGAGCTCCTGGCAGTCTCTGGACTTGCACTGAGAGCAGAAAGATGTCTCGTTAAATATTATCTAGTCTCCTGTTCTTTTTCCTTTCAGGAAGGAAAGTTCAAAACCCTTCGGACCTGCCCAGTACATGATGTCAGCTGTCAATGACACCAAATTCAACTCTGTAGTGTTCCTTCTCAGTGGGATACCTGGGCAGGAAGACATTCATCTCTGGATCTCTATCCCCTTCTGCTTAATGTATGTTATTTCAATAGTAGGAAATTCAGTCATTCTGTTCATTATAAAAACAGATCCAACCCTCCATGAGCCCATGTACATTTTCCTTTCCATGTTGGCTGTCACAGACCTTGGCTTATCAATAGCCACCATACCAACAATACTGGGCATCTACTTGTTTAACTATAGGGAGGTCAGTCTCAATGCCTGTTTTGCCCAGCTGTTCTTTATCCACTCGCTTTCAAAAATTGAATCCTCCGTGCTCCTATTGATGTCCTTTGACCGCTTCATCGCTATCTGTAACCCACTGAGTTATGCCTCCATCTTAACCCTGCCAAGAATAGCCAAGATGGGACTGGTGTGTGTGCTAAGAGGGGTGGCCGTAATATTCCCACTCCCCATTCTCCTGAAACGGTTCCAATACTGTCGAGCCAATGTCCTCTCCCATTCCTACTGCCTGCACCAGAACGTTATGAAGAGGGCTTGTTCAGACATGAGTGTCAACTACATCTATGGCTTGTTTCTTGCATTCTTCACGGTGGGGTTGGACTCGCTGCTGATCTTTCTCTCTTATGTGTTGATCCTCAAAACGGTGCTGAGCATCACGTCACACGTGCAGTGCGTCCGGGCTCTGAACACCTGCGTCTCCCATCTCTGCATCGTCCTGCTCTTCTACATATCAGACATCGGCCTGGCTTTGATACACAGATTCGGGAATAGCTGTACTGACTTGCTTCAGATTCTCCTGGGCTACGTCTTCCTGCTGGTTCCACCCCTGATGAACCCCATCGTGTACAGCGTGAAAAGCAAACACCTTCGTCAGAAGATAGTCAGGGCGTTCATCAAGTGAAGGGTCAGTTCGTCACCCAACTCCAGCGCTGGTGACATGGGAGACGAAAAACACGAGCGATGGCCATGGCCACCTATTCCATCTTTGATGCTCTTCCTCTGAGGCCCCTCCCTCTGCCCCATTTCTTTCTCCTAGACCCCACCCCTACTACTCCATTTTACCTGAGACGCTGCCCCCTCTCCAGGCTGGAAGCCAGAGCCACGATGTGGTAAGAGCTGTCCAGGGAGCCAGTTCCTTCCTACAACCCAAGGAAGGTGGAGAGTCTGAGGTTCTTCACAGTAGCTTGGAGTCCTGGGCTAAGTTCCCTCTAAGCAGCCTATTAAGCCCTGTGCAGGAGCTCAGGGCTGTGGCAGGGAACGGTGCCTCTCCCAACAGGCCCTGGTGTGGAACTGCCATTGCCGGGGGAGAGCTGCCCTGCCCCGCCAGACCCAGCGTGGACTTGCCGAGGCCGGGGGAGAGGTGCCTCCCCCGCCGGCCCCAGTACAGACCAGCCCTGGACTTGCTGTGGCCAGGGGAGAGGCGCCCCTCCCCCAGCCCCAACATGGACCTTCCCCGGATTTGCCGCAGCCGAGGCAGAGAAGCCCCTCCCTCGGCCAGGCTCAGGCCCGCCAGAGCTGCCGCAGCTGGGGGGAGGCACCCAACTCTGGCTTTGGAGAAGACTGAATTAATGGAACCCCACAAAGGGGGCTCCTTTTTTAAGTATCCCAGGCTGAGTGTAAGTCATGGCAAGGGATCTTAGAGGGAAGGCAGGGTGTCTGCAGGGCTACCTCAGGCGCCAAGGGAGCGCTCTGGGGCGGTACACGTCTGCAGGGACTTGGCCAGAGTGTGCCCTGCTCTTGGAAGCTGTTACAAATGGACGGAGGTCAGTCCAGCCGCCAGGCTGCTCTAAACACAGGTGTGGCGGGGGGAGAACAGCCCAGAGATTCAAACCATTGTAACTGGCTCCTTGCCATCCCTGCTCTCCACAGCGCAGAGGGGAGATCTGCTGGCGCAGCAGAGAATTCATCCGGGTCTGTCACCGCTTGGAAGGGTGGAAGGCTGGTCCTGTGGCCTGGGCACTGCTCCGTGACTCAGAACAGCTGGGTTTGATGCCTCACCGTGCGTGACCGTGGGCAAGCCATTGCCTGGCTCTCAGCCTCTGCACAGGTGGATAATAGCCCGGCCCTGCCTCACAGCGGTAGCGAGAGGATAAATACATTCAAGGTGCTCAGATGCTCTAAGATCGGGGCTATGTCATGGTTCAATAGAGCAACACCTCTAACATTTGGTTGGATATTAGGAAACACTATTTCACTAGGAGGGTGGTGAAGCACTGGAATGGGTTACCTAGGGAGGTGGTGGAATCTCTTTCCTTAGAGGTTTTTAAGTTCAGGCTTGACAAAGCCCTGGCTGGGATGATTTAGTTGGGTTTGGTCCTGCTTTGAGCAGGGGGTTGGACTAGATGACCTCCTGAGGTCCCTTCCAACCCTGAGATTCTATGATTCTATGATTTGTCTAAAAAGGCTTCTTACCACAGCCTCCTGTGGCAGCTGGCTTCTGGGAAGCCCCGTGACTCCAGCCCTTTGGTGTCCGTGGCAGATGTGGGGGTGCTCGTGGGTGACAGTGAGCGTTAGGTAGTGGATTTCTGAGGGGAGTGATGAGTGTCACAGGTACCCCCGGAGTTTCAGCACAGTCACCGGACAGATGTAGGCAAGCCATTGCGGCGGAATGGGTGTAACTGCCAAACAATGGAGCAACAGCCACATAAGCCTCATCTTAGACGTCTGGCAGGGAGAAAGCAATCTGAGGGCAAAGGTCAGCTTCACCCCTTGGCCCTGTAACACAGACGGCTGAGCACTACGGTGACTGGGCCCAGGCTCACACAGGTTTCAGCAAATGCTGCTTCCTCAAGAAAAGGGCCCTTACAGGGGTCCAGCAATGGACGAGAGCCTCGCACGGGAGAGAGGGAGCCCCTGGGAAGCAGCTGAGGGTCTCCCATTATTATCTTTGGAAAATATGGTCACCCTTAGGGGCTGCTCTGCATGAGGGCGGATGGGGGCCACGTAGGGGTTGAGCTAGACCAGGGCTGGAATTCAAAGAGTAGTTCCCCACCCCATGTAACATTTTGAACCAAACTAAAATGTTTCCCTTTCATTCACTTGTTTGGGGTAAGTTGTCATAGAAAACAGACCAATTTTCTTGGAAAGCTCAGCTGCCATGATGTTGCCCAGCTGCAGCTGCCCGGATCCCCAAGAGAAATTGGGGCTTTTCGTCTGCCTCTTCCTCATAACATAAATGTAGGTTGCACTGACGGAGTCTATGGCTGCACTCTGGGTACGGAAAGGTCCAAAATCTCCCGACCAGTCTGTGGCTGGGGTATTGTGCCCATCGGCTTCTCTAACCAGCCCTCCCATCTCTGTGCAGCCCCCTCCCCCCGTACAACACCCTTTCAGCTGATCCTGCAGGCAGTGGCTACTGTGACAGACCCTGGCAGCACATCTTTGATTAACCTGTGCTAGCCGGGAGCTGGACAGGGTCCTAGAGCAGTTGTGGAGGCCCAGAGATTGGGGGGGGGGGGCTAGCTACCAATGGTCACTGAGATCTGTGCCTAACTTTGGGGACCCCTGGATCCTGGGTTCCCCTTTTCATTCCTCAGGGAGAAGGAAAGGGAATCCCCTAATGGAATGATCCAAAGGAAATTTCTATGTAGGCAGCCTGGTGGAATCTCCCTTCCCTGGCTTCACCTTGGGTTTGAAATGCAGGAAAAGGGGAGACCAGGGAGAAATCTGTTCCTTTATTATTCTTTCTTTCTTTCTGTAATATCAAAGCTGTGGCAGTATCATCATTACCACTTGGCCACCCTCAAGGTAGCCCTGTGACTAATCAGAACCATACGAACAGTGATGACAAGCCCGGATTCCAGGAATAGAGACTGCAGAAGAGCTGGTGCTGCCGTGCATTTGTGTAGCATCATCACATGTCCCCTGGGATTTGGCCTCCTGCAGTTTGCCATTGGCCATGACCGGGGTTAAAGCTGGTGCTCACTAAGCCAAGCAGGTGAGGTTCCCTGATGGCCAAGTGGCCCCAAGGGAATGTGCAGACATGCTTCATAAAGACAGTTACCTCCTTATCTGAACAGATACGGCCTGCTGCCTGTGCAATCTCTCCGATGACTCCTTTTCCTTTAGGGTGAAGACCTCTGGTGTCAGCGGCTCCCCGTCTAGCAGGAATTGGGTACGTTGGCAGGTTTAACTATCTTTAAAATGTGAAGGGGAAAGGCTGCGAGCTGTTTCCATTTGCAGATGTTCTGTGCAGCAGCATAGGACTCAGCTGGGCTATCGGGGTGACTCAGTCACAGGGGCAGTAGGGCAGGAAGTGCTAGGTAGCTTGGGAACCCCTCCCCTACATCTGCCCATGCTCCACAGTGGGTTGTTCAAGCTAAACAGAAATCTGACATTCAAAGAAAACTCTTAATGTTAAAACCCTGATGCCCCGAGTCAGGATTTCTCAAGGGCTCCCATTTCTAGAGGTGCCGTGTGCTCTGGGCCCGATCCTGCAAGAGGCTGAGCGATAGGAGACCCCATCGAATATTAGTGACTAGTTCCCAAATCACCACAGGTTTATTTCCTTCTGGAAATGTAATCAGCAAATACATTTTCAAAGGTTTTATTCTCTGGCTCGATTGTGAACGCAGGAATTCAGAGCTGTGTTGCTCTGTGGTAACAGCTTCAATAGGACATATTTTTGTTTCCTGACTGGCTGAGGGCTCTAGCATTTCTACACTGTAAATACCCCTCAGAGCTACAGGGCTACCTGCATCTCTGCAACCCCGTCTCCGAGTTCCAGATGTCAGGCCTCGGACCCTGCCCTCTCATGGGGTAGAATCTCATGATCCTCCCACCCTCAGACGGGGCCCTGGGCTACCCCAGACTGCGGGTCGACTGTGCTTGTCCAGCAGGTCCGAGTGGGTTCGGCACCTGTGGTTCTTCCCTCTGGGAGGTTGGGACTTGTGGTGAGACGAGTGACCAGCCAGCCTTCCCGAACCAAAATACTGTTTAATCAGAACAGCAGGAATAACGTCTCTGACCCCAAGCCAGGGCCTTGTACACCCACTAGCCGACTCTAGGTGGTTGCCTAGGGCGCCGGGAGCCGGGGGGTGGCTGGCCGTGGCTGCCTCCCGCCCTCTCGGCTCAGGGGCTGAGCGGGGAGCTGTGGGGGGCGGCTGGCTGTGGCTGCCGCCTGCCTCTCGGCTCCGCAGCCAGCTGTCCCCCGCTTCCAGCTGAGCCGCGGCTGCCGCCCGGCTCCGCACCTAAGCCGGGAGCCGGGAGGGGGGTGGTCGAGGCTGCCGCCTGCCTCCTGCCTCCATGGCTCAGCTGGGAGCCGGGGTGGTGGGCAGGTGGCTGCAGCTGCCTCCCGCCCTCCCGGCTCCGTGGCTGAGCCGGGAGCCGCGGGGGTGGCTGGCCGCGGGCAGGGGGCTGAGCTGCAGCCCGCAGCGGGTGGGGAGGCTGGTTACCGTGGGGTGGGGGGGCGGTGTTAGCTGGGGGGGAGGGCGCGGGGGGGCTGTGTTAGCTGGGGGGGAGGGAAAGGGGGGCGCAGGGCTGGTGCAAGGAAGTTTCGTCTAGGGCCCTGCCCCAAGCCCTTCCACTCTGACGGAGACCCAGGCAGGCGGAGGTCTTTCAGACTTCCCCATCTCTGTCTGTGCCTGTCAGTCTGAAGAGATTCTCACAACAGCTGCTCCAACTCTGGACAGACTCCCAGGGCTGGGAAATCACACTGTGTAAAGTGGATGTAGCTAGTAAATAGGCTTTTCCCAGCTTGTCACTCCGGTGGGGTCTCTCAACCTCCCTGAAGTCCTTACTGAGCGATGGCTTTTCTTGAGCTGCTGCTTCGCTTCCTGTTTATTTTCCAGCAGCCTGCTGTTAAACTAAGAAGAACCACACCAGTTTCTCCCAATATAACCATAACATAAAGTATCCCAATAGTTAACCCAATAAAGCTCTACAGCAAACATCCCAAGAACTGGGTTTAACACACACATTTACTATGGCAGCTCAGCTCCGTGTCTGTTACAATCCCCTTCCCGGGTGGTATGGATTTTATGAACACAGAACATAGGCTGTCAGAAAGAAAGTGAGCAATAGATGACTTTCCTGTGTGAAATGAAGTTCCTTTTCCATGAATACTCCTGAATATGACTTTGAAATCCACTTCCTGCAAACTCTCATTGTGGCTGAATAACACATACTGGGATTACTATGTACTAGAGAGTGAGACTTCAGGGAATGTAAATTTTCTGCACTGATCCCAATGCCTGTTATCACTCTGGATACAGGCTACAGACTGACAGAAGAGAACCTGAGGAGAACCAGTCAGCTATTAACCCAGGGACAGAGGAGCTACTAGACTTTTTTTTCTGACAAGCGACTGAATGAGGGCTGAGACACTACGATTTTCTCAGGTTGTGAAGAAATCCAGATGACAGACACTGCATTTTAATTCCTACTCTAACCTGAGAAATCACCTCTGAAAGCAGAGCAGAGGGGAAAGAATGGGTTGACATGCGTGTGCTAACGTACAGATGTGTAAATGTTATGCCAAAACTTTTCATTGTAAGACAAATATTACAAATCACATTTTCATTGCAGGCCTGTATATCGAAAGCCAGCATTAAAGTTGTTGGAATCTCTACAGGAAGGAATAGTGGTAACTTTTCTGCTTAATGGCTTTTGCTTTAGAAAGTATTTCAGAAGTACCCCACATACTGATTGCAATGGGTTTGTGATATTAACTCTTTGTTCAGTGAATAGTTGTATGATACTGTCTCCTGGTAACTGACCATAAACTGTTTGTAAAACTTACATTCAGCGTCATGAGCACAATCGCTCTGATAGCAAAGAGTCAAACTGAGGTGCGGGAAACGGGACAGTAAGCGTGGTTGTATATAATGGACGCCCATCACCTGTTACACGAGAATGGCTGAAGTAAGTTGGAGACTCAACTGGATGTTAGTGTAAACGTAGTGTTTTCACTGTTCCCTCATTTGTGATGCCATCCTCTCCCCCATTCAGCTGAAGTAACTGTCTGTGATAGGCTGTTACTTCTCAGATATCTACAGACCCTTGCATGGGGAGTGGATTTCTACAGACCCTTGCTGTAAGGAGGTAGAGTAGCCTGTAGGATGATCAAATTCTTTGGATTTTGTCGACATTAGCAAGGCAAAGCACTTCAGCTTCTCTTGGAGAGATTCTTCAGGTTCTGATCGAAATTACAGATGGAAATCTGGAGTGATGCAGAAGAAGTCCATGTTATTGAATTCGAAAGCTGGCATTAAGAATTTATCCCATGTGCTAAAAAGAGGCAGTGGCATAATTTGGACTCTCAGGAGTGGAGAAAATGAAGAATATATATAATGAGGCAATAAAATAACTATAAATCTTTTCAGTGCAGAACAGATAAATACAATAACCATTTTCCACATGCACTTGCCATGGGTTTACACACATGTCATGATACACTGGGACATATTCAGAAGTGGATTCCTGGGAAGGTCATAATTGTAAAATCAAACAGTGCTCAAGTAGGCTGCAGAACTCCCAACCATAATATATCAATGACGCCAAGAGCTTAGCAGGATTTAAAGAGGGACGGGATGTTTATATGATTGACCAAATACAATACTGGGGATTTTTAAAAAAAAACAACTCTTGAAAGGGCTCTAAAACTTCCTGATTTACACCCCAAAATATCTAATTAGTGGGTGTCAGGCACAAATTGTCTCTTGCAGCAGGTTGTCTCACAACTGCCTATTGCAGAACTTCTTCCACCTTCCTCTGCAGCATCTGGAGCTGGCCACTGGATGCTGGGCTGGATGGCCCACAGGTCTGATCCTGTCTGGCAATGCCTATTTTCCTCTCAGTGGTGTAAATCCAAGACTATGTTTTTGCTGATTTTCCTTGAGCTCCTGGGAGTCTCTAGAGTTGCACTGAGAGTTGCAAGTTGTCTAGATAAATATCATCTAGTCTCCTGTTCTTTTTCATTTCAGGAAGGAAAGCTCAAAACTCCTCGGACCTGCCCAGTACATGATGTCAGCTGTCAATGACACCAACTTCAACTCTGCCGTGTTCCTTCTCACCGGGATACCTGGGCAGGAAGACATTCATCTCTGGATCTCTATCCCCTTCTGCTTAATGTATGTTATTTCGATAGTAGGAAATTCAGTCATTCTGTTCATTATAAAAATAGATCCAAGCCTCCATGAGCCCATGTACATTTTCCTTTCCATGTTGGCCATCACAGACCTTGGCTTATCGATATCCACCATACCAACAATGCTGGGCATATTCTTGTTTAACTCTAGGGAGATCAGTTTCGATGCCTGTTTTGCCCAGCTGTTCTTCATCCACTCGCTTCAATGCATTGAATCCTCTGTGCTCTTATTGATGGCCTTGGACCGCTTCATCGCGATCCATGACCCGCTGAGATATGCCTCCATCTTAACCCTGCCAAGAGTAACCAAGATGGGACTGGTGTGTGTTCTAAGAGGGGTGGCCGTAATACTCCCACTCACCATTCTCCTGAAACGGTTCCGATACTGTCGAGCCAATGTCCTCTCCCATTCCTACTGCCTGCACCAGGAGGTCATGAAGATGGCTTGTTCGGACATCAGATTCAACAATATCTTTGGCTTGTTTACCAAACTCGTAACGATGGGGCTGGACTTGCTGCTCATCTTCCTCTCTTATGTGATGATCCTCAAAACAGTGCTGAGCATCGCGTCCCATGCTCAATGCCTCAGGGCCTTCAACACCTGCATCTCCCACCTCTGCGCCGTCCTGCTCTTCTACACTCCAGACATCAGCTTGGTTGTGATGTACAGATTCGGGAATAGCTCTTCTCAGTTGCTTCAGATTGTTCTGAGCTACATCTCCTTGCTGGTCCCGCCCCTGATGAACCCAGTCGTGTACAGCGTGAAAAGCAAACACCTTCGTGCACAAATTATCAGGGTGTTTGTCAAGTGAAGGGTCACTTCCTCACCCGGCTCCAGCGCTCGTAATGCAGGAGACAAAGAGCAGCCAGGAGCACCTACTCCATCCTGGACCCATACATCCGAGATAACATGAGCTACTGATCCCCACTCTGAAGAAAGAGGTTCAGATGGGGTCTAAGTCAGTGGTTTTCAAACTTTTTTTCTGGGGACCCAGTTGAAGGAAATTGTTGATGCCCATGACCCAATGGACTTAGGGATGAAGGATTTGGGGTGTGGGAGGGGCTCAGGGCTGGGGCAGAGGGTTGGGGTGCGGGGATGAGGACTGCAAGGTGGAGCCTGGAATGAGGGGTTCAGGGTGTGGGAGGGGGCTCTGGGCTGGGGCAAGGGTTTGGGGTTTGGGAGGGGTTCAGGGCTCTGGGGTGGGGCCAGGGATGAGGGGTTTGGGGTGCAGGGGAAGGGGTTCCAGGTTTGGGAGAGGCTCAGGGCTGGGGCAAAGGATGGGGGCGTGGGTTGGGGCTCAGGTTAGGAGGTTGGGGTGCAGGTGGTGGTGTGTGCTCTGTGGTGGGGATGGGGATCATAGAATCATAGAATCATAGAATCTCAGGGTTGGAAGGGACCTCAGGAGGTCATCTAGTCCAACCCCCTGCTCAAAGCAGGACCAACCCCAACTAGATCATCCCAGCCAGGGCTTTGTCAAGCCTGACCTTAAAAACCTCTAAGGAAGGAGATTCCACCACCTCCCTAGGTAACCCATTCCAGAGCTTCACCACCCTACTAGTGAAAAAGGTTTTCCTAATATCCAACCTAAACCTCCCCCACTCCAACTTGAGACCATTACTCCTTGTTATGTCATCTTCTACCACTGAGAACAATCTAGATCCATCCTCTTTGGAACCACCTTTCAGGTAGTTGAAAGCAGCTATCAAATCCCCCCTCATTCTTCTCTTCTGCAGGCTAAACAATCCCAGTTATCTCATCATCTCCTCATAAGTCATGTGCTCTAGTCCCCTAATAATTTTTGTTGCCCTCTGCTGGACTCTTTCCAATTTATCCACATCCTTCTTGTAGTGTGGGGCCCAAAAGTGGACACAGTACTCCAAATGAGGCCTCACCAGTGCCGAATAGAGGGGAATAATCACGTCCCTCGATCAGCTGGAAATGCCCCTACTTATACAACCCAAAATGCCATTAGCCTTCTTGGCAACAAGGGCACACTGTTGACTCATATTCAGCTTTTCGGCCACCGTAACCCCTAGATCCTTTTCTGCAGAACTTCTGCCCAGCCATTCGGTCCCTAGTCTGTAGCAGTGCATGGGATTCTTCCGTCCTAAGTGCAGGACTCTGCACTTGTCCTTGTTGAACCTCATCAGATTTCTTTTGGCCCAATCCTCTAATTTGTCTAGGTCCCTCTGTATCCTGTCCCTACCCTCCAGCGTATCAACCACTCCTCCCCATTTAGTGTCATCTGCAAACTTTCTAAGGGTGCAGTCCACACCATCCTCCAGATCGGGGTGGGGGGTATGGGGGGTTCTGAGTGAAGGAGTGGGCTTTGAGCTATGGCATGGGGTTGAGGTGCAGGAGGGGGCTCTGGGTTGGAGCAGGGAGTTAAGGCGCAGAAGGGAGTGTGGGGAGTGGCCTCCAGGAGGGAGATTGTGTGCAGGAGGCGGCTCAGGGTGGGGTGAGGCGTTGGGGCGCGGATTGGGATGAGCGGGGCAGGCTCCTCTCAGTTGAAAATCAGAAATAAAATTGGTGGGAAACATTTTGACAAACCCTCTCTTCTTCACGTGATGTTAATCCCGATGAAAGGATACTGCTTTCAATACTAACATAACATTAAAAAGCAAAGATACGGTGTATTATGAAATTTAAGTCATGTAACAGAATCACAGACTTACTTAGACAACATAATGGAGAGAAAACAGACCCTTTATTTTTTAAAAAGTCAGCCCTGTCTATGGGTCACAGCATCTAGGCTGCTTTTGAGTTGACAGTTTCCGAAATTACTTCTGCCACTCTGAATTGCACATCACTAGTACGATGAGTTTTCCAAACTTGGTTATGCCATTGTGTAAACAGGCTGCTCTAAACTCCACTGGGGCAGGGGGAGAACAGGCCAGCGAATCAAACCCTTGTAACTGGCTCCTGGCCCTCCCCGCTCTCTGCAGTGCAGGGGGGAGCCGGACCTGTCATCACTGATGGCTAGAAGGCTGGTCCTGTGGTCTGGGCTTTGCTCTGCGACTCCTGACAGCTGGGTTTGATTCCCTTGCCATGTGTGACTGTGCGCCATTGGCTGTCTCTGAGCCTCTGCACAGGTGGCTAATAGCCCTGCCCTGCCTCACTGCCGTAGCGAGAGGATAAATATAGACAAGGTGCTCAGATACTCTGAGACCCTAAGATTGGGGCTATGTCAGGGTCCCACAGAGCAACACCTCTGACATTTGTTTATAAAAGGCCTCTTACCACAGCCTCCTGTGACAGCTGCCTTCTGGGAAGCCCCGTGACTCCAGCCCCTTGGTGTCTGTGGCAGATGTAGGGGTGCTCGGGGGTGACAGTGAGTGGATTTCTGAGGGGAGTGTAGGAATGTCTCAGGGATGCCGAGCATTTCAGCACAGTCACCGGACAGGTGTTTGCTAACCATTGAAGCTGAATGGGTCTAAGTGCCAAGCAACGGTCATGGAGGCCTCATCTTAGACTGTCTGGCTGGGAGAAAGCAGTCTGAGGAAAAAGGTCAGCTTCACACCTTGGCCCTGTAACACGGACACAGCTGAGCACAACGATGACTGGGCCCAGGCTCACACGGTTTTCAGCCAAGGCTGCTTCCACAAGAAAGGGGCAAACAGGTGTGAAGATGCTCTCAGAGACACAGGGAAACTTGGCTGTGTCCCAAGAGCTCCTTGGCATCCCAAAAGAATGCAAGTTGGGCCAGTTCTGTTTCTCTATCTCCAGAGCAAAGCCTGTCTAACTCAGCTTGTAGTAATATGTGAGATAGATGAGTGTAGACATGTGACAGTAGCCTGTTATTTTAAAACCATTTCCTCTAACGTTTTGTGCTCTTTGCTAATAAACCGACTTGTTTTAAGGATGCTGGGGGTGACTGTATAGTTCTGGTCACAAGCACCGGAAGGGAAGAGACTGAGGTGTCCCATCAGACCCATTTGGTGATAAGCGTTTAGCATGAGTTGAGTGTTGTTCCGAGCTCAAAGAATAGGACAAGTATGAGATTCCCCCCAGGAGAGGAAAGGACCTTGTTTAGAGGGTAAAGAGACCGTATACCTCAGATTTACTGTGACAATTCCAATTCTTCTTGGCCAGTGTCTATCCTTGTTGAGGCCTGTCAGCGTTCAGAGTAGCAACTTGTTCAAGTCGCATCCAAGATAATGATCCAATCAAGACCACGATTCATAGGTAGAGTTTAAGGCCAAAAGGGACCATTAGATCATCTAGTCCAGAGGTTCTAAAACTGCGGGCTGGGCCTCCCGGCAGGGGTGTGGGATGTATTTGGAGGAGGGCAGGTGAGAAGCTTTAGGGAAAAAACCTTCCTCTGAACAGTTTTACCCAGAGCAATGAATAAGTGGCAACGCTGATTCCTTTGGACAGATCTGGTCCTCAGATGGCATGGTGCATTTGACTGTAGGTGGTGCTGTGCAGTTTGATGGATTTCTGTTAAGCTTGTGTAACCCACAGAACTCCTAGCTGTGGTGCTCTGACCCATCTACTGTCATCGAGACCACTTACAGAGATTGATTTGTGAATCTGCTCTACAGCTTTAGCTAAGAGCCAAATGGCTTTTAGCGCATGCAGTACAGGCTCATGTATTTCGCTGCAGAGGTCCCAGGTTCGATCCCGACGACGACGGCCGGGGTCTGTCGGTATTACACTCACATAGCATTATACAAAGTCATTGCCATCTGTATGTGAATCCGTCTGCTAGGGCACAGTGTGCACATTTCATTGTAAGCAGGGACCACAATCGCAGTTTCGCTTTGGCTCTAAGTCCAATCAAGCGTTGGCTCATTCGTGCAATAACAACGAAAAGCTCAAAGCTGGAACTGATTCAAGTGAAGCCCCACCTCCGCAGGTGGCAGTATAAGTATTTCTGTGGCGGGGGAGAGAGGTAAACTCTGACACACGCAAAGAAGTGGGGTCTGATCAAAAAAGCTTGAGAACCACTGATCGATTCTGACCTCACGTATAGCACAAGCCCCAGAATTTCACCCAGTTAACCCGGTATTGATCCCAATGATGTGTGTTTGACTAACGCATAACTTGTGTTCCTCTAATGCGTGTGTTCCACTTAGGCATGCCAGGAGCTGAGAATGGTCTACAGGGGATGGATCACTTGATAATTGCCTGTTCTGTTCAACCGTCTGGGGCACCTGGCACTGGCCACTGTCAGACGACAGGATACTGGACTAGATAGACCTTTGCTCTGGCTCAGTATGTCCGTTCTTATGTTCTTCTAGAGTCACAGAATTTCAGGTGAGAAGGGACCATTAGAACATCTAGTCTGACCTTCTGTATTTTACAGGCTGCAGAATGTCATCCATTACCCGCGTATTGAGCCCAACGATTTGGGTCTGAATAATGCATAACTTGTTTTCATCTGAAGCCTACATTCCAGGAAGGCATCCAGTCTTTGTGTGGAGGTATCGGGAGACTCCACCATGTCCCATTGGAGTTTGTTCCACTGGATAAGCACCCTTGCTGTTAAAAATGTGTGTCTCATTTCCAAATTTAATTTGTCTCACTTCAGTTTCCAGCCATTGTTGTACCATTCCCTGCTAGATTCAAGAGCCTGTTAGTAGCCAGCATTTCGTCCCCGTGAAAGTGCTTGTAGACTGTCATCGAATCAGATCTCAATCGTCTCTACTTCTACTCACTACGCCTCTGTTTATACAGCCAAGGGTAAGTTGCAAACGACAGGGGAGGATAAAGACATGGGTGTATTAGTCGGTCCCAGGATAACTCTGAGCTACCGATGTGATGTGGCTGTGAACAAGGTAAATGAGATTCTAGAATGTGTCAGGCGAGATACGGGATTATTAATATCGTTATAGAAGGCACTGGTGAGACCTCCTCTGGCAAACTGTGCAAAATTCTGGTCACTTATATTGAAGAACGATTAATTTATACTGAATCAGGTGCAGAGAATGGCTTCGAGGATGGTCAAGGCAATGGAGGGCCTGCCTCACGAGGAGACTAAAAGAGCTTGGCTGCTGTCATAAATATAAAGGGAAGGGGTTGAGAGGCTCTGATACAGTGCTATAAAATCCTCTTACCAGTAAAGGGTTAAGAAACACAGGTAGCCGGGCTAACATCTGACCATCAGGACCAATGAGGGGACAAGATACTTTCAAATCAGAGGGGGGAGAAAGGCTTTTGTCTGTCTGTGTGATCTCTCGGTAGGAGACAGATCAAGCAAGCAACCATCCATCTCCTATGGAGTTAGTAAGTGATTTTAGATGGAAATGTGTTAGGTTTTTCTGTTGTTTTTAGCTTGGGAAATTCGCTGTGCTGAAGGGAATGTGTATTCCTGTTTTTGTTGCATTTTTCTGTAACTTGAAGGTTTTGCCCAGGGGTGGGATTCCTCTGAGCTGGGAAATCAAGTACCCTGTAAAATATATGCCATCTTGATTTTACAGAGATGATTTTTACCTTTCTTCTTTTAATAAAATCCTTCTTTTAAGAACCTGACTGTTTTCCATTATTCAAAGACCCAGGGGTTGGGTTTTGATCACCATGTAACCAATTGGTTAGGAGATTATTCTCAAGCCTCCCCCCAGGAAAGGGGGTATACGGGCTTGAGGGGATATCAGGGGGGGAAGGGGAACTCCAAGTGGTCCTTTTCCCTGGTTCCTGTTTCAATCACTTGGTGGTGGCAGCAAGAACCTTTTCTAGGGTAAAGGGGAGATTTTGTACCTTGGGGAGTTTTTAACCTAAGCTGGTAGAAATGATCTATAAATACATCTGGTGTGGGGGGGTGGGCGTAAACACCAGGAAGGGAGATGAGCTCTTGAAGCTAAAAGGCAGTTTTGGCACAAGAACAAATGGGGAAAGGCTAGACAAGAGTAAACTGAGGCTGGAAAGGAGAAGAAGGTTTCTGACCATCCGAGAAGGGAGTTTCTAGAACAGAATCCCAACAGGAGCAGTGGAGGGCAAACAACCCAGCTAGTTTTAAAGTGGAGCTTGACAGATATCACTTTTCTGCCTGGTGGAGCTGGCAGCAACCAGGGCCGTGTTCAATATCTAGGTTTTCCTTTTCAACAATACAACATAGAAGTGGCTTGAGCCCCCATCCAGTAACCCAGGAAAATTACACCCAAACCCTTGGCGCCTCTAGGAGGCAATACTTCCCCACTCGAAAGCTGAGAGTCTGAGTGTAGAAAAGGGACTTTTAATGAAAGGAGGGAAGTCACCCGACATTAATTAGGGAAAATGGCTCAAGCAGGATTCATAAACATGAAGATGTGAGCAGGACACCCCACAGGGCGTGGGGCAGTGTCTTCTGCCTCATGTTCTTGAGTTTTACAACCAAATTTTCCTTTACTGTGCCCCCCTCTGCTCCCTCACCACAGCCCACTCACTGTGGTTGTCCTTGGTCAGGTAGGACCCAGGGTTCAGAGGTGCATCTATGTGAGCTCACCTCTGAGCCAGAGAGGAAAGCACCTTGCTTCCTCTGCCATCTGAGCACTTGCTCTAACTGGCTGCCCTGCCAGCCACTCGCTCCATTCCAGCCGGCCAACAGTCAGTTCCATTCTGCTGCCTCTTACTTCTCTGCTGTGACCTCAGCAGGTCAGTCAATTAGCGATTTTCAGCTTGTAGCAGCCTGGGCAGAAATGTTGTCCCATCACAAGCGATTTTAGCTCTCATTTGAGCACTTAAAATAACAGAAGGCTCCGAATAGAGCCTATTCAGCTCTGTCTTTGAACAGTGGAGAGGAACAAGTTAAATCAGACTGAAGACCCTTATGTTAAATCTATTTTACTTTCACAGGGCTCAGGCATTCAAGCCCACTACTTAATAAGGTCCTTTCAGCTGATGGTGACCCCCTCATTTGGGACAGGTTAAGCACAGTTCTACTCCCCTTTATCAACAACACTGATAACAACATTTCACTACCCCTGCATTCAGTACTACAGTGATTTGTAACCCAACACCAGTCAAAGCTGATCTCTTTGAGCAACACAGCTCTATCTGGTACATATCTACACAGAGAAGGTGCATTTATGTTTATACAGTTTCCTCCTGAAGTCTCTCACCCTCCCAGATAGCTGTCATGGAAGAACTCACCCAGACCCTTCTTACACAGGTTTATGCACTGGATGATATGCTGGGTCCTCCTGCCTTAGCAGTGGACTGGGCTCATTAACCCAGAAGGTACCTTCCAGGCCTATTTCCCTATAGGTCACATTCGCCCATTTTTGTCACACTGGGAGGTCATGTGAAGTTGCTTGTCCACTATGACACTGCTCCGTGCCCTGGCCGATGGATTTGTCCCGGAATAGTTATGGGAGAAAGCATGACTCAGTGTTATCATCTGGAAAATGAATTGTTCTTGAGTTCCTGGTTAGTGATGTCACCGGAGTTTAATCCCCTGAGTTTCTGGTAATCTCAGCACACTGAGCTGCCAGCTGCCACTACACAGCCACTATCCTTGTAGAGGAAGGATGGTTCAGTGCTTAAAGTGCTAGACTGGGACTCAGAAAAACTGGCTTCAGTTCCAGGCTCTTCCAAAGACTTCTTCTGGGACCTTGGGCAACTCACTTAACTCCTCTGTGCTTCAGCAATATGTGTTTTAATACCACTCAATGTAAAGGTGTACATCTAGGAAGAAGGGACGCAGGCCATTCTTACCGGATGGGGAACCCTTCCCTGGGAAGCAGCTACTATGAAAAAGTCCTGGGGGTTATAGTGGACAATCAACTAAACATGAGTTCTCAGTGCAACACTACAGGAGAAAAAGCTAGTGCAATCCAGGATGTATAACCAGGGCAGTCTCAAGTAGGACCAGAGATCTTATTTTAACTCTGTATTTGGCACTGGTGTGAGCATTTCTATAATCCTTTGTTCACTCCTGGTGTGTACAATTCAAGAAGGACATTGATAAATTGAAGGAGATTCAATGAAGAGCCATGAGAATGATTAAAGGATTAGAAAAGATGTCTACTAGTGAGGGACTCATGGAGATCAATCTATTTGGCTTAATGAAGAGAAGGTTAAGGGGTAACTTGATCACCGTCTGTAAGTACCCCAGAGGTCGGTCCTGAGTCTGGTTTTGTTCAACGTCTTCATTAATGATGTGGATGATGAGATGGGTTGCACCCTTAGCAAGATCGCAGATGACACTAAGTTGGTGGGAGAGATAGATATCCTGGAGGGTAGGGATAGGGTACAGAGTGACCGAGACAAATTGGAGGATTGGTCCAAAATAAATCTGATGAGGTTCAACAAGGACAAGTGGAAAGTCCTGCACTTAGGACGGAAGAATTCCAGACACAGCTACAGGCTTGGGACCGACTGGCTAAGTGGCAGTTCTGCAGAAAAGGACCTGGGGATTAGAGTTGACGAGAAGCTGGATATGAGTCAACAGTGTGCTCTTGTTGCCAAGAAGGCTAACGGGATACTGGGATGCATTAGTAGGAGCATTGCCAGCAGATCGAGGGAAATGATTACTCCCCTATATTCGGCACTGTTGGGGCCACATAGAATCATAGAATCATAGAATCTCAGGGTTGGAAGGGACCTCAGGAGGTCATCTAGTCCAACCCCCTGCTCAAAGCAGGACCAACCCCAACTAGATCATCCCAGCCAGGGCTTTGTCAACCCTGACCTTAAAAACCTCTAAGGAAGGAGATTCCACCACCTCCCTAGGTAACCCATTCCAGTGCTTCACCACCCTACTAGTGAAAAAGTTTTTCCTAATATCCAACCTAAACCTCCCCCTCTGCAACTTGAGACCATTACTCCTTGTTCTGTCATCTTCTACCACTGAGAACAGTCTAGATCCATCCTCTTTGGAACCCCCTTTTAGGTAGTTGAAAGCAGCTATCAAATCCCCCCCTCACTCTTCTCTTCTGCAGGCTAAACAATCTCAGTTCCCTCAGCCTCTCCTCATAAGTCATGTGCTCCAGCCCCCTAATCATTTTTGTTGCCCTCCGTTGGACTCTTTCCAATTTATCCACATCCTTTTTGTAGTGTGGGGCCCAAAACTGGACACAGTACTCCAAATGAGGCCTCACCAGTGCCGAATAGAGGGGAATAATCACGTCCCTCGATCTGCTGGCAATGCCCCTACTTATACAGCCCAAAATGCCGTTAGCCTTCTTGGCAACAAGGGCACACTGTTGACTCATATTCAGCTTTTCGGCCACTGTAACCCCTAGGTCCTTTTCTGCAGAACTGCTGCCCAGCCATTCGGTCCCTAGTCTGTAGCAGTGCATGGGATTCTTCCGTCCTAAGTGCAGGACTCTGCACTTGTCCTTGTTGAACCTCATCAGATTTCTTTTGGCCCAATCCTCTAATTTGTCTAGGTCCCTCTGTATCCTATCCCTACCCTCCAGCGTATCAACCACTCCTCCCAGTTTAGTGTCATCTGCAAACTTGCTAAGGGTGCAGTCCAACCATCCTCCAAGTCGTTGATGAAGATATTGAACAAAACCGGCCCCAGCACCGACCCTTGGGGCACTCCACTTGATACCGGCTGCCAACTAGACATGGAGCCATTGATCACTACCCGTTGAGCACGACCATCCAGCCAGTTTTCTATCCACCTTACCGTCCATTCATCCAGCCCATACTTCTTTAACTTGCTGGCAAGAACACTGTGGGAGACTGTATCAAAAGCTTTGCTAAAGTCAAGAAATAGCACATCCACTGCTTTCCCCTCATCCACAGAGCCAGTTATCTCATCCTAGAAGGCAATTAGGTTAGTCAGGCATGACTTGCCCTTGGTGAATCCATGCTGACTGTTCCTGATCACTTTCCCCTCCTTTAAGTGGTTCAGAATTGATTCCTTGAGGACCTGTTCCATGATTTTTCCAGGGATTGAGGTGAGACTGACTGGCCTGTAGTTCCCCGGATCTTCCTTCTTCCCTTTTTTAAAGATTGGCACTACATTAGCTTTTTTCCAGTCATCCGGGACCTCCCCCGATTGCCATGATTTGTCAAAGATAATGGCCAATGGCTCTGCAATCACATCGGCCAACTCCTTTAGCACCCTTGGATGCAGTGCATCCGGCCCCATGGACTTGTGTTCGTCCAGCTTTTCTAAATAGTCCCGAACTACTTCTTTCTCCACAGAGGGCTGGTCACCTCCTCCCCATACCGTGCTGCGGAGTGCAGCCGTCTGGGAGCTGCCCCTGTCTGTGAAGACAGAGGCAAAAAAAGCATTGAGTACACTAGCTTTCTCCACATCCTCTGTCACAAGGTTCCCTCCCTCATTCAGCAAGGGGCCCACACTTTCCTTGACCTTCTTCTTGTTGCTCACATACCTGAAGAAACCCTTCTTGTTACTCCTAACATCTCCGGCTAGCTGCAACTCCAAGTGTGATTTGGCCTTCCTAATTTCACTCCTGCATGCCTGAACAATATTTTTATACTCCTCCCTGGTCATTTGTCCAATCTTCCACTTCTTGTAAGCTGCTTTTTTGTGTTTAAGACGAGCAAGGATTTCACTGTTAAGCCAAGCTGGTCACCTGCCATATTTACTTTTCTTTCTACACATCGGGATGGTTTGTTCCTGCAACCTCAATAAGGTTTCTTTAAAATACAGCCAGCTTTCCTCGACTCCTTTCCCCCTCATGTTATTCTCCCAGGGGACCTTGCCCATCAGTTCCCTGAGGGAGTCAAAGTCTGCTTTTCTGAAGTCCAGGCTCTGTATTCTACTGCTCTGCTTTCTTCCTTGTGTCAGGATCCTGAACTCGACCATCTCATGGTCACTGCCTCCCAGGTTCCCATCCACTATTGCTTCCTCTACTATTTCTTCCCTGTTTGTGAGCAGCAGGTCAAGAAGAGCTTTTCCCCTAGTTGGTTCCTCCAGCACTTGCACCAGGAAATTGTCCCCTACACTTTCCAAAAACTTCCTGGATTGTCTGTGGACCGCTGTATTGCTCTCCCAGCAGATGTCGGGGTGATTAAAGTCACCCATGAGAACCAGGGCCTGTGATCTAGTAACTCCACATCTGGAGTATTGCGTCCAGTTTTGTGCATCCCACTGAAGAAAGGATGTGGACAAACTGGACAGAGTCCAGCGGAGGGCAACAAAAATGATCAGGGAACTGGGGCACATGATTTACGAGGAGAGGCTGAGGGAACTGGGGTTATTTAGTCTGCAGAAGAGAAGAGTGAGGGGGGATTTGATAGCAGCCTTCAATCACCTGATGGGGGACTTCAAAGAGGATGGAGCTAGGCTGTTCTCAGTGTTGGCAGATGACAGAACAAGGAGCAATGGTCTCAAGTTGCAGTGTGGGAGGTCTAGGTTGGCTATTAGGAAAAACTATTTCATTAGGAGGATGGTGAAGCACTGGTATGTGTTACCTAGGGAGGTGGTGGAATCTCCATCCTTAGAGGTTATTAAGGCCCGGCTTGAAAAAGCCCTGACTGCGATGATTTAATTGGGGTTGGTCCTGCTTTGAGCAGGGGGTTCAACTAGATGACTTTCTGAGATCTCGTCCCACCCTGATATTATATGATTCTATGATTCCATTGCCCAATATACCGTTCTTATTTTCTTAAAAGGCTCCTCTGATGGATGGGCTGCTGCAGACAAGCCTTTTCCAGAGGCTCCCTATGTTATAGAGCTGATGTAGCCACCCTAACAGACGTCCATGGTAGGGTGAACATATGTAATTTTTGGCTGGGACAGTCCCTTTTTTAAGCCCTATATCCCAGCTGTCCTGAATTTTTTTTCAAAAGGAGGCAACTGTCCCTTTTGCTCTTGCTGACTTGGTCAGTTGGCAAGAGCAAGCAGGACAAATGCCGGCTTCTGTCAAAAAAGTGGGGAAGTTGGGAGTGGGGGAATGTTCAGGGGATGTGATTGGAGATGCCAGCCCCCCACAGGGGGTGAGGCAGAGCTGGGTGGGGGGAGGCAGCATTCCAGTCACAGCTGACAGCCTGCTGAGACCTGAGGAGGCCCCTACAGGATTCCAGCAATGGGCAACAGTCTCGCCAGTGGATCACTAAGATCTGAGCATAACTTTGGGGTCAAAGGATCCTGGGTCCCCCTTTTCATTCCTCAGGGAGAAGGGACAGGACCTCCCGTCCTGTAATGATCCAAGGGAAAAGTCCATGTATGGAGTCTTGTGGAATCTCCCTTCCCTGGTCTACACCCTGGGTTTGAAGTGCAGGAAAGGGGACTGCCGGGAAGAAATCTGGTCCTATATTTATTATTAATTATTATTTTTATGATTCCATTTTATTTTATTTCACAAAGATTTCAGATGTGACAGCATCATCGTTACCCCTCGGCCGCCCCCAAGGTAGCCTTGTGACTAAGCAGAACCATACGAACAGTGATGACAAGCCTGGATTCCAGGAATAAAACCTGCAGCAAGGCTGATGCTGCAGTCCGGTTGTGTAGTATCACTACACATCCCCTGTGATTTGGCCTCCTGCAGTTTGCCATTGGCTGTGACAGGGTTAAAGCTGGTGCACACAAAGCCAAGTAGCTGACGTTCCCTGATGGCCAAATATCCCCCAAGGGAATGTGCAAACATGCTTCATAAAGACAGTTACCTCCTTATCTGAACCGATACTGCCTGCTTCCTGTGCAACTTGTCCGATGACTCCTTGTCCATTAGGGTGAAGACTTCTGGTGTCAGCAGCTCCCCTTCTAGCAGGAACTGGGTATGTTGGCAGGTTTCACTATCTTTAAAATGTGAAGTGAAGGGGAAAGGCTGCGAGCTGTTTCCATTTGCAGATGTTCTGTGCAGTGGCAGAGGACTTTCAGCTGGGCTGTTGGGGTGATTCAGTGACGGGGCTGGAGGACAGGCAGGTCTAGGTAGCATGGGAACTCCTCTGCTACACCTGCCCAAGGTTCATGGTGGGTTATTTAAGCTACACAGAAATCTGTACTTCAAAGTGAGCTCGGAGTGTTAAAACCCTGATACCCCGAGTCAGGATTTCTCAAGGGCTCTCATTTCTAGAGGTGCCGTGTGCTCCGGGCCCAATCCTACCAGGGGCTCAGTGAGAGAAGACCCCATGGAATATCAGTGACTAGTTTCCAAATAGCCTCAGGTTCATTTGCTCCTGGAAATTTAACCAGCAAATGCATTTTCAAAGGTTTTACTTTCTGGCTCAATTGTGAACGCAGGAATTCAGAGCTGCGCTGCTCTGTGGTAACAGGCCCAATAGGGAATATTTCTCTGTTTCCTGACTTGCTGAGAGCTCCAACCTTTCTCCCCTGTAGATCAAACTCATAGTTACAGGGCTAACACCATCTCTACACCCTCTCTGGTCTCTGAGTGGCAGATGAGAGGCTTCGTAGCCTTGCTCTCATGCCGTGGAATCCCACGATCCCCCCACCCTTACTGGGCTCTGGGCTATAGCACACTGCGGGTCGACTGTTTATTCCCAACAGAACCGACTGGGTTCGGCACCTGTGGTTCTTCTCTCTGGGAGGCTGTAAGGCATGTTGAGATGTGTGACCAGCCAGCCTTCTTGAACCAAAATACTGTTTAATCGGAACAGTAGGAATAAAGCATAACATGGGAGAATGAGGGTTTTCAAACAACAGTCTGAACACATCTCTGACCCCATGCCTTCTCACTCTGACCGGTCCTTCAGATTTCCCCAGCTCTGTCTGTGCGTGTCAGTCTGAAGAGATTCTCAGCAACAGCTGCCCCAACTCTGGACAGGCTCCCAGCGCTGGCAAATCAAGCTGTGTAATGTGGCTGGATCTGGTAAATAGACTTTTCCCAGCTTGTAGCTAAAGTGTGGTCTCTCAACCTCCCAGAAGTGCTGACTGAGAGATGCCTTTTCTTCAGGTGTTGCTTCCCTTTCTGCTTGTTTTCCAACAGCCTGCTACTAAACTAAGATGAGTCGTGCAGGTTTCACCCAGTACAGCCATAACATCAACATCCCAATAGTTAACCCAATATAGGTATACAGCAAATATCTGAAGAACTGGGTATAACACACACATTCACTATGGCAGCTCAGCTCCATGTCTGGCCCAATGCCATTCCTGGGTGCTACAGATTTTATGAATACAGGAGCTAGACAGTCAGAGGAAGAGGGAGAGCGCAGTAGAGTACTTTCATGTGTGAAATGAAGTTCCAAACGCACTGGACTTTGAAATCCACTTCCTGCAAACCCTCATCGTGCCTGAATAACAGGTGCTGGGGTTACTATGTACTAGAGAGTGAAACTACAGGGAATGAATATCCCAGTGCCTGTTACCACTCCAAATACAGGCTACAGACTGACATAACAGAGCCTGAGGAGAAACAGTCAGCCTATAACCAAATGATAGAGGAGCTACTAGAATTTTGTTTGCCGACAAGTGACTGAATGAGGGCTGAGGTGCTGCAATCTTTTCAGGTAGTGAAGAAATCCAGATGACAGACTCTACATTTAAATTCCTATTCTCACCTGAGAAATCATCCCTGAAAAAAGATCAGAGGGGAAAGAATTTGTTGACATGAGTGTACTAACGTACAGATGTGTAAATGTTATATCAGATTCTCCAAACTCTGTTTGCAATTGGTTTTTCTATTAACTCTTCTTTCTGTGAACAGTTGTATGATACTGTCTCCTGGTAACTCACGAGAAGACGTTTCTAACACTTACATTTCGGGGTCGTGCACCCAACAGCTATGCTATACCTGTGCAAGACTTTCCAAAAAGTCATGAGAGAACAGAACCACTGCTCCGTGTTTCCGAAAACAGTAGAGCTGAGGTGCAGGAAAGGGGAGTGTTATAATGTTTTAAATAATTTAAACTCATCACCTGTTACACGGACATGGCTGAGATAAATTGCCCACGCAGCTGAATATTAGTTGAAACCCAGTGCTTGCACTATTTACCCATATGTGATACCAACCCCTTCCCCACCCAGCTGAACTGTCCGTGTCAGCTTGTAAATTTCCAAATATCGACAGACCCTTGCATGGTGACATAATGCAGGTCCTGTGAGGACAAAGAGATCATCTAACTCTCTGGATTCAGTCAACACTGGACAGGCAAAGCACTTCAGCTTCTCTTGGAGGGATTATTGGGGGTCAGAGTGTATCACCAGGAGCATTTGGTAAGGGAAAGTTAATAGAGCCCGTTTCTGATCGAATTTACCATGTAAATCTGGAGTGATGCAGTTGCAGTCAATGTTATTGAATTAAGAACCACCTCCCATAGAATTTATCCCATGTGCTGGAAAGAGGTAGTGGCAGAACAGATAAGTATAATCACCATTTCCCCCATGCACTTTCCATGTGTTTGTACACCTGTCATGATACAATCGGCAACACTCAGAAGTGGAGAGCTAGAAAGGGTGTATTTGGTAAAGTCACAATTGTAAAATCACACAGTGTTCAAAAGGCTACGGAACTTCCAGCCAGAAGATATCAATGGGGCCAAGAGCTTATGAGAATTCAAAGAGGGACTGGATATTTTTATGGGTAACCATAACATTCAATTACAGTAGTCAGGATAGTTTTCACGACTCTTGAAAGGGCTCTAAACCTTCCTGATTTCCGTCACAAAATGTGTCTTATTACTAGGTGTAAGGGGGAAACTTTCTCTGGGAGCAGATAATTCATACCTGCCTATTGCAGGGCTTTTCCCACATTCCTCTGAAGCATCAGGAACTGGCCACTGCATACTGGGCTGGATGGACTACAGTTCTCATCCAGTCTGGCAGTGCCTGTATTCCTATTGGTGGTGTAAATTGAAGACAATGTTTTTGCTGATATTTCTTGATATCCTGGGAGACTCTAGACTAGCAGTGAGAGCAGAAGGATGTATCATTATATATCATCGAGTCTTCTGTTCTTTTTCATTTCAGGAAATAAAGTTCAAAAGTCCTCGAACCTGCTCAGTACATTATGTCAGCTGTCAATGACACCAAATTCAAACCTGCAGTGTTCCTTCTTACCGGGATACCTGGGCTGGAAGACGGTCATCTCTGGATCTCTATCCCTTTCTGCTTAATGTATGTTATTTCGATATTAGGAAATTCAGTCATTCTGTTCATTATAAAAACAGATCCAAGGCTTCATGAGCCCATGTACATTTTCCTTTCCATGTTGGCCATCACAGACCTTGGCATATCAATAGCCACCATGCCAACGACAATGGGCATATTCTTGTTTAATTCTAGGGAGATCAGCTTCGAAGCCTGTTTTGCCCAGCTGTTCTTCATCCACTCCCTTCAATGCATTGAATCCTCCATGCTCTTGTTAATGGCCTTTGACCGCTTTGTTGCAATCCATGAACCACTGAGATATGCCTCCATCTTAACGTTGCCGAGAATAGGCAAGATAGGACTAGTGTTTTTGCTAAGAGGGGTGGCCATAATATTCCCACTCCCCCTTCTCCTGAAGCGGTTCCAATACTGTCGAGCCAATGTCCTCTCCCATTCCTACTGCGTGCACCAGGACGTCATGAAGATGGCTTGTTCGGATATCTCAATCAACAGCATCTATGGCTTGTTTACTACACTCTTAACTGTGGGGTTGGACTCGCTGCTCATATTCCTCTCTTATGTGATGATCCTCAAAACAGTGCTGCTCATCGCATCCCCTGCGGAGTGCCTCAGGGCCTTGAACACCTGTGTCTCCCACCTCTGCACCATCCTGCTCTTCTACACACCAATGATTGGCCTGTCTGTGATACACAGATTTGGGAAGGGCTCCTCTCCCTTCCTTCAGATTCTCCTGGGCTACATCTACCTACTGGTTCCACCGCTGATGAACCCCATTGTGTACAGCGTGAAAAGCAAACATCTTCGTGCGAGGATAATCAGGGTGTTTGTCAAGTGAAGGGTCAGTTCATCACCCGGCTCCAACACTGGTGACATGGTAGCCGAAAAACACGGGCCATCTATTCCATCCTGGACCCTTACATCCAAGATGTCATGAGCTACTGATCTCCACTGTGTAGAGAGAGGTTCATGTGTGGTCTAAGGTCTGGAGCAATGGGAGAGGGGCTGGTGAGCAAGGACAGCGTATTAGGGGGAAGGAGACCAAGGCAGGCAGCAGCATTTACAAAGTCGCTGTGTTCGTGGAGAGCTTGGGGATAGGTGGGACACTGGCCCGTAAAGAGCTTCATCGGAGTCTACTCCAACCTCAGGATTCCTGTTGATATACTCAATAAAGTGAAGGGCTTTGGATGATGTTTCCCAGTACACCTGGCCTGTCAGTGTCCCGTCTCTGGCTAAATGCTCCTCTTCTTCCCCCTTGAGCTCTCACACTCTGTTCCTCCTCTTCCCCGAGGCTGCACCCTCTGCCCGATCTCTTCCCCCAATACAACACTCCCTGCTCCTCCTCATTACCCAAGGCTCCATCCTCTCTCCAGGCCAGAAGCTAGAGCCGGACCGGGGTAAGAGCTATCGAGGGAGCCAGAGAAACTGTGAGAAGCCCCAAACTCTCCACCTGCCCTGGACAGGGGGATGCGGAGTGCAAGAGAACCCCCCAGCCTGTGTCTCTCCCCCCCAGGATGCCTGTCCCAGGAAAGTTGAAGTGTCTGGGGCTCCCCCCAGCAGCCTGGTCCCCCGGGGTAGCTCTTACGAAAGCTCTGTTCCAGCCTGGCTGGGGGGGGGGGGGAGGGGGCGGAGCCTCGGGGGAAGTGGAGGAGCAGGGGGAAAGGCCTGCCCCTGTGGTGGAGGTGGCCCCCCTGTCATAGCCCACCCACCTGAAAGGTAGCCCAGCCAGTTTTGCTGCTCTATCTACGCTACTGGTCTCAAGCGCTCCTTGGCTTCCCAAAAGAATGTAAGTGGGGCCGGTTCTTCAGAGCGAAGCCTGTACTGATAGGTGAGATAGATGAGTGTAGATGTGTGATAGCTGCCGATCATTTTAAAACCATTTTCTCTAATTCTTTGTGCTGTTTGCTAATAAAACGACTTGTTTTCGGGAGGCCGGGGGTGACCGTATGGCTCTGGTCATAAGCACCTGAAGGGAAGAGACTGAGGTGTCCAGTCAGACCTGCTTGGTGATCAGTGTGACGGGTTCGGTCACAGAGACCTCCTTGGGACTGTCACCTGATGTGCTGAAATTACCTCTGAGCCCATTTTCCCTGCCAGCCTGGGGCTCCAGAACCCTGTTTTGTTGAGCCAGACACGCTGGAAAAGTCTGGTCCTATATTATTATTATTATTACTATTATTATTGTTCTATTTTATTTTATTTCAGCAAGATCACAGCTGTGACATCATGACCATTAGCACTTGCCACCCTCGAGGTGGCCCTGTGACTAATCAGAACCACATGAACAGTGAGGACAAGCCTGGATTCCAGGAATAAAGCCTGAAGCGAGGCTTGCACTGCAGTCCAGTTGGGTAGGATCACCACGCATCCCCTGTTAATTGGCCTCCTAAAGTTTGCATTGGCCATGACAGGGTTAAACCTGGTGCACACTAAGCCAAGCAGCTGAGATTCCCTGATGGCCAAGGGGCCCCCAAGGGAATGTGCGAACATGCTTCATAAAGACAGATGACTCCCTGTCTGAACAGACACTGCCTGCTGCCCGTGCAACCTCTCTGATGATTTCTTGTCCTTTAGGGTGAAGACTTGTGGTGTCAGCGGCTCCCCATCTAGCAGGAATTGGGTACGTTGGCAGGTTTCACTGTCTTTAAAATGCGAAGTGAAGGGGAAAGGCTGCGAGCTGTTTCCATTTGCAGATGTTCTGTGCAGTAATAGAGGACTGAGCTTGGCTCCCTGAGTGACTCAGTGACGGGGCTGGAGGGCAGGCAGCTCTAGGTAGTTTTGGAACCCCTCCCCTACATCTGCCCACGCTCCACGGTGGGTTATTCAAGCTACACAGAAATCTGAAATTCAAAGTGAGGTCGGAGTGTTAAAACCCCAATGCCCCGTGTCAGGATTTCTCAAGGGCTCCCATTTCTAGAGGTGTCGTGTGCTCTGGGCCCGATCCTGCCAAAGGCTGAGCGATAGGAGACCCCACGGAATATCAGTGACTAGTTCCCCAATCGCCTCAGGTTTCTTTGCTGCTGGAAATGTAATCAGCAAATAATTTTTCAAAGGTTTTCTTCTCTGACCTGATTGTGAACCCAGGAATTCAGAGCTGTGTTGCTCTGTGGTAACAAGTACGATAGGGCATATTTCTGTTTCCTGACTGGCTGAGGGCTCCCCCAAATTTTTTCTTGTAAAGACCACTCAGCATTACAGGGCTACCGGCATGTCTGCCCCCATCTCGGGTCTCTGAGTACCACATGTCAGGCCTCGTAACCTTCCCTCTCATGGGGTGGAATCCCATGATCCTCCCACCCTGTGCTACAGCACACTACGGGTCAACTGTTGGTAGAGCAGGTCCAAGAGGGTTCGGCACCTGTGGTCTTCTCTCTGGGAGTCTGTGACTAGTAGTGAGATGGGAGACCAATCAGCCTTCTTGAACCAAAATACTGCTTAATCTGAACAGCATGAAAAAAGACTAACATGGGAGAATTAGAGATTTTTCAGTCAACAGTCTGTACACATCTCTGACCCCAACACCTCCCACTCTGACGGGGATCCAGGCAGGCCGAAGGTCGTCAGACTTCCCGAGCGGTGTCTGTGCCTGTCAGTCTGAAGAGCTTCTCAGCAACAGCTGACCCACCTCTGGACACACTCCCAGCGCTGGCAAAACAAGCTGTGTAATGTGGCTGGAGCCCGGGAATAGGCTCTTCCCAGCTTGTAGCTCCGGTTTTGTCTCCCAAAATCCCTGAAGTGCTGACTGAGCGATGGCTTTTCTTTAGCTGTTGCTTCTCTTCCTGCTTGTTTTCCAGCAGCCTGCCATTAAAATAAGAAGAACCATACTGGGTTAAACCAAAATAGCCATAGCATAAACATTCCAATAGTTAACCCAATATAGGTATACAGCAAACATCCCAAGAACTGGGTTTAACACACACTTTAATTATGGCAGCTCAGCTCCACGTCTGACCCAATGCCATTCCCGGGTGCTACGGATTTTATGAATACAGGACATAGACAGGCAGAGAGAGAGAGAGAGAGAAAGAGAGAGATTGAGAGAGCAATAGACTATATTCCTGTGTGAAATGAAGTTCCATTTCCATGAACACTCATGCATTTGACTTTGAAATCCACTTCTGCAAACACTCATTGTGCCTGAATAACAGGTGTTGGGGTTACTATGTACCAGTGAGTGAGAGCTCAGGGAGTGAATATTTTATATACTGACCCAATGCTTGTTACCATGCTGGATATAAACGACAGTCCTACAGAACAGAACCTGAGGAGAACCGGTCAGCTTTAAACCGAGGTTGAGAGGAGCTACTAGACTTTGTTTGTGGACAAACAATTGACTGAGGGCTGAGACACTGCAATCTTTTCAGGTTCTGATGAAATCCAGATGACAGACGCTACATTTTAAGACCCACTCTAACCTGAGAACTCATTTCTGAAAGAAGATCAGAGGGGAAAGAACAGGTTGACATGTGTGTGCTAAAGAAAAGATATCTAAAAGCTATTCCAAAACTCTTCATTGTAATTTAAATATTGCAAACCTATGTATCAAAAGCTAGCAGCAGAGTTGTTGGATTATCTACAGGAAAGAGCAGTGGTAACTTTACTGCTTAATGACTTTTACTTTAGAAAGTATTTCAGAAATACTCTACATACTGTTTGCAATAGGTTTGTGCAATTTTCTAACACTAACATTAAGGGTCATGCACACAATAACTCTGCAATATTTGCGCAAGAGTTTCTAAAAAGTCCTAAGAGAACAGAACCACTGGTCTATGTTTCAGGAAAGAGTAGAGCTGAGGTGCAGCAAGGGGGAGTGTAATAGTGGCTGTAAGTCATTTACGCCCATCACCTCTTACATGAGCATGGCTGAAGTAACTTGCACACTTAACTGGATATTAGTGCAACACCAGTGTTTGCAGTTTTCACCCATTTGTGATGGCAAACCCTTCCTAGCCCAGATGAAGTAACTCTGTTTTAGTTTGCAAATTACCAGATATCAACAGACTATTGCATAGGGAGAGGATGCCGGCCCTGTGAGGATGAAGAGAAGCCTGGAGGATGATTGAACTCTCTGGATTCAGTCAACATTGACCATTCAAAGCACTTCAGCTTCTCTTGGAAGGGTTTTTGGGGTCAGAGTGTATCACTGGGAGCATTTGGAAAGGCAAAGTTAATAGAGCTCAGTTCTGATCTAATTTGCACATGTAAATCTGGAGTGATACCATTGAAGTCAACGTTACTGAATTAAAAACCTGGCCCTAAATATTTATCCCATGTACTGCAAAAAGGCAGTGGATAATTTGAATTCTCAGGAGTGGAGAAAATGAGATATATATATCTCTGCTGCTAGCTTTTGATACATAGGTTTGCAATATTTAAATTACAATGAAGAGTTTTGGCATAGCTTTTAGATATCTTTTCTTTAGCACACACATGTCAACCTGTTCTTTCCCCTCTGATATATATATATATATATATATATAATATTGTATTTATCTGTCCTGCATTGAAGCATTGAAATATGTTTATCAATAGCTTCATAGCAGGACAGATAAATACAATGGCAGATTTCAATGTGCTCTCGCCATGTGTTTACACACATGTCAAGATAAAATGGGCCACACTCCAAAGTGGAGGGCCAGAAAGGGAGTCTGTGGGAAGGTCACAACTGTAAAACCACACAGTGCTGAAGTAGGCTGCGGAACTCAAAGCCACAATTTATCAAGCGGGGCAAGAGGTTAGCAGGATACAAAGAGGGACTGGATGTTTATACGCTAACCAGAAAGTCGAATTAGAGTAGTGAGGATTGTTTTAAAAAGTCATCGAAGGGCTCTGATTTACAGCACATATTGTCTAACTATTGGGTCTTGGGGGGCGTGGTATTGGAACTTTTCCTGGCAGCAGGTTATCTCATAGCTGCCTATTGCAGGGTTTCTTCCACCTTCCTCTGCCGCATCTAGTAGTGGCCACTGGATAGTGGGCTATATGGACTACAGGTCTGATCCAGTCTGGCAGTGCCTATCTTCCTATTGGTGGTGTAAATCCAAGACTATGTTTTTGCTGATCTGCCTTGAGCTCCTGGGAGTCTCTAGATTTGCACTGAGAGCAGAAAGATGTCTTGTTAAATATCATCTAGTCTCCTGTTGTTTTTTCTTTTCAGGAAGGAAAGTTAAAAAATCCTGAGAATCCAACATATTATGTCATCTCTCAATTACACCAAATTCAACTCTGCTGTGTTCCTTCTCACCGGGATGCCTGGGCAGGAAGACGTCCATCTCTGGATCTCTGTCCCTTTCTGCTTAATGTATTTTATTTCAATAGTAGGAAATTCAGTCATTCTGTTCATTATAAAAACAGATTCAAGGCTTCATGAGCCCATGTACATTTTCCTTTCCATGTTGGCCATCACAGACCTTGGCATATCGGTATCCACCATGCCGACAATACTGGGCATATATTTGTTTAACTCTAGGGAGATCAGCTCCGATGCCTGTTTTGCCCAGCTTTTCTTCATCCACTCTCTTCAATTCATTGAATCCTCCGTGCTCTTGTTGATGGCCTTTGACCGCTTTGTCGCCATCTGTAATCCGCTGAGATATTCTTCCATCTTAACCCTGTCAAGAATAGGCAAGATGGGACTAGTGTTTGTGTTAAGAGGTGTGGTTGTAATTTTCCCACTCCCGTTTCTACTGAAACGGTACCAATACTGTCGAGCCAATGTCCTTTCCCATTCCTACTGCCTGCATCAAGAGGTCATGAAGATGGCTTGCTCAGATATCACAGTGAACAGCACCTACGGCTTGTTTGTTACACTATTAACAGTAGGGTTGGACTCGCTGCTCATCTTCCTCTCTTATGTGATTATCCTCAAAACAGTGCTGAGTGTTGTGTCTCACGCGGAGAGCCTCAGGGCCCTGAACACCTGCGTCTCCCACCTCTGCGCCGTCCTGCTCTTCTATTCACCAGAGCTTGGCCTGTCTGTGTTACACAGATTTGGAAGGGGCTCATCTCCCTTGCTTCAAATTGTCCTGGGCTACATCTCCCTGCTGGTCCCACCCCTGATTAATCCAATCGTGTACAGCGTGAAAAGCAGACACTTGCGTGCAAGGATAATCAGGGCATTCGTCAAGTGAAGGGTCACTTCATGAACCAGCTCCATCTCTGATGACATGGGAGATCATAAACACGACCCACCTATTCCATCTGGGAGTACATGAGCTACCGATCTCCACTCTGCAGAGAGCGGTTCAGACGGGGTCTAATACCTGGAGCAATGGGAGATGGGCTGGTGAGGGAGGACAGTGACCTGGGGGATGGTGACAAAAGCAGGCAGCAGCATTTACAAAGTGACTGTGTTAATGGAGAGCCAGGTTACCGGTGGGATGTTGGCCCATAAATCGCCACATCGGTGGCTGCTCCAACCTCAGAATTGCTCATGATACAGTCAATAAAGAGAAGGGATGTGGATGCTTGTTTTCCATTACACCTGGCCTGTCACTGTCCCATCTCTGGTTAAATATTCACGGGCCATGAAAAAAGCTGCAGGGTTGTTCTGCAGTCGCTGTCCTGAGCCTTCCTGAGCGCCCTGGGTGCTGCGTGATCCATGGGGGCTGCACCAGCTGTGTTCAGGGACTTTTCGTGGGGCACAGTCACCCACCCTTCCCCCACATCTCAGCCAGGTGCTTGTGACTGAGTCGTGTCAGAGACATGAGTCACGCAGGAACCCCAGGAGAAGACATTCAGGCAGCCCACCACCACTACGCCCGTTGATCGCTCTGCATTCAGCACACCTACGGAGCGCACCCCCGTCTAACCGTAATACCCCAGACGTGGAGCACAGCTGTGTCTGTGAGTGAGGGTCTGACACGCAGGAGGCCTGGCAAGAGACTTTGTCCCAGACGCCCGCGCGGTCCCCTCCGTTGGTGCTCCCCCAGCTGCTTTCCAAGGGGTGGGAACAGGCCTCAGCTCTCCAACATAGGCACAGCTAGGCTCCAATCCCAACCCAACGCGTTCAGTGTAGGACGCCCCCCTTTTCTAAAGTGAAAAGTGGGACACAGGCAGGAGCCCCATCCTCTCTGTGAACCCGCCCCTGCCCCTCTTCCCCCCCCCCATCCACTAGACAGAGAAAAGCTGTGGTAAGAGCTGCCCAGGGAGAAAGGGCCACTGTGAGGAACCCCAGATGCTCCAGCTGTCCGGGACAGGTGGCGGGGCCTCGGGGGAAAAGGAGTAGGAGCAGGTCCTCATTGCGAGAGGGGCTAAGGACCTCCTCATCCCCCTCCCCACCGAGAAGAGGCTGGCCCCACCCATGAGCTTCAGGGTGTCACCAATTCTCTCTTAGCTTCTTTCTCTGGGCCCCCCTCTAAGATACACACACCAGTGTTCTCTAGAGTGGGATCTAGCCCCTGTTGAGCTGTGAAGGGCTCACAGCTAACAGCCGGGACCGTTCTTCCGCTGGCAGGCACCGCACCCTTCCCTCCTCTCTGCATGGGGTCTGCCTCCAGCTACAGAGTCCATGGAACCCTCACCGATCTCAGTGGTCTTTCCAATTCCATCACCCTTCTCTGTGCTTCCATCTCGGACACATCTTCCTATGCACCCTAGAGTGAGGTCTGTCCCATGCGTAGCTGCAACCTGCTGGCAGCCAGCAACTGGGCCGGTTTTCTCACTGACAGGCAATAACACACTCCCCATCCCTCCCCTCAGGAGGAGATGCTGCCTTTAACTACCGGGCAGCAGGAGCTGGTCTCAGCCACCCCCACCCTTGGAAGCATACAGTTCCTGAGACTCTACCCTTTCCCTCTGGGGTGTCAGCATAATACTCAACATTTCTTTAACATTTGCAAACCTTTCTCTCATCAAATCTTTTATCTGGTTCTGCTTCTCTAGCAAGTCTAGTTGATGTTTTATCTGCACTCTGGGTATGGAAAGTTCGAAACCTCCTGACCAGTCTCTGGCTGGCATGGCCGGTGCAAGGAAGTTTCGCGCCCTAGGCGAAACTTCCTTGCACCAGCCCTGCGCCCCCCCCACCCCCCGCTAATGCCTCTCCGCCCTGCGGCAGCCAGCTCCCCACCCCACCCCTGCAGGACACAGCAGCTCAGCCCCCCCACCCGTGGCAGCCTCCCCCCTGCCCGCGGAGCCCCCGCCCAGCTCCCGGCTCAGCCGCAGAGGCAGCCGCCGGTGAGCCGCCCCCCCCCGGCTCCCGGCTCAGCTGCGGAGCCGGGAGGCGGGAGGCAGCCGTGGCCAGCCATCCCCACCCCCCGGCTCATGGCTCTACACTCAAATGCGAAGCCGGGAGGTAGGAGGCAGCCGCCCGCCGCCCCCCAAATCCTGGCACCCTAGGCGACTGCCGAGGGTCGCCCAGTGGGAGCGCCAACCCTGCTGGCTGGGGTATTGTGCCCATCAGCTACTCTAACCAGCCTTCTCATCTCTGCGCAGCCCTCTCCATCCTGTACAACACCCCTTCAGCAGATCCTGCGGGCAGTGGTTGCTGTGACAGGCCCTAATAGCACATCTCTGATGAACCTGTGCTAGCAGGTAGCTGGAGAGGGTCCTAGAGCAGTTGTGGAGGCCCAGAGATTGTGTGTGGCTGGGCCTAGCTACCAGTGGATCACTGAGATCTGTGCCTCACTTTGGGGATCTCTGGATCCTGGGCCCCCCCCTGTTATTCTCAGAGAATTGTAGTACTAGAAGGGACCTAAAAAGGTATCTACTCCAGACCTTTGCGCTTATTGCTGGACTAAGTATTATATAGACCATTCCTGACAGGTGTTTCTCTAATCTATTCTAAAAAAAACCCCAGTGATTGAGATTCCACAACCTCCCTGGGCAGTAACGATCTAAGGGAAATATCAATGTACGGAGCCTTGTGGAATCTCCCTTCCCTGGCTTGCAGTCTGGATTTGTAATGCAGGAAAGGGGGCTGCTGGGGAGAAATCTGATCCTACATTATTAATTAATAATAATAATAATAATAATAATTATTATTATTATTATTATTATTATTATATTTTCATTTATTTCTGGAAGGCTACCAGCCGTGACAGCATCATTGTTACCACTCGGCCACCCTCGGGGTAGCCATTGTAGTAAGATGAGGCCCTGAAACATAAACCTTTGTATCAGAGGCCCGGTATGAGGCCGGAGCTAAAGTAATGGTCAAGACTTTGCTAACATAAAGTAAAGTTAAGCTGTGAGCCAAAGGCTTCTGCTCACAGAAGTTGGCAAGGAAAGGGCTGATGTTGCAAAAGTACACAAACCTAGAAGGTACCAGAACACTTGTACATTCCACACAGATAACAAGGAACAGGCTGGCCCATCCTAAAGACAGGGGCAAAAGGGTAATATGATGGATAGAGTTGTTTTGTTCGAACCAACATGTACCAGTTGAGAGGCGGCACCTTGCTACGTAGAGGAGTTGTACCTTGTTACGTAGAAGGGTTGCACCTCAAGACGTCAGGAGTGATGTGTAACTTGTTTGCACCTGTGTATAAGAATACGTCCCTGGGGCGGTGTCGTGGTCCGGCCTAGGGGGCAGTGGAAAGTCCCGCCACTGACTGAGCTGTGTCCATTGCCAGAAGCACATAGGGAATAGCAACAAACCGTAGATATATTATCCGGGGAGCTAGAGATTGTGTTTCTTTTCGGCAATAAACCTGGCCAACGTGCCTTTGTACCTTATCAGAGTCAGTGGTCATTGGGGGTTCTCTCGGGGTCTGCTATGCCAGCGATCTGAGCAGAGCCAGAACAGCACACAGAGGGAACACGCACACAGCCGACTGATATCAACATTGAACAGAGCAGAGCACCACACCGGTAGCGACTGACGACAGCCATGTGACTAATCAGAACCGTACGAACAGTGACGACTAAGGCTACTTTTTAGTCATGGGTATTTTTGGTAAAGTCATGGACAGGTCACCGGAAGTGAAAAAAATTTCATGGGCCCCTGATTTGTCCATGAATTGTACTAAAAATACCCCTGACTAAAATTGGGAAGGGACTCGGGATGGTGGGCGGGGCACAGATGCTGGGAGGGGAGGTACGTCCCGAGGGGGGACACTGTGGTCGCTGGGGATGGTGGGATGCTTGGAGGAGAGTCACGGCCCCGGGAAAGCACCTCGGGTGCTGGGGAGGGGGGGTGCGGATGCTAAGGGGCAAGTCGTGGCCCAGAGGGGCAGCACAGGTGTTGGGGGAGGGGAGTTGCGGCCCAGGGGAGGCTCGGGTGCCTGTGGGGGGGGGGATTGGGGGGCTGGGACAGGCACTTTACGAAGCTTTGGGAAGTGATGTCCCCAGCTGCCTAGCTACACATGCTTCATCCGCTCCGCTCGAAGCCCCGATTCTACAGCTCCCATTGGCTGGAAACCACAGCCAATGGCAGTTGCAGGGGTGGTGCCCAGCTGCCAAAAGAGGCAGCAAGAGGAGCAAGGGGAGCTGAGGGACAGCAGATGCCCCAGGTTAGCAGCGGGCCCCACCCCACACCCTCAGCCCCGCTACACCCAAACTCCTGCTGCTAGGGTGGGTGTGTGTGTGTGTGGGGGGGGGGGGGGCGAGACTACCCCAGCAGCAGCTAGTGCGACTGACCTGGGGGCTGCCCGAGCTGCTCAGGCAGCTCCTGGGCCAGCCACATGGGGCTGCTGCAGAAGTCACCGAGGTCACGGAAAGATACGGAATCCGTGACTTCTGTGACCTCCGTGACAAACACGGAGCCTTAGTGACGACAAGCCCAGATTCCATGGGAAGCCAGGGCTGGCGCTGCAGTCCAATTAGGCAGCATCACCACACGTCCCCTGTGATTTGGCCTCCTGCCGTTTGCCATTGGCCGTGATGAGTGTTAAAGCTGGTGCACACTGAGCCAAGCAGCTGAGGTTCCCTCATGGCCAAGTGGCCCCCAAGGGACTGTGCGAACATGCTTCATAAACACAGTTGCCTCCGTATCTGAACAGACACTGTCTGCTGCCCGTGAAACCGCTCCGATGACTCCTTGTCCTTTAGAGTGAAGATCTCTGGTGTCAGCGGCTCCCCGTCTAGCCGGAATTGGGTACGTTGGCAGGTTTCACTATCTCTAAAATGCGAAGTGAAGGGGAAAGGCTGCGAGCTGTTTCCATTGGCAGATGTTCTGTGCAGCGGCAGAGAACACAGCTGAACGGTCGGGGTGACTCAGTGACGGGGCTGGAGGGCAGGCAGCGCTAGGTAGCCTGGGAACCCCATCCCAACATCTGCCCATGCTCTAGGGTGGGTTATTCAAGGTAGCGAGGTCGGAGTGTTAAACACCGATGCCCCAAGTCAGGATTTCTCAATCGGTCCCATTTCTAGAGGTGCCGTGTGCGCTGGGCCCGATCTTGTCAGGGGCTGAGGAAGAGGAGACCCCATGGAATGTCAGTGACTAGTTCCCAACTCGCCTCAGGTTTATTTGCTCCTGGAAATTGAACCAGCAAATGCATTTTCAAAGGTTTTATTCCCTGACTCGATTGTGGAGGCAGGAATTCAGAGCTGCTTTGCTCTGTGGTAACTGGTCCGATCGCATATTTCTAGTTCCTGACTGGCTGAGGGCTCCAGCACTTCTGCCCTGTAGATACCCTTCACAGTTCCAGGGCTACTGGCATCTCTGCCCCCTCTCTAGTCTCTGAGTGAAAGATATCAGGCTTCGTACCCTGCCCTTTCATTGGGGGGAATCCCGCCATTCTCCCACCCTCAGACTGGCCATTGTGGGGGGACTGTGCTTGCAGAGCAGTTCTGAGTGGGTTCAGCCCCTGTCATTCTTCCCTTTGGGTGTCAGTGAGACGTGTGATCAGCCAGATGCGAACCAAAATACTGTTCTATCTAAACAGTAGGAATAAAGCATAACATGGGGGGAATAAGAGGGTTTTCAAACAACAGTCTGTACATGTCTGTGACCCCCAAATGCTCCCACTCTGATGGAGTCACAGGCAGGTGGAGAGGCTTCATATTTCCCCAGCAGTGTCTGTGTATGTCAGTCTGAACCGGCTCTGAGCAACAGCTGCCCCACCAGAGACTTGTTGGGATAACTCCCATGATTGGAGTACTATAAACTGTTCAGGAAGGATAGGCAGGGCAGAAAAGGTGGGGGAGTTGCGTTGTATGTAAGAGAGCAGTATGAATGCTCAGAGCTCCAGAATGGAACTGCAGAAAAACCTGAGAGTCTCTGGATTAAATTGAGAAGTGTGAGCAACAAGGGTAATGTCGTGGTGGGAGTCTGCTACAGACCACCAGACCAGGGGAATGAGGTGAACGAGGCTTTCTTCCAAAAACTAACAGAAGTTACTAGCTCACAGGCCCTAGTTCTCATGGGTGACTTTAATCACCCCGATATCTGCTGGGAGAGCAATACAGCAGTGCACAGACAATCCAGGAAGTTTTTGGAAAGTGTAGGGGACAATTTCCTGGTGCAAGTGCTGGAGGAACCAACTAGGGGAAAAGCTCTTCTTGACCTGCTGCTCACAAACAGGGAAGAAATAGTAGAGGAAGCAATAGTGGATGGGAACCTGGGAGGCAGTGACCATGAGATGGTCGAGTTCAGGATCCTGACACAAGGAAGAAAGGAGAGCAGTAGAATACAGAGCCTGGCCTTCAGAAAAGCAGACTTTGACTCCCTCAGGCAACTGATGAGCAATGTCCCCTGGGAGAATAACATGAGGGGGAAAGGAGTCGAGGAAATCTGGCTGTATTTTAAAGAATCCTCACTGAGGTTGCAGGATCCCAATGTGTAGAAAGAAAAGTAAATATGGCAGGCGATCAGCTTGGCTTAACAGTGAAATCCTTGCTCATCTTAAACACAAAAAAGCAACTTACAAGAAGTTGAAGATTGGACAAATGACCAGGAAGGAGTATAAAAATATAGCTCAGGCATGCAGGAGTGAAATTAGGAAGGCCAAATCACACTTGGAGTTGCAGCTAGCCGGAGACGTTAGGAGTAACAAGAAGGGTTTCTTCAGGAATGTTAGCAACAAGAAGAAAGTCAAGGAAAGTGTGGGCCCCTTGCTGAATGAGGGAGGGAACCTAGTGACAGAGGATGTGGAGAAAGCTAGTGCACTCAATGCTTTTTTTTTGCCTCTGTCTTCACAGACAAGATCAGCTCCCAGACGGCTGCACTCTGCAGCAGGTTATGGGGAGGAGGTGACTAGCCCTCTATGGAGAAAGAAGTAGTTCAGGACTATTTAGAAAAGCTGGACGAGCACAAGTCCAAGGGGCTGGATGCACTGCATCCGAGGGTGCTAAAGGAGTTGGCTGATGTGGTTGCAAAGCCATTGGCCATTATCTTTGAAAAATCATGGCAATCGGGGGAGGTCCCGGATGACTGGAATAAAGCTAATGTAGTGCCCATCTTTAAAAAAGGGAAGAAGGAAGATCCGGAGAACTACAGGCCAGTCAGTCTCATCTCAGTCCCTGGAAAAATCATGGAACAGGTTCTCAAGGAATCAATTCTGAACCACTTAAAGGGGAGGAAGGTGATCAGGAACAGTCAGCATGGATTCACCAAGGGCAAGTCATGCCTGACTAACCTAATTGCCTTCTATGATGAGATAACTGGCTCTGTGGATGAGGGGAAAGCAGTGGATGTGCTATTTTTGACTTCAGCAAAGCTTTTGATACAGTCTCCCACAGTAGTCTTGCCAGCAAGTTAAAGAAGTATGGGCTGGATGAATGGACGGTAAGGTGGATAGAAAAGTGGCTAGATGGTCGGGCTCAACGGGTAGTGATCAAAGGCTCATTGTCTAGTTGGCAGCCGGTATCAAGTGGAGTGACCCAAGGGTCGGTGCTGGGGACGGTTTTGTTCAATATCTTCATTAACGATCTGGAGGATGGTTTGGACTGCACCCTTAGCAAGTTTGAAGATGACACTAAACTGGGAGGAGTGGTTGATACGCTGGAGGGTAGGGATAGGATACAGAGGGACCAAGACAAATTAGAGGATTGGGCCAAAAGAAATATGATGAGGATGAGGTTCAACAAAGACAAGTGCAGAGTCCTGCACTTAGGACGGAGGAATCCCATGCACTGCTACAGACTAGTGACCGAATGGATTTCGTCCTGCAGAAATCTGCAGTTCTGCAGAAAAGGAGCTAGGGGTTACAGAGGACGAAAAGCTGAATATGAGTCAACAGTGTGCCCTTCTTGCCAAGAAGGCTAACGGCATTTTGGGTTGTATAAGTAAGGGCATTTCCAGCAGATCGAGGGACGTGATCATTCCTCATTCCCCTCTATTCGGCAATGGTGAGGCCTCATTTGGAGTAGTGTGTCCAGTTTTGGGCCTCACACTACAAGAAGGATATGGATAAATTGGAAAGAGTCCAGCGGAGGGCAACAAAAATGATTAGGGAGCTAGAGCACGTGACTTATGAGGAGAGGCTGAGGGAACTAGGATTGTTTAGCCTGCAGAAGAGAAGAATGAGGGGGGATTTGATAGCTGCTTTCAACTACCTAAAAGGGGGTTCCAAAGAGGCTGGATCTAGACTGTTCTCAGTGGTAGAAGATGACAGAACAAGGAGTAATGGTCTCAAGTTGCAGTCGGGGAGGTTTAGGTTGGATATTAGGAACAACTTTTTCACTAGTAGGGTGGTGAAGCACTGGAATGGGTTACCTAGGGAGGTGGTGGAATCTCCTTCCTTAGAGGTTTTTAAGGTCAGGCTTGACAAAGCCCTGGCTGGGATGATTTAGTTGGGGATTGGTCCTGCTTTGAGCAAGGTGTTGGACTAGGTGATCTCCTGAGGTCCCTTCCGACCCTGAGATTCTATGATTCTATGATTCTAGTTTATGTTTTATCTTCACTCTGGGTATGGAAAGGTCAAAATCTCCCAACCAGGCTATGGCTGGGGTATTGTGCCCATCAGCTACTCTAAGCAGCCTTCCCATCTCTGTGCAGCACCCGACACCCTGTACAACGCCCCCTTCAGGAGATCCTGCGGGCAGTGGCTATTGTCACAGGCCCTGGTAGCACATCTCTAATGAACCTGTGCTAGCAGGTAGCTGGAGAGTGTCCGAGAGCAGTTGTGGAGGCAGAGAGATTGTGCGCGGCTGGTCCTAGCTACCAGTGGATCACTGAGATCTGTGCCTCACTTTGGGGCTCTCTGGATCCTGGGCCCCCCCCTGTTATTCTCAGAGAATTGTAGGAATAGAAGGGACCTAAAGAGGTATCTACTCCAGACCTTTGCGCTCATTGCTGGACTAAGTATTATATAGACCGTTCCTGACAGGTGTTTCTCTAATCTATTCTAAAAAAAACTCCAGTGATGGAGATTCCACATCCAGTATATATATTTCACAACAAAGTGAAATATATATACAGATCCCAATGCCTGTTACTGCTCCAGATACAGCCTTCAGACTGACAGAAGCAGGGCCGGCTCTGGGTTGTTTGCCACCCGAAGCTCCGAGAGCGCAACTGCTGAAGCAAAAAAAAACCCCCCCAAACCCCCCACCAAAATCCAAACGTGTCCGGAATACCGCCAAAGCAAAAAACCCCCCAAAACCAACAAAAAAACCAGAGGGCCGGAATGCCGCCCCTTGAAATGTGCCACCCCAAGCATGTGCTTGGTTGGCTGGTGCGTAGAGCCGGCCCAGGACAGAAGATAACCCGAGTTGAACCAGTCAGCTATTAAGCCAGGGACAGGGGAGCTACTAGGCTTTTGTTTCCTGACAAGCGACTGAATGAGGGCTGAGACGCTGTCATCTTTTCAGGTTGTGAAGAAATCCAGAAGACAGATAATATATTTTAGGTCCCACTTTAACCTGAGAAATCATCTCAGAAGGAATATCAGAAGGGAAACAATTGGTGGACATCTGTGTATTAAACTACAGAGGTGTAAATGTTATGCCCAAACTTTTCATTCTAATACAAATATTAGAAACCAAACTTTCGTGACATGCATGTATATCGAAAGCCAACAGCAGAGTTGTTGGAATCTCTACAGGAAGGAATAGTGGTAACTTTACTACTTAATGGCTTTTGCTTTTGAAAGTATTTCAGAAGTACTCCACATACTGATTGCAATGGGTTTGTGCTATTAACCCTTTGTTCAGTGAACAGTTGTATGATTCCGTCACCCGGTAACTGAGCAGTAGCTGTTCTTAACACTTAAATTCAGGGTCAAGAACAAAATCCCTCTGCAAAACCTGTGCAAAACTTTCTAAAAAGTCCTGAGAGAACAGAACTGCTGGTCTGTGTTTCAGGAGAGTAGAGCTCAGGTGCAGGAAAGGGGAGTGTAATATTGGTTGTATCTAATTTACGCCCATCACCGCTTCCACGAGCATGGCTGAAGTAACTTGCACTCTCAACTGGATATTAGTGCAAACCTAGTGTTTTCACTATTCACCCATATGTGACACTAACCCCACACCCACCTAACTGAAGTAACTATCTGTGTTAGCTTGTAATTTGCCAAATATCTACAGACCCGTTGCATGGGGAGAGGATGCAGGTCCTGTGAGAATGAAGAGAAGGCTGTAGGATGATTGAACTCTCTGGATTCAGTCAACATAGGCCAGGCAATGCACTTCAGCTCCGCCTGGTGGGATTCTTGCGGGTCAGAGCGTATCACCGGGAGAATGTGGTAAGGAAAAGTTAACAGAGCCCAGTTCTGATTAAATTTATACTTGTAAATCTGGAGTGATGCCATTCAAGGCAATGTGATTATATTAAGAATGTGTGCCTAAGAATGTATCTCATTTACTGGAAAGAGGCAGTGGCTTAACTTGGACTCTCAGGAGCGGAGAAAATTTAAAAAGTATATATAATAAGGCAATGAAATAAGTTTACAAATAGCTTCAGTGCAGGACAGATAAATACAATGACAGTTTTCACCATGCAGTTGCCGTGTGTTTACACACATCTCATGAGAAAATGGACCACACTCAGAAATGGAGGGCCAGAAAGGGTATCTGTGGGAAAGTCACAATTTTAAAATCACACAGTGCTCAAGTAGGCTGTGGAACTCCCAGCCACAAGATATCAATGGGGCGAAGAGTTTAGTAGGATTCAAAGAGGGACTGGATGATTATATAGATAACCAGAAAATCCAATTAGAATAGTGAGGATTGTTTCCAAAACTCCTCAATTTGACTAATTAGTGGGTGCAGGTTATTTCAAAGCTTCCTATTACAGGGTGTCTTCCACTTCCTCTGAAGCATCTGGAACTGGCCACTGGATAATAGGCTGGATTGACTTTGGGTCTGATCCAGTCTGGCAGTGCCTATCTTCCTATTTGTTGTGTAAATCCAAGACTATGTTTTTGCTAATCTTCCTTGAGCTCCTGGGAGTCTCTAGACTTGCACTGAGAGCAGAAAGATGTCTCGTTAAATATCATCTATTCTCCTTTCCTTTTTTCTTTTAGAAAAAAGTTCTGAACTCCTCGGACCTACCCAGTACATTATGTCAGCTGTCAATTACACCAAATTCAGCTCTGCAGTGTTCCTTCTCACTGGGATACCTGGTCAGGAAGACGTTCATCTCTGGATCGCTATCCCCTTCTGCTTAATGTATGTCATTTCCATAGTAGGAAATTCAGTCATTCTGTTCATTATAAAAACAGATCCGACTCTACATGAGCCCATGTACATTTTCCTTTCCATGTTGGCCATCACAGACCTTGGCTTATTGTTATCCACCATGCCGACGACACTGGGTTTATTCTTGCTTAACTTTAGAGATATCACCCTCAATGCCTGTTTTGCCCAGCTGTTCTTCATCCACTTGCTTAAATGCATTGAATCTTCTGTACTGTTGTTGATGGCCTTTGACCGCTTCATTGCGATCCGTGACCCACTGAGATATGCCTCCATCTTAACCCTGCCGAGAATAGGCAAGATGGGACTAGTATTTGTGCTAAGAGGGGTGGCTGTAATACTCCCACTCCCTCTTCTCCTTCAACAGGTCCGATATTGTCGATCCAATGTCCTCTCCCATTCCTACTGCATAAACCAGGACGTCATGAAGATGGCTTGTTCGGATATCAGAGTTAGTAGCATCTATGGCTTGTCTCTTTCACTCTTGACGGTGGGGCTGGACTCGCTGCTCATCTTTCTCTCTTATGTGATGATCCTTAAAACAGTGCTGAGCATCACGTCCAACGTGGAGTGTCTTAGGGCCCTGAACACCTGCGTTTCCCACCTCTGCGCCGTCCTGCTCTTCTACACCCCAATGATTGGCCTGTCTGTGATACACAGATTTGGGAAGGGCTCTTCTCCCTTGCTTCAGATTCTCCTGGGCTACATCTACCTGCTCATCCCGCCCCTCATGAACCCAGTTGTGTACAGTGTGAAAAGCAAACACCTTCGTGCGAGGATAATCAGGGTGTTCATCAAGTGAAGGTTCAGTTCATCATCCGGCTCCAGTGCTGATGACATGGGAGACAAAAAATACAGGCCACCTATTGCATCCTGGACCCTTAAATCTGAGACAACATTAGCTACTGACTTAGACGGGGTCTAATGGCTGGAGCAATAGGAAAACGGCTGGTGAGGGAGGAATGTCCACTGGGGGAAGGAGACCAAGACAGGCAGCAGCATTTAAAAAGTGACTTTGTTTGTGGATAGCCAGGGGACGGGTGGGATGTTGGCCCATAAGAAGCCACATCAGTGCCTTCTCCGACCTCAGAATTCCTCTTGATACAATCACTAAAGAGAAGGGATGTTGAGGTTGTTTCCTATTACACCTGGCCTGTCCCTATCCCATCTGTGGTTAAACATTCACCAGTCATGAGTTGTTCTGCTGTCACAGTCCTGGCCATTCCTGAGCACTCTGGGTGCTGAGTGATACATGGGGGCTGTACCAGCTGGGGACAGGGGTGTGACGGTGTCCCCCATAAGACTTTATGGGGAGATGCTTATAAATGTATATTTGATATAACTGGAATATGTTTTATGCTACATGTGCCATGTAACATATCTCTGTAAAAGTTATGATCTACTGAATCTATTCCTCCTGGTTGTATGCATGTATCATTTTTGTAGTTGACGTTATGAATATTGGTGGTATATTTGCTGGTTTGATACATAGCCTTTGTAAGAGTAGGGGATCGATGTCTGGAGAAAGGAATGTGCAGGGTGAGAGCCCAATCAAGAAACTCTTGACAGACAAAAGAAGTTGCAGACACCAATCTACATCTGAGTTTGGCCAGGAATGTTGCTGGGCTTGGCTCCTAAGGAACTGAGTGGTACATGGACATGTGACTTACCCATGTGAACCCCAAAACTCCATTTTGGTAGCTGGATGCTACACAGGGAGTGGGGAGGATATCCATTCAGGGGAGAAAGTCTATTTAAACCCCTGGGAGACCCCTCCATGTTGTCTTCAGCTGGCTAAAGAGAGAGCCCTTCCACCCCCCAAGGACACACCTGAAAGAGGCTGAACAAAGGACAAAGACAATAGGGGGAGTGAGCGATTTCTGGACCCAGACTAGGAGGACCATAGCCTGTAAAAGGAAGTTTACTGGAACTGGTGAGGTTTTTATCTGTATTCAGTGTGATTAGACATAGACTTGCGTGTTTTATTTTATTGTACTTAATAATTCACTTTGTTCTGTCGGTTACTACTTGGAACCACTTAAATACTACGTTCTGCACTTATTAAAATCACCTATTGCTTATTAAGTTACCTGGAGTACGTGTTAGTACCTGGAGGGGGCAAACAGCTGTGCATACCTCTCTATCTATGAAATAGAGGGCAAACTATTTATGAGTTTACCCTGTATAAAGCTTATAAAGCCCCCCTCCAGGTACTAACACACACCCTATTGTCTTTGTCCTTTGTTCCAGTCTCTTTCAGGTGTGTCGGTGGGGGGTGGAGAGGCTCTCTCTTTAGCCAGCTGAAGACAACATGGAGGGGTCTCCCAGGGGTTTAAATAGACTTTCTCCCCTCGGTGGATACTCCTCCCCACTCCCTGTGTAGCATCCAGCTACCAAAATGGAGTTTTGGGATCACATGGGCAAGTCACATGTCCATGCCCCACTCAGTTCCTTAGGAGCCAAGCCCAGCTACATTCCTGGCCGAGCTCAGATGTAGATTGGTGTCTGCAACTTCTTTTGTCTGTCAAGAGTTTCTTGATTGGGCTCTCACCCTGCACATTCCTTTCTCCAGACATCGATCCCCTGCTCTTACAAAGGCTATGTATCAAACCAGCAAATATACCACCAATATTCATAACGTCAACTACAAAAATGATACATGCGTACAACCAGGAGGAATAGATTCAGTAGATCATAGCTTTTACAGAGATATGTTACACGGCACATGTAGCATAAAACATATTCCCGTTACATCATATATACATTTATAAGCATCTTCCCATAAAGTCTTATGGGGGACACCGTCACAAGGGGCTATTCAAGGGGTACAGACACCCACCCTTCCCCCACGCCCTCAGCCAGGTGCTTGTGACTGAGTCGTGTCAGAGACATGATTAACCCAGGAGCCCCAGGAGAAGCCATTCAGGCAGCCCCACCCCCATTAATGGATCTCCTCACCGCACACCTCTGAGCTCACTCCCTACCGAGGCAGAGCTGTGTGTGTGAGGAAGGGTCTGACACACAGGAGACCTGGCAAGAGACTCAGGCCCACATTCCCTCCTCCTCCCCTCCCTTTGTGCTGCTCCAGCAAGGAAAAGGGGTGCAAACAGACCTCATCTCCCCAACAGAGGCACAGCTAGCTCCGATCCCAGACCAGCCCATTCACTCTAGCGTGACCCCCTTTCAAAATGAAAAGAGGGGCAGAGACAGGAGCCCCACCCCCTCTGTGACACTGCCCCGCCCCTCTTCTTCCTCTGTTAGGCCCCACCCTCTGCTCCTCATCTTCCCCCAATGCTCCACCCACTCTCCAGGCAAGAAGCTAAAGCCGGGCCATGGTAAAAAGTAACCGCTGAGCTACAGCCACTGTGAGGAACACCAGATCCTCCACCTGCCCTGGACAGAGGGCTGTGGGGCCCAAGAGAAGCCCCCAACCTGTGTCCCTGCCCCCCAGGATGCATCCCAGGGAAAGTGGAGAGTCTGGGGCTCCCCAAAGCAGCCTGGCCTTCCAGGGTAGCTGTTTCCATGGCCTAGCTGGTGGCCTGGCCTGGAGGGGCAGAGCCTCGGGGGAAGTGGAGGAGTAGGGGGAAGGGCCTAGTGGGAAGAGATGGGACGGGGGCGGGGCCTCCGGGGAAAAGGAGCAGGCATTTCAGCCAGACTGCACCAATGCTCACCCCAAAAAGGAGTTTGGTGGGGGGCTCCCGAGTCATCCCAACAGCTGCCCATTCTGCTCCTGCTGGCTGACTCTCAGTTACCTTCCGCTGCCACTTGCCTCTCTTCTGCGACCTCTTCATTTCAGTCTCTTAGTGATTGTCAGCTCTTAGATATTTACAGCTTGTAGGATTCCGGGCAGAAACACTGTCCCAACAAAAGTGATTGCAGCTCTCATTTGAGCACTTAAAATAGTAAAAGGTTTCTAACGGAGACTATTTAGCTATATGTTTGAAAAGTGGAGAGAAACAACTTAAACCAGACTGGGAACACTTTAGGAGAGGCCTCACTTCCTGGCTGAGACACCTGTTCCCACCCCTCTTATTTTCACAGGGCTCTGGCATTTGAGCCCCTGCCTTAGCATGGTCCTTTCCGCTGAGGGTGACCCCTTCATTTGGGAAAGGTTAAGCACAGTTCTCCTCCCCTTTATTCACACTTTAAAGACAACAACAATGGTGACAACATTTCACAACCCCTGCATTCAGTACTACAGTGATTTGTAACCCAACCCAAGCCAGTGTTGATCACTTTGAGCAACACCGCTCTATCTGCTGCATATCTCAGCAGAGTAAGTGTGTTCGTGTAAATACAGTTTGCTCCTGAAGTATCTCTCCTTCCCAGTGTACAATCGGGGGAGAACTCATTTAGACCCTGATTACACAGGTTTATGCATTGAGTGATTTGCTGGTGTCATAGCAGGGGACTGGGCTCATTGACCCAGCAGGTCCCTTTCAGGCCTACGTCCCTATGGGTGACATTAGCCCAATTTGTGTCACACTGGGAGCTCATGTGGAGTTGCTTGTCGTCGATGAGCCCTGCTCTGTGACCTCGCCAATGAATTTCCCCTCAATAGATTCAGGAGAAAGCATGACTCAGCATTACTATCTGGAAAAAGACTTCTTCAGTTCCTGTTTAGTGATGTCACAGGAGTTTAGTTCCTGCAGTTTCTGGTAATCTGAGCATGCTGAGCTGCCAGCTGCCTCCCCACCACCCCCAGGTCACTAGCCCCAGAGAGGAAGGATGGTTCAGGGGTTAACATGCTAGCCTGGGACTCAGAAGAAGTGGCTTCAGTTCCAGGCTCTTCCACAGACTTCTTCTGTCCCTCAACAATATGCATTTTAATTCAGCTCAGGTATATATACGGGTATATATCTAGGAACAAGGGACACAGGCCAGCCTTACCGGATGGGGTACCCAATCCTGGGAAGCAGTGACTCTGAAACAGACTTGGAGGCATAATTTGCTGAATATGAGCTCCCAGTGCGGCGCTACAGATGAAAAAGCTAGTGTAATCCAGGATGTACAACCAGGGCAATCTCAAGTAGGCGCAGAGAGGTTATTTTACCTCTGTATTTGTCACTGGTGCGACCACTGCTGGGATCCTCTGTCCAGTTCTGGTGTCTACAGTTCAAGAAGGATGTTGATAAATTGGAAGGGGTTCAGAGAAGAGCCCAGAGAATGATTAAAGTCTTAGAAAATCTGCCTTATAGTGATAGGATCCAGTGACTCTTCGAGCCCATCACTGTCATGTCCAGCTGTCTGTGGCATAACCCAGTTCCTTACAACAGGGGACTCTGTAGCTCAGTGCAGAGGGAAAAATCATCTCTGTCACTTTGTGATGAGAAATATCCACTAACTAAACCTCAGTGCCTTCGTTTTGTGGGTGCTCTGCTTGAGATACAGCTAACAGTGCCAGCAACTGGGATTTCATTGGGATTCTCACACTATTTCCTGTCTTTCTTAGAGCCCCAACTTCTGAAATCTAGACACTGTGCAGGAATCTCAGCTTTCAGTTTTCCTAAGAAGTTGCAGAAAATCTAGAGACCTTGAATCAATTGCACCCCAAAAGACACAGCAACCAAAGGCATATGTAAACGAACCCACATTAGTGTATTTTTAAATCCCATTATTTTTAATCCAATCGCATGATTTTTTTGGGGGGGGAGTGATGTGACTCATACTTGTTGAATGGGGCTTGGCAATTTTTAAAATACATCAGAAGCAGTAAGCCTGCCAAACAATTAGTTGGGCCACTGGACAACTGAGGTGCTAAAGGAGCATTGATGGAAGATGAGGCTGTTGCAGAGAGACTAAATGAATTCTTTGCATCGGTCTTCACTGCACAGGATATGAGGGAGATTCCCACACCTGAGCCACTCTTTTTAGGGATACATCTGAGGAATTGTCCCACATTGAGGTGTCAATAGAGGAGGTTTTGGCACAAACTGATAAATAGAACAATATTGAGTCAGAAGGACCAGATAGTATTCACCGAAGACTTTCGATGAAACTCAAATACCAAATTACAGAACTACTAATTGTGGTATGCAACCTATCACTTAAATCAGACTCTGTACCAGATGACTGGCACATATCTAATGTGATGCTGGTTTTAATAAAGGCTCCAGAGGCGATCCTGGCAATACGTGCCAGTAACCCTAAAATTAGTACCAGGCAATTGGGTTGAAACTACAGTAAAGAACAGAATTATCAGGCACATGGATGAACACAATTTGTTGGGGGAAGAGTTAACCTGTCAGGGATGTTCTAGATGGTGATGGTCCTGCGGTGAGCCTCTTTTCTCTGCCCTTATCTCTCCCCCGCCCCGGTACCAGGGGTTATCTTGGGAATTCAAAAACAAGGAGTGTGACGTTATTGACATAACCTGTAACCATATAGATCATTGTTGCAACCACCGTTATATATATTTGCAGCAAATATTGTACAAAGGTTGTCATGAAAGGTGTCTATGGAAGGGTTATGATTTGCTGATTATGATTATGCTATCTGTATGTGTGTATCAGTTTTGTAGTTGAAATTATGAATGTTGGCTATGTACTTGTATCTTGATGGGTTTTGATTCTAAGTAGCCTCAGTGAAGCATTTGGTCAGCTTCTTGAGAAAGGACTATTCTCAGTAAGTGCCCAATCAAGAAACATTTAATGGACAAGGGACTTTGGGAGACACCAATCCACATCTGAGCTTTCCTGGGAATGTTCAAACTAGCATGTAAACAATGGCATCGGCCTGTAAAGAACTGAGTCATGCATGGGCATGTGACTTCCCCATGTGACTCCAAATTCCATCTTGCTGATGTGATCTTCCACATGGCAAGAGACATCTCCTCCATCTTGTCTTCAATCCTGCTTCTTGCCTCTGGAGGGACGTGGCTACAAACTGAATCTCTGAACAAAGGACTGAATGACCCATCCCAGCTGTGGATGTGCTCCAGAGACTTGTTTAGAACCTGCAGTTTATTCCATCACTGCTACAAGCCTGAACCAAGAACTTTGCCATTACTGTATGTAATTGATTCCATTTAACAAATTCTAGCTCTCATCTATATTTCTTTCTTTGTATGAATAAACCTTTAGATTTTAGATTCTAGAGGATTGGCAACAACGTGATTTCTGGGTAAGATCTGATTTGTATATTGACCTGGGTCTGGGGCTTGGTCCTTTGGGATCGAGAGAACCTTTTTTCTTTTACTGGAGCATTGGTTTTCATAACAATTAGTCCCCATAATGAGTGGCACCGATAGTGATACTGGGAAATTGGAGTGTCTAAGGGAATTGCTTGTGTGACTTATGGTTAGCCAGTGGGGTAAAACCGAAGTCTCCTCTGTTTGGCTGTTTTGGCTTGCATTGGTGTACAAAGGAACCCCAGCCCTGGGCTGTAACTGCCCTGCTCTAAGCAATTTGTCCTGAATTGATCCTCTCAGTTGGGTCCCTCCAGAGGCAGCGACGTTACAAGGAGACACAGTCCGCACTCTAAGAAGGGAGGTGTGATTAGAACTAAAGCAGAGTTATGTAGTAAGATGAGGTCCTGAACATAAACCCTTGTATCAGAGGCCTGGTATGCGGCCTAATGCCTGAGTTAAGTAAAGGACAAGACTTTGCTAATATAAAGCAAGGGTAAGCTGTAAGCAAGAGGCCGGCCCTGCTCACAGAATTTAGCAAGAAGAAGACTGATGTTGCAAAAATACACATATCTATAAGGTACTGGGCACAAGTTAGGGAAACAAGTGCCAGGATGGTAACAGAACACTGCAGTACGAGCACATTCCCCACAGATAACAGGAACATACTGACCCATCTTACAGACAGAGTCAAAAGGGTAATACAACGGCTAGAGTTCTTTTGATCAAACCAACATGTGATATATGCCTATCTCCTAGAACTAGAAGGACCCTGAAAGATCATCAAGTCCAATCCCCTGCCTTCACTAGTAGGACCAAGTACTGTCCCCTGGCAGATTTTTGCCCCAGATCCCTAAATGGCGCCCTCAAGGATTCAACTCACAACCCTGGGTTTAGCAGGCCAATGCTCAAACCAGTGAGCTATCCCTCCCCAAGGTAATAGGTGGCATCTTGACACTTTGGGGGGTTGTACCTCAATACGTCAGGAGTGATGTATAACTTGTTTGTACCCGTGTATAAAAATGTGCCTCTGAGGCGCTGTCTTTGCCAGCCTATGGGGCAGTGGAGAGTCCCACCACTGACTGAACTGCATCCATGGCTGGGGGGACCCTTATGTACTAGCAGAACTGTAGACATCTGCTCCAGCGAGCTAGGGACTATGCTTCGTTTGACAATAAACCTGGCCAGGTGCCTTCGTACCTTATCTGTGTCTATGGTCATTGGGGATTCTCTCGGGGTCTGCTGTGTCAGCAAACTGCAGAACCAGGGCAGCACACAGAGGGAACACACTCACACAGCTGACTGTTATCAACATTTGACAGAGCAGAGCACCACACTGGAGACGTCCGTTGACAAATTACAAAAGCTAACGGAGAGCCATGCGCTCCCAGCTGTGTGTCTGGTGCAGCTGCCACTCAATGGCCCGTTCTCGCTTGCCTCACTCGAGTTCCTCCGAACATGGGCTCTTTTCTTAGAGGCCCAAGACACACTTCTAAGAGCCAGGGGAGGGCTGTGCATTTCCGCTGTCTCACACCAACCCAGCAGCCTACGTAACCACCCATTCTTAGTGCTGTTCCTCCCCCATCTCCCCGCCTGCCCCCTTTCTGGTTTGATGCACAGAGTAACTGTATCTTGTCTGAATTTGATTGATAAGCTCCTTGGGAGAGGGGCAGTTTCTGCTTCTGTGTTTGCAAAGGGCCCCGCACAAGGGGCCCTGAACTGCAGCGCGGCCTCTGGAGGCTTCCAAAACACAAATAATGATCATAAATTATAAACACAATTAGCCAGCCAAATCAGGGCCTAGCCCCACTTTGCCTTTAGCTACAGATGAAGTTCAAACCGTGCTTGCCAGCTACAGAGAGTTAGTAACTTGAATACAGGTGGACACGGGGCCCCTGTTGGGCTCGGACAGGAGGATTCATTCAGTCTCATTCCAGAGCGTAAAAACCCAGGTGCACCAGAGAAATACCCCTGTCAGAGGAGCATGCAGAAAGTTCAGTGATGGGAATCCAAGCACCCTCCAGCCGCGGCAGTCCTGCAATGTCTGACTCAGCCTGGAACATTCGATTTCAATTCCACTTGGGAGAGACTGGGAGGAAAGGAACTGAGAGGGAGAGAAGAAATCCAATGCAAACACTAATCCAGTCTGTATCCTGCTTATGGGGCCCCCTTTGTTCCCGGGCAGCCGTGGCGGGAGGGCAAGGCCTCTGTCCCCAGGACAGGCTCCTGGCTGCTCTTTATCCACAGGAGCATTCTGTGGGTATTGTTTTAATGAGTCTGTTCGCTTGAAGAGACCCCAGTGACCCCAGTGACTGTGATGCGTTGGCAGGTTTCTGAGTGGAAGCGGAAGTGGTGTCCCAGAGTTCACACCTCACAGAAGTGGGGAGCTCACAAACTCCAGCTAGTTCTGAATTCTCAAATTCACCTTGCGAGGATGGTGAAGGCTCAGGCTTCCTCTTCCAGTCTTTCCTCTGCATCCCGCTCAGCAAACATTCCCTGCCGGAGCAGGAGTCCATTTCCCTCTTGGTGTGATGGAGAGACCTTGGTTATAGCAGGGAAGTCAGGACTCCCGGGTTCTATCTCTCATCCTGCCATTCAAACTCTGCGTGATCATGGCTACTATCTATCCAGCCATCCTAGGCATTTACAGGGCATCCAACATTATGGAGATTTAGGCATTATCCCTAGTTTCCTTACTAATCAAACTATATTTTTTAAATATACACAAATGCACAGAGCAGCTAATTCCTCTGTGACTCAGCGGAGAGCCCAAGAGTTCTCATCTCTCTTTGGGAATGTCTCTTAATTGCTGTTTATTACAAAAGCTAGAAAAACAGGCCTGTCTCCAGCCTGGTTATATTCAGATGCCACTTCCCTGCTAGACGATGAACAAACCCCACTGGGACTGCACAGAGCTATATTATAAATGGTGCACATCACTGTCTCAGTTCTCGGCATGGGATGCTGCTGCAGATGCTGGGGTGAGAGAGGTGTGGGATGCAGCTACCTGAGGGGGATACCCCGGGAAGACACGTCCATCTCAAGATTCACAGGTATCCATCTTGTGCTTCTTGACACACCCGGTAAGCATGGGCATGATAGAATAGAGAATAGGTCTGTTTTCCTTTCCACTCTGCACAGACACTAAACATTCCAGGGCCCTTCCCACACGGGGTGAGTTTGCTCCAGTAACATGGGCCAAAACCCCCACCTGCCCTGGCTGATGGCCTCCAGCCCCAAGGTGGCTGCATTTCAGCGGCACAGAGGATTCTTCACGATGAAAGATGTTCGCAGATCTACAATACAAATCTGAATTCTGAGGCTGCGGCCTGTACTTTACTCAGGCTGCACGGAAGCAAAATTCACCTTGGAGAAAGACCTGAGTAAAGACCTTGTGTGTTAATGTACGAAGACTGTCACCTCCTCCTCTTGCATTTCAGGGTTCTGGCTGTTAATGGGGAGAGGGGAGGCTGCTACTTGATTATTATCTGCTGGGAAGCATGAAGGTGCTAGGGCACTACCCTGGAAAAATTGAAACAATTTGTCAACACAGGCAAGACATCCTTGATCCTAAGTTCATTTGAGGAGTTGGCTGAACTGTTATGCACGAAATATTCAAAAAGCAATTCAGCTGGAAGCAAAGACCCAGCATGGGACATTTCAGTCCAAAGTTTGACAAACTTATAAATAACTGAAAATGAGTTTTTCTGATTGAAGGTGTCAGACGGCCGTAACTGACGGCAGTGCCACCAGCAGAACTTACAGTGGCTGATCCATTTATGAATCCAGTTCTGCTAAGCTACTTTCTCCAATAATGTTGGTGTCAAAAAGTTCCACCGGCCAAATATGATGAATGTAACAATTTTACTTTTATAAGTGTTTTACATTCAGACTTTCGATGGAACTGAATGTTCCCTTGTTGAATCGTAGAGCACAGGGTGAGAAGGGACCACAAGTTTAACCCCCTGCCAAGATGTAGGATTTCTTGCGTCTAAATCATCCAAGACAGATGACTATCCTGCCTTCTTTGGAAAACCTCCAGCGAAGGAGCTTCCACAACCGACCAAATCACCTGTTCCATTGTCCTCCTGTTTGGACAGCTATTATTTTTTTCTTGAACTTACATCTAAATCTGCTATGCTGGAGATCAATCTCTTTTTGCGCCCTCCATGGTAAGACAGAACAACTTTTCTCCACCGTTTCTTTGGAAAACTTTCAAGTATCTGAAGAGCGTTGCCACGTCTCTCCTCAGTCTCCTCTTTTCTAAACTAAACATACCCATTCCTTCAGCCTTTTCTTGTACGGTTTGTATTACATCCCTTGGATCATCTTTGTCTTTTGGTTCTGGATCCTTTCCTATACATTGGTTACCGAAACTGGACACAATACTCCAGCTGAGGCCTAACCAGTGCTGAGTATCAGAATCATAGAATTATAGAGATTAGGATCACGAGGTCATCTAGTCCAACCCCCTGCTAAATGTACGACCCATCCTGATAGAGGCATATATGATCTCCCATGACTTGCATGCTGTGCCTCTCGTAATGCAACCCAAAATGTATTTTCTTTTTCCTATAGCAAAAAAATACACACCTCTGCGGGATGAAGCTATATCCACTTAACCCCAGTGTAGACAGCACGAGGTAAGGGGAGGAATTGTTCTATCGACCCAGCTACCACCTTTCCTGGAGGTGGATTACTCACACAGACAGGAGAACCCCTGCCGTTGGTGTAAACAGTGTCTACACTGAAGAGCTACGGCAGCGCCACCATAGCATTTTAAGTGTAGACAAGCCCTGAAGCGTCCAGAAAAGGCATCCAAACTGGATCTGCAGGCATGGGGAATTGGAGAATCCACCACTTCCCTTCGCAGTTTGTTCCAATATGCAATCACCCTCAGAGCTAAACATTTGGCCCTTATTTACAACAGAAATTTCTCTGGCTTGGGCTTTCCTCTGTCAATCTACGTTATATTACAGAGTCCATTATTACCCATGGATTTCTTACCATGAAAGTCTCCATTTTATCATCCTTTTGATAAGATAAATAGATGAAGCTCTTTAAGTCTCATACTATTTGGCATTTCCGCAGCCTTCGATCCTTTTTGTAGCTCTTTTCTGCACTCCCTAATTTTTCAATATCCTTTTTGAAATGTGGACTCCAAAACTGGATGCAATTAACTTCACCAATGGCATGTGCAGAGGTAAAATCCTTCCCTTGCTCCAATTAAACACTCCCCAGTTTCTACATCCAAGGATCGCATCATTTCTTTTGGACACAGAATCACACTTGGAACTCACAATGAGTGGGTTGTCTACGGTGACCTCTAAATCCTTTTCAGGATCCCTGTGTTCCATAATACAGTGATTTAGTCTGTTGGTCAGGCCTGCATTCTTTTCTAATGCAGAACAAAACTATTTCTTGAACACATCTACTGATGTTTTTAACATCACTTATCAATTTTCATTATTTGTATTGATTGCTATCTATTTTTTCCTTTTTCCCATTTGTTATATATTCATAGAATCATAGACTATCAGGGTTGGAAGGGACCTCAGGAGGACATCTAGTGCAATCCCCTGCTAAATGCAGGACCAACCCCAACTAAATCATCCCAGCCAGGGCTTTGTCAAGCCTGATCTTAAAAACCTCTAAGGAAGGAGATTCCACCATCTCCATACGTAACCCATTCCAGTGCTTCACCACCCTCCTAGTAAAAAAGTTTTTCCTAATATCCAACCTAAACCTCCCCCACTCCAACTTAAGACGATTACTCCTTGTTCTGTCATCTGCTACCACTGAGAACAGTAGAGATTAATCATTTTTGGAACTCCTCTTCAGGTAGTTGAAAGCAGCTATCAAATCCTCTCTCATTCTTCTCTTCTGCAGACTAAATAATCCCAGTTCCCTCAGCCTCTCCTCATAAGTCATGTGCTCCAGCCCTCTAATCATTTTTGTTGCCCTCTGCGGGACTCTTTCCAATTTTTCCACATCCTTCTTGTAGTGTGAATCTCAAAATTGGACACAGTACTCCAGATGAGGCCTCACCAATGCCGAATAGAGGGAAATAATCATTCCCCTTGATCTGCTGGCAATACTCCTCCTTACACAGCCCAAAATTCTGTTAGCCTTCTTGGCAACAAGGTCACACTGTTGACTCATATCCAGCTTCTCGTCCACTATAACCCCTAGGTCCTTTTCTGCAGAACTGCTCCATAGCCACTCAGTCCCTAGTCTATAGCAGTGCATGGGATTCTTTCATCCTAAGTGCAGGATTCTGCACTTGTCCTTGTTGAACCTCATCAGATTTCTTTTTCCCCAATCGTCTAATTTGTCTAGGTCCCTCTGTATCCTATCTCTACCCTCCAACATGTCTACCACTCCTCCCTGTTTAATGTTATCTGCAAATTGCTAAGGGTGCAGTCCACACCATTCTCCAGATCGTTAATGAAGATATTGAACAAAACCAGCCCCAGCAAAGACCATTGGGGCACTCCACTTGATACCGGCTGCCAACTAGACATGGAGCCATTGATTACTACCCATTGAGCCCAATGATCTACCCAGCTTTCTATCCACCTAATAGTCCATTCATCCAGCCCATACTTCTTTAAATTGCTGGCAAGACTACTGTGGGAGACTGTGTCAAAAGCTTTGCTAAAGTCAAGGAATAACACGTCCACTGCTTTGCCCTCATCCACAGAGCCAGTTATCTCATCATAGAAGGCAATTAGGTTAGTCAGGCATGAAGATAGAGGCAAAAAAAGCATTGAGTACACTAGCTTTCTCCACATCCTCTGTCACTAGCTTCCCTCCCTCATTCAGCAAGGGTCCCACACTTTCCTTGACTTTTTTCTTGTTGCTAACATACCTGTAGAAACCCTTCTTGTTACTCCTAACATCCCTTACTACTGTTATTTGTGAAGTGTGATTTGGCCTTCCTGATTTCACTCCTGTGTGCCTGAACAATATTTTTATACTCCCTGGTCATTTGTCCAATCTTCCACTTCTTGTAAGCTGCTTTTTTGGGTTTGAGATCAGCAAGGATTTCACTTTTAAGCCAAGCTGGTCGCCTGCCCTATTTACTATTCTTCCTCCTGCTCCACCCCACCAAAGCTGTCCACTTCCTTAACTGTGGAATTGTGTGTGTTTAGCTATCTAATAAACTGTTTTTAATTAATTCCAAATTGTAACTCCCATTTTTCTCTCTAAATTTTTACTCCCAATCTGTTTTTTGCTCATAATTTTCCTCAACTCCTCTGAAGCACTAAGTATCTAAAGAGATAACTGTGTGGGAAATGTTTTCTTTTTGTCCATTGGAATGTACTCAGTTCCCATCTTTAATCTTGTTCTCTATCATCTTGCCCTTTCTTTGTCTTTTTTTCTAAATAAAACTGTTCCAGACTTTTCAGTGTCTATGCTTCCGGCAGCCTCCCCCATTCTCAGAGCCTGTATGGAAAACCCCCTTTCTGTCTGTTATATACTTTATAGAGACTGGGTGAACAAAATTGAGTGCATGTGCAGAGTCGGGTATTCTCTATGCCATTCCTTAGGCATCTGAACATTGTCTTTGTTTTGGCCACTTCTGCGACTGAGCAGGTGTTTGTCAGTGACACCAACAGATTTTCCCTATGGTGTGTTCTAATTGGGATGCTTCCCCTGATATACATTTTGGAAAAGATTTGGAGGTTTTTGCACTCTCACATTTTGACCAACCAAGTAAACGGGGAATGGCTCACTACAATGACATTCTACCCTGGCTTCCATTGCACTAAGGAACAATGATGGAAATCCAGTATCCACATTTGTGTTTTCTTCTGGTGCCTATTAAGTTTTCCCACACCATAACGTGTAGAAATTATTGACACATAGAGCACCATGAAATATTATTTCAGTTGTTCATAATTCATTTATCTGAATAATGAAAAAATCATTTTTCAGTGTGTGATAAGCGACCGATCTGCTTCACCCATGAGAACAGCCCCCAATAGTGCATGTTGTGTCTCATATTCACATTGTCTCTCCATCCAGGAATTACTCTAGTGCTTGGGCACATAAAGGAAGTCAGGGGAACCTAGGATACATGCAGGAGACACCGATCTGGCTCAGAGTTGGACACCTTCTCCCCTACTCCATGTCAGATTCTAACACAACCGACTTCACCAACCCCTCTGTCTTCATCCTGCTGGGCCTTCCTGGCCTGGAGGCGGCCCATGTCTGGTTCTCCATCCTGTTCTGCACCATGTACGTGATAGCCATCTTGGGGAACTTCACCATTCTCTTCATTGTCAAGATGGAGCCGAGCCTCCACGAGCCCATGTACTTTTTCCTCTGCATGCTGGCCGTCACCGACCTGTTACTCTCCACATCCACCCTTCCCAAAACATTGAACATCTTCTGGTTCAATTCCAAGGAGATTAATTTCAGTGCCTGCCTCACCCAGATGTATTTCATACAGTGCTTCTCAGTGATGGCATCTGGGATCCTTGTGGCCATGGCTTTTGATCGCTATATGGCCATTTGTGATCCTCTGAGACATTCCACCATCCTGACAAACTCTGTGGTGACGAAGATCGGCCTGGCTGTGATACTCCGTGGCAGCATGCTCGTAATCCCCAATCCCATCCTGGCGAGGCAGTGGCCATATTGCAGAACCAACATCATCCCCCACACATACTGTGATGGCATAGCTTTGGTGAAACTGGCCTGTGCTGACATCCGCGCCAGTAGTTACTACGGACTCTCTGTGGCGTTCTTGGTGACCGGTGTGGATGTGTTTTGTATTGCCGTGTCCTACACCCAAATCCTCAGGGCCATCTTCAGTCTCCCCACTAAGGACGCCCGGCTCAAGACTTTTAGAACCTGTGGCTCCCACCTCTGTGTCTTTTTAGTCTTTTACATCTCAGCTCTCTTCTCCGTCTTCACCCACCGGTTTGGCCAGAATGTCCCCCTGCACTTCCACGTTCTCATGGCCAATCTCTACCTTCTGGTGCCCCCCATGCTGAACCCCATCATCTACGGGGTGAGGACCAAACAGATCCGAGACAGGCTGTTCCGGCTCTTCACTCATAAAGTGGCCTAAAGTTTTCTCCTGGTGCTCTGGATCTCAGACCTAGCTCTGTGCAGAGCAGGCGGGTGACACGGTGCTGGGCTCCCTTCCCTTAACCACTGACTGCACAGTCAAAGAGACATTAAACCCTTTCCTGACCTTACTGTGCAGTGTCAGCGTTACAAACTGGGGAATCGGTCTATGTAGAACTCACAGGGTTGCCACCTTTCTAATTGCTTGTAACTGGACCTCCAACCCCCCCCCACCCCCAACTCCAACCTCTTCTGCCAAGGATCTGTCCCTGATCCTCCTCTTTCCCTCATGTCTTTGTCCTCTACTCCCCATCCCCTGTCACTCACTAGATCATTTTCACCTCCCTTCCTACACACCCAGCTGCAAGGGAGCTGTTTCAGATTTTGGCCTGGGGCCCACCATAATGATGTTTCCAGGGGCTACTTAGGCTCTTGAAAACTCTAGTGTTTCTGCAGATAACGTAGCAAAATTTGTGGCAGGAGCAGTGTATCTAATTCCTATACAAAAGATAAAATTAATTAAAGATTAGACCCACTCCACTCTAATACTAATATGTTCTGACATCCTGTGGCTAGAGACCTCATCAGGACTCCTGGGTTCTAACTCAGCTCTGGGAGGTGAGTGGGATCTAATGCGTTTCTTCAGGGGGCAGATATATCTGGGGTCTGTATAAGAATATCAGAATGGTCATATTAGGTAAGACCAATAGTCCATCAAACCCAGTATCCTGTCTTCTCACAGTGGCCAAAGCCATGAGCTTCAAAAAGAATGAACAGAATACAGCAATTGTCAAGTGATTCATGCCTTGTCACCCTCGTCCAGCTTATGCCAAACAGAGATAAAGGACACCATCCCTGCCCATCCAGGCTGATAGCCATGGATTGACCTATCCTCACGGAACTTCTCTTGTTCTTCTTGGGACCATGTTATAGTTTTGGACTTCATAACATCCCCTGGCAAAGAGCTCCACATGTTGACTGTGAAGAAATACTTTCTTTTGTTTGTTTTAAATCTGCTAACACTTCAGGTACAACAATGGAAAAACCAGACCACAATAATGGTTGCAATGAATTGCAAAAGAGCTTTGTCTTCCTGTGGGACAGCCTGTGAAGAATGGCTCCAGGGGCCCATCAGAGGCATGTGACCATGTCACCTGATACTGGAACCATATTGAATTCTGTACTTTTCCATGAGAAGCTGGTCTGGGGGTCAAACTAGGAAATAAGGGATTCCCACCTTATGCAAATCCTCTTTCAGGGTAGAGAAGGATGTCATCCTGGTGGTCCATTCTCCCCTGCAACTCCACCCGAGATGACTGCTGGAAACAACTAAGACTGAACAGGGGAAAAGAACTGGGCCCAGGCTGGAAATGCATCTGGTCTGTGAAGATTATTAGAACCACATTTAGAGTGAGAACTTACATGTAAAGAGTTTCTTTATTGTATTAAGCTTAGTCTGTGTGTTCTGTTTAGTTTTCTTCATAATCTGCCTTGTTCTGTCTGCTACCTCCTTAACTACTTAAAATACAACTGGTATCATTAATAAATTTAGTTCTGGTTCCAGTTTATGTGATTTCTAACTGGAGGGGCGTGTGTGAGAAATTTGTATTATCCTCTTCCATATTGTGGGAAGAGGTGAATTTCATATAATTTTGGTTTTTTTCTCCAAGAGGGGCATGGATATCTGGGTTCTGTGGCAAGCCCCTTAAGCTGAGCCTTCTCAGAGTGGATCTCTGTGTGACGGGTTTGGTCACAGAGACCCCCTTGGGACTGTCACTTGATGTGCTGAGATACCACTGAGCCTAACCCTTCTGCCAGCCTGGGCACTCCTTGCCATTGTCTTGCTGAACGAGGCACTCCAGCACAGACCAAGAGACTGGGCCACACCCCTCTGCAGAATATACAGCCACTGAGTTTATCTCAGCTCTGGGGTGGTTCAGTCTCAGTGCCCAGATGCACAGACCCAATGGGATCAAAACTCCAAAAAAATCCGCCTTAGACTGTATACAATTTTATACAATATAAGTTCATATTGTTCACCCTCTTTATCAAAGAAAGAGAGATATAAGCAAACTGTTTGCCTCCCAGGTAACAATTACTTACCATGTCACACTCTGTCTCTGTGCAGCTGCATGTGGCATTCCCTGAGCAAGGAATGGTAGGAGGGAGAACAGCACAATAAAGACAGTGGATTTCAAGAATGCAGACTTTAGCAAACTGAGGGAGTCGGTAGGTAAAATCCCATGGGAAGCAAGTCTAAGGGGAAAAACAATTGAAGACAGTTGGCAGTTTTTCAGAGAGACATTTTTAAGGGCACAAGAGCAAACTATCCAACTCCATAGGGGAGATAGGAAGTATGGCAAGAGACCACCCTGTCTTAATCACAAGATATTGAATGATCTAAAAAAATGAAAAAAAAAAGTCCTACAAATGGTGGAAACAAGGTCAAATTACAAAGGAGGAATATAAACCAATAACACATGTATGTAGGGGCAAAATTAGAAAGGCCAAGGCGCAAAACGAGATCAAATTAGCTAGACACATAAAGGGCAACAAGAAAACATTCTACAAATACATCAGAAGCAGGAGGAATACCAAGGACAGGGTAGGACCTTTATTAAATGAAGAGGGAAAAACAATAACAGAAAATATGAAAATGACAGAGGTTCTTAATGACTTCTTTATTTTGTTTTTCACCAAGAAGGTTGGTGGTGTGTGGATGCCTAACATAGTGAATGGCAGTGTAAATGGGGTAGGTACAGGTGCTAAAATAAGAAAAGAACATGTTAAAAGTTACTTGGACAAGTTGGATGTCTTCATGTCACTAGGGCCTGATGAAATGCATCCTAGAATACTCAAGGAACTGACTGAGGAGATACCTGAGCCATTAGCTATTATCTTTGAAAAGTCATGGAAGACGGGAGATTCCAGAAGACTGGAAAAGAGCACATATAGTGCCTATCTATAAAAGGGGATATAAGGGCAACCCAGGCAATTATAGACCAGTCAGCTTAACTTCTGTAGCAGGTAAAATAATGGCGCAAATAATTAAGGAATCAATTGGCAAAGATCTAGAAGATAATAAGGTGATAAGTGATAGTCAGCATGGATTTGTCAAGAACAAATCATGTCAAACCAACCTCATAGCTCTCTTTGATAGGGTAACAAGCTTTGTGGATGCGGGGAAGTGGTAGATGTGATATATAAAGACTTTAGTAAGGCTTTTGATACAGTCTTGCATGACCTTCTCATTAAGAAACTAGGGAACTACAACCTAGATGAAGCTACTATAAGGTGGGTGCATAACTGGTTGGATGACCACTCCCAGATAGTAGTTATCCATGGTTCACAGTCATGCTGGAAAGGCATAACAAGTGGGGTTCCTCGGAGATCAATTCTGGGTCTGGTTCTTTTCAATTCTTAGGGTAGGTCTACACTTACCCGTCGCGTCAGAGGCGTCGGATCGATGTTCTGGGTTCGATTTATTGCGTCTTGTCTAGACGCGATAAATCGAACCAGGAAGTGCTCCCCCGTCAACGCTGGTAATCCAGCTCGACGAACGGAGTAGGCGAATTCGACGGGGGAGCCTGTGCGCTGCGTGTGGACCCCGGGTAAGTACCTTTTCATTCGAACTAAGATAGTTCGACTTCAGCTACGTTATTCACGTAGCTGAAGTTGCGTATCTTAGTTCGAATTGGGGGGTTAGTGTAGACCAGCCCTTAGCAATGATTTACATAATGGCACAGAGTACACTTATAAAGTCTGTGGATGATACCAAGCTTGGAGGGGTTGCAAGTGCTTTTGAGGATAGGCTGAACATTGAAAATGATTTGAACAAATTGGAGCATTGGTCTGAGGTAAATAGGATGAAATTCAATAAGGACAAATGCAAAGTACTCCACTTAGGAAGGAACAATCAGTTGCACACGTACAAAATGGGAAATGACTACCTAGGAAGGAGCTGAGTCAGTCTCTCTCTAGCTCTGGAGAGAGAAGGACCTGGCTGCCTGGGCGAGAAGGGTACCTCAGGCAGAGCAGTGCTGGGGAAGGACAAAGGGTGCTGGGGAGCCCCAGCCTGGTAAACCCCCAGGCTGCAGGCCTTGTTAGAGGCCTACAGAAGGTACTGTGGCTGCAGAGGTGCAGCCCGGGGATAGGCAAAGGCAGCAGGTCCTAACCCCTTGCCAATGATGAGTGGCCTTTATACCACAGTCTGTCCCTGAGCCGGGGCTAGATGATGACAGGCAGTAGCAAATGTGGCAAAGTGAGGATAGAAGATTTGGGGTTCCCCTGGGAAGGGAGACCCAGAGTGTGGGGACTGCTGGGAGCAGAACCCCAAGGTAAAGGGCACCGGGGTCCAGAAGGGACATGGGGCCAAAGGCAGGTGAGCCACCGGCCAGCAGAGGGCGCTCCGAGCTGGACTCAAGCTAATTCCCAGGATAACCAGCAGGAGGCGCTGCACCGCTGAGTCTTCGCTTCACTACAGTCCCTTTCAGTTCTGTGATTCCATGATTCTAATATTACCTGTGAAGGGCCCAACACAAGGGGCCCTGAACTGCAGAGGGGCCTCTGGAGGCTTCCACAAAACAAATAATGATCATAATCAACACAATAATTCAGCCGACTCAGGGCCTAGCTCCACTTTCCCTTTAGCTGCAGACGAAGGTCACACCATGGTTGCCAGCTACAGAGTGTAAATAACTTGAATACAGTTGGACACGGCGGCCCTGTTCGGCTCGGAGAGGAGAATTCGTTCAGTCTCATTCCAGTGTTAAAAAACCAAAGGTGCTCTGCACCAGAGAAAAACCACTGTCAGAGGGGCAAGTAAAGAGTTCAGCGATGGGAATCCAAGCGCCCTCCAGCTGGGGCACTCCTGGAAAATCTGACCCAGCCTGAAACATTAGACTTCAATTCCGCATGGGAGAGACGGGGAGGAAATGAACCGAGAGGGAGAGAACGAATCCAAAGCAAACATTGATCCACTCTACTCTACTTATGGGATCCCCTTTATTTCAGGGGGGCTTTTTGGGGAGGGAAAGGCCTCTATCACCAGGACAGGCCTGCGGCTACACACCACCCATGGAACATTGTGTTGGTGTTGCTTTTACTAAGGGTAGGTCCACACTACCCGCCCGATTCGGCGGGTAGAGATCGACCTTCTGGGATCGATTTATCGCGTCTCATCGGGACGCGATAAATCGATCCCAGAAGCGCTCCCCCGTTGACTGCGAAACTCCTGCTCGGCGAGAGGGGGAAGCGCTGTCGACGGGGGAGCCTGCCTGCGCCCCGTGGACCTGCAGTAAGTAAATTTAGTTCGATCTAGGAAACGTCGACTTCAGCCACGGTATTCTCCTAGCTGAAGTTGCGTTTCCTAGATCGATCCCCTGCCCCAGTGTGGACCAGCCTTAGGTCTGTTCTCTCCTGAAGCGACCACAGTGACTGTGATGCGTTGGCAGGTTTCTGAGTGGGTGCAGAAGTGGAGGCCTGAAGTTCACACCTCACAGAAGCAGAGAACTCACAAACTCCAGCTAGCTCTGAAAATGTCAAATTCACCCTGAGAGGATGGCGAAGGCTCAGGCTCCCTCTTCCAGCCTTTCCTCTGCATCCCACCCAACAACCAGTCCCTGCCACAGCGGAAATCCATTTCCTGCTTGGCGTGATGGAGAGACCATGGTTACAGCAGGGAAGTCAGGCCTCCTTGGTTCTGTCCGTCATCCTACCACTGAATCTCTGTGTGACTTGGCTATTTTCTATCCAGCCATTGTAGTCATTTGCAGGGTATCTGACCCTATAGAGATCTAGGCATTGTCCCTGGTTTTGTTAGTAATCAACTATAATTTTTAAATTTACACAAACATGCAGAGCAGCCAATTCCTCTGTGACTTAGTGCAGAGCCCAAGAGTTTTCATCCTCCCTTTTGGGAAGGTCCCTTAATTACTGTTTACTCCTAAAGCTGGAAACCTGTTTACATCCAGATGCTCGAATCCCCAAACCCCACTGGGACTGCACAGAGCTATATTATAAACAGTGCACATCGCTGTGTCAGCTCTCGGCATGGGATGATGCTGCAGATGCTGGTGTGAGAGAGGTGTGGGACACAGCTACCTGAGGGGTATTCCCAGGTAAGGCACTTCCATCTCAGGATTCACAGGTACCCATCCCTTGCTGCTCGACACACCTGGTACAACATGGGCATGATAGTATAGAGAATAGATCTGTTGTTCTTTCCACTCTGCACAGCCATTAAACAGACCTGGGCCCTTCCCACAGGGGATGAGTTTGCTCCAGTATCATGGTCCAAAACATCACGCTTTGTTGGGCACCCCCGCCTGCCCTCGCTGACGGCCTCTAGCCCCGAAGTGGCTACATTTCAGTGGCACAGGTGATCCTTCACGATGAAAGATATTTAGATGTACAATACAAATCTAAATTCTGAGGACGTGGCCAGTACTTTACTCAGGCCGCACGGAAGCAAAATTCCCCTTGGAGAAAGACCTGAGTAAAGATCTTATGTGTTAAGGACACCGTCACCTCCTCTTCTTGCATGTCAGGGTTCTGGCTGTTAATGGGGAGAGGGAAGGCTGTTACCTGACTTTTATCTGCTGGGAAGCATGAAGGTGCTAGGGCACTACGCTGGAACAATTGAAACAAATTTTCAAAATGGGCAAGACATCCTTGATCCTAAATTCATTCGAGAAGTCGTCTGAACTGTTATGCCTGAAACATTCAAAAAACAATTCCGCTGGAAGCAGACTCCCAGCATGGGACATTTCAGTCCAAAGTTTGACAAACCTATAAATAACTGAAAATGAGGTTTTCTAATGGAAGGTTTCAGACGGCCGTAACTGACGGCGGTGCCACCAGCAGAACTTACAATGGCTGATCCATTTATGAATCCAATTCTGCTAAGCTACTTTCTCCAATAATGTTGGTGTCAAAAAGTTCCACCGGCCAAATCTGATTTATATAATGCATTTTCTTTTATACGTGTTTTACATTTAGACTTTCGATGAAACTGAATGTTCCCTTGTTCGTGTGCTAAGAGATGAGTAAACGGAAATGCCTGATCTACTTTCTTTATTAATAATTTCATAGGATTCAGTCTCAGATCTTAGATCATCCGTTCTGTCAGTCTGTATAACATGGGCCATTGAATTTCACCTAGATACCCCAGTATTGAGCCCAATGACTTGTGTTAGACTAAGACCCGGTGTAGACTAGGATTTTACATAATTGAATCATAGAGCCACAGGGTTAGAAGGGGCCATAGGTGTCATCTAGTTTAGCCTGCTGCTGAGATGGAGGATTTGTTGCATCTAAACCATCCAGGACAGGTGACTATTAAGCCTTTTTTGGAAAACCTCCGGCGAAGAAGCTTCCACAACATCCCAAATAACATGTTCCATTATCCTCCTGTGTGGACAGTTAGGAAGTTTTTTTCTTGAAATTTCATTGAAATCTGCTATGCTAGAGACCAACATCTTTTCCTGCCTTCTGTGGTAAGACAGAACAACTTTTCTCCACCATTTCTTTGGCATTCTGTCAAGTATCTGAAGACCTCTGCCATATGCCCCCTCAATCTCCTCTTTTCTAAACTAAACGTACCCATTCCTTCTGCCTTTTTTTTGGCTTGTATTCCATCCCTTGGATCAGCTTTGTCTTTCGGCTCTGGATCGTTTCCAGTTTCTCTACATCCTTCCTATATATTGGTCACCAAAACTGGACACAATACTACAGCTGAGGCCTAACAAATGCTGAGTATCATAGAATCACAGAATTATAGATATTAGGATCATGTGGTTATCTAGTCCAACCCCCTGTTAAAAGTAGGACCTACCCTGTTAGAGGCATATGTCGTCTTCCATGTTATGCCTCTGATAATGCAACCCAAACTGAATTGTCTGTTTTTCCAATAGCAAAAAAATCCACACCCCTGAGAGATGAAGCTATATCAACTTAACCCCAGTGTAGACAGCATGAGATAAAGGGAGGAATTGTTCTATTCACATAGCTACCACCTTTCCTGGATGTGGATTACCCACACAGATAGGAGAACCCCTACCGTCGGTGGAGCTAGTGTCTACACAGAAGCGCTACAGCAGCGCCACTGTAGCATTTTAAGTGTGGAGAAGCCCTCAAGCAGATCTTTCGTAAAAAGCATCCAGTCTGGATTTGCAGACATGGGGAGTTGGAGAATCCACCACTTCCCTGTGCAGTTTGTTCCAATGTGCAATCACACTCAGAGCTAAAAAATTGGCTCTTATTTCCAACGCAAATTTGTCTGGCTTGGGCTTTCCTCTGTCTTTCTCCGCTATATTACAGAGCCCATCATTACCCAAGGATTTCTCGCCATGAAAGTCTCCATTTGATCATTCTTTTGATAAGATAAATAGATGAAGCTCTTTATATATCTCACTATCTGGCATTTTCTGCAGCCTCTAATCCTTTCTGTGGCTCTTTTCTGCACCCTCCTAATTTTTAAACATCCTTTTTGACAGGTGGACACAACAACTGGACACAGTCAGTTTCACCAATGCCATGTGGAGAGCTAAAATCCTTCCATTGCTCCAGTTCACCACTCCCCCATTTATGCATCCAAGAATCACATCAGTCCTTTTAGCCACAGCATCACACTTGCAGCTCACAATGAGTTGGTTGTCCACAATGACTCTAAATCCTTTTCAGGGTCCCTGCGTTCAATGATACAGTGATCTAGCATGTGGGTCGGACCTGCATTCATTCCTAATGCAGAACAAATCTATTTGTACCGATGTCTTTAATGGCCCTTATCAATTTTCATAACTTCCGATTTGTATTCATTTCTATCTATTTTTCCCTTTTCCCCATATATTATATTACTTGCCGCCTCACACCACCACCACCACCACCACCGTGCCAATTCCTGACTTGATTTTGTCACTGAACTGGGTTTTTAGCGAAAGCTGTTCACTTTCTTGACTGTAGAATTGTGGCTTTTTAGCTTTTTAATAAACACTTCTCAAGGGATTCCCGGTTGTCACTCCCATTTTTCTGTCTAATTTTTTTCTCGCAATGATTTTTTTATGATAATTTCCCTCAGCTCTGGAGAATTAGCTCTAAGTATCCCTAGACATTACTCTGTGTGAACTGTTTTCTGTTTCTCCATTGGAATGTAATCAGTTGCAATCTTTAATCTTGTTCTCCTCTATCATTTGACCTCTTCTTTGTTTTCTAAACTAAAGACTTTTTAGTCTGTCCACCTCTGGCCGCCTCCCCCATTCTCACAGCTTGTCTGGGAAACCCCCTTTCTATCTGCTACATGCTTTATAGAGACTGGGTGACCAAAACTGAGTGTCTGTGCAGGGCAGGTTATTCTCTGTGCCATTCTTTAGGCATCTGAACATTGTCTTTGTTTGGGACACTTCTGCGACTGAGTAGGTGTTTCTCAATGACACCGAGGGATTTTCCCTGTGGTGTGTTCTACCTGGGATGTTTTCCCGTGTATATATTTTGGAAAGGTTTGGTGTTTTTTGCACTCTCACATTTTGAGCAACTGGGTATATGGGGAATGGTGCACTACAGCGGCTATCTAGACTGCGTCGTATTTCCTGTTGGTGCCTATTAAGATCTCCCACACCACGATGTGTAGGAAATATTGACCCATGGAGCACCATGAAATATGGAATGGCCATTATCTGAGTCAGTCCTTCATAATTCATTTATCTGAATAATGAAAATATTTATCAGTGTGTGAAAAGTGACCAATCAGCTTCACCAATAAGAACAACCCCCAATAGTGCATGAAGTGTCTCATATTCACATTGTCTCTCAATCCAGGAATTACCCTAGTGCTTTGGCACACACAGGAAGTCAGGGGAACCTACGGTACATGCAGGAGACACCATTCTGCCTCAGAGTTGGACACCTTCTCCGCTACTCCATGTCAGATTCCAACACAACCAACTTCACCAACCCCTCCACCTTCACCTTGCTGGGCATCCCTGGCCTGGAGGCGGCCCATGTATGGATCTCCATCCCCTTCTGCACCATGTACGCCATAGCTGTCATGGGAAACTTCACCATCCTCTTCACTGTGATGTCGGAGCCGAGCCTCCATAAGCCCATGTACTATTTCCTCTGCATGCTGGCCGTCAACGACATTTTACTGTCTACATCCACCATTCCGAAAACGCTGAACATCTTCTGGTTCAATTTGAGGGAGATTAATTTCAGTGCCTGCCTTACCCAGATGTACTTCATACATTGCTTCTCAGTGATGGCATCTGGGATCCTTGTGGCCATGGCTTTGGATCGCTACGTGGCCATTTGTGATCCTCTGAGACATTCCACAATCCTGACAAACTCTGTGGTGGTGAAGATCGGCCTGGCTGTGATACTCCGCAGCAGCATGCTCGTAATGCCCAATCCCATCCTGGCGAGTCGGTGGCCATATTGCAGAACCAACATCATCCCCCACACATATTGTGATGGCATAGCTTTGGTGAAGCTGGCCTGCGCTGACATCCGTGCCAGTAGTTACTACGGCCTATTTTTGGCATTCTTCATAACTGGTGTGGATGTGTTTTTTATCAACGTGTCCTATATCCAGATCCTGAGGGCTATCTTCAATCTCCCCACTAAGGACGCCCGGCTCAAGGCTTTTAATACGTGTGTCTCACACATCTTTGTCTACTTAACCTTTGTCATCCCATCTTTCTTCTCCGTCCTCTTGCCCCGATTTGGCCAGAATGTTCCCCTGCACTTTCATGTTCTCATGGCTAATCTCTACCTCCTGGTGCCCCCCATGCTGAACCCCATCATCTACGGGGTGAGGACCAAACAGATCCAGAACCAGCTGTTCCAGCTCTTCACTCATAAAGGGACCTAATGTTCTCTCCTGCTGCTCTGGCTCTCAGACCGAGCTCCGTGTAGAGCTGGCTGGTGCATGGTGCTGCAACCTCTTCCCTGAGTCACTGACTGGAAAGTCAAAGAGACGTAATTTACTTTCCTGATCTTAGTGTGCTGTGTCAGTGTGACAATCTGGGGAATTGGTCTATGTAGAACTCATTGGGTTGTCACTTTTCTAATTGCTGGTAATGGACCCCCAAAACCCCATGCTGTACCCCCACCTGTTCTGTCAAAGCTCTGTCTCTTCTCCTCCTCTTTCCATCATATCCCATGCTCTATATATCAGCCTGTACCATATTTGAAGACTGTTATGAGATCCCCGCTTAGTCTTCTTTTCCCAAGACTAAACATGTCCAGTTTTTAGAGAATGGCTAAAAAACTCATGAAATAATCAAAAATAATGAACAATGGGTCCTTTTTCTTTGCTCCTGGTGCCTCACAATGTCAGACTTCCCTCCGCCCCCAGGCCACGGGGATAGAAGCTTGTTTTTTTAAGAAATAGAAGCTGAGATTCTCCAGCAATAATAGAATCACTGTGGCTGGAAGGGACCTTGAGAAGACATCAAGTCCAGCCCCTGTGCTGAGGCAGGGCCAAGTAAACCTTTCTGCTCTACTCCCTACCCTCGTCACACACTGAATCATTTTCACCTGTCTTACCCACCCCCATCTGCAAGGGAGTCTAACGTGTTCTGACATCTTGTGGCAAGTCACATAAGGGACACTAGTTAGTTTTAAAATTTATATATATATATATAGTGACAAAGTTCCTCCTCTGCCTTGGTGAGTCCTGCGCTTATTGGCGGATTTTGATCGCCTCAGAGATCTTCCCCTCTGGTAGAACCCACAGTCAAATTCCTCCTGTGTCTGATCAAGAGTTGGGAGGTTTGGGGGGAACCCGGGCCTGACCTCTACTCCGGGTTCCAGCCCAGGGCCCTGTGAATTGCAGTTGTCTATAGGGTTTCCTGTAACAGCTGCGTGACAGCTACAACTCCCTGGGCTATTTCCCCACAGCCTTCGCCCAACACCTTCTTTATGCTTACTGCAGGACCTTCCTCCTGATGGTCTGCTGATGCTTGTACTCCTCAGTCCTTCAACTCTTCTCACTCTCAACTCCTTGTGTGCCTCTTGCTCCCAGCTCCTCGCACGCAACACCACAAACTGAAGGGAGCTCCTTTTTAAACCCATGTGCCCTGATTAGCATGCCTGTCTTAATTGATTCTAGCAGGTTCTTCTTAATTGGCTCCAGGTGTCCTAATTAGCCCACCTGCCTTAAATTGGTTCCAGAAAGTTCCTGCTTGTTCTAGTGCAGCCCCTGCTCTGGTCACTCAGGGAAGAGAAAACTATTAATCCAATGGCCAGTATATTTGCCTTCTATCAGACTTCTGTACCCCACGTGTCTGGGTCTGTCACAATATATACTCTTGTTTATTACCCAGCTTCCCCTCCCTCAATGCACCAGCCCCTTTTCAAGAGCAGATTTCCCTTTACACTTCAAACAATGCACTGTTTTAGGTAAAAATATATAAAAACAGATTTATTAACTACAGACAGGTAGCTTTTTAATGGTTATAAGTAATAAGTGTACAGATCAATGTAGATTACTCAAGAAATAAAACAAAATCATAATCTGAGTTCTATAAAGTAGACAGGATTTGAGTCAAGTCATGTCCCACTCGAAGGGTACAAACAGTTCCCCAATCCTCCATACACAGGCTGGGATTTCTCTTCAAGCCTGGGACCACCTGCCCAGTCAGAGTCTTTCATAGCGCCCGCCCTGTGGACGGAACTTAATTTTTCCGAGCAAAATCTCTGAGTACAGTTAGTGGGAAAGTTCAAGCACAAGAAGGCGTTCAGTTTTACATGAGCTGGTCACATGTGGTTTCATGCTTCGATGTGTCTTAGTAGGGACCCTTGTCTATATTTTGGCTAGAACGTCCACAGGAAAGTCCATCAGATGGGGATAAGTTTCTTCCATGGACCCTTGTGTTTATTGAGGGGTCACCAAATTGAATAGTCCATTCGCAATGTGCTGTCTAGACTGGGTGTAAAGTACCTGGTGGGAGTTACACAGAAGCAAACACCTTTGAAATGTAAGTCGATAGTCAATATCAATGACTTAACATACAAATGATACAAATCTCCTCAGTCAGCTCCTTGAGTATTCTAGGATGCATTTCATCAGGCCGTGGCCACCTGAAGACATCTAACTTGTCTAAGTAATTTTTAACTTGTTCTTTCCCTATTTCAGCCTCTAATCCTATCTCATTTTCACTAGCTTTCATTATATTAGGCGTCCAATCACCATCAACCTTCTTGGTGAAAACTGAAACAAAGAAGTAGTTAAGAACTTCTGCTATTTCCACATTTTCTGTTATTGTTTTCCCCTCTTCATTTAGTAATGGGCCTACCCTGTGCTTGGTCTTCCGCTTGCTTCTAATGTATTTGTAGAATGTTTTCTTATTACCCTTTATGTCTCTAGCTAGTTTGATCTCGTTTTTCGGCTTGGCCTTTTTAATTTTGTCCTTACAGAGTTGTGTTATTTGTTTATATTCATCCTATGTAATTTGACCTACTTTCCACTTTTTGTAGGACTCTTTTTTTATTTTTAGATCATTCAAGATCTCCTGGTTAAGCCGGGGTGGTCTCTTGCCATTCTTTCTATCTCTCCTACGCAGTGGAATAGTTTGGTCTTGTGCCCTTAATAATGCCTCTTTGAAAAAGTGCCAGTTCTCTTGAACTGCTTTTCCCCTTTGACTTCCTTTCCATGGGATCTTACCTACAAACTACCTGAGTTTACTAAAGTCTGCGTCCTTGAAATCCATTGTCTTTATTGTGCTGCTCTCCCTCCTACCATTCCTAATTGTCATGAACTCTACCATTTCATGATCACTTTGACCCAAACCGCATTCCACTTTCAAATTCTCAACCAATTGCTCCATAGTTGTCAAAATCAAATCTAGAACAGACTCTCCCCTAGCAGCTTTATCCATGGTTATTCTGGGTGGGGCACTCAGTCTCTCTGTCTGGAGTTGTTCCACTTTGTACAAATACACTTTCAGTGGAGCAGGGATTTGCATCTGGGTCTCCCTCCCATTCCAGGTGAGGGCACTAAACCACTGGGCTATGGGATAATCTGGGGTGTATGCACATGGCTACCCAGGTAATCACATACACAGACCCACATGCACACACACATGTGGGGACACACACAAACAGATGAACAGACTGGTCAGCCTCAATTCAGTCCCCAGCAAAATCATGGAGCAGGTCCTCAAGGAATCCATATTTAAGCACTTGGAGGAGAGGAAGGTGATCAGGGACAGTCAACATGGATTCACCAGGGGCAAGTTATGCCTCACCAACCTGATTGCCTTCTGTGATGAGATACCTGGCTCCGCGGATATGGGGAAAGCACTGAATATGATATCTCTCGACTTTAGCAAAGCTTTTGATACAGTCTCCCACAGTATTCTTGCCAGCAAGTTAAAGAAGTATGGGCTGCATGAATGGACTGTAAGGTGGATAGAAAACGGGCTAGATGTTCGGGCTCAACGGGTAGTGATCAATGGCTCCATGTCTAGTTGGCAGCCGGTATCAAGTGGAGTGCCCCAAGGGTCGGTGCTGGGGCCGGTTTTGTTCAATATCTTCATTAACGATCTGGAGGATGGTGTGGACTGCACCCTTAGCAAGTTTGCAGATGACACTTAACTGGGAGGAGTGGTTGATACGCTGGAGGGTAGGGATAGGATACAGAGGGACCTAGACAAATTAGAGGATTGGGCCAAAAGAAATCTGATGAGGTTCAACAAGGACAAGTGCAGAGTCCTTCACTTAGGACGGAAGAATCCCATGCACTGCTACAGACTAGGGACCGAATGGCTGTGCAGCAGTTCTGCAGGAAAGGACCTAGGGGTTACAGTGAATGAAAAGCTAAATATGAGTCAACAGTGTGCCCTAGTTGCCAAGAAGGCTAATGGCACATTGGCCTTAAACTGCCTGAATGGGGGGTCCAAAGAGGATAGAACTCAGCTGTTCTCAGTGGTGGCAGATGACAGAACAACGAGCAATGGTCTCACGTTGCATTGGGAAAGGTCTAGGTTGGATATTAGGAAACTATTTCACTAGGAGGGTAGTGAGGCACTGGAATGGGTTACCTAGAGAGGTGGTGAAATCTCCATCCTTAGAGGTTTTTAAGGCCTCGCTTGACAAAGCCCTGGCTGGGATGATTTAGTTGGGATTGGTCCTGCTTTGAGCAGGGGGTTGGATTAGATGACCTCCTGAGGTCTCTTCCAACCCTAATCTTCTATGATTATTCTATGATTCTATGATTTGATGATCACCTGTCCCGTTCATTCCCTCTGAAGCACCTGGCATTAGGCTCTGTTGGAAGATAGGATACTGGGAGAGATGGACCATTGGTCTTACCCAGTATGGCCATTCTGATGTTCTCATATAGATTGCAGATTTATTGCCCCCTGCTGTAATCTATTAGACCCCTCTCCTCTCCCAGAGCTGAGATAAAGCCCAGGGGTCCTGAGGGGTCTCTCTCTCTCTCCTGAGAGAGTAACAAAGTAAGAATATACATTCAAATTTTAATATTCTTCGGTGTCCGTTAAGTGACTTGATGTAAGATGTAAGAAAATGTTAGTACCAGAGCTGAGTTGGTCTAATATTTATTTATTTGTCTCTCTTTTAGACTGGAATTAGATACAGTGCTCTTGTCAGCTAATTGCTAAGTTATCTGCCAAAAAAACAGAGTTTTCAGGTGCCTAATAAAGTGGAGACCCGCTCAAGACCGTCACTCGATGCGCTGGGGTACCACTAATGACAACCATCCTGCCAGAACGGGTGCCCCTCCACTCTTCTCTTGCTGAGCCAGACACTCCAGTTCAGCTTTAACACAGACCCAGAGGTTGGACCACGCCACTCTGCAGTTCACAGAAACTGAGATTCACTCAGCCCAGAGGCTTCTCAGTGAACAGGGACTTTCCCAGCACTCAGTGTTCAGCCTTTCTGAAAGCCCCTACCCCAAATAAATCTGTTTTATTCTGTATAAAGTTTATAAAATGTAAATTCATAAAATGTCCACCCTCTATATCACCGATGGAGAGATATGCAGAGCTGTTTGCCTCCCCTAGGTACCTATTACTTACTCCGGGCTTATTAATAAACAAAAGTGATTTTATTATGTATAAAATGTAGTATTTAAGTGTTTACAAGTAATAACAGACAGAATAAAGTAAGTCACAAAGCAACATAAAAAACACTCACACGTCTAAGCCTATCATATTAAGAAACTGATTATAGGTAGTATCTCACCCGCAAAGATGTTCCAATAAGTTTCTTTCACAGACTAGACTCCTTCCTCATCTGGGCCCAATCCTTTCCCCTGGTACAGTCTTTGTTAGATCCATGGTAAGCAGGGGTTTCCTCATTACTGCCAGCCCCCTTTGTCCTGCTCCACCCCCTTTTATAGCTTTGAAACAAGGCGGGAGTCTTTTGTCTGTGTTTGACCCTCACCCCTCCTTCTGAATGGCAAAGTACAAGATTTAAGATGGATTTCAGTATGAGGTGACATTCTTCATTACCTCTGGCTGGCCCATACATACACAGGAAGGTTTGAAGGTAAACGAGCCAACTCATTGTTTCAGAAGCACTCTTAATAAGCACTCTTAATCTGACTACATCAGTAGTACAAGTTTAGACCTTATATTTCTAACTTCTGATATAAGAATGATACATGCATACAAATAGGAAACATGATTACAAATAGGAAAATCAATTTTAGCACATTATAACTTTTCCAATGATATGTTACAAGAAACCTTTTGCATAAAGCACGTTCCAGCTATGCCATTTGCAGATTCATAGGCCTATTTTCGTAAAGCATATGGAGTGCAGCATCACAATTATATGAATTATAATTTTTAAATATACACAGATAAAGAGAGCAGTGAATTCCTCTCTGCCTCAGCAGAGAGCCCAAGAGTTCTCATCTCCCTTTGGGAAGATCCCATAATTACTGTTTACTCCTAAAGCTGGATAAATAACACAGAAGTGCAGACATGGAACAAGACACATTGGCTAGAGTGTCTCCGGTCTCCAGCCTGTTTCCATCCAGATGCTGTTTCTCCTCTAGAGGCTGAGCGAACTCCCCTGGGATTGCACACAGCTATTTTATAAATGGTGCACACCTCTGTGTCAGCCAGCAGCATCCCACGCTGAGAGCTGACCCGGCTACCTGAGGGGGATTCCCAGGGAAGACACTTCCATCTCATGATTCACAGGTACCCATCTCCTGTTGCGGAGCTCACCTGCTCGACAAATCCAGCTCAACATGGTCGTGACACTGTGCTCCTTTCTGCTCTGTGCTTCTTTTATCAGTGTTATCAGTGTTATCTGTTCAGACTTTCAATGTAACTAAATGTCCCCTTGTTCGTGCGTGGTGAGACAGAGTAAATATAAATGCTTGACCTAGTATCTTTGTTGATAGATTCGTAGGGTTCATGGTCAGAAGACACCAGTAGATAATCCTGTATTATCTCCTGTATGATAGAGGGTGTTACAGTTCATGTGTTACAGTGAAACCCCGCTATAACGCGCCCCGCGATAACGCAAATTTTGTTATAACGTGGGGCGTTTGGGATCCATGCCCCGGCGGCTGCAACAGGAACGACTCTCCCTGCAGCCGCGGCACGCCCCCAGGGTTCTCGCCTCTGTCCCCGGTGGGCGCGGGGCGAGTCCGGCAGGCACGGGGCGTTTGGGATCCATGCCCCAGCAGCTGCAGCAGGCACGACTCTCCCTGCAGGGTTCTTGCCATCCTGCTCCTCCTGCTCCAGCAAACCCCTAGCTTCTGAATACAGTGGAACCCTGCTATAACGCGACCCACATTTACCATGATAGAATTTTTTGGACCCCAATTATCGCATTATAGCGAGGTTCCACTGTATTTGCACTTCTGTTTTATTTATCCCAGTTTCTCCTGTATTGAGGCCAAAGACTTGTGTTTCACTAAGACCTGGTCTACGGTACAATTTCACGTCATAGAATCATAGAACCCACAGGGTGGGAAGGGTCCGCATGGGACATCTAGTCTAACCCCTTGCCAAGATGCAGGATTTTTTGCATCTAAACCATCCAGGACAGATAAGTATCCAACCTTCCTTGGAAAACTTCTAGTGTAGGAGCTTCCATGTCTGTTCCATTGTCCTCCTGGTCCTACAGTTAGGAAGTTTTTTCCTGAGATTTTATCTAAATCTGCTCTCCTGTAGTTTGAACCCACTGACTCTTGTCCCACCTCTGTGGCAAGAGAGAACAACTTTTCTCCGTCTTTTTTTATGGCAGCCTTTCAAATATCTGACACCCTCTATCATGTCCCGGATCAGTCTCTTCATTTGGAAACTAAACATACCCAGTTCCTTCAGCCTTTGCTCGTATGGCTTGCATTCCATCTCCCGGATCATCTTTGTCTCTTGCCTTTGGATCCTTTCCATTTTCTCTAGATACTTCCTATACATTGGTGACCGAAACTGGAGACAATACTGCAGCTGAAGCCTAACCAGCACTGAGTAGAGGACTACTATCACCTTCCGTGACTTGCATGCTCTTAATGCAACCTAAAACTGCATTTTCTTTTTTTGCAATAGTAAATAAATCCGCTCCCCTGAGACATGTAGATATATCAACCTCAGTGTAGACCCCACTATGAGGTCAACCTAGCTACAGCCTCTCAGAGAGATGGATTACCTATGCTGATGGATAAGTAGTGTCTTCACTGAAGTTCTATGGCAGTGCCGCTGTAGCATTTTAAGTGTAGACAGGTCCTCAAGCAGTTCTTCCAGGAAAAAAACCCATCCAGTCTGGACCTGCAGACATGGGGACATGGAGAATCCACCACTTCCCTTTGCAGTTTGTTCCAAAGGATAATCACGCTCAGTGCTAAATATTTGGCTCTTATTTCCAGCTGAAATTTATCTGGCTTGGGTTTAGCTCTGCCTTTCTCTGCTATATTACAGAGCCATGGTTTTCTCCCCATGAAGATCGTCCCTTTCATAAGAAAAATAGATGAAGCTCTTTGAGTCTCTCACTTGCCGGCATTTTCTGCAGCCCCCAATACTTTTTGTGGCTCTTTTCTGCACCTTCTCCAAATTTTCAAATTTTGAAATGTGGACCCCGGAACTGGATGCGTTCGGTTTCACCAATGCCACATGCAGAGGTAAAATCCTTCCCCTGCTCCAACTCACCACTACAATGAGTCTGTTGTCCACAGTAACCCCTAACTCCTTTTCAGAGTCCCTCAATTCCATAATACAGTGATCGAATCTGTGGGTCGGGACTGCGTTCCCTGTTCCGAGATGATAACTTTGCATTTGATTGTATTAAAACGTTTGTGTCTGCCCTGGCTGCCTCATTGTAACCACTCTGCCAGTGTTGGGTCCTCCACTATTTTATCTGCAGTGATTTTCTATTTGCTTCCATATCATTGATGAAAATATTGAATAACATTGGGCCTAGAACTGATCCCTGTAGTACTGCATAAAATCACCCCCATTCCCTGCAATGCCCCGTTGACAACTGTTCCTGAGATCTGTTAGTTAGCCAGTTTTTATCCTATTTCACGTGTCCTCTCCTGATATTGGACAGAGTTTTTATCGACATGTTTTCCCCGACTACATCAAATGCCTCAGAGACATCGAAGTCTATCGTATAAGCGCAGTTCCCTTGGTCAATCAAACGTGTACAGTCATTAAAGAATGAAAACTTATTTGGCAAGACCTGTTTCTATAAACCCTGTTGGTGACTTGCATTAATTATATTCCTAGACTTTTTGTTAACTAATCCCATGCCAGATTTTCCATTTTTTCCTAACCTTGTCAAATCTTTTCTTTTTAAACTTTCCCTTTAATTTTTAAAAGTTCATGTTTCTGGTGTTCGTAACTCTAGATGCTGCTTAACCGCCTTCTTGACTGCTAATGGACTAGAAAGTATTCCATCAGCTCATCTGATGTGAGTTCTCCACTGTCTTTACTGTGGAATTGTGGCTTGTTAGCTATCTAATAAACTCTTCTTAAAGAACTCCCAATTTTCATTCCCATTTTTCTGAATAATCAGTTTTGTGGATAATTTTCCATCGTTGAGGAATTAGCCTTTTGCAGCACTAATTATCTATAGATATTACTGGCTGGGAACTGTTCTTTGTTTGTCCACTGGAATGTAATCAGTTCCATTCTGTTATTTTGTTCTCCTCTATCATAAGCCCCCTTATTTTTGGCTTCTCTAAACTAAACAGTCCCAGACTTTTCAGTGTGTCCGCATATGGCAACCTCCCCCATTCTCATAGCCTGTCTCAGAAATCCGCTTTCCATCTGCTATATCCTTTACAGAGACTGGGTGATCAAAAGTGAGTGCGTTTCCAGAGCACGTTGTTCTCCAGCCCATTGTTTAAGCATCTGAACATTGTCTTTGTTTTGGCCACTAGTGTGAATGAGCAGGTGTTTCCATGGAACAGCTATCGATGATACCCAGGTCTTTTCCCTGAGCTGATTCTAGTTGGAATGTTTTCCCCTGGCACAGCTTTGTTTTTTGGGGGTTTTTTTTTTACACTTTCAGATTCTGGGTAACCAGGTGCCTGGGGAATAGCATGGACCCTCTAGCCTGGGTTTCATTGCATTAAGGGACAATGAGGGATAACCAGCATCCACACTTGTGTTACCTGCTGGTGCCTATTAAGATTTCCGAGACCACGATGTGTAGAAGTTATTGCTGAATGGAGGACCATGAAATATGGAACTGGCATTAGTAGGGTCAGATGTTCATAATTCATTTATCTGAAAAATGAAAATGTGCGAGAAGAGCTACCAATCGGCTTCGCCCATGAGAAAAGTATCCATAGCACAAGTAGTGGCTCATATTAACATTGTCTCTCCATCCAGGCTTTTGTACTGCGACCATCACCCTGGGCCCTGGGAACTTCTAAGAGTTGGACACCTTCTCCCCTACTCCATGTCAGATTTCAACACAACCAACTTCACCAACCCCTCCACCTTTATCCTTCTGGGCATTCCTGGCCTGGAGGCAGCCCACGTATGGATCTCCATCCCTTTCTGCACCGTGTACATCATAGCTGTCTTGGGGAACTTCACCATCCTGTTCATCGTGAAGACGGAACCAAGCCTCCATGGGCCCATGTACTATTTCCTCTGCATGCTGGCCGTCACCGACCTGGTCCTGTGCTCATCCACCCTCCCCAAAACACTGAGCATCTACTGGTTCAATTCCAGGGAGATCGATTTCAGTGCCTGCCTCACCCAGCTGTACTTCATTCACTGCTTCTTAATGATGGAGTCTGGGATCTTCGTGGCCATGGCTTTTGATCGCTACGTGGCCATCTGTGATCCCCTCAGACATTCAAGCATCCTGACAAACTCCCTGGTTGCCAAGATTGGCCTGGCCGTGGTGTTTCGTGGCAGCATGCTCATACTGCCCTATCCCATCCTGGTAAGGCAATGGCCATATTGCAGAACCAACGTCATCCCCCACACGCACTGTGAGCACATCGCCGTGGTGAAGCTGGCCTGTGCCGACACCCTGGTCAGTAGTTACTACGGCCTCTTTGTGGTACTCTGTGTGAGGGGTCTGGATATGGTTTTTATCACTGTGTCCTATACCCAGATCCTCAGGGCCATCTTCAGCCTCCCCACAAAGGATGCCCGGCTCAAGGCTTTTGGGACCTGCAGCTCCCACCTCTGTGCCATCTTAGCCTTTTACATCCCAGGTCTCTTCTCCACCCTCACGCACCGGTATGGCCACAATGTGCCCCTGCATTTCCATGTTCTCATGGCCAACGTGTACCTCCTGGTGCCCCCCATGATAAACCCCATCATCTACGGGGTGAGGACCAAGCAGATCCGGGGAAGGCTACTCCAGCTCTTTGCTCATAAAGGGGCTTAAAGATTTTTCCTGGTGCTCTGGCTCTCAGACCGAGCTCTCTCCAGAGCTGGCTGGTGACTTGGTGCTGGGCCCTCTTCCCTGAATCACTTACTGAGCAGTCAGAGAGACATTAGACCCTTTCCTGACCTTACTGTGCTGTGTCAGTGCGACACACTGGGGAATCGGCCAGTGTATAACTCATTGGTTTGACACCCTTCTAATTACTGATAACTGAACCTCTGGGAATATGAGAACATAAGAACGGCCAGACTGGGTCAGACCAAGGATCCATCTAGCCCAGTGTCCTGTGTTCTGACAGTGGCCAGTGCCCCAGAGGGAATGAACAGAACAGGGAATCAAGTGATCCATCCCCTGTCACCTATTTCCAGCTGCTGGCAAACAGACACCATCATGTCCCATCTTGGCTATTGATGGACCTTCACAACATCCTCTGGCAAGGAGTTCCAGAGGTTGGCTGTGTGCTGTGTGAAGAAATACTTCCTTTTGTTTGTTTTAAACTGTTGCCTATTAATTTCATTTGGTAACCTCTCATTCTTCTGGTATGAGAAGTAGTAAAGACCACTTCCTTATTTCCTTTCTCCACACCAATTAGGATTGTATAGACCTCGATCATATCCCCCCTTAGTCATCTCTTTTCCAAGCTGAAAAGTCCCAGTCTTATTAATCTCTCCTCATACGGAATCCATTCCATCATTTTTAATGCCCTTTATTGAACTTTTTCCAATTCCAATATATCTTTTTTTGTGATGGGGCAAGCTGATATTTCCTGTCTTATTATCTATCCCTTTCCGAGTGATTCCCAACATTCTGTTCACTTTTTTTGACTGCTGCTGCACGCTGAGGGGATGTTTTCAGAGAACCAGCCACCATGACCCCGGGTCTCTGCCTCTTACCCAGCTTCTGCCCCCAAGACACAGCCCCTGCTCCACCTCTTGCCTCTATGCCCCACTCCCTTCTCCGCCTCGTGCCCCAAGTCCCCGCCGTTGATGCTCGCTCTTTTTCTCCCCTCCCCGTCACTCGCTTGATCACCTACACCCAGTCGGGCTCCATCTGCTATGGGGCTGTGACGGCAGCTGCTGCAGCCTGACAAGGAGCCTGCAGCGAGGGGCCGACAGGCCGGTCGGGATCGGAGACGGAAGCCAGGACGCCGGATAAAAGCAGCTGAGGGCTGGGAGCAGGGCTGTGGGGCAGGCAGGCAAGATTGTGAGTCATACAGTGTGTGGGCCCTGAAGCTCAGTGCAAAGTCCTGAGGGTAGAGTCCACGGTGTGGCTTATTTCTTTAGCTTTCAGCTCCCTTTTGTTCCTCCCAGGTGGGGGCCTGTAGAAGGCAGGGTCCCTGCAGTGGGGATTGGCTGGGAGCCCTTTACTCTGAGTAGGGTGACCAGACAGCAAGTGTGAAAAATCAGGACGGGGATGGGGGGTAATAGGAGCCTATATAAAAAAAAAAGATCCCCAAATTGGGACTGTCCCTATAAAATCGGGACAACTGGTCACCCTAGCACTGAGCCAGGCCTCGGGAGCAGGGCAAGGGATCAGCTTTGAAGCTAGGAGGACAACAGCTGAGAGAGGCAGAAGGATAAGCCCCTGTGTTAGCTGGGAAGAGAGGATGATGGGCAGAGGCCAGGGTGGCTTTGATAGGTCACAGGGCAGGAGATAAACATCACAACTTCTATTAGCCGGCTATTTACACACGTACACGGCTCCTTATCTGGAACTATAGGGGATGCATTGCCCAGGGACTGGAGCTGAACAGTGAAGCTGAGTCTAACGTACACTCTGCATGACACTTTTGATCACTACATTTAGTAGTTAGGCTGCTAGGCAACGTTATCCCCGTGTCATGGCTGGACTGAGGCATGCAGAGGTAAAGTGATTTACCCAAGGGCATACAATGAGTCAGTGACAGAGCTGAGAATAGAAACTGGGAGTCCTGACACTGCCGACACCCCCTGCACCAATGCTCTGGCCATGAACTGGCATTGCTCCTCTGGGTTGTATTAGACACACTGAGGCTATTTGTATCTCGTGATCAGTGGAGTTGCAGTTCTTAAACAGAAGGAATTTATTAAAGAAATAGCTAAAAACTATGGCCACAAAACAGGTTTCCATGCAGCTCACTGTTCAGCCTTGTCTTGCTTGTTTACCAGGGACGACACGCTACCTGGGACTCTGCATCACGCATAGAGCCCAATGATGTGCTGAGAGGAACCAGATCAGTGCAGTGTGCGACTCATTAGAGCCCTTTGGTAGCAGAACACTAAACGTAATAAATAGTCATCTTCCCTCCCAGCTCACTAGTCTCTGCTGAAGCTTTATCTCTAGTTAAATTATTTGGGCCAAATACTCAAATGGTGTAAGAGGGTGTATGGACCAAAGAAGCCAGGTCTGAGAGAGACTAAGCAAGGGGTCAGCAGATAGGGACTCGTGGGCTATGTTCCTGGCTCAAGACACTTTCTTTCATGCTGCCTCAGCTTCCCCATCTGTAAAAGGGGGACATCTCCTGGGAGTAGTGAACAATAGTCAGTGAAGCACCTGTCAGTGGTGTCCATGTGTATCTTAGCCTGGGTGAATAGTTAAAACACTAAATTTGCACTAATCTGCGGTTGAGTGTACAAGTTACTTCAGCCATGCTTGTGAAAGTGGTGATGGGCGTAAATTACATACAACCACTATTACACTCCCATTTCCTGCACCTGAGCTCTACTCTGCTGAAACACAGACCAGCAATTCTGTTGTCTTATGACTTTTTGGAAAGTCTTTCACAGGTATTGCAGAGGGATTGTGTTCTTGACCCTGAATGTAAGTATTAGAAACAGCAGCCGGTCAATTCTTGGGATGTTTCCTTATAGTTATTCTGGGTTAACTCCTGGGATGTTTATGCTATGGCTATATTGGTTTAACCCAGTCTGGTTCTTCTTAGTTTAATCGCAGGCTGCTGGTAAACAAGCAGGAAGAGAAGGAACAGCTCAAGAAAAGCCATCGCTCAAGAAGCACTTCAGGGATTTTGAGAGACAACACCGGAGCTACAAGCTGGGAAGAGCCTATTATCAGGCTCCAGCCACGTTACCCAGTTTGTTTTGTAGGTTCTGGGAGTCTGTAGAGAGATGGGGCAGATGTTGCTGAGGGACTTTTCAGACTGACAGACACAGACAGCGCTGGGGAAGTTGAAGGCCCTCAGCCGGCCTGGTTCCCCGTTAGAGTGGTAGGTTTTGGGCCGCAGACAAATTATACATACTTCCGTATTAATTACCTTATTTGGAATACATTGCAAAATTAATAAAGGTCAAAGCCAGCAAAACAAGCAATTTCCATATTAGGCTTTTCCTTCATATATCTTGCCAGCTGGTGACACAGCCAGGCTCTCCAGCCTGTTACCACCCAACACAACAGCAGGTGGCACCACAAGCCCAGCTGAGCTACCTGAGTGCTTTACCTAAGCCACTGAAGGACAAATAGGATACAACAGCCAATTTCCCAGCTCCTCAGCCTTGCACCCTTTCTGGAGAATAAATGCGGATTTACACCATCTTGCACTGCACATGGGTCTGTACAATATGAACTCATTACTATAGGTCTCGCTCCGCTCAGCATGGGAGAGATACGCAACAGCCTTTGTTTACAAAGCAACATTTTGGATCCCCAAGAGAGATTGGAGGTTTCTCATCTCCCTTTCCCTTGTAATATAAATGAAGGTTTCACTGACGGAGTCTGTGGCTGTACTCTGGGTATGGAAAGGTCTTATCCTCCCAACGAGCCCATGGCTTGACTATTGTGCCCATCAGTTACCCTAACCACCCTTCCCAACTCTGTGCAGCCCCCTCCACCCTGTACAACACCCCATGAAGCAGATCCTGTGGGCAGTGGCTACTGTTGCAGGCCTTGGTAAGACACCTCTAATGAATCTGTGCTACCACAGACCTCGAAAGGTTCCTACATCAGTTGTGGAGGCACAGAGATTGTGGGTGGGCCTAGCTAACAGTGGATCACTGTGATCTAAGTATTAATTTGGGAATCCCTGGATCCTGAGTCCCTTTTCATTCCTCAGGGTGAAGGGAAGAGACCTTTCCAGTTGGAACAATCCAAGGGATATTTCCATGTAGGGAGCCTTGTGGAATCTCCCTTCCCTGGCTGCACCCTGGGATATTAATGTAGGACAGGGGGGCTGCTGACTACAAAACGGGTCCTATATTATTATTATTCTTTTCTTTTATTATTTCATCATTATTTATTTTATTTCATTTCAGCAAGATCATATCTCTGATAGCATCATTGTTGCCACTCAGCCACCACCAAGGTCTCCATGTGACAAATGGGAACCATACAAACAGAGATGAAAAGCCTGTATCCCAGGAATAGATTTTCTATCAGGGCTGGAGCTGCAGTCCAGTTGTGTAGCATGACCACAAGTCCCCTCTGATTTGGCCTCCTGCAGTTTGCCATTGGCCACAACGGGGTTAAAGCTGGTGCTCACTAAGCCAAGCAGCTGAGGTTCCCTGATGGCCAAGTGGCCCCCAAGGGACTGTGCCGGCATGCTTCATAAGTACAGCTGCCTCCCTATCTGAACAGACACTGCCTGCTGCCCATGCAACTGCTCCGATGACTCCTTGTCCTTTAGTGTGAAGACCTCTGGTGTCATCAGCTCCCCTTCTAGCAGGAACTGGGTACGTTGGAAGGTTTCAGTAGCTTTTGAATAATGTGAAGTGAAGGGGAAAGGCTGCGAGCTGTTTCCATTTTCGGATATTCTGTGCAATATCCTGTCAGTTTAAAAGGTTTCTCAGCAACAGCAGCCTCACCTCTGTCCAGACTCCCGGATCCGACAAAACAAGCTGAGTATTGTGGCTGGAGGCTGGAAATAGACTCTTCCCAGCTTGGAGCTACAGAGTTCTCTCTCAACCTCCCTAAAGTGCTTTCTGAGAGATGTTTTTTCTTCAGCTGTTACTTCCCCTCCTTTGTATTTCCCAGCAGCCTGCTATTAAACTAAGAAGAGCCACACTGGTTTCACCCAATATAGCCGGAATATAAACATCCCAGTAGTTAACCCAATATACCTCTACAGCAAACATCCCAAGAACTCGGCTAACCTACACATTCATTATAGCACCTCAGCTCTACATTCATCTGTATGATGAATACAGATCATAGGCAGTCAGAGAGAGAGAGACAGAGAGAGCTATAGACTACTTTCCTCTGTGAATTGAAGTTCCATTTCCGTGTATACTCATGCATTTGACTTTGAAATCCACTGCTTGCAAACCCCCATCATGCCTGCTCGGGTTACTATGTACTAGGGAGTGAGAGCTCAGGGAATGAATATTTTCTATACTGACTCCAATGCTTGTTACCACTCCAGATACAGGCTACAGACCGACAGAACAGAACCTGGGGAGAAACAGTCAGCTATTAATGCAAGGATAGAGGAGCTACTAGAGCTTAGTTAGTTCTGCAACCTCCGGTCCTTTATGTGGCTCTTTTCTTCACCCTCCTAATTTTTCAACATCCTTTTTGAAATGTGCGCCCCACAACTCCACACAGTCAGTTTCACCAATGCCATGTGAAGAGCTAAAATCTTTCCATTGCTCCAGTTCACCACTCCCCCATTTATGCATCGAAGAATCACATCAGTCCTTTTGGCCACAGCATCACACTTGCAGCTCACAATGAGTTGGTTGTCCACAGTGACCTCTAAATCCTTTTCAGGGTCCCTGCGTTCAATGATACAGTATTCTAGTCTGTGGGTCGGGCCTGCATTCTTTCCTAATGCAGAACAAATCTATTTTACCGATGTCTTTAATGTCCCTTATCAATTTTCATAATTTCCAATTTGTATTGATTTCTATCTATTTTTCCCTTTTTCCCATTTGTTATATATTAATTTCCCCCACCATCACCGCACCGATTCCTGACTTGATTTTGTCACTGAACTGGGTTTTTAGCGAAAGCTGTTCACTTTCTTGACTGTAGAATTGTGGCTTTTTAGCTTTTTAATAAACTCTTCTTAAGGGATTCCCGGTTGTCACTCCCATTTTACTGTCTAATTATTTTCTCCCAATGATTTTTTTCTGATAATATCCTTCAGCTCTGGAGAATTAGTTCCTCTGAAGCACTAAGTATCTCTACAGATTACTGTGTGTGTACTGTTCTCTTTCTCTATTGGAATGTAATCAGTTGCAATCTTTAACCTTGTTCTCCACTATCACCTGAGCCCTTTTTTGTCCACTTTCTAAACTAAAAAGTTCCAGACTTTTTAGTCTGTCCACCTCTGGCCGCCTCCCCCATTCTCACAGCTTGTCTGGGAAACCCCCTTTCTATCTGCTACATGCTTTATAGAGACTGGGTGACCAAAACTGAGTGCCTGTGCAGAGCAGGTTATTCTCTGTGCCATTCCTTAGGCATCTGAACATTGTCTTTGTTTGGGCCACTTCTGCGACTGAGCAGGTGTTTCTCAATGACACCGAGGGATTTTCCCTGTGTGGTGTGTTCTGATTGGGATGTTTTCCCTGGTACACGTTTTGGAAAAGGTTTCGTGTTTTTTGTACTCACATGTTAAGTAACTAGGTATATGGGGAATGGCCCACTAAAATGACTATCTAGCCTGGTCCTTGTTTCTTGCTGGTGCCTATTGAGGTTTCCCACACCACGATGTGTAGGAAATATTGACCAATGGAACACCATGCAATTGGAATGGGCATTGTTTTGTTCAATATCTTCATCAAGGATCTGGAGGATGGTGTGGACTGCACCCTTGGCAAGTTTGCAGATGACACTAAACTGGGAGGAGTGGTTGATACGCTGGAGGGTAGGGACAGGATACAGAGGGACCTAGACAAATTAGAGGATTGGGCCAAAAGAAATCTGATGAGGTTCAACAAGGACAAGTGCAGAGTCCTGCACTTAGGACGGAAGAATCCCATGCACTGCTACAGACTAGGGACCGAATGGCTGGGCAGCCGTTCTGCAGAAAAGGACCTAGGGGTTACAGTGGATGAAAAGCTGAATATGAGTCAACAGTGTGCCCTTGTTGCCAAGAAGGCTAACGGCATTTTGGGCTGTATAAGTAGGGGCATTTCCAGCAGATCGAGGGACGTGATTATTCCCCTCTATTCGGCACTGGTGAGGCCTCATTTGGAGTACTGTGTCAAGTTTTGGGCCCTACACTACAAGAAGGATGTGGATAAATTGGAAAGAGTCCAACGGAGGGCAACAAAAATGATTAGGGGGCTGGAGCACATGACTTATGAGGAGAGGCTGAGGGAACTGGGATTGTTTAGCCTGTAGAAGAGAAGAGTGAGGGGGGATTTGATAGCTGCTTTCATCTACCTAAAAGGGGGTTCCAAAGAGGATGGATCCAGACTGTTCTCAGTGGTAGAAGATGACAGAACAAGGAGTAATGGTCTCAAGTTGCAGAGGGGGAGGTTTAGGTTGGATATTAGGAAAAACTTTTTAACTAGTAGGGTGGTGAAGCACTGGAATGGGTTACCTAGGGAGGTGGTGGAATCTCCTTCCTTAGAGGTTTTTAAGGTCAGGCTTGACAAAGCCCTGGCTGGGATGATCTAGTTGGAGTTGGTTCTGCTTTGAGCAGGGGGTTGGAGTAGATGATCTCCTGAGGTCCCTTCCAACCCTGAGATTCTATGATTCTATGATTGTCTGAGTCAGTCCTTCATAATTAATTTATCTGAACAATGAAAATATTTTCCAGTGTGCGAAAAGGGACCAATCAGCTTCACCAATAAGAACAGCCCCCAGTAGTGCATGAAGTGTCTCATATTCTCATTATCTCTCCATCCAGAAACAACCCTAGTACTTGGACACACACAGGAAGTCAAGAGAACCTTCTCTACATGCAGGAGACACTGTTCTACCTCAGAGTTGGACAGTTTCTCCCCTCCTCCATGTCAGATTCCAACACAACCAACTTCAACAACCCCTCCACCTTCATCCTGCTGGGCATTCCTGGCCTGGAGGCGGCTCACTTATGGATCTCCATCCCTTTCTGTGCCATTGCTGCCACAGCCGTCTTGGGGAACTTCACCATCCTCTTCACTGTGATGACGGAGCTGAGCCTCCATGAGCCCATGTACTATTTCCTCTGCATGCTGGCCGTCAACGACATTTTACTGTCTACATCCACCATTCCCAAAATGCTGAGCATCTTCTGGTTCAATCTGAGGGAGATCGATTTCAGTGCCTGCCTCACCCAGATGTTCTTCATTCAGTGCTTCTCAGTGATGGCATCTGGGATCCTTGTGGCCATGGCTTTTGATCGCTACGTGGCCATTTGTGATCCCCTGAGACATTCCACCATCCTGACAAAGTCTGTGGTGGCGAAAATCGGCCTGGCTGTGATACTCCGCGGCACCATCCTCGTAATGCCCAATCCCATCCTGGCGAGTCGGTGGCCATATTGCGGAACCAACAACATCCCCCACACATACTGTGATGGCATAGCTGTGGTGAAGCTGGCCTGCGCTGACATCCGCGCCAGTAGTTACTACGGCCTATTTTTGGCATTCTTCATAACTGGTGTGGATGTGTTTTTGATCGCCATTTCCTATACCCAGATCCTCAGGGCTATCTTCAGCCTCCCCACAAAGGACACCCGGCTCAAGTCTTTTAGGACCTGTGGCTCCCACATCTTTGTCTTCTTAATATTTCTCATCCCATCTTTCTTCTCCATCCTCACGCAACGGTTTGGGAAGAATGTCCCCCAACACTTCCACGTTCTCATGGCCAATCTCTACCTCTTGGTGCCCCCCATGCTGAACCCCATCATCTATGGGATGAGGACCAAACAGATCCGGAACCAGCTGTTCTGGCTCTTCACTCGTAAAGGGACCTAAAGTTTTCTCCTGGTGCTCTGGTTCTCAGACTGAGCTCTGTACAGAGCTGCCTGGTGCATGATGCTGCAACCTCTTCCCTGAATCACTGACTGGAAAGTCAAAGAGATGTAATCTATTTTCCTGATTTTATTGTGCAGTGTCAGTGTGAGAACCTGGGGAAGTGGTCAATGTAGAATTCATTGGGTTGTTACATTTCTATTTGCTGGTAATGGACCTCCAAAACCCCACGCCATACCCCCTCCTCTGCTGCCAAGGCTCTGTCCCCGTTCCTCCTCTTTACGTCATGTCTTGCTCCTCCATTTCCGCCCCCCATCACACAATGGATCATATTCACCTCTCACACCCACCCTTAATTGCAAGAGAGTCATTTCAGATTTTAGTCTGGGTGACCACTATAACTGTGATTCCCGGGGCTTCTTAGGCTCTTGAAAACTCTAAGTTTATTGCCAGATAACTGAGCAAAATTTGTGGCAGGAGCACTCTATCTAATTCTAATAGAAAAGAGAAACTTAAATAAATATCAGACCCACTCCACTCTAATAATAATGTGTTCTGACATCTTGTGGCAAGTCACATAAGGGACACTGGTTAGAGTTAAGATTTATATATATACTTGTTTATTGTTAAGCCTCCCCTCCCTCAATGCATCAGCCCCTTTTCAAGAGCAGATTTCCCTTTACACTTCAAACAATGCACTATTTTAGGTAAAAAATATAAACCAGATTTATTAACTACTGACAGGTAGCTTTTAATGGTTATAAGTAATAAGTGTACAGATCAATGTAGATTACTCAAGAAATAAAATAAAATCATAATCTGAGTTGTATAAAGTAGGCGGGATTTGAGTCAAGCCATGTCTCACTCTAAGGATACAAACAGTTCCCCAATCCTCCAAACACAGGCTGGGATTTCACCCCTTCCAGCCTGCGACCACCTGCCCAATCAGAGTCTTTCATAGAGTATGCCCTGTGGATGGAACTTAATTTTTCCAAGCAAAATCTCCCAGGACAGTTAGTGTTAAAGTTCAGGCATATGAGGGAGTTCAGTTTTACATGTTGTTTCATGCTTTGATGTGTCTTAGAAGGGATCCTTGTATATATTCTGGTTACAACATCCACAGGAAAGTCCATCAGATGGGGCTACCTTTCTTCCATGGCCCCTTGTGTTCACTGGGGGGTCACCAAATTGAATAATCAATTCACAATGCATTGGCTAGACTGCGTGTAAACTACCTGGTGGGAGTTACCACAGGAACAAACACATTTCAAATGCAGGTCGATAGTCAATATCAATGACTTAAGATACAAAAATGAGACATGCATACAAATAGGATAATGATATTCAGCAAACCACCATATTCCACTGACACCTCACATGGCAATTTTGTACAAGATTTGTTGCAATTATATAACAGAGGTGAATATAGGGGGTGCCAGGGTGTTGCTTTGGGAGCATAGAGTGTCACAGCAATATATCAATTGAAGTGGAGCGCTCGGAGATGTAACTTTGAATCTTTATATAAGACAGACATCCATGTCCTGAAAAAGACTCCCCTCTGTTCTGTACCAGAGGAGAAAAGCATGCCGAGGTGCAGAGCAAAGGACAATGAGCGAGTGTTTTCCCTGCTACCCGTCACACACGCTGATCCTGTCACTCTCACTTTCTTTGTTCAGTGAGTGTCATCTGCACTCATAAATTAATGGTGCCCCCCCAACACTGGGCGGCACAAGCTAAAGGGGAGGCCACATGACCTTCCCACATGACTCCTCTTTGCCTCACCCCCAGCCTGCCCACCTGCACTCTTCCCCCCCACACACACTACCCCACGTTACTTCTGGGGGTGTGGGACTCTGTCATAGAATCATAGAATCATAGAATCTCAGGGTTGGAAGGGACCTCAGGAGGTCATCTAGTCCAACCCCCTGCTCAAAGTAGGACCAACCCCAATTAGATCATCCCAGCCAGGGCTTTGTCAAGCCTGACCTTAAAAACCTCTAAGGAAGGAGATTCCACCACCTCCCTAGGTAACCCATTACAGTGCTTCACCACCCTACTAGTGAAAAAGTTGTTCCTAATATCCAACCTAAACCTCCCCCTCTGCAACTTGAGACCATTACTCCTTGTTCTGTCATCTTTTACCACTGAGAACAGTCTAGATCCGTCCTCTTTGGAACCCCCTTTTAGGTAGTTGAAAGCAGCTATCAAATCCCCAATCACTCTTCTCTTCTGCAGGCTAAACAATCCCAGTTCCCTCAGCCTCTCCACATAAGTCATGTGCTCCAGCCCCCTAATCATTTTTGTTGCCCTCCGTTGGACTCTTTCCAATTTATCCACATCTTTTTTGTAGTGTGGGGCCCAAAACTTGACACAGTACTCCAAATGAGGCCTCACCAGTGCCGAATAGAGGGGAATAATCACGTCCCTCGATCTGCTGGAAATGCCCCTACTTATACAGCCCAAAATGCCGTTAGCCTTCTTGGCAACAAGGGCACAATGTTGACTCATATTCAGCTTTTCGTCCACTGTAACCCCTAGGTCCTTTTCTGCAGAACTGCTGCCCAGCCATTCGGTCCATAGTCTGTAGAAGTGCATGGGATTCTTCCGTCCTAAGTGCAGGACTCTGCACTTGTCCTTGTTGAACCTCATCAGATTTCTTTTGGCCCAATCCTCTAATTTGTCTAGGTCCCTCTGTATCCTATCCCTACCCTCCAGCGTATCAACCACTCCTCCCAGTTTAGTGTCATCTGCAAACTTGCTAAGGGTGCAGTCCACACCATCCTCCAGGTCGTTGATGAAGATATTGAAGAAAACCGGCCCCAGCACCGACCCTTGGGGCACTCCACTTGATACCGGCTGCCAACTAGACATGGAGCCATTGATCACTACCCGTTGAGCACGACCATCCAGCCAGTTTTCTATCCACCTTACCGTCCATTCATCCAGCCCATACTTCTTTAACTTGCTGGCAAGAACGCTGTGCGAGACTGTATCAAAAGCTTTGCTAAAGTCAAGAAATAGCACATCCACTGCTTTCCCCTCATCCACAGAGCCAGTTATCTCATCATAGAAGGCAATTAGGTTAGTCAGGTATGACTTGCCCTTGGTGAATCCATGCTGACTGTTCCTGATCACTTTCCCCTCCTTTAAGTGGTTCAGAATTGATTCCTTGAGGACCTGTTCCATGATTTTTCCAGGGATTGAGGTGAGACTGACTGGCCTGTAGTTCCCCAGATCTTCCTTCTTCCCTTTTTTAAAGATGGGCACTACATTAGCTTTTTTCCAGTCATCCGGGACCTCCCCCGATTGCCATGATTTGTCAAAGATAATGGCCAATGGCTCCGCAATCACATCGGCCAACTCCTTTAGCACCCTCGGATGCAGTGCATCCGGCCCCATGGACTTGTGTTCGTCAAGCTTTTCTAAATAGTCCCGAACTACTTCTTTCTCCACAGAGGGCTGGTCACCTCCTCCCCATACCGTGCTGCGGAGTGCAGCCGTCTGGGAGCTGCCCTTGTCTGTGAAGACAGAGGCAAAAAAAGCATTGAGTACACTAGCTTTCTCCACATCCTCTGTCACTAGGTTCCCTCCCACATTCAGCAAGGGGGCCCACACTTTCGTTGACTTTCTTCTTGTTGCTCACATACCTGAAGAAACCCTTCTTGTTACTCCTAACATCTCCAGCTAGCTGCAACTCCAAGTGTGATTTGGCCTTCCTAATTTCACTCCTGCATGCCTGAGCAATATTTTTATACTCCTCCCTGGTCATTTGTCCAATCTTCCACTTCTTGTAAGCTACTTTTTTGTGTTTAAGATGAGCAAGGATTTCACTGTTAAGCCAAGCTGGTCGCCTGCCATATTTACTTTTCTTACTACACATCGGGATGGTTTGTTCCCGCAACCTCAATAAGGTTTCTTTAAACCTTGTGTCCTTGCACTGCGCCAGCTCCCCCCACCCCCTGGCACGTTCAACTGGTCTTTCTGGCAGCAGCCAGACCTGGGTTTTGGTTTCTGTGTACAGGTGACATTTACAGTTGCCAGGTACATGATTTTCCATTGGGAAAGGGGATGTGGCTGTGTCTAGTTACTGCAGGGTGGAGGGAGACCTTGGGTCATTAACCCTTGGCCGCCGGTGCTCACCCAGAGCTGCTTCCTACCTGCAGGCAGGATCCTTATCAGCCTGCAGCAGCTCCCAGCTGAGTAGTGAGAGCGGCACTATCAGCCTGCAACTTATCAGCCTGCAGCAGCTCCCAGCTGAGTAGTGAGAGGTGTCATCTAGTGACACCTCCTTCAAAAGTGACACCTAACCACAAAAGGGCCATGATAACGAATTGACGTATATGATAATAAGTTGAGATAATAAATATACTAATCATTGATTAGTAGGTCACATAACCCATTTAGTAGTTCTGCAATTTGATATTTGAGTTCCTTCAGAACTCTTGGGTGAATATCATCTGGTCCCGGTGAATTATAATCTTTAATTTATCAGTTAATTCTAAAACCTCTGTGATGGGTTGTCACCCCTGGGTTGCAGTCTAGGAGCTGGTGGAACTGCTGAGCCCCCCTAACGCTACAGCTGGGCTGGCCTCTCTCGCACTGCTCTGCTGGTGACACGGCCAGGCTAGCCAGGCCCTGTTATCACCCAACACAACAGCAGGTGGCACCACAAGCCCAGCTGTGCTACCTGAGTGCTTTACCTAAGCCACTGAAGGACAAATAGGATACAACAGCCAATTTCCCAGCTCCTCGGCCTTGCACCCTTTCTGGAGAATAAATGCGGATTGACACCATCTTGCACTGCACATGGGTCTGTACAATATGAACTCATTACTATAGGTCTCGCTCCGCTCAGCATGGGAGAGATACGCAACAGCCTTTGTTTACAAAGCGACATTTTGGATCCCCACGAGAAATTGGAGGTTTCTCGTCTCCCTTTCCCTTGTAACATAAATGAAAGTTTCACTGACGGAGTCTGTGGCTGCACTCTGGGTATGGAAAGGTCCAAACCTCCCAATGAGTCCATGGCTGGACTATTGTGCCAATCAGTTACCCTAACCAGCCTTCCCATCTCTGTGCAGCCCCCTCCACCCCGTACAACACCCCTTCAGCAGATCTAGTGGGCAGTGGTTACTGTTGCAGGCCCTGGTAGGACATCGCTAATGAATCTGTGCTACCACAGACCTCGAAAGGTTCCTAGATCAGTTGTGGAGGCACCGAGATGGTGGGTGGGCCTAGCTAACAGTGGATCACTGTGATCTGAGAATTAATTTGGGAATCCCTGGATTCTTGGTCCCTTTTCATTCCTCAGGGAGAAGGGAAGGGACCTTTCCTATTGGAATGATTCAAGGGATGTTTCCATGTAGGGAGCCTTGTGGAATCTCCCTTCCCTGGCGGCACCCTGGGATTTTAATGTAGGACAGGGGGGCTGCTGACGACAAAACGGGTGCTGTATTATTATTATTCTTTTATTTTATTATTTCATCATTATTTCTTTTATTTCATTTCATCAAGATCATAATTCTGATAGCATCATTGTTGCCACTCAGCCACCACCAAGGTCTCCATGTGACAAATGGGAACCATGCAAACAGAGATGAAAAGCCTGTATCCCAGGAATAGATTTTCTATCAGGGCTGGAGCTGCAGTCCAGTAGTGTAGCATGACCACAGGTCACCCTCTGATTTGGCCTCCTGCAGTTTGCCATTGGCCACAACGGGGTTAAATCTGGTGCTCACTAAGCCAAGCAGCTGAGGTTCCCTGATGGCCAAGTGGCCCCCAAGGGACTGTGCCGGCATGCTTCATAAGTACAGCAGCCTCCCTATCTGAACAGACACTGCCTGCTGCCCATGCAACCGCTCCGATGACTCCTTGTCCTTTAGGGTGAAGACCTCTGGTGTCAGCAGCTCCCCTTCTAGCAGGAACTGGGTATGTTGGAAGGTTTCAGTAGCTTATGAATAATGTGAAGTGAAGGGGAAAGGCTGCGAGCTGTTTCCATTTTCGGATATTCTGTGCAATATCCTGTCAGTTTAAAAAGTTTCTCAGCAACAGCAGCCTCACCTCTGTCCAGACTCCCGGATCCGACAAAACAAGCTGAGTACTGTGGCTGGAGGCTGGAAATAGACTCTTCCCAGCTTGGAGCTACAGAGTTCTCTCTCAACCTCCCTAAAGTGCTTTCTGAGAGATGGTGTTTCTTCAGCTGTTGCTTCCCCTCCTTTGTATTTCCCAGCAGCCTGCTATTAAACTAAGAAGAGCCACGTTGGTTTCACCCAATATAGCCGGAATATAAACATCCCAGTAGTTAACCCAATATAGCTCTACAGCAAACATCCGAAGAACTCGGCTAACCTACACATTCATTATAGCACCTCAGCTCTACATTCATCTGTATGATGAATACAGATCATAGGCAGTAAGAGAGAGCGAGACAGAGAGAGCAATAGACTACTTTCCTCTGTGAATTGACGTTCCATTTCAATGTATACTCATGGATTTGACTTTGAAATCCACTGCTTGCAAACCCCCATCATGCCTGCTCGGGTTACTATGTACTAGAGAGTGAGAGCTCAGGGAATGAATATTTTCTATACTGACTCCAATGCTTGTTACCACTCCAGATACAGGCTACAGACCAGAACAGAACCTGGGGAGAAACAGTCAGCTATTAATGCAAGGATTGAAGAGCTACTAGAGCTTAGTTAGTTCTGCAACCTCCGATCCTTTATGTGGCTCTTTTCTTCACCCTCCTAATTTTTCAACATCCTTTTTGAAATGTGCACCCCACAACTCCACACAGTCAGTTTCACCAATGCCATGTGAAGAGCTAAAATCTTTCCATTGCTCCAGTTCACCGCTCTCCCATGTATGCATCGAAGAATCACATCAGTCCTTTCGGCCACAGCATCACACTTGCAGCTCACAATGAGTTGGTTGTCCACAGTGACCTCTAAATCCTTTTCAGGGTCCCTGCGTTCAATGATACAGTATTCTAGTCTGTGGGTCGGGCCTGCATTCTTTCCTAATGCAGAACAAATCTATTCCTACCGATGTCTTTAATGTCCCTTATCAATTTTCATAACTTCCAATTTGTATTGATTTCTATCTATTTTTCCCTTTTCCCCATTTGTTATATATTACTTCCCCAACCCCCCACCCCGCCCAGCACCTCCACCGCACCGATTCTTGACTTGATTTTGTCACTGAACTGGGTTTTTAGCTGTTCACTTTCTTGACTGTATAATTGCAACTTTTTAGCTTTTTAATAAACTCTTCTTACGGTATTGCCGGTTGTCACTCCCATTTTTCTGTTTAATTTTTTTCTCCAAATGATTTTTTTCCTCATAATTTCCCTCAGCTCTGGAGAATTAGCTCCGCTGAAGCACTAAATATGTATACATATTACTCTCTGTGTACTCTTCTCTGTTTCTCCATTGGAATGTAATCAGTTGCAATCTTTAACCCTGTTCTCCACTATCACCTGAGCCCTTTTTGTCCGTTTTCTAAACTAAAGAGTTCCAGACTTTTTAGTGTGTCCACCTCTGGCCGCCTCCCTCATTCTCACAGCTTGTCTGGGAAACCCCCTTTCTATCTGCTACATGCTTTATAGAGACTGGGTGACCAAAACTGAGTGCCTGTGCAGAGCAGGTTATTCTCTATGCCATTCCATAGGCATCTGAACATTGTCTTTGTTTGGGCCACTTCTGCGACTGAGCAGGTGTTTCTCAATGACACCGAGGGATTTTCCCTGTGTTAGGTTCTGATTGGGATGTTTTCCCTGGTACACGTTTTGGAAAAGGTTTCATGTTTTTTGTACTCACATATTAAGTAACTAGGCATATGGGGAATGGACCACTAAAATGACTATCTAGCCTGGTTCGTGTTACTTGCTGGTGCCTATTGAGGTTTCCCACACCACGATGTGTAGGAAATATTGACCCATGGAGCACCATGAAATATGGAATGGGCATTGTCTGGGTCAGTCCTTCAAAATTCATTTATCTGAATAATGAAAATATTTTCCAGTGTGTGAAAAGGGACCAATCAGTTTCACCAATAAAAACAGCCCCCAGTAGTGCATGAAGTGTCTCATATTCTCATTGTCTCTCCATCCAGAAATTACCCTAGTGCTTGGACACACACAGGAAGTCAGGGGAACCTACGGTACGTGCAGGAGATACCTTTCTACCTCAGAGTTGGACACCTTCTCCCCTCCTCCATGTCAGATTCCAACACAACCAACTTCACCAACCCCTCCACCTTCATCCTGCTTGGCATTCCTGGCCTGGAGGCGGCCCACTTATGGATCTCCATCCCTTTCTGTGCCATTGCTGCCACAGCCGTCTTGGGGAACTTCACCATCCTCTTCACTGTGATGTCGGAGCCGAGCCTCCATGAGCCCATGTACTATTTCCTCTGCATGCTGGCCGTCAACGACCTTTTACTCTCTACATCCACCATTCCCAAAATGCTGAGCATCTTCTGGTTAAATTTGAGGGAGATCGATTTCAGTGCCTGCCTCACCCAGATGTACTTCATTCAGTGCTTCTCAGTGATGGCATCTGGGATCCTTGTGGCCATGGCTTTTGATCGCTACGTGGCCATCTGTGATCCCCTGAGATATTCCACCTTCCTGACAAACTCTGTGGTGGCGAAGATCGGCCTGGCTGCGATACTCCGCGGCAGCATCCTCGTAATGCCCAATCTCATCCTGGCGAGTCGGTGGCCATATTGCAGAACCAACAACATCCCCCACACATACTGTGATGGCATAGCTGTGGTGAAGCTGGCCTGCGCTGACATCCGCGCCAGTAGTTACTACGGCCTATTTTTGGCATTCTTCATAACTGGTGTGGATGTGTTTTTCACCGCCATTTCCTATATCCAGATCCTCAGGGCTATCTTCAGCCTCCCCACAAAGGATGCACGGCTCAAGGCTTTTAGGACCTGTGGCTCCCACATCTTTGTCTTCTTAATATTTCTCATCCCATCTTTATTCTCCATCATGGCGCACCGGTTTGGCCAGAATGTCCCCCTATACTTCCATGTTCTCTTGGCCAATCTCTACCTCTTGGTGCCCCCCATGCTGAACCCCATCATCTACGGGGTGAGGACCAAACAGATCCGGAACCAGCTGTTCCAGCTCTTCACTCGTAAAGCTCAACATACTCGTATTCCCGGTTGTCACTCCCATTTTTCTGTTTAATTTTTTTCTCCCAATGATTTTTTTTCTCATAATTTCCCTCAGCCTTGGAGAATTAGCTCCGCTGAAGCACTAAATATGTATACATATTACTCTCTGTGTACTCTTCTCTTTTTCTCCATTGGAATGTAATCAGTTGCAATCTTTAACCTTGTTCTCCACTATCACCTGAGCCCTTTTTGTCCGTTTTCTAAACTAAAGCGTTCCAGACTTTTTAGTGTGTCCACCTATGGCCGCCTCCCCCATTCTCACAGCTTGTCTGGGAAACCCCCTTTCTATCTACTACATGCTTTATAGAGACTGGCGGACCAAAACTGAGTGCCTGTGCAGAGCAGGTTATTCTCTGTGCCATTCCTTAGGCATCTGAACATTTTCTTTGTTTGGGCGACATCTACGACCAAGCAGGTGATTGTCCATGACACCGAGGGATTTTCCCTGTGTTAGGTTCTGATTGGGATGTTTTCCGTGGTACACGTTTTGGAAAAGGTTTCGTGTTTTTTGCACTCACATATTAAGTAACTATGTATATGGGGAATGGCCCACGAAAATGACTATCTAGCCTGGTTCGTGTTTCTTGCTGGTGCCTATTGATGTTTCCCACACCATGATGTGTAGGAAATATTGACCCATGGAGCACCATGAAATATGGAATGGGCATTGTCTGGGTCAGTCCTTCATAATTCATTTATCTGAATACTGAAAATATTTTCCAGTGTGTGAAAAGGGACCAATCAGCTTCACCAATAAAAACAGCCCCCAGTAGTGCATGAAGTGTCTCATATTCTCATTGTCTCTCCATCCAGAAATTACCCTAGTGCTTGGACACACACAGGAAGTCAGGGGAACCTACGGTACGTGCAGGAGATACCTTTCTACCTCAGAGTTGGACACCTTCTCCCCTCCTCCATGTCAGATTCCAACACAACCAACTTCAGCAACCCATCCACCTTCATCCTGCTGGGCATCCCTGGCCTGGAGGCGGCCCACTTATGGATCTCCATCCCTTTCTGTGCCATTGCTGCCACAGCCGTCTTGGGGAACTTCACCATCCTCTTCACTGTGATGACGGAGCCGAGCCTCCATAAGCCAATGTACTATTTCCTCTGCATGCTGGCCGTCAACGACATTTTACTGTCTACATCCACCATTCCCAAAATACTGAGCATCTTCTGGTTCAATTTCAGGGAGATCAATTTCAGTGCCTGCTTCATCCAGATGTACTTCGTTCAGTGCTTCACGGTTATGGCATCTGGGATCCTTGTGGCCATGGCTTTTGATCGCTACGTGGCCATTTGTGATCCCCTGAGATATTCCACAATCCTGACAAACTCTGTGGTGGTAAAGATCGGCCTGGCTGTGATACTGCGCAGCAGCATGCTCGTAATCCCCAATCCCATCCTGGCAAGGCGGTGGCCATATTGCAAAACCAACATCATCCCCCACACATACTGTGAGGCCATTGCTGTGGTGAAGCTGGCCTGCACTGACATCCGCGCCAGTAGTTACTACGGCCTATTTTTGGCATTCTTGATAGCCGGTGTGGATGTGTTTTTGATCGTCATTTCCTATATCCAGATCCTCAGGGCTATCTTCAGCCTCCCCACAAAGGACACACGGCTCAAGGCTTTTAGGACCTGTGGCTCCCACTTCTTTGTCTTCTTAATATTTCTCATCCCATCTTTCTTCTCCATCCTCACGCACCGGTTTGGCCAGAATGTCCCCCTGCACTTCCACGTTCTCATGGCCAATCTCTACCTCCTGGTGCCCCCCATTCTGAACCCCATCATCTACGGGGTGAGGACCAAACAGATCCGGAACCAGCTGTTCCGGCTCTTCACTTCTAAAGGAACCTAAAGTTTTCTCCTGGTGCTCTGGTTCTCAGACCGAGCTCTGTGCAGAGCTGTCTGGTGCATGGTGCTGCAACCTCTTCCCTGAGTCACTGACTGGAACGTCAAAGAGACGTAATTTATTTTCCTGATCTTAGTGTGCTGTGTCAGTGTGATAATCTGGTGAATTGGTCTATGTAGAACTCATTGGGTTGCCACGTTTCTCATTGCTGGTAATGGACCCCCAAAACCCCATGCCGTACTCCCTCCTCTTCTGTCAAGGCTCTGTCGCTTCTCCTCCTCTTTACGTCATATCATTCTCCTATACTCCCTTCCCCCGTCACACACTGGATCATTTTCAACTCCCTTACCCACCCCCGGCTGAAAGGGAGTCATTTCATTTTTTGGTTGGGGTGACCACCGTAACCGTTGTTTCCGGGGCTACTTAGGCTGCTGAAAACTCTAGTTTTTTTGGCAGACAAATTTCTGGCAGGAGCACTGTATCTAATTCTAATTAAAAAGAGAAAATTAAATAAATATTAGACCCACTCCACTCTAATACTATAGTGTTCTGACATCTTGTGGCAAGTTACATAAGGGACATTGGTTAGATTTAAAATGTATATATATACTTGTTTATTGTTTAGCCTCCCCTCCCTCAATGCATCAGCCCCTTTTCAAGAGAAAATTTCCCTTTACACTTCAAACAATGCACTGTTTTAGGTAAAAAATATAAACTAGATTTAGTAACTCCAGACAGGTAGCTTATAAGTGTTTATAAGTAATAAGTGTACATATCAATGTAGATTACTCAAGAAATAAAACAAAATCGCAATCTGAATTCTATAAAGTAGACAGGATTTGAGTCAAGCCATGTCTCACTCTAAGGGTACAAAGAGTTCCCCAATCCTCCATACACAGGCTGGGATTTCTCCTTTCCAGTCTGGGACCACCTGCCCAGTCAGAGTCATTCATAGCGTCCTCCCTATGGACAGAACTTAATTTTTTCAAGCAAAATCTCCCAGTACTGTTAGTGGGAAAGTTCAGGCATAAGAGGGAGTCCAGTTTTACATGAGCTGGTCAGATGTCATTTCATGCTTCGATGTGTCTTAGTAGGGACCCATGTCTATATTCTGGGTAGTACGTCCACAGGAAAGTCCATCAGATGGGGATAAATTTCTTCCATGGCCCCTTATATTCACTGAGGGGTCACCAAATTGAACAATCCATTCACAATGTGTTGGCTAGACTGCGTGTAAACTACCTGGTGGGAGTTACCACAGAAGCAAACACCTTTGAAATGCAAGTCGATAGTCAATATCAATGACTTAACATACAAAAATGAGACATGCATACAAATAGGATAATGATATTCAGCAAACCACCATATTCCACTGGCACTATACATGACATATTTTGTACAAGATTTGTTGCAATTATATAACAGAGGTGAATATAGGGGTGCCAGGGTGTTGGTTTGGAAGCATAGAGTGTCACAGCAATATATCAATTGAACTCGACAGGTCAGAGATCTAACTTTGAATCTTTATATAAGACAGACAGCCATGTCCTGAAAAACCCTCCCATCTGGTCTGTACCAGAGGAGAAAAGCATGCTGAGGTGCAGAGCAAAGGACAATGAGCGAGTGTTTTCCCGCTACCCGTCACACACGCTGAGCTTGTCAATCTCACTTTCCTTGTTCAGTGAGTGTCACCTGCACTCATAAATTACTGGTGCCCCGCAACACCGGGCGGCACAAGCTAAAGGGGAGGCCACATGACCTCCCCACATGACTCCTCCTTGCCTCACCCCCAGCCTGGGACCCCCTGCACTCTTCCCCCCAACACTACCCCACGTTACTTCTGGGGTGGGGGATGGGACTCTGTCCCTCCAGTGTGCCAGCTCCCCTCACCCCCTGGCACATTCAGCTGGTCTTTCTGGCTGCAGTCAGACCTGGATTTTTTTTCTGTGTCCAGGTGTCCTTTACAGTTGCCAGATACCCGGTTTTCAACTGGGAAAGAGGATCTGGCTGTGTCTAGTTATCGCAGGGTGGAGGGAGACCTTGTCCGCCGGTGCTCACCCAGAGCTGCCTCCTAACTGCAGGCAGGCTCTTTATCAGGCTGCAGCAGCTCCCAGCCCAGCCCCAGGGCAGTGGGAGCTCAGCTGGACAGGGGCATCGTTAAGGGGGTGTAGTGAGGCGGTGTGGCTCCCCGGCGCACTGGAGCAGGTCAAGCCCCTCCGGACAACAAAGTGGGTGGAGCCAGGAAGCTCTGAGCCCGCCCCTCAGCGGCCCAGGCGGCGACCCGGAAGTATACAGGCGGGTCCTCAGCATTCACTAGAGCTCCAGCCTCCAGAGAGGCTGGATGCAGCCAGCCTAGCCCGAGACTGGGAGAACCCTGCGGCTCCCGGTGCGCCCCAGGACTGGCCGGGCCTGCCCTGTGCACGCTGTCCGGAGGAGTTGCCGGGCCTGCCCTGCCCCCGCTGTCCGGAGGAGTTGCCGGGCCTGCCCTGCCCCCGCTGTCCGTAGGAGTCACCGGGCCTGCCCTGCCCCTGCTGTCTGGAGGAGTTGCCGGGCCTGCCCTGCCCCCGCTGTCTGGAGGAGTTGCCGGACCTGCCCTGCCCCCGCTGTCCGGAGGAGTTGCTGGGCCTGCCCTGCCCCCGCTGTCCGGAGGAGTTGCCGGGCCTGCCCTGCCCCCGCTGTCCGGAGGAGTTGCCGGGCCTGCCCTGCCCCCGCTGTCCGGAGGAGTTGCTGGGCCTGCCCTGCCCCCGCTGTCCGGAGGAGTTGCTGGGCCTGCCCTGCCCCCGCTGTCCGGAGGAGTTGCTGGGCCTGCCCTGCGCCCGCTGTCCGGAGGAGTTGCTGGGCCTGTCCTGCCCCCGCTGTCCGGAGGAGTTACTGGGCCTGCCCTGCCCCCGCTGTCCGGAGGAGTTACTGGGCCTGCCCTGCCCCCGCTGTCCGTAGGAGTTGCCGGGCCTGCCCTGCGCCCGCTGTCCGGAGGAGTTGCTGGGCCTGCCCTGCCCCCGCTGTCCGTAGGAGTTGCCGGGCCTGCCCTGCGCCCGCTGTCCGGAGGAGTTGCTGGGCCTGCCCTGCCCCCGCTGTCCGGAGGAGTTGCCGGGCCTGCCCTGCCCCCGCTGTCCGGAGGAGTCGCTGGGCCTGCCCTGCGCCCGCTGTCCGGAGGAGTTGCTGGGCCTGCTCTGAACACGCTGTCCGGGGAAGTTGCCGGGCCTGCCCTGCCCCCGCTATCCGGGGGAGTTTCCGGGCCTGCCCTGGCCCCACTGTCCGGAGGAGTTGCCGGGCCTGCCCTGGCCCCGCTATCCGGGGGAGTTTCCGGGCCTGCCCTGCGGCCGCTATCCAGAGGAGTCGCCGGACCTGCCCTGCGCCCGCTGTCCGGAGGAGTTGCAGGAGCTGCCCTGCCCCCGCTATCCAGGGGAGTTGCCGGACCTGCCCTGCCCCCGCTATCCGGAGGAGTTGCAGGAGCTGCCCTGCACCCGCTATCCAGGGGAGTTGCCGGACCTGCCCTGCACCCGCTATCCGGAGGAGTTGCAGGAGCTGCCCTGCCCCCGCTATCCAGGGGAGTTGCCGGACCTGCCCTGCCCCCGCTATCCAGGGGAGTTGCCGGACCTGCCCTGCGCCTGCTATCCAGGGGAGTTGCTGGACCTGCCCTGCACCCGCTATCCGGAGGAGTTGCCGGACCTGCCCTGCACCCGCTATCCGGAGGAGTTGCCGGACCTGCCCTGCACCCGCTATCCAGGGGAGTTGCCAGACCTGCCCTGCGCCCGCTGTCCGGGGAAGTTGCCGGGCCTGCCGCTTGCCCATTCCCCCGAGGAACCCAGGGTGTTGGACCCCCTGGAGGACACCACAGTGAATCAGGTACCAGAAAGCAGGGAGTTAGGAAGTGGCCCGGGGACAGCCGACCCTAGTCTGGCCGTAACTTTGCCAGAACCTATGTCACTGTCTTGCGGCCAGGATCCCCACTGACACAGCAGCGGGTCATCTGCCGCTGTTAGGGCCCCAGCCGGGACGCAGTGGAGTGGCTGGGCTTTGTCCCCCCTGCCACCCAATTCGTGGGTGGCCATCTCCCCCTCTTCTAGGCCCCTGGAGGTCTGGGCCTAGTTCCAGATACTGTTTGCTCAGCCCCTGCCTGAGGGCCTGAGCCACTGACTCTGTTTGTTGCCGTGCCCTGATCTAGGGCCTGGGCTTATCCCTTATCAACTGCTTTGCTCCATCCCTGCCTGAGGGCCTGAGCTACAGACTGGTGCCCCGCCCTGACCCAGGGCCTGGGCCTTCTCTCTATAAACCGTTGTGCTCTGCCCTGCCTGAGGGCCGGAGCCCATGACTCTGTTGCCCGCCCGGACCCAGGGCCGGGGCCTGCTAAGCGTGTTTCAGCTTCCGCAAAGGCCGCCGGGAGGGAGAGACCAAGCGGCCGGACTAATTCCCCTGAAGATACTCTGTGCGTAGAGAGCCGGCGTGGCTCCCCGCCGCACTGGGGTGGGTCGAGCCCTGGCTAACCCCTCTACAGGGGGGTACAAGGAAGGGCAACAGAAATGATGAGGGATATGGAATGGCTTCCGTATGTGGAGAGATTAATAAGACTGGGACTTTTCAGCTTGGAAAAGAAATGACTAAGCGGGGATATGAGAGAGGTCTATAAAATCATGACTGGTGTGGCCCCAAGCCGCTGCACCAAGAGAGAGCTGGGTCGAGTCCTCTCTCTCTGCCACAGCCAGGTGTAGCCAATAGGGCTCACCTGCTTGCATGCCTATATATCTTTTCTTATGGATTTCTTTTTGCCTTATGGTTTTGAGTATTTTTTTTATTATAATAGGTTATAATAGGTTTATATTAAAGTAGTTTGGCTGTAATGCAAAGGACCTGCAGACTACATCCTGTATGTTGCGCTAAGGCAAAGTTAGCATACATATGTCTGGGACCATTCACCCAGATAGCAAAGTTAGCTCACAAGTGAATGGGACCTTTCACCTAGGTAGATGGTGATGTGGGGGGGAAATGCTGTTGGCCCTTGCCCCCTTCACAGTCTGCAGCTCAATCTATACACTATATGCAACATATGAAAGGGCTGTAATGCAAGAGGCCTACAGGCCAGCATCCTGTAAGACTTGGCTTGAGCTAATGCATTGACACATGCTAGCCTGTGGCACTTGACCCTGATAATGGACTAGGCCAGTCTCTGGCTGAATAAGAGCCACAGCACCTTTGAAAAGTCATAAGAACATAAGAACAAAAGAAGGGCCGTACTGGGTCAGACCAAGGTCCATCCAGCCCAGTATCCTGGCCACCCACAGTGGCCAATGCCAGGTGCCCCGGAGTGAGTGGACCTAACAGGTAATGATCAAGTGATCTCTCTCCTGCCATCCATCACCCCCCTCTGACAAACAGAGGCTAAGGACACCATTCCTTACCCATCCTGGTTAATAGCCATTAATGGACTTCATCTCCATGAATTTATCCAGTTCTCTTTTAAACCCGAGCTGCCCCTCGCATACACCAAAGCAAAATCACAAATCTTGATAATAACATGGTGTTTCAGCACAGTGCTACTTATGAAGCTGTTTTCTTATTCTCCTTATAAGGCTGTGACTAATAAAGCTTGAGTTGTGGAACGTCGACCTATATAAGACTGGTGGTATATGGGCAGGGTGGAGAGATAAGGCAGGGACCTGCGTGTGACCTTCTCTGTCTCTCTCCCTGCAGGCTTGTACTCAATAAAAGGCCTCAGGCTGCTTGATCCAAACAGAGGGTGTGGCTCATTTATCCACAACAGTGATGAGCTAAAGCAGATGGTCCACATATGATGTGTTAAAGCACATCGGCATAGGGGCTTTCCTAAGTTCATACCCTTTTAAACGTAACAGGTCAACCACAACTTGGAAAAAACCTGAAATAACCAGGTAGGACAGAAATAACAAATGTGACACCTAACCACAAAAGGGCCATGGTAACGAACTAACGTATATGATAATAAGTTGAGATAATAGACATACTAATCATTGATATACTGATTTTCTATAGGAAAAGACACTCCAACATTGGTAGAGTGAGGAAATACAAATAAGGAAAAGGGGGAAAATCCCCTTCTGAATATGCATCAAACATAATGGCGTCAGCGTAACGTATTATAAAAGTGACATCCCAGTTGAGGGGCAGTAGGAGAAGGAGACGTAGTCCTTGGGAGGTGCAGAATGATGGCCACTGGTGATGATGCGGAAGGTGATGAGGAAGATGATGATTAACACTTCAGGTGGTTCTACAAGGGATGGTGTGAGCCTATGGAAGTGAAGATATACATTATCTATCTACCTTGTTAAATTGGGGTGTTTGTGACTGTGAGAAGGTATTAATAAACCATATTAAATATAAAAATGTTCCTATAGTGTGAGTGTTGTAACTGCACATCAGGCCTGATTTGGGGACAAGAACCTATCAATCCATAAAGTGATACCTGGAGATTCTTATGTAATCATTAACATTAATACACAATCTAAAGATTGGGCAAAACAGGGCAGCCTGCACCCTAATCCTATCAACCCCGGCCCTACCCCAGAGCCTGCATCCCCCTGCATACTAATCCTTTGCCTTAGCCCTTTCCTGCTCCCATCGGGGAGATGGGAGGGGAGGAGAGAGTGACAGAAGTAGGGCCTTACAGGTAAGAGATGTGGTCTCAGGGGTCCAGTTACCATCAATTAGGCCTTGGCTACACTTGCAGATGTACAGCGCTGTGAGTTAAACCCGTCTTCGTACAGCTGAGTAGGGGGAGCACTGCAGCCTGTCCACACTGGCAGCTGCCAGCGCAGTAAGGTGGCTACATTTGAGGCATTTGCAGCTGTATTGGGAGTGGTGCATTATGGGCATTCAAGTGGCTGCAACGTGCTTTTCAAATGGGGGGGGGTGAGGGGGACTTTGACACGGAGTGTGTTGGGAGAAAGAGTGGGTTTTTGGAATCTCCACAGAGTGTCAGCTCATTATCTCCTACGTTTACACACCTCCACATCCCCTGCCTCTCTCTCAATCACTGAAAGCAAACAGCAGGGACTTTGTTTGTTTTTAAAGAGCAGATAAAAGAGAACTTGGGGAAACTGAGCCTTCCCCCTCCCCCCCGCCAGTCTTCTCCCCCCCCCCCCCCCCCCCGCCGTCTCTGTCCAAGGCAACTTTGCTGCTGGCATTCCTAACGGAGCCCCCGCCTGCAAACAGTAGCTGTGTTTGTTTTGTAAAGCACCTCAACAACAGAGCTCTGAACTCGAACCCGGAAGTGCCATTTCAAAACAAAGGGAGCTTCTGGAGGTCAGTAACTGCGGAGTTCCTCGGCTATACTGAAAGACCAGCATTCCACCCACTTCGCAACAGTTGTTATTCCTCTCGGGGAGGTGGAGTACATGCAGCACTGTATCTGAGGAGATACACCATTGCACGTGCCTTGCAAGTGTAGCCAGTTAGTGAGTTACAGCGCTGCCGGCAGTTTTATTGCGCTGTAACTCGTAAGTGTAGCCAAGACCTTAGAAAGGTGGCAACCCAGTGAGTAGCACATAGACAGATTCTCCACTTTATCATGCTTTCACAGCACAGAAAGGTCAGCATCACAGCCAGGATGGTCTTGACCACCACAGGGTTAGTCAGGACGGTGGAATGCCTCAGGGTTTTGCAGATGGCCATGTAGCAATCAAAAGCCATGGCTATGTAAATACCAGACTCCATCACTGAGAAGCAGTGAATGAAGTACATCTTGGAGAGGCAGGCACTGAAATCGTTCTCCCTGGAATTGAATGGACTTAGAGAGGACCAGGTCGGATACGGCCAGCATGCAGAGGAAATATTCCATGGGCCCATGCAGGCTTTGTTCCTTCTTCGCAATGAACAGGATGGTGAAGTTCCCCACTACAAAGCCACTTTCGATGACGGAACTCCTCAGTTTCAGTGATGTCATAAAACCACCTGGAGGAGAGTTGTAAGGGTTTTTACGCAAAAGTTTTGTCACCAAAGTGCCTAGGTAGACACTTGCACAGTTTAAACTCAGTTGCTGTGCATCCTGATAAACACCTTACGCCCCTCCCCCTTTAAAATCAGCAGTCATGTGTCCTGCTTCAGCAGTTCTGTGAATGGCAAAAGTAATCTAATGCCGCTGCTATTGATATGGCACAGCTTGTCAGGCAACTGTGACTCCCGTTGCCTTCGCAGCTTTAAGATTGATTCCACTGCCATTCGCGATGTGCTCCTGGCAGCAGCCAGAGCTGTGGAAAGCAGTGCAGGCTCCATGGCTGCAGATAGAGATGGCCCGCTGAGCGGAAAACAGGGGACGTTAAGTGCTGCCAACTGGAGATGAAAAAACATGCAACGGCGGGATGCTCTGCGATCTGCTCCACCTTCCCACAACACCTGTCGGCCTAAGATGGAGAGCTGCATTGTGGGATAGCTACCCACAGTGCATTGCTCTCAATATCACTGCGACCACCCCAACAAGTGGACGTGCTATGCTGAAAGAGAAAGACAATGTGAACTTGCATCAGCGATTTTCTTTGAGGCTTTTTGGTCACCGACTAAACTTTCGGCAAAAAGAATCTATCAGTGTAAACATAGCCTTAATGCAATGAAACCCAGGCTAGAGAGCAGCCATGTAGCCAGGTTCAGAGTACAGGGGGAGCGGAGCTAAAAAAGGCACCTCCCCCTGTACTCATCCGGCAGCGCTCCAGCTGTTCGGTGGCACTTTGGCGGTGGGTCCTTCACTCGCTCCAGGTCTTTGGTGGTACCCGCCACCGAAATGCCACCCTGAAGACCCAGAGTGAGTGAAGGACCCGCCGCCAAAGTGCCACTGAACAGCTGGAGCGCCGGCGGGTGAGTGCAAGAAGCGGCGCCTTAAAAAGAAGCGGCACCTTTTTTTAGCTCCTCTCCCCCTTTATAAAAAGGGGCCGCTTCCTTTTTAGGCGCCGCTTCTGCTCACAGGGGGAGCGGCCGCTACCTCTGCTCCCCCCTGGCTACGCTACTGCTAGAGAGCCCACATTTTTGTTGACCAGCTCAAAGAATTCTTATAGATTGGTGAGGGCATGATTTCCCTTTGCACGGGAGAGATACGCAACAGCCTGGGTCCCTTTTCTTTCCATGGATATTTCCATGTAGGGAGCCTTGTGAAATCTCCCTTCCCTGGCCTGCACCTGGGTTTGTTATGCAGGAAATGAGGCTGCTGGGGAGAAATCTGGTCCTCTCTTATAAATTATTATTATTATTATATTTTTTTTTCATTTAAGCAAGATCACACCCATGACAGCATCATTGTTACCACTCTGCCACCCCCAACATAATCCATGTGACAAATCAGAACCATACAAACAGAGCTGTCAAGGTTGTATTCCAGGAATAGATTCTGTAGCTGGGCTTCCACTGCAGTCCTGTTGGGTAACATGAGAACACATCCCCTGGGATTTGGCCTCCTGTTATTGGCTGTGACCAGATAAAAGCTGGTTCACACTAAGCCAAGCAGCTGAGGTTCCCTGATGGCCAAGTGGCTCCCAAGGGAATGTGCAAGCATGCTTCATAAAGACAGTTGCCTCCGTATCAGAACAGATACTGTCTCCCACCTGTGCAAACTGTCAGATGATTCCTTATCCTTTGGGGTGAAGACCTCTGGTGTCAGTGGCTCCCCGTTGAGCAGGAATTGGGTACGTTGTCAGGTTCCACTATCTATAAAATGCAAAGTGAAGTGGAAAGGCTGTGAGCTGTTTCCATTTGCAGATGTTCTGTGCAGTAGCAGAGGATTCAGCTGGGCTGTTGAGGTGAGTCAATGCATGGAGGGCAGGCAGAAGTAGGTAGCTTGGGAACCCCCCCTCCCAATTTCTGCCCATGGTCCTCAGTGGGTTGTTGAAGCTACACACAAATCTGAGATTTCAAATTTGAGTGTTAAAACCCCAAAGCCCCGAGTCTGGATTTCTCCAGCGGTCCCATTTCTAGAGGTGCCCTGTGCTCTGGGCCTGATCCTGCCAGGGCCTGAGAGAGACGAGACCCCACGGAATATCAGTGACTAGTTCCCAAATTGCCTCAGGTTTATTTGCTCCTTGAAATTGAATCCTCAAAGGCATTTTCAAAGGTTTTATTCTGCAGGTTACTTGTGGAAGCAGGAATTCAGAGCTGATTGCTCTGCGGTAAAAGGTCTGATGAGGCATATTTCTGTTTCCTGACTGGCTGAGGGCTCTAGAATTTCTGTCTTGTAGACACCCCTCAAAGTTCCTCGGCTACCAGCATCTCTTACCCGTCTCTGATCTCCGAGTCCCCTCTCATGGGGTGGCAACCCATGATCCTCAGACTGGCCCTGGGCTACGGCACACTGCGGTTCGACTCTGCTTGCCCTGCAGCTCCGAGTGGGTTTGGCACCTGTAGTTCTTCCCTTTGGGAGGCTCTGAATGTTGGTTAGCTGAGTGACCAGCCAGCCTCCTTGAACCAAAATACAGTTTAATCTGAACAGCAGGAATAAAGCGGAACATGGAAGAATAAAGGGAGGTTTCAAAAATCAGTCTGTACTTGTCTGACCCCGAAGCCCTACCACTCTAACGGGGACCCAGGCAGGCCGAAGGCCTTGAGACTTCCCCAGTGGTGTCTGTGCCTGTCAGTCTGAAGACGTGGCTAGAGCCTGGAAATAGGCTCTTCCCAACTTGAAGCTCTGGTGTTGTCTCTCGACCTCCTTGAAGTGAGAGATGGTTTTTCTTCAGCTTTTGCTTCCCTTCCATTGTGTTTTCCAGCAGGCTGCTATTAAACTAGGAAGAGCCACACTGGTTTCACCCAATATAGCCATATCATCAACATCCCAATAGTTAACCCAATATAGCTATAAGCAAACATCCCAAGAACTGGGTTTAACACACATTCATTGTGGCAGCTCAGCTCCATGTCTGTCCTAATACTGTTTTAGGGTGCTACGTATTTTAGGAATACAGGAGAGAGAGAGAGAGCAAGAGACTACCTTCCTGTGTGAAATGAAGTCCCGTTTCCATGAATTCTCATGCATTTCACTCTGAAACCCACTTCTTTCAAAACCTCATCATTACTGAATAACAGGTGCTGGGGGTACTATGTACTAGAGAGTGAGAACTCAAAGAATGATTATCTATACAGACCCCAATGCCGGTTACCACTCAGGATACGGGCTACAGACTGACAGAACAGAACCTGAGGGAAATTTGTAATCTATTAACTCAGGGATAGAGGAGATACAATAATCCACATAAGGTTTGCAATGGGTTTCTCGTATTAACCCTTTGTTCAGTGAACAGTTGTAGGATTCCATCACCTGGTAACTGAACAGTAGCTGTTTCTAACACTTACATTCCGGGGCAAGACCACAATCCCTCTGCAATACCTGTGCAAGACTTTCCAAAAAGTCATGAGAGAACTGAACAGCTGGTCTGTGTTTCTGCAGAGTAGAGCTCAGGAGCTGGAAAGAGGAGTGTAATATCGGTTGTATGTAATTTATGCCCATCACCGCTTATTCACCCATATGTGATACTAACCCCACACATGCCCAACTGAGGTAACTCTCCCTGTTAGCTTGTAATTTGCCAAATATCTACAGACCGTCGCATGGGGAGAGGATGCAGGTCCCGTGAGGATGAAGAGAAGCATGTAGAATGATTGAACTTTCTGGATTCAGTCAACATAGGCCAGGCTAAGCACTTCAGCTCCTCTTGGATGGATTTTTGAGGCTCAGAGCTTATCACCGGGAGAATTTGGGAAGGGAAAGTTAACAAAGCCTGTTCTGATTGAATTTATACATGTAAATCTGGAGTGATGCCATTCAAGTCAATGTTATTGAATTAAGAACTTGTGCCTAAAAATGTATCTCATTTACTGGAAAGAGGCAGTGGTTTTATTTGGACTCTCAGGAGTGGGAATATAAAAAAGTATATACAATGAGGCAATGAAACACATTTGTAAATAGCTTCAGTTGAGCACAGATAAATACAATGACAGTTTTCCCCATGCACTTGCCATGTGATAATACACATCTCATGATACCATGGGTCACACTCAGATGTGAAGGGATAGAAAAAGTGTCTGTGGGAAAGTCACACTTGCATAATCACACAGCACTCAAGTAGGCTGCGGAACTCCCAGACATCAAGGGGGGTCAAGAGTTTAGCAGGAATCAAAGAGGGTCTGGATGTTTATATAGATAACGAGAAAATCCAATTACAGTAGTGAGGATTGTTTCAAAACCTCTTTGATGGGCTCTAAACCTTCCTTGTTTGCACAGCAAGATTTGACTAATTACTGGGTGCAGATTATTTCAAAGTTGCCTGTTGCAGGGTGTCTTCCACTTCCTCTGAAGCATCTGGAACTGGCCACTGAATACTAGGCTGGATTGACTTTGGGTCTGATCCACTCTGGCAGTGCATATCTTCCTATTTGTTGTGCAAATCCAAGACTATGTTTTTGCTTCTCTTCCTTGAACTCCTGGGAGTCTCTAGACTTGCACTGAAAGCAGAAAGATGTCTCATTAAATATCATCAATTCTCCTGTCCTTTTTCCTTTTAGGAAGGAAAGTTCAGAAGTCTCCAGACCTGCCCTGTACATTATGTCAGTTGTCAATGACACCAAATTAAACTCTGCAGTGTTCCTTCTCACTGGGATACCTGGTCAGGAAGACGTCCATCTCTGGATCTCTATCCCCTTCTGCATAATGTATATTATTTCCATAATAGGAAATTCAGTCATTATGTTTATTATAAAAACAGATCCAAGCTTCCATGAGCCCATGTACATTTTCCTTTCCTTATTGGCCATCACAGACCTTGGCTTATCGATATCCACCATGCCGACGACACTGGGTATATTCTTGTTTAACTCTAGAGAGATCAGCCTCAATGCCTGTTTTGCCCAGCTGTTCTTCATCCACTTGTTTGAATGCATTGAATCCTCTGTGCTCTTGTTGATGGCCTTTGACCGCTTCATCGCGATCCGTGAGCCACTGAGATATGCCTCCATCTTAACCCTGCCAAGGATAGGCAAGATGGGACTGGTGTGTGTGGTAAGAGGGGTGGCTGTAATGCTCCCACTCCCTTTTCTCCTTCAACAGTTCCGATATTGTCGATCCAATGTCCTCTCACATTGCTACTGCATAAACCAGGATGTCATAAAGATGGCTTGTTCAGATATCAGAGTGAACAGCATCTATGGCTTGTCTGTGGCACTCTTGACAGAGGGGCTGGACTCATTGCTCATCTTTCTCTCTTATGTGATGATCCTCAAAACAGTGCTGAGTATCATGTCTCACGCGGAGTGTCTCAGAGCCCTGAACACCTGTGTCTCCCACCTCTGTGCCGTCCTGCTCTTCTACACCCCAATGATCGGCCTATCTGTGATACACAGATTTGGGGAGGGCTCTTCTCCCTTGCTTCAGATTCTCCTGGGCTACATTTCCCTGCTTGTCCCACCCCTGATGAACCCAGTTGTGTACAGCGTGAAAAGCAAACACCTTCGTGTGAGGATAATCAGGGTGTTCGTCAAGTGAAGCGTCATTTCATCATCTGGCTGCAGCACTGATGACATGTTAGATGAAAACTACGGGCCACTATTCCATCCTGAACCCTTAAATAGGAGACATGAGCTACTAATCTCCACTATGTAGAGACAGGTTCAGATGGAGTCTAAGGCCTGGAGCAATTGGAGAGCGGTTGATGAGGGACAACAGTCGACTGGGAGAAGGAGACCAAGACAGGCAGCAGCATTAAAAAAATTACTGTGTTCGTGGAGAGCCAGGGGACGGTTGGGATGTTGGCCCATAAAGAGCCATTTCGGTGGTTGCTCCGACCTCAGAATTCTTCTCGATACAGTCCATAAAGCGAAGCAGTAGCGCAGCCAGGTCCGGAGCGCAGGGGGAGCGGCGCTATGAAAGGCGCCTCCCCCTGTACTCACCCGGCGGCGCTCCGGGTCTTCGGCGGCACTTCGGCAGCTCACTCCGGGTCTTTGGTGGTACCCGCCGCCAAAATGCCGCTGAAGACCCGGAGCGCCGCCGGGTGAGTGCAAGAAGCGGCGCTTTAAAAGAAGCGGCGCCTTTTTTTAGTGCTGCTAAAAAGAGGCGCCGCTTCCGCCACGTCTGCTCAAGAGGAAGCGGCCGCTCCCCCCCGGCTATGCTACTGAATAGATGGGATGTTTAGGGACTATTCAAGGGGCAGGGACACCCACCCTTCCCCTACAACGTCAGCCAGGTGCTTGTGACTGAGTCGTGTCAGAGACATGATTAACGCAGGAGCCCCAGGAGAAGCCAATCAGGCCACCCCCCCACCCACTTTCATGGCTCTGCACACAGCACACCTCTGAGCCCACTCCCCACTGAGGCAGGGCAGAGCTGCGTGTGTGAGTGAGGGTCTGACACACAGAATTCCTGGCAAGAGACTCAGGCTCAGGTTCCCTCCTCCTGCTCCCCTCCATTTGTGCTCCCCTGCAATGGAAAGGAATGAAAACGCACCTCAGCCCCCCAACAGAGGCACAGCTAGTGCCTATCCCAGCTCAGCCCATTCACTGTAGGGTGACCCCCTTTTCAAAATCAAAAGAGGGGCGGAGGCAGGCGCCCCACCCTCTCTGTGATGCTGCCCCTTCCCTTCTTCCCCCCATGAGGCCCCACCCTCTGCTCCTCCTCTTCCCCCAAGGCTCCACCCCCTCTCCAGGCTAGAAGCTAAAGCCGGGCCATGGTAAAAAGTGCCCGCTGAGCTACAGCCACTGTGTGGATCACCAGATCCTCCACCTGCCCTGGACAGAGGGCTGTGGGGCCCAAGAGAAGCCCCCAGGCTGTGTCCCTGCCCCCCAGGATGCACCCAAGGGAAGGTGGAGAGTTTGGTGCTCCGCACAGCAGCCTGGGCTCCTGGGGTAGGTCTTTCCATGGCCATGCTGGTGCCCTTCCCTGTGGGCATAGATCCTAAGGGGAAGTGAAGGAGTAGGGGGAAGGGCCTAGCGGGAAGAGCTGGGACGGGGGCAGGGCTTCCGGAGAACAGGAGCTTCCGGGAAACAGGAGCAGGAATTGCAGCAACCCTGAACCTATGCTCACCCTCTGACGGTGCATCCCAGAATGCTCTATGGATATATGCTTATGAATGTACATATATGACATAACTGGAATATGTTTTATGCTACATATGCCATGTAACATGTCTCTGTAAAGGTTATGATCTACTGAATCTATTCCTCCTATTTGTATTGAAGAGGAATAATTTTGGATCAATATTTGTGGCCTATATACTGCTAGCATTATATCCTAAGCCCTTTTCTTTAGGCCTCAACCTTTGACCGAGTTTGTTGTTGTGCATCTTTTACAACAGAGTAAACCAGACATAGGAGGAGGGTGGAAGGTCCCCGGACAGAACAATTTGCAGGAACGGAAGTTTAAGAAATAGGTAACCATAGTTGAGGTAACCGTAGTGAGAGAGGCCAGCACACCACTTTTGAAGGAGGTTGAGGTAACCGTAGTTGAGGTAACCGTAGTGAGAGAGGCCACCACAGCTGAAGTGTTGGGGGGCTCAGCAGTTCCACCAGCTCCTAGACTGCAACCCAGGGGTGACAACCCATCACAGAGGTTTTAGAAATAACTGATAAATTAAAGATTATAAGTCACCGGGACCAGATGATATTCACCCAAGGGTTCTGAAGGAACTCAAATATCAAATTGCAGAACTACTAAATGTGTTATGTGACCTATGGCTTAAATCAGCCTCTCTACCAGATGACTGGCAAATAGGTAACGTGATGCTGATTTTTTCAAAAGGGTCCAGAGGTGAGCCCAGAAATTGCAGCCCAGTAATGTGAACTTCAGTACCAGACAAATTGTTTGAAACTATATTAAAGAAGAGAATTATCAGACAAATACATGAACTTGATTTGTTGGGGAAGAGTCAATACAGCTTTTGCAAAGGGAAATCATGCATCAACAGTCTGCTCCAGCATCTTGCCTCGCTACAAGGGGAAATGCCCAGCACAGAGAAACACAGCCAGCCTTGTACAGTTCTCTGCCCCCATCCCAACTCCACACTTTTCAAAGCAAAACCACTTACCAGGAGTCTCCTCTTCACTCCTAACTCACCTGATTGCGACTGCCGAGACTCCCTGGGCACCTCCTGGGTGATCCTCCGGCCTGGGCACCATATCTTCATCTACCTCCACCTTTTCCTCGATGACGTCCTCCTTTGGGTTAGGTCCAGTTTCGGCCAGCTCCAGCCCAGCCGAAGTACCCACAGGGTTCTTGGACATGGAGGTGGGGGTTGCTGCCAAGGATAACATCCAACTCTTTATAAAAATGGCAGTGATGGGGCGCTTGTCTCCTTCACCTTTCCTCTGCACTGCAGCATATCCCGATCATAGCTCTTTTCCCACAAACTCCGTGAAAACCGCCCTTGGTATTGAAATTCCTATAGCTTCAACACAATTGGGACTTCATAGCCTCCTTTCCCCATATACTGAGCAGATCCAGCTGTTTTGCTGGGGTTATAGCGGGAGAGCGTTCGCTCTGTGGAGCCACCATGACCACTTGGGAAGGTGTGATATGAACACCCCACACTGAGCAAACAGGAATGGGAATTTCAAAATTACTGGGCTTTAAAGGGGGAGAGTCGTAAGATGTTTATCCGGATGCACAGCAACTTAGTTGAAACTGTGTAAGTGTCTACCTAGGCACTTTGGTGACAAAGCTTTTGCGTAAAAACCCTTACGCCGCTCCTCAAGGTGATTTTATGACATCACTGAAACTGAGGAGTTCCGTCATCGAAAGTGGCTTTGTAGTGGGGAACTTCACCATCCTGTTCATTGTGAAGAAGGAACCAAGCCTGCATGGGCCCATGTACTATTTCCTCTGCATGCTGGCCGTCACCGACCTGGTCCTGTCTACGTCCATCAAATTCCAGGGAGATGGATTTCAGTGCCTGCCTCACCCAGCTGTACTTCATTCATTGCATATCAGTGATGGAGTGTGGAATCAACGTGGCCATCTGCAATCCCCGGAGACATTCCACCATCCTGACTAACCCTGTGGTGGCCAAGATCAGCCTCGCTGTGATGATGATCTTTCTGTGCTGTGAAAGCAGGACAAAGTGGGGAATCTGTCTACGTACTGCTCACTGGGTTGCCACCTTTTTAATTACCGGTAACTGCACCCGAGACCACATGCCTTACCCCATCTCTTCCCTCTAAGGCCCCGCCTCTGTCACTCGCTCCTCCCCTCCCATCTCCCTGATGGGAGCAGGACAGGGATAAGGGCTGGGCAAAGGATTAGCATGCAGGCTCTGGGGTAGTGCTGGGGTTGATTGGATTAGGGTGCAAGCTGCCCCATTTTGCCCAATCTTTAGATTGTGTATTAATTATATTGATAACTTAAGAATACCCAGGTATCACTTTAAGGATTGATAGGTTCTTGTCCCAAAATCAGGCCTGATGTGCAGTTACAACACTCACACTATAGGAACATTTTTATATTTAATATGGTTTATTAATACCTTTTCACAGTCTCAAACACCACAACTAAACAAGGTAGATAGAGACTGTTTCAGAGGGGTAGCCGTGTTAGTCTGGATCTGTAGAAGCGACACAGAGTCCTGTGGCACCAATAGACTAACAGACGTATTGGAGCATACGCTTTCATGGGTGAATACTCTCTTCTTCAGATGCAGAAGAAGTGGGAATTCACGCACGAAAGCTTATGCTCCAATATGTCTGTTAGTCTGTAAGGTGATAGAGGACTCTGTGTCGCTTCTATAGATAGAGAATGTACATCTGCACTTCCACAGACTCACACCATTCCTTGTAGAACCACCTGAAGAGTTAATCATCATCTTCCTCATCACCTTCCCCATCATCACCGATGGCCATCATTCTGCACCTCCCAAGGACTATGTCTCCTTCTCCACTTCCCCTCAACTGGGATGTCACTTTTATAATATGTTACACTGACGCCGTCATGTTTGATGCATATTCAGAAGGGGATTTTCCCCCTTTTCCTTATTTGTATTTCCTCACTCTACCAATGTTGGAGTGTCTTTTCCTATAGAAAATCGGTATATCAATGATTAGTATATTTATTATCTCAACTTATTATCATATACGTCAATTCGTTATCATGGCCCTTTTGTGGTTAGGTGTCACTTTTGTTATTTCTGTCCTAACTGGTTATTTTGGGTTTTTTCCAAGTTGTGGTGGACGTTACGTTTAAAAGGGTCTGAACTTAGGAAAGGCCCTATGCCGACATGCTTTACCACATCATATGTGGACCATCTGCTTTAGCTCATCACTGTTGTGGATAAATGAGCCACACCCTCTGTTTGGTTCAAGCAGCCTGAGGCCTTTTATTGAATACAAGCCTGCAGGGAGAGAGACAGAGACGGTCACATGCAGGTGCCTGCCTGATTTCTCTACCCTGCCAGTATATCACCATTCTTATATAGGTTGGCGTTCAGGGTCGAACCGATAGGTTTTTCTTAATAGTAATTTTCCACCACTCAAGAATTACTAGTAACAGCCTTATAAGGACAATAAGAAACCAGCTTCATAAGTACCACAGTGCTGACGCACCTTGTTATGTTCAAGATTTGCGGTTTTGCTATGGTGTTTGCGAGGGGAAGCTCGGGTTTAAAAGAGAACTGGATAAATTCATGGAGATGAAGTCCATTAATAGGTATTAACCAGGATGGGTAAGGAATGGTGTCCCTAGCCTCTGTTTGTCAGAGTGGGGTGATGGATGGCAGGAGAGAGATCACTTGATCATTACCTGTTAGATCCACTCAGCTGGCATTGGCCACTGTCGGTAGACAGGATACTGGGCTGGATGGACCTTTGGTCTGACAAAGTACGACCATTCTTATGTGCTTATGTTCTTACGACTTTTCAAAGGTCCTGTGGATCTTATTCAGTCAGAGATTGGCCTAGTCCTTAATCAGGGTCAAGTGCCACAGCCTAGAATGCGCCAATGCTTTAGCTCAAGCCAAGTCTTACAGGATGCTGGCCTGTAGGCCTCTTGCGTTACAGCCCTCTCATATGTTACATATAGTGCATAGATTGAGCTGCAGACTGTGAAGGGGGCTAGGGCCAACAGCATTTCCCCCCACATCACATCTACCTAGGTAAAAGGTCCCGAACACATGTGAACTAACTTTGCTCTCTGAGTGAATGGTCCCAGACATATGTATGCTAACTTTGCCTTAGCGCAACATACAGGACGTAGCCTGCAGGTCCCTTGCCTTACAGCCAAACTACTTTAATATAAACCTATTGTAGCCTATTATAATAAAAAAATAATCAAAACGATAGGGCAATAAGAAATCCATAAGTAAACATATGTAGGCAAGGGAGCAGGTGAATCCCATAGGCTACACCTGGACTGTGGCAGAGAGAGAGGACTCAAATCAGCTCTCACTTGGTGTAGCGGCTTGGGGCCAGGGAGAGGCACCGGGCTGGGGGAGGGGTGCTTTCCCCATCCTGCAGGGCCTTTGGTAGCTTGCTGAATGGTCACACAGCTTAGAAGGAACTTAGTTGGGGACCCCAATTTTTGTCTTCTGAGAAGTAGTGAATAACACCTCCTCGTTCAACTTTTCCACACCAGTCATGATTTTATAAAACTCAATCATATCCCTGCTATGTTGATTATTTTCCAAGCTGAAAAGTCCCACTCTTATTAATCTCTCCTCATACGGAAGCCATTCTATACCCCTTATCGTTTCTGTTGTCCTTCTCTGTACCCCCCTTAACGATGCCCCTGTCCAGCTGAGCTCCCTCTGCCCTGGGGCTGGGCTGGGAGCTGCTGCAGGCTGATAAGAATCCTGCCTGCAGGTAGGAGGCAGCTCTGGGTGAGCACCGGCGGCCAAGGGTTAATGACTCAAGGTCTCCCTCCACCCTGCAGTAACTAGACACAGCCACATCCCCTTTCCCAATGGAAAATTGTGTACCTGGCAACTGTAAATGGCACCTGGACACAGAAACCTAAACGCAGGTCTGGCTGCTGCCAGAAAGACCCGTTGAACGTGCCACGGGGTGGGGGGACCTGGCACAGTACAAGGACAGAGTCCCACACCCCCAGAAGTAACGTGGGGTAGTGTGGGGGGGGGAGAGTGCAGGGGGGCAGGCTGGGGGTGAGTCAAAGAGGAGTCATGTGGGAAGGTCATGTGGCCTCCCCTTTAGCTTGTGCCGCCCAGTTTTGGGGGGGCACCAGTAATTTATGAGTGCAGGTGACAATCACTGAACAAAGAAAGTGAGAGTGACAGGATCAGCGTGTGTGACGGGTAGCGGGGAAAACACTCGCTCATTGTCCTTTGCTCTGCACCTCGGCATGCTTTTCTCCTCTGGTACAGAACAGAGGGGAGTCTTTTTCAGGACATGGATGTCTGTCTTATATAAAGATTCAAAGTTAGATCTCCGAGCGCTCTAGTTCAATTGATATATTGCTGTGACACTCTATGCTCCCAAAGCAACACCCTGGCACCCCCTATATTCACCTCTGTTATATAATTGAAACAAATCTTGTACAAAATTGTCATGTGAGGTGTCAGTGGAATATGGTGGTTTGCTGAATATCATTATCCTATTTGTATGCATGTCTCATTTTTGTATCTTAAGTCATTGATATTGACTATCGACCTGCATTTCAAATGTGTTTGCACCTGTGGTAACTCCCACCAGGTAGTTTACACGCAGTGTAGCCAACGCATTGTGAATTGATTATTCAATTTGGTGACCCCTCAGTGAACACAAGGGGCCATGGAAGAAAGGTATCCCCATCTGATGGACTTTCCTGTGGATGTTGTAACCAGAATATATACAAGGATCCCTTCTAAGACACATCAAAGCGTGAAACGACATGTAAAACTGAACTCCCTCATATGCCTGAACTTTAACACTAACTGTCCTGGGAGATTTTGCTTGGAAAAATTAAGTTCCATCCACAGGGCATACTCTATGAAAGACTCTGACTGGGCAGGTGGTCGCAGGCTGGAAGGGGGAAATCCCAGCCTGTGTTTGGAGGATTGGGGAACTGTTTGTATCCTTAGAGTGAGACATGGCTTGACTCAAATCCCGCCTACTTTATACAACTCACATTATGATTTTGTTTTATTTCTTGAGTAATCTACATTGATCTGTACACTTATTACTTATAACCACTTAAAAGCTACCTGTCAGTAGTTAATAAATCTGGTTTATATTTTTTACCTAAAATAGTGCATTGTTTGAAGTGTAAAGGGAAATCTGCTCTTGAAAAGGGGCTGATGCATTGAGGGAGGGGAGGCTAAACAATAAACAAGTATATATATAAATCTTAACTCTAACCAGTGTCCCTTATGTGACTTGCCACAAGATGTCAGAACACATTATTATTAGAGTGGAGTGGGTCTGATATTTATTTAAGTTTCTCTTTTCTATTAGAATTAGATAGAGTGCTCCTGCCACAAATTTTGCTCAGTTATCTGGCAATAAACTTAGAGTTTTCAAGAGCCTAAGAAGCCCCGGGAATCACAGTTATAGTGGTCACCCAGACTAAAATCTGAAATGACTCTCTTGCAATTAAGGGTGGGTGTGAGAGGTGAATATGATCCATTGTGTGATGGGGGGAGGAAAAGGAGGAGGAAGACATGACGTAAAGAGGAGGAACAGGGACAGAGCCTTGGCAGCAGAGGAGGGGGTATGGCGTTGGGTTTTGGAGGTCCATTACCAGCAAATAGAAAGGTAACAACCCAATGAATTCTACATAGACCACTTCCCCAGGTTCTCACACTGACACTGCACAATAAAATCAGGAAAATAAATTACGTCTCTTTCACTTTCCAGTCAGTGATTCAGGGAAGAAGTTGCAGCATCAAGCACCAGGCAGCTCTGCACAGAGCTCAGTCTGAGAACCAGAGCATCAGGAGAAAACTTTAGGTCCCTTTACGAGTGAAGAGCCAGAACAGCTGGTTCCGGATCTGTTTGGTCCTCACGCCATAGATGATGGGGTTCAGCATGGGGGGCACCAAGAGGTAGAGATTGGCCGTGAGAACGTGGAAGTGTAGGGGGACATTCTGGCCAAACCGGTGCGTGAGGATGGAGAAGAAAGATGGGATGAGAAATATTAAGAAGGCAAAGATGTGGGAGCCACAGGTCCTAAAAGCCTTGAGCCGTGTGTCCTTTGTGGGGAGGCTGAAGATAGCCCTGAGGATCTGGGTATAGGAAATGGTGATCAAAAACACATCCACACCAGTTATGAAGAATGCCAAAAATAGGCCGTAGTAACTACTGGCGCGGATGTCAGCGCAGGCCAGCTTCACCACAGCTATGCCATCACAGTATGTGTGAGGGATGATGTTGGTTCTACAATATGGCCACAGACTCGCCAGGATGGGATTGGGCATTATGAGGATGGTGCCGCGGAGTATCACAGCCAGGCCGATTTTCGCCACCACAGAGTTTGTCAGGATTGTGGAATGTCTCAGGGGATCACAAATGGCCACGTAGCGATCAAAAGCCATGGCCACAAGGATCCCAGATGCCATCACTGAGAAGCACTGAATGAAGTACATCTGGGTGAGGCAGGCACTGAAATCAATCTCCCTCAAATTGAACCAGAAGATGCTCAGCATTTTGGGAATGGTGGATGTAGACAGTAAAAGGTCGTTGATGGCCAGCATGCAGAGGAAATAGTACATGGGCTCATGGAGGCTCGGCTCCGACATCACAGTGAAGAGGATGGTGAAGTTCCCCAAGACGGCTGTGGCAGCAATGGCACAGAAAGGGATGGAGATCCATAAGTGGGCTGCCTCCAGGCCAGGAATGCCCAGCAGGATGAAGGTGGAGGGGTTGTTGAAGTTGGTTGTGTTGGAATCTGACATGGAGGAGGGGACAAAGTGTCCAACTCTGAGGTAGAACAGTGTCTGCTGCATGTAGAGTAGGTTCCCTTGACTTCCTCTGTGTGTCCAAGTACTAGGGTAATTTCTGGATGGAGAGACAATGAAAATATGAGACACTTTATGCACTACTGGGGGCTGTTCTTATTGGTGAAGCTGATTGGTCCCTTTTCGCACACGGGAAAATATTTTCATTATTCAGATAAATTAATTATGAAGGACTGACTCAGACAATCATAGAATCATAGAATCTCAGGGTTGGAAGGAACCTCAGGAGGTCATCTAGTTCAACCCCCTGCTCAAAGTAGGACCAACCCCAACTAGATCATCCCAGCCAGGGCATTGTCAAGCCTGACCTTAAAAACCTCTAAGGAAGGAGAATCCACCACCTCCCTAGGTATCCCATTCCAGTGCTTCACCACCCTACTAGTGAAAAGGTTTTTCCTAATATCCAACCTAAACCTACCCCTCTGCAACTTGAGACCATTACTCCTTGTTCTGTCATCTTCTACCACTGAGAACAGTCTAGATCCATCCTCTTTGGAACCCCCTTTTAGGTAGTTGAAAGCAGCTATCAAATCCCCCCTCACTCTTCTCTTCCGCAGGCTAAACAATCCCAGTTCCCTCAGCCTCTCCTCATAAGTCATGTGCTCCAGCCCCCTAATCATTTTTGTTGCCCTCCATTAGACTCTTTCCAATTTAACCACATCCTTCTTGTAGTGTAGTGCCCAAAACTGGACACAGTACTCCAAATGAGGCTTCACCAGTGCCGAATAGAGGGGAATAATCACGTCCCTCGATCAGCTGGAAATGCCCCTACTTATACAGCCCAAAATGCCGTTAGCCTTCTTGGCAACAAGGGCACACTGTTGACTCATATTCAGCTTTTCGGCCACTGTAACCCCTAGGTCCTTTTCTGCAAACGGCTGCCCAGCCATTTGGTCCCTAGTCTGTAGCAGTGCATGGGATTCTTCCGTCCTAAGTGCAGGACTCTGCACTTGTCCTTGTTGAACCACATCAGATTTCTTTTGGCCCGATCCTCTAATTTGTCTAGGTCCGTCTGTATCCTGTCCCTACCCTCCAGCGTATCAACCACTCCTCCCAGTTTAGTGTCATCTGCAAACTTGCTAAGGGTGCAGTCCACACCATCCTCCAGATCGTTGATGAAGATATTGAACAAAACAATGCCCATTCCAATTTCATGGTGCTCCATTGGTCAATATTTCCTACACATCGTGGTGTGGGAAACCTCAATAGGCACCAGCAAGAAACACGAACCAGGCTAGATAGTCATTTTAGTGGGCCATTCCCCATATACCTAGTTACTTAACATGTGAGTACAAAAAACACGAAACCTTTTCCAAAACGTGTACCAGGGAAAACATCCCAATCAGAACACACCAAACAGGGAAAATCCCTCGGTGTCATTGAGAAACACCTGCTCGGTCGCAGAAGTGGCCCAAACAAAGACAATGTTCAGATGCCTAAGGAATGGCACAGAGAATAACCTGCTCTGCACAGGCACTCAGTTTTGGTCCGCCAGTCTCTATAAAGCATGTAGTAGATAGAAAGGGGGTTTCCCAGACAAGCTGTGAGAATGGGGGAGGCGGCCAGATGTGGACAGACTAAAAAGTCTGGAACTCTTTAGTTTAGAAAATGGACAAAAAAGGGCTCAGGTGATAATGGAGAACAAGGTTAAAGATTGCAACTGATTACATTCCAATGGAGAAACAGAACAGTACACACACAGTAATCTGTAGAGATACTTAGTGCTTCAGAGGAACTAATTCTCCAGAGCTGAAGGAAATTATCAGAAAAAAATCATTGGGAGAAAATAATTAGACAGTAAAATGGGAGTAACAACCGGGAATCCCTTAAGAAGAGTTTATTAAAATGCTAAAAAGCCACAATTCTACAGTCAAGAAAGTGAACAGCTTTCGCTAAAAACCCAGTTCAGTGACAAAATCAAGTCAGGAATCGGTGCGGTGGTGGTGGTGGTGGGGGGGGAAATTAATATACAACAAATGGGGAAAAGGGAAATATAGATAGAAATCAATACAAATTGGAAATTATGAAAATTGATAAGGGACAATAAAGACATCGGTAGGAATAGATTTGTTCTGCATTAGGAAAGAATGCAGGCCCGACCCACAGACTAGAATACTGTATCATTGAACGCAGGGACCCTGAAAAGGATTTAGAGGTCACTGTGGACAACCAATTCATTGTGAGCTGCAAGTGTGATGCTGTGGCCAAAAGGACTGATGTGATTCTTCGATGCATACATGGGGGAGCGGTGAACTGGAGCAATGGAAAGATTTAAGCTCTTCACATGGCATTGGTGAAACTGACTGTGTGTAGTTGTGGGGTGCACATTTCAAAAAGGATGTTGAAAAATTAGGAGGGTGAAGAAAAGAGCCACATCAAGGATCGGAGGTTGCAGAACTAACTAAGCTCTAGTAGCTCCTCTGTCCTTGCATTAATAGCTGACTGTTTCTCCCCAGGTTCTGTTCTGTCGGTCTGTAGCCTGTATCTGGAGTGGTAACAAGCATTGGAGTCAGTATAGAAAATATTCATTCCCTGAGCTCTCACTCTCTAGTACATAGTAACCCGAGCAGGCATGATGGGGGTTTGCAAGCAGTGGATTTCAAAGTCAAATCCATGAGTATACATTGAAATGGAACGTCAATTCACAGAGGAAAGTAGTCTATTGCTCTCTCTGTCTCTCTCTCTCTGACTGCTTATGATCTGTATTCATCATACAGATGAATGTAGAGCTGAGGTGCTATAATGAATGTGTAGGTTAGCCGAGTTCTTGGGATGTTTGCTGTAGAGCTATATTGGGTTAACTACTGGGATGTTTATATTCCGGCTATATTGGGTGAAACCAACGTGGCTCTTCTTAGTTTAATAGCAGGCTGCTGGAAAACACAAAGGAGGGGAAGCAACAGCTGAAGAAACACCATCTCTCAGAAAGCACTTCAAGGATCTTGAGAGAGAACTCTGTAGCTCCAAGCTGGGAAGAGTCTATTTCCAGCCTCCAGCCACAATACTCAGCTTGTTTTGTCAGATCCGGGAGTCTGGACAGAGGTGAGGCTGCTGTTGCTGAGAAACTTTTTAAACTGACAGGATATTGCACAGAATATCCGAAAATGGAAACAGCTCGCAGCCTTTCCCCTTCACTTCACATTATTCATAAGCTACTGAAACCTTCCAACGTACCCAGTTCCTGCTAGACGGGGAGCTGCTGACACCAGAGGTCTTCACCCTAAAGGACAAGGAGTCATCGGAGCGGTTGCATGGGCAGCAGGCAGTGTCTGTTCAGATAGGGAGGCTGCTGTACTTATGAAGCATGCCGGCACAGTCCCTTGGGGGCCACTTGGCCATCAGGGAACCTCAGCTGCTTGGCTTAGTGAGCACCAGCTTTAACCCCGTCACAGCCAATGGCAAACTGCAGGAGGCCAAATCAAAGGGTACCTGTGGTCATGCTACACAACTGGACTGCAGCTCCAGCCCTGATAGAAAATCTGTTCCTGGGATACAGGCTTTTCATCTCTGTTTATATGGTTCCCATTTGTCACATGGAGACCTTGGTGGTGGCTAAGTGGCAACAATGATGCTATCAGAGATATGATCTTGCTGAAATGAAATAAAATAAATAATGATGGAATAATAAAATAAAAGAATAATAATAATACAGGACCCATTTTGTCGTCAGCAGCCCCCTGTCCTACATTAAAATCCCGGGGTGCAGCCAGGGAAGGGAGATTCCACAAGGCTCCCTACATGGAAACATCCCTTGAATCATTCCAATAGGAAAGGTCCATTCCCTTCTCCCTGAGGAATGAAAAGGGACCAAGAATCCAGGGATTCCCAAATTAATTCTCAGATCACAGTGATCCACTGTTAGCTAGGCCCACCCACCATCTCGGTGCCTCCACAACTGATCTAGGAACCTTTCGAGGTCTGTGGTAGCACAGATTCATTAGAGGTGTCCTACCAGGGCCTGAGACAGTAGCCACTGCCCACATGATCTGTGGAAGGGGTGTTGTACAGGGTGGAGGGACCTGTAAAGAGATGGGAAGGCTGGTTAGGGTCACTGATGGGCACAATAGTCCAGCCATGGACTCATTGGGAGGTTTGGACCTTTCCATACCCAGAGTGCAGCCACAGACTCTGTCAGTGAAACTTTCATTTATGTTACAAGGGAAAGGGAGATGAGAAACCTCCAATTTCTCGTGGGGATCCAAAATGTCGCTTTGTAAACAAAGGCTGTTGCGTATCTCTCCCATGCTGAGCGGAGCGAGACCTATAGTAATGAGTTCATATTGTACAGACCCATGTGCAGTGCAAGATGGTATGAATCTGCATTTATTCTCCAGAAAGGATGCAAGGCTGAGGATCTGGGAAATTGGCTGTTGTATCCTATTTGTCCTTGAGTGGCTTAGGTAAAGCACTCAGGTAGCTCCGCTGGGCTTGTGGTGCCACCTGCTGTTGTGTTGGGTGATAACAGGCTGGAGAGCCTGGCCGTGTCACCAGCAGAGCAGTGTGAGAGAGGCCAGCCCAGCTGAAGTGTTGGGGGGCTCAGCAGTTCCACCAGCTCCTAGTTTGCAACCCGGGGTGACAACCCATCACAGAGGTTTTAGAAATAACTGATAAATTAAAGATTATAAGTCACCGGGACCAGATGATATTCACCCAAGAGTTCTGAAGGAACTCAAATACCAAATTGCAGAACTACTAAATGGGTTATGTGACCTACTAATCAATGATTAGTATATTTATTATCTCAACTTATTATCATATACGTCAATTCGTTATCATGGCCCTTTTGTGGTTAGGTGTCACTTTTGTTATTTCTGTCCTAACTGGTTATTTTGGGTTTTTTCCAAGTTGTGGTTGACATTACGTTTAAAAGGGTCTGAACTTAGGAAAGGCCCTATGCCGACATGCTTTACCACATCATATGTGGACCATCTGCTTTACCTCATCACTGTTGTGGATAAATGAGCCACACCCTCTGTTTGGTTCAAGCGGCCTGAGGCCTTTTATTGAATACAAGCCTGCAGGGAGAGAGACAGAGACGGTCACACGCAGGTGCCTGCCTGATTTCTCTACCCTGCCAGTATATCACCATTCTTATATAGGTTGGCGTTCAGGGTCGAACCAATAGGTTTTTCTTAATAGTAATTTTCCACCACTCAAGAATTATTAGTAACAGTCTTATAAGGACAATAAGAAACCAGCTTCATAAGTACCACAGTGCTGACGCACCTTGTTGTTTTCAAGATTTGCGGTTTTGCTATGGTGTTTGCGAGGGGAAGCTCGGGTTTAAAAGAGAACTGGATAAATTCATGGAGATGAAGTCCATTAATGGGTATTAACCAGGATGGGTAAGGAATGGTGTCCCTAGCCTCTGTTTGTCAGAGTGGGGTGATGGATGGCAGGAGAGAGATCACTTGATCATTACCTGTTAGATCCACTCAGCTGGCATTGGCCACTGTCGGTAGACAGGATACTGGGCTGGATGGACCTTTGGTCTGACCAAGTACGACCATACTTACGTGCTTATGTTCTTATGACTTTTCAAAGGTCCTGTGGCTCTTATTCAGTCAGAGATTGGCCTAGTCCTTAATCAGGGTCAAGTGCCACAGCCTAGAATGCGCCAATGCTTTAGCTCAAGCCAAGTCTTACAGGATGCTGGCCTGTAGGCCTCTTGCGTTACAGCCCTCTCATATGTTACATATAGTGCATAGATTGAGCTGCAGACTGTGAAGGGGGCAAGGGCCAACAGCATTTCCCCCCACATCACATCTACCTAGGTAAAAGGTCCCGAACACATGTGAACTAACTTGGTCTCTGAGTGAATGGTCCCAGACATATGTATGCTAACTTTGCCTTAGCGCAACATACAGGACGTAGCCTGCAGGTCCCTTGCCTTACAGCCAAACTACTTTAATATAAACCTATTGTAGCCTATTATAATAAAAAAATAATCTAAACCATAAGGCAATAAGAAATCCATAAGTAAACAAATGTAGGCAAGGGAGCAGGTGAATCCTATAGGCTACACCTGGACTGCGGCAGAGAGAGAGGACTCAAATCAGCTCTCACTTGGTGAAGCGGCTTGGGGCCAGGGAGAGGAGCCGGGCTGGGGGAGGGGTGCTTTCCCTATCCTGCATGGCCTTTCGTAACCTGCTGCATGGTCACACAGCTTAGAAGGAATTTAGTTGGGGACCCCAATTTTTGTCTTCTGAGAAGTAGTGAATAACACCTCCTCGTGCAGCTTTTCCACACCAGTCATGATTTTATAAAACTCAATCATATCCCTGCTATGTTGATTATTTTCCAAGCTGAAAAGTCCCACTCTTATTAATCTCTCCTCATACGGAAGCCGTTCTATACCCCTTATCCTTTCTGTTGTCTTTCTCTGTACCCCCCTTAACGATGCCCATGTCCAGCTGAGCTCCCTCTGCCCTGGGGCTGGGCTGGGAGCTGCTGCAGGCTGATAAGGATCCTGCCTGCAGGTAGGAGGCAGCTCTGGGTGAGCACCGGCGGCCAAGGGTTAATGACCCAAGGTCTCCCTCCACCCTGCAGTAACTAGACACAGCCACATCCCCTTTCCCAATGGAAAATCATGTACCTGGCAACTGTAAATGGCACCTGGACACAGAAACCAAAACCCAGGTCTGGCTGCTGCCAGAAAGACCAGTTGAACGTGCCAGGTGGTGGGGGGAGCTGGCGCAGTGCAAGGACACAAGGTTTAAAAAAACCTTATTGAGGTTGCGGGAACAAACCATCCCGATGTGTAGTAAGAAAAGTAAATATGGCAGGCGACCAGCTTGGCTTAACAGTGAAATCCTTGCTCATCTTAAACACAAAAAAGCAGCTTACAAGAAGTGGAAGATTGGACAAATGACCAGGGAGGAGTATAAAAATATTGCTCAGGCATGCAGGAGTGAAATTAGGAAGGCCAAATCACACTTGGAGTTGCAGCTAGCTGGAGATGTTAGGAGTAACAAGAAGGGTTTCTTCAGGTATGTGAGCAACAAGAAGTAAGTCAACGAAAGTGTGGGCCCCTTGCTGAATGAGGGAGGGAACCTAGTGACAGAGGATGTGGAGAAAGCTAGTGTACTCAATGCTTTTTTTGCCTCTGTCTTCACAGACAAGGGCAGCTCCCAGACGGCTGCACTCCGCAGCACGGTATGGGGAGGAGGTGACCAGCCCTCTGTGGAGAAAGAAGTAGTTCGGGACTATTTAGAAAAGCTGGACGAACACAAGTCCATGGGGCCGGATGCACTGCATCCGAGGGTGCTAAAGGAGTTGGCCGATGTGATTGCGGAGCCATTGGCCATTATCTTTGACAAATCATGGCAATCGGGGGAGGTCCCGGATGACTGGAAAAAAGCTAATGTAGTGCCCATCTTTAAAAAAGGGAAGAAGGAAGATCTGGGGAACTACAGGCCAGTCAGTCTCACCTCAATCCCTGGAAAAATCATGGAACAGGTCCTCAAGGAATCAATTCTGAACCACTTAAAGGAGGGGAAAGTGATCAGGAACAGTCAGCATGGATTCACCAAGGGCAAGTCATACCTGACTAACCTAATTGCCTTCTATGATGAGATAACTGGCTCTGTGGATGAGGGGAAAGCAGTGGATGTGCTATTTCTTGACTTTAGCAATGCTTTTGATACAGTCTCGCACAGTGTTCTTGCCAGCAAGTTAAAGAAGTATGGGCTGGATGAATGGACGGTAAGGTGGATAGAAAACTAGCTGGATGGTCGTGCTCAACGGGTAGCGATCAATGGCTCCATGTCTAGTTGTCAGCCGGTATCAAGTGGAGTGCCCCAAGGGTCGGTGCTGGGGCCGGTTTTGTTCAATATCTTCATCAACGACCTGGAGGATGGTGTGGACTGCACCCTTAGCAAGTTTGCAGATGACACTAAACTGGGAGGAGTGGTTGATACGCTGGAGGGTAGGGATAGGATACAGAGGGAACTAGACAAATTAGAGGATTGGGCCAAAAGAAATCTGATGAGGTTCAACAAGGACAAGTGCAGAGTCCTGCACTTAGGACGGAAGAATCCCATGCACTTCTACAGACTAGGGACTGAATGGCTGGGCAGCAGTTCTGCACAAAAGGACCTAGGGGTTACAGTGGCCGAAAAGCTGAATATGAGTCAACAGTGTGCCCTTGTTGCCAAGAAGGCTAACGGCATTTTGGGCTGTATAAGTAGGGGCATTTCCAGCAGATCGAGGGACGTGATTATTCCCCTCTATTCGGCACTGGTGAGGCCTCATTTGGAGTACTGTGTCCAGTTTTGGGCCCCACACTACAAAAAAGATGTGGATAAATTGGAAAGAGTCCAACGGAGGGCAACAAAAATGATTAGGGGGCTGGAGCACATGACTTATGAGGAGAGGCTGAGGGAACTGGGATTGTTTAGCCTGCAGAAGAGAAGAGTGAGGGGGGATTTGATAGCTGCTTTCAACTACCTAAAAGGGGGTTCCAAAGAGGATGGATCTAGACTGTTCTCAGTGGTAGAAGATGACAGAACAAGTAGTAATGGTCTCAAGTTGCAGAGGGGGAGGTTTAGGTTGGATATTAGGAACAACTTTTTCACTAGTAGGGTGGTGAAGCACTGGAATGGGTTACCTAGGGAGGTGGTGGAATCTCCTTCCTTAGAGGTTTTTAAGGTCAGGCTTGACAAAGCCCTGGCTGGGATGATCTAGTTGGAGTTGATCCTGCTTTGAGCAGGGGGTTGGACTAGATGACCTCCTGAGGTCCCTTCCAACCCTGAGATTCTATGATTCTATGATTCTATGACAGAGTCCCACACCCCCAGAAGTAACGTGGGGTAGTGTGTGTGGGGGGGAAGAGTGCAGGTGGGCAGGCTGGGGGTGAGGCAAAGAGGAGTCATGTGGGAAGGTCATGTGGCCTCCCCTTTAGCTTGTGCCGCCCAGTGTTGGGGGGGCACCAGTAATTTATGAGTGCAGATGACACTCACTGAACAAAGAAAGTGAGAGTGACAAGATCAGCGTGTGTGACGGGTAGCAGGGAAAACACTCGCTCATTGTCCTTTGCTCTGCACCTCGGCCTGCTTTTCTCCTCTGGTACAGAACAGAGCGGAGTCTTTTTCAGGACATGGATGTCTGTCTTATATAAAGATTCAAAGTTAGATCTCCGAGCGCTCCACTTCAATTGATATATTGCTGTGACACTCTATGCTCCCAAAGCAACACCCTGGCTCCCCCTATATTCACCTCTGTTATATAATTGCAACAAATCTTGTAGAACATATGTCATGTGAGGTTTCAGTGGAATATGGTGGTTTGCTGAATATCATTATCCTATTTGTATGCATGTCTCATTTTTGTATCTTAAGTCATTGATATTGACTATCGACCTGCATTTGAAATGTGTTTGTTCCTGTGGTAACTCCCACCAGGTAGTTTACACGCAGTCTAGCCAATGCATTGTGAATTGATTATTCAATTTGGTGACCCCCCAGTGAACACAAGGGGCCATGGAAGAAAGGTAGCCCCATCTGATGGACTTTCCTGTGGATGTTGTAACCAGAATATATACAAGGATCCCTTCTAAGACACATCAAAGCATGAAACAACATGTAAAACTGAACTCCCTCATATGCCTGAACTTTAACACTAACTGTCCTGGGAGATTTTGCTTGGAAAAATTAAGTTCCATCCACAGGGCATACTCTATGAAAGACTCTGACTGGGCAGGTGGTCGCAGGCTGGAAGGGGGAAATCCCAGCCTGTGTTTGGAGGATTGGGGAACTGTTTGTATCCTTAGAGTGAGACATGGCTTGACTCAAATCCCGCCTACTTTATACAACTCACATTATGATTTTGTTTTATTTCTTGAGTAATCTACATTGATCTGTACACTTATTACTTATAACCATTAAAAGCTACCTGTCAGTAGTTAATAAATCTGGTTTATATTTTTTACCTAAAATAGTGCATTGTTTGAAGTGTAAAGGGAAATCTGCTCTTGAAAAGGGGCTGATGCATTGAGGGAGGGGAGGCTTAACAATAAACAAGTATATATATAAATCTTAACTCTAACCAGTGTCCCTTATGTGACTTGCCACAAGATGTCAGAACATGTTAGTATTAGAGTGGCGTGGGACTGATATTTATTTAAGTTTCTCTTTTCTATTAGAATTAGATAGAGTGCTCCTGCCACAAATTTTGCTCAGTTATCTGGCAATAAACTTAGAGTTTTCAAGAGCCTAAGAAGCCCCGGGAATCACAGTTATAGTGGTCACCCAGACTAAAATCTGAAATGACTCTCTTGTAATTAAGGGTGGGTGTGAGAGGTGAATATGATCCATTGTGTGATGGGGGGCGGAAAAGGAGGAGGAAGACATGACGTAAAGAGGAGGAACAGGGACAGAGCCTTGGCAGCAGAGGAGGGGGTATGGCGTTGGGTTTTGGAGGTCCATTACCAGCAAATAGAAATGTAACAACCCAATGAATTCTACATAGACCACTTCCCCAGGTTCTCACACTGACACTGCACAATAAAATCAGGAAAATAAATTACGTCTCTTTGACTTTCCAGTCAGTGATTCAGGGAAGAGGTTGCAGCATCATGCACCAGGCAGCTCTGTACAGAGCTCAGTCTGAGAACCAGAGCACCAGGAGAAAACTTTAGGTCCCTTTACGAGTGAAGAGCCAGAACAGCTGGTTCCGGATCTGTTTGGTCCTCATCCCATAGATGATGGGGTTCAGCATGGGGGGCACCAAGAGGTAGAGATTGGCCATGAGAACGTGGAAGTGTTGGGGGACATTCTGCCCAAACCGTTGCGTGAGGATGGAGAAGAAAGATGGGATGAGAAATATTAAGAAGACAAAGATGTGGGAGCCACAGGTCCTAAAAGCCTTGAGCCGGGTGTCCTTTGTGGGGAGGCTGAAGATAGCCCTGAGGATCTGGGTATAGGAAATGGTGATCAAAAACACATCCACACCAGTTATGAAGAATGCCAAAAAGAGGCCGTAGTAACTACTGGCGCGGATGTCAGCGCAGGCCAGCTTCACCACAGCTATGCCATAACAGTATGTGTGGGGGATGTTGTTGGTTCCGCAATATGGCCACCGACTCGCCAGGATGGGATTGGGCATTACGAGGATGGTGCCGCGGAGTATCACAGCCAGGCCGATTTTCGCCACCACAGACTTTGTCAGGATGGTGGAATGTCTCAGGGGATCACAAATGGCCACGTAGCGATCAAAAGCCATGGCCACAAGGATCCCAGATGCAATCACTGAGAAGCACTGAATGAAGAACATCTGGGTGAGGCAGGCACTGAAATCGATCTCCCTCAGATTGAACCAGAAGATGCTCAGCATTTTGGGAATGGTGGATGTAGACAGTAAAAGGTCATTGACGGCCAGCATGCAGAGGAAATAGTACATGGGCTCATGGAGGCTCGGCTCCGTCATCACAGTGAAGAGGATGGTGAAGTTCCCCAAGATGGCTGTGGCAGCAATGGAACAGAAAGGGATGGAGATCCATAAGTGGGCCGCCTCCAGGCCAGGAATGCCCAGCAGGATGAAGGTGGAGGGGTTGTTGAAGTTGGTTGTGTTGGAATCTGACATGGAGGAGGGGAGAAACTGTCCAACTCTGAGGTAGAACAGTGTCTCCTGCATGTAGAGAAGGTTCCCTTGACTTCCTGTGTGTGTCCAAGTACTAGGGTTGTTTCTGGATGGAGAGATAATGAGAATATGAGACACTTCATGCACTACTGGGGGCTGTTCTTATTGGTGAAGCTGATTGGTCCCTTTTCACACACGGGAAAATATTTTCATTGTTCAGATAAATTAATTATGAAGGACTGACTCAGACAATCATAGAATCATAGAATCTCAGGGTTGGAAGGGACCTCAGGAGATCATCTAGTCCAACCCCCTGCTCAAAGCAGAACCAACTCCAACTAGATCATCCCAGCCAGGGCTTTGTCAAGCCTGACCTTAAAAAACTCTAAGGAAGGAGATTCCACCACCTCCCTAGGTAACCCATTCCAGTGCTTCACCACCCTACTAGTGAAAAAGTTTTTCCTAATATCCAACCTAAACCTACCCCTCTGCAACTTGAGACCATTACTCCTTGTTCTGTCATCTTCTACCACTGAGAACAGTCTGGATCCATCCTCTTTGGAACCCCCTTTTAGGTAGATGAAAGCAGCTATCATATCCCCCCTCACTCTTCTCTTCTACAGGCTAAACAATCCCAGTTCCCTCAGCCTCTCCTCATAAGTCATGTGCTCCAGCCCCCTAATCATTTTTGTTGCCCTCCGTTGGACTCTTTCCAATTTATCCACATCCTTCTTGTAGTGTAGGGCCCAAAACTGGACACAGTACTCCAAATGAGGCCTCACCAGTGCCGAATAGAGTGGAATAATAACGTCCCTCGATCTGCTGGAAATGCCCCTACTTATACAGCCCAAAATGCCGTTAGCCTTCTTGGCAACAAGGGCACACTGTTGACTCATATTCAGCTTTTCGGCCACTGTAACCCCTAGGTCCTTTTGTGCAGAACGGCTGCCCAGCCATTCGGTCCCTAGTCTGTAGCAGTGCATGGGATTCTTCCGTCCTAAGTGCAGGACTCTGCACTTGTCCTTGTTGAACCTCATCAGATTTCTTTTGGCCCAATCCTCTAATTTGTCTAGGTCCCTCTGTATCCTGTCCCTACCCTCCAGCGTATCAACCACTCCTCCCAGTTTAGTGTCATCTGCAAACTTGCCAAGGGTGCAGTCCACACCATCGTCCAGATCGTTGATGAAGATATTGAACAAAACAATGCCCATTCCAATTTCATGGTGTTCCATTGGTCAATAATTCCTACACATCGTGGTGTGGGAAACCTCAATAGGCACCAGCAAGAAACAAGGACCAGGCTAGATAGTCATTTTAGCGGGCCATTCCCCATATACCTAGTTACTTAACATGTGAGTACAAAAAACACAAAACCTTTTCCAAAACGTTTACCAGGGAAAACACCCCAATCAGAACAGACCACACAGGGAAAATCCCTCGGTGTCATTGAGAAACACCTGCTCGGTCGCAGAAGTGGCCCAAACAAAGACAATGTTCAGATGCCTAAGGAATGGCACAGAGAATAACCTGCTCTGCACAGGCACTCAGATTTGGTCACCCAGTATCTATAAAGCATGTAGCAGATAGAAAGGGGGTTTCCCAGACAAGCTGTGAGAATGGGGGAGGCGGCCAGAGGTGGACAGACTAAAAAGTCTGGAACTTTTTAGTTTAGAAAGTGGACAAAAAAGGGCTCAGGTGATAGTGGAGAACAAGGTTAAAGATTGCAACTGATTACATTCCAATAGAGAAAGAGAACAGTACACACACAGTAATCTGTAGAGATACTTAGTGCTTCAGAGGAACTAATTCTCCAGAGCTGAAGGATATTATCAGAAAAAAATCATTGGGAGAAAATAATTAGACAGTAAAATGGGAGTGACAACCGGGAATCCCTTAAGAAGAGTTTATTAAAAAGCTAAAAAGCCACAATTCTACAGTCAAGAAAGTGAACAGCTTTCGCTAAAAATCCAGTTCAGTGACAAAATCAAGTCAGGAATCGGTGCGGTGGTGGTGGTGGTGGTGGAAATTAATATATAACAAATGGGAAAAAGGGAAAAATAGATAGAAATCAATACAAATTGGAAATTATGAAAATTGATAAGGGCCATTAAAGACATCGGTAAAATAGATTTGTTCTGCATTAGGAAAGAATGCAGGCCCGACCCACAGACTAGATCACTGTATCATAGAACGCAGGGACCCTGAAAAGGATTTAGAGGTCACTGTGGACAACCAACTCATTGTGAGCTGCAAGTGTGATGCTGTGGCCAAAAGGACTGATGTGATTCTTCGATGCATAAATGGGGGAGCGGTGAACTGGAGCAATGGAAAGATTTTAGCTCTTCACATGGCATTGGTGAAACTGACTGTCTCGTGTTGTGGGGTGCACATTTCAAAAAGGATGTTGAAAAATTAGGAGGGTGAAGAAAAGAGCCACATAAAGGATCGGAGGTTGCAGAACTAACTAAGCTCTAGTAGCTCCTCTGTCCTTGCATTAATAGCTGACTGTTTCTCCCCAGGTTCTGTTCTGTCGGTCTGTAGCCTGTATCTGGAGTGGTAACAAGCATTGGAGTCAGTATAGAAAATATTCATTCCCTGAGCTCTCACTCTCTAGTACATAGTAACCCGAGCAGGCATGATGGGGGTTTGCACGCAGTGGATTTCAAAGTCAAATGCATGAGTATACATGGAAATGGAACTTTAGTTCACAGAGGAAAGTAGTCTATAGCTCTCTCTGTCTCGCTCTCTCTGACTGGCTATGATCTGTATTCATCATACAGATGAACGTAGAGCTAAGGTGCCATAATGAATGTGTAGGTTAGCCGAGTTCTTGGGATGTTTGCTGTAGAGCTATATTGGGTTAACTACTGGGATGTTTATATTCCGGCTATATTGGGTGAAACCAGTGTGGCTCTTCTTAGTTTAATAGCAGGCTGCTGGAAAACACAAAGGAGGGGAAGCAACAGCTGAAGAAACACCATCTCTCAGAAAGCACTTCAAGGAGCTTGAGAGAGAACTCTGTAGCTCCAAGCTGGGAAGAGTCTATTTCCAGCCTCCAGCCACAATACTCAGCTTGTTTTGTCGGATCCGGGAGTCTGGACAGAGGTGAGGCTGCTGTTGCTGAGAAACCTTTTAAACTGACAGGATATTGCACAGAATATCCGAAAATGGAAACAGCTCGCAGCCTTTCCCCTTCACTTCACATTATTCATAAGCTACTGAAACCTTCCAACGTACCCAGTTCCTGCTAGACGGGGAGCTGCTGACACCAGAGGTCTTCACCCTAAAGGACAAGGAGTCATCGGAGCGGTTGCATGGGCAGCAGGCAGTGTCTGTTCAGATAGGGAGGCTGCTGTACTTATGAAGCATGTTTGCACATTCCCTTGGGGGCCACTTGGCCATCAGGGAACCTCAGCTGCTTGGCTTAGTGAGCACCAGATTTAACCCTGTTGTGGCCAATGGCAAACTGCAGGAGGCCAAATCAGAGGGTGACCTGTGGTCATGCTACACAACTGGACTGCAGCTCCAGCCCTGATAGAAAATCTATTCCTGGGATACAGGCTTTTCATCTCTGTTTATATGGTTCCCATTTGTCACATGGATACCTTGGTGGTGGCTGAGTGGCAACAATGATGCTATCAGAGATATGATCTTGCTGAAATGAAATAAAATAAATAATGATGAAATAATAAAAGAAAAGAATAATAATAATATAGGACCCGTTTTGTAGTCAGCAGCCCCCCTGTCCTACATTAAAATCCCAGGGTGCAGCCAGGGAAGGGAGATTCCACAAAGCTCCCTACATGGAAACATCCCTCGAATCATTTCAATAGGAAAGGGCCCTTCCCCAGGGGCGTCTCTTACAATTCTGCCGCTCCAAGCAGGGGTTGTGGCGCCACGTCTGCCTGCGTCGGGGGCGGCCCCCGACGCAGGCAGTCCCATTCCGGAGCGGCAAGGGGACAGCGGCGGACCTGCCGCCCCTTGGCGCCGCGGCAGGCGAGACTGGGGCGGCAGTCCGAGTCCGGCTGCGGCAATTCGTCGGCGGGAAGAGCGGACCTGCCGCCGAATTGCCGCCCCGGGACTCGGACTGCCGCCCCCTTCTCACCTGCCGCCCCAAGCACCAGCTTGGCAAGCTAGTGCCTGGAGCCAGCCCTGCCCTTCCCTTCTACCTGAGGAATGGAAAGGGACCCAGGATCCAGGGATTCCCAAATTAATACTCATATCACAGTGATCCACTGTTAGCTAGGCCCACCCACAGTCTCATTCCCTCCACAACTGATCTAGTAACCTTTCCAGGACTGTGGTAGCACAGATTCATTAGAGGTGTCCTACCAAGGCCTGCAACAATAGCCACTGCCCACAGGATCTGCTTCATGGGGTGTTGTACAGGGTGGAGGGGGCTATACAGAGTTGGGAAGGGCACAATAGTCCAGCCATGGACTCGTTGGGAGGTTTAGACCTTTCTATACCCAGAGAACAGCCACAGACTCCGTCAGTGAAACCTTCGTTTCTGTTACAAGGAAAAGGGAGATGAGACACCTTCAATTTCTCGTGGGGATCCAAAATGTCGCTTTGTAAACAAAGGCTGATGCGTATCTCTCCCATGCTGAGCGGAGCGAGACCTATAGTAATGAGTTCATATTGTACAGACCCATGTGCAGTGCAAGATGGTGTAAATCCGCCTTTATTCTCCAGACAGGATGCAAGGCCGAGGAGCTGGGAAATTGGCTGTTGTATCCTATTTGTCCTTCAGTGGCTTAGGTAAAGCACTCAGGTAGCTCAGCTGGGCTTGTGGTGCCACCTGCTGTTGTGTTGGGTGATAACAGGGCCCAGAGAGCCTGGCTGTGTCACCAGCAGAGCAGTGTGAGAGAGGCCAGCCCAGCTGAAGTGTTGGGGGGCTCAGCAGTTCCACCAGCTCCTAGACTGCAACCCGGGGCTGACAACCCATCACAGAGGTTTTCAGAAATAACTGATAAATTAAAGATTATAAGTCACCGGGACCAGATGATATTCACTCTGCTATCTGCGTGAATGGTCCCAGACATATATAAGATAACTTTGCCTTAGCGCAACATACAGGATGCAGCCTGCAGGTCACTTGCGTTACAGACAAAACTACTTTAATATAAACCTATTATATCCTATTATATTAAAAAAATAATCAAAACCATAAGGCAATAAGAAATCCATAAGTAAATATATATAGGCAAGGAAGCAGGTGAGCCCTATATGCTACACCTGGGCTGCGGCAGAGAGAGAGGACTCAGCTCATCTCTCACTTGGTGTAGCAGCTTTTGGCCAGGGAGAGGTGCCGGGCTGGGGGAGGGGTGCTTTCCCCATCCTGCAGGGCCTTTGGTAGCCTGCTGCATGGTCACACAGCTTAGAAGGAACTTAGTTGGCGACCCCTAGTTTTTGTCTTATGAGAAGTAGTGAATAACACTTCCTAGTTCAGCTGTTCAACACCAGTCATGATTTTATAGAACTCAATCATATCCCCCCTAAGTTGTTTCTTTTCCAAGCTGAAAAGTCCCACTCTTATTAATCTCTATGCATACGGAAGCCGTTCTATACCCCTTATCATTTCTGTTGTCATTTTCTGTACTCCCCTTCATGATGCCCCTGTCCAGCTGAGCTCCCTCCACCGTGGGGCTGGGCTGGGTGCTGCTGCAGCCTGATAAGGATCCTGCCTGCAGGTAGGAGGCAGCTCTGGGTGAGCACCGGCGGCCAAGGGTTAATGACCCAAGGTCTCCCTCCACCCTGCAGTAACTAGACACAGCCACATCCCCTTTCCCAATGGAAAATCGCGTACCTGGCAACTGTAAATGGCACCTGGACACAGAAACCAAAACCCAGGACTTGCTGCTGCCAGAAAGACCAGATGAACGTGCCAGGGGGTGGGGGGAGCTGGCGCAGTGCAAGGACAGAGTCCCACACCCCCAGAAGTAACGTGGGGTAGTGTGTGTGGAGGGGAAGAGTGCAGGGGGGCAGGCTGGGGGTGAGGCCAAGAGGAGTCATGTGGGAAGGTCATGTGGCCTCCCCTTTAGCTTGTGCCGCCCAGTGTTGGGGGGGCACCAGTAATTTATGAGTGCAGATGACACTCACTGAACAAAGAAAGTGAGAGTGACAGGATCAGCGTGTGTGACGGGTAGCGGGGAAAACACTCGCGCATTGTCCTTTGCTCTGCACCTCGGCCTGCTTTTCTCCTCTGGTACAGAGCATAGGGGAGTCTTTTTCAGGACATGGCTGTCTGTCTTATATAAAGATTCAAAGTTAGATCTCCAAGCGCTGTAGTTCAATTGATTGATTGCTGTGACACTCTATGCTCCCAAAGCAACACCCTGGCACCCCCAATATTCACCTCTGTTATATAATTGCAATAAATCTTTTACAAAATATGTCATGTGAGGTGTCAGTGGAATATGGTGGTTTGTTGAATATCATTATCCTATTTGTATGCATGTATCATTTTTGTATCTTAAGTCATTGATATTGACTATCGACTTGCATTTCAAATGTGTTTGTTCCTGTGGTAACTCCCACCAGGTAGTTTTGACGCAGTCTAGCCAATACATTGTGAATTGATTATTCAATTTGGTGACCCCCTCAGTGAACACAAGGGGACATGGAAGAAATGTATCCCCATCTGATGGACTTTCCTGTGGACGTTCTAGCCAGAATATAGACAAGTATCCCGGGTACGTCTACACTACAGAATTAGGTGGAAGTTATCAAAGTCTATATTTTCAAACCCGAATTTATGGAATCAATTGTGTGTGTCCCCACTGAAGAGCATTAAGACCATGAGGTCGACGGACTGTGTCCACAGTAGCGGGGCTAGCGCCGACTTTCGGAGCGTTGCATTGTGGGTAGCTATCCCACAGTTCCCGCAGTCTCTGCTGCCCATTGGAATTCTGGGTTGCGATCCCAAAGCCTGATGGGGCAGAAAACATTGTCGCTGGTGGTTCTGGGTACATGTCATCAAGCCATCAAACATCCCTCCCTCCCTCCGTGAAAGCAATTTTTTTCGCGCCTTTTTTCCGGGGTTTCCGGGTTTACTATGGAATCCTGCTCAGCTCACAATTACCGTACATCTCCAGTGTACGCCTGGACATTAGGTCTAGTGGGGATTCAGTCATACCATAATCCGGGCGGAGGGGTAGCTCAGCGTTCTGCGCATTGGCCTGCTAAACCTGGGGTTGCGAGTTTGATCCTTAAGGGGGCCATTCCGCCTGAGGCTGGTAGTTGTGGAACTACACAGCTCCTTACCTTCTAGCAGCAGATGGTGCAATATGCCATAAATGGTCATAGTTGCGGGACTACACAGCAGCAGCTCCTTGCCTTCTAGCTGCAGATCGTACAATATGCTTTAAATTTGTGTGCTCCTGGCTGGTGGCCTATGGTGTGGCTGGCCGGGGGCTCTTGGGCTTAAATGGGAGTGAACAGAGTGACTTTGGTCATTCTCTTTTTTACGTTTTGTTTAAGGGAGATTCAGTACTGCCTGGAACACGGGCAGAGGGATAGCTCTGTGGTCTGAGCGTTGGCCTGCTAAACCTGGGGTTGCAAGTTCAATTCTTGAGGGGGCCAGGAGATGATGATGATGGATATCAAGCATATTGTACCATCTGCTGCTAGAAGGGAAGGCGCCTAACCCTTGCTCACCGTATATTGTACCATCTGCAGCTAGAAGGAAATGAGCCTAACCCTTGCTCCCCCCTTCCTCTGTGAAAGCAACTGAGGGGGGAGCCAAAAATCCTTTCGTGCCTTTTTTCATGCGGGCGCCATATTGCTGACAGCATTGTTATCCACCCGCCGCTTCTGCTCCCACTCTGCTGTCCTGCAGACACCATACTAGGGAAAGCATGGAGCATGATCAGATCACCGCGGCTATTATCGCCGTTATGAACACCACACACATTGTCCAGGAGTATATGGAGATCGAGAACCAGGAGCTGCTACAGCTACAGCAGGCGAGGAGGCTACGGCAGCGCCCTGAGGACAGTGATGAGGACATGGACACAGACCTCTCTCAAAAAAGGCCCCTCCGCAAGGTGGACATCATGGTGGTAATGGGGCTTGTTGATATAGTGGAACGCCGATTCTGGGCCCGGAAAACAAGCACATACTGGTGGGACCACATAGTGCTGCAGGTCTGGGATGAATCCCAGTGGCTGCGAAATTTTGCATGCATAAGGGCACTTTCATGGAACTTTGTGAGTTGCTTTCCCCTGCCCTGAAGCGCCAGAACACCAAGATGAGAGCAGCCCTCACAGTAGAGAAGCGACTGGCGATAGCCCTGTGGAAGCTTGCAACGCCAGACAGCTACCGGTCAGTCGCAAATCAATTCGGAGTGGGAAAATCTACAGTGGGGGCTGTTGTCATGCAAGTAGCCAGGGCGATCACCGAGCTGCTGGTACCAAGGGTTGTGAGTCTGGGAAATGTGCAGCTCTTACTGGATGGCTTTGCAGCAATGGGGTTCCCGAACTGTGAAGGGGCGATAGACGGAACCCATATCCCTATCTTGGCACTGGACCACCAAGCCAGCGAGTACATAAACCGAAAGGGTTACTTTTCAATAGTGCTGCAAGCACTGGTGGATCATAAGGGACGTTTCACCAACATCAGTGTGGGATGGCCGGGAAAGGCACATGACGCTCACATCTTCAGGAACTCTGGTCTGTTTCGGCTGCTGCAGCAAGGGATTTTCTTCCCAGACCAGAAAATAACTGTTGGGGATGTTGAGATGCCTATAGTTAACCTTGGGGACCCAGCCTACCCCTTAATGCCATGGCTCATGAAGCCATACACAGGTAGCCTGGACAGTAGTCAGGACCTTTTCAACTATAGGCTGAGCAAGTGCAGAATGGTGGTGGAATGTGCATTTGGACATTTAAAGGCTCGCTGGCGAAGTTTATTGACTAGGTTAGATCTCAGCGAAACCAATGTTCCCATTATTATTACTGCTTGCTGTGCGCTCCACAATATCCGTGAGAGTAAAGGGGAGACGTTTATGGCGGGGTTGAGGCAAATCACCTGGCCACTGGTTATGCGCAGCCAGACACCAAGGCTATTACAAGAGTACAGCAGGGAGCGTTGCGCATCAGGGAAGCTTTGAAAACCAGTTTCATGAATGGCCAGAATGCTGTGTGAAAGTTCTGTTTTTTCCCATTAATGAAAAGCCCCGCCCCTTGAATCACTCTACTTCCCTTTAACCAAACTGCCCTGCCCTCTCCCCATCGGTCACCGCTTGCAGAGGCAATAAAGTCATTGTTGCTTAAAAATCATGCATTCTTTATTAATTCGTCAAACAAATAGGGGGAAATATGGGGGTAACTGCCACGGTCGCTCGGGATGGGTGGTGGAGGAAGGGAAGCACCAGGATGGGTGGTGGAGGAGGGGAAGCACCAGGATGGGTGGTGGAGGAGGGGATGAGGGAAGGACAAGGACACACAGCACTTTAAAACTTATTGAATGCCAGCCTTTTGTTGCTTGGACAGTTCTCTTGGCTTGAGTGGTTGGGTGCACGGAGGCCGCCCAAACGCGTTCTTGGGCGTCTCGGTGATGAGGTTATGGGACTCGGGGAGGAGGGCTGTTGGTTACACAGGGGCTGTAGTGGCGGTCTGGGCTCAAGCGGCCTTTCCTGAACCATACGCCTTTCCTCAGCCATAAGCCGGAGGATTTCCGTTTGATCCTCCAGTAGCCTCAGAATTGCATCCTGCCTTCTCTCAGCATGCTGATGCCACCTACTCTCTTCAGCACGCCACCTCTCCTCATGATCAAATTGTGCCTTTCTGGACTCCGACAGTGTCTGCCTCCACGCATTCTGCTGGGCAGTTTCAGTGTGGGAGGATTGCATGAGCTCTGAGAACATATCGTCTCGAGTTTTGTTTTTTTTTACTTCTAATCTTCGCTAGCCTCTGGGACGGTAATGAAAGGGGTGGCGTTGAAACATTTGCAGCTGCGGCAGGAAACAAACGGGAGAGTAGTAGTTTAAAAGACACATATTTAGAGAACAATGCTCCAAACATTACATAGCACATGTGCATTTGGTCCAAGGTTGCACTTTGCCTCTTATATTGAGGGTCTGCCGGTTGGAGTGAGAGATCACACAAGCAGGTCCGGCGGGCAACAGAATTCGGCTTGCAGGCAGCCATGGTAAGCCACAGTCTATAGGCTTCTTTAACTTCATAACATGTGGGAATGGTTTCAAACAGCAACCCCCTCATTTCCCATAACAAACAGCCTTTGGGCTGGCAATTTAAAACTGGTTGGCAATTGAAAAGGGAGGGGCTGCGGTTTTCGGGTTAACGTGCAGCACGAACCTCATCGACACCCCCAAACACACACACACATCCAAGATGTTCGCTGTTCCCCCTCCCCCCCCCCACCGCATGGGTCACAGCGGGGAAGATTTCCGTTCAGCCACAGGCAAACAGCCCAGCAGGGACGGACCACTCTGAATACCCCCTTAATAAAATTCCCCTATTTCAACCAGGTGACCATGAATGATATCACTCTTCTGAGGATAACACAGACAGATAAAGAACGGATGTTGCTTGAATGCCAGCAAACACCGGGACAATACGCCGCCATGCTTTGCAATGCAATGATTCCAGACTACGTGCTACTGGCCTGGCGTGGTAGAGTGTGTTACCACGGTGCACAGGATAAGGCTGCCCTCCCCAGAAACCTTTTGCACAGGCTTTGGGAGTACATCCAGGAGATCTTTCTGGAGATGTCCCCGGAGGATTTCCGCTCTGTCCCCGAACATGTTGACAGACTTTTCCAGTAGCTGTAGCTGTACTGGCCGCGAATTAATCATTAAACACACTTGCTTATAAAACATGTATTAATTTCACAGAGGTACACTCACCAGAGGTCCCTTCTCCGGCATCAAGCACACCTTGGGTGGGATCATAGGGTACTGGCTCCAGGGTGACAAAGAGTTCCTGGCTGTCGGGGAAAAGGGCTTCTCTGCTTCCTTGCTGGGTCTGTGCGCTATTTTCAGCATCATTATCATCATCTTCCTCTTCCCGAACATGCTCCTCAGTGGTTTCTGATGATCCACATAGAGAGTCATACCACATGGGTGGGTCAGTGCTGGCTGCACCCCCTAGAATTCCATGCAGCTCATCATAGAAGCGGCATGTCTGGGGTTCTGACCCAGAGTGGCTGTTTGCATCTCTGGTTTTTTGGTAGGCTTGCCTGAGCTCCTTAATTTTAACGCGGCACTGTTGCACGTCCCTGTTGTAGCCTCTGTCCTGCATGCCCTTGGAGACATTGGCATATGTATTGGCGTTTCTTCTTTTGGACCGTAGCTCTGCTAGCACAGTTTCGTCTCCCCATACAGTGATCAGATCGCGTACCTCATGCTCGGTCCATGCTGGAGCTCGTCTTCGGTTCTGGGACTCCATTATGGTCACCTCTGCTGCTGAGATCTGCACTCACCTGCAGCTCACCATGCTGCCCAAACAGGAAATGAAATTCAAAAGTTCGCGGGGCTTTTCCTGTGTACCTGGGCAGAGCATTTGAGCTCAGACTGCTGTCCAGAGCGGTCAAATGTTGCACTGTGGGATAGATCCAGGAGGCCAATACCGTTGAATTGAGTCCACACTAAGTCTAGTTCGATTCTGCAATATCGCTTTAAGTGCTAATCCCCTCGTTGGGGGTGTAGTGGCGAGATCGATTTTAAGAGCCCTAAAAGTCGATGTTAATGGCTTCGTCGTGTGGACGGGTGCACGGATCAATCGATATAATGCTAATAAATTCGACCTAAACTCGTAGTGTAGACCAGGGCTTAGACACATCAAAGCATGAAACGACATGTGACCAGCTCATGTAAAACTGGACTCCCTCATATGCCTGAACTTTAACACTAACTGTACTGGGAGATTTTGCTTGGAAAAAATAAGTTCCACCCACAGGGCATACTCTATGAAAGACTCTGACTGGGCAGGTGGTCCCAGGCTTGAAAGGGGAAATCACAGCCTGTGTTTGGAGGATTGGGAACTGTTTGTACCCTTAGAGTGAGACATGGCTTGACTCAAATCCCGCCTACTTTATAGAACTCAGATTATGATTTTGTTTTATTTCTTGAGTAATCTACATTGATCTGTACACTTATTACTTATAACCACTTAAAAGCTACCTGTCTGTAGTTAATATATCTGGTTTATATTTTTAACCTAAAATAGTGCATTATTTAAAGTGTAAAGGGAAATCTGCTCTTGAAAAGGGGCTGATGCATTGAGGGAGGGGAGGCTAAACAATAAACAAGGGGATATCGATATACATTTTAAATCTAAGCAGTGTCCCATATGTGACTTGCCACAAGATGTCAGAACACGTTAGTACTAGAGTGGAGTGGGTCTAATATTTATTTAATTTTCTCTTTAATATTAGAATTAGATACAGTGCTCCTGCCACAGATTTTGCTCAGTTATGGGCCAAAAAATTAGAGTTTTCAAGAGACTAAGTAGCACCGGGAATCACAGTTATGGTGGTTAGCCCAACCAAAATCTGAAATGACTCTCTTGCAACTGAGGGTGGGTGTGGGAGGTGAAAATGATTCAGTGTGTTGCGGAGGAAGGGAATAGGGGAGCAAGACATGACGTAAAGAGGAGGAGAAGGGACACAGCCTAGACCGAAGAGGTGGGGGTACAGCATGGGGTTTTGGGGGGTCCATTACCAGCAAATAGAAAGGTGACAACCCAATGAGTTCTACATTGACCAATTCCAGATGTTCTCACGTTGACACTGCACACTAAGATCAGGAAAGTAAATTACGTCTCTTTGACTTTCCAGTGAATAATGCAGGGAAGCGGTTGCAGCACCATGCACCAGCCAGTTCTGCAAAGAGCTAGTTCTGAGAATCAGAGCACCAGGAGAAAAATTTAGGTTTCTTTACAAGTGAAGAGCCGGAACAGCCAGTTCTGAATCTGTTTGGTCCTCACGCCATAGATGATGGGGTTCAGCATGGGGGGCACCAAGAGGTAGAGATTGGCCATGAGAACGTGGAAGTGCAGGGGGACATTCTGGCCAAACCGGTGCGTGAGGATGGAGAATAAAGATGGGATGAGAAATATTAAGAAGACAAAGATGTGGGAGCCACAGGTCCTAAAAGCCTTGAGCCGGGCATCCTTTGTGGGAAGGCTGAAGATAGCCCTGAGGATCTGGATATAGGAAATGGCGATCAAAAACACATCCACACCAGTTATGAAGAATGCCAAAAATAGGCCGTAGTAACTACTGGCGCGGATGTCAGCGCAGGCCAGCTTCACCACAGCTATGCCATCACAGTATGTGTGGGGGATGATGTTGGTTCTGCAATATGGCCACTGACTCGCCAGGATGGGATTGGGCATTACGAGCATGCTGCTGCGGAGTATCACAGCCAGGCCGATCTTTGCCACCACAGAGTTTGTCAGGATTGTGGAATGTCTCAGAGGATCACAAATGGCCACGTAGCGATCAAAAGCCATGGCCACAAGGATCCCAGATGCCATAACCGTGAAGCACTGAATGAAGTACATCTGGGTGAGGCAGGCACTGAAATCGATCTCCCTCAAATTGAACCAGAAGATGCTCAGCATTTTGGGAATGGTGGAAGTAGACAGTAAAATGTCGGTGACGGCCAGCATGCAGAGGAAATAGTACATGGGCTTATGGAGGCTCGGCTCCGACATCACAGTGAAGAGGATAGTGAAGTTCCCCAAGACGGCTGTGGCAGCAATGGCACAGAAAGGGATGGAGATCCATAAGTGGGCCGCCTCCAGGCCAGGAATGCCCAGCAAGATGAAGGTGGAGGGGTTGTTGAAGTTGGTTGTGTTGGAATCTGACATGGAGGAGGGGAGAAGGTGTCCAACTCTGAGGCAGAACGGTATCTCCTGCATGTACCGTAGGTTCCCCTGACTTCCTGTGTGTGTCCAAGTACTAGGGTAATTTCTGGATGGAGAGATAATGAGAATATGAGACACTTCATGCACCACTGGGGGCTGTTCTTATTGGTGAAACTGATTGGTCCCTTTTCGCACACGGGAAAATATTTTCATTATTCAGATAAATGAATTTTGAAGGACTGACCCAGACAATGCCCATTCCATATTTCATGGTGCTCCATGGGTCAATATTTCCTACACATCGTGGTGTGGGAAACCTCAATAGGCACCAGCAAGAAACACGAACCAGGCTAGATAGTCATTTTAGTGGTCCATTCCCCATATGCCTAGTTACTTAATATGTGAGTACAAAAAACATGAAACCTTTTCCAAAACGTGTACCAGGGAAAACATCCCAATCAGAACCTAACACAGGGAAAATCCCTCGGTGTCATTGAGAAACACCTGCTCAGTCGCAGAAGTGGCCCAAACAAAGACAATGTTCAGATGCCTATGGAATGGCACAGAGAATAACCTGCTCTGCACAGGCACTCAGTTTTGGTCACCCAGTCTCTATAAAGCATGTAGCAGATAGAAAGGGGGTTTCCCAGACAAGCTGTGAGAATGGGGGAGGCGGCCAGAGGTGGACAGACTAAAAAGTCTGAAACTCTTTAGTTTAGAAAATGGACAAAAAAGGGCTCAGGTGATAGTGGAGAACAAGGTTAAAGATTGCAACTGATTACATTCCAATGGAGAAACAGAAAAGTACACACACAGTAATCTGTAGAGATACTTAGTGCTTCAGAGGAGCTAATTCTCCAGAGCTGAGGGAAATTATGAGAAAAAAAATCTTTGGGAGAAAAAAAATAGACAGAAAAATGGGAGTAATAACCGGGAATCCCTTAAGAAGAGTTTATTAAAAAGCTAAGAAGCCACAATTCCTCAGTCAAGAAAGTGAACAGCTAAAAACCCAGGTCAGTGACAAAATCAAATCAGGAAATGGCGCGCTGTTGGGGGGGAAATAATATATAACAAATGGGGAATAGGGAAAAATAGATAGAAATGAATACAAATCGGAAGTTATGAAAATTGATAAGGGACATTAAAGACATCGGTAGAAATAGATTTGTTTTGCATTAGGAAAGAATGCAGCCCCGACCCACAGACTAGATCACTGTATCATTGAACTCAGGGACCCTGAAAAGGATTTAGAGTCATTGTGAACAATCAACTCATTGTGAGCTCGAAGTGTGATGCTGTGGCCAGAAGGACTGATGTGATTCTTGGATGCATAAATGGGGGAGTGGTGAACTGGAGCAATGGAAGGAATTTAGCTCTTCACATGGCATTGATGAAACTGACTGTCTCGAGTTGTGGGGTGCACATTTCAAAAAGGATGTTGAAAAATTAGGAGGGTGAAGAAAAGAGCCACATAAAGGATCGGAGGTTGCAGAACTAATTACGCTCTAGTAGCTCCTCTATCCTTGCATTAATAGCTGACTGTTTCTCCCCAGGTTCTGTTCTGTCGGTCTGTAGCCTGTATCTGGAGTGGTAATAAGCATTGGAGTCAGTATAGAAAATATTCATTCCCTGAGCTCTCACTCCCTAGTACATAGTAACCCGAGCAGACATGATGGGGGTTTGCAAGAAGTGCATTTCAAAGTCAAATGCATGAGTATACATGGAAATGGAACTTCAATTCACAGAGGAAAGTAGTCTATTGCTCTCTCTGTCTCGCTCTCTGACTGCCTATGATCTGTATTCATCATACAGATGAATGTAGAGCTGAGGTGCTATAATGAATGTGTAGGTTAGCCGAGTTCTTCGGATGTTTGCTGTAGAGCTATATTGGGTTAACTACTGGGATGTTTATATTCCGGCTATCTTGGGTGAAACCAGTGTGGCTCTTCTTAGTTTAATAGCAGGCTGCTGAAAAACACAAAGGAAGGGAAGCAACAGCTGAAGAAAAACCGTTGCTCAGTCAGCACTTCAGGGAGGTTGAGAGAGAACGCTGTAGCTCCAAGCTGGAAAGAGTCTATTTCCAGCCTCCAGCCATTATACACAGCTTGTTTTGTCGGATCTGGGAGTCTGTAGAGAGGTGGGCTGCTGTTGCTGAGAAAGGTTTTAAACTCACAGGCACAGACACCGCTGGGGAAGTTTGAAGGCCTTCGGCCTGTCTGGGTCCCTGTTAGAGTGGCAGGGTTTGGGATCAGACGCGTTCAGAATAGTTTTTGAAAAAAAACCCTTATTCTCCCATGTTTCGCTTTATTGCTGCTGTTCACATTAAACGGCACTTTGGGTCAAGGAGGCTGGCTGGTCACTCGGCTCACCAATACTCACAGCCTCTCAAAGGGGAAAACCACAGGTGCCGAACACACTCGGACCTGTAGGGCAAGCACAGTCGAACTGCAGTGTGCTGTACCCCAGGGGCCAGTCTGAGGGTGGGAGGATCATGAGATCAGAGAGGGGTAAGAGACGCCGATAGCCCGGTAACTCTGTGTGTTATCTACAGAACATAGATTTTAGAGCCCTCAGATGGTCAGGAAATAGAAATATGCCTCATCAGACATTTTACCACCGAGCAATCAGCTATGAATTCCTGCGTTCACAATTAACCTTCAGAATAAAACCTTTGAAAATGCCTTCACTGGTTAAATTACCAACAGCAAATAAACCTGAGGCGATTGGGGAACTAGTCACTGATATTCTGTGGGGTCTCCTCTCACTCAGCCCCTGGCAGGATCGGGCCCAGAGCACACGGCACCTCTAGAAATGGGACCCCTAGAAAAATCCTGACTCAGGGCTTTGGGATTTTAACACTCCAAGCTCATTTTCAATCTCAGATTTCTGTGTAGCTTGAACAACCCACCGAAGACCATGGGCAGATTTAGCGGAGGGGTTCCCAGGCTACCTAGAGCTGCCTGCCCTCCAGCCTCTGTCACTGAGACACTCCCACAGCCCAGCTGAGTCCTCTGCTGCTGCACAGAACATCTGCAAATGGAAACAGCTCACAGCCTTTCCCCTTCACTTCGCATTGTAAAAATAGTGAAACCTGCCAACGTACCCAATTCCTGCTAGACGGGGAGCCGCTGACACCAGAGGTCTTCACCCTAAAGGACAAGGAGCCATTGGAGCGGTTGCATGGGCAGCAGGCAGTGTCTGTTCAGATTGGGAGGCAGCTGTACTTATGAAGCATGCCTGCACATTCCCTTGGGGGCCACTTGGCCATCAGGGAACCTCAGCTGTTTGGCTTCGTGTGCACCAGCTTTAACCCCCGTCATGGCCAATGGGAACTGCAGGAGGCCAAATCAAAGGGGATGTGTGGTGATGCTACCCAACTGGACTGAAGCTCCAGCCCTGATAGAAAATCTATTCCTGGGATACAGGCTTTTCATCTCTTTTTGTATGTTCCCATTTGTCACATGGATACCTTGGTGGTGGCTGAGTGGTAACAATGATGCTATCAGAGATATGATCTTGCTGAAATGAAATAAAATAAATAATGATGAAATAATAAAATAAATAATAATAATAATAATAATAATAATATAGGATCTGTTTTGTCTTCAGCAGCCCCCCTGTCCTACATTACAAACCCAGGGTGCAGCCAGGGAAGGGAGATTACACATGCCTCCCTACATGGAAATTTGCCTTGGATCGTTCCAATAGGAAATGTCCCTTCCCTTCTCTCTGAGGAATGAAAAGGGACCCAGGATCCAGGTATTCCCACATTTATACTCAGATCTCAGTGATCCACTGATTGCTGGGCCCACCCACAATCTCTTTGCCTCCACAATTGATCTAGGAACCTTTCGAGGTCTGTGGTAGCACAGATTCATTAGCGATGTCCTACCAGGGCCTGCAACAGTAACCACTGCCCACTAGATCTGCTGAAGGGGTGTTGTACGGGGTGGAGGGGGCTGCACAGAGATGGGAAGGCTGGTTAGGGTAACTGATTGGCACAATAGTCCAGCCATGGACTCATTGGGAGGTTTGGACCTTTCCATACCCAGAGTGCAGCCACAGACTCCGTCAGTGAAACCTTCGTTTATGTTACAAGGGAAAGGGAGATGAGAAACCTCCAATTTCTCTTGGGGATCCAAAATGTCGCTTTGTAAACAAAGGCTGTTGCGTATCTCTGCCATGTGAGCAGAGCGAGACCTATAGTAATGTGTTCACATTGTACAGACCCATGTGCGGTGCAAGATGGTATGAATCTGCATTTATTCTCCAGAAAGGGTGCAAGGCCGAGGAGCTGGGAAATTGGCTGTTGTATCCTATTTGTCCTTCAGTGGCTTAGGTAAAGCACTCAGGTAGCTCAGCTGGGCTTGTGGTGCCACCTGCTGTTGTGTTGGGTGATAACAGGCTGGAGAGCCTGGCCGTGTCACCAGCAGAGCAGTGTGAGAGAGGCCAGCCCAGCTGAAGTGTTGGGGGGCTCAGCAGTTCCACCAGCTCCTAGACTGCAACCCAGGGTGACAACCCATCACAGAGGTTTTATAACAAACTGCAAAGAGTTACAAAGGGATCTCACAAAACTTGGTGATTGGGCAACAAAATGGCAGATGAAATTCAGTGTAGATAAATGCAAAGTAATGCACATTGGAAAACATAATCCCAACTATACCTGTGAAATGATGTTTCCAAAACTAGCTGTTTACTCTGATATCCGAACAAGCCATCTTCATGACATCCTGGTTTATGCAATAGGAGAGGACATTGGATCGACAATATTGGAACTGTTGAAGGAGAAAAGGGAGTGGGAGCATTCAACTTAGCTATCTCCACTGCTTTCTAGAAGGATCTTATTGGCCCCAGGTGTCTTGATTAACCTGGAGCAACTGCCATTTGGTTACCATGGTACCAAGGATTTGTTTAGCCTGGGGCTAACATACCTGTCCTCACCACTTCACTATAGCCATCTGGCCTTGCCCCGTCACAATGTATATGGTCAAATGTCCGCCCAGTAACTCGGCTCTTAGAACAGAACAAACCCTCCCTTCACAGCCCTCCGGATATCTGTAAACACTCACCCAGACCCCATCCCTTTGCCTTAAGGTAGTCATGAATAACTGATGTAATCAAAACAGTTTGGATGCGTATGATATGTTCCTGTCACTCTCATGTTAAGTGCATTCTCTGTCTCTGAAACAATGTTTGTCTCTGTAAGAACGAGATAAATGCAAATGAAGTGATAAAAGAACGGCATATAATTTGTCATTGTAACTCCACACCTTTGAAGCTGTTTACCAGTCTTCCCGGTAACATGAATAAACCCCCTTCGGTATTGTCTGTGCCTGCCTGATTCTTGGGGAAAAGAATCTGTTTGCTTCACAATTGGATGAAGGAACTATAAGGTGGATAGAAAACTAGCTCATTTGTCAGGCTCAATGGTAGTGATCAATGGCTCGATGTCTAGTTGGCAGCCGGTATCAAGTGGAGTGCCCCAGGGGTTGGTCCTGGGGCCGGTTTTGTTCAACATCTTTATCAATGATTTGCATGATGGAATTAATGGCACCCTCGGCAACTTTGCAGATGACACTAAGAGGGAGGGTAGGGATGGGGTCCAGAGTGACCTAGACAACTTGAGGATTGGGCCAAAAGAAATCTGATGAGGTTCAACAAGGACAAGTGCAGAGTCCGGCACTTAGGAAGGAAGAATCCCATGCATTGCTACAGGTCGGGGACCAACTGGCTAAGCAGCGGTTCTGCAGAGAAGGACCTGGGGATTACAGTGGACAGGAAGCTGGATATGAGTCAGCAGTGTGTCCTTGTTGCCAAGAAGGCTAACGGCATATTGGGCTGTATTAGTAACAGCGTTGCCAGCAGATCAAGAGAAGTGATTATTCCCCTCTATTCGGCATTGGTGACGCCACACCTGGAATATTGCATCCAGTTTTGCTCCCCCTACTACAGAAGGGATGTGGACAAATTGGAGAGAGTACAGCGGAGGGCAATGAAAATGATTAGGGGGCTGGGGCACATGACTTACGAGGATAGGCTGTGGGAACTGGGATTATTTAGTCTGCAGAAGAGAAGAGTGAGGGGGGATTTGATAGCAGCCTTCAACTACCTGAAGGGGGGTTCCAAAGACGATGGAGCTAGGCTGTTCTCAGTGGTGGCAGATGACAGAATAAGAAGTAATGGTCTCAAGTTGCAGTGGGGGAGGTCTAGGTTGGATATCAGGAAACACTATTTCACTAGGAGGGTGGTGAAACACTGGAATGGCTTACCTAGGGAGGTGGTGGAATCTTCATCCTTAGCCCTGGGCTACATTGAGGGGGGGTGTAGATCTATGATACGCAACTTCAGCTACGTGAATAACGTAGCTGAAGTCGGTGTATCGTAATTGACTTACCTGGCCGTGAGAACGGCAGCGAGTCGATCGCTGCCGCTCCCCCGTCAACGCCGCTTCCGCCTTTCACCGAGGTGGATTTCCGGAGTCGACGAGGAGCGTGTTCTGGGATCGATTAAGCGCGTCTAAACGAGACGCGCTAAATCGATCCCCGATAGATCAATTCATAGAATCATAGAATCTCAGGGTTGGAAGGGACCTCAGGAGGTCATCTAGTCCAACCCCCTGCTCAAAGCAGGACCAACCGCAACTAGATCATCCCAGCCAGGGCTTTGTCAAGCCTGACCTTAATAACCTCTAAGGAAGGAGATTCCACCACCTCCCTAGGTAACCCATTCCAGTGCTTCACCACCCTACTAGTGAAAAAGTTTTTCCTAATATCCAACCTAAACCTCCCCCTCTGCAACTTGAGACCATTACTCCTTGTTCTGTCATCTTCTACCACTGAGAACAGTCTAGATCCATCCTCTTTGGAACCCCCTTTTAGGTAGTTGAAAGCAGCTATCAAATCCCCCCTCACTCTTCTCTTCTGCAGGCTAAACAATCCCAGTTCCCTCAGCCTCTCCTCATAAGTCATGTGCTCCAGCCCCCTAATCATTTTTGTTGCCCTCCGTTGGACTCTTTCCAATTTATCCACATCCTTTTTGTAGTGTAGGGCCCAAAACTGGACACAGTACTCCAAATGAGGCCTCACCAGTGCCGAATAGAGGGGAATAATCACGTCCCTCGATCTGCTGGAAATGCCCCTACTTATACAGCCAAAAATGCCATTAGCCTTCTTGGCAACAAGGGCACACTGTTGACTCATATTCAGCTTTTCGGCCACTGTAACCCCTAGGTCCTTTTCTGCAGAACTGCTGCCCAGCCATTCGGTCCTTAGTCTGTAGCAGTGCATGGGATTCTTCCGTCCTAAGTGCAGGACTCTGCACTTGTCCTTGTTGAACCTCATCAGATTTCTGTTGGCCCAATCCTCTAATTTGTCTAGGACCCTCTGTATCCTATCCCTACCCTCCAGCGTATCAACCACTCCTCCCAGTTTAGTGTCATCTGCAAACTTGCTAAGGGTGCAGTCCACACCATCCTCCAGGTCTTTGATGAAGATATTGAACAAAACCGGCCCCAGCATCGACCCTTGGGGCACTCCACTTGATACCGGCTGCCAACTAGACATGGAGCCATTGATCACTACCCGTTGAGCACGACCATCCAGCCAGTTTTCTATCCACCTTACCGTCCATTCATCCAGCCCATACTTCTTTAACTTGCTGGCAAGAACACTGTGCGAGACTGTATCAAAAGCTTTGCTAAAGTCAAGAAATAGCACATCCACTGCTCACCGCCGATCCGCGGGTAGTGAAGACAAGCCCTTAGAGGTTTTTAAGGCCTGGCTTGACAAAGTCTTGGCTGGGATGATTTAGTTTTGGTTTGTCCTGCTTTGAGCAGGGGGTTGGACTAGATGACCTGCTGAGGTCTCTTTCAAACCTAATATTCTACGATTCTATGAATATTCTGTAGGCCTTAGTCTTGGGCCTTGTCACACCGTGGGGCCCACATTCTGGGTCTGGGCAGCTTGAAAGGAATATAGAAATTTCACAACTCGATGACACTTGCTACTCAATATGGCTGATAGGAAATGAGCCAAACTCCCTGTTATTCGTTGTGCACCCTTCCTTCTCTCTCTATAACACTTCCAGCATCCTTCAGTGCATAAACCAAACGGCTGTGTGTCTGGTAATTCCAAGTGCCTTGGATTTGGGCTGAACTCCAGTGTGTGACTGAAGAATCGGATGGGTGTAAATTTCTGCTCCAACCCCACCGGCCTGAGGACTGAAGGCTTCTGTGAATTGCCCACAGTGGCAGGTTGGGCTCATTCACTCCAGCTCTGTGTACGGGGACTGTTGGGCCCTTAGTAAAATTTAGTGGGGATTGTTGGTTGGCCAGATCCCATACCGAAAGGAAGGGGGAAGAGTCGAGACTGACAGGCCCCATGGGCACCGGTGAGGGGTCAATGCTCCTGGTCAGCCTGATTGACAGGGCAAGCAGGCCAATGAGGGGGTCAGGTGGTAACGGGGCTCCCATCCTCCATGTGAGCTGGGGCTGCCTGGGCCAGGGCAGGGATGAGCTAAGGACAGAGCAGGGGCCCGAGCTGAGCTGGGAGCAGAGCTGCACTGGCCAGAGCCAGAGGGTCAGAGAAGCAGCCCAGGGAGCAGGTCAGTGCTGGGAGCAGAGCCACCAGCCAGAGCCAGAGAAGCAGCCCAGAAAGGGGCCAGTCTTTTGCGATGGATCATCACTTGGGGGGGGAGGGCGCAACGCTGGGATGAAGGGCCCTACCACCTGGATCCCGAGGCACGTAGTCACCGCCAGAGCAAATGTCTGATCCGCGGCATCCCTGCAGCAAAGCCAGGGTCTGGGCAGGGGCGTGGGACATTTGAGGAACAGACTGTGAGCTGCCCTGACATTCCAGCCATGGCTGTCTGGGGTTCCCCTGTGACGGTGTTCCCCATAAAACTTTATGGGGAGATGCTTATAGATGTATATATGTAACTAAAATATGTTTTATGCTACATGTGCCATGTAACATATCTCTGTGAAAGTTATGACCCACTGAATTTACTCCTCCTGTTTGTATGCATGTATCATTGTTGTAGTTGGAGTTATGAAGATTGGTTTTATATTTGCTGGTTTTGTACATAGCCTTTGTAAGTGCATGGGATCATCTTTGGAGCAAAGAATGCCTGTTAAATGCGAGCACTTGACAGACAAAAGACTTTGCAGACCCCAATCCACATTGGGGCCAGGTCTGGAATGCAACTGGTTAGACTGGTTAGGGCGCATGGGCAGGTGACTTGCCCATGTGATCCTAAAACTCCAGGGCAACTGGATCCTACACAGGGAGAGGAAGAGAGGCTATAAAAGCCCTTGCAAGACCCTTCCATTTTGTCTTCAGCTGGCTAAAGGAAGAAGCTCTCCACCCCCCCCAAGGACATTCCTGAGGGGAACTGAACAAAGGACAAAGACATTAGGGGGGTGAGTGATTGCTGGGCCCAGGCTAGAAGGAAGATAGCCTGTTTACTGGACCTAGTGAGGGGTTTATCTGTACACAGGGTGACTAGACATAGAACTGCGTGTTCTTTTTTTATTTTATTCGGTAATTCACTTTATTCTGTCTGTTACTGCTTAAAATCACTTAAATCCTATTTTCTGTACTTATTAAAATCACTTTTTACTTATTAAGTTTCCTGGAGTTGAGTTGTTACCTGGGGGAACGCAAACAGCTGTGCATAACTTTCTATCTTTGTAATAGAAAGCGAACTATCTATGAGTTTACCCTGTATAAGCTTTATACAGGGTAAAACGGATTTATTAAGGGTTTGAGCCTCCTTGGAGTTGAGCAGCTGGGTGTCAAAGGCAAGAGCGCTTCCAGGGGCCTTACAGTGGTGAGTGGACTTGGTTCGGACCTGGGTCTGTGTTTGCAGCAGATCAGTGGAATCTGGCTCAAAACAGACAGGATTCGGGAGTCCCAAGCTGGAAAAGGCCTGGAAGCAGGGGCAGAAGCAGCCTTGGCACACCAGGTGGCAGCACCAAGCAGGTCTCTGTGGCCCCAACCTGTCACAGTGGCGTAGTCGAGCAGGAGCTGTGCACAGCTGATTGCTTTGACGTACTGGTAGTGATTTTAAGTGAGTTTTAAGTGTGGTGGCTGGAAAACCGACAAAGTGGTTACTGGTTTGTTATTTTCTGTTTGCTTATTTCGGGTAAGGGAAGTAGGGACAGAAAAGGAAATCAAATAAGTAAGAGTGAAGATCAGGGAAGCTGGGAAAGTCTCTTAACTGAAGAGCTCCTGATCTGAGTGCGGTCCAGTTTCAGTGAACTGCAGAGGAGCGTGGCCCAGCACTAGATAGCAAGAAGATGTCTGTAAGCGAAGCCACGGTAAAACTGGATCTTGCCAGACTCGAAATAACAGAGAAAGAGAACGAACATCGGAGACGAATCGAATTACGTACGTTGGAAATTAGTGCAGAAAAAGAAAGAGAGGAGGTGGCCCACAAGAGAGCTATGGAGGCAGAAAGAATCCGGGAGGAGGCGGCCCACAAGAGAGCTATGGAAGCAGAGGAGCTGGCCCACAAGAGGGCTATGGAAGCAGAAAGAATCAGGGAGGAGGCGGCCCACAAGAGAGCTATGGAAGCAGAGGAGCTGGCCCACAAGAGAGCTATGGAGGCCCAGAAGCATGAACTGGCTGTTGCAGAGTTGAAGAGTCGCAACCCTTCAGCGTCCGGCTCCGCTTCCCCCAAAATCCCCAAATGGGAGCGTCTATGCCCCCAGTATGATGAATCCAAGGATATAGCCGAATATTTTATCACCTTCGAGAGACTGTGCTCCCTCCATGCGATCCCTGAAGATCAAAAAATGACCACCTTGATAGCCAAATTGACTGGCAGAGCTCTGGACATATTCAATAAGATGCCCATTGGGGATGCCTCCAATTATGGTAAATTTAAGGAACTGGTTTTGAAACAGTTTCAGGTTACACCTGAAACCTACAGGGTTAAATTCAGGAGTCTTAAGAGGGGAGATGGGTTAAGTTACGTGGCTTATGCAAATGAAATGACAGTTCTGGTAGATAAGTGGGTGAGGGGAAAAGACATTACAAGCTTTGAAGGGATGTGTGATTTGGTTGCTCAGGAACAATTCCTGAATATGTGCAGTGATGATGTAAAACAGTACTTGTGGGACAAACAGGTAAAAGCCGTTAGTGAATTAGCTGGGTTTGCAGACTCTTATGAGCAGGCGCAAGCTGCAATTAAGCATAAACCACTGGCAGAGGGGTACAGGGTCGAAGGAAAACAGAGTCACCGTGTTACCCCTGGGAAGAAGGAGGCTGGGCGCTCACCTCCCCATTCTCCTAGTACTCGTCCCAAATTCCCTGTACAATCAGAGGAGCCCAGGAGGTGCTATCAATGTAAGTCCACCGAGCACCTGAGAGATAAGTGTCCCCTGCTGAGTGAAAACAGGCATCAAGCGGCCCATGAAGCTGCTGCCTCTTTCCACACAGGGTTTGTGAAGTTGACTTCTACACCACCAAGCAGTGAGCATGTGCATGCGGTTAGACTGAATGGGAAGTTAATCACTGGGTTGAGAGATACAGGTGCTGAAATTTCTATAGTCAGGAGGGACCTGATCCAAGAGAAGGATTGGTTGCCGGGTAAAGTGGCAGAATTGGAGCTGGTGGGTGGCTACAAAGTCATTGCACCTCTGGCAAAAGTACACATGCAAACGGAAAACTTGCAGGCTAAGCTAACTGTGGCAACAGTGTCACACAATTTTGCACCGTTTCTACTGGGAAATGATTTCTTTGCTGTGGCAGAATCTGTCCCAGGGCTGGGTGGCAGCAAGCAGGAACCTGGTGCTGAAAACCCCAGAGGGGGGGGCGAAGTCACAGGGACTGCAGCTGTGGCTAGTTCCTGTCCTGTAATCATCTCCCCGGGGGAGGGGAATGTTCTACCTCATAGCAAGGGGGGAATTTTCCGGGCCACCGCAGGGTCTATATTAGCTTGCAGCTGTGAGCCCACAGCTGGACCAGGGTCACCTTCTCTTCAGGGGGACACGGGAGTGACTGGCCCAGAGGGAGGCCCAGGAAGGGAAGGTGAGGGGGGGCCGGAGAGCCCGCCCACCTTTTGGCAGGAGGATCTGGCCCAGGAGGAGGGTGAAAAGTCTGCATTTCAGATGCCAGACCCCTCTCCTGTGGATCAGGTTACAAGGGGAAGCTGGGGGTCAGACCTCCCGGACGGGGGAGTCCATCCAGCTGACCTGCTGGGAACAGATACTGGGGTGTCCAAGAAAGAGGTTGTTCTTGCTACACGGGTAGGAGGCAAACCTCTCTCTTCAAAGCAGAAGGGAGCGAGTCTCTGCATGGGTGAAGCCACACAAGGGGATGGGAACCAGCCCAGAGAAATTCCAGAGGGAGGGGCCGAGGGCAGGCCGGGTTGCAGTACACCCTTTCCTTGCCAGAGCCTCAAACGCATGCCTGATTCAGGAGCCTGCTCCAAAGAGGCAGAAGAATCTGCATCAGAGTGCCTACCAGGGTACACAGATGGGCGGGTAATCCTGTGTCTTTCCCTACTTCATCTGTGGGTTATAACAAAGGAGTTAACACTGAGGGTCAACCCTTTCAAGATGGGGAACATACCTGATTGGTGGGAAAAACTGTTGTACATGCTTGGGATGGTGACCTCACGGTCGTACAAACATGTTACCTGTCGGCCTATATCGGGTAACCGGCTGGAAGCTTGGCACAACAGCAAAAGCATAACAGGCCCAGGCTGCTGTGTGAAAGGGGAAACTGAGGCATGCCGCCTCATGGCACTGAGAGCTAAATGCCGAGGTTCCTACGCCTTAACAGGTATTGCTATCTGTATCCTGTTAGCAATATTACACCCCAACCCATTTTCAGGCGCCCGGGGACCAGGAACCTCGCATTTTGCTAAAACCATTACGAACGACACCATGTGGTGTGCCAGTACTGAAAAGGGGTGTGACCAAAGACAAACAGGGGCTTTATGTGTACTGCCTCCGCCATGGACAGTGTCCAAGTCTCTGGCAGTAAGTTCAGGAGGAGGGTGTGACGGTGTTCCCCATAAAACTTTATGGGGAGATGCTTATAGATGTATATATGTAACTAAAATATGTTTTATGCTACATGTGCCATGTAACATATCTCTGTGAAAGTTATGACCCACTGAATTTACTCCTCCTGTTTGTATGCATGTATCATTGTTGTAGTTGGAGTTATGAAGATTGGTTTTATATTTGCTGGTTTTGTACATAGCCTTTGTAAGTGCATGGGATCATCTTTGGAGCAAAGAATGCCTGTTAAATGCGAGCACTTGACAGACAAAAGACTTTGCAGACCCCAATCCACATTGGGGCCAGGTCTGGAATGCAACTGGTTAGACTGGTTAGGGCGCATGGGCAGGTGACTTGCCCATGTGATCCTAAAACTCCAGGGCAACTGGATCCTACACAGGGAGAGGAAGAGAGGCTATAAAAGCCCTTGCAAGACCCTTCCATTTTGTCTTCAGCTGGCTAAAGGAAGAAGCTCTCCACCCCCCCCAAGGACATTCCTGAGGGGAACTGAACAAAGGACAAAGACATTAGGGGGGTGAGTGATTGCTGGGCCCAGGCTAGAAGGAAGATAGCCTGTTTACTGGACCTAGTGAGGGGTTTATCTGTACACAGGGTGACTAGACATAGAACTGCGTGTTCTTTTTTTATTTTATTCGGTAATTCACTTTATTCTGTCTGTTACTGCTTAAAATCACTTAAATCCTATTTTCTGTACTTATTAAAATCACTTTTTACTTATTAAGTTTCCTGGAGTTGAGTTGTTACCTGGGGGAACGCAAACAGCTGTGCATAACTTTCTATCTTTGTAATAGAAAGCGAACTATCTATGAGTTTACCCTGTATAAGCTTTATACAGGGTAAAACGGATTTATTAAGGGTTTGAGCCTCCTTGGAGTTGAGCAGCTGGGTGTCAAAGGCAAGAGCGCTTCCAGGGGCCTTACAGTGGTGAGTGGACTTGGTTCGGACCTGGGTCTGTGTTTGCAGCAGATCAGTGGAATCTGGCTCAAAACAGACAGGATTCGGGAGTCCCAAGCTGGAAAAGGCCTGGAAGCAGGGGCAGAAGCAGCCTTGGCACACCAGGTGGCAGCACCAAGCAGGTCTCTGTGGCCCCAACCTGTCACATCCCCCATGCCACAGGGCGAGGTGACGTGTTTCCCATTAACCTTTCCCATTTTATCCTTATTTTTTAAATTCGTTGCGGTTTAATCACTTATATTTGCTTGAGCTACACGTGATGATCAGTGCTTCAGAGAAATGTACAGAGCGGAGAAAGCACTGCAGAACGGGGACACCCTAGCCGCGGTCCTAAGTGACCGCGACAAGACTGGGACAAAGCGCCGTCCACACCGGTGCTTTTGTTAGTCAGGGGTTGGTTTTTCACCCCCTTGACCGACACAAGTTTTACCAACAAAAGTGCTTGTGTAGACAAAGCCCGAGTTGCAGGCAAGTAAAGGTGTCTACTGCCTCCAGCCCTGCAGTGTTTAAGAAGATTGCAATTTTCTACTGGTCTCCTTTCTCACCAAACACCACTGCTTCCATAGATAGATCTCAAAACTGTCTGAATCTCTTCCTGGAGTCTGCTCCATTTCCTGAATGTTTCATCTCCTTGGGGGTTTTCAGTTACTCCATCAGGATGGATTCTTCCTTCCTTCACCACAGCCCTGTGACCTCTGCCCTCTCCTCTGGTCTCCCCTCTGGTACCAGGGGTTGTGTTGGGAACTCATCAGAAGGAGGCACAGGCTGCACTCGAAGAAGGGAGGCGTGATTAGAACTAAAGCAGAGTTACAAAAGCTAACGGAGAGCCACGCGCTCCCAGCTGTGTGTCTGGTGCAGCCGCCGCTCAATGGCCCGTTCTCACTAGCCCCAATCTAGATCCCCTGAACGTGGGCTCTGCTCTTAGAGGCCCAGGACACACTTCTAAGAGCCAGGGCAGGGCTGTGCATTTCCGCTGTCTCACACCCACCCAGCAGCCTAGGTAACCACCCGTTCTTAGTGCTGTTTCTCTTCCATCTCCCCGCCTGCCCCCTTTCTGATTTGTTATACAGAGTAGCTGTGTCTTGTCTGAATTTGATTGATAAGCTCCTTGTCGCAGAGGCTGTTTCTCCTTCTGTGTGTGCCAAGGGCCCAGCAACAGGGGCCCTGAACTGCAGCGGGGCTTCCACGGGCTTCTATGACACAAATAATGATCATAAATAATAAACACAACAATCCAGCCAAATCAGGGCCTATCCCCGTCCTCTTCGTCTTTAGCTACGGTCTACAAAGGATCAAACCGTGCTTGCTGGCTACAGAGTGTTAGGAACTTGAATACAGATAGACACGGTGCCCCTGTTGGGACAGGACAGGAGAATTTGTTCAGGCTCATTCCAGTGCTAAAAAGCCCAGGTGCTGCGTATCGGGAATACCCAGAGGAGCAGGCAGAGAGTTCAGCGATGGGAATCTAAGCGGCGCAGTCCTGGAAAGTCTGACTCAGCCTGGAACATTAGATTTCAGTTCCACCTGGGAGAGTCTGAGAGGAAAGGAACAGACAGGGAGAGAACTAATCCAATGCAAACACTAATCCAGTCTCTATCCTGCCTATAGGGCCCCCCTTGTTCCACGCTAAGTCTGTGGGGAAGTGCGGGCTGCACTCTATCCACAGGAACATTCTGTGGGTGTTGCTTTTACTGAGTCTGTTCCCCCAAAGTGACCCCAGTGACTGTGAGATGTTGGCAGGTTTCTGAGCGGCAGCGGAAGTGGAGTCCCGGAGGTCACACCTCACAGGAGTGGCGAGCTCGCAACCTCCAGCGAGCTCTGGCGCCCTCTTCCAGCCTTTCCTTTGTATGCTGCCGAAAACCAGCCCCTGCCATTTCCCTCTTGGCATGATGGAGAGACGCCAGGGTTACAGCAGGGAAGTCAGGACTCCTGGGTTCTGCGTGTCATCGGGTCACTCATTCTCTATCTGACCTTGGTGAAGGCCGTGCCTCAGTTTAATTATCTGTGTAATGGGGATATGTTAATAGAGACTTTCCTTTGCTAGGTGTTTTGAAGATTCTTCAGTGAAAGGTGCTGCACACTTTGATGACAGTTACTGAGGAGAATTATCTGATAATTTAGCAATAATCCTGTGTGTTAGCAGAAAGTGTTTGTGACTCCCCGCTCTCATCTGCCTCCAGATTTGTCTGTCTACTATTTACCCATCCATCTTGGGGATTTACAGGGTCTCAGACCCTATGGAGACCTAGGCATTATCCCTGGTTTTCTTACTAACCATCTATAATTGTTCAATATACACAAATACACAGAGCAGCCAATTCCTCACTCACTTAGCAGAGAGCCCAAGAGTTCTCATTTCCCTTTGGGAAGGGCCTTTAATGATTGTTTACTCCTTATGCTGGTTTAATAGCACAGAAGTGGAGACCTGGAAACAGAAATATTAGCTAGAATGTGTCACGTCTCCAGTTGTTTACATACAGATGCCGCTTCTCCCCTAGGGCTAAGCAATCCCCACTGGGGTTCCACAGAGCTATATTATAAATGGTGCACTTCCCTGCGTCGGCTCTCGGCATGGGATGCTGCTGCAGATGCTGGGGCGAGAGAGGTGTGGGACGCAGCTGCCTGAGGGGGATTCTCCGGGAAGACACGTCCGTCTCAGGATTCACAGGTATCCATCTCTTGATGCTCCACGCACCCAGTATAGCATGGGCATGATGGAAGACAGAATAGGTCTGTTGTTCTTTCCGCCTTGCACAGCCATTAAGCGTCCCAGGGCCCTTGCCACAGGGAATGAGTTGAGTCCTGTATCACCGGCCAAAATGTCCCTCTTTGCTGTGCATCCCTGCCTGCCCGGGCTGACGGCCTCCAGCCCAGAGGTGGCTGCATTTCAGTGGCACAGTGAATCCTTCACGATGAAAGGTGTTAGTAGATGTACAATACAAGGCCAAATTCGGAGGCCGTGGCCTGTACTTTACTGAGGCTGCACAGAGCCCTTGGAGAAAGACCTGAGTAAAGACCTCAGAAGCCAGCTGTGTGTTAATGTGCAGACACTGTCACCTTCTCCTCTTACCTGACTTTTATCTGCTGGAAAGCAAGGAGGTGCTAGGGCTCCTCATTGGAACATAAATGCCTGATTTACTTTATTCACTGATAATTTTATAGGGTTCAAGATCAGAGGGGATTATTAGATCATCCAGTCTGACATCCTATATAAAAAGGCCATTACATTTCACCTAGTTACCCCAATATTGAGCCCAGTGATTTGCGCTAGACTAAGACCTGTGGTAGACTAGGATTTTACACCATTGAATCATAGAGGCACAAGCTGAGCCCCCTGCCAAGATGCAGGATTTGTTGTGTCTAAACCATCCGAGACAGAGACTCTCCAGCTTCTATGGAAAACCTCCAGCAAAGGAGTTTCCACAACCTCCGGCGGCTTCTGCTCCATTGTCCACCTGTACGGGCAGTTTGCAAGGTTTTCCTGAAATTTAATCTAATTCTGCTATGCTGGTGTTTGAAGCCTTCCACTCTTTTGCTTCACTCTGTGGTAGAATCATAGAATCGTGGAAGATTAGGCTTTGAAGAGACCTCAGGAGGTCATCTAATCCAATCCCCTGCTAAAAGTGGGACCTATCCTCATAGAGGCATATATCATCTCCCATGACTTGCATGCTGTGCCTCTCGCAATGCAACCCAAACGATATTTTCCAATTTACCAATAGCAAAAAAATCCACACCCCTGTGAGATGAAGCTATATCAACATAACCCCACTGTAGACACCACGAGGTAAGGGGAGGAATGGTTCTATCAACCTAGCTACCAGCTTTTCTGGAGGTGGATTACCCACATTGACGAGAGAACCCCTGCCGTTGGTGTAGTTAGTGCCTACACAGAAGTGCTACAGCAGTGCCACAAGCATTTTAAGTGTAGACAAGCCCTCAAACAGATCGTTCAGAGAAGCATCCAGTTTGCACCTGCAGACATGAGGAGTTGGAGAAGCTAGAAATTGTCTTTGCTGTTTCTTCCAACAGTTAATCACCCTCAGAGGAAAAAATTTGGCCCTTATTTCCAAATGAAATTTGTCTGGCTTGGGCTTTCCCCTGTCTTTCTCCGCTATATTACAGATCCCATCATTACCCAAGGATTTCTCCCCATGAAAGTCTCTGTTTGATCATCCTTTTGATAAGATAAATAGATAAAGCTCTTGATATTTCTCACTATCTGGCATTTTCTGCAGCCTCCAATCCTTTTTGTGGCTCTTTTCTGCACCCTCCTAATTTTTCAACATCCTTTTTGAAAGGTGGACCCCACAACCGGATGCAGTCAGTTTCACCAACGCCATGTGCAAGAGCTAAAATCTTTCCATTGCTCCAGTTCACCACTCCCCCATTTAGGCATCCAAGAATCACATCAGTCCTTTTGGCCACACTATCACACTCGGAGCTCACAATGAGTTGGTTGCCCACAGTGACCTCTAAATCTTTTTCAGGGTCCCTGCGTTCAATGATCTAGTGATCTAGTCTATGGGTCAGGCCAGCATTCATTCCTAATGCAGAACAAATCTATTTCTACCGATGTCTTATATTACTTCCCCCCCACACACCGCTCCAATTCCTGACTTGATTTTGTCACTGAACTGGGTTTTTAGCGAAAGCTGTTCACTTTCTTGACTGTAGAATTGTGGCTTTTTAGCTTTTTAAAAAATTCTTCTTAAGGGATTCCCGGTTGTCACTCCCATTTTTCTGTCTAATTTTTTTCCCAATGATTTTTTTCTGATAATTTGCCTAAACTCTGGAAAATTAGCTCCTCTGAAGCACTAAGTATCTCTACAGATTACTGTGTGTGAACTGTTTTCTGTTTCTCCATTGGAATGTAATCAGTTGCAATCTTTAATCTTGTTCTCCTCCATCATCTGAGCCCTTTTTTGTCCCTTTTCTAAATTAAAGCGTTCCAGACTTTTTAGTCTATCCACCTCTGGCCGCCTCCCCCATTCTCACACCCTGTCTGGGAAACCCCCTTTCTATCTGCTACATGCTTTATAGAGACTGGGTGATCAAAACTGAGTGCCTGGGCAGAGCAGGTTATTCTCTGTGCCATTCCTTAGGCATCTGAACGTTGTCTCTGTTTGGGCCACTTCTGCAACTGAGCAGGCGTTTGTCCATGACACCGAGGGATTTTCCCTGTGGTGTGGTCTAACTGGGATGTTTTCCCTGATACACGTTTTAGAGTAGGTTTAGTGTATTTTGCCCTCTCACATTTTGAGCCACCGGTTATACAGGGAACAGCCCACTACAGTGGCTATCTAACCTGTCTTGTATATCCTGCTGGTGCCTATTAACATTTCCCACATAAGAAGATAAGAATGGCTGTACTGGGTCAGACAAAAGGTCCATCCAGCCCAGTATCCTGTCCACCGACAGTGGCCAATTCCAAGTGCCCCAGAGTGAGTGAACCTAACAGGTAATTATCAAGTGATCTCTCTCCTGCCATCCATCACCCCCCTCTGACAAACAGAGGCTAAGGACACCATTCCTTACCCTCCTGGTTAATAGCCATTAATGGGCTTCATCTCCATGAATTTATCCAGTTCTCTTTTAAACCCTGTTATAGTCCTAGCCTTCACAGCCTCCTCAGGCAAGGAGTTCCACAGGTTGGCTGTACGCTTTGCGAAGAAGAACTTCCTTTTATTTGCTTTAAACCTCTGCCCATTAATTTCATTGGGTGGCCCCTAGTTCTTCTATTATGGGATAAAGTCAATAACTTTTCCTTATTCACTTCCTCCACACCACTCATAATTTTAATATATCTCTATCATATCCCCCCTTAGGCCTGGTCCACACTGGGGCGGGGGGGTCGATCTAAGATACGCAACTTCAGCTACGTGAATAACGTGAATAACGTAGCTGAAGTTGAATATCTTAGATCGATTTTTTAATTACTTACCCCCGGTCCACACGGCACAGGCAGGCTCCCCCGTCGACAGCGCTTCCTCCGCACGCCGAGCTGGAGTTCCGGTGTCGATGGGGAGCGCTTCTGAGATCGATTTATTGCGTCTAGATGGGACATGATAAATCAATGCCAGAACATCGATCACTACCCGCCGAATCAGGCGTGTAGTGTAGACTAGCCCTTAGTCTCCTCTTTTCCAAGCTAAAGAGTCCTAGCCTCTTTAATATCTCCTCATATGGGACCCAGTCCAGACCCCTAATCATTTTAGTTGCCCTTCTCTGAACCTTTTCTAATGCCAGTATATCCTTTTTGAGATGAGAAGACCACATTTGTACGCAGTATTCAAGATGTGGGCGCACCATGGATTTGTATAAAGGCAATAAGATATTCTCCGTCTTATTCTCTATCCCTTTTTTAATGATTCCTAACATCCTGTTTGCTTTTTTGACTGCCACTGCCCACTACATGGACATCTTCAGAGAACTATCCACGATGACTCCAAGATCTTTTTCCTGGTTAGTTGTAGCTAAATTAGCCAGTGTTGTAGGAGCAGCAGTGATCTGTATGCTGTGTATAACTTGTTACTCCAAAGGTCTGTTCACTCTACAGGCCCCCCGCTTTTGTCACCTCTCACTCTTTGAATACCTGTGAAGTGGCTTTCCCCCTCCCCTCCCTCCTGGAATGCTTGTGGGATGAATGGGCTGTTAGACAGCTGGAAGATCAGAAGAGCTCCCAGGTAAACAGGGTGTCTGGGACTCTAATCAGGCAACGATCACACACCCAATGCATGGACACTACCTGAGGTGGAGTGTGACCAACCAGATGCGGCCAAGTCATCTCTAGTCGCAGGCCATGAGGAGCTGGTTCTTTAAAGGGGAAGGGGCCATGTGCGCAGGAGTGCAATCACAAGCATGTACCTCCCGTGAAGGCCCTTCGCTCGGACCGCTTGGCCAGTGGTCCGCTGTGCTGCATTCCATCGTGGCCCGGGAAGATTTACCTTCATCACACCATCCATTGCTGCGCTATGGAACACTTACATTGAAGGAACCTGACATCTCCAGTGCTGTGCCTGTCCTGGGAGTGTGAGTATGCCAGTGTGACTGTGCCCCCCGCCCCACCTTTCTTTGGAGCTTAGATATCAGTGTAATAAATGTGCTGCTTTCTGCCAAACTCTGGTGGGTCATTAATCCTCCCTAAGCTTACTAGCTGGCCCAATTTCGGGTAACATTAATGGTGGAGAACGCGGGCAGCTTAGTGGAGGAGTTGACCCAAGAGTAGAAATCCCTGGTACCTTCCCTCCACGATGGTCTCTTGGGTGGGTCCGGAGAAAAGGATGCCACTATTGAGTGCTGGTGTAGGGCAAGGGAGAGAATTAGTGTAAATCCCTTGTGCCCCCGCCCCCGGTGGTCTCTTGGGTGGCTCCGGGGAAAAGGATCATAGAATCATAGAATATCAGGGTTGGAAGGGACCTTAGGAGGTCATCTACTCCAACCCCCTGCTCAAAGCAGGACCAATCCCCAATTTTTGCCCCAGATCCCTAAATGGCCCCCTCAAGGATGGAACTCATAACCCTGGGTTTAGCAGGCCAATGCTCAAACCACTGAGCTATCCTCCCCCCCGCTGTTGAGTGCAGGTACAGAGCAAGGGAGAGAATTAGGTGTAAACCACCTGGTGCCCCATAACAGCTTCTTGAGTGGATCTGGCTCAAGCCTGTCTAAAAGGTGATAGGCTAGCAACGCACCGCAGGGAGAAAAGGACGCCGTTACTGAGGGTAGTCTCATTTAGACGCGATTAATCGATTCCCGAATGCGCTCCCCGTCGACTCCGGAAATCCACCTCGGTGAAAGGCAGAAGCGGAGTCGAGGGGGAAGCAGCAGCAGTCGACTCGCCGCCGTCCTCACGGCCAGGTAAGTCGATCTACGATACGCCGACTTCAGCTACGCTATTCACGTAGCTGAAATTGCCTATCGTAGATCGACCCCCCCCCCTCTAGTGTAGCCCAGGGCTACGTATGCCACTGTGGGGCAAGGGAAAGAAAAAGGTGAAGCAGCCCGAGCAAGAACACTCCCCCTTGGGGAGAGCAGCTGCCGCCGCCCAGGGTGTTTTTAGAATGGCTCCAATAGAAAGTGGCAGACCCCTGGATGCCAGGGGCGGTTCCACCTAGCAGTACAATTCCTGAACTAGAGCTCATGATGCATGAATATGTACTTATGTGTGGTCCCAATAAAGCAGGACTGGATCGTGCAGCCGCCTGGCTGCTGTGGCTAGCAGGCTGGCAATGGCAGGCAGCAAAGCGTCAGCCCGCCACTGAACTAGATCCACTCAAGGGCCGATGGAATGAGTCGGAGCAGGAACGGGATACGTGGAAGGCGCAGGCTCTGACTGCTAGCGCCCAGGCTTCTTCCCTCTCTGTGGCCGCAGTACGGATGGTGGCAGCAGGGGAGGAGCGGGAGCGGGTGGAAGTAGAGAGTGCCGCTCTGAGCCAGGATCTGGTCCTGGAGTGGTCCTCCCAGGAGAACAGGGCCAGGGGGGCCTATTCATCCCGGGTCGCTGCCATTGGGGTGAAAGCCCAAAGGGTGCAGGACCATATGATGATAGGGAGAGGGATATCTGGTGTGATCCGGATCCCCCAGATCAGGACCCTGGATGGCCGGACCCCAGACACCGTGCTGCGGCGGTCCGGAGGGTGGTCCGAAACTATGGGCCTGCGCCCGCAGGGGGCGGGGCAGCCCCAAGTACCGGACACACAGTGGCAGAGACCGAGCTGACTCCCGCGCAAGCAATAGGCTTAGCAAAAACCCTGGGTGGCCCCTCGCGCTCCGGGTTCAACGGGTGGGCCCGGGGCATGGTGACCCTGTGTTTGGATCAGGGACTGAACCTAGCTGAGACCCGACGGGGTTGGGAGGAGATTCAGCAGGGGCGGATCGGCAGCAAGCCGGTCATGCCGCACACAATAGTATCTTCGATATGTTGGCAGGGGTGGTGCCGGCTGTGGGGCCGAGCGTGTTGTTGGCAGAGTCTCAGCAGCTGCTGCGCCGGGGGAAGACCCCGTCTGGGTCGTAGTGAGAATGGCTCTCCTGGCATGCTCGTGTGGCTGGGGTGTGGCAGCCACAGCGGGAGGGCAGGTACCCCCGACCATAGCTCAAACAGCCCGGCCGCCGGAGGAATTGAGGCTGATCGCCCAGGGTCTCCCAGTCCATGTACAGCAGGCGATCGGGAGGTGGAGACCAGGGGAACCCGCAGATGTGGAAGCCCTGCTGGACACAGTCCGGCAGGCTGCTCTCATCGCCCCACCCGTGCCACAACCACCAGTGGGCAAGGCCTCTAAGGTGGCAGCAATAGACCGTAGAAACCCCGGGAGACCAGACCCTCGGTCTGGAAACCACAGGGGGCAGCCATGCCTGAGGAATAACCTCTGGCCAGTTTTGCTGGAGCAGGGGGAGAATATGGACAACTGTCATGGGAAACGCACTGGGGAGATAATGCTCCGGTGCGTACAATTAGGGATATCCCTTCCTTCAGGGGAGCAGAGGGGCGTCCCGGCCCTGTCAGGAGCAGCTCCAGCCGGCCTGGATCGGCCAGTGCAAGCCCCCTAGGAGAGCCCACAGGAGGACAGATGCCCGGAGGACAGGTGGCGATGGGTAGCTACCCTGTCCCCCAATCAGGGGGGGCGTCCAGTAGTCCAAATGAGGGTAGGAATGACACATACCCCCTGTGTGTCACTGGTGGATATTGGTGAAGCAGTTTTGCTTTTACTCTTTTTTCCCCCTGAATGTGCACAAGTTCGGTCAGTTGTGCTGGCTGCTTACGGGGGCCAAGAGGAGAGAGGAACCTTGTCGCCAGCAACTGGGTGGGAGTTGGCAGATTTGGTGGCTAACCTGCCCTGGGTTCATTCTCGGAGGGCAGGCGAAGTGATTCTGGGGGTTGATCAGCTCAGAGAGCTCCGTTTGGTGGTCGATTGTGCCAATCACTGCAAGTGGCAGGTCCCCGCAGTGGTTTGGGGGGAAGATCTACAAGGAGGGGTCTCTGGAGTGCTAACCCGCTCTGTGTTGGGGGTGGCAGCTGTGGAGGTTCCAGAGACAGATGAATGGAAAAAGCAGATTCCCGGAGTCTGGGCTAAGGATAAATACGATTGTGGTCTCTGGAAGGGGGAGCCCATTGTCATTCAGGGTCCCCCGGTGCCACCCCATAAACAATACAAGTATCCTCCTGAGACAGAGAAAGCTGTGGGTGAGATATTGCATGTCTTTATAGACCAGGGAGTGGTTAGTTTAACTACTTCTCCTTTCAACTCCCCCATCTGGCCGGTCCGCAAGGCAGACGGGAAGACCTGGCGACTAACTATAGATTACCGCCAGATCAATGCTTGCACCGCACAGCGGGCCCCAGCGGTGGCAGACATGACCGCATTGTTGGAAAGTATTCCGCCCGAGGCAAGGTGGTTTTCAGTGATTGATCTGGCAAACTGTTTCTTCGCCCTGCCCCTGGCTCCAGAGAGCCAAGACCGATTTGCCTTTACCTTTTGCAATACCCAGAATACGTTCACTCACATTCCCCAGGGATTCCACAGTTCCCCCCTGCTAGCCCACCAAGCCGTGACTAGCACCCTAGATACCCTGAGCCTCTCTGACTGGCCATGGGTCCCTGGAGGGAAAATGGGTACACCGCAGACAACTCAAACGAGCAGTGTCTGCCGCAGTGGGAGCCTTGTGCTAATTTGTTTCTAAGCTTCTATCTTTCAGCCTCTGAGCCAGAACATCAGGAGAGCTGGTAACAGCTGAAGAGTTATAAAATACCATGGTTATAGAGTTGCAACAACGTCTGTGTTCAATGTTCTGTGTTGCATGTTCTGTGTTGATTTGTCTGGTGGGTGTACTGTGCTAGCACTGGATCCAGAGAGAGAGAGGGGATATTACACTAGACAGGGTAAATGCCTTTTCCTCTCTCTACTTCCCCCATCTCCAACCAAATCATCAATTACATACACTTCTGTCTAAAATACTTTGGTCCCCAATGCATCCGGTTTATTTTTTGTTAGATTCTCTAATAATAATTTGTTGTTGATTTTTTTATATTGATACATTTGTATTGTTAGTTACATTTTTCTTGTATTGTTAATTCAACTTTCCTCTATGCATGCTGGTACTACTTCCCCAAGCCCTAAAGTGTAGTTCATGGGCCCCCACAGCCATTTTGTTGCCCTATCACTTAGTTCTATGAGATCTTTTTGAAGTTCTTCACAGTCTCCTTTGATCTTAACTATCTTGAGCAGTTTAGTATCATCTGAAACTTTGCCAACTCACTGTTTACCCCTTCTTCCAAATCATTTATGAATAAGTTGAAAAGGATTGGTCCTAGGACTGACTCTTGCGGAACAGCACTAGTTAACCTAACCAGCTCTCAGTCCATGAAAGGATCTTCCCTCTTATAAAATAGCAACTTAATTTACACTCCACTATGTTTAGGAAATATTGACCCATAGAGCACCATGAAATATGGAGTGAGCATTAGCTGGGTCAGTCCTTCATAATTCATTGATCTGAATAATGAAAATATTTTTCAGTGTGTGAAAAGTGACCAATCAGCTTCACCAGAAGTACACGAAGTGTCTCATATTCACATTGTCTCTCCATCCAGGAATTACCCTAGTGCTTGGACACACACGGGAAGTCAGGGGAACCAACGGTATACGCAGGAGACATCGTTCTGTCTCAGAGTTGGACACCTTCTCACCTCCTCATGCCAGATTCCAACACAACCAACTTCAACAACCCCGCCACCTTCATCCTGCTGGGCATTCCTGGCCTCGAGGCGGCCCACTTATGGATCTCCATCCCTTTTTGCGCCATTTCTGCCATAGCCATCTTGGGGAACTTAATCATCCTCTTCATTGTGATGATAGAGCCGAGCCTCCATGAGCCCATGTACTATTTCCTCTGCATGCTGGCCATCGCCGACCTTTTACTGTCTACATCCACCATTCCCAAAATGCTGAGCATCTTCTGGTTCAATCTGAGGGAGATCAATTTCAGTGCCTGCCTCACCCAGATGTTCTTCATTCAGTGCTTCACGGTTATGGCATCTGGGATCCTTGTGGCCATGGCTTTTGATCGCTACGTGGCCATTTGTGATCCTCTGAGACATTCCACAATCCTGACAAACTCTGTGGTGGCAAAGATCGGCCTGGCTGTGATACTCCGCAGCAGCATCCTCATAATGCCCAATCCCATCCTGGCGAGCCGGTGGCCATATTGCAGAACCAACATCATCCCCCACACATACTGTGAGGGCATAGCTGTGGTGAAGCTGGCCTGCGCTGACATCCGCGCCAGTAGTTACTACGGCCTCTTTTTGGCATTCGTCATAACTGGTGTGGATGTGTTTTTGATCGCCATTTCCTATATCCAGATCCTCAGGGCTATCTTCAGCCTCCCCACAAAGGACGCCCAGCTCAAGGCTTTTAGGACCTGTGGCTCCCACATCTTTGTCTTCTTAATATTTGTCATCCCATCTTTCTTCTCCATCCTCACGCACCGGTTTGGCCAGAATGTCCCCCTGCACTTCCACGTTCTCATGGCCACTCTCTACCTCTTGGTGCCCCCCATGCTGAACCCCATCATCTACGGGGTGAGGACCAAACTGATCCGGAACCAGCTGTTCCGGCTCTTCACTTGTAAAGCAACCTAAAGTTTTCTCCTGGTGCTCTGGTTCTCAGACTGAGCTCTGAGCAGAGCTGTCTGGTGCATGGTGCTACAACCTCTTCCCTGAGTCACTCACTGGAAAGTCAAAGAGACGTAATTTATTTTCCTGATCTTAGTGTGCTGTGTCAGAGTGAGAACCTGGGGAATTGGACTATGTAGACCTCATTGGGTTGTCACTTTTCTAATTGCTGGTAATGGACCCCCAAAACCCCATGCCATACCTTCTCCTCTTCTGCCAAGGCTCTGTTGCTGCTCCTCCTCTTTACATCATGTCTTGCTCCTCTATTCCCATTCCCCGTCACACAATGGATCATTTTCACCTCCCACACCCACCCTCAGTTACAAGAGAGTTGTTTCAGATTCTGATTGGGGTGACCACCGTAACTGTGATTCCTGGGGTTACTTAGGCTCTTGAAAACTCTAGTTTTTTTGCAGGTAATTTAGCAAAATCTGTGGCAGGAGCACTGTATCTAATTCTAATATAAAAGAGAAAATTTAATAAATATTAGACCCACTCCACTCTAATAAAAACGTTTATATACCCTTGTTTAGCCTCCCCTCCTTCAATGCACCAGCCCCTTTTCAAGAGCAGATTTCCCTTTACACTTCAAACAATGCACTATTTTAGGTAAAAAATATAAACCACATTTATTAACTACTGACAGGTAGCTTTTAAGTTGTATCATAGAATCATAGAATCCCAGGGTTGGAAGGGACCTCAGGAGGTCATCTAGTCCAACCCCGTGTTCAAAGCAGGACCAACCCCAACTAAATCATCCCAGCCAGGGCTTTGTCAAGCCTGACCTTAATAACCTCTAAGGAAGGAGATTCCACCACCTCCCTAGGTAACCCATTCCAGTGCTTCACCACCCCCCCAGTGAAAACGTTTTTCCAAATATGCAACCTAGACCTCCCCCTCTGCAACTTGCGACTATTACTCCTTGTTCTGTCATCTTCTACCAATGAGAACAGTCTAGATCCATCCTCCTTGGAACCCCCTTTCAGGTAGTTGAAAGCAGCTATCAAATCCCCCCCTCATTCTTCTCTTCTGCAAGCTAAACAATCCCAGTTCTCTCAGCCTCTCCTCATACGTCATGTGCTCCAGCCCCCTAATCATTTTTGTTGCCCTCCGCTGGACTCTTTCCAATTTATCCACATCCTTCTTGTAGTGTGGGGCCCAAAACTGGACACAGTACTCCAAATGAGGTTTCACCAGTGCCGAAAAGAGGGGAATGATCACGTCCCTCATCAGGCAGGCACCTGCATGTGACCTTCTCTGTCTCTCTCCCTGCATGCTTGTATTCAATAAAAGGCCTCAGGCTGCTTGACCCAGAGAGAGGCTGTGGCTCATTTATCCATAACAGTGTTGAGCTAAAGCAGATGGTCCACATATGATGTGGTAAAGCATGTCGGCATAGGAGCTTTCCTAAGTTCAGACCCTTTTAAACGTAACAGGTCCACCACAACTTGGAAAAAACCCGAAAAAACCAATTTGGACAGAAATAACAAAAGTGACACCTAAGCACAAAAGGGCCATGGTGACTAATTGACGTATATGATAATAAGTTGAGATCATTGATATACTAATCATTGATATACTGATTTTCTATAGGAAAAGACACTCCAACGTTGGTAGAGTGAGGAAATACAAATAAGGAAAAGGGGAAAAATCCCCTTCTGAATATGCATCAAACATAACGGCGTCAACGTAACATATTAAAAAAAAGAGACATCCTAACTTAGGGGCAGTAGGAGAAGGAGATGTAGTCCTTTGGAGGTGCATAATGATGGCCACAGGTCATGATGGGGAAGGTGATGAGAAAGATGATGATCAACACTTTAGGTGGTTCTAATTTGGGATGGTGTCAGTCGACGGAAGTGCAGAGATACATTCTCTATCTACCTTGTTAAGTTGGGGTGTTTGTGACTGTGAAAAGGTATTAACAAACCATATTAATATAAAAATGTTCCTATAGTGTGAGTGTAGTAACTGCACATCAGGCCTGATTTTGGGACAAGAACCTATCAATCCTTAAAGTGATACCTGGGGATTCTTAAATTATCAATATCATTCATACACAATCTAAAGATTGGGCAAAACAGGGCAGCCTGCACCCTAATCCTATCAACCCCGGCACTACCCCAGAGCCGGCATCCCCCTGCACGCTAATCCTTTGCCCCAGCTCTTAGCCCTTTCCTGCTCCCATCACGGAAATGGGAGGGGAGGAGCGAGTGACAGAGGCGGGGCCTTACAGGGAAGTGATGGGGTAAGGCATTTGGTCTCGGGGGTCCAGTTACCAGCAATTAGAAAGGCGGCAACCCAGTGAGTAGCACATAGACAGATTCTCCACTTTGTCATGCTTTCACAGCACAGAAAGGTCAGCATCACAGCCAGGTTGATCTTGGCCACCACAGGGTTAGTAATGATGGTGAAATGTCTGTGAGGATTGCCAGACTCCATCACTGATAAGCAATGAATGAAGTATAGCAGTGTGAGGCAGGCACTGAAATCCATCTCCCTTGAATTTGATGGATGTGGACAGGATTAGGTCGGTGATAGCCAGCATGCAGAGGAAATAGTACATGGGCCCATTGAGGCTCGGTTCCTTCTTCAAAATAAACAGGATGGTGAAGTTCCCCACTACAAAGCCACTTTCGAAGACGGAACTCCTCAGTTTCACAGATGTAATAAAACCACCTTGAGGAGCGGTGTGAGGGTTTTTATGCAAAATTGTTGTCACCAAAGTGCCTAGGTAGACACTTGCACAGTTTAAACTCAGTTGCTGTGCATCCAGAAAAACACCTTACGTCCCTCCTCATTTAAAGCCCAGTAATTTTGAAATTCCCTATGAAGTCCCAACTGTGTTGCAGCCGTAGGAATTTCAATACCAAGGGCGGATTTCACGGAGCTTGTGGGAAAAGAGCTATGATCGGGACATACTGCAATGCAGAGGAAATTTGAAGGAGACAAGCGCCCCATCACTGCCATTTTTATAAGGAGTTGGATGTTATTCTTGGCAGCAACCCCTATCTCCATGTCCAAGAGCTCTGTGGGTACTTCAGCTGGGCTGGAGCTGGCCGAAACTGGACCTAACCCAAAGGAGGACGTCATCGAGGAAAAGGTGGAGGCAGAAGAAGATATGGTGCCCATGCCGGGGTCACCCAGGTGGTGCCCAGGGAGTCTTGGCCGTCACACTCAGGTGAGTCAGGAGTGAAGAGGAGACCCCTGGTCAGTGGTTTTTCTTTGTGAAGTGTGGAGGTGGGTTGGGGGCAGAGAAATGTGCAAGGCTGGCTGTGTTTCTGTGTGCTGGGCATTTCCCCAGGCAGCGAGGCAGGACGCTGGAGCAGGTTGTTGATGCACACTGACATTTCACAGGATTCCCCCACAGAGATGTCTAGGAAATTTTCCTGCAGGTACTCCGCAAACCTGTGCCAGAGGTTCCTTGACAGAGCTGCTTTCTTCCTTCCCCCTCTGAAGGACACTTTTCCATGCCCTTCTGTAATTACTTGGGCAAGGACCAAAGCGGTGCACAGACAAGCAGCATGCCTCGTGACCCCTCTCACATTGCTTTCCTCCCAGGCACAATGTCCTCTGTCCCTAGGGACACTCACCATGCTTGTGGTGTTTGCTGGCATGTGTGCTTGCCAAGAGTCAGTGGGAAAGTGCCTAGTGTATTACCAAGGGTGTATCTCAATGCTGTATATATAGTTAACAATAATGCTTCTGTTTATTGTTACTTGTGCTTCACCAGATATGTCCTTGAAAGGAGGCACCCCCTCCACTCCAGCTGAGAGTCTCTGCCAGATAGGAAAGTGCTCAAGACGGAGCAAGGAAGATATGTCCCAATAAGTGCTGCAGAATTCTGATACACACGACAGAATGCAGGCAGTGGAGGGACAGCGACAAGCAGGAAAGAAGAAAATGAGGCCTACACCAGGGACACAATGGAGAGACTGATAAAAGTTTTGGAGTGGCCAATGGTCATGCTGAAGTGACAAAGAGTCCTGTGGCACCTTATAGACTAACAGAGGTATTGGAGCATACGCTTTCGTAGGTGAATACCCACTTCGTCGGATGCAATTATTCACCCACGGAAGTGTATGCTCCAATACGTCTGTTAGTCTATAAGGTGCCACAGGACCCTTTGTCGCTTCTACAGATCCAGACTAACACGGCTACCCCTCTGATACTTGGTCATGCTGAAGTCCCTCCTGACACTCCAGTCTTAGCAGATATTTAGTAGCTCAGCTATTTGATATTTGAGTTCCTTCAGAACTCTTGGGTGAATATCATCTGGTCCTGGTGACTTATAATCTTTAATTTATCAGTTATTTCTAAAACCTCTGTGATGGGTTGTCACCCCTGGGTTGCAGTCTAGGAGCTGGTGGAACTGCTGAGCCCCACAACACTTCAGCTGGGCTGGCCTCTCTCACACTGCTCTGCTGGTGACACGGCCAGGCTCTCCAGCCTGGGCATTTATCACCACAACACAACAGCAGGTGGCACCACAACACCAGCTGAGCTACCTGAGTGCTTTACCTAAGCCACTCAAGGACAAATAGGATACAACAGCCAATTTCCCAGCTCCTCAGCCTTGCACCCTTTCTGGAGAATAAATGCAGAATTATACCTTTTTGCACTGCACATGGGTCTGTATAATGCAAACTCATTACTATAGGTTACTTTCCCCTCAGCGTGGGAGAGATACTCAACAGCCTTTGTTTACAGAGTGACAGTATGGATCCCCACAAGAAATTTGAAGTTTCTCATTTGCTTTTCCAGAGTAACAAAGACGAAAGTTTCACTGACGGAGTCTATGGCTGCACTCTGGGTATGGAACGGTCTAAACTTCCCAAACAGTTTATCGCTGGGCTATTGTGCCAATCAGCTACACTAACCACCCTTCCCATCTCTGTACAGCCCCCTCCACCCTGTACAACACCCCTTGATCAGATCCTGTGGGCAGTGGCTACTGTTGCAGGCCCTGGTAGAACATCGCTAATGAATCTGTGCTACCACAGACCTGGAGAGGTTCCTAGATCAGTTGTGGAGGCACCGAGATGGTGGGTGGGCCTAGCTAGCATTGGATCACTGAGATCTATGCCTAGCTTTGGGAATCCCTGGATCCTGGGTCCCTTTTCATTCCTCAGGGAGAAGGGAAGGGACCTTTCCTATTGGAACGATCCAAGGGATATTTCCATGTAGGGAGCCTTGTGGAATCTCCCTTCCCTGGTTGCACCCTGGGTTTGTTATGCAGGAAAGGAGGCTGCTGGGGAGAAAAATGGTCCTATATTATTAATTATTATTATTATTTATTTTATTACATATATTTTTCATTTCATCAAGATCACAGCCGTGACAACATCATTGTTACCACTCAGCCACCCCCAACATATCCATGTGACAAATCAGAACCATACAAACTTAGGGGGAAGGGATAACTCAGTGGATTGAGCATTGGCCTGCTAAACCCAGGGTTGTGAGTTCAACCCATGAGGGGACTGTGACGGTGCTCCCCATAAAGTTTTATGGGGAACACCGTCAGCTACATATATACATTTATAAGCATCTCCCCATAAAGTTTTATGGGGAACACCGTCACAGGGACCATTTAGGGATCTGGGGCAAAAATCTGTCAAGGGACAGTACTTGGTCCTGCTAGTGAAGGCAAGGGACTGAACTTGATAACCTTTCAAGGTCCTTCCAGTTCTAGGAGATAGGCATGTCTCCATTTATATTATATTTTTTAAACAGAGATGACAAGCCTGTATTCCAGGAATAGATTATGTAGCTGGGCTTCCACTGCAGGCCAGTTGGGTAACATGACAACACATTCCCTGGGATTTGGCCTCCTGCAGTTTGTTATTGTCTGTGACCTGGTAAAAGCTGATGCACATGAAGCCAAGAAGCTGAGGTTCCCTGATGGCCAAGTGGCCCCCAAGGTAATGTGCGAACATGCTTCATAAAGACAGTTGCCTCCCTGTCTGAACAGATACAGCCCGCTGCCCGTGCAACCTCTCCGATGACTCCTTGTCCTTTGGGGTGAAGACCTCTGGTGTCAGCTGCTCCCCTTCTAGCAGGAATTGGGTACGTCGGCAGGATTCTCTATCTCTAAAATGCGAAGTGAAGGGGAAAGCCTGCGAGCTGTTTATATTTGCAGATGTTCTGTGCGGTAGCAGAGGATTCAGTTGGGCTGTTGGGGTGACTCAGTGACAGTGGTTGGAGGGAGGCAGCACTAGGTAGCTTGGGACCACCGTCCCCACTGTATCTGCCAGTGGGTTACTGAAGCTACATAGAAATCTGAGATTTCAAATTGGAGCATTAAAACCCCAAATCCCTGAGTCTGGATTTCTCAAGGGGTCCCATTTCTAGAGGTGCCGTGTGCTCTGGGCTTGATCCTGCCAGGGGTTGACAGAGACGAGACCCCACGGAATATCGGTGAGTAGTTCCCAAATCAGGTTTATTTGCTCCTCGAAATTGAATCCTCGAAGGCATTTCAAAGGTTTTATTCTCCAGGTTAATTGTGAGTGCAGAAATTCAGAGCTGGTTGCTCTGCAGTAAAAGGTCCGATGAGGGACTGGAGGGAGGGATAGCTCAGTGGTTTGAGCATTGGCCTGCTAAACCCAGGGTTGTGGGTTTAATCCATGAAGGGGCCGTTTAGGGATGTGGGGAAAAAATTGGGGATTGGTCCTTCTTTGAGCATGGGGGTGGACTAGATAACCTCCTAAGGTCCCTTCCAACCCTGATATTCTATGAGGCATATTTCTGTTTCCTAACCGGCTGAGGGCTCTAGAATTCCTGTCGTGTACATACCCCTCAAAATTCCTGGGCTACCAGCATCTCTTACATGTCTCTGATCTCCGAGTGCCCTCTCATGGGGTGGCAACCCATAGTTCTCCCACCTGCGCTCTGGTCTACAGCACACTGCGATTCGACTCTGCTTGCCCTTCAGGTCCAAGTGGGTTTGGCACCTGTAGTTCTTCCCTTTGGGATGCTCTGAGTGTTGGTTAGGTGAGTGACCAACCAGCCTCCTTGAACCAAAATACTGTTTAATCTGAACAGCAGGAATAAAGCGTAACATGGGAGAATAAAGGGGGTTTCAAAAATAAGTCTGTACGTGTCTGACCCCCAAGCCTTACCACTCTAACGGGGACCCAGGCAGGCCGAAGGCCTTGAGACTTCCCCAGTGGTGTTTGTCCCTGTCAGTCTGAAGACATGGCTAGAGCCTAGAAATAGGCTCTTCCCAGCTTGTAGCTCTGGTGTTGTCTCTCAACCTCCCTGAAGTGCTGACTGAGAGATGATTTTTCTTCAGCTGTTGCTTCCCTTTTTTCATGTTTTCCAGCAGCCTGCTCTTACACTAAGAAGAGCCACACTGGTTTCACCCAATATAGCCATAACATAAACATCCCAGTAGTTAACCCAATAAAGCTCTATAACAAACATCCCAAGAACTCAGTTTAACCTACACATTCATTATGACATTTCAGCTCCATATCTCTCCCAATTCTATTTTAGGGGCTTATGTATTTTAGGAATACAGGACAGAGACAGTCAGAGAGAGAGATAGTCAGAGAGAGAAAGAGAGAAAGAGAGAGAGATTTTCTCTGTTAAATGAAGTTCCATTTCCAGGAATACTCATGGATTTGACTTTGAAATCCACTTCCTGCAAACCCTCATCATGCCTGAATAACAGGTGCAGGGGGTACTATGTACTAGAGAGTGAGGGCTACAGGCTGACAAAACAGAACCTGACGGAAACCTGTAATCTATTAACACAGGGACAGAGGACCTACAAGACTCCACATACTGTTTGAAATGGGTTTGTGGTATTAACCCTTTGTTTAGTGAACAGTTGTAGGATTCCCTCACCTGGTAACTGAACAGTAGCTGTTTCTAACACTTAAATTCAGGGTCAAGACCACAATCCCTCTGCAATACCTGTGCAAGACTTTCCAAAAAATCAGGAGAGCACAGAACCGCTGGTCTGTGTTTCCACAGAGTAGAGCTCAGGGGAGTGTAATATCGGTTGTACGTTTTTTACGCCCATCACCGCTTATTCACCCATATGTGACGCTAACCCCACACCTGCCCAACTGAAGTAACTCCCTCTGTTACCTTGTAACTTGCGAAATATCTACAGATCGTTGCATGGGGAGAGGATGCAGGTCCTGTAAGAATGAAGAGAAGGCTCTAGGATGATTGAACTTTATAGATTCAGTCAACATAGGCCAGGCAAAGCACTTCAGCTCCTCTTGGATGGATTTTTGTGCGTCAGGGCCTATCACCGGGAGAATTTGGTAAGGGAAATTTAACAAAGCCAGTTCTGATTGAATTTATACATGTAAGTCTGGAGTGATGCCATTCAAGACAATGTTATTGAATTAAGAATTGTCCATAATAATGTATCTCACTTACTGCAAAGAGGCAGTGGCTTTATTTGGACACTCAGGAGTGGGGGAAATAAAAAAGTATATACAATTTGGCAATAAAACAAGTTTATAAAAAGCTTCAGTTGAGCACAGATAAATACAATGACAGTTTTCCCCAAGCACTTGCCATGTGCTAACACACATCTCATGATACCATGGGTCACACTCAGAAGTGAAGAGATAGAAAAAGTGTCTGTGGGAAAGTCACAATTGAATAATCATACAGCGCTCAAGTAGGCTGTGGAACTCCCAGCCACAAGACATCAAGGGGGCCAAGAGTTTAGCAGCAATCAAAGAGGGACTGGCTGTTTATATAGATAACGATAAAATCCAATCAGAGTAGTGAGGATTGTTTCAAAAACTCTTCGATGGGCTCTAAACCTTCCTTGTTTGCACCGCAAAATGTGTCTAATAGTGGGTGTAGGTTATTTCAAAGCTGCCTGTTGCAGGGTGTCTTCCACTTCCTCTGAAGCATCTGGAACTGGCCACTGACTACTAGGTTGGATTGACTTTGGGTCTGATCCACTCTGGCAATGCCTACCTTCCTATTTGTTGTGTAAATCCAAGACTATGTTTTTGCTTCTCTTCCTTGAACTCCTGGGAGTCTCTAGTCTTGCACTGAAAGCAGAAAGATGTCTCATTAAATAGCATCAAATCTCCTATCCTTTTTCCTTTTAGGAAGGAAAGTTCAGAACTCTTCGGACCTGCCCATTACATTATGTCACTTGTCAATGAAACCAAATTCAACTCTGCAGTGTTCCTTCTCACCGGGATACCTGGTCAGGAAGACGTCCATCTCTGGATCTCTATCCCCTTCTGCATAATGTATATTATTTCCATAGTAGGAAATTCAGTCATTATGATTATTATTAAAACAGATCCAAGGCTCCATGAGCCCATGTACATTTTCCTTTCCATGTTGGCCATCACAGACCTTGGCTTATCGATATCCACCATGCTGACGACACTGGGTATATTCTTGTTTAACTCTAGAGAGATCAGCCTTGATGTCTGCTTTGCCCAGCTGTTCTTCATCCACATGTTTGAATGCATTGAATCCTCTGTGCTCTTGCTAATGGCCTTTGACCGCTTCATCGCGATCCGTGAGCCACTGAGATATGCTTCTATCTTAAGCCTGCCAAGAATAGGCAAAATGGGACTGGTGTGTGTGCTAAGAGGCGCGGCTGCAATGCTCCCACTCCCTCTTCTTCTTCAACGGTTCCGATATTGTCGATCCAATGTCCTCTCCCATAGCTACTGCATAAATGAAGAGGTTATGAAGATGGCTTGTTCGGATATCAGAGTGAACAGCATCTACGGCTTCTCTGTTACACTCCTGACGGAGGGGCTGGACTCGCTGCTCATCTTTCTCTCTTATGTGATGATCGTCAAAACAGTGCTGAGCGTCACGTCTAACGCAGAATGTCTTAGGGCCCTGAACACCTGTGTCTCCCACCTCTGCGCCATCCTGCTCTTCTACACTCCAATGATCGGCCTGTCTGTGGTACACAGATTTGGGGAGGGCTCTTCTCCCTTGCTTCAGATTATCCTGGGCTACGTTTCCCTTCTTGTTCCACCCCTGATGAACCCCATTGTGTACAGCGTGAAAAGCAAACACCTTCGTGAGAGGATAATCAGGGTGTTCATCAAGTGAAGCATCAGTTCATCATCAGGCTCCAGCACTGATGACATGGGAGACAAAAACTATGGGCCACTATTCCAATGTTTGCCATTTCCCCAGGCTGTCACTGTCCTGTATGGGGTTAAACATTCACAGGCCATGAAAAAAGGGGCAGAGCTGTTCTGCTGTCACAGTCCTGGCCCTTCCTGAGCTCTCTGGGTGCTGCATGATCCATGGGGCTGCACCAGCTGTGGACAGGGCTATTCAAGGGGCACAGACACACACCCCTCCCCCACACCCTCAGCCAGGTGCTTGTGACTGAGTCGTGTCAGACACACGATTAACACAGGAGCCCCAGGAGAAGCCAGTCAGGCAACCCCCCTACCCACTGTCATGGCTCTGCACACAGCACAGCTCTGAGCCCACTCCCCACCGAGACATAGCCGAGCTGCGTGTGTGAGTGAGGGCCTGACACACAGGAGTCCTTGCAAGAGATTCAGGCCCAGGTTCACTCCTGCTCCCATCCGTTTGTGCTCCCCTGCAATGGAAAGGAATGGAAACACACCTCAGCCCCCCAACAGAGGCACAGTTAGCTCCTATCCCAGCTCAGCCCATTCACTGTAGGGTGACCCCCTTTTCAAAATCAAAAGAGCGGCGGACGCAGGTGCCCCACCCCCTCTGTGATGCTGCCCCTTCCCTTCTTCCCCCATGAGGCCCCACGTCTGCTCCTCCTCTTCCTCCAAGGCTCCACCCCAAGCTGGAAGCTAAAGCCGGGCCATGTTAAAAAGTGCCCGCTGAGCTACAGCCACTGTGAGGAGCACCAGATCCTGCACCTGCCCTGGACAGAGGGCTGTGGGGCCCAAGATAAGCCCCCAGGCTGTGTCCCTCCCCCCTGGATGCACCCCAGGGAAGGTAGATATTTTGGGGCTCCCTACAGCAGCCTGGGCTCCCGGGGTAGATCTTTCCATGGCCATGCTGGTGCCCTGCCCTTTGTGCGTGGAGCCTAACGGGAAGTGAAGGAGTAGGGGGAAGGGCCTAGTGGGAAGAACTGGGATGGGGGCAGGGCTTCTGGGAAACAGGAGCAGGGGTTGCAGCAACCCTGAACCTGTGCTCACCCTCTGACGGTGCACCCCAGAAGGCTCTATGGAAATATGCTTATGAATGTATATATATGACATAACTGGAATATGTGTTATGCTACATTTGCCATGTAACATATCTCTGTAAAGGTTATGATCTACTGAATCTATTCCCCCTATTTGTATGCATGCATCATTTATGTAGTTGAAGTTATGAATATTTTGGTATTTGCTTTTTTCTAAGTGGCCTTAATAAAAGAATTTGGTCAGCTTCTCGAGAAAGGAATGTGCAAGTTAAGTGCCCAGTGAAGAAGCACTTAACAGACAGTAGAACTTTGGAGACACCAATCCACATCTGAGCTTTGCCAGGAATGTGGCTTGGCCGGTAAGGAACTCAGTTGTGCATGGACATGTGACTTGCCCATGTGACCCCAAAACTCCATTTTGTAACTAGATACTACACAGGGAGAGGGAGGGGTGTTCACCCAGAGGAGAAAGTCTATAGAAATCCCTGGGAGGCCCCTCCATTTTGTCTTCAGCTGGCTCAAGGGATAGCCTCTCCACCCCCAGGAATACCTGAAAGAAACTGGAACAAGAGAGAGTAGCTACAGGGGGTGTGAGTTATTGCTGGACCCACGCTAGAGGTAGTCTGGTCTGCAAAAGGAAGCTCACTTTTGAGATTTTTATCTGTATTCAGTTTTTATCACTGTATTAGAGATAGATTTGCGTGTTTTATTTTATGTTACTTGGTAATTCATGTTGCTCCATCTGTCACTACTTTGAACCACTTAAATCCTACTTTCTGTACTTAAAAATCACTTTTTACTTATTAATTAACCTGGAGTACATGTTAGTACCTGGGGGGTGGGGCAAACAGCTGTGCATCTCTCTCTATCAGTGTTATAGAGGGCGAACAATCTATGAGTTTACCCTGAATAAGCTTTTGTGTGAAAAGTGAGTTTTAAAGACAGGAACACTTCCTCAGGGCTTGTCTTCACTACCCGCCGGATCGGCAGGTAGCAATCGATCTTTCAGGGATCGATTTTTCACGTCTCATTTAGACGCGATTAATCGATCCCCGAAAGCGCTCCCCGTCGGCTCCGGAAATCAACCTCATCGAAAGGTGGAAGCGGAGTCGACGGGGGGGTGGCAGCGATCGACTCGCCGCCATCCTCATGGCCAGGTAAGTCGATTATGATACGCCGACTTCAGCTACGTTATTCACGTAGCTGAAGCTGCGTATCGTAGATCGACCCCCTCCCCTAGTGTAGCCCTGGGCTAAGCTACTTCCAGGAAAATCTACAGCTATTAGGTGACGTGATTCAGACCTTGGTCTGGGTTTGGAGCAGGCTAGCGGGTCTGTCTCAAACCAGACAGGACTCTGGAGTCCTAAACTGGAAAGGGCAGGAAAGCAGGGGCAGAAGTAGCCTGGGCACATCAGGTGGTAGCCCCAAGGGGGTTTCTGGGATCCAATTCATCACACACCCCATAAAGGAGTTTGGTGGGGGGTGAGTAAAGGAGGAGGATGGGGCCATAGAGTAGGAGACCTTGTGTTTTAGAGAAGATTGAACTAATGCAAACCCATACAGGGGGCTCTTGTTTTAAGTACTCCAGGCTGAAAGTACGTCATTGCAAGGACCTTCGAGGGAAGGGCAGGGTGCCTGCAGGGCTACTTCAAGCCACAAGGGGGCACGCTGGGGTGCCCCCATCCACAGGGACTTGGCCAGAGTGATCTGTGCACTTGAAAGCCATCACTACTGGGTGGAGTTTAGCTCAGCCCCCAGGCTGCTCTAAACCCCACTGAGGCAGCGGGAGAACAGGTCAGTGAATCAATCCCCTGTAACTGGCTCCTTGCCATGCCTCCTCTGTACAGCGGAGACGGGAGCTCTGCTGGTGCAGCAGAGAATCCAGAAATACTTCTCAGCACTCAGATGGTGGGAAGGCTGGCTATGTGGTCTGGGAACTGCTCTGTGACTCAAGACAGATGGGTTGGGTTCCTTTGCCATGTGTCATCATGGGCAAGCCATTGGCTGTCTCTCAGCCTCTGCACAGGTGGATAATAGCCCTGCCCTGCCTCACAGCAGTGGCAGGAGGATAAATACAGACAAGATGCTCAGATACTCTAAGACCCTAAGATCAGGGCTATGTCAGGGTTAAACAGAGCAACACCTCTGACATTTTTCTATAATTGGCTTCTTACCACAGCCTCCAGTAACTGCCGGCTTCTGGGAAACCCCATGACTCCAGCACGTTGGTGTATGTGGCAGATGTGGGAGTGCTCGGGGGTGACAGTGAAGGGTAAGAATTGGATTTCTGAGAGGAGTTTTGGACCATTATGGGGATGCCGAGCGGTTCAGCACAGTCACTGGACCATTTTGCGAGCCTTTGAGGCAGAATGGGTCTAACTGCCAAACTAAGGGAGTAAGAGACACTGGGGCCTCATCTTAGACATCTGGCTGGGAGAAAGCAGTCTGTGCACAAAGGTGCACTTCACACCTTGGCCCTTTAACACGGACACAGCTGAGCACTGTGGTGACTGGGCCCAGGCTCACACGGGTTTCGACAAAGTCTGCTTCTAAAAGAAAAGGGGCAAACAGATGGTAAGATGCTCTCGGGGACACAGGGAAACTAGGCTGGGACTGAAAATCTCCTTGGCTTCCTGAAAGAATGTAAGTTGGACCCTTTCTGTTTCTCTATCTCCAGAGCAAAGCCTGTCTAACTTAGCTTGTAGTGAGACGTGAGATAGAGGAGTATAGATGTGAGACAGCTGCCTGTTATTTTAAAATAATTTTCCCTACATGTGTTGCGCTGTTTGCCAGTAAACCTACTAGTTTTTAGGAGGCTGAGGGTGATTGAATAGCCCTGGTCACAAGCACCCGAAGGGAGGAGAGTGAGGTGTCCAATTGGACCTGCTTAGTGATAAGTATTTAGAATAGATGGGGTGTTGTTCCCAGGTCAAAGAGTGGGACAATTGTGAGATTCCCCCCAAGACAGGAAAGGACCGGGTTTAGAGGGTAAAGAGACAATATATCGCAGAGTTACTGTGGCAATTCTGATTCTTCTTCTCCAGTGTATAGAATTGTTTAGTGCCTATCAGCATTCAGAGTAGTGACTTCTTCAAGTTGCATCCAAGATAATGATTGTCTCAAAATAATGATTCTTAGAGTCATAGAATTTAAGGCCAGATGGAGCCATTAGGTCGTCTAGTCCAGCGCCCTCACCCCTGCCCTCTCCACACCCCATAGCCCCAGAGAGGAAGGATGTTTCAGGGGTTAATATGCTGGCCTGGGACTCAGAAGAACTGCCTTTAGTTCCAGGCTATTCCAGAGACTTCTTCTGTGACCGCAGGCAACTCACTTGGTGCTTCAGCAATATGTGTTTTGATATGGCTCAATATAGAGGTTTACATCAAGGAAAAAGGAAGGCAGGCCATCCTTACCAGATGTGGAACACAATCATGGGAAGCAGTGACTCTGAAAAAGACTTGGGGGCCATCATTGGCTGAACATGAGGTCCCAGTGCGGCGCTACAGATGAAAAAGCTACTGCAACCCAGCATGTACAACTAGGATAAACTCAAGTAGGGCAGAGAGGTCATTTTACCTCGGTATTTGTCATTGTTGTGACCACTGCTGGGATCCTCTGTCCAGTTCTGGTGTCTACAGTTCAAGAAGGATGTTGATAAATTGGAGACGGGTTCAGAGAAGAGCCCAGAGAATGATTGAATTATTATTGTTTTTTAAATGATGGTAATTAACCACTGAAACAATGTACCAAGGGCCATGGTAGATTCTCCATCACTAACAATTGTTAAATCAAAACTGGATGCTCTTCTAATAGCTCTGCCCTAGGATTTATTGTGGGGGAGGTCTCTGGCCTGCGCTATACAGATGGTGAGACTAGGAGATCACAGTGGTGCCTTCTGGCCTTTGGATCTGCCCAGTGGTGTTAGCAGCACGGCCCTACCGCACAGGGTGTTGTACTGTTAAATATTTTAGAGATAGCGAGGCACTGGGATGATGCAATAATTGGGGCCACAGATAAGTGCCTTACAGAGATTTCAGCTCTGTGTGCCCCATAGGGATGATCTGGGGCAGTGGGTGGAGAACCTGAACTCCTCCCAATACCCCTTGGTGATGAGGCCTGTCATTAGCACGGCTCTTTTTGACGAGGGAGTTCTGGGCCCCTCCTGCAGCTCGTTAGTAAGAGCGGGCATCAGGACGGGCTTTCAGAGAGTGAAGGATCTGGAGAGAGTTGCCTAACCCAAAACAGCCCTGCTGTGATGACCGTCCATCAGGTCTTTACCCACACTCTCTCCATGAGCAATGAGAGTCACTCTAGTGCTGGAGATAGTCCTCAAATCCTGCATCCCAATTCCATCATCACCAAGTTTGGGGGTAGCTGGATCTGGTTGAGGGGTGTTTGGGTCCAATAGAGAGCTAGCAGCAAGTACTTGGAGCTGGGCTTAGGTCACTCCCCTTTCTATAAGAGTGTGCAAGGCATTGATTACTGGGTGTGTGCATGTCTCATGCCTGAACAATGGGAGAGAACGTATGAGCTGTATCCCCGGATCCAGTGACTCTTCGAGCCCATCACTGTTACTTTTGTCTGTCTGCCGCATAACTCTGTTCCGTACAACAGGGGACTCTGTACTCCAGTGCAGAGGGAAAAATCATCTCTGTCACTTTCTGATGAGAAATATCCACTAACTAACCCTCAGTGCCTTCCTTTTGTAGCTGCTCTGCTTGAGATCCGGCTATCAGTGCCAGCAACTGGAATTTTATTGGGATTCTCACACTATTTCCTGTCTTTCTTAGAGCCCCAACTTCTGGAATCTAGACACTGTGCAGGAATCTCAGCTTTCAGTTTTCCTAAGAATTTAGAACAAAAATGAGTAGAAGAAAAGCTAGAAACCCTGAATCAATTGCACCCCAAAAGGCTGTGAAACTAGAGACATGAAAACGAACCCCACATCAGTGTATTTTTAAATCCCATTATTTTTAATCCAATCTCATTATTTTTGGGAGGTGTGACTCATACTTGTTGAATGGGGCTTGGCGATACTGTGTACCTAGTTCAAAAGATATGAACAGCAAGTAGCAAAAGACACAAATTAACAGTATTTTTTATAATGTACATCAGACGCAGTAAGCCTGCCAAATGATCAGTGGGGCCACTGGACGATTGAGGTGGTAAAGGAGCCCACAAGGAAGATGAGGCTACTGCAGAGAATCTAAATGAATTCTTTGCATTGGTCCTGACTGCAGAGAACATGAGGGAGATTTCCACACCTGAGCCATTCTTTTTAGGTGATACATCTAAGCCTCAGATGTATGGAGAAGATGGACATGTAAGGTGAGGTGGTGGCCTTAGGGGCAATAGGCGGTAAGTGGGAGGCGGCTGTGGGGTGAGAAGAGGGGTTGGGGGGAATTTTGGATGTTCAGGGCTGTGGAGGCCAGAGAAAGAGGCAACTTTCCCCAGCTCTAGAGATGCGGCTGCTGGGGAGAGATGGCCCTCCATCCCAGCCTCAGCTCAGGGGCTGCTGAGGTGGAGGAGCGAGGGCACATCCATTGCATTAGAAAAGTAAGACTGCGGATATTAAAATATGAGCTGTGTGCTTTTATTCGTAGAACTAAAAACCATTAATTATTTTATATATAGTACTTTAATCCAAGTAATGGTCTCAAGTTTCAGTGGGGAGATTTAAGTTGGATATTATGAAAAACTTTTTCACTAGGAGGATGGTGAAGCACTGGAATGGGTTACCTAGGGAGGTGGTGGAATTTCCTTCCTTAGAGGTTTTTAAGTTCAGGCTTGACAAAGCCCTGGCTGGGATGATTTAGTTTGGGATTGGTCCTGCTTTGAGCAAGGGGTTGGACTAGATGACTTCCTGAGGTCCCTTCCAACCCTGATATTCCATGATTCTATTATTCTACTTAGGTAATTGTACAAATAACATTTGGAAAGATCATTAAGTGGTCCACCGAGACCCTCAGTAATTTTCAAGCGGTCCATGAAAACAAGTTTGACAACCTCTGACTTATATTCTTTATGTCATCCACAAACTTTATTAGCACGCTCCCAGTTTTTGTGCCGAGGTCAGTAATAAAAGATTAAATAAGATTGGTCCCATAACTGATCCCTGAGGAACTCTACTAGTAACCTCCCTCCAGCCTGACAGTTCACCTTTCAGTATGACCCGTTGTAGTCTCCCCTTTAACCAGTTCCTTATCTACCTTTCAGTTTTCATATTGATCCCCATCTTTTCCAATTTAGCTAATAATTCCCCGTGGGTAACCATATCAAATGCCTTACTGAAATTAAGGTAAATTAGATCCACTGAGTTTCCTTTGTCTAAAAAATCTGTTACCTTCTCAAAGAAGGAGATCAAGTTGGTTTGGCACAATCTATCTTTTGTAAAACCATGTTGTAATTTGCCCCAATTGCCATTGACCTCAATGTCCTTAACTACTTTCTCCTTCAAATTTTTTTCCAAGACCTTGCATACTACAGATGTCAAACTAACAGGCCTGTAGTTACCCGGATCACATTTTTTTTCTTTCTTAAAAATAGGAACTATGTTAGCAATTCTCCAGTCATACGGTACAACCACTGAGTTTACCAATTCATTAAAAAGTCTTGCTAATGGGCTTGCAATTTCATGTGCCAGTTCCTTTAATATTCTTGGATGAAGATTAGCTGGGCCCCCCGATTTAGTCCCATTAAGCTGTTAGAGTTTGGCTTCTACCTCGGATGTGGTAATATCTCCCTCCATACCATCATTCCCATTTTTCATCCTGCCATTATCCCTATGCTCCTCATTAGCCTAATTAAACACTGAGGCAAAGTATTTGTTTAGATATTGGGCCATGCCTAGATTATCCTTAACCTCCACTCCATCCTCAGTGTTTAGCGGTCCCACTTCTTTCTTTGTTTACTTCTAATTTATATGGCTATAGAATCTTTTACTATTGGTTTTAATTCCCTTTGCAAGGTCCAACTCTACATGGCTTTTAGCTTTTCTAACTTTATCCCCACATGTTCTGACCTCAATAAGGTAGCTTTCCTTTCTGATGCCTCCCATCTTCCACTCCTTGTAGGCTTTCTGCTTTTTCTTAATCACCTCTCTGAGATGCTTGCTCATCCAGCTTGGTCTACAACTCCTGCCTATGAATTTTTCACCCTTTCTTGGGATGCAGGCTTCTGATAGTTTCTGCAACTTTGACTTGAAGTAATTTCAGGCCTCCTTTTCCTTTAGATCCACAAGTTCTTCCCTAACTAATGTCCTTAATTTTTTTAAGTTAGCCCTTTTGGAATCAAAAACCCTAGTCACAGATCAATTTTTGTTTATCCTTCCATTCAGTTTGAACTGAATTAGCTCATGATCACTCAAACCAAGGTTGTCCCCTACAACCATTTCTTCTATGAGGTCCTCAGTACTCACCAAAACCAAATCTAAAATGGCATCTGCTCTGGTTGGTTCAGCAACTACTTGGTGAAGGAATCCATCAGCTATTGCATCTAGGAAAATCTGAGTCCTCTTATTATTACTAGCACTTGTCCCCCAGTCTATATCTGGGACATTAAAGTCTCCCATGATCACACAATTCCCATTAGTATTTACTTAATTTAAAACATTATTGAGGTCTCTATCCATATCCAAATGAGATCCCGGTGGTCTATAGCACACCCCAAGCACTATCCCAGGGGAGGCTCTAGTACCTTTCTTCCCCAATGTGATTTTTCCCCAGACAGACTCTGTCTTATCCATTCCATCACTTCTTATATCTTTACAGTCTATCTCATCATTGATATACAATGCTACTCCACAACCTTTACCATTATTTCTGTCTTTCCTAAACAGCACATACCCTTCAATACCTGTACTCCAGTCATGACTACTATTCCACCATGTTTCGGTTATCCCCATAATATCTGTTTTCACTTCCTGCGCCAGTACCTCTAGTTCCTCCATTTTGTTACCTAGGCTCCTTGCATTGGTGTACAAACATCTTAATTTTTCCTGTTTGGCCTCACTCACATTCTTTCCCTGATTAGGCACGGACATTCTGCCACCAGTATCACCTATTAGACTGGTATCTACACTACCCTTCCTCCTCATGTCCATTCTCCTCCCCACAGCTGTATCCTTTCCTACTTCGTTTTTTTCCCTCTCAATGTTAAAATCCGGCACACCTTCATGTAGTTAAAAGTTGCTATCAAATCCAACCCCCTCACTCTTCTCTTCTGGAAACTAAATCAGCCCAGTTCCCTCAGCCTCTCCTCATAAGTCATGTGCCCCAAACCTCTAATCATTTTCTTTGCCCTGCGCTAGACTCTCTCCAATTTGTCCACATCCTGTCTGTAGTGTGGGCCCAAAACTGGATGCAATACTCCAGATGTGGCCTCACCAGTGATTAATAGAGGGGTATAATCACTTGGCTCGATCCTGCTAATGGAGCCCAATATGCTGTTAACCTTCTTGGCAACAAGGGCACACGGTTGACTTACATCCAGCTTCTCATCGATTGTAAGGCCCAGGTCCTTTTCTGCAGAACTGTCACTTAGCCAGTTGGTCCCCAGACTGTAGCAGTGCATGGGATTCTTCCATCCTAAATGCAGGACTCTGCACTTGTCCTTGTTGAACCTCATCAGAATTCTTTTGGCCCAATCCTCCAATTTGTCTAGGTCACTCTGGACCGTATCCCTACCTTCCAGCGTATCTACCTCTCCCCCCAGCTTAATGTCATCTGCGAACTTGCTGAGGGTATGATATAGCCCAATGTAGGATAGATAGGCAAGAGCTTTTGTTTACAGAGCTGGCATTTTGAATCCGCAAGAGAAATTGGAGGCTTTTCACATTCCTCTCCTTGGAACATAAATGAAGGTTGCACTGACTAAGTTTATGGTTTCACTTTGTATATGGAAAGTTAGGAACCTTTCGCCCACTCTATGGCTAAGGTATTGTGCACATCAGATCCTCTAACCAGCCTTCCCATCTCTGTATGGCCCCCTCCACCTTGTGAAATATCCCTTGACCAGATCCTGTGGGCAGTGGCTACTGTGACAGACCCAGGTAGCCCATCTCTGATGAACCTGTGCTAGCAGGGAGCTGGAGAGGATCCTAGAGCAGTTGTGGAGGCCGAGAGATTGTGGGTGGGTGGGGGGGCTAGCTACCAGTGGATCACTGAGATCTATGCATAACTTTGGAGATTGCTGGATCCTGGGTACCTCTTTTCATTCCTCGGGGAAAAGAGAAGGAAACCCACCTCCTGGAATGATCTAAGGGAAATTTCCTTGTATGGAGCCTTGTGAAATCTCCATTCCCTGGCTGCACCCTGGGTTTTTAATGTAGGAAAGGGGGCTGCTGATGACAAATCTGGTCCTACATTATTATTATTATTTATTATTATTTTATTATTTTATCATTATTTATTTTCTTTCATCTCAGCAAGTTTATATCTATGGTAGCATCATTGTTGCCAATCAGCCACCACCAAGGTATCCATGTGATAAATCAGAACTATAAAAACAATGATGAAAAGCCTGTATTCCAGAAATAGATTTTCTATCAGGGCTTGCACTGCAGTCCAGTTGGGTAGCATGACCACACGTCTCCCGTTATTTGGGCTCCTGCAGTTTCCATTGGCCATGACGGGGTTAAAGCTGGTGCACACGAAGCCAAGCAGCTGAGGTTCCCTGATGGCCAAGTGGCCCCCAAGGGACTGTGCGAACATGCTTCATAAAGGCAGCTGGCTCCCAATCTGAACAGACACTGCCTGCTGCCCATGCAACCTCCTCTATGACTCCTTGTCCTTTAGGGTGAAGACCTCTGTTGTCAGCGGCTCCCCGTCTAGCAGGAATTGGGTATGTTGGCAGGTTTCACTGTCTTTAAAATGCGAAGTGAAGGGGAAAGGCTGCGAGCTGTTTCCATTTCCGGATGTTCTGTGCAGGAGCAGAGGATTCAGCTGGGCTGTGGGAGTGTCTCAGTGACGGGGCTGGAGGGCAGGCAGCTCTAGGTAGCTTGGGAACCCCTCCGCTAAATCTGCCCATGGTCCTCGGTGGGTTGTTCAAGCTACACAGAAATTTGAGCTTGAAAATGAGCTCGGAGTGTTAAAACTCCAAAGCCCTGAGTCAGGATTTCTCAAGGGCTCCCATTTCTAGAGGTGCCGTGTGCTCTGGGCCCGATCCTGCCAGGGGCTGAGAGGGGAGGAGACAGCAAAGAATATCAGTGACTAGTTCCCACATCACCTCAGGTTTATTTGCTCCTGGAAATTTAATCAGCAAATGCATTTTCAAAGGATTTAATTTCTGGCTTAAATGTGAACGCAGGAATTCAGAGCTGCATTGCTCTTTGGAAACAGGTCCATTTATATTTCTATTTCCTGTTTGTCTGAGGGCTCTAGAATCTCTGCCCTGTAGATACCCCTCAGGGCTATCTGCATGTCTGACGCGCCCCCCCCCACACACACACACACCCGGTCTCCAAGTGCCAGCATCTCTGCCACCTCTCCGGTCTAGTTCCCCAATCGCTTCAGGTTTATTTGCTGCTGGAAATGTAGTCAGCAAAGGCATTTTCAAAGGTTTTATTCTGAAGGTTAATTGTGAACGTGGGAATTCAGAGCTGATTGCTTTGTGTTAAAAGGTCCAATGATGGATATTTCTATTTCCTGACTGGCTGAGGCTCTAGAATCTGTCATGTAGAGACCCCTCACAGTTACCAGGCTACCAGCATCTCTTCCCCCTCTCTGATCTCCAAGTGCCAAATATCAGGCCTTGTACCCTTCCCTCTCATGGGATGGCATCCCACGATCCCCGCACCCTCAGACTGTCCCCTGGGCTACAGCACACTGCGGGTTGACTGTGCTTGCCCTGCAGATCCGACTGGGTTCAGCACCTGTGGTTCTTCCCTTTGGGAGGCTGTGAGTAGTTGTTAGGTGAGTGACCAGCCAGCCTCCTTGAACCAAAGTGCTGTTTAATGTGAACAGTAGGAATAAAGCGTAATAAAATAGAATAAGCGGGTTTTCAAAAATCAGTCTGAACGCATCTGACCCCAAACCTACCACTCTGACGGGGACCCAGGCAGGCCGAAGGCCTTCAGACTTCCCCAGTGGTGTCCGTGCCTGTCAGTCTGAAGAGTTTCTTAGAAACAGCTGCCAGACCTGTCTACAGACTCCCAGAACCTGCAAAAAAAGCTGGCTAACGTGGCTAGAGCCTGAAAATAGGCTTTTTCAAGCTTGTAGCTCCGGTGTTGTGTCTCAACTTCCCTGAAGCGCTGACTGAGCGATGGCTTTTCTTTAGCTGTGCCTTCTCTTCCTGCTTGTTTTCCAGCAGCCTGAGATTAACTAAGAGCCACACTGGTTTCACTCAACACAGCCATAACATGAACATCCCAGGAGTTAACCCAACATAGCTCTAAGCAAACATCCCCAAAACTTGGTTTAACCTACACATTTATTATGGCAGCTCAGCTCCTTGTCTGTCCCAATGCCGTTTTAGGGTGTTACGGATTTTAGGAATACAGGACAGAGACAGGCAGAGAGAGAGAGAGAACAACAGACTACTTTCCTGTGTGAGATGTATTTCCATTTCCATGAATACTCACGCATATGACTTGGAAATCCACTTCCTGCAAACCCTCATTGTGGCTGAGTAACAGCTGCTGGGGTTACTATGTACCAGAGAGTCACAGCTCAGGGAATACATATTTTTTTTACTGATCCCAATGCCTGTTACAATTCCGGATACAGGCTACAGACTGACAGAACAGAACCTGAGGGAAACCACTCAGCTATTAACCCAGGGATAGAGGAGTTACAATACTCCACATACTGTTTGCAATGGGTTTGTGCTATTAACCCTTTGTTCACTAAACAGTTGCACAATTCCTTAACCTGGTAACTGACCGGTAACTGTTTCTAGCACTTACATTCCGGGTCAAGAACACAATCCCTCTGCAATACCTGTGCAAGACTTTCCAAAAAGTCATGAGACAACAGAACCACTGGTATGTGTGTCAGCAGAATAGAGCTCAGGTGCAGGAAAGGGGAGTGTAGTAGTGGTTATATGTAATTTACGCCCATCACCACTTACACGAGCATGGCTGAAGGATCTTGCTCACTCAACCGGATATTAGTGCATATCTAGTGTTTTCACTATTCACCCATATGTGACGCTAACCCCACACCTGCCAAAATGGAGTAAATGTTTATGTTAGCTTGTAACTTGCCAGATATCTAGTGACCCTTGCGTGGGGAGAGGATGCAGGTCCTGTGAGGATGAAAAGAAGCCTGTAGGATGATTTAACTCTCTGGATTCAGTCAACATAGGCCAGGCTAAGCACGTCAGTTCTGCTTGGAGGGATTTTTTGGGGTCAGAGTGTATCACCGGGAGAATGTGGTAAGGGAAAGTTAATAGAGCCCAGTTCGGATTGAATTTATACATGTAAATATGGAGTGATGCCGTTCAGTAAATGGTATTGATTTAAGAACTTGTGCCTAAGAATGTATCTCATGTACTGCAAAGAGGCAATGGCTTAACTTGGACTCTCAGGAGTGGATAAAATAAAAAAGTATGTACAATGAGGCAATGAAACACGTTTATAAACGTTTATATAGAGAACCAGAAAATCCAATCAGAGTAGTGAGGATTGTTTCAAAAAATCTTCGATGGGCTCTAAACCTTCCTTGTTTGCACCGCAAAATTTGTCTAATTAGCGGGTGCAGGTTATTTCAAAGCTGCCTGCATCCAGGCGTCTTTCATTTCCTCTGAAGCATCTGGAACTACCCACTAGGTTGGATTGACTGTGGGTCTCATCCACTCTGGCAATGCCTATCTTCCTATTTGTTGTGTTAACAGTGCAGAAATATGTCTCATTAAATATCATTATGTCTCTATCATAAATGAAGGGAAGGGGGAGAGGGTCTGATGCAGTGCTATAAAATCCTCTTACCAGTAAAGGGTTAAGAAATACAGGTAGCCAGACTGACACCTGACCTGGCTGGCATCTGACCAATAAGGGGACAAGATACTTTCAAATCTTAGGAGGGGGGAAGGCTGTGTGTGTGTCTTTGTCAGGCAGAGTGATCTTGGAAGACAGAAGGAACCTGCAGAAAATCAAACCTCCCTTTTCTGAAGTAAGTTTAGATAGCATAGCGCATAGATTTCTGTTTAATTTTGGCTTGGTGTATTCCCTGTGTTAGAAGGGGCAAGGGGGGGGGTTATTCATGGTTTTCTGTAACTTTAAGGTTTTGTCCAGAGGGGGAAATCTCTCTGAGTTTGGAAATATAGTGCCCTGTAAAATAGTTACCATCCTGATTTTACAGAGATGATTTTACCTTCTTTATTTTTAATAAAATCCTTCTTTTAAGAAGTTGACTGTTTTCTATGGTGTTAAAACCCAGGGGGTGGGTTTTTAGATCACTGTGTAACCAATTGGTTGGGAGATTGTTCTCAAGCTTCCCCAGGAAAGGGGGTGTACGGCTTGAGGGGGTATTTTGGTGGGGAGGGAAGTTCAAGTGATTCCTTTCCTGGATTCCTGTTAGATACTTGATGGTGGCAGCGAAAGAAGCATTTCTCAGGGTGCAGGGAATTTTGTACCTTGGGGGATTTAACCTAAGCTGGTAAAAATAAGTTTAGGGGCTCTTATGCGGGTCCCCATGTCTTTACCCTAGAGTTTAGAGTGGGGAGGGAACCCTGACAGTCTCCTATCCTTTTTCCTTTTAGGAAGGAAAGTTCTGAAGTCCTTGGACCTGCCCAGAACATGATGTCAGCTGTCAATAACACCAAATTCAACTCTGCAGTGTTCCTTCTCACTGGGATACCTGGGCAGGAAAATGTCCATCTATGGATCTCTATTCCATTTTGTTTAATATATGTTATTTCGATAGTAGGAAATTCAGTCATTCTGTTCATTATAAAAACAGATCCAAGCCTCCATGAGCCCATGTACATTTTCCTTTCCATGTTGGCCATCACAGACCTTGCCTTATTGATATCCACCATGCCAATGACACTGAGTTTATTCTTGTTTAACTCTAGAGAGATCGGCCTAGAAGCCTGTTTTGCTCAGCTGTTCTTCATCCACTTGTCTCAATGCACTGAATCCTCTGTACTCGTGTTAATGGCCTTTGACCGCTTCATCGCGATCTGTGACCCACTGAGATATGCCTCCATCTTAACCCTGCCAAGAGTAGGCAAAATGGGACTGGTGTGTGTGCTAAGAGGGGTGGCTATAATACTCCCATTCCCTTTTCTGCTTCAACAGTTCCGATATTGTCGATCCAATGTCCTCTCCCATAGCTACTGCATAAACCAGGATGTCATGAAGTTGGCTTGTTCGGATATCAGAGGAAGCAGCATCTATGGCTTGTCTATTACACTCCTGACGGAGGGGCTGGACTCGCTGCTCATCTTTCTCTCTTATGTGATGATCCTCAAAACAGTGCTGAGCATCACATCCCACACGGAGTGTCTTAGGGCCCTGAACACCTGCGTCTCCCACATCTGTGCTGTCCTGCTCTTCTACACCCCAATGCTTGGCCTAACTTTGATACACAGATTCGGAGAGGGCTCTTCTCCCTTGCTTCAGGTTCTCCTGGGCTATACCTACGTGCTCCTCCCACCCCTGATGAACCCAATCGTGTATAGCGTGAAAAGCAAACACCTTTGTGCGAGGATAATCAGGGCGTTCATCAAGTGAAGTCTCAGTTCAACATCCGGCTCCAGCGCTGGTGACACAGGAGACGAAATATACGGGCCACCTATTCCATCCTGGACCCTTAAATCTGAGATGACATGAGCTATTGATCTGCTTTATGTAGAGACAGGTTCAGACGGTATCTAAGGCCTGAAGCAATTGGAGAGCGGCTGGTGAGGGAGGACAGTGCAGGGGGGGAAGGAGACCAAGATAGGCAGCAGCATTTAAAAAGTGACTTTGTTCGTGGAGAGCCAGGGGATGGGTGGGATTTTGGCCAGAAAAGAGCCACATCATTGGCTGCTCTGAGCTCAGAATTCCTCTTGATACAGTCAGTAAAGAGAAGGGATGTGGATGTTGTTTCCCATGACACCTGGCCTGTCACTGTCCCGTCTCTGGTTAAACATTCACAGGCCATGAAAAACGGTGCAGAGCAGTTCTGCTCTTGCAGTCTTGGCCCCTCCTGAGCGCTCTGGGTGCTCTGTGATCCAGGGGGGCTGCACCAGCTGTGGACGGGGGCTATTCCACGGGCACGGGACCACTCTCATCCCCCATGCCCTCAGCCAGGTGCTTGTGTCTGAGTCGTGACAGACACACGATTAACACAGGAGCCCCAGGAGAAGCCAGTCAGGCAACCCCCCTACCCACTTTCATGGCTCTGCACACAGCACAGCTCTGAGCCCACTCCCCACCGAGGCAGGGCAGAGCTGCGTGTGTGACTGAGATTCTGACACACAGGAGTCCTGACAAGAGATTCAGGCCCAGGTTCACCCCCCCGTCCCCTCTGTTTGTGCTGCCCCAGCATTGAAAAGGAGTGGAAATAGTCCTCATCTCCCCAACAGAGGTACAGCTAGCTCCTAGCCCCCATTAAGAATGTGCATGACCTTGCTTATCTGGCATGTGTGTTTGTCTCATGTCTGAACAAGAGGAGGAGACCCTCTGAGCTGTGCCGGAGGAACCAGTGATTCTCTGAGACCGTCACTGCTGTATCTGGCTGACTGGGATGTAACCCATTGTAGTAAGATGAGGCCCTGAAGCATACACCATTGGTATCAGAGGCCCAGTATGAGGCCTAAGGCCTGAGCTAAAGTAATGGTCAAGACTTTGCTAACATAAAGCAAAGTGAAGCTGTGAGCCAAAGGCAGGCCCTGCTCACAGAAGTTGGCAAGGAAAGGGCTGATGCTGCAAAAGTACACAAACCTAAAAGGTACCAGGACACTTGTACATTCCACACAGATAACAAGGAACAGGCTGGCACATCCTAAAGACAGGGGCAAAAGGGTAATATGGTGGATGGAGTTGTTTTGTTCGAACCAACATGTACAAGGTGGGAGGCAGCACTTTACTGCGTAGAGCGGTTGTACCTTGTTACGTAGAAGGGTTGCACCTCAATACGTCAGGAGTGATGTGTAACTTGTTTGTACCTGTGTATAAGAATTCACCCCCGAGGAGTTGTCTTTGTCCGGCCTAGGGGACAGTGGAAAGTCCCGCCACTGACTGAGCCGGTCCATTGCCAGGGGGCACATATTCCATAGTATGTCTGGTAGAGTCTACGGGAAACTATCACTGTGCTTCGTTTGACAATAAACCTGGCCGACGTGCCTTCGTACCTTACTAGAGTCAGTGGTCATTGGGGGTTCTCTCGGGTCTGCTGTGTTAGCGATCTGCGCAGAGCCGGGGCAGCACACAGAGGGAACATGCATGCAGCCGACTGATATCAACATTGAACTAGAGCAGAGCACCAAACCTACCAAAAGGTAGCGACTGACAAAACCCATGTCTTACAATAGGAGGCTCTGTAGCCCAGTGCAGAGGGGCACAGTGTCTCTGCCATTGATGTACTGTGCGACCAGATATATCCACTAACTAACCCTCAGTACCTTCTTGTGACCATCTTGTTTATCACTTCAAAAGCTTTTTCTTCCCCTGCTGTCATGTTTCCTCTCAACTAATTAGCCTCTTAAGATTGGTCTATACACCTGGACCATCATGTTTCTCTGACTGTATAAATATCTGTCTGAAGTATATTTTCATTCCATGCATCCGATGAAGTGGGTACTAACCCACAAAAGCTTATGCTGAAATAAATTTGTTAGTCTCTACGGTGCTACAAGTTTTTCGTTCTTATTTTCATTTTGCTGACACAGACTAACACGGCTACTACACTTAAAACTATATACTCTGGATCATCCTTGACCAAATTTTTTGATCAGCTCAAATAATTCTTATTGATTTGTGAGGCATGATTTCCCTTTAGAAATCTGTGTTGACTCTTCCTCAACAAATCAAGTTCATGTATTTGTCTGATAATTCTCTTCTTTAATATAGTTTTAAACAATGACTCTGGTACTTAAGTTATAATTACTGGCCTGCAATTACTGGTATCACCTTTGGAGCCTTTTTAAAAAAACCAGCATCACGTTACCTATTTGCCAGTCATCTGGTAGAGAGGCTCATTTAAGCCACAGATCACATACCACATTTCATAGTTCTGCAGTTTGATATTTGAGTTCCTTCAGAACTCTTGGGTGAATATCATCTGGTCCCGGTGAATTATATTGTTTAATTTATCAGTTATTTCTAAAACCTCTGTGATGGGTTGTCACCCCTGGGTTGCAGTCTAGGAGCTGGTGGAACTGCTGAGCCCCCCAACACTTCAGCTGGGCTGGCCTCTCTCGCACTGCTCTGCTGGTGACACGGCCAGGCTCTCCGGGCCCTGTTACCACCCAACACAACAGCAGGTGGCACCACAAGCCCAGCTGAGCTACCTGAGTGCTTTACCTAAGCCACTCAAGGACAAATAGGATACAACAGCCAATTTCCCAGCTCCTCAGCCTTGCATCCTTTCTGGAGAATAAATGCAGATTTACACCATCTTGCACTGCACAGGGATCTGTACAATATGAACTCATTACTATAGGTCACTTTCCCCTCAGTGTGGGATAGATATGCAACAGCCTTTGTTTACAGAGCTGACATTTTGGTTCCCCAGGAGAAATTGCAGGTTTCTCATCTCCCTTTCCTTTGTAACATAAATGAAGGTTTCACTGATGGAGTCTAAGACCACACTCTGGGTATGGAAAGGTCTAAACCTCCCAACCAGTCCATGGCTGGGCTATTGTGCCCATCAGTTACACTAACCAGCCTTCCCATCTCTGCACAGCCCCCTCCACCCTGTACAGGGCCCCTTCAGCAGATCCTGTGGGCAGTGGCTGCTGTTGCAGGCCCTGGTAGAACATCTCTAATTAATCTGTGCTACCACAGACCTGTAAAGGTTCCTAGAGCAGTTGTGGATGCACCGAGATGGTGGGTGGGCCTAGCTAGCAGTGGATCACTGAGATCTGTGCCTAACTTTGGGAATCCCTGGATCCTGGTGTGACGGTGTACCCCATAAAGCTTTATGGGGAGATGCTTATAAATGTATATATGTAACTAGAATATGTTTTATGCTACATGTGCCATGTAACATGTCTCTGTGAAAGTTATGACCTACTGAATTTATTCCTCCTGTTTATATGCATGTATCATTCTTGTAGTTGGAGTTATGAAGATTGGTTTTATATTTGCTGGTTTTGTACATAGCCTTTGTAAGTGCATGGGATCATGTTTGGAGAAAAGAATGTGCCTGTTAAGTACGAGCACTTAACAGACAAAAGAAGTTGCAGGCCCCAATCCACACCGGGGCCTGGTCAAGAATGCAACTGGTCGGACTGGTTACCGAGGGGTGCATGGACATGTGACTTGCCCATGTGATCCCAAAACTCCATGGCAACTGGATCCTACACAGGGAGTGGGGAAAAGGCTATAAAAGCCCTTGGAAGACCCTTCCATTTGGTCTTCAGCTGGCTAAAGAAAGAAGCTCTCCACCCCCCAATGACATACCTGAAAGAGACTGAACAAAGGACAGAGACAATAGGGGGTGTGAGTGACTGCTGGACCCAGGCTAGAAGCTTTACAGCCTATGAAAGAAAGAAAGCTGGAGCCGGTGAGGTTTTGATATCTGTGTGAAGTTTGATTAGACATAGACCTGCGTGTTTTATTTTATTTTACTTAGCAATTCAATTTGTTCTGTCTGTCACTACTTGGAATCACCTAAATCCTACTTTCTGTACTTATTAAAATCACTTTTTACTCATTAAGTTTCCTGGTGTACGAGTTGGTACCCGGGGGGGGGGGGGCAAACAGCTGTGCATATCTTTCTATTTTTGAAATAGAAGGCGAACTATTTATGAGTTTGCCCTGTATCAGCTTTATACAGGGTAAAAAGGATTTATTAAGGGTTTGAACCTCCTTGGGAGTTGGACACCTGGGTGTCAAACGCAAGAGCGCTTCCAGGAGCCTTACAGTTGTGAGTGGACTTGGTTCGGACCTGGGTCTGGGTTTGCAGCAGATCAGTGGAATCTGGCTCAAAACAGACAGGATTCGGGAGTCCCAAGCTGGAAAAGGCCTGGAAGCAGGGGCAGAAGTAGCCTTGGCACACCAGGTGGCAGCACCAAGCAGGTCTCTGTGACCCCAACCCGTCACACCTGGGTCCCTCTTCATTCCTCAGAAAGAAGGGAAGGGACCTTTCCTATTGGAACGATCCGAGGGATATTTCCATGTAGGGAGCCATGTGGAATCTCCCTTACCTGGCCTGCACCCTGGGTGAGTATTGTACGAAATGGGGATGCTGGAGACAAATCTGGTCCTATATTAGTAGTAGTAGTAGTAGTATATTTCATTATATTTTATTTTATTTCATTTCTGCAAGATCACAGCTGTGATAGCATCATTGTTACCACTCAGCCACCCCCAAGGTATCCATGTGACAATGTGAACCATACAAACAGAGACAACAAGCCTGTATTCCAGGAATAGATTCTCTAGCAGGGCTTGCATTGCAGTCCTGTTGGGAGGCATCACTGTGCATTCCCTGTGATTTGGCCTCCTGTAATTTCCATTGGCTGTGATGGGGTTAAAGCTGCTGGACATGAAGCCAAGCAGCTGAGATTCCCTGATGGCCAAGTGGCCCCCAAGGGAATGTGCAGGCATGCTTCATAAAGACAGTTCCTTCCCCGTCTGAACAGATACTGCCTGCTGCCCTGCAATCTTTCCTATGGCTCCTTGTCGTTTAGGGTGAAGACCTCTGGTGTCAGCGGCTCCCCGTCTAGCAGGAATTGGGTACGTCGGCAGGTTTCACTATCTTTAAAATGTGAAGTGAAGGGGAAAGGCTGCGAGCTGTTTCCATTTGCAGATGTTCTGTGCAGTAGCAGAGGATTCAGCTGGGCTGTCGGGGTGACTGAGTGACAGAGGCTGCAGGGCAGGCAGCACTAGGTAGCCTGGGAACCCCACGAGTGTATCTGCCCATGGTCCTTGGTGGGTTGTTCAAGCAACACAGAAATCAGAGATTCAAAATGAGCTCGTAATGTTAAAACCCCAAAGCCCTCAGTCAGGATTTTTCAAGGGGTCCCATTTCTAGAGGTGCTCTGGGCCTGATCCTGCCAGGGGCTGAGCGAGAGGAGACCCCACGGAATATCAGTGACTAGTTCCCACATCGCCTCAGGTTTATTTGCTGCTGGTAATTTAATCAGCAAAGGCATTTTCAAAGGTTTTATTCTCCAGGTTAATCGTGAACACAGGAATTCAGAGCTGATTGCTTCAAAGTAAAATGTCCGATGAGGCATATCTCTATCTCCTGACTGGCTGAGGGCTCTAGAAGCTATGTCATGTAGGTACCCTTCAGAGTTATCAGGCTACCGGCATCTGGTCCCCCTCTCTGATTTCCGAGTGCCACATGTCAGCCCTCGTAGCCTTCCCTTTCGTGGGTTGGCATCCCGCGAACCTCCCACCCTCAGACTGGCCCTGGGGTACAGCACACTGCGATTCGACTCTGCTTGCCCTTCAGGTCCAAATGGGTTCGGCACCTGTGGTTCTTTCCTTTGGGAGGCTGTGAGTAGTGGTGAGACGAGTGACCAGCCAGACTCCTTGAACCAAAGTGCTGTTTCATGTGAACTGTAGGAATAAAACGAAAATAAGAAAGAAAAACTTGTAGCACCTTAGAGACTAACAAATTTATTTCAGCATAAGCTTTCATGGGTTAATACCCACTTCATCGCATGCATGGAATGAAACATACAGTAGACAGATATTCATACAGTCAGAGAAACATGATAAGGTCGAGGTGCATAGACCAACTTTAAGAGGCTAATTAGTTGAGAGGAACCATAACAGCAGGGGAAGAAAAACCTTTGAAGTGATAAACAAGATGGTCACACAGGTGTGAATGAGGATCGTTAACTTAAGGGAAATAGATTCAATTAACGTAATGGCCGAGCTTTAGGAATAAAGCGTAACATGGGAGAATAAGGGGGTTTTCAAAAATCAGTCTGAACACGTCTGACCCCAAATCCCCAACCACTGTAACGGGGAACCAGGCCGGCCGAGGGCCTTCAGACTTCCCCAATGGTGTCTGTGCCTGTCAATCTGAAGATTTTCTCAGCAACAGCTGCCCCAGCTCTCTACAGACTCCCAGCACTGACAAAACAAGCTGTGTGATGTGGCTGGAGCCCAGAAATAGGCTCTTCACAGCTTATAGTTCCAGTGTTGTCTCTCGACCTCCCTGGGGTGCTGACCAAGTAATGGCTTTTGTTGAGCTATTGTAACTGGGTAATGTGGCTGGAGCCTAGAAATAGGCTCTTCCCAGCTTGTAGCTCTGATGCTGTCTCTCAATGTCCCTGAAGTCCTTACCGAGAGATGGTTTTTCTTCAGCTGTTGCTTCCCTTCCTTCGTGTTTTAAGAAGAGCCATAGTCGTTTCAGCCAATATAGCCATATCATAAACATCCCAGTAGTTAACCCAATATAGCTATAAGCAAACATCCCAAGAACTGGGTTTAACCTACACATTCATTATGACATCTCAGCTCCGTATCTGTTTCAAGACTGTTTTAGGGTGCTACGTATTTTAGGAATATCGGACAGAGACAGGCAGAGAGAGACAGTTGTAGAATTCCATCACCTGGTAAATGATCAGTAGCTGTTTCTAACAATTACATTCTGGGTCAAGAACACAATCCCTCTGCAATACCTGTGCAAGACTTTCCAAAAAGTCATGAGCGAACAGAGCCACTGGTCTGTGTTTCCACTGAGTAGAGCTCAAGGTGCAGGAAAGGAGAGTGTAATGGTGGTTCTATGTAATTTACGCACATCACCACTTGCACGAGCATGGCTGAAGTTACTTGCACACTCAACCGGATATTAGTGCAAACCTAGTGTTTTCACTATTCACCCATATGTGTCTCTAAGCCCACACCTGCCCAAATGAAGTAACTCTCTCTGTTAGCTTGTAACTTGCCAAATATCTACAGACCGTTGCGTGGGGAGAGGATGCAGGTCCTGCGAGGATAAAGAGAAGTCTGTAGGATGATGGAACTCTCTGGATTCAGACAACATAGGCCAGGCAAAGCACTTCAGCTCATCTCACCTGCACATCTACCAATGTGATATATGCCATCATGTGCCAGCAATGCCCCTCTGCCATGTACATTGGCCAAACCGGACAGTCTCTCCGCAAAAGAATAAATGGACACAAATCTGACATCAGGAATCATAACATTCAAAAACCAGTAGGAGAACACTTCAATCTCTCCAATCACTCAGTGACAGACTTGAGAGTCGCAATTTTGCAGCAGATTCACTCCAAAAACAGACTTCAAAGAGAAGCTGTTGAACTCAAATTGATATGCAAACTAGATTGCATCACCTCCGGACTAAATAGAGATTTGGAATGGCTCGGCCATTACGTTAATTGAATCTATTTCCCTTAAGTTAACAATCCTCATTCACACCTGTGTGGCCATCTTGTTTATCACTTCAAAGGTTTTTCTTCCCCTGCTGTTATGGTTCCTCTCAATTAAATAGCCTCTTAGAATTGGTCTATGCACCTCGACCTTATCATGTTTCTCTGACTGTATAAATATCTGTCTACTGTATATTTCATTCCATGCATCCGATGAAGTGAGTTCTAACCCACGAAAGCTTATGCTGAAATAAATTTGTTAGTCTCTAAGGTGCTACAAGTTTTTCTTTCTTATTTTCGTTTTGGGGGTCAGTGCATATCACCGGGAGCATTTGCTAAGGGAAAGTTAACAGAGCCCAGTTCTGATTAAATGTATATATGTAAATCTGGAGTGATGCCATTCAAGTCAATGTTACTGAAATAAGAATTTTTGCCTAAGAATGTATCTCATGTACTGCAATTAGAAAATGCAATTAGAGTAGTGAGGATGGTTTCAAAAACTTTTTGATGGGCTCTAACCCTTCCTGATTTCCACGGCAAATTTTTTCCACTCAGTGGGTGCAGTTTTTTTTCAAAGCTGTCTATCGAAGGGCGTCTTCCACTTTCTCTGAAGCTTCTGGAACTGGCCACTGGATACTAGGCTAAATGGAGTATGGGTCTGATAGACTCTGGCAATGCCTGTCTTCCTATTTGTTGTGTAAATCTAAGACTATGCTTTTGCTGATCTTCCTTGAACTCCTGGGAGTCTCTAGACTTGCACTGAGAGCAGAAAGATGTCTCTTTAAATATCATCTCTTCACCTGTCCTTTTTCCTTTTAGGGAGGAAAGTTCTGAACTCCTCGGACCTGCCCAGTACATTATGTCAGCTGTCAATGACACCAAATTCAACTCTGCTGTGTTCCTTCTCACTGGTCTACCTGGTCAGGAAGACGTCCATCTATGGATCTCTCTCCCCTTCTGCTTGATGTATGTTATTTCCATAGTAGGAAATTCAGTCATTCTGTTCATTATAAAAACAGATCCAAGCCTCCATGAGCCCATGTACATTTTCCTTTCCATGTTGGCCATCACAGACCTTGCCTTATCAATATCCACCATGCCGACAACACTGGGTATATTCTTGTTTAATGCTAGAGAGATCAGCCTCAATGCCTGTTTTGCCCAGGTGTTCTTCATTCACTTGCTTGAATGCATTGAATCCTCTGTGCTCTTGTTAATGGCCTTTGACCGCTTCATCGCAATCCGTGACCCGCTGAGATATGCTTCATTCTTAACCCTGCCAAGAATAGCCAAGATGGGACTGGTGTGTGTGCTAAGAGGGGTGGCTGTAATACTCCCACTCCCTTTTCTCCTTCAGCGGTTCCGATATTGTCGTTCTAATGTCCTCTCCCATTGCTACTGCATAAACCAAGAGGTTTTGAAGATGGCTTGTTCGGATATCAGAGGAAGCAGCATGTATGGCTTGTCTGTTGCGCTCTTGACGGTGGGATTGGACTCGCTGCTCATCTTTCTTTCTTATGTGATGATCCTCAAAACAGTGCTGAGCATTACGTCCCACAAGGAGTGTCTTAGGGCCCTGAACACCTGCATTTCCCACCTCTGCGCCGTCCTGCTCTTCTACACACCAATGATTGGCCTGTCTGTGGTACACAGATTTGGGGAGGGCTCTTCTCACTTGCTTCAGATTCTCCTGGGGTATGTCTACCTGCTCATCCCCCCCGTGATTAACCCAATTGTGTACAGCGTGAAAAGCAAACACCTTCGTGCGAGGATAATCAGGACATTCGTCAAGTGAAGGGTTAGTTCATCATCCGGCTCCAGTGCTGGTGACACTGGTGACGAAAACTACGGGCCACATTGAAGGATGGTTCAGAGGTTAGAGTGACAACCTGGAACTCAAAAGAACTGGCTTCAGTTCTAGACTCCTCCCCAGACTTCTTCTGTCACCTTGGGCAACTCACTTAGTCCCTCTATGCCTCAGCCATATATGGTTTAATATGGCTCAATGTAAATGCTTACATGCAGGAACAAGGGATGCTCGCCATCCTTACCAGATTTGGGCCCCAATCCTTTGGGGGTCATAATCAGCTGAAGTTGATATCCCAGTGCAATGCTTTGGCCAAAAAAGGTAGTGCAATCCGGGATGTACAACCAGGGAAATCTCGAGTAGAAACAGAGAGGTTATTTTACCTCTGTATTTGACACTCATATGAGCACTGCAGGGATCCTGTGTCCAGTTCTGGTGTCTACAGTACATTCATAAATTGATAAAAAAGAGAAGAGTTAGCGAAGAGCCACGAGAATGATTAACTGATTAGAAAATCTGCCTTATTGTGATAGACTCAAGAAGCTTAATGAAGAGAAGGTGAAGGATGACTTGATTACAGTCTACAAGTACCTGCATGAGGAACAAACAAATTCAGACTATAGGCTTGTATCCTATAAGACATTGACTTCAGTAGTTAGCATGAGGCTTGAGGCCTACAAAATTTGGCATAGATAAATTTAGGTAACTCATAAGTTTTGGGGAACTGGAAGTAGAGTGTAGGGGGGAATTTTGTCCATAATGACATCAGCCAACCATAGAACATGAACTGACATCAGCTTCTCAACAGTTTTGGACAGAACATTCGACTGCAAGAGTGCCATGGCAACTAAATGACATATATGATAATGGGGTGAAATCATAAGTACATTAACCTATAGAAGAAGGACACCTTAACATTGGTAAGGGGAGGAAATACAAATAAGGAAGAGGAGAGAAACCCCTATTGAATATGCATTAGACATGGTAATTGTGCTGTTCCCCTGGTGTTATCTGGACCAGTGATCTGCCAAGTCACTCCAGTCCTCAACTCTGGGAGCCAGCCTTACCCTGCTCTGCTGTGAGAACCCCCACTCCCGGGCTGTTCCCACACAGCCTCTGGCATATAAGCTGCCCCCAGCTATGTGAGTGAGCACTTTTGGCCAGCCACTGCTTGGATTGTGCAACAAAATGACACAAACCAATATCTCCGGTCCCAGACACAACCCTAGGAACCTCTGTCTTGCAGTGTCCAGTTATGTCTGCTGGACACCGCAAGCTTATATGAGTTCATAAAATTAACAAAGAAATTGATATGCACCAGGCTTGTTATCCCAAGGGGAGTCTCTGACACGCTTCAAACCAAACGCTCCGATTCAGGTAGAATAAACAAACACATTTATTAACTACAAAAGATAGATTTTAAGCGATTATAAGTCAAAGAATAAGAAGTCAGTTTTGGTCAAATGAAATAAAAGCAAAACACATTCTAAGCTGATCTTAACACTTTCAGTGCCCTTACAAACTTAGAAGCTTCTCACAAAAGGCTGTCTGGTTGCCCTTCAGCCAGGCTCTCCCCTTTGATCAGTGCTTCAGTCACTTGGTTGTCGTATCTGTAGATCGAGGTGGAAGAGAGAGAGCATGGCAAATGTTTCTCCCTTTTAATATGTTCTTTCTTCCCTCTTGGCTTTGCCTCCCCTTCGGAGTCAGGTGAGCATTACCTCATCGCTGTCCCAAACGGACCAGGGAAAGGTGGGAGACTCACTGGAGAGTCCAACAGACCCTTTGTTGCTACCTAGGCCAGTGTCCTTTGTTCCTGTGAGGCTGGGCTGGGTTTGTCCCATACATGCCCTGATGAGGTGTGAACTGCCCCTCTGTTCCTGGAGAGTCTTCTTGGGTCTTGTTTTAAGCCATGAGGACACATTTTCAGCCTCGTAACTATATACATGAGATTACAACCTATAACATTACCATAACAACAATGCTCAGTGCATCATGAGCTTTCCGAAGACAACCGATATGACAATCTTTGCATTGGCTACCACACAATCAGATGATAAGGATGAACATGGGGGTGCAGGGTGTATCCCTGAGGTACAGAGCATCCCAGTAATGTCAGCGTAATATATTATAAAAGTGGCATCCCACGGCAGTAGGGGAGAGAGTTGTAGCCCTTGGAAGGGGCCAGAAGATGATGGCTAACATTTCAGGTTGTTCTGAAAGGGATGGTGTGAGTATGGATGTTCAGATGTACTTTCTGTATTATGTCTGTCTACCTTACTGAGTTAGAGTGTGTGTGACTTTGCTAACTGTATTAATAAATTATCTAGTTGTAAATATAAAAGAGTTCCTGTAAGGTGAGTGTTGCACCTGTGCACATCGGGGTTCCCAACTATATATAAAAATATATCCCAGGCCTGATCTTGGGACAAGAACCTCTCAACCCTCAAAGTGATACCTGGGATTTTTTATTCATCATCTATAGACCAGGCGACATTGCCCAGTGGTGTTAATAACACTGCCTTTCTGCACGGGGTGTTGTACTGATAAATGTGTTACAGATTGAGAGGTGCTAAGACGTTATAATATTTGGGGTCATAGCTAAGTGCCCTACAGAGATTTAAGCTCTGTGTGCCTCATAAGAATAATCTGGGGCACTGGGTGGAGGACCTTCACTCTTCCCAACACCCCTTGGTGATGAGGTCTGTCCTTAGCACAGCCCCCTTTGATGTGGGAGTTCTGGGCCCCTCCTGCAGCTCGGCAGTAAGAGGGGAAATCAAGACGTGCCTGGCCAAACAGAGCCCTGCTGGGCTGCCCCTCACTCTGATCCTGACCCCACCCGCTCCATGAGCGCTGAGAGTCGCTCTAGCGTTGGTGATAGACCTCACACCCTGCATCCAAATTTCCATCATCACCAAGTTTGGTGGTATCTGGATCTGGGAGAGGGAGGTTGTTTGGGCCTGATAGAAAGCTAGGAGCTGGCACTCGAAGCTGGGCTTGGGTCATGAGCGGGGGGAGGGATAGCTCAGTGGTTTGAGCATTGGCCTGCTAAACCCAGGGTTGTGAGTTCAATCCTTGAGGGGGCCATTTAGGGATCTGGGGCAAAAATTGGGGATTGGTCCTGCTTTGAGCAGGGGGTTGGACTAGATGACCTCTAGGGTCCCTTCCAACCCTGATATTCTATGATTCATGCCCCTTTCTATTAAGAATGTGCATGGCCTTGCTTATCAGACATGTGCATGTCTCATGTCTGAACAAGATGAGGAGACCCTCTGAGCTATGACTCAGGAAGCAGAGAATCAGCAAGACAATCATTGCTATGTCCGGCTGTCTGTGGTGTAACCCTGTTCCTTACAACAGGAGGCTCGGTAGACCAGTGCAGAGGGACACAGCATCTTTGCCAGTGATGTACTGTGTGACTAGAAATATCCACTAACTAATCCTCAGTGCCTTTGTTTGTGGGTGTGCCGCTCGAGATACGGCCATTACATACAGCTCCTGAGTTTTTACTGGGCGTCTCACACTATTTCCTGTCTTTCTTAAAGCCCCAAGTTCTGGAATCAAGTCACTGCACGGAGACTCTCAGCTTTCAGTTATCTTTAAAAGTTTTTTTTTTAAATTGAGTTGCAGAAAATCTAGAAAACTAGAGCTGTTGATTAATTTCAGTTAACTTGCACGATTAACTCAAAAAGCTAATTGCGTTTTAAAAAATTAATAGCAATTAATCACAGTTTTAATCGCACTGTTAATAGAATACCAATGGAAATGTATTAAATATGTTGTATGTTTTTCTACATTTTCACATATATTGTATTCTGTATTGTAACTGAAATAAAAGTGTATATTATTATTATTACAAATCTTTGCACTGTAAAAATGATAATCAAAAGAAATAGTATGTTCCAGTTTGCCTAATACAAGTACTGTAATGCAATCTCCTTGTCGTGAAAGTGCAACTTACAGATGTAGATATTTGTTGTTACATAACTGCACTCAAAAACAAAACAACGTAAAACTTCAGAGTGTACAATTTCACACAGTCCTAGTTCTTGTTCAACCAATTGTTAAGACAAACAAGTCTGTTTACATTTACGGGAGATAATGCTGCCGTCTTCTTATTTACAATATCAGCAGAAAGTGAGAACAGGAATGAGCATGGCACTTTTGTAGCCGGCGTTGCAAGGTATTTACGTTCCAGATATGCTAAACATTTGTATGCCCTTTCATGCTTTGGCCCCAATTCCAGAGGACATAATTCCATGCTGATGATGCTAGTTAAAAAAAATGTGTTAATTAAATTAGTGACTGAACTCCGTGGGGGAGAATTGTATGTCTTCTGCTCTGTTTTGCCCGCATTCTGCCATATATTTCATGTTACAGCAATCTCGGATGATAACCCAGCACATGTTGTTTATTTTGCCACCTCAGTACTTACCCCTTTTTCCAGATCATTTATATATATGTGATACAGCACTGCTCCCATTACAGACCCCTGAGGGACACCACTAGATACCTCTCTCCTTTTTGAAAACTGACCATTTATTCCTACTCTTTGTTTTCTATCTTTTAACCTGGTATTGACCCAGGAGGGAAGCTTCCTGCTTATCCCATGACTGCTTAATTTTCTTAGGAGCCCTTGGTGAGGGACCTTGTCAAAGGCTTTCTGAAAGTTCAGGTACACTATATCCTCTGGATCACCCTTGCCCACATTTTTTGACCAGCTCAAAGAATTCTTATAAATTGGTGAGGCATGATTCCCTTTGCGAAAGGTGTGTTGACTCTTCCTCAACAAATCAAGTTCATGTATTTGTCTGATAATTCTCTTCATTAATATAGTTTCAACCAATTACTCTGGTACTTAAGATATCATTACTGGCCTGCAATTACTACGCTCACCTCTGGACCTTTTTAAAAAAATCAGTATCACATTGCCTATTTTCCAGTCATCTGGTAGAGAGGCTGATTAAAGCCATAGGTCACATACCACATTTCATAGTTCTGCAGTTTGATATTTGAGTTCCTTCAGAACTCTTGGGTGAATGTCATCCAGTCCTGGTGACTTTACCTAAGCCACTTGAGGACAAATAGGATGAAACAGCCAATTTCTCAGCTCCTCCTCCTTGCATCCTTTCTGGAGAATAAATGCAGAATTATACCAGCTTGCACTGCACGTAGTTCTGTACAATGCGAACTCATTACTATAGGTCACTTTCCCCTCGATGTGGGGGAGATACGCAACAGCCTTTGTTTACAGAGCGACATTTTGGATCCCCAAGAGAAATTGGAGGTGTCTCATCTCCCTTTCCCTTGCAACATAAATGAAGGTTTCACTGATGGAGCCTATGGCTGCACTCTGGGTATGGAATGGTCGAAACCTCCCAACCAGTCCATGGCTGGGCCACTGTGTCCATCAGCTACACTAACCACACTTCCCATTTCTGTGCAGCCCCCTCCCCTCTGTAAAACTCCCGTTCAGCAGATCCTGTGGGCAGTGGCTACTGTTGCAGGCCCTGGTAAAACATCTCTAATGAATCTGTGCTACCACAGACCTGGAGAGGCTCCGAGAGCAGTTGTGGAGGGACAGTAGTTGTAGAGGCACCAAGATGGTGGATGGGCCTAGCTAGCAGTGGATCACTGAGATCTGTACATAACTTTGGGAATCCCTGGATTCTGGGTCCCCCTTTTCATTCCTCAGGGAGAAGGGAAGGGATATTTGTATGTAGGGAGCATTGTGGAATCTCCCTTCCCTGGCCAGCACCCTGCTTGGGAAAAATATGGTCTTATTTTTATTATTATTAATTATTATTATTATTATTATTAATTAATAATAATACTAATTTCATTTCAGCAAGATCACAGCTGTGATAACATCATCATTACCACTCATCCACTCCCAAGGGAAGGGATAGCTCAGTGGTTTGAGCATTGGCCTGCTAAACCCAGGGTTGTGAGTTCAATCCTTGAGGGGGCCATTTAGGGATCTAGGGCAAAAATCTGTCAGGGGACAGTACTTGGTCCGGCTAGTGAAGGCAGGGGACTGGACTCGATGACCTTTCAAGGTCCTTCAAGTTCGAGGAGATAGGCATATCTCCATATACTATGTGACAAATTGGACCCATACAAACAGTGATGAAAAGCCTGTATTTCAGGAATAGATTCGCTAGCAGGGCTGGCACTGCAGTCCAGTTGGGTAGCATGATCACGCATCCCCTGTGATTTGGCCTCCTGCAGTTTGCCATTGGCCGTGACGGGGGTTAAAGCTGGTGCTTACCAAGCCAAGCAGCTGAGTTTCCCTGATGGCCAAGTGGCCCCCAAGGGGATGTTCAAGCATGTTTCATAAAGACAGATCCCCCCCTCTGAACAGACACTGTCTCCTGCCTGTGCAAATTGTCCGGTGACTCCTTGTCCTTTAGGGTGAAGACGTCCTATGTCAGCGGCTCCTCTTCTAGCAGGAATTGGGTACGTTGGCAGGTTGCACTATCTTTAAAATGCAAAGTGAAGGGTAAAGGCTGCGAGCTGTTTCCATTGGCAGATGCTCTGTGAAGCAGTGGAGGTCTCAGCTGGGCTGTTGGGGTGACTCAGTGACAGGGTGGGAGGACAGGCAGCGCTAGGTAGCTTGGAAACCCCCCCACTACATCTACCCAAACTCTAGGCTGTAGGACAGGCAGCACTAGGTAGCTTGGGAACCCCTCCCCTACATCTACCCAAGCTCTAGGCTGGGTTCTTGAAGCTACACAGAAATCTAAGATTCAAAATGAGCTCACAGTGCTAAAACCTCAAAGCCCTGAGTCAGGATTTCTCAAGGGGTCACATTTGTAGAGGTGCCGTGTGCTCTGGGCCCGATCCTGCCAGGGGCTGAGTGAGAGGAAACGCCACGGGAAATCAGTGACTAGCTCCCCAGTCGCCTCAGGTTTATTTGCTCCTGCAAATTTTATCATGAAATGCATTTTCAAAGGTTTTATGCTCCAGGTTAATTGTGAAGGCAGGAATTCAGAGCTGGCTGCTCTGCGATAAAAGCTCCGATGAGGCATATTTCTATTTCCTGACTGGCCGAGGGCTCTAAAATCTCTGTCATGTAGATTATCCTCAGAGTTACCAGGCTACCGGCATCTCTTCCCCCTCTCTGATCTCTGAGTGCCACATGTCAGGCCTCGTACCCTTCCCTCTCATGGGGTGGAATCCCACAATCCTCCCAGCTTGTAGCTTACAGAGAGATGTTTTTCCTTCAGCTGTTGCTTCCCTTCCTGCCTGTTTTCCAGCAGCCGGTGATTAAACTAAGAAGAGCCACACTGGTTTCACCCAATATAGCCGGAACATAAACATCTTAGTTATTAACCTAATATAGCTATAAGCAAACATCCCAAGAACTGGGTTTAACAGACACATTCATTATGGCAGGTCAGCTCCATGTCTGTCCCAAAGCCATTTACAGGTGCTACGTATTTTATGAAAACAGGACATAGACACACAGAGAGAGAGAAAGCGAGCAATAGACTACTTTCCTGTGTGAAATGAAGTTCCATTTTCATGAATACCCATGTATTTGGCTTTGAAAACCACTTCCTGCAAACCCTCACCATGCCTGAAAAACAGCTGCTGGGGTTACTATGTACTAGAGAGTGAGATGTCAGGGAATGAATATTTTCTATACTGACCCCACTGCCTGTTACCACTCCAGATACAGGCTACAGGCTGACAAAACAGAACTGGACTGAAATCAGTCCGCTCTTAACCCAGGGACAGAGGAGCTACTAGACTTTTGTTTGCTGGCAGTGTCTGAATGAGGGCTGAGACCCTACGAGCATTTCAGGTTCTGAAGAAATCCAAATGACAGACTCTACATTTTAAGTCCCACTCTAACCTGAGAAATCATCTCTGAAAGAAGATCAGAGGGGAAAGAATGGGTTGACATGTGTGAAAGTACAGATGTGTAAATGTTATGCCAGAACTTTTCATTTAATACAAATATTTTAAACCAAACTTTCATGACATGTATGTACATTGAAAGCCAGCAGCAGAGTTGTTGGAATCTCTGCAGGAAGGAGCAGTGGTAACTTTACTGCTTAATGACTTTTGCTTTAGAAAATATTTCAGAAGTTCTCCACATACTGTTTGCAAAGGTTTGTGCTATTGACTCTTTGTTCTGTGACGAGTTGTATGATACTGTCCCTTGGTAACCGTCCAGTAGCTGTTTCTAACACTTACATTCAGGGTCAAGAACACAATCCCTCTGCAATACCTGTGCAAGACTTTCCAAAAAGTCCCGAGAGAACAGAACCGCTGGTCTGTGTTTCTGGAGAGTAGAGCTGAGGTGCAGGAAAGGGATAATGTAAAAGTTGTTCTATGTAATTTACAACCATCGCCTCTCACAGGATCATGGCAAAAGAAATTTGCACACTCAACTGGATATTAGTGCAACACAGGTGTTAGCAGTATTCACCCATTTGTGACGCCAACCTCTCCCACACCCAAATGAAGTAACTGTCTGTGTTAGCTTTAACTTGCCAAATATCTACAAAGCCTTGCATGGGGAGAGGATGCAGGTCATGGGAGGATGAAGAGAGGCATGTAGGATGATCGAACTCTCTGGATTCAGTCAATGCTGGCCAGGCAAAGCACTTCAGCTTCTCTTGGAGGGATTCTTGGGGGTCAGAGTGTATCACTGGGAGCATTTGGTAAGGGAAAGTTAATAGAGCCCAGTTCTGATTGAATGTACACATGAAAATCTGGATTGATGCAGTTGAAGTCAATGTTATTGAATTAAGAACCTGGCCCTAAGAATTAATCACAAAAAACTGCAAAGAGGCAGTGGTATAATTTAAACTCTCAGGAGTGGAGAAAATAAAAAAAATGTATGATGAGGCAATGAAACACATGTATAAATACCCTGAATGCAGGACACATAAATTCCATTTTCACCATGCACTTGCCTGTGTTTACATACACTTCATGATAGAATTGGCCACACTTGGTGTAAATCAGGAAGGTGTACAGCTCTTCCAAGGAGTTTTTTTTTAAATCCTCACTACTGTAACTGGATATTCTGGTTACTCATATCAACATCCTGTTCCTCTTTGAATCCTGAGAAGTTCGATACTGGGATAACAGGTCTGGCAGCGCCTATCTTCCTTTCAATGGTGTAAATCCAAGACTATGTTTTTGATGATCTTTCTCGAGCTCCTGGGAGTCTGTAGAGTTGCACTGAGAGTAGAAAAATGTCTTGTTAAATATCATCTAGTGTCCTGTTCTTTTTCCTTTCAGGAAATAAAGTTCAAAACTCCCCAGTACAATATGTCAGTAGTCAATGACACCCAATTCAACTCTATAGTGTTCCTTCTCACTGGGATACCTGGGCAGGAAGACATTCATCTCTGGATCTCCATCCCCTTCTGCTTAATGTATGTTATTTCGATATTAGGAAATTCAGTCATTCTGTTCATTATAAAAACAGATCAAAGCCTCCATGAGCCCATGTACATTTTTCTTTCCATGTTGGCCGTCACAGACCTTGGTATATCGATAGCCACCATGCCGACAATACTGGGAATATACTTGTTTAACATCAGGGAGATCAGCCTAAATGCCTGTTTTTCCCAGCTGTTTTTCATCCCCTTGCTTCAATGCATTGAATCCTCTGTGCTCTTGTTGATGGCCTTTGACCGCTTCATCGCGATCTGTTACCCACTGAGATATGCTTCCATCTTAACCCTGCCGAGAATAGCCAAGATGGGACTGGTGTGTGTATTAAGAGCAGTGGCCATAATACTTCCACTCCCCATTCTCCTGAAACGTTTCCGATACTGTCGAGCCAATGTCCTCTCCCATTCTTACTGCCTGCACAATGAGGTCATGAAGATGGCTTGTTCGGATATCACAGTCAATAACATCTATGGATTGTTTACTAAACTCTTAACGATGGGGTTGGACTCGCTGCTCATCTTCCTCTCTTATTTGATGATCCTCAAAACGGTGCTGAGAATCGCGTCCCACGTGGAGTGCCTCAGGGCCCTGAACACCTGCGTCTCCCACCTCTGCGCCGTCCTACTCTTCTACACACCAGCGATTGGATTGTCTGTGATACACAGATTCAGGAAGGGCTCTTCTCCCATGCTTGAGATTATCCTGGGCTACATCTCCATGCTGGTCCCGCCCCTGATGAACCCAATCGTGTACAGCGTGAAAAGCAAACACCTTCGTGCGAGGATAATCAGGGTGTTCATCAAGTGAAGGGTCAGTTCCTCACTGGTGACCCAAGAGATGAAAAACACGGTCCTCCAATTCCATCCTGGACCCTTACATCCGAGATGACATGAGCTACCGATCTCCACTCTGTAGATAGAGGTTCAGATGGGATCTAAGGCCTGGAGGAATGGGAGAGTGGTTGTCCCCACTGGCTGGTGAGGGAGGGCAGGGCACTGGGGGGAGGATACCAAGGCAGGCAGCAGCATTTACAACATGACTGTGTTTGTGGAGACCCAGGGGACTGGTGGGATGTTGGCCCATAAAGAGGCAGATCGGCGGCTGCTCCAACCTCAGAATTTCTCTCGATTCAGTCAATAAAGAGAAGGGATGTGGAGGTTGTTTCCCATTACACTGATGTGTTACTGTCCCGTCTCCAGTTAAACATCCAGGGGCCATGAAAACAGCTGCAGAGCTGTTCTGCAGTCACAGTCCTGGCCCTTCCTGAGTGCTCTGGGTGCTGCGTGATCCATAGGGCCTGCACAAGCTCTGGACAGGGGCTATTGAAGGGGCACGGACACCGACCTTTCCCCCACGCCCTCAGGCAGGTGTTTGGGACTGAGTCATGTCAGAGATATTATTAATGCAGGAGCCCCAGAAAAATACACACCCACACCCACCCATTGATGGCTCTGCATACAGCACACCTATTGAGTTCATCCCAAGATGACCGTTATGTCCCCGAGGCAGAGCAGAGCTGTGTATGTGAGTGAGGGTCTGATACAGAGGAGTCATGGCAAGCCCCGTCCACTCTGTGACCCCGCCCCTGCCCCTCTTTTTCCTGCTTGTGGCCCCACCCCCTACTCCTCTTCCACCTGGGACACTCCCTCTACCTCATCTCTTCCCCCAAGACCCAGCCCCTGCTCCTCCTCTTTCCTTGAGGTTCCACCCCCTCTCCTGGCCAGAAGCCAGAGCCAGGCCATGGAAAGTGCTGCCCAGGGATCCAGAGACACTGTGAGGAGCCCCAGATCTTCCACCTGACCTGGGCAGGGGGCAGGGGGGCCTGAGAGAAGCCCTGAGCCTGTGTTTCTCCCCCCCCCCCTCAGGACTTATACCCCAGGGAAGGTGGAGAGTCAGGGGCTCCCCACAGGAGCCTGGACTAACATGGTAGCTCTTATCATGGCCTAGCTCCAGCCTGTCTGGGAGACGGAGGCTCATCAGAAGTGAAGGAGCAGTGGGCAGCGACTCAGGGGAAGAGATGGGGCAGGAGGGGGGTCTCATGGGAAAAGGAGGAGCAGGGGTTGCGGGAAGCCTGAATAACCTTGACCCCAGAAAGCAGGATAGTGGGGGGCTGCTGAGTAAAGGGGGAGGATGGGATCGGAGGATAGGAGAGCCTGTGTTTTGGAGAAGACTCAATTAATGTGACACCACAAAGGGAGTTCTTGATTTAAGTATTCCAACCTGAGAGTAAATCATTGCAAGGACCTTAGAGGGAAGGGCAGGGTGCTTCAGGCCACAATGGGGCACTCTGTGGTTACACCCAGGTGCAGGGACTTGGCCAGAGTGGGCTGTGCTCTTGGAAGCTGTTACCATGGGGCAGAGTTCAGCTCAGCCCCCAGGCTGCTCTAAATTCCACTGAGGCAGGGGGAGAACAGGCCAGTGAATCAACCCCCTGTAACTGGCTTTTTGCCATCCCCATGCTCCACAGCACAGGGCTGGCACAGCAGAGAATCCAGCCGGGCCTGTCAACATTCAAATGGCGGGAAGGCTGGCCCTGTGGTCTGGGCACTGCTCTGCGACTCAAGAGAACTGTATTTGGTTCCCTTGCCATGTGTGACCATGGGCAAGCCATTGGCTGTCTCTGTGTGACGTTCCCCTGGTGTTATCTGGACCGGTGATCTGCTAGGTCACTCCAATCCTCGAGTCTGGGAGCCAGCCTTACCCTGCTCTGCTGTGAGAACACACACAGCCTCTGGCATGCAAGCTGCTCCCAGCTATGTGAGTGAGCACTTTTGGCCAGCCGCTGCTTGGATTGTGCAACCAAATGACACTAGTCAATATCTCCGGTCCAAAACACAACCCTAGGAATCTCCGTCTTGCAGTGTCCAGTTATGCCTGCTGGACGCTGCAAGCTTATATGATTTCATTAATTTAAAAAAAGAATTGATATGTACCAGGCTTGTTATCCCAAGGGGAGTGTCTGACACTCTTCAAACCAAACACATGGCTTCAGGTAGAATGTACAAACACATTTATTAACTATGAAAGCTAGATTTTAAGTGACCATAAGTGATTATAAGTCAAAGCATAACAAGTCAGATTTGGTCAAATGAAATAAAAGTAAAACTCATTCTAAGCTGCTCTTAACACTTTCAGTGCCCTTACAAACTTTGATGCGTCTCACCACAGGCTGGCTGGTTGCTCTTCCGCCAGGCTCTCCCCTTTGATCAGCACTTCAGTCACTTGGTGGCGGTGCCTGTAGATGGAGGTGGGAGAGAGAGAGCGCATGGCAAACATCTCTCCCTTTTATCATGTTCTTTCTTCCCGCTTGGCTTTGCCCCCCCCCCCCTTGGAGTCAGGTGAACATTACCTCATCACAGTCCCAAACTGACCAAGGGAAGAGGGGTGACTCACCGGGAGTCCAACAGATCCTTTGTTGCTGCCTAGGCCAGTGTCCTTTGTTCCTGTGAGGCTGGGCTGGGTTTGTCCCATACATGCCCTGATGAGGTGTGAACTGCCCCTCTGCTCCTAGAGAGTTTTGCCTGGGCTTTTTTTTAAGCCATGAGGACACATTTTCAGCCTCATAACTATATACATGAGATTACAACCTACAAAATTACTGTACCAACAACGTTCAGTGCATCATTAGCCTTCCGAAGACACCCGACATGAGAAACTTTGAATTAGATACAACACCATCATATTATAGGGATGAATATGGGATGCAGGGTGTTCCTCCGTGGTCCAGAGTGTCACACTCTGAGCCTCTGCAGAGGAGATGGGTCATGGCGGGGGGGAGGGGGAGAGACTCTGTGTGTGTGTGTATGAGAGAGAGAGAGAGAGAGAGAGAGAGAGAGAGAGAGAGAGTTGGCTAACGAGGAAGTCTGTGAGAGACCTGTGCTGTCTCTTTAAGGCACTCATTCACTCATCTGGAAGGCCAGTTCAGACCTGAGATCACAGCAGCTCTCTCCTGCTCAAGTCCTGAGCCCCCGTCCCATCTCCCCTGCTTTGTGTAGATGGGGAACAGGGACGGGGCAGGGGGACACCCTGACATGAGCACCCGCTACCCCCCCCACACACACACACACTCTGCACAGCCAGCAGGAGGGTCCCCGGAGCAGCTGCAGGAGCAAGGTGGCTGCAAACCAGGGGCAGGGAGAGCCACATGAACACACATTGCCAGATTTGTGGGGCCCTGCTAATCAAGTGCGTGACACATGAATGACTCTAGGGCGGCTGCCCAATGGTGCAGCATAAAGGGAACCCAGCTCCTTGCCCGAGGGGCACATCTCCTCTGCAAAATGTATATTTCACACTAATGCTGTGCTGTAGTTAAAACCTCCATCTGGGACCTCCACCTGGGAGCCTGCACACCTCCTGTATGAAACTAGGTGGGGGGCTTCTGCCCCCCTGCTCCCATAAATGGCACCCCTGAAGAGAAGGTGAAGGAGCGACTTGATCACAGTACGCCTGAGGAGCAAACTTCTGTTTAACAACGGGCTCTTCAGTCTAGCAGAGAAAGTTATACCAGGATCCAATGGCTGGAAGATGAAGCTAGACACATTCAGACTGGAACTAAGGTGTAATATTTTTTAATTATGAGGGTAATTAACCATGGGAACAATTTACCAAGGGCCGTGATAGATTCTCCATCACTGACAACTGTTAAATTGATGTTGTAACAGCTCTGCGCTAGGAGTTATTTGGGGGCAGGTCTCTGGTCTGTGCTATTCAGGAGGTCAGACTAAAGGATCACAACGGTGTCTTCGACCCAGTGGTGTTAGTAGCACGGCCCTACCGCACAGGGTGTTGTACTGATAAATACGTTACAGATTGAGAGGCGCTCGGACACTACGATAACTGATACCAGAGCTAAGTGCCTTAGGGAGGTTTCAGTTCTGTGTGCCTCATAAGGGCGATTTGGGCCTCTGGGTGCAGAACCTGAACTCCTCCCAACACCCCTTGGTGATGAGGCCTGTCATTGGCACAGCTCCCTTGGACGAGGGAGTTCTGGGCCCCCCCTGCAGCTCGGCAGTAAGAGGGAGAATCAGGACGCGCTTTCAGAGATTGAAGGATCCGGAGAGTGTTGCCTGGCCGAACAGAGCCCTGCTGGGCTGCCCCTCCATCTGTTCCTGACCCCACCCGCTCCATGAGCGCTGAGAGCAGCTCTTGTGCTGGAGATAGACCTCACACCCTGCATCCAAATGTCCAACATCACCAAATTGGGGTTAGCTTGATCTGCTTGGGGGGATTGTGGAGTCCAAGAGAGATCTTTTAAAACCTCAGTATTTTTAAACCAATCTCATAGAATCATAGAATATCAGGAGCCTTAGGAGGTCATCTAGTCCAACCCCCTGCTCAAAGCAGGACCCATCCCCAATTTTTGCCCCATATCCCTAAATGGTCCCCTCAAGTATTGAACTCACAATCCCGGGTTTAACAGGCCAATGCTCAAACCACTGAGCTATCCCTCCCCTCCCCCATAATTTTTTCAGGGTTTGACTCATACTTGTTGAATGGGGCTTGGCGATACTGCATACCTAGCTCAAATGATCTCAAGGGCAACTAGCAAAAGTAAAAAAAAAATAACAGCATGTTTTATTTCAAAGTACATCAGAAGCGGTAAGCCTGCAAAACAATCAATGAGGCCACGGGACGATTGAGGTGCTAAAGGAGCACTCAAGGAAGGTGAGATACAAATTAATTCTTTGCCTTACCCTAATTGCAGAGGATGTGAGGAATATTCCCACGCCTGTGCCGTTTTGTTTAGGTGACAGACATGAGGAACCATACCACGTTGAGTGTCATTAAAGGACGTTTTGGAACAAACTGATAAATTAAAGAATATTAAATCACCAGGACCAGATGGGATTCACCCAAGAGTTCTGAAGGAACTCAAATACCAGATTCCAGAACTACTAACTGTGATATGGAACCTATCACTTAAATCAGCCTCTGTACCAGATGACTGGCAAATAGTTAATGTGATGCTGATTTTTAAAAAAAGGCTTCAGAGGTGATCCTGGCAATACAGGACAGTAAGACTAATTTCAGTACCAGGCAAATGGGCTGAAACTCTAGTAAAGAACAGAATTATCAGACAGAAAGATTAACACATTTTGTTGATGAAGAATCAACCCAGCTTCTCCAAGGGAAATCACGACTCACCAGTTTTTTAGGTGACAAATTTGAGGAACTGTCCTAGATTGAGGAATCATTAGAGGAGCTTTTGGAACAAATTAATAAGCTAAAAGGTAAGATGTCCCCAGGACCAGATGGTAGTCACCCAAGTATTCTGAAGGAACTCAAATGTGGAATTGCAGATCTACTAACATTAGTCTGTAACCTATCATTTAAGTCAGCTTCTGTACCAAATGATTAGAGGATAGGTAATGTGACAGCAATTTTTAAAAAGTTCTCCAGAGGTAATCCCGGCAATTACAGGCTGGTAAACCTGACTTCAGTGATGTGAAAACCAGTTGAAACTATAGTAAAGAAGAAAATGTCAGACACACAGTTGAAAATAATTTGTTGGTGAAGAGTCAACATGGCTTTTGCAAAAGGAAATCATGCCTCACCAATCCACTAGAATTCTTGTAGGGGGTCAATATTTGACCCAATGTTTCGCTGGCACCCCTCTTTCCTGCATTAGAAAACCAATGTGGCAGGGCAGGGAAGGGAGATTGCACAAGGCTCCATATATGGAAATTTTCTCATGGAGAAGGTAAGGGTCCTCCCCTACAGGAATGATCTAAGGGAAATTTCCATGTAGGGAACCTTGTGGAATCTCCATTCCCTGGCCTGCACCCTGGGTTTGTAATGCAGGAAAGGGGCTGCCAGGGAGAAATCTGGTCCTATGTTGTTATTATTCTATTTTATGTTATTTCAGCAAGAGCACTGCTGTGACAGCATCATCGTAACCATTCGGCTGCCCCGGTGTAGCCCTGTGATTAATCAGAACCATACAGAACAGTGACGACAAGCCCGGAGTCCAGGAGTAGAGGCTGCAGCAGGGCTGGCGCTGCAGAACAGTTGTGTAGCATCACCACATGTCCCCTGGGATTTGGCCTCCCACAGTTTGCCATTGGCCATGACGGGGTTAGAGCTGGTGCACACTGAGCCAAGCAACTGAGGTTCCCTGATGGCCAAGTGGCCCCCAAGGGAATGTGCAGGCATGCTTCATATAGACAGCTGCCTCCCTGTCTGAACAGATCCTGCCTGCTGCCCATGCAACCTCCACGATAGCTCCTTGTCTTTTAGGGTGAAGATCTCTGGTATCCACGGCTCCTCTTCTAGCAGGAATTGGGTACGTTGGCAGGTTCCACTATCTTTAAAATGTGAAGTGTAAAAGCTGTGAGCTGTTTCCATTGGCAGACGTTCTGTGCAGTGGCAGAGGACTCAGCTGGGCTGTCGGGGTGACTCAGTGATGGGGCTGGAAGGCAGGCAGCACTAGGTAGCTTGGGAACCCCTCCCCTACATCTGCCCATGCTGCACAGTGGGTTATTCAAGCTACACAGAAATCTGACATTCAAAGTGACCTCATAGTGTTAAAACCCTGATGCCCCCAGTCAGGATTTCTCAAGGGCTCCCATTTTTAGAGGTGCCGTGTGCTCTGGGCCCGATCCTCACAGGGGCCGAGCAATAGGAAACCACATATAATATCAGTGACTAGTCCCCAAATCACCTTGGGTCTATTTGCTCCTCAAAATTTAATCAGCAAATGCATTTTCAAAGGTTTTAATTTCTGGCTTAATTGTGAACGCAGAAATTCAGAGCTGCATTGCTCTTTGGAAACAGGTCCATTTATATTTCTATTTCCTGTTTGGCTGAGGGCTCTAGAATCTCTGCCCTGTAGATACCCCTCAGGGCTATCTGCATGTCTGAACCCCCACACCCTCTGGTCTCCAAGTGCCGGATGTCAGGCCTCATAGCCTTCCCTCTCATGGGATGTAATCTCGTGATCCTCCCACCCTCAGACTGGGCTCTGGGCTACACCACACTGTGGGTCAACTGTGCTTGCCAAACAGGTCCGAGTGGGTTTGTAAACTCTGATTCTTCCCTCAGAGAGTCTTTGACTAGCGGTGAGACGAGTGACCAGCCAACATTATTGAACCAAAATATTGTTTAATCTGAACAGTAGGAATAAAGCCTAACATGGGATAATAAGAGGGTTTTTTAAAAAAAAAAGTCTGTACATTTCTCTGACCCCCCAAGCCCTCCCTCTCTGATGAGTACCCAGGCAGGCCGAAGGCCTTCAGCTTTCCCCAGCAGTGTCTGTGCCTGTCAGTCCAAAGAGCTTCTCAGAAACAGCTGCCCCACCTCTGGACAGACTCCCAGTCCCGGCAAAACAAGCTGTGTAACGTAACGTGGCTTGAGCCTGGGAACAGGCAATTCCCTGCTTGTAGCGCCAGTGTTTTCTCTCAGCCTCCCGGAACTGCTTACTGAGCGATGGTTTTTCTTCAGTTGTTGCTTCCTTTCCTGCTTGTTTTCCAGCAGCCTGCTGTTAAACTGAGAAGAACCATCTGGCTTCACCCACTGTAGCCATCACATAAACATCAAAATAGTTAAACCAAGATAGCCATAATGTAAACATGGCAAGAACTGGGTGTAACACACACATTCATTATGCCAGCTCAGCTCCATGTCTGTCCCAATCCCTCTCCAGGGTGCTACAGATTTTCTGAATACAGGACACAGGCAGTCAGAGAGCAATAGACTCCTTTCATGTGGGAAATGAAGCTCCACATGCATTTGACTTTTAAATGCACTTCCTGAAAACCAGCATCCTGGCTGAATAACAGGTGCTGAGGTTACTATGTAAGAGACAGTGAGAGCTCAGGGAATGAATATTTTCTATGCTGGTCCCAAGGCCTGTTACCACTTTGGATACAGGCTACAGACTGACAGAACAGAACCTGAGGAGAACCAGTCAGCTATTAACCCAAGGACAGAGGAGCTACTAGAGCTTAGTTTGCTGAGAAGTGGTTGCCTGGGGGCTGAGACATACATGTAACCTTCTGCCAGGTGGGGCCGGCAGAAACCAGGGCCAGGTTCTGTATCTAGGGGTTCCTTTTCAACAGTATAACAAAGGAGAGACCCGAGCCCTCACCCAGTAACCTGGGAAATTACACACCCCTCCTGGGCACCTCTGGGAGGCAATACTTCCCACACAATCTGAGTTTTGAAAAGAAACTGTTAATGAAAGGAGAGAAGTCAACCGACATTAATTAGGGAAAATTCCCCAAGCAGGATTCATAATCCTAAAACTGTGACCAGGACACCCCACCCCAGAGTGCTTGGGGCGGTGGCTTCTGCCTTGTGCTCTTCAGTTCTACAAACAATATTTCCTTTACCTTGCCCCTCTCTGCTACCTCACCCCACCCCACCCACTGGGGTTGTCTTTGGCCAGGGTGGAGAGGGGCATCCGTGTGAGTTCACCTCCCAACCCGGGAAGAAGTCACCTTGCTTGCTCTATGATCTGAGCACTTGCTCAGGCTGGCCACCCCGTCAGCCATGGCTCCTCTCTAGTGGCCGCCCCGCCAGCCAATCATTCTGCTCGGATCCATCCGGTCGACTGCCAGTTACCTTCTCCTGCCACGTGCCTCCCTGCTGTGACCTCAGCAGGTCAGTCGGTTAGGTATTGTCAGCTTTGAGCAGGTTGGGCAGTAATGCTGGCCCACCACAAGTGACTTCAAATCTCATTTAAGCACGTAAAAGGTTCCCAATAGAGCCTATTGAGTTCTATCTTTGAACAATGGGCAGGAACAGGTTAAACCACACTGGGGACCCTTAGGGAGAGTCCATAACTCCTGCCTGGGACACCTGTCCCCACCCCTCTTACTTTCACGGGGCTCTGGCATTTGGGCCCCTGGCTTAATGATGTCTTTTCAGCTCAGGGTAACCCACTCATTTTGGGACAGGTTGAGCACACTTCTGCTCCCCTTTAGTCATACAATAAAGACAACAACATTGATAACAGCATTGTACTATCCCTGCATTCAGTACTAAAATGAACACCAGACAAAGTTGAACACTTTGAGCAACACCTCTCTATCTGCTGGATATCTAGGTAGAGTAGGTGTGTTCATGTAAGTACAGTTTGCTCCTCAAGTCTCTCTTCCTCCCAGCTAGCTGTCAGGGGAGAGTTCACTCAGAATCTGTTTACATATGCTACATTTTAAGTCCAACGCTAACCTGAGAAATAATCTCTGAAAGAAGATGAGAGGGGAAAGAATGGGTTGACGTATGTACTAAAGTACAGAAGTGTAAATGTTATGTCAAAACTTTTCATTTAATACAAATATTACAACCCAAACTTTCATAACATGCATGTACATCGAAAGCCAGCAGCAGAGTTGTTGGAATCTCTACAGGAAGGAGCAGTGGTAACTTCACTGCTTAATGGCTTTTGCTTTCGAAAGTATATCAGAAGCACTCCACATACTGTTTGCAATGGCTTGTGCTATTAATTCTTCAGTGAACAGTTGTGTGATACTGTCCCTGGGTAACTGACCAGAAGCTGTTTGTAACACTAGCATTCAGAGTCATGAACACAATCTCTCTGCAATACCAGTGCAAGACTTTCCAGAAAGCCCTGAGAGACCAGAACTTCTGGTCAGTCTTTCGGCAAAGAGCAGAGCTGAGGTGCAGGAAAGGGCACCGTAATCGTGGTTGTATGTAATTAATGCCCATCATTTCTTACACGAGCATGGCTGAAGTAACTTGCACATTCAATTGAATATTAATGCAAACCTAGTGTTTGCACTATTCACCCATTTGTGACATGAACCCCTCCCTCACTCAATTGAAGTAACTGTCTGAGTTAGCCTGCAACTTGCCAGATATCTACAGACCCTTGCATGGGGAGAGGATGCAGGTACAGTGACGATGAAGAGAAACCTGTGGATGATCAAACTCTCTGGACTCAGTCAACACTGGCCAGGCAAAACACTTCAGCTTCTCTTGGAGGGACCCTTGGGGGTCAGAGTATCACAGGGAGCATTTGGTAAAGGAAAGTTAATAGAGCCCAGTTCTGAACTTACACATGTGAATCTAGAGTGACACAGTTGAAGTCAATGTTATTGAATTAAGAACCCGGCCCTAAGAATTTATCCTATATACTGAAAAGATGCAGTGTCATAATTTGGATTCTCTGGAGTGGAGAAAAAAACATGTTCATTTAGAGTTTCAGTGCAGGACAGATACAAACAATGACTGTTTTCACCATGTACTTGCAATGGGCCACTCTCAGAAGTGGAGGGCCTGAAAGGATGTCTGTGTGAAGGTCACAATTGTAAAGTCACACAGTGTTCAAGTAGGCTGCAGAACTCACAGCCAGAAGATACCAATGGGGCCACGAGTTTAGCAGGATTCAATGAGGGACTGTATGTTTATATGGGTAACCAGAAAATCTAATTAGAGTAATGAGGATTTTTTTTAAAGGCTTGGATGGGCTATAAACCTTCCTGATTTACACCACAAAATATGTCTAACAAGTGGGTGGAGGGGGGGAAACTTTCCCTGGGAGAAGGGTTATCTCAGCTTCCTATTGCAGGGTTTCTTCCACCTTCTGCAGCATTGTGTACAGGGCCCTGGATACTGGGTTACGTGGACTGCAGGTCTGATCCAGTGTGGCAGTGCCCATCTTCCTATTGGTGCTGTAAATCCAAGACTAGGCTTTTACAGATCTCATTTCAACTCTTGGGAGTCTCTAGACTTGCACTGAGAGCAGAAGATGTCTCATTAAATATCATCTAGTCTTGTGTTCTTTTTCCTTTCAGGAAGAAAAGCTCAAAACTCCTCAGACCTGACCAATACATTATGTCAGCTATCAATGATACCAAACTCAACTCTGCATTGTTCCTCCTCACCGGGATCCCTGGGCAGGAAGACGTGCATCTCTGGATCTCTATCCCCTTCTGCTTAATATATGCTATTTCGATAGTAGGAAATTCAGTCATTCTGTTCATTATAAAAACAGATCCAAGCCTCCATGAGCCCATGTACATTTTCCTTTCCATGTTGGCTGTCACAGACCTTGGCATATCGATATCCACCATACCGACGATACTGGGCATATACTTGTTTAACTCTAGGGAGATCAGTCTTGATGCCTGTTTTACTCAGCTGTTCTTCATACACTCATTTCAATGTATTGAATCCTCCATTCTCTTGCTAATGGCATTTGACCGCTTCGTCGCAATCCGTAACCCACTGAGATATTCTTCCATCTTAACCCTGCCGAGAATAGCCAAGATGGGACTGGTGTTTGTGCTATTACGGTTTGCCCTAACAGTCCCACTCCCCTTTCTATTAAAACGGTTCCGATACTGTCGAGCCAATGTCCTCTCCCATTCCTACTGCCTGCACCAGGAGGTCATGAAGCTGGCTTGTTCCGATATCACAGTCAACAGCATCTATGGCTTGGTTGTTACTTTTTTAACGATGGGGTTGGACTCACTGCTCATCTTCCTCTCTTATGTGATGATCCTCAAAACAGTGCTGAGCATCACATCCCACGCGGAGTGCCTGAAGGCCCTGAACACCTGCGTCTCCCACCTCTGCGCCGTCCTGCTCCTCTATACGCCAGAGATCGGCTTGTCTGTGATACACAGATTCGGGAAGGGCTCTCCTCCCTTGCTTCAGATTCTCCTGGGCTACATCTACCTGCTTGTCCCACCCCTGATGAACCCGATCGTGTACAGCGTGAAAAGCAAACACCTTCGTGCGAGGATAATCAGGGTGTTCATCAAGTGAAGGGTCAGCTCATCACCTGGCTCCAGCACTGGTGACCCAAGAGATGAAAAACACGGGCGTCCAATTCCATCCTGGACCCTTACATAAGAGATGACATGAGCTTCCGATCTCCACTCTGTAGAGAGAGGTTCAGACGGGGTCTCAGGCCTGGAGCAATGGGAGAGGGGCTGGTGAAGGAGCACAGTGCACTGGGGGATGGTGACGAAAGCAGGCAGCAGCATTTACAAAGTGACTGTGTTCATGGAGAGCCAGGGGACCGGTGGGATGTTGGCCCATAACGAGCCGTATCGGTGGCTGCTCCGACCTCAGAATTGCTGTTCATGTAGTCAATAAAGAGAAGTGATGTGGATGTCGTTTCCCATGACACCAGGCCTGTCACTGTCCCGTGTCTGTTTAAACGTCAATGGGCCATGAAAAAAGCTGCAGGGTTGTTCTGCAGTCGCTGTCCTGGTCCTTCCTGAGCGCTCTGGGTGCTGTGTGATCCATGGGCACTGCACGAGATGTGGACAGGGGCTATTCAAGGGATACAGACACCCACCCCTCCCCCATGTCCTCAGCCAGGTGCTTGTGACTGAGTCGTGTCAGAGACATGATTAACGCAGGAGCCCCAGGAGACCCCTGTGGGATGATCTAGTTGGGGTTGGTCCTGCTTTGAGCAGGGGGTTGGACTAGATGACCTCCTGAGGTCCCTTCCAACCCTGAGATTCTATGATTCTATGATTCTAAGCCATTCAGGCAGCCCCCATTAATGGATCTCCTCACCGCATAGCTGCTGAGCCCACTCCCCACCAGGGCAGGGCAGAGCTGCGTGTGTGAGGGAGGGTTTGATACACAGGAGACCTGGGAAGAGACTCAGGCCCAGGTTCCCTCCCCGGCCCCTTCGTTTGTGCTGCCCCAGATGCTGGCAAAGGGATGGAAGCGGTCCTCAGCTTCCCCAGAGAGGCACAGATAGCTCCTATCCCAGCGCAGCCGATTCACCAGAAGGAGACCATCTCTTCGAAAGGAAAAAGCGTGACACAGGCAGGAGCCCCATCGACTCTGTGACCCCACCCCTGCCCTCTTCTTCCCTGTTGTGGCCCCAACCTCTGCTCCTCCTCTCTCCCAAGACTCATAGAATCATAGAAGATTATGATTGGAAGAGACCTCAGGAGGTCATCTAGTCGAACCCCCTGATCAAAGCAGGACCAACACCAACTAAATCATCCCAGCCAGGGCTTTGTCAAGCCAGGCCTTAAAAACCTCTAAGGAAGGAGATTCCACCACCTCCGTAGGTAACCCATTCCAGTGCTTCACCACCCTAGTAGTGAAATAGTGTTTCCTAATATCCAACCTAAACCTTCCCCACTGCAATGTGAGACCATTGCTCCTTGCTCTGTCATCTGTCCCCACTGAGAAAAGCCGAGCTCCATCCTCTTTGGAACTAAGGTCTAAGTAAGGTCACATGCAAGAACGAAGAACATAACCTGGAATAGGTGCAGAGTAGGGCTCCTAAGATGGTCAGGGCAATGGATGGCTTTGGCGTTTGATTAGACAGAAAGAGCTTGGCTGGTTTAGCCTAACAAAACACAGGCTGAACAGACATCGTACTGCTCTATAAATACATCATGGGAGTAAACACCATAAGGGAGACGAGCTCCTGAAGCTAAAGGACAGTGTTGGCACAAGAACAAATGAGGAGAAACTGGCCCAGAGTAAACTGAGGCTGGAGAGGAGAAGGAGGTTTCTGATCATTTGAGGAAGGAGGTTCTGGAACAGCCTCCCAAGAGGAGCAGTGGGGGGCAAATAACCCAGCTGGTTTTAAGATGGAGTTTGACAGGTGTCACCCTACTGCCAGGTGGAGCTGGCAGCAACCAGGACTGGGTTCAATATCTCAGTTTTCCTTTTCAACAATACGACACAGAAGAGGCCCAAGGCCCTACCCAGTAACCTGGGAAAATTACAGCCCGCCCCTGGGCACCTCTGTGAGGCAACACTTCCCCACTCGCAAGCACAGAGTCTGAGTGTAGAAAAGAAATGTTTAATGAAAGAAGGGAAGTCACCCGATATTAATTAGGGAAAATGCCACAAGCATGATTCATAATCAGAAAGCTGTGAGCAGGACACCCACCCCAGAGTGCGTGGGGCAGTGTCTTCTGCCTCATGTTCTTGAGTTCTACCCTGAAAAGTTCCTTTGCTGTGCCCCTCTCTATTCCTTCATCACACTCCACTCACAGTGGTTGTCCTTGGTCAGTGAGGACCCAGGGATCAGAAATGCATTCTGTGTGAATTCACTTCCCACCCAGGGAAGAAGGCACCTTGCTTGCTTGGCCATCTGAGCACTTACTCCAGCCAGCTGCGATTCGTCTCTGTTGGCCACTCCACCAGCTGCTCCTTCCGCTCCTGCTGGTCGACTCTCAGTTACCTTCTGCTACCACTTGCCTCTCTGCTGTGACCTCTCCATTTTAGTCTCTTAGTGATTGTTAGCCCTTAGGTATTTTCAGCTTGTAGGATTGCAGGCAGAAATGCTGTCCCCCTAAAAGTGATTGCAGCTCTCATTTAAGCACTTAAAATAAAAAAGGTTCCCAATAGAGCCTATTTAGTTCTATCTTTTCACAGTGAAGAGGAACAACTTAAACCTGACTGGGGACACTTAGGAAAACTCCACATCTCCTGGATGGGACACCTGTCCCCATCCCCCTTACTTTCACAGGTCTCTGGCATTCAACCCCTGGTTTAGCAAGGTCCTTTCAGCTGAGGGTGACCCCCTCATTTGGGACAGGTTGAGCACAATTCTCCTCCCCTTTATTCATGCATTAAAGACAACCAATTGATAACAACATTTCCCGACCCCTGCATTCAGTACTACAGTAATTTGTAACCCAACACCAGCCAAAGTTGATGACGTTGACCAACACTGCTCTGTCTGCTGTATATCTAGGCAGAGTAAGTGTGTTCATATAAATACAGTTTGCTCCTGAAGTCTCTCCCCCTCCCAGCCTTCTGTAAGGGGAGAACTCACTCAGATCCTGCTTACACAGGTTTATGCACCGGGTGATATACAGGTGTCACCTGCCGTAGCAGGGGACTGGGCTCATTGACCTAGGACAATGGTCCCCAACCTTTCTGTTGCAATAGCATATTCATGTTCCTAGAAGAGAGTGGCGGGCGCCAGACTACCAGCCACCGAAATGCCGCCGAGAAGCGGTGCCACCGAGAAGCATCGCTGCCGAAATGCCGCCGACAAGCGGTGGTGACGCTTCTTGGAGGCATTTCAGCGGCGGGTTGTCTGGCGGAAGCGCTCCCTTGTCAGTAGGTGGGCGCACATAAATGCCCCAGCGGGCGCCATGGCGCCCACGGGCACCGCATTGGGGACCACTGACCTAGGAGGTCCCTTCCATGCCTATGTCCCTATGGGTGACATTAGCCCAATTTGCATCACACTGAGAGCTCATGTGGAGTTGCTTGTACACTATGATCCCTGCTCTGTGCCCTGCTGCTGGATTGGTCTCTCAATAGATTCAGGGGAAAGCATGACTCAGCGTTATCATCTGGAAAAGAAATTGTTCTTGGGTTCTTGTTTACTGATGTCACAGGAATTTAATTCCCTGAGTTTCTGGTAATCTCAGCATACTGAGCCGCCAGCTGCCCCCTCCTCAGCCCCTAACCCCAGAGAGGAAGGATGGTTCAGGGGTTAATGTGCTGGCCTGGGACTCAGAAGAACTGGCTTCAGTTCCAAGCTGTTCCACAGACTTCTTCTGTGACCTTGGGCAACACACTTGGTGCCTCAGCAATTTGTGTTTTAATATGGCTCAAGGTAGAGGTTTACATCCAGGAACAAGGATGCAGGCCATCCTTACTGGTTGGGGGACCCAATCTTTGGAAGAAGTGACTCTGAAAAAGACTTGGGGGTCATAATCGGCTGAACATGAGCTCCCAGTGCGCTGCTACAGATGAAAAAGCTAGTGCAACTGGAGATGTAAAACCAGAAGCATCTCAAGGAGGGGCAGAGAGGTTATTTTACGTCTGTATTTGGCACTGGTGCGACCACAGCGGGAATCCTGTGTCCAGTTCTGGTGTCTACAGTTCATAGAATCATAGAATCATAGAATCTCAGGGTTGGAAGGGACCTCAGGAGGTCATCTAGTCCAACCCCCTGCTCAAAGCAGGACCAACCCCAACTAGATCATCCCAGCCAGGGCTTTGTCAAGCCTGACCTTAAAAACCTCTAAGGAAGGAGATTCCACCACCTCCCTAGGTAACCCATTCCAGTGCTTCACCACCCTACTACTGAAAAAGTTAGTTCAAGAAGGACGTTGATAAATTTGAGAGGGGTTCAGAGAAGAGCCCAGAGAGTGATAGAAATTAGTAGAAAATCTGTCTTAGAGTGATAGACTCAATGAGCTCAATCGATTTATTTTAATGAAGAGAAGGTTAAGGGGTGACTTAATCGTCTGTAAGTACCTATATAAGCAAGAAAAATTTAACAATAGGCCCTTCAGTCTAGCAGAGAACGTTACAACACACTCCAATGGCTGGAAGCTAAAGCTAGACAAATCCAGACTGGAACTAAGGTGTAATTTTTTAACAGTGATGGAAATTGAGCATTGAAACAATTTACCAAGGGCCGTGGTCGATCAAGACAGGATGGGTTATAAGGTTATGTTATTATAATTATTAAATATTTTATTTTTTCAGCAACATCACAGCTGTGACAGTATCATCATTAACACTCGGCTCCCCTTGAGGTAGCCCTGTGACTAATTGGAACTATACCAACAGTGATGACAAGCCCGGATTCCAGGAGTAGAGCCTGCAGCAGGGTTTGGGCTGCCGTCCACTTGGGCAGCATCGCCACACGTCCCCTGGGATTTGGCCTCCTGCAGTTTGCCATTGGCCATGACGGGGTTAAATCTGGTGCACACTAAGCCAAGCAGCTGAGGTTCCCTGATGGCCAGGTGGCCCCCAAGGGAATGTGCGAACATGCTTCATAAAGACAGTTGCCTCCATATCTGAACAGATACTGCCTGCTGCCTGTTCTACCTCTCCGATGACTCCTTGTCCTTTAGGGTGAAGACCTCTGGTGTCAGTTGCTCCCCATCTAGGTACGTTGGCAGGTTTCACAATCTTTAAAATGCAAAGTGAAGGGGAAAGGCTGCGAGCTGTTTCCATTGGCAGATGTTCTGTGCAGCGGCAGAGGACTCAGTCGGGCTGTCGGGGTGTCTCAGTGACGGGGCTGGACGGCAGGCAGGGCTACGTATCTTGGGCACCCCTCCCCCTACATCTGCCCATGCTCCACGGTGGCTTATTCGAGCTACACAGAAATCTGACATTCAAATCAAGCTCAGAATGTTAAAAAGCTGATCCCCAGAGTCAGGATTTCTCAAGGGGTCCCATTTCTAGAGATGTCATGTGCTCTGGGCTCAATCCTCCCAGGGGCTGAGGGAGACGAGACCCCGCGGAATATCAGTGACTCGTTCCCAAATTACCTCAGGTGTATTTGCGCCTGGAAATTTAATCAACAAATGCATTTAGAAAGATTTCATTCTCTGGGTCGTTTGTGGAAACAGGAATTCAGAGCTGTGTTGCTTTGTGGTAACAGGTCCGATAAGGAATATTTCTATTTCCTGACTGGCTGAGGGCTCCCGCACTTCTTCCGTGTACATACCCCTCAGAGTTAGAGGGCTACCTGCATCCCTTCCCCCCATTCTGGTTTCTGAGTGTCAGATATCAGGCCTTCTGGCCTTCTCACTCATGGAGTGAAATCCCATGAGCCTCCCACCCTCAAATGAGGCCCTGGGCTACAGTACAGTGTGGGTCAACTGTGCTTGCTGAGCAGGTCCACATAGGTCCAGCACATGTGGTTGACACGTGTGTACTAAAGTACAGATGTGTAGGTGTTATGCCAAAACCTTTCATTTTAATACAAATATTACTACCCAAGCTTTCATGACATGTATGTCGACAGCCAGCAGCAGAATTGTTGGAATCTCTACAGGAAGGAGCAGTGGTAACTTTACTGCTTAATGGCTTTTGCTTTAGAAAGTATTTCAGAAGTACTCCACATACTGTGAGCAATGTTGTTTATTCCATTAACTTTTTGTTCAGTGAACAGTTGCATGATACTGTCTCCTTGTAACTGAGCAGAAGCTGTCTCTAACAGTTATATACAGGGTCGTGCACTCAATAATTCTGCAATACTTGTGCAAGACTTTCCAAAAAGGCATGAGAGACCAGAACTGTGGGTCAGTATTTCAGCAAAGAGTAGAGCTGAAGTGCAGGAAAGGGGAGTGTAATAGTGGTTGTAAGTAATTTATGCCCATCACCTGGTACATGAGCATGGCTGAAGTAACTTTCACACTTAACTTAACCAGTGTTTGCACTATTCACCCATTTGCGCTGCCAACCTCTCCCCCGCCCAGGTCAAGTAACTGCCTGAGTTAGCCTGCAACTTGCCAGATATCTACAGACCCTTGCATGGGGAGAGGATGCAGGTCCTGTGAGGATAAAGAGAAGCTTGTAGGATGATCGAACTCTCTGGATTCAGTCAACGTTGGCCAGGCAAAGCACTTCAGCTTCTCTTGGAGGGATTCTTGGGTTTCTGAGTTTATCACTAGGTTCATTTGTTAAGGGAAAGTTAATAGAACCCGGTTCTGAATGAATTTACACATGTAAATCTGGAGTGACGCTGTTGAAGTCGCTGTTATTGAATTAAGATCCTGGCCCTAAGAATTTATACCATGTGCTGGAAAAAGGCAGTGGCATAATCTGGACTCTCAGGGGTGGAGAAAAAAATACATAAAATGAGGCAATGAAACACGTTTATAAATAGCTTCAATGCAGGACAGATACATGCAGAGACCGTTTTCAGTGTGTACTTGCCATGTGTGGACACCCCTGTCATGATACAATGGGATACATTCACAAGTGGAGGGCCTAAAAGGGTGTCCGTGGGAAGTTCACAATTGTAAAATCACACGGTGCTCAAGTAGGCTGTGAAATTCCCAGCCACAAGATATCAATGGGGCCAAGAGCTTAGCAGGATTCAAAGAAGGACTGTATGTTTATATGGGCAACCAGAAAATCCAAATACAGCAGTGAGGAAGGCTCTAAACCTTCCTGATTTACACCACAACATATGTGTAACGATGCTGCCCTTGGGGCGGGACACTTCTGAGAGTGTCAATTCAGGATAAATTGCTCAGAGCAGAGCAGTTACATCCCAAAGCTGAAGTTCCTTTACTATTAAGGCAAACCAAAACAGCCAAACAGAGAGGACTTCGGTTTTAACCCACTGGCTAACCATAAGTCACACAAGCAATTCCCGTAGACACTCCAGTTTCCCAGTATCCACCAGTGCCACTTGCTATTGGGATGAATGGTTATGAAAACCAATACCCCAGTAAAAGAAAAAAGGTTCTCCCGATCCCAAAGGACCAAGCCCCAGACCCAGGTCAATATACAAATCAGATCTTACCCACAAATCATGCTGTTGCCAATCCTTTAGAATCTAAAATCTAAAGGTGTATTCATAAAAGGAAAAGGGTATAGATGAGAGCTAGAATTGGTTAAATGGAATCAATTACATACAGTAATGGCAAAGTTAAGGCTGGTAGCAGTGATGGAATAAACTTCAGGTTCAAATCAAGTCTCTGGAGTACATCCACAGCTGGGATGGGTCATTCAGTCTTTTGTTCAGAGCTTCAGATTGTAGCAAAGTCCCTCCAGAGGCAAGAAGCAGGAATGAAGACAAAATGGAGAAGATGCAGCTGCCTTTTATAATCTCTTGCCATGTGGTGTCTGCTTTCTTTCTCCCAAAGACAAGCTATCCAGCACATGGCATAGAAAAACCCTATATGACAACCTTTGTAAAATATTTGTTGCAAATATATAACAGTGGTTGTAACAATGATCTATACGGTCATATTTTATGTCAATAACGTCACAATATGGCTAACTAGTGGGTGTCAGGGGGAAACTTTCCCTTGAAGAATGTTATCTCATAGCTGCCAATTGCAGGGCTTCTTCCACCTTCCTGTGAAGCATCTGGAACTGGCCATTGGTCAGAGGGCTAGATGGACTGTAGGTATGATAAAGTCTGAGAATGCCTATCTTCCTATCGGTAGTGTAAATCCAAGAGTATGTTTTTGCTGATTTACCTTGAACTCCTGGGAGTCTCTAGACTTGCACTGAGAGCAGAAAGATGTCTTGTTAAATATCATCTACTCTCCTGTTCTTTTTCCTTTTAGGAAGGAAATTTAAAATCTCCTCGGACTTGCTCAGTACGTTATGTCAGCTGTCAATGACACCAAATTCAACTCTGTAGTGTTCCTTCTCACTGGGATACCTGGTCAGGAAGACGTCCATCTCTGGATCTCTATCCCCTTCTGAATCATGTATATTGTTTCCATAGTAGGAAATTCAATAATTCTGTTAATTATAAAAACAGATCCAAGCCTCCATGAGCCCATGTACATTTTCCTTTCCATGTTGGCTGTCACAGACCTTGGCATATCGATAACCACGATACCGACGATACTCGGCATATACTTGTTTAACATTAGGGAGATCAGCCTCAATGCCTGTTTTGCCCAGCTCTTCTTCATCCACTCGCTTCAATGCATTGAGTCCTCAGTGCTCTTGTTGATGGCCTTTGACCGCTTCATTGCGATCTGTAACCCGCTGAGATATGCTTCCATCTTAACCCTGCCAAGAATAGCCGAGATGGGATTGGTCTTTGTGATAAGAGGGGTGGCCATAATATTCCCACTCCCGTTTCTCCTGAAATGGTCCCCATACTGTCGAGCCAATGTCCTCTACCATTCCTACTGCCTGCACCAGGAGGTCATGAAGCTGGCTTGTTCAGATATCAGAATCAACAGCATCTATGGCTTGTTTACTAATCTTTTAACAATGGGGTTGGACTCCCTGCTCATCTTACTCTCTTATGTGATGATCATCAAAACAGTGCTGAGCATTGCGTCTCATGCGGAGTGCCTTAGGGCCTTGAACACCTGCGTCTCTCACCTCTGCGCAGTCCTGCTCTTCTACACACCAGAGATTGGCTTGTCTGTGATACACAGATTTGGGAAGGGCTCTTTTCCGTTACTTCAGATTCTTCTGGGCTACATCTCCCTGTTGGTCTCGCCGCTGATAAATCCAATCGTGTACAGCATGAAAAGCAAACACGTTTGTGCGAGGATAATCAGGGTGTTCGTCAAGTGAAGGGTCAGTTCATCACCCGGTTCCAGCGCTGGTGACATGGGAGACAAAAAATACAGGCCACATATTTCATCCTCGACACTTACATTTGAGATGACATGAGCTACTGATCTCCACTCTGAAGAGAGACATTCAGACGGGGTCTGTAGCAAGGGTCGGACTCACCCCTGCGGCGCCTCCTGCTGGTTGTCCTGGGAATTAGCTCGCCAGCCTCTGGAGCGCCCTCTGCAGGCCAGTGATCCGCCTGTTCACTCTGGCCCCGTGTCCCTCCCAGGACCCGGTGCCCTTTTAACTGGGGTGCTGCCCCCTGGCAGTACCCCTAGCTCTGGGTCTCCCCTCCCCAGGGGAACCCCCAACCCACTATCCCCACCTCGCCTCAGTTGTAGGCTACTGCCAGTCACCAGCTAGCCCCCGCGCCCTGGGGCAGACTGCAGTATAAGCCACTCATCACAGGCAAAGGGGGTTTGGACCTGCTGCCTCAGCCTACCCGTGGTTGTCCCTGCAACCCCAGTACCTAGATGGGCCTAACCCTAGGCCGCAGCCTGGGGCTCTCCTAGCCGGAGCTCCCCAGCTCCTCAGGCCTTCCCCAGCCCTGCTCCACCCTAGGTACCTTGCTTAGGTCCTACAGCCAGGCCCTTCTCTCCCTAAAGGCAGAGAGAGAGTGTGTCTTCTGCTCCAGGCCCACTGCCCTCTTATAAGGGCCAGCTGGGCCCTGATTAAACTGGCCCCAGCTGTGGCTGCCTTGCTTCAGCCCAGCTTTCAGCCTCAGCCCTCTCCCAGGGCTCTTTCCAACCCCTCCGGGCAGGAGCGGGGTTCCACCCCGCTACAGGGTCGAATACCTGGAGCAATGGGAGAGGGGCTGATGTATGAGGACCGTGCTCTGGTGGAAGAAGACCAAGGCAGGCAGCAGCATTTACAGAGTGACTGTGTCCATGGAGAGCCAGGGCACCAGTGGGATGTTGGACCATAAAGAGCCGTATCAGTGGCTGCTCCGACCTCAGAATTCCTGTTGATACCGTAAATAAAGAGAAGGGATTTGAATGTTGTTTCCGATGACACCTGGCCTGTCCCTGTCCCGTGTCTGGTTAAACATCCACGGGCCATGAGAAAAGCTGCAGAGCTTTTCCGCAGTCACGGTCCTGGCCCTTCCTGAGCGCTCCCGGTGCTGCGTGATCCATGGGGGCTGCACCAGCTGTGGACAGGGGCTATTCAAAGGGCACGGACACCCACCCTTCCCCTACGCCCTCAGCCAGGTGCTTGTGACTGAGTCCTGCCAGAGACATGATTCACGCAGGAGCCCCAGGAGAAGCCAATCAGGCAGCCCCTCCACCATTGATGGCACACCGCCTACCTGCCCCCATCCATCCATAATGCCCCCGAGGCAGGGCAGTGCTGCGTGTGTGAAAGAAGGTCTGATACATAAGAGACCTGGCAAGAGACTCAGGGCCAGGTTCTCTCCCCAGCCCCTTTGTTTGTTCTACCCCAGCTGCTTGCAAAGGGGTAGATATAGTCCTCAACTCCCCCCCAGAGACACGTCTAGCTCCTATCCCAGTGCAGCCCATTCACTGTAGGGAGACCATCTTTTCAAAAGGCAAAAGCGGGACACATGAAGGAGCCCCGTCCCCTTTGTGACCCCGCCCCTGCCCCTCATCTTAGCATCCAAGCCCACCCAGATCTGGGCAGAGCCCCCAATCCACGGGCAGGGACACCCAATGCAAGATCAGTGTCCAGCTGTGTCCCTCTCCTCCTGGTCCTGAGCGCTGATGCCCTGGTCTCCTGCCCCTGATGGGGGTGTGCCTCCTGTGAGTGGGTATTGGCCAGTAGCAGATCAACCACTGGGCTTGGGCCAGTGAGGCCACACACCGCTATCCACTATGCCTGCCTGGGGGCACAGAAAGTGTGACAGGTGTGGGGAGTGAGACAAACCCCCACGCCACAACCACGGTCCCCGGGAGAAGTGCCAGGCGTGGGAAGTGGGACAAGCCCCCACGCCCCGACCCTGCTCCCTGGCAGGAGAGACAGGTAGGGGAAGCGGGACACGGCACTGCGCCCGGACCCCACTTCCCCACAGGAGTGCCAGGTGGGGGAAATGGGGCAAGCCTCCCAGGCCCTGACGCCGCTCCCCGATAGAAGCGCTGGGTGGGGGGGCTGTGCAAAACCCCCGCACCCTCGACCTTATTTGCCCGGCAGGAGGGGGCTTCAGAAGGGGTGAGGAGGAAACCCCAGTTGTCCTGGCCCTGCCAGGGCCCCACAAAATACTTATGTGCCTCTGTAGGGGGAGGCAGGCCCCCTGTCATTGCTCGCCCATCTGAAAGCTTGACCCACACAGTTTTCCTGTTCTAGGTATGCCACTGGCCCCAAGAACTCCTTGGCTTCCCAAAAGAATGTAAGTTGGGCCAGTTCTGTTTCTCTTATCTCCAGAGCAAACCCTGTCTAACTTAGCTTGTAGTGATACATGGGATAGATGAGTGTAGACGTGTGACAGCTGCCTGTTATTTTAAAACCATTTTCCCTAATGCTTTGTGCTGTTTGCTAAAAAACCTTCTACTTCTTAGGAGGCTGGGGGTGACTGTGTAGCTCTGGTCACAAGCACCCAAAGAGAAGAGACTGAGGTGTCCAGTCAGACCTGCTTGGTGATAAGCATTTAGCATACTTGATGTGTTGTTCCCAGCTCAAAGAGTGGGACAATTAGGAACATAAGAATGGCCATACTGGGTCAGACCAATGGTCCATCTAGTACATTATCCTGTCTTCTGACAGTGGCCAATGCCAGGTGCCCCAGAGGGAATGAACAGAACATGCAATTATCAATGATCCATCCCCAGTCAACCATTCCCAGTATCTGGCAAACAGAGGCTAGGGATACCATCCCTGTCCATCTTGGCTAACAGCCATTGATGGACCTATCCTCCATGAATTCATCTAGTTCCTTTTTCAATACTGTTAGAGCCTTGGCCTTCACAACATCCTCTGGCAAGGAGTTCCACAGCTTGTGGAGTTGTGTGAAGAAATACATCCTTTTTCTTGTTTTAAACCTGGTACCTATTAATTTCTTTTAGTGCCCCCTATTTCTTGTTATGCAAAGGAGTAAATAACATGTCTTTATTTACTTTCTCCACACCTGTCATGATTCAATTGTGAAATTCCTTCCAAGACAGGAAAGGACCAGGTGTACAGAGTAAAGAGACCATATGTCCCGGTTTTATTGTGACAATCCTAATTCTTCTTGGCCACTGTATGTCCTTGTTGACTGCCTATCAGCATTCAGAGTAGCAGCTTGTTTAAATTGCATCCAAGATAGAGATCCATTCAAGACAGCATTCATAGATTCATAGAATTCCAGGCCCGAATGGAATATTAAATAATCTCGTCTGACCTCCTGGAGAATTTCACCCAGTTACCCCTGTACTGAGCCCAATGACTTGTGTTTGACTAACGCATAACTTGTCTTCATCCAAAGTGTATCTTCCAGGAAGGCCTCCAATCTTGGTTTGGAGGAATCAGGAGAATCCATTACCTCCCTTGAGAGTTTGTTCCACTGGTTAAGCACCCTTGCTATTAAAAATGTGTGCCTCATTTCCAAATTTAATTTGTCTGGCTTCACTTTCCAGCCATTGGTTCTTTTTATAACTTTAGTTGCTAGATTAAAGAACCCATTAGTACCAGGTATTTTTTCCTTATGGCCGTGCTTGTACACTATCAAGTCAGCTCTCAATCTTCCATACTTCTAGTCACTACACCCCTGTTTATACAGCCAAGGGTAAGTTGGAAATGACAGAGGAGGAGAAAGATGTGGGTGTATTAGTCAGTCCCAGGAAGACTGTGAGCCACTGATGTGATGCGGCTGTGAAAAAGGCAAATGACCTCCTACAATTTGTCAGGTGAGACAGGGAAGTATTAATATCCTTATACCAGACACTGGTGAGACCTCCTCTGGCAAACTGTGTAAAATTCTGGTCACTCCTATTCCAGAGAGAAGAATTCAGGCTGGAACCGGTGTGGAGAAGGGCTCCTAAAATGGTCAGGGCAATGGAGGGCCTGTCTTGTGAAGAGACTGGACAAGCTTGTCTGGTTTAGCCGAACACAAGGCAGGCTGAGGAGGGATCTTTTGGCTCTATAAGTACAACTGGGAAGTAAACACCAGGAAGGGAGACGAGCTCCTGAAGCTAAAGGTCAGTGTTGGCACAAGAACAAATAGGGACAAACTGACCAGGAGTAAACTAAGGCTGGGAAGGAGAAGGAGGTTTCTGGCCATCCCAGGAGGGAGGTTCTGGAACAGCCTCCCAAGAGGAGCAGTGAGGTGCAAACAACAAAAGATATTTAAGATAGAGTTTGACAGGTTTAGGAAAAGTCCCTATGTGTCAATGGGCGCAGTCCCCTGCTATCACAGATGATCCCGGCTTATCGTACGGTGCCTAATACAACCCAATATGCCGTTGGCCTTCTTGTCAACAAGGGCACACTGCTGACTCACATCCAGCTTCTCATCCACTGTAATCCCCAGGTCCTTTTCTGCAGAACTACTCCTTAGCCAGTCGATCCCCAGCCTGTAGTGGTGCATGGGATTCTTCCTTCCTAAGTGAAGGACTCTGCACTTGTCCTTGTTGAACCTCATTAGATTTCTTTTCGCCCAATCCTCCAATTTGTCTAGGTCACTCTGGACCCTATCCCTACCCTCCAGCATCTACCTCTCCCTCCAATCTTAGTGTCATCTGGGAATTTGCTGAGGGTACAGTTCATCCCGTCATCCAGATCATTAATGAAGATGTTGAACACAACTAGCCCCAGGACTGACCCCTGGGGCACTGTGCTTGATACCGGCTGCCAACTAGACATGGAGCCATTGATCACTACCTGTTGAGCCCGACAATCTAGCCAGCTTTCTATCCACCTGATAGTCCATTCATCCAATCCATACTTCTTTAACTTTCTGGCAAGAATACTATGAGAAACCGTATGAAAAACTTTTCTAAAGTCAAATATATGACATCCAAAGCTTTCCCCATATCCACAGAGCCAGTTATTTCATCATAGAAGGCAATCAGGTTGGTCAGACATGACTTGCCATTGGTGAATCCATGTTGATGGTTCCTGATCACCTTCCTCTCCTCTAAGTGCTTCAAAATGGATTCCTTGAGGACCTGCTCCATGGTTTTACTGGGGACTGAAGTGAGGCTGACCAGTCTGTAGTTCCCCGGGTTCTCTTTCTTCCCTTTTTATAATATGGGCACTATATTTGCCTTTTTCCAATAGTCCGGGACCTCCCCTGATTGCCACAAATTTTCAAAGATAATTTACTCCTCTAATGCCCCCTGCAGCCTCCTGTAGTGCATATGCCCAGTATGGGGTTTGGGTAGGCTTACCAGACACTGTTCTGATCAGGCAGTGACAGTGATAGTGACCAGGAAGGCTATTTTTCCATGTACATCTGGCCATGGGAATGCGATCACTTGTTCTGGATGTAGCCCTTACTACTGTGATCCATGCCTTTGTCCCCTTGTGACTAGACTAGCGCACTGCACTCTACATGGGGCTGCGCTGTCGATCCATTCAGCAACTGAAGCTGGTGCACAATTGTGACAGTCTGTACCCCAAAGCAACACCCTGGTACCTCCGTTTTTGCCATGCTGATATAATTATGATATGCTTTGTAAAAGACATGCCTTGTGAGGTATCATTCAAAAAGCCTTGATCTGATGTACATTAATATCCAGTTGGATTGTATGTGCTGTCATTGAATGTGAAGTTATGAAGTTTTGCTGTGTGAGTGTTATTGAAATATGTGGTGAAGTTAGACTTCTTCCTAGTCTGGGTCCAGCAGTCTCTCACATCCCTATAGTTACTGTCCTTTGTTCCAGTTTGTTTCAGGCATCTCTTTGGGGTGGAAAGGTTATCTTCTGAGCCAGCAGAAGACAAAATGGAGGGGTTTTTCAGGGCCTTTTATAATATCTCTCTTGTGCAACATCCCAGCCACAAGATGCGGTCTCTAGCCACCTGGGCAAGTCTATGAATGATTCAGCTTTTTGCAGGCCAATGCCATTGTTTACATGTTAGTTTGAATGTTCCCAGGAAAGCTCAGATGTGGATTGGTGTCTCCCAAAGTCCGTTGTTAGTTAAGTACTCCCAATTACTAGAATAACCCCTTCACACTATGTTGACCAAATCTATAGCATATTTCTATAAACCATTATGGGGTGCAACGTCACACCATCACAACAGTGCAGCGACCTGTTTGCTAAGCAGCATATGTGGTGTTGAGCAACCAACATCAGTGATCTGAGAACTGTTTTAGCTGCCCATCTGCTTCTGGGTGGAATTTAAGATATTGGTACTCACCTACGTAGGACCTGGTAGCTACGATATCATCTGTCTTTCTCTCTCTTCCCAGGTGATACTCTCCTTGTGATCGGCAGAAGTGCTTGAGTTGGAGCCCCCTCTGTTTAAAAGTTGGAGGGTTTCCAACTCGACTTTGGAACCCAAATGCCCCCTCTGTTGCAAAGGAGCTGGAACAAGGCTGGGTACCTGGCCCACTGCCTCCAGACCTTGGAGATAGGTCTCGTTCCTAGACAGGCACCCAAACTGCAAACTACATGGGCACTAATCAGCAGTCTCAGGAGAGAGGGAGGGAGAGAGAAAGGGCAAGAGATGGCATTATTAATCATTTTGATAGTCAACCAATCAATGATTAGAAGCTATGCCATGTGGGATTATATGACCAATCGCTCACCAAATCCTTTTGACTAATAAATGCACTTATAGGTTGGTTTACAAACAGACAAAAGGGTTCACTTTGTCTGGGAAGTGTTTGGAACTAGTTATACACCTAGCCTGGCAAGAATGGGCTCTCAGCAGAAAGACGAAACAATATAGATCTAACATTCTCTGGGCTACTCGGGGTGGGCTGGAAAAGACCACTGCAATGGACACATGACAGTGGTGACTACAGTGGGTCTTTCTAACAAATATGTTATATTTCAACCACAAGTTATTGAGCTTCAGGCAGGAATTGCTAAATGTAATTCAATGACTTGTTATACAGGAGGTTAGAATAGATCATTACGTCCCTTCCAGTCTTTTAATCTATGAAGATGAGTTTGGCAGACCGTGCAGAATGGATTTACAGAAGGCTTCATGGTACGCAGATTTCATTAATGAAGGGCATATTAAGGAAGGATTTCAACAAATAAGTAAATATTAATAACAATTATTTACCATTAAGAGCAAGGTAACAATGCTGAAAAATTATATTTTATTATGGTGCTATCAATAGTGAAGCCATAGTTAAAGCTGAGTCAAGTTTTGCCCTTAGAGCAGGGATTCAACTTCTGTATCTATGAAAAATATGGTGTAGCCTCAGCCAACACTGCAACCCTTGCTCTCTGAGTGCAGAATGAGTTTTCAGAGAATTTACAAGTCAACCTGCTAAGTCGTTTAGGAATGAATGCAGGTAATCTTCCTCCCTTAAAACTCCTTCTTCCTTATACGTATTCAACTGAACACCCTAATTCTCTGTACAAAACAGGATACTTTATTCATGAAGGAGAAGCTTTAAGGGTACAGGACTACAGTTTTCCTAACTGGGATTTTTTGGGGCGAACAATACAATCTTTCCTTTTGGGAGGCTGTCGCCATGTTTGCTGGAGGGGCTATACTGAGAAAGCTCAATCAGGGCAAACTGCAAGGAATAGGGCAGACAGTCCCCAAAACTGACGGCTTATTCTTATAATTCATTCACCAAAACAGTAACCAAACAGCTTCTATAATACCTTACTGGTTACAAAGAAGCCAAAATACAGTTCTCTTTAAGCAATCTAGCCTTTGGCTCCCACTCAGACAGTAAAGTCCATCTAGTGAGGGTTATTTAAAATCTTATTCACCATCTGTAAAGTTCTACTAATCTCAAGAGATCGGACACATTACACACCAGGTCAAATACACACTTGCAGCCAATTCTTATGAACAAATCCAAGATTTATTAAAAGGAAAAGAAAGAGAGTTATTGTGGTAAAAGATCATTTTACATACAGATGTGAACCCAGTTCATAGGTCAGTTTCAACGCAGAGATGGTGCAGCTGCCGATTTGTAGAAATCCTTCTGGAATGAATGGAAAAAAGTCATAGTCCAATAGGCAGTCCATGTGCAGAGCTTTTTCAAATTCTTCCGTAAGAATTGCAGGGCTCATCCAGAAGTCCTCCATCTTGTCACTTGAATTTCCCCTGGCAAAGTTTAAGCAGATCTGAGATAGTAAGGATCAGGACCCAAAGTCCCTTTATAGCTGAAGTCCAGCTGATTAGCCTCTAGTCTGCAAATGATCACAGCAGGCCTTCCTTGGATGAAGAATAGGTAATGTGCATTGTTGCTTTGAAATAAATCTCTATTTCCTATGTATACACTGATAACTAGTAGCATTGATTAGCATAAAGCAATTAACCATTGAAAAGGTTCACAGGTAGTTTACTACAAACTTCAAAGAGAAATAAAGACAATTATATTTTTATACCATAAGTTTCATCTAAATGTTAATATCCCCTTTTGACCTCTAAATCAAGAGAATAGATAATGAAATATTACTTATAGGGCCTGAAATTTAGCATCTACGAGCTAATTTGCTCACATTGTTGAACTTCTAATGAGATATAGGTAAACCCAGACAAATATAATTAGTATCTACTTCTGATTTTCTAACAACACAGGGCTATATTTCAAGAACTCTAGTTTATTTACCATGGCTTTGCTAGCTATCTACAAGGAATGGCCCTGTTTACTGTTTCAATACTTTTCTGATATGTCCTTAATATGTCCTTTTTGTTCAACCGGCCTGCTGGTAACTTAATCCTCACTGGCTCAGCGTGACAGAGGCACTTGGACACCATGGGCCATATTGGCTCCTACATAGACAAATTAGACAGACCAAATCAGTGCCCCCATTGGAGTCTCTTAGTGGAATAGTTTTGAAAGATCTTCATGATCCGTTTACGAATCTCTTTGGTTTTTATGCTGTATACGATGGGATTGAGCACCGGAGGGGAGAGGAGGTGGAGATAAGAGAGAAGAATTTGACTCTGAGGAAGAGCCTTTTTATCGAACCTGTAAAGCATAGACAAACTGATCAGCGGGATGTAGAAAAGCAGGGTGACACAGATGTGGGAGACACAGGTGTTCAGAGCCTTGAGACGCTCTTGCCAGGATGTGATACTCAATACAGTCTGAAGGATCATGATGTAAGACAAGACAATGAGCACTGAGTCTAATCCCAGAGAAGAAAGGACAACAAACAAACCATAGAAGCTGCTGGGTGTAGTATCTGCACAGGCCATCTTCATCACATCTGGATGCAAACAATACGAATAAGAGAGAGGTTGGATCTTGCTGTACGGCAACCTCTTGAGAAGAATGACAGATGGGATATGCAGACCACTACCCCTGATTATTATCGCCAGCCCTATGTTTCCGATCCTTGCACTGGTTAAAGTCGAAGCGTATCTCAGCGGGTGGCGTATTGCAACAAAGCGGTCAAATGCCATGGCTAGTAGTACAGAAGATTCCATGAGGAGGAAAGTGTGAATAAAGAAAAGTTGGGCCAGGCAGACATCAACGCCAATTTCTCTGGTGTTAAACAGGAAAACGCTGAGCATTGTTGGCAAGGTAGAAGCAGATAAGCCAAGGTCGGTGACAGACAACATAGCCAGGAACAAGTACATGGGCTGATGGAGATTCTGCTGAGTCTTGATCACAAACAGAATCAGACCATTTCCTAAAATTGCAATGAGGTACATGGAACAGAAAGGGATGGAGATCCAGGGGCCATCATCTTCTAGCCCTGGGATGCCTGACAGGATGAATGTTGCAGGGCTCATGTTGGTTTCATTGCAGGTTGGCATGATGCACTGGGGACGTTCTGGTCAGATTATTAAACCACATCCCCTACAATTAAAAGCAACATTATTAAAAATACGTGACAACATGACAAAAAATATGGCCCATCCTGACACTGCTCTTCAGGCAGGTTGGAGTCAGTACCTTGATTAAAAACCCTCGTAGTACTCACAGATCCCCAGCTCAGTTATAAAATCCCTTTACTAATAATATCCTGTTCTTATAGAGATATTTGCATTCATAAATCTCAAAGTGATGTACAAAAGAGCACAAGTGTCTATGGGTCTGATTCAAAGCCGTTGACACTCATGGGAAGGACGATATAGATCCTCATTTAACTGAGGGGGAAACTAAAGCACAGAACAGGTAAGCAACTTGTGTAAGGTCACGCAGGAGATCAGTGACAGAACTCAGGTCTCCAGGCTCTCAGATAAGTGCTCCTTCACTAGACTACACCTTCTCCCCTAGATGGAGCGTGGCATATGAAGACTTGTATGAACTCATTATCAAAGGGAACATTAGAAAAGCAGAGTGGACCTGAACCAAAACATTGGATCAGAACACCCATGCGTTCTGGAACAAGGTTTCAGTCTGGATCCAAATCTCAACTGTTTAGCTCGGGTCCACCATAACAAAGGAAATGGTTTAGCTATTTAAAAATCCTGTGAGAGGAGAACAGTTATGTGTCTTGTGAATGGTTCATGGGCTAAGAAGTGTTCGTACAAACTACTCAGGGATGACTGACAGTGACTTGTCCAAAGCCACACAAGGAGGCTGTGGTAGAACAGGGAACAAAATTCAGCTCTGCTGTGTTTTAGCTATAAATAAGGCTGCCCCTGCTGTTGTACATGATGTTATTATTGGAGGGGGAGGGGACCAAAAGAAAAGGAGCCTCTGAAGCCTGTGAATGTTAGCTGTGGACTATCTTCATTCTAGATGCCTCCTTTGCTCACACTGGGTGAGATCCACCCCTGTGCAGAGAGCCAGCAGTCCTCAACCTGGAATTTTGCCATGTGCAACGTTTACTGTGAAAACCCCTATCCTCAGTTATGTGCAGCTTGACCCCACGTCCTTCCTGTTAAGAATTGTGCTGAAGTTGCTGATAGAAGAGCAGGATGTGCCCCAGGAATGTCTATTGGGGACCTCAAGGCTGCAAACTCTGGAAAAACCCGCACCTGGTTAATCAATAATCAAAAGGAACCTCTTGCTGGACCATTGAAACTGCTTGCTCAACAAGTTTTCTGTAAGGGACATATCATTCTATTACTAATGTATAAATAAGGGGGGAAAGTTTGAGGTAGTTGGACATTTCTGGACTCTCCCTCTTGATACATCTTGCAGTCCCCAGCAGCAGATGGGCTGCCGCTGTGCCACTCGAGAGCCACGCTCAGCTTCGGTAATTATTCACGGTTGGGGGTGTTTTACTAACCGGTTGCGGACGTGTATAAGTGCTTGAGACTAAGTAAAGTTTAGCTTTAAGTGAAAGCACCCTTGTGTTGTCCTGTTTGTCCCAGCCATCGATCAGTCGGACGGCCGTGTCTCCCCTGCTTTATTTCCTGACACCACCTCGCACAGAGTAAAAGTTACCAAGAGCTTTGGGTTGAAAGAACCCCGGGTAGCAGCCCCACTTATGGTATCCTAGCAGACACTCCGGGAGGTGTTATATTCCAAGCAAACACCATGCTGCCAGAAGCTGCAAGAAGTGCAAGTCACCCTTTCAGAGGTTACAGCAAACTCTCCCATTGGCTAGAAACGACAGGCAGGTTAGTCAGTATTTGCCACTCCAGGGTTAATTGCTACCCTTCCTGTTAAGTGTCTGGTGCTAGTGACTGTCAGTCAGGTTATGGGTCTAGATCAGTGGTTCCCAAACTGGGGTTCATGAACCCCTGGGGGTTTGCGAAATGTTACAGGGGGTTCTCAGGAAAATAATTTCCTAATGGCGGACAGAGCTGTCCCTAAGAACCCCGGGCAGCACGGAGCCAGCAGCCCGGAGCCCCTGGACTTCCAAGAGCTAAGCAGATCAAAGCAAGCACATCTATCCCACTGAGGAGATGTAAACTTCAAGACTCCTTATAAGAAATGGGAAAGGGAGGTGGACATTTTTTGCTGTTTTTAAAATTAAATAGGCAGCCGGTATTGTTTTTAAAATTAATATGAACAACAAGTTTAAGCTTTTTTGTAACGGGCGTTGTTTGCCTGGACTGCTCAAGACCTGAATGCTTGTGTAGGAGAAACTCTTTGAGTTGGCTTCTTAAATACATTCATGCTGTTTCACATCTGATACTCCTTGGTGAAACATAGGAGCTTGGTCTTATAACAGGTTTATTCAAAGTGACACAAGCTACAAAAATGAGATCTTGGAAGAGTGTTGCCATTTTCATAATGTAATAAAAATACTGTAATGATAAATAATAATGAATAATAGTGTGTAATAAGCATGTCATAAAAACAAATTTTATATTTCCAAGATCACTGCTTTTATAATTTATACTCAGGTAAAGGAGAAAATCTTTGGAAATATTCATTTTTAGGACGGGGTTCATGAGACTTGACATTTTAGTGAAAGGGGTTCATAGGTTCATAGAATCATAGAATCATAGAATCTCAGGGTTGGAAGGGACCTCAGGAGGTCATCTAGTCCAACCCCCTGCTCAAAGCAGGACCAACCCCAACTAGATCATCCCAGCCAGGGCTTTGTCAAGCCTGACCTTAAAAACCTCTAAGGAAGGAGATTCCACCACCTCCCTAGGTAACCCATTCCAGTGCTTCACCACCCTACTAGTGAAAAAGTTGTTCCTAATATCCAACCTAAACCTCCCCCTCTGCAACTTGAGACCATTACTCCTTGTTCTGTCATCTTCTACCACTGAGAACAGTCTAGATCCATCCTCTTTGGAACCCCCTTTTAGGTAGTTGAAAGCAGCTATCAAATCCCCCCTCTCTCTTCTCTTCTGCAGGCTAAACAATCCCAGTTCCCTCAGCCTCTCCTCATAAGTCATGTGCTCCAGCCCCCTAATCATTTTTGTTGCCCTCCGTTGGACTCTTTCCAATTTATCCACATCCTTTTTGTAGTGTGGGGCCCAAAACTGGACACAGTACTCCAAATGAGGCCTCACCAGTGCCGAATAGAGGGGAATAATCACATCCCTCGATCTGCTGGAAATGCCCCTACTTATACAGCCCAAAATGCCGTTAGCCTTCTTGGCAACAAGGGCACACTGTTGACTCATATTCAGCTTTTCGTGCACTGTAACCCATAGGTCCTTTTCTGCAGAACTGCTGCCCAGCCATTCGGTCCCTAGTCTGTAGCAGTGCATGGGATTCTTCCGTCCTAAGTGCAGGACTCTGCACTTGTCCTTGTTGAACTTCATCAGATTTCTTTTGGCCCAATCCTCTAATTTGTCTAGGTCCCTCTGTATCCTGTCCCTACCCTCCAGCGTATCAACCACTCCTCCCAGTTTAGTGTCATCTGCAAACTTGCTAAGGGTGCAGTCCACACCATTCTCCAGGTCGTTGATGAAGATATTGAACAAAACCAGCCCCAGCACCGACCCTTGGGGCACTCCACTTGATACCGGCTGACAACTAGACATGGAGCCATTGATCACTACCCGTTGAGCACGACCATCCAGCCAGTTTTCTATCCACCTTACCGTCCATTCATCCAGCCCATACTTCTTTAACTTGCTGGCAAGAACACTGTGGGAGACTGTATCAAAAGCTTTGCTAAAGTCAAGAAATAGCACATCCACTGCTTTCCCCTCATCCACAGAGCCAGTTATCTCATCATAGAAGGCAATTATGTTAGTCAGGCATGACTTGCCCTTGGTGAATCCATGCTGACGTGTTCCTGAGGTTGTTAAAGTTTGGAACCACTGGTCTAGATAGACCACAGTTTGGATGTGGTATGGCCATTCCTAGGCTCCTTGTTACCATACACAGCCCCAGGCAAGTCAATGATACTTACGAAAAATTGCCACAGGGAGTTAAAAACACAAGCTGGCTTTCACTGGGATTTGTGGTCTTCACTCATGTAAAATTCCACGCTGCATGGGTAATGTTTGCACCACCCAGTGCTCAGATTGCAAGCACCACAAGAGAGGGACCTGTCTTCCTAGGGGCGTGTGTCCTATATAAAATAACTAATAATGATGCTGATAATAAAAATGTGCAGGTCTCATTGTTTACAGATTAAACATGTCAAGCAGTTGAGACTGCCTATTCATATAAGAGAAATTGATACAATATGATCGGCGCACTTACCAAAGACACTAAAATAGAAGCTGGAGAGCGTTCATCATTTACTCCTGAGGAATCAGAGCTTGAACACTCTGGGCAGTAGCATTCCCTCTTTCTGTCAGGCACGCAGTGCGGAAGTGTTTATAGGGCAACAGGTAAAAGCTCTTGAGAATCAGTTAATCAATGGGGAATCACCGTTGATCACATTGTTACAGGTTTTAGCTCGACCAGCACAAATGGAAAATACTTGAAAGGTAAATGATTTGAAGGATTTCCGCACCAACTCAGTTTACACTGGTGCTGCTTCCAGGATTAAGGGCTAACCCAATTCACAAGATGTTTTGCAATACTCAGCAATCGTCCATCTCAGAGCTGGTGTAAATTTTTGTTTGTTGCCCGTACATTTTTAATTATTGCCCGTGACCTGGCCGTGACTTTCACTAAAAATAACCGTGACAAAATCTTAGCCTTAATTATAATTAGTGATCTCAGCTGTGAGCGGTCCGAGGGGACTACACAGGGAGACAGGAGAGCTCAGGCAGCCGACCCAGTAGTGAGAAGCAAGGGGAACTCCTTCAGTCTGGGAAGGACGGGGCAAAGGCAGGCTGGGGTGAACCACAAGGAGCAGGTCAGGTTAGCGTGCCCAGAGACAGTGCCTATAAGAAGCCGGGAGATCCGGGAGAGAAGCTGCCCAAGCCCTCATGGAGGGAAGTCAGTGGGTAAACTGGAAAGAAACAACACAGAAAAATTTGGAAGGGGCTTGGAGTAGGAGCAAAGAATAAAGAAGTTTCTTATCGGAAGTGATGTGGGGGAAAGTGCAGCCAGAACGTCAGCAGGAGGCTCTGGAGCAGCCAGAGATGATCTGCAAATTGGCACCCTGCAGATTCCTGTGCACCAAGATCTGCCTGTTGCCACAGAATGGGCAGGTGTCGGGTGTCCGTGAACCACTCCAGCCACACCATGCTCCCGGTTCTGTTCATGAGCCAGCAACGAATGTCCCCGGGGGACCGGGCTGGGGTAGAGACTGGCCATTGGGGCGGCAATGTGACCTGCTGCTTGGTGTTGGGCTGGCCACAGAGCCGAGGAAGGGCACAGTTGGCGGCATGAGCATAGAGGTGTTCTCTAGGTATGGCTCATAAGCCTGAATATGACTCTTCATTAGGGTTGCCAGCTTTCTACTTGCACAAAACCGAACACCCTTGCCCCGCCCCTTCCCTGAGGCCCCGCCCATGTCCCACCCCTTCGCTGATGCCCCGCCCCTGCTCGCTTCATCCCCCCCTCTCTGTCACTCGCTCATTTTCACCGGGCTGGGGCAGGGGTCTGGGGTCTGGGAGGGGGTGAGGGCTCCGGCCGGGGGTGCGGTCTCCAGGGTGGGGCCATAAATGAGGAGTTCAGAGTGTGGCAGGGGGCTCCAGGCTGAGGCAGTGGGTTGGGATGCGAGAGGGTGTTAGGGCTCTGGCTAGGGGTGCGGACTCTGGGATGGGGCCAAGGACGAAGGGTTGGGGGTGCAGGAGGAGACTCTGGGCTGGGGGGATGGAGCCGAGGGATTTGGAGTACGGGAGGGGGCTCCAGGCTGAGGTAGAGGGTTGGAGTGTGGGAGGAGGTAGAGTCTCTGGGCTGGGGCTGCGGCGGGTTCCAGGGTGGGGCCATAAATGAGGGCACTGGAAGCGACTGGGGAGACTCGTGGGGCAGGAGGCCCAGTGTCATCAGACAGTCTGTTGCGGGACCAGTCTACTGCAGAACCTGCCTGAGATATGTGAGCAAGGCGGAGGCCAGGCGGCCTTCCCTCCCTGGGGCACACAGTGGATGTCATGGGAAGTGGGCACTGCAGTGCAAATACTGCAGGCTACCCCATCCTTGTGTCCACGGTCCCGTAGAGTAGCCCTTGGCAACACACTTTGGGCCTGTGTTGTTTGATAGCGGACGGCTGTGTGTGGATTGCTCTCTCAGACACAAATCCCTGAAGTCGTTAAATGCGATGACTATTAGTAGCAACATTTCCAGGCCTTGTCACATGTCAGTTTGCTCGGTGGCTTCACATCTTCAGAGGTTTTTTGTATCAAGTTGGGCAGTGTCAATGTGGGAATCTCTGCAGCCAGAAACTTCTCCTTAGGGGATCCTCTGGGCCATCTGAAATCCCAGAAAGGTAGGCAGAGCCCTCTGGGGACTAATGGCCTGGGACTGGAAATCTACTATTTGGGACAAAACAGGGGAACATGGGAACAGGCGTGTGAGTGAAAGGTTTAAGCTCACTCAATTTGAAATGTAACTACAAGTTCAGTGGTTTTGGGAAGTAATCCTGCTGCTTTGTATAGGTCTGTCTCTCTGAACTGAAGCAGTTTTGAAACGTTTACCATTTCCAGAATCTTTCTTTGGAGCACAAAGAGAAAAACAAAACTAAAATTTCCCATTCATTTCTTTAATGCTGAAGGCTGGTAAACTTCAACTGCACTTTTTCTCAGGAGAATTATTTCCATGGGTGCCTTCATTGTGTCTAAATACTGAATCTGAGAGGAAGGAGTGATTCATACTGGTTGTTGATCCATTGTGTACTCAGTTGCTTGACCAAGCTGTCATTTGTAATGAAATATGTTCAAGAGGCCAAAATAAACAATATCAGGTTTACGTCTCTAATCACATAAAAAATAGTACAAGAAAAAGGTTTTATATGATACCAGTCTTTTGGAAGCTGTCTTGTGTAGTGATGTTGCATTCACCTTATGCAGAAAGTGTGCTCCCCAAAGTTACACATTTCAGCTTTTATCATTTATTTGAAGATTTCACAAGTTACACATCTCTTTAAATGTCACTAAAATCCCAGCCATCAGTTTGTCCCAGTTCGCTAAATTAAGTGGGGAACTGTTGCCCATAAGGTCAGTTTGCTAGCTTGCTACAATGTGATTTTTTGTCATTGGTTTGGTTGATTATAATATTTTCTTGGGTTTTGTTTATGCTGAATTCCAGTATAAGTTATTCATAATGGTTATTCATAATAGTTGGCTGTAACGCAAGGAGCCGACAGGCCTGTATCCTGTCTGATTAGCTAGAGCAAGTTAGTATAAGGATTTGTAACCTTTGGCGTAGATAAATGGCCTACCAGTTACCCATCTTGACTTTGGAGAACTGAATAGGGAACCGAACAAAGAATTGAATATGTTTACCATAGGTCTGGAACAGACCGGTAACTGCAGGGTACACCGCAGTACATGGAAGTCATAAGTTAGGCCAAGGATAACGGTTTCGGGGATGAGATCATCGATATTACTACGTATGAATATATGTCATAATATGTTAATCTATAGAGTAAGTGTACCCGAAGATTTATCTGGGTGAGGAAATAAGATTTGGGCATGGTAGGCTGGGCCCTGATTGTGGCAGTGCCAGGACCCTATAAGAAGGCAAACAACCATGAAGGATGGTGGCTCTTTCCTATCTTCTATCAGCTCATCTTTGCAATACAGTTTAGCTGCTCAACACCCTAACCTAATCCCTACCTGCTTGGGAAGCCTAGACCATCAAGTTCATCAGGCATGCCAGAGACAAGGCTGGCCCTTTGTCTTGCACTACCAGGTCTTCTTGGAAGGGTGTGAGTATGCTAGTTTAAGTAGTCCTTTAGAATAGAGATGTTACCACCAGGGGGTCATAGAATTGTATTACTTCTTTGTATCAGAGGGGTAGCCGTGTTAGTCTGGATCTGTAGAAGTGACAAAGGGTCTTGTGGCACCTTATAGACTAACCAATACCTCTGTTATTCTATAAGGTGCCACAGGACCCTTTGTCGCTTTTACTTCTTTGTGACACTGTGTTTTATATTGTTTGTTAGTCCTTTATTCATTTTAATAAAGATCTTAACAATATGGTATTGTCCTCGGTATAAGTATATTTGCCCCACAACCGGAGGATCTTCTCACGATGTTGAATTCTCTGTGTTCTCTAACCCTGTAGCCTGAACTGGGACAGGAACCGAAATATCTTCTGGTCAGATCATTGACAAGTCGTAATAAACTAGCCCATACATTCAGGTCAACAGAACTATTGTGAAGAATTTTCCTGGCTTCTACATTACCCCAGGGGAACTGGCTAGTGAAACGGTCTGAGTCCCCACTCCCACTCCCGTTACCCAGAGGCTTGCCTGACTTCAAGAACACCCCTTCCACTCCCTTGTGTGGCAGAGTCCTCATCATGGTGACATGGCTGGGTCCCGGATTCCTGGGAGGCTGAACCCCCTGTCTAATCGTGATCACTTAGGACAGGGGTTAGGGTGTCCCCACTCCGGGGTACTCTCTTCACACCGGACGCTTCCCTGACCCACTGATCACTACATGAAGTTCAAAACAAATATAATGTATTAAACAGCAACTGTAAGAAAAATAAGGAAAAAATGGGAAAGATTCAAGGAAACAAGGAACTTTGCTCAGTGGGCACGGGAACATCACAAACAGCTGTCTATGGGACGTAAGGAAAGATTGCAGTCTGTTCCTCACATGCCCCAGGCCTCATGCCCAGGCACTGGCTGATCTGTTGTGATACTGCAGGTAAGGCACCTGCTCTACTCCCCAGCAGCTACCCTCTCATCAGATTCACGTCCCCCCTTCTGAGTCCAGCCTTCAAGGCCGTCTTGTCTGGTGACGTCTCCCTGCGCTGGGCCCTCTGCCCATGTCCCCACCTTGCTCTCACCAGCTGCTCATTGTGCTCGGCTGTTGTGTTACTTGTGGCACGGCCGGCATCCCCTATCCTGTCTGTCCCCGCAGCTCTCTGCTATAGTACTGGTTCTTGTATCCCAATTGAGGGTTGGCAAAAGTTTCAAACAAAAACAGAGAATGACAGTGTTAAAATAGAAGTGACAAAGAGTCCTGTGGCACCTTATAGACTAACAGATGTATTGAAGCATAAGCTTTCGTGGGTGAATACCCACTTCTTCAGATGCATGCAGTGGAAAACATAGTGTTAAAATAGCCCCAAAGGAGCCCAAAATCTGTGTAGTACAAAAACAACAATAAAATTCTTAGAATATTTATTCGTAATTGCATTCAATGATGGCAGTCAATATCCATATTTTGTGTTGAATCTAAAAGGCAACATTTCATCCTCTCTATCTTCATCAGAAATAGAATGCTTCTGCTGCTGATCATACATCAGGAGAGACCAGTGCAATCATTTATTTCGTTGGTGCAAACTGTTCACAAGAGAATTTGTGTCATTGCATATATACTTAACACGAAGAATGTTTTCTAAAAGTTCCTCTTGCATCTTCTTATGCAGTTTTGGTTTTATCAAGTTCAGCTGAGAAAACAGTCTTCCAACTGCAGCATTGCTAAAAGGTAGGGACAGCAATAAATGAGCCAGGTTCAATAAAGTCTTTGTCCCCAGCGGTAACCATGGGTTTTAGATCTTCAACCCAAAACTGCTCAACTTGGTTGTCCTGAGTATGTGGCTAGTGAACCATAGGCAAAACTCTCCACCGCTGCTCCAACTGTCCAAGGTGTTCACAAACCAATAGCAAAAATTAGATATTAGCCAATCTAGGTCATGCAGGGCTGAGTATGGTATAAGGACGTAGAACTGAAAGTGATTCAATCACTCGGCTGTTTGGTGATAATCCCTCTTTCAACTGTTTCAGAAACTCCAACTGTTTCAGAAATCTCGACACCTACTCTTTACATCTTCGACAATGGGAACGGTTAAGTGTGTGTTTTGAAAGGTCTAGCTGAAAGCGACTCCAAAATTGACTGTGCAAAGTGGTAACTAATGTAACTCAAAGGTGATATCATAGTTTAACACAGCTGTCCGGTTCTCAAAAACACACAGTTTCACAACTCTCGCCAACAAGCTCTAGTAGAATGGTTTCAATTCCTGCAGCAACTTTCCTGTATTAGCACTTTCCAACTGAAATATTTGTTTTATCTTCCAGGCTTACTGAAGAATTGGAAGTAGAAAAATCAGGTAAATTATGTTCACCGGACACTGTATATATAGTAAAAAAATTCAGCACTGAAGTTTCTTGCTTTGTCTTTGGCTATCTAAAAGTGTAGCTTCAGTTTGTCGAACTGATCAAGAACTCTCTTCAGCCAGGGATTAATGGAAACACACCTTCTGTCAGAAAACTGCAGTATCTTCTGGTAGTCTGGAAGCCAAGGAAAGGCCGAAAGACTGGATGTGTGGAGTTGGGGTTTGATGGGTGACACTGAAAGAGGTCAGGGGATGGTCATAGAGAGGGAACTCAGCAACGGAGAGAATAGTTCTTGGTGATGGTGTGATTAGACATTAGGTGTGAGGAACTTCTCAGACTATGAATGTCCACAATGCTGTGATCAGCCTAACTGGGACAGAGGAATCTTGATTAATGAGAAGATGTCCTTTCCCCATCTTGTCACACAGGTTTGATGTCAGTGGCCCCCGGTGATCACCTTCTGCAGGTGTATTTGCCCACTTTCTCACGAAGCTCTTTGGTTTTGACCCCATAAATGATAGGGTTGAGCATGGGGGTGATGAGGAGATAGAAGTTAGCCAAGGTGACATGTACATGGGAAGCAATTCCCTGACCAAACCTCTGAGTCAAGTAGGAGAAGAGGCAGGGAGTATAAGACATCAGCATCACACAGATGTGGGCTGTGCAGGTGTTAAGGGCTTTCTGGTGGACTTCCTTGGAGGAGATTCTGAGGACGTCTCTGATGATCAGACCATAGGACAGGGCAATGAGCATCAGGTCTAACACGATGACTACAAATGCTGTCACCAAGCCGTACGTCCTTGTGACTGTGGTGTCCCCACACGACATCTTTGCCACAGCTATGTGCTCACAATACATGTGGGGGATAATGCGGTTGGCACAGAATGGCAGCCTACTCAGGAATAGGGGCATGGGCAGAACGAAGAGAACAGCTCTTATCAAACCCAAGAGCCCTAGCTTAGCTATTCGTGCGTTGGTGAGGATGGTGGCATATCTCAGAGGGTTACATATGGCAACGTAGCGATCAAAGGCCATTGTCACAAGAACAGCTGACTGTATAACAATAACCGTGTGAAGGAAGAACAGCTGGGTGAGGCAGCCACCCACGGTAATGTCTTTCAAATTGAACCAAAATATACACAGTGCCTTTGGCACGACCGAAGTAGACATGCCGATGTCTGTGAGCGCCAGCATGCAGACCAGCAGGTACATCGGCTTGTGCAGGGTCTGCTCTTTACCTACAATAAACAGAACCATGACATTTCCCAACAGGCCAATAATGTAGAACGTAGAGAAAGGGATGGAAATCCAGACATGGGCAGCTTCCAAGCCAGGGATGCCCATGAGGATGAATGTTGAAGGGTCAGAGGGGGTGACGTTGAAAGCTGCCATGAGGTGGTCGATGCGTCGATCAGGCTCAGAAATGCTCAAGGTGCCTGGGAAGGGAGAGAAGAACAGCGAGGGGGTTACATACTTTATAACAAATCGTACGGTAAATATTTCATAGTTATTACCAATTTAGAAAGGGGGCATGAGCAATGAGGTGGCAACATTTACAGATGGCACCACATTATTTAGGTGATAGTCAAATCCTAACTAAGCCAGGTGAATGGTGACATGATGGCAAATGAACTTCGATGTCAATAACTGCAACATGTATGTCATTGGATGGAAAGACTTGAATTCCACAAACACCTTAGGAGGTTCTAATTTAACTGTATGAATTCAGGACAGGACATGGTACACAGCTCTGTGAGCCCATACATACAGTGCAATCATGGACAGAAGCTAAGCAAAACATTCAGATCCATGCGGAGTGGGATGGGGAATCATACAGAAAATGCAATGCCATGAGATCACTCCATCAATGTTTCACCCTCCTCTAGACTTCTCTGTGTAGTACTTGGTACCGTTCTCACACAGGATATTGCAGAACTAGAGGAGTTCAGGGAAGGGCAACAAGAATGATCAAGGATCTAGGGAACCTCATACAGAAAGAGATTGAAAAAACTGCGATTGTTACTTTACAAAGGAGATGAATAAGAGGGGATATGAGAAAAGTCTATAGATTACTGACTGGTAGAGAGTATATGGAGAATGTGTCTCCCTGTCTCATAACACAAGATCAAGAGGACATTCGATTGAACTGAAATGTGGGAAATTCAAAAACGGTTAAAAAAGAATGCTTTCTTCACTCAATGCCTAATTAGATTGAGGAATTCATTGCCACACGACATAGTTGAGGCCATGAGCTAATCAAGGATCAGGAAGGGTTTGGACGTTTACATGTATAGTGAGATTATCCAGTTACAATAGTTACAGATAAATAAATATTTTGGAAAGCCGATATACCCATGTGTTTCAGGACACAAGACAATCTCTAGCTGTTAGGCATTAGAGGGACACCCTCATGATGGTCAGGTCATCCCCCCATCTACCCACTGCTGGGTTTCTTACACCTTCTTCTGTAGCACTTGGGGGCTGTCACTGTCAGAGAAAAGATACTGGATTAGATTGACCATAGGCCTGATCCATGCTGCAGTTTCTATGTTGAAAAGGAGCCAAGTTTCCCCCATGGAAACAGGCATTATCATGCTGGGTTACAACTTTGTGCTTAAGAGAATGGGCATGAAGGGCACAAGGGGCTTGGTATTTAGGGCTACAGGCCTGCACCTCTTTTACTTCCACTTGTTCTTTTGATGAGACACTTTCTTGCAGGCACCCAGCTTTGTCTGAGACATAATGATGGTGGTCTCTATCGTGGGATGCGCAATAACTCTGAACAAAATTTGGGGATGTGAAGGGATAATTCGCCTAACATGAGGCTCCGAGTGTTACCATGTGACCAAAATAGCTAATAAGATCCTGGGATGATAAACAAGAGAATCTCAAGTAGGAGTGGAGAGGTTATTTACATTTGTATTTGGCACTGGTGTGCCTTCTGCTGGAATCCTGTGTCCAGTCTCATTGTCCACTATTCAAGAAGGAGGGTTCAGAGACAAGCCACAAGAATGATTAAAGAATTAAAAAACCTGCCTTACAGTGATCAACTCACAAAGCTCAGTCTATTGAGCCTAACAAAGAGAAGTTTCAGGGGAGAGTTGGTCATGGCCTCTAAGTACCTACATGGGGAACAAATATTTAATGTGAGCTCTTCAATCTAGCAGAGAAAGGTCTAACACAATCCAGTGGCTGGAAGTTGAAGTTAGACACATTTTGACTGGAAATAAGATATACACTTTTCAAATGGTGAGAGGAATTAACCATGGGAACAATTTTTAGATCAAGATTGGATGTTTCACTCCAACAATGGGTCTCAACCTTTCCAGATGACTGTTTCCCTTTCAGGAGTCTGATTTGTCTGATGTACCCCAAGTTTCACCTCACTTAAAAACTACTTGCTTACAAAATCAGACATAAAAATACCCAAGTCACACAGCACGCTATTACTGAAAAATTGCTTATTTTCTAATTTTTACCATGTGCTTATAAAGTAAATAAATTGGAATACAAATATTTTACTTACATTTCGGTGTACAGTATATAGAGCAGTATAAACAAGTCGGTATGAAATTTTAGTTTGTACTGACTTCGTTACTACTTTTCGTGTAGCCTGTTGTAAAATTAGGCAAATAGCTAGAGGAGTTGATCAAGGCATTGGAAGGCATCTGTGCACCCCTCAGGGTACGTGTACCCTTGTTGAGAACCACTGCTCTAAAAGATCTTCTCTAGTTCAAACGCGAATTAATTCAGAGCAGGTCTATGCAGGAGGTCAGACTACATGAGCACAATGGTCCCTTCTGGCCTTGGAATCTACGAACATGTTCTCAGTAGCTTGCTGGAGGCATTTTGCCTGCAGGCTCATGCCCGATCTTACTGAAGGCATTTTTTCTGTTCGTGACAGTGGTGAATTTAGCCTTATGGGGAGAAATTCTCATGTGACTGTGGTGCCTGGGAAATGTGACACTAGGTGGGTATTTCCCGAGGCTGAGGGATCCCGTGACACACTGCATGGATGAAAGTTTTAGGTGAGAAAAATAATGACTTGACCCCATAAAATCTCCGCACTGAGGAATGAATGTACAAGCATCGTCGTGAATGGCTAACAGAGCTGGCTAACCAATGGTCCCAGAGCATCCTGGGTTTAACGTCGTGTCCCAGTGGCCCGCTGTTTCAGCCAGCTGCCAGTGGCTCCTCCATATAGCAGCTGTATTTATCGAGGCCCTCACGTGTCCCAGAGTTTCCAGCTCCCATTATATAACGTGCAAACTTCTTGGCTTGCAAGTTGTTCCTGTGTAGCAGTCCCCAAAGCCACATACGGTTTCTATGGGTGAAACAAGAAAAGCAGCACAGATGCCCTGGCATTTGCCATTCATGTGTGAGATTTCTCACAGGTGAGACACAGTCAATGATCTCCCCCCAGTCAAGGGAACAGGTGTGATGGGAGGCACCTCACCCCTTGCAGAGTAAGAGTTGTGGGGAGCATGGGGCGGCTCGGAGGTTGTGGGAGCCAGGGGAGCATGGAGAAGACACTGGCGACCAGGGTGCTGTTGGAACCGGGGCAGCCTAGGATGAGGAAGGAGAGTACGGACAAAGGGTCAGAATATGCTGGGAGATTGAACCACCTGAGGAGCAAAAATCAATGGTCCTTTTCACCAGTGAAATGCCTGAAGTTACGTAAGAACAACAACAATTGGAAACAAAACCGAGTGAAGGGTGTGACACCCAGGCTGCAGTTCTGTGGCTTGCCAGGGCAAAGAGACCCTGAGACCCACCCACATGCATTCAAGGCCAGGAAAGGTCCCAGTGCTGGCCTTGGACCAACAATCACAAAGGACAATTCAATTTCACCAGCGCTGCCCGCCTGTCCTTGTACACGCTGCTCCTTGCCCCCACAACACCCAGCATTTGCTCGCCTGTCCGTGTACACCGCACTCTCTGCCCTCACAGGCACCAGTGCTGACTGTCTCTCCATTTACCCCCTGCCTGCCCCACAGCCCACAGTGCTGCCCACCTGTCCACGTACACCCCGCTCCTGGCCCAAACAACCACCAGCATTTTCTCGCCTGTCCGTGTACACCTCCTCCCTTCCCCACAACCTCCAGCGCTGCCCGCCTGTCCATGTACACCCTGCTTCCAGCCCCCACAACACCCAGTGTTTACTCACCTGTTCATGTACACTCCCCTGCCTGCCCCCATAACCCCCAGCACTGCCCGCCTGTCCGTGTTCACCCTTCTCTCAGACCCCATGACCCCCAATGTTTCCTTGCCCGTCTCTGTACACCCTGCTCCCCGCCCCCACAACCTCAGCACTTCCCACCTGTCCGTGTACACCCCCCACCTCCCCCACAACACCCAGTGCTGCCTGCCTGTCAGTGTACACCCCTTGTCTTCCCCCACCACCCCCAGCACTACCCATCTATCCATGTACACCCTTCTCTCAGACCCCCACAACCCCTCACATTTCCTTGCCTGTCTCTTTACACCATGCTCCCCGCCCCCACAACCTCAGTGCTGCCCACCTGTCCGTGTACACCCCCCACCTCCCCCACAACCCCCAGCACTGCCCGCCTCTCCATGTATGTTCCCCAACCCCAGCTCTTTCAGCCCTGCCACACAGTGATACCCCTCACCCAGGACCAAAACCAGGTGCCAGACCCCACAGCGACAGCTCACAGAAATATCTCCTCAGACTAGGTTAAACTCAGTGTCTGCCCGCACCAGGGAAAAGGGGGATATCAGCCTGAACTGCCTTTCTGGGGGTAAAGGGAACCCCAGCAGCAGCTCAGCCTGTGCACAGAAGGAGAGAGAGACAGACCTGGCAGGAGGGAGAGAGGACGTGGTGACTAAAAGGAACCAGCGTGTGTAACTCTACTCAAAAGACACAAAGCTTTAACCTATTGTGGCCGGTTAGAAACCCAGACACCCCTTCCTGAGGCTACTTTTCTGTGTTGGCAATTGCTGATCTTGCCATGAGGCTGTAGTCGGGTTGCTCTTGAGAGGAGGGATGATCCAGATGGAGGATGGTGTCAGAGACCATCTACTACATTGTGGTCCACATTCCATTATAGTCTAACACACACACCCTGCCCCAGAAGGCCTCATTAGGCCTCTTTGGTCTGTGCATTAGGCAGGATGTCTATTCCCTATTTCGACCAGTTTCAGGACTCCATGCCACTGTGATTTGGACACTGCATGTCCTGTCTCTTCTCCCACCCCCACACACTATGCATTCCTGGACCTCCCCTGGTGAGATTTCCAACACCGCCTGCTTTCCTCTAAGCCAGAAACATGCTTTTATTTTTATTGCCTTTTGGTGCTTCTCATCCTCTCCAGAACCAGAGAGGCAGGGGCACAGAGAGAGCAGACCCCTCTCCCCCATGAAAAAAAATGGTATCCTCATTGTTCTGAACCTCTAAGCCTGTGAGTGTGAGATTTCAGCAACTCTCCTGTCAGTTCTTCTTTGGTCCAAACGAGCTCACCCGTCCTTTGAGGCCACATGACAAATCCAGTTGAAGTCACTGGAGGCTTATGGTCGGTGTAAATCAGGCCATTTATTTAAGCCCCTACATGTAGATTTAGGGTGAAATCCTGGCCATGTTGGGAGTTTGCCATTGATCTCAGTAGGAACAAGATTTCACACTTAATGTTTAACTTTTGGCTACCGGCTGTGAAAATCACGGCTTCCAGTCCTCCTGCAGAGAGCGCTATTCTGTTAGGCTCCTGAAAGAGTCAGAAGGAAATCCCCAGTTTATGTGGCATTCTGAGACCGGGGCTGAAAGATGGGGATTCGAAAACACAGGGGCCCTGATTTTGTTCTCAGGGAAGCCAGTGTCAATCTGGAGTGATGCACTGTAGCCAGAATGTGAGAGCAGAATCTGGCCAGTGTGTGACTCATTCTTGTTATGAACCCTCTGGTAACACAGATACCCACTGCAGAGGCTTTGGGTGCATTTCATAACAGGGCAGTGAAGTTGCTGAATTGGAAAACATGAGCCAACCAGAGGAAAAACCGCCCCGCCCCAAAAAATGAATCTACTGAGACAGACAGGACACAGTAAGAGACAAGAAACTGATCTTAAAAATAAATGTGTCTAAATTATTTCCAATACATGTGTAGTTCCAATTTTATCAGGTCAATCCCTTGGTTTTTCTGACAATACTAAACAGTTCATGTCACCGTGCTGCTGAATTCCTGCACAGATGGTTCTTGACTTGAAGCCTGAAACCCTCCCTGAGCCCTCAGCACTAACTTTAATGCAGAAACAGAGGACTCACCACAATCCCGTTGAGCAGAGAGAAGAAATCTCCTTACGACACCAGGAAGGCAGAGCCCTGAGAATCAGTGTATGAATCTCCCATGTCTGACACTCACAGTGCTGGACAGTGACTTTTATGATTCCCCTGTACAGTCCCTGAGGACTCTCAAGTTGGCCAGGAATCCCGGACAATTCCCTCAGCTCCATGAGCAGTGGAAAGAGCAGAAAATAGACCCTGGAAAACTTCAGCTTGAGAGCCTCCCCCAGGACCGAAGAAAATATTTACCGATAACAGAGGCTCCGATTGTCAGGGCAAGCTGAGTCTTGCAGACTGTACAACTTAGCAATTGACGATGGCTTTCCTTTCTGTGTTCAATGTACTGCCCTCTGCACTACATGCGGGAATGCTGCCACATGATACTGGACTAAAAAATATTTTCAATTGATCATAGCAGCATATCGCTGCATACCACCCATGCAGTTGTAATATCCAATCCATTGCCTCTGAAAAGTCACTGCCACCCTGTGGAGGAAAAATCACGTGATCCTGAATTGATGCAAGCGGAAGGGTGTGGAAAAGGCTTTCTTCTCCCAGGATTCTGGCATCAAAAGTGTTTGCCAATATCCTTTGTGAGGTCTAAAGTGGATATATATCTGGCGGCTCAATCTGTACTAATAGTTGAGCTACTCTCTGCATCGGGTAAGCATCCAATTTCAATACCGTGTTGATCTTTCAGAAATCGATGCAGAAACGGATTCTGCTATCGTGTGTCAGAACTAGAACCAGGGGACTTCTCCACTCACTCTGTGATTCCTTCATCTGTCACAGGACCAAACTGACCTAGAGTTCATCTCACATTTTACGAGGAAACAGCCACAGTTTCCCTGACTGGTTGCCCATAGTGATATTTTAGGTAGGTATGCCCTGCAGAGGTGAGAACACAACGGTATAAGGAATCAAACAACAGTTACATCTGGATCTTTTTTTGGGGCAACAGTCCCTGCCCCATGCTTGCATCACAGGTGCACGGGAACCTAATTTGGGCTCCAGGGAGTATGATAGCAGATTCCGTTTCTGCATCGATTTCTGAAAAGTCAACACAGTATTAGCAATGGTCAGTGTGTATTTTGAAAGTTCCAGTTGAAAGTGACTCCAAAATCGATTGTGCAAAGCGGTAAGTTATTGGACTCCAAGGCAATGCCGTAGTTTAACACAGCAGTCCATTACCCGAGTTATTCAGAACCCCCAGCATGGGCATCTTAACTATTTCCCACCAGGTGGTGTCAGGAATAAATCCGTGAAACACAGAAATTCTGTCTGATCAAGGATTAAATGCAAGTAAGTATGCTCTTGTCTAACACTGCAGTTTATTAGATCTAACCACACACAGACATAAGCAATAGGTTTACAACATCCCACATATTTACCTAACATCTGGAACGGTATTTAGTAAATGACAGAAGGTTCATAGTGTCCAGTTACTCACCCGCCAGGGAGAAAGGGTGTCAGGAAAAACGTCTCTCAAGTTGGCTTCAAAGGAATGCTCCAAAGTACACTGTATTAGCTAAACTTTTATAACTTCTACAAAACACATAGGTCATAGTGACCTCTACTGGACCATCGCTTTTCCTAACTTTCAATAAACTGCATTTATTCTCACGTATTTACTTATCTATAATATGTCCACTCCTCCCATTCTGATGAGCAGAAACTGACAGCTAGATTTTGACCTTGCATCTATAACCCTGTGTAACCCCTTTGGGGTTTAGAGAGCATGGCGTCTTTAAATCTTTTTCCTAACAGGGGAGGGGAAGCAGTGAGAAAAAGGAGAGAAACTCCAGGGGGTGGTGCTGGAGTGGGGGAGAGAGAAGGGAGACTGGCAGTCTGCAGGCCCTGAGACGAGAAAGGGAGAGAACCTGCCTGAATCCCAAGAAGGACAGGGCGGCTGATCGGGGACACCCCAGGACAGGAGCCAGGAGGAGCACTGTGCCGGGGCGGCATTGCCCGAGAAGGACAGGCTGGAGCTGGACCCAGGATCTGTGTCACTGCTGCCCAGAGCTGCATGGGGCTGGGAGCACTGGGGCTGGTGACTCTGCACTGGGAGCAAGGAGGGAGGCTGTTAGCTAGTTAAGTGGGGAGGGGGTCGCTCTGTGGGGCTTTGCAGAGAGCGGCAGAAGAGGGCACTGGAGGGGTTTGCTGGGGAAAGTTCAGTGGCGCCGAAGTTTGACCAGGAGCACCCAAGACTCACCCCTGGACGGGAACTTTGCTCAGGACTCCTGCACTCTGTGTGCAGACACATTGCTCAGCGTCTGCCCTTTCGGCCTGTGCTACCACTGGGCCTGTGGGGCCTTGCTTTGGATGCAACCCTGTTTTACTGCTCCCCCTAGATCTCCCCTTGTTGTTTTTCTTCTCCCATCCCTCTGTAAATAAATATTTCCCTTTCTTCTATCCATTGTACTTTTCCTGTGGGGGTGTGTGTTCACTCTGGGGGGTTTGGAACAGGTGCCCCTGGGGTGGAAGGGACTTTCCCTGCTGCATTCCTGCGCACGCTCTCTCTTGGCCAGAGCTGTCTGCAGAGCAGACTCCATCTTGGCCACGAGGGCGCTAAAGTTACACCTGCTTTAAAATTAACCCTAAAGTATGTAATGTTCTATTCTATTAATTCATAGTGGCTAAGTGCACATTTTATGGTTGCAATTGCCTTGATCTTATTCTGGGGTACACCCTCCCCGAAATCCAGAGTAACAAAGTGCAGTTCTCAAAAACACAGAGTTTCACAACTCTCACCAATAAGCTCTAGTAGAATGTCCTCAATTCCTGCAGCAGCTTTCCTGTTTTAGAACTTTCCAGTGGAAACATTTGGTTTATCGTCCAGGCTTCCTGAAGGATTGGACATAGGAAAATAAGGCAAATTTTGCTCACTGGATAATTGAACATATGATAAGGAAGTTCAGTATTATAGTTGCTTTCTTTGTCTTTGACTATCAGAAAGCATGGCTTCAGTTTGTCAAACTGATCAATAAATCTGTTCACACAGGGTCTAATGAATAGCCACCTTGCTTCAGAAAGATGCAGTGTTTTCTAGTGGTCTGGAAGTCACTGAAAGGCTGACTGATAGGGTGTGTGGAGGTGGTGGCGTATGGGTGACACCGAAAGAGATCAGGTGATGGTCAGAAAGAGGGAACTCAGCAACAGAGAGAGCAGTGCTTGGTGACGGAGTGATAAGATGTTAGGTGTGAGGTGCTTCTCAGACTCTGAACTTCTGCAATGCTGAGCTCAGTCAAACTGGGACAGAGCGCCCTCGAATGATGAGAAAGTATCCTTTCCCCCTCTTGTCATGCAGGTTTAACGTCAGTGGCCTCCAAGCGACCACATTCTGCAGATGTATTTGCCCACTTTCTCATGAAGCATGGTGGGGAGGAGGAAATAGAGGTTGGCCAAGATGATGTGAACATGGGGAGCGATGCCCTGACCAAACCGGTGTGTCAGAATGGAGAAGAAGAAGGGAGGATAAGACATCATCATCACACATATGTGGGCTGAGCAGGTGTTGAGGGCCTTCTGGTGGGCTTCCTTGGAGGAGATTCTGATGACAGCCCTGATGATCAGACAATAGGACAGGGCAATGAGCATCAGGTCTGACCTATTGACTACAAATGGTATCACCAAGCCATACATCCTGTTGACTGTGATGTCCCCACATGACATCTTTGTCACAGCCATGTGGTCGCAGCACGTATGGGGGATAATGCGGTTGGCACAGAATGGCAGCCTGCTCATGAGCAGGGGCAAAGGCAGAGCGAAGAGAACAGCTCTTGTCAAACCCACAAGCCCTAGCTTAGCTATTCGTGCATTGGTGAGGATGGTGGCGTATCTCAGAGGGTTACATATGGCAACATAGCGATCGAAGGCCATTGCCACGAGGACGGCTGAGTGCATCACAGTACCCGCATGAAAGAAGAACATTTGGGTGAAGCAGCCACCCACAGTAATGAATTCCAAATTGAACCAGAATATACTCAGTGCCTTTGGCATAACGGAGGTAGAAGTGCCCATGTCTGTGAGTGCCAGCATGCAGAGCAGCAGGTACATCGGCTTGCACAGGGTCTGCTCTTTGCTCACAACAAACAGAACCATGAAATTTCCCAACAGGCAGATAATGTAGGACGTAGCAAAAGGGATGGAAATCCAGATGTGGTCAGCTTCCAGGCCAGGGATGCCCGTTAGGATGAATGTTGAAGGGCCAGAAGGGGTGAGGTTGAAATCTGCCATGAGGTGGTCAATGCGTAGATAGGGCTCAGAAATGCTCAAGGTTCCTGAGAAGGGAGAGAAGCACAGTGAGGGGGTTACACACTTTATAACAAATAATGCTGCAAATATTTTATAGTTATTAACTATCTAGAAAGAGGGGTGAGCAGTGAGATGGCAACATTTACAGATGGCACCAGATTATTTAGGTCATAGTCATGTTCAGAGAAGCCCTCAGAGGGAGCTAACCAAGTCAGGTGAATGGTGTCATGATGGTAGATGAACTTCGATGTCAATAACTGAAACATGTATGCCCATTGGAGGGGAAAACGTGAACTCGTTAAACACTTAACAAGCCTCTAATTTAACTGTATGAACTCAAGACATGGATCTGTGCGTCATGGTGCACAGCTCTGTGAAACCCTGCTGAAAGTGCAGGCTTGGACAGAAACTAAGCAAAACACTGGGATACAGGAGGAGTGGGATGGGAAATCATGCAGAAAATACAATGACACGAGATCAGTCAGTAAATGTATCACCCTCCTCTGGGCTCCTCTCTGTAGTACTGGGCACCCTTCTCACACAGGATATTGCAGAACAAGAGGGGCTGAGACAAAGGCAATGAGAATGATCAAGGGTCCGGGGAAAACTGTCATACAGAGAGATGTTCAAAATACTGGGATTGTTTCCTTACAAAGGAGATGAATAAGAGGGGACATAAGAAAGTCTATAAATTACTGACTCGTAGAGAGCAGACTGAGAATGTGATCTCCCTGTCTCATAACACAAGATCAAGAGGACATTCAATTAAGCTGAAACGTGGCAAATTAAAAACTGATTAAAAAAGAATGCTTTCTTCACTCAGTGCCTAATTAAACTGAGGAATTCATTGCCACAAGAGGTAGTTGAGGCCATAAGTTAAGTAAGAATCAGGAAGGGTTTGTACATTTACATGGGTAGTGAGACTATCCAGTTAGAATAGTTACAGCTAAATAAATATTTTGGAAAGCTTATACACCCATGTGTTTCAAGGCACAGCTGTTAGGCATTAGGGTGACACCCTCATCATGGTCAGGTCATTCCTCCCATCCACCCACTTCTGGGTTTCTTACAACTTCTTCTGCAGCACCTGGGGATGTCACTGTCAGAGAGTGGACACTGGACTAGATGGACCATACATCTGATCCATGATGCAATTCCTATGTTCAAAAGGAGCCAGTTTTTCCCCATGGAAACAGACATTATCATGCTGCACTACGACTTTGTGTTCCACAGAATGGGCATGAAAGGCACGAGACTCTTGGTATTTAGGGATACAGGCCTGCACATCTGTTACTTCCCTTGTTTCTTTTGGTGAGACACTTTCTTGCAGGCACCCAGCTTTGTCTGAGACATAAGTTACAGATGTTAACTGACAAGTGTAAGCAGAGACATGTGCCAGCAACTCTCCTGCTTACCCTTCTCATGCCTGAATATCGATGAAGTTTGCCGATGACAAAAAAATTTGGGGGGGGGTGGTAAATAAGGAAGAGGACAGGTCACTGATTCAGAGCAATCTGGATTGATTGGCAAACTGGGTCGAAGCAACCAACATGTGTTCTAATATAGCCATGTAGATATCTACATCTAGAAACAAAGAATGTAGGCAATGCTCACACGATGGGAGGATATTGTGGGAAATGCAGTGACTCTGAAAAAACATGTTCTAACACAGCTATGCATATTTCTACATCTAGGGACAAAGAATGTAGGTGATGCTCACACGATGGGGGAATACCATGGGAAGCACAATGACTGTGAACAAATTTGGGGGCATGAAGGGGTAATTATGTAAACATGAGCTCCTAGTGTGACCCTGTGGCCAAAAGAGTCAATGTGATCCTGGGATGATAACGTGGGGAATCACAAGGAGAGGTAGAGAAGATTTTTTACCTCTGTAGTTGGCAATGGTGCGACTGCTGCTGGAATCTTCTCTCCAGTTCTGGTGTCCATGATTAAAGGTGAATGTTGAGTCACTGAAGAGGGTTCAGAGAAGAGTCACAAGAATTAGTAAACAATTAGAAAACCTGCCTTATAGTGATCATAGAATCATAGAATCAGAGAACTGGAAGGGATCTCGAGAGGTCTCTAGTCCAGTCCCTTGCACTCAAGGTAGGACTAAGTATTATCTAGACCATCCCTGACAGGTGTTTGTCCAACATGCTCTTAAAAATCCCCAATGATGGAGATTCCACCACCTCCCTAGACAATTTATTCCATTTCTTAAACACTCTGACAGTTAGGAAGTTTTTCCTAATGTCTAACCTAAACCGCCCTTGCTGCAATTTAAGCCCATTGCTTCTTCTCCTATCCTGAGAGGTTAAGAAAAATAATTTTTCTCCCTCCTCCGTGTAACAACCTTTTACATACTTGAAAAGTGTTATCATGTCCCCTCTCAGTCTTCTCTTCTCCAGACTAAACAAATCCATTTTTTTTTCAATCTTTCCTCATAGGTCATGTTTTCTAGACCTTTAGCCACTTTCGTTGCTCTTCTCTGGACTTTTTCCATTTTGTCCATATATTTCCTGAAATGTGGCACCCAGAACTGGACACAATACTCCAGTTGAGGTCTAATTAGTGTGGAGTAGAGCGGAAGAATTACTTCTCGTGTCTTGCTTACAACACTCCTGCTAATACATCCCAGAATGATGTTTGCTTTTTTTGCAACACTGTTACACCCTTGACTCATATTTAGCTTGTGATCCACTATGACCTCCAGATCCCTTTATGCAGTACTCCTTCCTAGGCAGTCATTTCCCATTTTGTATGTGTGCAATTGATTGTTCCTTCCTTAGTGGAGTACTTTGCATTTGTCCTTATTGAATTTCATCCTATTTACTTCTGACCATTTCTTCAGTTCGTTCAGGTCATTTTGAATTTTAATCCTGTCCTCCAAAGCACTTGCAACCCCTCCCAGCTTGGTATCATCCGCAATGGCTAAGGATAAGATTATGTCATGTAAGTTATGGATTCCGTGACTTTCAGAGACCTCCATGAGATTTTCCGCTTCAGCCCCGGGGCTGTCAGCCAGTGGGGGCCCCGCAACCTCTCAGCTGCCATGGGTGGCCAAGGACCCAGCAGCTCTCTGCCATCTCGGGCAGTGGGGGGACCTGGAGCTCTGTAATCCTAGGGCTGCGGCGGGGGCCTTGGAGCCATTAGCCATGGTGGCAGCAGGTGCTGGGCACTCCCTCCTCCCAAAGCGGGGCTCAGGCTCTCATTCTCCCGATTGGGCTTTAATCGTCCCCCTCTCAGCCACCATGTACACCATTATATTTAATAAAAGCCACAGACAGGTTACGGGCTTCTGCAAATTTTTGTTTATTGCTCGTGAACTGTCTGTGACTTTTACTAAAAATAACCATGACAAAATCTTAACTTTAGGCATGACTGATCATCTGGTCTTCCCCTCATTTCCCAACATTGTGTTGCGGTCCAGGATAGCCACTCCATGGGTGAACGCATTCTGGATGCTGTCAAGGTAAATCATGGGAGACAGGAGAGATTCCAGAAGACTGGAAAAGTGCAAATATAGTGCCCATCTATAAAAAGGGAAATAAAAACAACCCAGGAAACTACAGAGCCGTTAGTTTAACTTCTGTGCCAGGGAAAATAATGGTGCAAGTAATTAAGGAAATCATCTGCAAACACTTGGAAGGTGGTAAGGTGATAGGGAATAGCCAGCATGGATTTGTAAAGAACAAATCACATCAAACCAATCTGATAGCTTTCTTTGATAGGATAACGAGTTGTGTGGATAAGGGAGAAGCGGTGGATGTGGTATACCTAGACTTTAGTAAGGCATTTGATACGGTCTCGCATGATATTCTTATCAATAAACTAGGGAAATACAACTTAGATGGAGCTACTATAAGGTGGGTGCACAACTGGCTGGATAACCGTACTCAGAGAGTAGTTATTAATGGTTCCCAATCCTGCTGGAACGGTATAACGAGTGGGGTTCCGCAAGGGTCTGTTCTGGGACTGGCTCTGTTCAATATCTTCATCAACGACTTGGATATTGGCATAGAAAGGACGCTTATTAAGTTTGCAGATGATACCAAACTGGAAGGGATTGCAACTGCTTTGGAGGATACGGTCATAATTCAAAATGATCTGGACAAATTGGAGAAATGGTCAGAGGTAAACAGGATGAAGTTTAATAAGGACAAATGCAAAGTGCTCCACTTAGGAAGGAACAATCAGTTTCACACGTATAGAATGGGAGGAGACTGTCTAGGAAGGAGTACGGCAGAAAGGGATCTAGGGGTTATAGCGGACCACAAGCTAAATATGAGTCAACAGTGTGATGCTGTTGCAAAAAAAGCAAACATGATTCTGGGCTGCATTAACAGGTGTGTTGTGAGCAAGACACGAGAAGTCATTCTTCCGCTCTACTCTGCGCTGGTTAGGCCTCAAGTGGAGTATTGTGACCAGTTCTGGGCACCGCATTTCAAGAAAGATGTGGAGAAATTGGAGAGGGTCCAGAGAAGAGCAACAAGAATGATTAAGGGTCTAGAGAACATGACCTATGAAGGAAGGCTGAAGGAATTGGGTTTGTTTAGTTTGGAAAAGAGAAGACTGAGAGGGGACATTATAGCAGTCTTCAGGTATCTAAAAGGGTGTCACAAGGAGGAGGGAGAAAACTTGTTCATCTTAGCCTCTGAGGATAGAACAAGAAGCAATGGGCTTAAACTGCAGCAAGGGAGGTTTAGGTTGGACATTAGGAAAAAGTTCCTAACTGTCAGGGTGGTTAAACACTCGAATAAACTGCCCAGGGAGGTTGTGGAATCTCCATCTCTGGAGATATTTAAGAGTAGGTTAGATAAATGTCTATCAGGGATGGTCTAGGCAGTATTTGGTCCTGCCATGAGGGCAGGGGACTGAACTCGATGACCTCTCGAGGTCCATTCCAGCCCTAGAATCTATGAATCTATGAAAAGGGCTGCGGTTGTTACAGGCCTACTGACCTGGCTGGAAGTGTCCTCCACAGCATCATGTTTTTCCTCCCGCATTACTATCAACTCTGTCAGTTCTACATATTCACTCACCAGGGTGTCAACCTCCATCTTTTCAGTCAGCCGTTTCATCCATTCCTTCAGGAACTTCTCCAAAGTGGTTCCCGTCCCTCCCAAATATGACCAGAAAGACCAGATATTGGAAATAAAGGGGTGGGATGAAGACCCCGGATTCACAACCCTCCAAAACAGAACATGACCATCAGTTGTAAGGGGTGGGATTAGGGGTGTGCGCTGCAGATATATTTGGGCCTGCGAAGGAGGAGGAGGTGGAAAAATGGGAATGGGAACACAGGCAAGGCTCTGCGGTGTTAGAGCTGGGAACGGGGACATGGGGTAAAGGCTCTGTGGCATCAGAACTACGAACAGAACACTGGGTAACGGACTCTACCAGCGTGTAGAGCTATGGATATGCTTGCTTGGAACTAACCCCAATAAACATTGCATTGCCTGCACTTCGGACTTCTGTTCTTCTGCTTTCTGTCTGCATGACAAGAACCAGGGGACAGGTGAAGGGAAAGCCCTCTACCGGAGAGAGCAGTGCTTGGTGATGGAGTGATAAGCCATTAGGTGTAAGGAACTTCTCAGACTGTGAACTTCTACAATGCTCAGCTCAGACAAACTGGGACAGAGCACACTTGATTAATGGGGCGGCATCCTTTCCCCCTTTTGTGACATAGGTTTAAAGTCAGTGGCCCCCGGCGATCACCTTCTGCAGGTGTATTTGCCCACTTTCTCACGAAGCTCTTTGGTTTTGACCCCATAAATGATAGGGTTGAGCATGGGGGGGATAAGGAAGAAGAGGTCGGTCAAGAAAATGTGAACGTGGGGAGCAATGCCCTGACCGAAACGGTGTGTCAGAGTGGAGAAGAGAAAAAGAACACAAGACGTCAGCATCACACAGATGTGGGTTGTGCAGGTGTTGAGGGCTTTCGTGTGGGCCTTCTTGGAGGAGATTCTGAGGACGGCCCTGATGATTAGACCATAGGACAGGGCAACAAGCATCAGATCTAACCCAATGACAACAAATGCCATCACCAAGCCATACGTCCTGTTGACTGTGATGTCCCCACACGACATCTTCGCCACAGCCATGTGCTCACAGTAAGTATGTGGGATAATGCGGTTGGCACAGAATGGCAGCCTGCTCAGGAGCAGTGGCAAAGGCAGAATGAAGAGAACAGCTCTTATCAAACCCACTAGCCCTAGCTTAGCTATTCGTGCATTGGTGAGGATGGTGACATATCTCAGAGGGTTACATATGGCGACGTAGCGATCAAAGGCCATTGTCACAAGGACGGCTGAGTGCATAACAGAAACCGCATGAAGGAAGAATGTCTGGGTGAGGCAGCCACCCATAGTCATTACTTTCAAATTGAACCAAAATATACACAGTGCCTTCGGCACAACAGAGGTAGATATGCCGATGTCTGTGAGTGCCAGCATGCAGAGCAGCAGGTACATCGGCTTGTGAAGGGTCTGCTCTTTGCCTACAACAAACAGAACCATGGAATTTCCCAAAAGGCTGATAATGTAGAACGTAGAGAAAGGGATGGAAATCCATATATGCGCGTCTTCCAGGCCAGGGATGCCCATTAGGATAAATGCTGAAGGGTCAGAGGAGGTGAAGTTGAAAGATGCCATGAAGTGGTTGATGTGTTGATCAGGCTCAGAAATGCTCAAGGTGCCTGTGAAGGGAGAGAAGCACAGCGAGGGGGTTACACACTTTATAACAAATAGTACGGTAAATATTTTATAGTTATTAACAATCTAGAATGGGTGGGGGTGAGCAGTGAGGTGGTAACGTTTACAGATGGCACCAGATTATTTAGGTCATAGTCAAATCCAGAGAAGAACTCAGAGGGAGCTAACCAAGCCACGTGAATGGGCAGCATGCTGGCAGATGAACTTTGATGTCAATAACTGCAATGTGTATGCCATTGGAGGGAAAAACTTGAACTCCTCAAACACGTAACAAGGTTCCAGTTTAACTGTATGAACTCAGGAGAGGGACTTGGGTGTCATGGTACACAGCTCTGTGAAACCCTACTCACAGTGCAAGCAGAAACTAAGCAAAACATTGGGATCTAGGGGGAGTGGGATGAGGAATCATACAGAAAATATAATGCCATGAGATCAGTCAGTCAATGTTTTACCCTTCTCTGGACTCCTCTGTGTAGTACTGGGCACCCTTCTCGCACAGGATATTGCAGAACTCGAGGGGTTCAGGAATGATCAAGGGCCTGGGGAAACTCTCATATGGAGAGAGGTTGAAAAGACTGGGACTGTTACCTTACAAAGGAGAGGAATAAGAGCGGGTATGAGAACAGTCTATAAATTACTTTCTTGTAGAGAGTATATTGGGAATGTTTTCTCCCCATCTCATAACACAAGATCAAAAGGACATTCAATTAAACTGAAATGTTGTAAATTCAAAACAGATTAAAAAAAAGAATGTTTTCTTCACTCAGTGCCTAATTAGACGGAGGAACTCATTACCAGAAGAGGTATTTGAGGCCATGAGCTAAGCAAGAATCAGTGAGGATTTGCACATTTACATGGATAGTGAGACTATCTGGTTATAATAGTTACAGCTGAATAAATATTTTTGAAAGCCTATATGCCCACATCTTTCAGGGCACAAAACAATCTCTAGCTGTTAGGTATTAGGGTGACACCCTCATGATGGTTATCCCTGCCATCTACCTGCTGCTGGGTTTCTTACACATTGTACTGCAGCACCTGGGGCTGTCACTGTCAGAGAGAGGACACTGGACTAGATGGACAATAGGTTTGACCCACGATGCAATTCCTATTTTGGAAAAGAGTCAAGTATCCCTTGTGGAAACAGACATTATCCTGCTCGGATAAGACTTTGTGCTCAACAGAATAGGCACTATGGAGGGATCTCAAACTCAAATCACCATGAGGGCCCCATGAGAACTAGTAAATTAGCCCGAGGGCCGCATCACTGAAACGTTTTCATACAATGATACAAAAGTATAGTCAAAAATGAAAAAAATGAAGAGTAATAGAGTATTCTATTAAAAGTCAATGTATTAACTTTTAAAAACTATAATGCAAAGAGGGGTTTTAATAAAATATAAACACTCAGTAATGTTTGGAGCTTGGCTTCCAGTGGAGTCGGCGCCTATGGCAGGCCGCAGGAAATAACTCCACATGCGGTCCGCGGGCCGCGTGTTTGAGACCCCTGCATTAGGAGCACAAGGGTCTTGGTATTTAGGGATACAGGTTCCTTCCCCTCTGGGTCCACTCAAATAGCTCATTTGTTTAGTTAACAAAGATGGTTAAGGGGTGAGAAGACTGTTCCATACACAGGGAACAAATATTTAGTAATACGCTTTACAGCCTAGCATACACAATCGTTACACGGTCCAATGGCTGGAAGATGAAGTTAAGGAAATTCTGACTGGAAATAAGGCGTATATTATTTAAATGGTGAAAGTAATTAAACATTGGGACAGTTTACCATGGGTCTTGGCAGATTTTTCATCATTGAGAATTCTTATATCAAGGTTGGATGTTTCGCTAAAAGATCTGCCTTAGAAACAATTCTGGAGAAATTCTCAGGCCTGTGTTACACAGACCAGATGATCACAATGGTCCCTTCTGGCCTGGGAATCTACGAACATGCCCCCAGGAGTCAGCTGGAAGCATTTTCCCTGCAAGCTCTTACCTGAGCTCACTGAAGGCATTTTTTTTTCTATTTGTGACCATGTTGAAGTTAACCCTATGGGGAGAAACTCTCATGTGACTGTGGTGCCTTGGAAATGTTACACTCGGTGTGTATTTCACGAGGCTGAGGGACCCCATGAGGCTCTCCATGGATGAACGTTTTGGGTGAGAAAAATGATGACTTGACCCCATCAAATCTCTGCACTGAGGAAAGAATGTACAACCCTCGGCAATAATGGCTAACAGAGCTGGCTAGCAAATGGTCCCAGAGCATCCTGGGTTTAATGTCTGTGTCGCGGTGGCCCACTCTTTCAGGCAGCTTCCAGTGGCTCCTGGACATGGCAGCTGTATTTGCCTAGGTCCTCACATGTCCCAGAGTTGCCCGCTCTCATTGTATAATGTGCAAACTTCTCAGCTTGCGAGTTGTTCCTGTGTAGCCATCCCTGAAGCTCCCCAGCTGGTTCAATCTCCCATCATATTCCGACCCCCTGACCGTACTCTCCTTCCCCATCCCAGGCTGCATTCAACAACAATTGGAGACACCCAGGCTGCAGTTCTGTGGCTTGCCAGGGCAAAGAGACCCTGAGACCCGCCTACATGCACTCGGGGCCAGGAAAGGTCCCAGTGCTGGCCTTGGACCAACAATCACTAAGGAAAATTCAATTTCACCAGCGCTGCCTGCCTGTCCGTATACATGCCGCTCCGCGCCAACACAACCACCAGTGCTGCCCGCCTGTCCATGTACCCCTGCCTACCCCAGAACCCCCAGCGCTGCCCACCTGTCCAGATACAACCCCTGTCTGCCCCCCAAACCCCTAGCAATGCCCACCTGTACATGTACACCTCTCTCTCCAGCCCAATAACCATCAGTGCTACCCGCCTGTCTGTGTACACCCCCCTGGTTGCCCCATGACCTCAAGTGCTGCCCACCTGTCGTGTATGTCTCCCACTCTCACAACTTCCAGCCCTGCCACACAGTGATACCCCTCTCCGAGCACCAAATCCAGGTGCCAGACCCCACAGCGACAGCTGACAGCAATACCTCCTCAGACGAGGTTAAACTCAGTGTCTGCCTGCACCGGGGAAAGGGGGGAGATCAGCCTGAACTGCCTTTCTGGGGGCGAAGGGAACCCCAGCAGCAGCTCAGCCAGTGCAGGGAAGGAGAGAGGGACAGACCCGGTGGGAGGGAGAGAGGACGTGGAGACTAAAAGGAGCCGGTGTGAGTAACTCTTCCTCAAAACGACACGAAGCTTTAATGTATTGCAGCCCATTAGAAACCAAGACACCCCTTCCTGAGGCTGCGTTTCTGTGTTGGCAATTGCTGACGTTACCACGAGGCTGTACTGGGATTGCTCACAGGAGGAGAGATGTCCCGAATGGGGGAAGGCGTCAGAGACAATCTCCTACAGTGTGGTCCTCGTTACGTTACAGTCTCTGACACCCCCCTGCCCCAGGAGGCCCCGTTAGTCCTCTTTGGTCTGTGAATTAGGAAGGATGTCCATTCCCTATTTCACCCAATTTCAGGACTCCGCACCACTGTGATCTGGATGCTGCACGTCCCCCCTCCTCTCCCTTCCCCCCTGGCCCACAAAGACACATGGACACTGCATTCCTGGACCTCCCCAAGTGAGATTTCCAAAGCCGCCTGGTTTCCCCTTAGCCTGAAATATGCTTTTCTTTTTCCTGCTTTTTGGAGCTTCTCATCCTTTCCAAAACCAGAGATGCAGGGGCACAAAGAGAGCAGACCCCTCTCCCACCCCCACCAAGAAATTTTTATCCTAATTCTTTTGAACCGGTAAGCCTGTGAGTTTGAGATTTAATCAACTCTCCTGTCAGTTCCTCTTTGGTCCAAACAAGCTCCCCCATCCTCGGATGATTCCTGGATGACTCCAGTTGAAGTCACTGGAGGCTCGTGGCCGGGGTAAACCAGGCCATTTATTTAACTCCCTACAAGTGGATTTAGGGTGAAGTCCTGGCCAAGTTGGGAGTTTTGCCATTGAACTCAATGGGACCAAGATTTCAACCTTAGTGTTTAACTTTCGGCTGCCAGCTGTGAAAATCACGGCTTCGAGTCCTGCTACAGAAAGCGCTATTTTGTTAGGGTGCTGGAAGAGTCTGAAGGAAACATTCAGTTTATGTGATGTTCTGAGACCAGGCATGAGAGACGAGGATTCCAAAACACAGGGGCTCTGATTTTGCTCTCAGGGCGGCCAGTGTCAATCTGGAGTTACCCACTGAAGGCAGAATGTGAGAGCAGAATCTGGCCAATGTGCAACCCACTCTTATCGTGAACCCTTTGTTAACACAGATACACACTGCAGAAGCTTTGGCTGCACTTCTTAACAGGGCAGTGAAATTTGGAAAACTTGAGTGAACCAGAGGAAAATCCACACTGCCCCCCCAAATAGGAAGCTACTGAGACTGATAGAAGGACTGTTACGAATTATTCCTGATAGAACACGTACAGTTTGTTTCTAGGCTGAGGCATTCAAATAAAGACCAAGCTGCAGAGTTTTTTCAAGCTAATAAGTTTATTACACTTGCAAGTTTGGTATCGTCTGTTAAGCAGAACGAGACAATGGCTACCGGTTACACAAAGGCTATATACTATTGGCAAAGCGTGCTGTCTGCATGCATCGGAAGCCTAAGCCAATAAACAGGCCTTTTTTTTATTTATTACCAATCCCCTGCTGCCACCTTCCCCGTGTAGGCACACTGATGTGCAACTACTTTAGGCATGTCGGTCAGCTCCTGTCTTCTTTGTCTCCCTTATCTTGAAACTGTCCAGCCGTCCGCCTCGAAGGCGCCTTCCCCTCCTTGGTACATGATGTGCTCGCTTCTAGCTAATGGCAGATAGGAAACCCAAAATGGAGTCACATATACTACCTATGCTAGCTTCCCTTAACAAGGACACAGTAAGAGACAGGGAACTGATCTTAAAAACAAATATGGGTCTAAACTATTTCCAATACATGTGTAGTTCCAATTTTACCAGGTAAATCCCTTGGTGTTTCTGACAATACTAAACAGTTCAAGTCACCGCGCTGGTGAATTCCTGCCCAGATGGTTCTTGACTAGAACCCTGGAATGCTTTCTGGGCCCTCAGCACTAACTTTAATGCAGAAACAGGCAACTCACCAAAATCCCGCTCAGCAGAGAGAGGAAATCTCCTTATTGTGACAGGAAGACAGAGAACCACTGTATGAATCTCACATTTCTGACACTCGATGTGCTGGACAGCGACCTTTATGATTCCCCTGAACTGTCCCTGCAGACTCTCAGGTTGGCCAGGACTCCTGGACAATTCCCTCAGCTCCATGAGCAGTGGGAGGAGCAGAAAATAGACCCTGGAGACCTTCAGTCTGCGAGCCTCCCCCAGGAGTGAGGAAATGATTCACTGATAACAGGGACTCAGATTGTCCGGGCAAACTGAGTCTCACAGACTCAATAGAGTGGTCCAGCACTACTGAAACCCCGGAGAGAAAAGGAAGAGCCAAGGTTTAGACGTAGTCATTTATCTATCTGCATTTCCATGCTGCTGCCTATCGTCATCAAATCTGAGCCTCTCCTCCTCCCCTTCTGGCTGATGAGCCCTGGGCTGAATCCCTGATAACGCAACATGCAATGGAAAGGCTCTCGCACATCCTTGTTTTAAGCACAGAGTATTAGCCCCTCCCATCCGATAGCCTCTCTCTGACAGAGCACAGCACTGATTGCCCCTGCTCAGTCGTAAACCCCACCTAGTACAATATCGCGTCATGTGCAGGACCAGCTTCCTTAGCCCTGTCAGTGATCAACATGTGCCCTGAAGCCTGGGGACTGCTAGTGTAACCGCACCCGCTATAATTAGGCTAGGGAAGGTGGAGGGAGACGTTCAGAGGCACAGATGTGAGTTAGGTGCCCAGGATCCATCCGCATTCAGTGCAACTCTGATGCCTACTGCCTTTGTGCCTTTGACAACCTCCGGCTATGGTCCAGTGGATCGTGCTCTGGCCTGGAACTCAGGAGAGGCGGTAAATTCCTGACTTGGCCACAGACGTCCTGTGTGACCTTGTGTCAGATCAAAAGCGACTCTGTGCCTCAGCTTCCACTCTGTGAAACAGGGATAGCAGTTCCCTTCCTCATGGGGTTGTTAGGATAAAAAATGTTTAACTGTGAGGCCCCCAGATGGGGACCAACAGTGATGAAGGTCATATGAGGACCTGGAGGTAGAGCCGGGCTTGTTAATCTCAAAAGGCAATCCTGCCTATTTCAGGACTCCGCCCCATGGTGATCTGGAGAGTGCACACCCTGCCCCGCACACTGTGTGTTCCTGGACCTCCCCCAGTCAGTGCAGGAACAAGGGCATGGAGGCCTGCACCCCTCTTCTCCCCCTCCCCTTCCCCGCAGCTCCTGCGGCTAACCCTTATCCAGTCTCATGGGAACTTCATTTAGTCTATAGCTTTGAGAGTGTCCATGTGTCGTGTTCATTGGCCTCCCAGCATACGTGCTCCCATTTTAAACTGTCCATAAAATATGGCTGTGGAGAGTCACATATCGTCTCTACATATGAGGTGACCCCTCCAGCAAAGTTACGCCTCTGTGATGAGGGATTCAATATTAGTCATACAGCACCGGTCCAGGACTTCGATGTTTGGTATCCTGTCTGACCTCTTTGGGGGAGGGATGGCTCAGTGGTTTGAGCATTGGCCTGCTAAGCCCAGGGTTGTGAGTTCAATCCTTGAGGGGGTCATTTAGGGATCTGGGGCAAAAATCTGTACTTGGTCCTGCTAGTGAAGGCAAGGGACTGGACTCAATGACCTTTCAAGGTCCTTCCAGCTCTATGAGATAGGCATATCGCCATATAAAATAAAAATGTTACAGATGAGACGCAGACAACGCACGTGAAAACACTCTAATTGCTTCAAGTGCCTGCTATAGAGTGTCCCTGCTTCATAGCTGTAGAGAAGGGAGCTTACCATGACAGAAACTAATCTTGGTGTGGAGTCAAATGCCTCTCCCATTCCACAAGTAGCGACAAAGCCAACCATAGGCAGAGCTGCCTTTGGAAATGTGCTACACAATTCCATGATGGTATCATTAGATAAAGTGCTGCCAAGATACCACATTTTTCCCACCACATCGAGCAGTGGGCCATCAATTGCGATTTCGGGGGCAGACTACGTTTTTCCTGGAGAAGGCTGGTAAAGCAGTTCAGTTTTCAAGAGTCCTGGTCACTGTCTTTCAAAGTATCTAGTAGCCCAAGGGTGGGAACACAGGCTGGGTATGCTCTCTGCCCCCACTGGGAAGCTGGAGGGTCCGCAACACAGCACCCCCCGGGCTCCAGCTGTCACCCAGGTCAGGGGGGAAGAGGATGGTCCAGGGGCCCGTGGCTAATAGTGGGTGGATCATGATCCCTGCCCCCACCATTACGATGCCAATGCTACAAACTTAACACGAACTCCCCCTTTCTTTCTCATGATGTCATTCATTTTGGTCACATGTTTTGGGCCTATCGCTTATCAACAGGAGCAGGAATGGGATGGGGAGTAGTATGCTTTGCCCTGTCCCAGGGAGGATGTTCCCAGCACAGGGGCTCTGGAGTTTTAATGACAGATTAACCGTTAAGTAGGCAGTGCCTGCCATCTGTGACCGCCTTGAAACCCATCTCCCTTTCTTTCAATCCCTGATCGCCTCTCCCCACCGTCAGGCTTTTTGTTTGTAACTGTTTCTGTTTCCACAGTTGTACGTCACAGAACACTAACATTCATAGAATCTCAGGGTTAGAAGGGACCTCAGGAGGTCGTCTAGTCCAACCCCCTGCTCAAAGCAGGACCAATCCCCAATTTTTGCCCCAGATCCCTAAATGGACCCCTCAAGGATTGAACTCACAACCCTGGGTTTAGCAGGCCAATGCTCAAACCACTGAGATATCCCTCCTCCCCATTCCTGAGGCAAGGCCTTGGCTAAGCTGTTGGGCAAAGTGCTGCACATTTCTCTACTGCATCAAGAATAAGGAAACTCCTTTCTTTTACTCCCTTCTCTGACTTCAGTGTGTGAGAGTGAGATCAAGTTTCAGGCTCTTAAACTGAGAGATCTCTCTAATGGGGATAGACTCTTCCCCCCTGCCCCCTCCCCACACACATACTTCAACCCCGCTGCTCTGGTGGCTTATAAACAGGCATGGTAGAATTCAGTTTTTAGTTTCTTATAACTTTGATGGGTAATATCGACTGTTTGTTTTTAAGCTTTTGGGTATTTTTATACATTTTAATTTTCACAGTTGTGGGAAATTATGGGGGGAGATCAGCTAATTTTTTACTGACAGTAGAAGTTGAGATTCAAAGAGTTCAAGCTTTTAGACACAGAGAGACAAGGTGGGTGAGGTAATATCTTTGTTTGGGTCAACGTTGGTCGGTGAATGAAAGAGACAAGCTTTTGAGCTCCACAGAGCTCATAGGCCCTCAGACCTGGAGAAGAGCTCTGTGGAGCTCGAAAGTTTGTCTCTATTTACCAACAGAAGTTGGTCCAATAAAAGATATCACCTCCCCCACCTTGTGGCTCTCATATCCTGGGACCAACAAGACTACAACAACACTGCAGAGACCACAAAGTGTCAATATCTTATGTCAAGATATACAAAATAAATATCCTAAAAACAGAAATGATTTGTTGAGTTAATTATTCATTCACTACGAGGAGTCCAGTGGCACCTTAAAGACTAACAGATTTATTTGGGCATAAGCTTCTGTGGGTAAAAATCCCCACTTCTTCAGATGCGTGGAGTGAAAATTACAGATACAGGCATAAATATATTGGCACATGAAGAGAAGGGAGTTACCTTACAGGTGGAGAACCAGTGCTGACAAGGCCAATTCAGTCAGGGTGGATTTGTAACAAGCCTAATTCAGAGTCTAAATCACTGGATTTTGACTCTAAGACTATGTCTACACTTATGTCGCCCAGGGACGTGAAAAAAACCCCCACCCCTGAGCAACATAAGTTTCACCAACAGATATTCTCCTACCAACGTAGCTACCACCGCTCGTTGGAGGTGGTTTAATTATGTCGACGGAAGACCTCTCCCTTGGCATTGAGTCACGAGCGATCTTGCAGGGGCGCAGCTGTATCCGGACAGCTGTGCCACTGTACGTTCGCTAGTGTAGACATGGCCGAACACGTTCTCAAGCAGCATTTTTCTTGCTTTCTCTCTCTGTAAATTCCAGTCATGATTGATGGAATTTGTGGGTTTGTGTGTGTACAGTAAAATCAACAGCCAATTTCTAAGTTATTGTCTGCAAAAAACCTAGAGTTTTCAGGTGCCGAAGTTATCTTAGATGACAGTCTGTCTAAGTCTTCAATAAACATTTAGTTAAAAATTGAAAGACTGGAAAATACTTTGGAGAGTAAGAGCTAGCACCTACCATGAGATTCTTATCATGGAATTCAGCTAAGAGCTGAACACAAAAGGGGAATGTTTATCTGGTAGGTGCTTCAAAGCGACAAATAAGGATTTACAGACGCTCTTCTTACTTCTGGACTATGATGAATGGATTGTCAAAAGGGACCATTTTGGGGATCCACCTGTAGGGCTCAATCCTGCATTCCTTGCACCCTCAAAACCACCATTAACTGATTTAATAGGTGTGCAGTGACAGCTGTAAGACCCCTTTATGGAAAATCCTGGCTGTTGGGTTACTTGTCTCTATTTTTCAGGTGTATAGTTCACATAGATGAGGTCATCTCTTTCATCTTCATCAGACCATGTGCCCGATTCCCCTCCTGCTGGTACAGGGAGGTGAAATCACACCTCGGCTGCAGCACCCCAGAGGGGATTCACTGCCGCCCTCTCTTCGGGATTCTATTTAGGGCAGCAACTTTCTATTTTGCCAGAGGCTCCACAGGAGTCCGGACGCCCCAGAGACATGCTGGCTGGCTGTGGATCCTGGCCTGACACAAACCTCCTCACTGGACTTTCTACTGCAGGCACCTTGTGCAGTGCTTAATGTGTGCTGGGCATTTCATTACAAATTAAGCCCTGGGTGGAGGCAGTGGGGCCCAGGGCCAATGGTGGGGGGGCAGGAGCCCAAGGTGCCATTTTCCCTAAGGCCGGCCCTGGCTCTCTCCAAGTCTATAGCTAGGAAAATGAGTCCAATAATTTTGAAAACTTTGAGACACAAGAGTAAAAGACATGACCCAACATCGAGTTCAGCAGGGCAGAACCTGGGTAAACATGTACCTCTCAGAAATACAGTAAGGGCCACATCTTCAGCTAGTGCCTATCAGCGTAGTGCCTCTGACTTTAATGGAGCAATGCCGGTTTAAACACGCTGAAGATCTGGTCCTTAGGTCCTACTAGGGTGACCAGACGTCCCGATAAAAACAGGACTGTCCCGATTTTTCGTCCTTTGGCCCGCGTCCCGACCGATGCATGGTCGGGATACCATTTGTCCCGATATCGGAGCTTCTCCGTTTTTGTTTTTGTTTTTTGCTTCCCCCATGTGTCCTGATTTTGGGGTCCTTTAATCTGGTCACCCTAGGTCCTACCAGCTTCACATTTGTGATCCTTTGTTTCTCTTTGTTTTCTAACTGCCATGCTTTAGACTTAGGAGAGTCTCACAATTCCTCTGATCAGCAAACGCTACACCATGGAGCCTGAAATGAGGAAGAGACCATCTAAAATGGTCTAAAACAAAGTTCCCATCTCCTGAAGGGACTCACTGGAGCCCACAAATTCCATCTGGTTTATTTCTAAGTGGATAGTATCCCAGTTGCGGCATTCAGCACCACTGCCCTGCCTTGAAGAACATGCGGACCACCTTTTCCCAAATGAGCTTCGTTTTCACTGCATAGATGATGGGGTTTAACATGGGTGGAAGGAGCACGTAGAGATTGGCCAGTAGGATGTGAACGTTGTGGGGGATGTTGTGGCCAAACCGATGTGTGAAAAAGGTGAAGAACGCCGGCACGTAAAACATGACTATGACACAGATGTGGGAGCTGCAGGTCCCAATAGCTTTGAGCCGGGCGTCCTTGGACGGGAGCCTAAAGACAGCCCTGAGGATGAGAACATAAGACACAACAATGAGCACAACGTCCAATCCTGGTGATAAAAGAGTTGTCGTAAAACCATACCAGATGTTGACAGCTATATCGGCACAGGCCAGCCGGGCTATGCCCATGTGCTCACAATACGTGTGAGGCATAATGTTGTGTCCACAGTACGGTAGCCTCCAAAGGAGAAAAAGGGTGGGGAACATTACACAACAACTTCTAGCTAGAGCCGCCAGCCCTATTTTGGCTATCGCTGAATGCGTTAGCACAGTCGTGTATCTCAAGGGATCACATATGGCAATATATCGATCATACGCCATGGCCAGCAGGATGGTCGACTCAGCAATAAAACTAATATGTGTAAAGAGCATCTGGGTCAGGCAGGCATCGAAAGAGATTTCCTTGGACTGTGCCCAGAATATGCTCAGAGTTTTGGGCACTGTAGAGGAAGACAGTATTAGATCAGACACAGCCAGCATGGCCAGTAAAAGGTACATGGGCTCGTGGAGGCTTCGCTCCGTTACGATGACAAATAATAAGGTAAAATTTCCGAAAAGTGTGACGATGTACATCAGGCTGAATGGGATGGAGATCCAGATGTGCAGTTCCTCCATGCCTGGGATGCCAATCAGGAAGAAGGAGGCAGGATGAAAGCTGGTTTGATTGAGAGCTGACATGATGTGACGAGGCTTCCTGTCCGAATTCACCCAGTTCCCTTCCCTGCAGACAAAGAAAATATCATATGCCATCAATAACGAGAAGTACTTTGGATTTCTATAGCACCTTTCCTCTGGGGATCTGTAACAAAGTGGGAATGTTCTTAATGTTTTCCCGGAATACTGCATGCCTCAGTTTCCCCTATGTGTTACTCAAGTATCTAGGTGGTGGGATAAGAGTGTGATCCTTGCAGAGATCCCTAGAGGGAGGTGTCACTGCCGACTGGCTGCCGTGGCACAGAGCATGGCTGACACTCTGTATCCTGGCAACCGATAGCCGGAGCCCATCCTCCCCAAGGAGCCAGCCAAAGATGTTGGAGAACAAAGGGAGAGGTGCGGGCCAGGTGATCTGTTTGCCCAGGAAAGATACAAAGCACAGAGGCTGGGCTGCTGGATGCGAGTCAGTCTCCTGGTTTGGGACTCGGGGGCTCTGGATCCCCCCCACAAGACGGACTTTGCTGTAACTTTCTGCTTACAAGATCTGTTCTATGCTGGGTTCCCAATGACTGATTAACCCTTTCTTTTTTTCCTTTAAGAATATCAGGGTTGAGAAGGGACCTTAGGAAATCATCTAGTCCAACCCCCCGCTCAAAGCAAGACCCAGCCCCAATTTTTGCCCCAGCTCCCTAAATGGCCCCCTCAAGGATTGAACTCACAACCCTAGGTTTAGCAGGCCAATGCTCAAACCACTGAGCTATCCCTCCCCCCTATTGTTTTATAATGCTGGCTGGGTCGCTGCTGACTGCAAGGTTGGGGTGCAGGGCCCCTTTGGGGGCATGTGAGGCTTCCCCAGGTGTCTCATTCAGGTGGACTCACTGCAAGGAGCTCACGGGGTGCCCAGGGGGCTGAACACTCCGAGGTCAGACCCAGGAGGCGCTGAAACCGAGCAGGCTTCTTGCCCTGGTGACAGGTGCCCGGAGGGGAGACGCTGCACCCGAGTCCTGTTTGACTTCATTCAGAGCGGTGCCCGAGCACCCAGCCTGTCAGTCCGTGGCAGGATCCCAAAGTGATTTACAAAGATCATTGAATGAGGACTCACAAGCCACCCCTGAGTTGAGGAGCCGTCGAGATACACGTTTTCACTACGTAAAGGCAATGCAAATACGTGCATCCCACAGATCGGGAAATTGACGTGCAGAGAAGAGAATTGACTCGCCAAGTGCACTGAGCAAATCAGTACTGGAGCGCAGAATAGAACCCAGGAGTCCTGACAGTCCCCTGCTGTAACCGGAGCTGCTATTGTGATTATGAATTTGTTTTCTAGTATCCAAAAGTCTGCCTGGCAGGTGGCAGAAGATGATTAACGTAATAGTGGTGCATTGGGACTGACTGCTATTTACTGTGCATAACATGCTAATTCTACTGTTACTTATTCGTCCACCCACCCTCTTCTGACTCATGGTTTGTCTGTTTCCTCTGCCTCTCCTGCCTTATCTTTGTCCCAGAGGGTGAGCCCTTGAAGGCAGGGACTCCAGCACAGAGGAGTCCTGATCATTGATGGGCAGCTCTCGGCACTGCTGTAATACAAATAATGCCAATAACGCAAGGTTCTTTACAGTACATCTAGCAGACAAGGACCCTGCCCTACAGGGCTTGCCGTCTCAGACACCCATCCGGTAAAGGCCACACACAGAGGAAAAACTAGCTGAACTTTGAGGGCCAAATTCAGAAGCAGAGGTGTAAGGCGGTAAAAGTCTGATGAGATGTGTAAGTTACACCGCTGAGACAAAGCAATTCACGGGCTCAACATTTGCCCACCCACAGGGCTGGCTGGTGGTTTGCATTACTGCCCTGACTGAGCGCTCTGCAGCTCGTTGCATGCCATTGGTGCAGATGTAACCCACACACCTTCTGGGTGTGGTGTTCTGGCCCGTCTAGTGGCACTGAGACCACTTAAAGAGAGTTAAAATGAGCCTGCTTCACGGGCACTTGGCTTTTAGCTCATGCTGTAGAGGCTCATGCACTGAGCTCTAGAGGTCCCCGGTTCAATCCTGCCCGCCGACAGTTGTTGGTGTTACACAGACAGTCCTACCTTTAATTTAATCTGCCCCTGGCATTTCATAACAATGTCCTGCGGGGCCTCTGAATGTGCTCCCCTGACTCAGCCTGTATAGCACACTGGCTAAGTGTGTGTCACCTTCCCTTCTAGTGGCTGGTCCACTGGAGGATAAGCGCCTACCATTGCTCCTACCATTGCTCCCACCTAGCAGAGTTACCTCTTCAGGTCGGATGGTAACCGCTCTGATGAGCCAGGCAGGGAGGTGTTACATCTACTTTCCTTTAATCCACATTCCAGTCCCTTTCGGTCTTGTCTACACAGGGGAGTTAATTTGCACTGAGTTTGTTCGCACTAAGGGTAGGTCTACACGACCTGCCGGATCGGCGGGCAGCGACCGATCTATCAGGGGTTGATTGATCGCATCTAGTCTAGACGCGATAAATCGATCCCCGAGCGCTCTCGCGTCGACTCCGGAACTCCAGCGCCGCGAGAGGCGCAAGCGGAGTCGATGGGTGAGCGGTGGCAGTCGACCCCGCGCCGTGAAGACGCCGAGGTAAGTCGATCTAAGATACGCCTACTTCAGCTACACTATTCCCGTCGCTGAAGTTGCGTATCTTAGGTCGATCCCTCCCCCCCGCCCCCAGTGTAGACCATGGCTAAGTGGTGCATATTAGATGGTATGTGCACATTGTCAACTATTTTCTTATTCAGTGTGTATCGGTGCATCTAGATGGCTGGGCAGCGTAACCGTCCAGCATTCTGGGTGAATATCCCATGGTGCTTTGCATCACTGCTGGGCTCTATGTATTCTCGGACTTTTCTCTTTGCACGCTGCGGGATTCGTAGCAGCAGTTTGCCAGAAGGGAGTGGGATCCTCAGACCGCCTTTTACCTGTTTTGCCAGTTGTTTGCAGCGTCCCCCATGGTTGCATGCACGCCTCTAGAAAATAGCAAAGCCACTAATGTGGACAATATTTAAAGAAACTAACAAAGATTAAAAACTGGGGCGTAGAGAGATTTAGGGACTCACCCAAGGCTACACAGGATGTCAGTGGCAGAGTCCTGACTGGTGCTCAGATAGTCCAGGCTCCTAGTCCCTTGTCTATCCATCAGAGCAAGAGACTCTGCTGCTATCTGCCTGTTACATTGAAAGCTATATCCTATTTCTATCCTAACTTTACAATGAGGATAAAAACAAACAAACAGATGATGTGGTCATATTATATGCTAACACCCTTTCCATTCCACTAGTATCTCAGGCGGACATTAAACAGCAGATACTAACCACGGAAATGTTTAAATCAACAGCTCCAGATAACTTGCCACCAAGAGTTTTAAGATCTTGCTGAGTAGTTCACTGGACCGTTAATATTGATTTTCAAGATACCTTGGAACGCCAGGGAATTTCCAGACAACTGGAAGAAAGCGAATGTTGTGACAATATTTGAAAAGGGTAAATGAGATGACTGGGTAATTATAGGCTTGCAGGTCTGACATAGATCCCAGGTGAGATAATGGAGCAGCTGATATGGGGTTCAATTAATAAAGGAGGTGAATATAATTAATGTCAATCAACATGGGTTTACAGAAAACAGATCCTGTCGAACTAACTCGATATCTTTTTTTGAGTTTGGCTGATAAAAGTCATGGTGTTGACGCAATATATTTAGACTTCTGTAAGTCGTTTGGCTTGATACTTCATGGCATTTTGATTAAAAAACTAGAAAGAGATAAAATTAACATGGCCTACATCGAGTGACTAAAAACCCTGGTTAACAAATAGGTCTCCAAATGGAATGTAAACAGGGAATCACCATCAAATGGGCATGTTTCTAGTGGAATCCCACAGAGATCCGTTTTTGGCTCTACGCTAATTCACATTTTTATCAATGGCCTGAAAGAAAACGTAAAATCATCACTGATAAAGAGGGCAGATGATACAAAGATTGGGAGAGTGGTAAATAATGAAGAGGTCAGGTCAATGATATAGACTGATTTGGATCGCTTGGTAAATTGAGCGCAGGCAAACACTAGATGTAAATGTATATATCTAATAACATAGCATGCAGGCCATACTTACCGGATGAGGGACTCTACGCTGGGAAGCAGTGACTCTGAAAAAGATTGGAGGTTGTGGTGAATAATCAGCTGAACATGAGCTCCCACTGCAACGCTGTGGCCAAAAGGACAAATGCAATTCTCGGCTGCATAAATGGGAATCTAGAGGAGGAGCAGAGAGGTTATTTTGCCTCTGTATTTGGCACTGGTGCAATAACTGCTGGAATCCTCTGTCCAGTTCTGGTACCACAATTTAAGCAGGATGTCAGTAAATTGCAGGGGGTTCGGAGCAAAGCCACAAGAATGATTAAAGGCTTAAAAAACATGCCTATAGTGCTAGACTAGGTGTGGGAATGTGTCAAGGGAGGAGGCACAAGCTCTGTGGGGTTTTTTTTTTAAAGAGCTCTGGCTGTCAGCCCTAGGTGGCCCCATGCACACCCAGGAGGCAGGGATAAAGAGGACAGACAAAACCCCACCACCCGGGCTCTGGCTATTCTCCCCCCCCAGTGGCAGGGCTCCGGTTCTCAGCCCCGGGGTGGGCAGCAGGAGTGCAGAAGTAAGGGCAATGGAGCACTAGGCCTGCTGTGAAAAATCTCACATTGCCACCCTTACTAAGTGGTGCAGAACTGCCTTTGTAACGCCGACAGACCCCGGTTGTCGGCGGACAGGATCGAACTGAGGACTTCTGGAGCATAGTGCATGAGCCTAGACCACATGAGCTAAAGGCACACTGGCTGTTAAGCAGACTCATTTATCTCTAGTGGCCTCGGTGCCACTAGATGGGACAGAACACCGCACCCAGGAGGTGTGTGGGTTACATACTTCCCCTCGCTGAGGAAGCGCGTCCCGAGCTTCAGAGTCCCCCCAGTTGAAATCTCAGATGAGCCCCCACGTGTAACACTGACAGACCCCGGTCGCCAGCTGGCAGGATTGAACCTGGGATCTCTGGAGCACAGTGCATGAGCCTCTACAGCATGAGCTAAAAGCCAACTGGCTCTTAGCTAACAGCATAGAGCAAAGTCATTAATCTCTCTCTCTAAGGGGTCTCAGTGCTGCTAGATCAATGGCTCCCAAACTGGGGTTTATGAACCCCTGGGGGTTCGCAAAATGTTACAGGGGGTTCTCAGGGAAAAATTCCCATACAGAGCTGTCCCTAGGGATCCCAGGCAGCACGGAGCCAGCAGCCCGGAGTCGCTGGACTTCCAAGAGCTAAGCAGATCTAAGCAAGCACATCTACCACACTGAGGAGATTTAAACTTCAAGACTCCTTATAAGAAATGGAAAGGGAGGGGGATATTTTTTGCTGTTTTTAAAAAAAATTATTATGAAGAACAAGTTTAAGCTTTGTTGTAATGTGCGTTGTTTGCCTGGACTGCTCAAGACCTGAATGCTTGTGTAGGAGGAACAATTTGAGTGGGCTTCTTAAATACATTCATGCTGTTTCACATCTGATACTCCCTGATCAAACATAGGAGCCTGGTCTCATAACAGGTTTATTCAAAGTGACACAAGCTACGAAAGTGAGATCTTGGAAGAGTGTTGCCGTTTTCATAATTTAATAAAAATACTGTAATGACAAATAATACTTAATAATAAATAGTGTGTAATAAGCATGTCATAAAAACAAATTTTATATTTCCAAGATCACTGCTTTTATAATTTATACTCAGGTAAAGGAGAACATCCCTGGAAATATTCATTTTTAGGAGGGGGTTCGTGAGACTTGACATTTTAGTGAAAGGGGTTCACAGGTTGTTAAAGTTTGGGAACCACTGCGCTAGATGGAACAGAACGCCACACCCGGGAGGTGTGTGTGGGTTACATTCACAACTGGGCACCCAGCCAGCAGTGCTCTCCACTCTGCCTTCACAGCTGGCCGGCAGTATGTGTCCCTGGGGGAGGGCATGAAGGACTACAGACACAAAGAAAGGGAGCCCGATCAAATGAGTTTGCGAACCACTGATTTAGCTTCTGTTTTGAACTTGAACTTCCCACGGCCCCAAAATTTGACTGGCCATTTGGGTCAAAAAGGGGCATGGTTATTAATCAGCCTGGAAGCGCCTCCGAGCCTGGACTGCGTTCTCCCTCGCATGTGTTTGCGCAGCACACGGCACAATGGGACTGCTGGCACCTTTGGTGATATGAATGTTAAATGAGAATGAGCAGGTCCGAAAATGGCTGCGTGGCCCAGGCACTGACACTACCTTGTGTCTCCTGGGTGGGCAAGTGACATGCCCCCAGCTTTGGGCCTAGAAGCTGCATCTCCCGAAGGCATTTCCCTCCCATCTGCAGATCCCTGCCTCTCTAATCACTATCCCCGTCCTGCTGAATGCCGGAGAGCTGCCCTGAACCCAGATGTTTCATGCAATCGACTCACCAGGCTCCTGCCCCAGTCGGGGAGGAGGAATCTCTGCCTGTGATCCGGGTGGGGAGCCGCAGGTGGGGAGGAATCCGCACTGACGGGGGCTGAGACACAGGGATATTTATACTGCTGCCCTGGGAATCCCAGTAGGTGGCTCAGAGCCCGTAGGGAGCCCAGGGTCAATATGACTTTAACCCTGACTCAGGTGGTGAAGTGTAGCAGCTAATTAACTGTTTGCACCTGAACTCTCTTTTCACGACCCGCCTGGCTGCAAGATATCGCCTTGGATTATAACATGGAACATGAGGAGCATGTCATCCCAAATCATTATATCGTGCTTTGCTTCACATCAGGCATGATGCAATGTACGAGCTTAAAGTGAGCAGGTGACAGCATCTTCCTCCAGCTGGGCCCACAAACAAGCTATTAGATCTAATGTTATCGTGGCTTGGGGGGGGGGTGTTTTTTCACCTCCTGTGATTTGGAGTCGAAGGGTGTCTGGTTCTAGTCTCAGGTCCCCAAGTGTGTAAGTGCAATTGTGTCTGTTATCTGCCGCATGTGATCTTGTTACCAAGGCCTTGATGGTCTGAAGGTTCAGCTCGAAAGTGAACGTCGTTTGGACTCTTTCTGCTTAGGAGACACTGCTGTGAGAGCAGGGATGAGAGAAACAATCCAACGGAGACCCAGGGTGGGAAACGGAGCCCCGAGGGCTGGGCCGCGCGAAAAACACATACAGAGAGGTTGTGGCAAAGGAGCAGAGAACAATTCTGATGAAAAAGGAAAGAAGCCCAAATCTGGACTCCTAACGTTAGGCACCTAAAATCCGGTAAAAAAGGCCTGGTTGCTGTTAGTTCGAACGTCATACTTCTTACTTTCTCAAACTGAATCAGAAGATGGTGAGTTTAAATTTTCCGGAAACAAAATTGCAAAATTCGATTTGCCCAAAGAATCAAGCTGTTCACAGAGCCTTGAACTCCTGGCAGTTTGATTATTCCTCGCTCATATCAGCAGTAAAACGCTTCTAACAGCTGTGTAAATGTTTAGCAGAACAGGATTCGGCATGTAGATATAGAATCACAGAATCATAGAAAGGAAGGGCAGGAAAGGACCTCAAGAGGTCACCTAGTTTAGCCCCCTGTGAAGCCAAGAAAACCTAGATCCATCCCTGACAGGTATTATCCAACCTGTTCTTAAAAACCCCCAGTGACAGGGATTCTTTAATCTCCTTTTTAAACCTATTGCAGAGCTTAACTGCCTTAGAGTTACCAGGTTTTCCTTTTTTCAGAGTAGCAGCTCTGTTCATAGAACCTCAGGGTTGGAACGGACCTTAGGAGGTCATCTAGTCCAACCCCCTACTTAAAGCAGGACCAACCCCCAATTTTTGCCCCAGATCCCTAAATGGCCCCCTCAAGGATGGAACTCACAACCTTGGGTTTAGCAGACCAATGCTCAAACCACTGAGCTATCCCTCCTCCCCTGTGTTAGTCTGTGTCAGCAAAAAGAACAGGAGTCCTTGTGGCACTTTAGCGACTAACACATTTATTTCAGCATAAGCTTTCATGGGCTACAGCTCACTTCATCAGACGCATGGAATGGAACACACAGTAAACAGATATTTATACATTCAGAGAATACATTCCTAATACATTCCTAATATCTAACCTACATCTCCCTGGCTGCAGATTAAGCCCATTACTATTTGTCCCACCTTCAGTGGACATGGAGAACAGTTGATCAAAGTCCCCTTTATAACAGCCCTTTACAAGTTTGAATACTGTTACCTGGTCCCATCTCAGTCTTCTTTTCTCAAGACTATATATGCCCGGGTTTGTTTTAACCTTTCTTCACAGGTCAGGTTTTTTAAAACTTTTATAATTTTTTGTTGCTCTCCTCTAGAATCTCTCCAGTTTGTTCAAATCTTTCTTAAAGTGTGGCTCCCCAAAATGGATGCAATTCTGTACTCTGGCTGAGGACTCACCGGTGCTGAATCGAGTGGGACAATTACCTCCTGTGGCTTACATACAACACTCCTGTTAATACCCTGCAGAATCACACTACCCTTTTTTGCAACTGCATCACATTATTAACTCATATTTAATTTGTGATCCATTATAGCCTCCTGACTGCTTTCTGTAGTATGGCCGCCTCACCAGTTATTCTCCATTGTGTAGTTGTGCATTTGATTTTTTTCCTTCCAAAGTGTAGTACTTTGCACTTCTCTTTATTGAATTTCATCTGGTTGATTTCAGACCAATTCTGTAATGTGTCAAGGTCATTTTGAATTCTAATCCTGTCCTCCATAGTGCTTGCCACCTCTCCCAGGTTGGTGTCATCCATAAATTCTGTGAGCACACTCTCCACTCCATTATCCAAGTTATTAATGAAAATGTTGATTAGTACTGGACCCGAGACAGATCCCTGTAGGACCCAAGTAGACATGTCTTCCCAGTTTGACAGTGAACCATTGTCTTTGAGTGCAGTCTTTCCACCAGTTGGGCACTCACCTTACAGTAATTTCATCTAGAACACATAACCCTAGTTTGCTTATGAGAATGTCATGTGGATTGTACAGAAGCACCCAGTGGCCCCAAATAAAAAAAGGCCCCCTTTTTATGGAGGCTGTCAAAACATCTAGTCAAAGACAGTCCCTGCCCGGAAGAAGACAAGACAAAGGGTGGGAGGGGAAGTGAGGTGCCCAATGTCCTGCAGCCGTTCAGTACCAGAGCGAGGAACAGAACCCAGGTCTAGTGCCCTTAGCCACCCTGATTTCCAGCCTCCTTTTCCCTGGTGTGATTCTCTGGCCTTAACAAATGCAATCTGACCCCCACTCACCTCCATTGAGATATTTCCTCTAGCCTATCGCTCTTACCATGTCGCCCGTCTCTGCATCTGTTCACCGGCTCCCACTTCGCTATGGCATCAAACACAAGCTACTTGTCTTCACTTCCTCGGGCCTTCACTGGCTAGCCCCACTGTGACGGTGTTCCCCATAAAACTTTATGGGGAGATGCTTATAACTATATATGTGTAACTAAAATATGTTTTATGCTACATGTGCCATGTAACATATCTCTGTGAAAGTTATGACCTACTGAATTTACTCCTCCTGTTTGTATGCATGTATCATTGTTGTAGTTGGAGTTATGAAGATGGGTTTTATATTTGCTGGTTTTGTACATAGCCTTTGTAAGTGCATGGGATCATCTTTGGAGCAAAGAATGCCTGTTAAATGCGAGCACTTGACAGACAAAAGACTTTGCAGACCCCAATCCACATTGGGGCCAGGTCTGGAATGCAACTGGTTAGACTGGTTAGGGCGCATGGGCAGGTGACTTGCCCATGTGATCCCAAAACTCCAGGGCAACTGGATCCTACACAGGGAGAGGAAGAGAGGCTATAAAAGCCCTTGCAAGACCCTTCCATTTTGTCTTCAGCTGGCTAAAGGAAGAAGCTCTCCACCCCCCCAAGGACATTCCTGAGGGGAACTGAACAAAGGACAAAGACATTAGGGGGGTGAGTGATTGCTGGGCCCAGGCTAGAAGGAAGATAGCCTGTTTACTGGACCTAGTGAGGGGTTTATCCGTACACAGGGTGATTAGACATAGAACTGCGTGTTCTTTTTTCATTTTATTCGGTAATTCACTTTATTCTGTCTGTTACTGCTTAAAATCACTTAAATCCTATCTTTTGTACCTATTAAAATCACTTTTTACTTATTAAGTTTCCTTGAGTACGAGTTAGTGCAAAGGGAGAGCAAACAGGTGTGCATACTTTCTATCTTTGCAATAGAAAGCGAACGATTTATGAGTTTACCCTGTATAAGCTTTATACAGGGTAAAACGGATTTATTAAGGGTTTGAGCCTCCTTGGAGTTGAGCAGCTGGGTGTCAAAGGCAAGAGCGCTTCCAGGGGCCTTACAGTGGTGAGTGGACTTGGTTCGAACCTGGGTCTGTGTTTGCAGCAGATCAGTGGAATCTGGCTCAAAACAGACAGGATTCGGGAGTCCCAAGCTGGAAAAGGCCTGGAAGCAGGGGCAGAAGTAGCCTTGGCACACCAGGTGGCAGCACCAAGCAGGTCTCTGTGGCCCCAACCCGTCACACCCACCCAGTCACAGAGATGGCAATTTCCTGCAATACCCTTGGAAAAACCGCACTGAATTGAGTTTAGGTAGCTTTAGAGTCCGTCGTTGTAGAGGCAAAGGTTCTGTGTGATTGTGGAGTGTGATTGCATGTAACCTCTCTAGGGGGGAGATGGGATGTGGACCCTGGAAAGCGCTATGAACTTCAAAGGAGTATATTGAACGATGGGCCAGATAAGAATGGGTTTTGGGGGCAAACAAGGCTGAGTGGTTTTCTGGGGATCTCTACTGGGAGGCGAATGCAAATTTCCATTCCCCGATTATGCGAGAACCCAGCCCTTTGAAGCTACGCCCTGAGGAGGGGTCCATTGTGTGCTGACTGCCTGATCCCTGAGGCTCAAGGACAAAGGCCCACGCTGTATAAGAGAAAGACAGAGCTATTCATGGGGTGAGAGTTCTGAGCTAAGGCTCTTAACTGGTCACCCCTTTGTGGGTTTTGAAGTGTGATCAAAAGCTGGGGGGTTGGGGTGTTTGATCTTTGACCTGGAGGATGGTGTGGACTGCACCCTTAGCAAGTTTGCAGATGACACTAAACTGGGGGGTGTGGTTGATACGCTGGAGGGTAGGGACAGAATACAGAGGGACCTAGACAAATTAGAGGATTGGGCCAAAAGAAATCTGATGAGGTTCAACAAGGACAAGTGCAGAGTCCAGCACTTAGGACGGAAGAATCCCATGCACTGCTACAGACTAGGGACCGAATGGCTGGGCAGCAGTTCTGCAGAAAAGGACCTAGGGGTTACAGTGGATGAAAAGCTGAATATGAGTCAACAGTGTGCCCTTGTTGCCAAGAAGGCTAACGGCATTTTGGGCTGTATAAGTAGGGGCATTTCCAGCAGATCGAGGGACGTGATTATTCCCCTCTATTCGGCACTGGTGAGGCCTCATTTGGAGTACTGTGTCCAGTTTTGGGCCCCACACTACAAGAAGGATGTGGATAAACTGGAAAGAGTCCAGCGGAGGGTAACAAAAATGATTAGGGGGCTGGAGCACATGACTTATGAGGAGAGGCTGAGGGAACTGGGATTGTTTAGCCTGCAGAAGACAAGAATGAGGGGGGATTTGATAGCTGCTTTCAACTACCTGAAAGGGGGTTCCAAAGAGGATGGATCTAGATTGTTCTCAGTGGTAGAAGATGACAGAACAAGGAGTAATGGTCTCAAGTTGCAGAGGGGTAGGTTTAGGTTGGATATTAGGAAAAACTTTTTCACTAGTAGGGTGGTGAAGCACTGGAATGGGTTACCTAGGGAGGAGGTGGAATCTCCTTCCTTGGAGGTTTTTAAGGTCAGGCTTGACAAAGCCCTGGCTGGGATGATCTAGTTGGGGTTGGTCCTGCTTTGAGCAGGGGGTTGGACTAGATGACCTCCTGAGGTCCCTTCCAACCCTGAGATTCTATGATTCTATGATAAGCTTATTATCATGCCTGGGTTTGTAATGTTTGCTCTGTGATGCTTTCACCTTAAAAATAAATGTGCTTGCTCACATAGGGCCATTTGATAACTTGTAACTGCTGGCAATTGCCCCTGAAGAGGAAGCAATGCACAGCCACTGGCCTGCTTTAATTTATGCCCCCTTTTCTTTTGGATTCACTTAGGCTGGATTTCGACTTCCAAGTCAGATGCACTGATTCCGTGGGTGCTCTGGGGCTGGAGCACCCACGGGAAAAAAAGGTGGGTTCTGAGCACCCACCAGCAGCCCCCCCCCCCCCCCCCGCGATCAGCACCTCCCCTTCCTCCCAACGCTTCCCACCCACCACAATCAGCTGTTCCATGGCGTGCAGGAGGTGCTGGGAGGAAGGGGAGGAGCAGGAAGAGGTGGGCGAGGGGGAGGAATGCGGGTGGGAAGAGGCGAGGCGGGGTGGAGGTTTGGGAGAAGGGATGGAGAGAGGGCGGGGTCCGGGGTGGAGCGGGGGTCAAGCACGCACCAGGAACCAAAAAGTCAGTCCCTATGTTCCAAATGATACTTCTTTAGCTTGTCTAATCCCTTGAACCTTACCATTTACACACAATACAACCTGTGGTTTGTCGGCTGAAAGAACTAGCTGATGGGATCTACATATTATGTACAGGCAAAACAAACTCCAAGCAACTTCTTTGTCTTGCAGGTTTCCCGATGACATTTATTATGCACAATTTCTAAGAAGAAAAAACAGCCCCACGACACCCTTCTGTTCTTTTATTTGCTTTACACTTCCTTTTCATGGCCCAGCAATGCCCAGTTTGAGATGATGCTCTATGCCCTTTGGGAGAAGCACTCCCTTTAACAATACATTCATACATTCTTCTCCCACAAGTGTTCCAAGAAGTTCAGTGCGAGGCATGAAATCCATATGGTCACAAAAGGCTCTGTATCTGCCTTTTAACAGTGTGGGGGACTAGCTTTTCCAGACACAAAGCTAGAGCAGCATGGCACTGCAAGGAATCCACCACAAGGCATAATTAGGGCCCCATCCTGCAACCAGTTCCTCCCATTCGTATAAGGTGGAGCCCCGACCCCATTGAAGTCAGTGAATCAATGACAAGACTCCCATTGACTTCAAAGGAGCTAGGACTCCACCCTTGGCTACTCCCAATGGGACTCCATACGGATATAACTATACATATAAATATACAACTCAGGGCCGGCCCACAACATTTTGGCACCTGAGGCGGGGAGCTCAAATGCCTCCTTGCTTGGGCCAAAACTTTGAAAGGCCTCTTATGCCCTCCTCCTCCAGCACAGCACTCCACCATTTCTGTGCATCTAGAGCAGAGAAGATACAGATGCACCAGGAGCAGACACAATTTTCTACACTCTGGGTCCTAGTGGTGCCTCGCACAATCTGGCACCTGAGGCGGCCGCCAAAGTTCACCTCATGGTAAGGCCAGCCCGGCATCAACTATCCTCAGCTGCTCCTCCGTTGAGCCTTACCTAGTTGGCGAGTTGCTTGCAGTCATCATGGAAGAAGAGATGCTTGAGGAGTGGTCTGAAGGAGGAGAGGGTAATAGTCCTGTCAGGTCAGTCTGAACCCAGCTCAGGAAAGCGTCGCTATTCGGGGGAACACGTAAGCACATTTAACTTGATGCACGTGCCTGAATCGCACTAAAGTCAGTGGGGCTTAAAGACGTGCTTAACTCCTGCCGTGCGTAGAGATGGGCTGCAGAATGCCCTCACGGAGGGGAAGTGGCCAGTGGTTATGGCACCTGCCTAGGCCTTTGTTCTCCGGTCGACCACAGGCTTCTTGAGGGATCTTGGGCCAGTCCCTTAGCCTCAGTTCCCCATCTGGGATAACCTGCCTCACAGGGGTTTTGAGGATAAGTGTGTTGCAGAGATCAGATATGACAGCAATGGGGCCATACACGCAGAGGGCTGCTAATGAGCTGCTTCGTTGGTGCTGATGAACCCCAAAGCCCCGCCGCCTGCCCCCGCGGCTCCTCAAGAGGCTCTTTGGCAGATCCCATGGCTGGGAATTGAAGCTAGAGAAATTCAGCCTTAAAATAAGATGCAATTTCCTGGGTAACTGAGACATTGGAGCCACTTCCCGCGGAGGTGGTGGACCCACCAACACTTGGAGAATTTAAAACAAGACTTTGAAAGACAGGGTCTGAATGAGCTCTCCCCGACGCCTAGTGGCGAGCTGTGGGAAAGGCTTCTGGAGCAGCCTGTGTTTGCATAGCCACGCCCACTCTGTCTCAGTGCGCAGCAGATGGAGCTGCCTTGCTAAAACGATCACTTTCAGCTGGCTTGGGTGAAAAATCACACTAGCGTTTGAATGCAGGGTAATGAAATGTTGGTATCCTTGTTGTATGAGTGAAGGGCAGCAGACCTGTGCTTAGCCTGGCCTGATTGAGGGGGTTACCCTCACTGTACCACCTCTGCTAAGCAAGGGGTAGGGATGCCAAATCCCTGTTAACCAGCTATTGGACCTGTTCCTCTGTTTAATGACAGAGTTGATTAGACTCAGTTATGAGCCCTTGTTTGTGGTTAGTGATTCTGACAGCTGTCCTCACGGCTGAGCAAGTCTAGGGGCTAAGCCTTAGACCTTGTGTGGGGACGGTGAAAAACTACACAAACACTAGGCTGGCCATGAGCTTCCCCGCTGCCTGAGAGTGCTGGCAGAGAAGCAGCAGCAGAGAGACAGCAGCATCTGTGAGCCAGTTGCAGAGGTAGCTGCAGAGGCGTGGCTCGATGCTCCAACCCCCACCCTCCTGGGGTAGGAGGTGAACAGCTGTGAATGCACCCCTGGGTCTTCCCTACCCAAGGACAGCCAACTGTGGGGGCCGAGCAGCGGAGGGAGAGGGGAGTGATGTGTTAAAGGGACATTCATTCATTGGACTTACCCACTGCAAGGGAGGGAACCTGAGGCAAAGGGACACTGCCCAGCGCACTGTGGGGTCGGGTTTGCTTATGGCTGCATGTTTGGAACATGGGTGTGGTCTTTTCCCGAACTAACCCTTGGTTCCCTTTCCCTTTCAATAAAAGTTTTCTATTGAACACACAGATTTGCAAGTGGGGCGGTATTGGAGACACAGGGGTAACAGTCCAGGCTTTATGGCTTTGAAGCTATTTTCTTGCCCTGGTTGACAATGCTGCTCACTCTGTCATGGATCTTCTTTGTCTTCATGCCATACACCAGCGGGTTTACCAGGGGAGGCACCAGGAGGCAGAGGCTGGCCAGGAGGATGTGGCTATGAGGGGGCATGTCTCTGTCGATGCGGTGGGTCAGGAGGGTGAAGAGGGCAGGTGTGCATGAAACCAGGAGGGTGCAGAGGTGAGCTGTGCAGGTTGCAGGTTGCCAGGGCCTCACTCGACGAGAGCCTGAAGATGGCCCTGAGGATGATGGAGTAGGAGGCGGCAACAAGTCTCATGTCCAGCCCCACCACCAGCAGCGCCACGGAGACACCGTCAATCCGGCTGACTGTGGTGTCTGCGCAGGCCAGCTTCACCCCGGCCATGCGCTCGCAGTAGGTGTGTGGGATGAGCTTCCGGGAGCAGTAGGGCAGCCTCAAGGTGAGGACAGGGCAGAGGAGCATCAGGATCGCTCCCTTGTTGCTGCTACCAGTCCCATCTTGATAACAGCTGGGTTGCTGAGGATGGTGGCATACTGGAGCAGGCAACAAGTGGCAACATATTGGTCGCAGGCTGTGGCCACGAGAGTGCCAGACTCGATGGTGCGGAAGGTGTCGGTGAAATACATCTGCAGCAGGCAAGTGTCGAAGCTGATCTTCTGGGAGCCGGAGGACGCTAAGAATTTGGGCAGGGTGGAGGTGGTGATCACTCGGTCATTGATGGCCGGCATAGAGAGGAAAAAGTACATGGGTGTGCGGAGTCTCACCTCTGTCTTGATGATGAGCAGCATGGTGCAGTTCCCTAGTAGGGTCAGGACCCACATGGAGCAGAGCGGGATGGCAACCCAGCAGGGAAACCTTCCAGCCCAGGGATGCCAACTAGGATGAAGGTGACCTGTTCTAGGTCCATGTCATTGCAGGTCATCAGGAGGCGCAGCTGGGGATGAGTTCCAGTTCCCCGCATCTGGGCACATTGACCTGCACAACACACACATCAGGGATGTGGGAATTTATGCCGAGTATCATGAGAAATAATCTGGCAGTGAATTGGGGCAGCCTGAGAAATCGTCTCCCAAGGAAATCCCCATTGCTGCCAATACTTAAAATTAGGGTAGGCAATGTAGTGGAGGAACAATCCTGCACTGGCTTCTGGGAAATGAGATCTGGTACGTGTTTTCCATCTGGAACATCTAGGAGAGCAACACAAGGACAAGAGTTTTACACAACATGACCTCTGAGGAAAGGTTGAAAGAATCGGTCTTGGGTAGTCTAGAAGAGATTGCTGGGGGACATGGTAACAGTCTTCCAACATCTAAAAGGTTGTTATAAGGAGAACAGTGATTACTTGTTCTCCATGACCACCAAGGATAGGACGAGGAGTAATCAGCTTAATTGCAGTAAGGAAGAGTTAGGTTAGATGTTACGAAAATCTTTCTTACTGTAAGGTTCATAGAATCATAGAAGCATAGAATCTCAGGGTTGGAAGGGACCTCAGGAGGTCATCTAGTCCAACCCCCTGCTCAAAGCAGGACCAAACCCAACTAAATCATCCCAGCCAGGGCTTTGTCAAGCCTGACCTTAAAAACCTCTAAGGAAGGAGATTCCACCACCTCCCTAGGTAACCCATTCCAGTGCTTCACCACCCTCCTAGTGAAAAAGTTTTTCCCAATATCCAGCCTAAACCTTCCCCCTCTGCAACTTGAGACCATTACTCCTTGTTCTGTCATCTTCTACCACTGAGAACAGTCTAGCTCCATTCTCTTTGGAACCCCCTTTCAGGTAGTTGAAAGCAGCTATCAAATCCCCCCTCATTCTTCTCTTCTGCAGGCTAAACAATCCCAGTTCCCTCAGCCTCTCCTCATAAGTCATGTGCTCCAGCCCCCTAATCATTTTTGTTACCCTCCGCTGGACTCTTTCCAATTTATCCACATCCTTCTTGTAGTGTGGGGCCCAAAACTGGACACAGTACTCCAAATGAGGCCTCACCAGTGCCGAATAGAGTTAGGTAAGCCTTTGTCTGTTGCTCATCTTGTTTGATTGTGAGCTTTTTCGGGTGGGGATTGTTTTCTTGTGTGGGTGTGGAGAGTACCTAGCCCATAGTAAATAATGGAGAATCACTGTTACTATTAGCTGTACAGTGCCTTTGGCACACAGTATAGTCATTCTGATTTCCACCAGTAGAGGGCTGTACCGCCCATAGGAACTGGCCAACTCATTAATTAATGGACAGGTGATAAGCATCATACACTGTGTTCTTCTCTTGCAGAAGGATCTTTCTTTCCCCTCCAGGATTTTTACAGCACCGTGTCTTCTATGTTGCAAGGAGACATTTAGGTTGCCTTGCCTGGGGCCACAGGCTGGGATATGTGAGTGCATACGTGTTCTTTCTCTGCATGTAGGTAATTACAGACTGTGATCAAATCACTCCTTAACTTTCTTTTTGTTAAGCTAAAAAGATTGGGCTCCTGGAGTCTCTCACCATAAGGCAGGTTTTCCAGTGATTACAATTCTAGCGGCTCTTTGAATCCTCTCCAACTTATGAACATCCTACTTGAATTGTGGACACCAATATTACAAGAAGCAATGGCACCCGTGCCAAATAAAAGAGGCAGTATAACCTCCTTACGCCTACTTGAGATTCCCTTGTTTATACATACAAGCATCGACTTGAGACTTTCACTATCAAGCAAGTTTCTCAAGACTCCAAATTACGGATTCTGATGGTTAACTATCCTCACTCTTAAAATATTCCACCTTATTCTGCTCTGAACTTGTCTAGCTTTAGTATCCAACCGTTGGATTTCTATACCTTTGTAAATCTGTGCTAGCTCTTCAGTGCAGCCGTGTGTGTCCGAGGAGACACTGGGGTTCCCAGCATGTACCCAGAGACAGAGTTCCCCATAATTCCCCAAGCCCTGGAGCCAATCTCAAGAGGAAGCACTGAGCGCTGGGGAGACCTCAGCTGGTGAGGATGTTCCATGGGGCTTTCACACGGCAGCTATAAATGTCTCTGCTACCGAAGCCCTGTAAATGGGAGATTTGTACAGATGGTTTCCTCTAGGAGAAAGGCTCCTGTTGCCGCACAAACACCTTTCCTTCCCCGCTGCTGCCTCGGAGCCTGGTAAGTCCTTTGTATTTGGTTACTCGGCTAGTATTTAATTCACTAATGCCGTGGATTAACTGTGTCTCTGCTGCAGTGTCGAGAGGCAAATTTCCTGATCATAAGAGAGACAGAAAAGATCCATTCAGTCCCAGCTCCCAAGGCAAGTGCAGGATTAGTCCCTATTAGTGCATTGACCAGCCTAGTTTAAACTAGCCTGTGATATATAGATCCCACCGCTTCTCCTGGGATGTAATCCCACAGCTCGATTGATCCCACTTGCATGTTCTCCTGAACTTCAGCTTAAATGTTCTCTTCCCTAATTTCACCCTATTCCTCCCAGGCACCTGCCTTGTACCCCTATAAATAACCCCCCTCCCGCCTTGTTATTTGCACCTAGGTAAGATCCATCTCAATCAGTGGCATTCCGGGTGTCCGGTAGCTCAGGCTGAGGTTAGGTTTTTCCTGTGCTGCTGCTGGGGGAGGGGAGGAGGGGTCAGTTATATGGACCAGAGCAACATCCCCGACAGACGCATCCCTCAGACAGACGCACATCAGTCGGCCGCAGCTCTGCCCAGTGTGTAAAGGGAGATCTAACAATACACCGGGCCAGACTATTGTCCCACTTCCACTGCGTGACCCCTTTGGAGTCAGTGGGTGACACGGATATAACTAAGGACAGAATTCAGCCCATTAATGGGGACAGGAAATCCACCTGGGCCGACACCCAGGGAATTAGCCCCCACGCTCACACAGAGGAGACTGTGTGTGTCAGGGGGCGGAAGCCGGGGCTGGGGGTGAGGAGGGATTTGCTTCGGTGAGGGTTCTCCTTTTTCTTGGCACTGGATACAGGGAGGGGACTTGCAGCTGAGAACAGGCTGCATTACCCTGACAGCCTCCTTCCTGGTGCCCAGATACATCAGACACACCCCTCTCCAGGTCCTTTCAGGAAATCACACTCTGTATTTGAGGCCCTTTGTGGGTTCAGCTGTAAAATCTGTCAGCTGAGAGCCCCGGCAGAGCTGGGGGGGTTGGGCAGGACTGTACCTGCACCCCGGAATGTTACCCTAGGATATTAAACACGGAGCCCCGTGATGCACACAACACATAGAATCGTAGGACTGGAAGGGACCTCGAGAGGTCGTCTAGTCCAGTCCCCTGCACTCCTGGCAGGACTGAGTATTATCTAGACCATCCCTGGCAGGTACTTGGCTAACCTGCTTTTAAAAATCTCCAAAGATGGAGATTCCACAACCTCCCTAGGCAATTTATTCCAGTGCTGAACCACCCTGACAGTTAGGAATTTTTTCCTAATGTTCAACCTAAATTTCCCTTGCTGCAGTTTAAGCCCATTGCTTCTATCCTCAGAGGTTAAGGAGAACAATTTTTCTCCCTCCTCCTTGTAACATTTTATGTACTTGAAAACTGTCCTCCCCCCGAGTCTTCTCTTCTCCAGACTAACCAAATCCAATCTTTTCAATCTTCCTTCAATAGGTCATGTTTTCTAGACCTTTAATAATTTTTCTTGCTCTTCTCCAAACTCTCTCCAATTTGTCCAGATATTTCCTGAAATGTCACACCCAGAACTGGACACAATATTCCAGTTGAGGCCTAATCAGTGCAGCGTAGAGTGGAAGAATTTCTTCTTGTGTCTTGCTTTCAATACTCCTGCTAATATATCCCAGAATGATGTTTGCTTTTTTTGCAACAGCATTACACTGTTGATTCATATTTAGCTTGTGATCCACTATGACCCCCAGATCCCTTTCTGCCATACTCCCTCCTAAGCAGTCACTTCCCATTTTGTATGTGTGGACGTGATTGTTCCTTCCTAAGTGGAGTACTTTGCATTTGTCCTTATTGAATTTCATCCTATTTACTTCAGGCCATTTATCCAGTTTGTCCAGATCATTTTGAATTTTAATCCTATCCTCCAAAACACTTGCAACCCCTCTCAGCTTGGTATCGTCTCTAAGTGTCCTCACTAAGACATTATCTAAATCATTGATGAAGATATTGAACAGAATCGGACTCAGAACCGATCCCTGCCGGACCCCACTGGATTTGCACAGCTTGACTGTGAACCACTGAGAGCTACTCTGTGGGAATGGTTTTCCAACCAGTTCTGCACCTGTAGCTCCATCTAGGTTGTATTTCCCTAGTTTGTTTGTGAGAAGGTCATGGGAGACAGTATCAGAAACCTTACTAAAGTCATGATATACCACATCTACCACTTCCCTCCATCCACAAGGCTTGTTACCCTGTCAAAGAAAGCTATTAGGTTGGTTTGACATGATTTGCTCTTGACAAATCCATGTTGACTGTTACTTACCACCTTCTAGATGTTTGCAAATCGATTGCTTGATTAATTGCTCCAGTATCTTTCCGGGTCCTGAAGTTAAGCTGACTGGTCTGTAATTCCCCATGTGATCCTTATTCCCCTTGTCTCACATGTCTCATCCCTTCCCTGCCGTGTTTTATGTAGAAAAGAATAGAGTCATCCCATGCCACACAGTCTGGTCAGTGACACTGCAGTTCTAGAGCAAGATCTCAGCAGGTGTTACCACCCTAAGTAATTCCTCTCCCTGTGTGGGGCTTACGCTATATGACCAGTTACAGACTGTGATCACATCCTCCTTCCATCAGCGCTTCACTAAGATGAACACAATTAGCCTTTTCATTCTGTCTTCAGCGCCCTCCAGTTGCTTCTGAACTCAATATCCCAGGCACAGCCATATAGAGGAACCATGACTTCTCCTTCCCCTCTAATTCATTAGGTGTCTGCTGCCTCCATCCATCCCCCCACATAACGCTTTGTTAGCTACCAGTTCAGGTTGTTAATCACTGTTCCAAAGCAGAGGAACCATCACACATATCATTAAAAATAACCCCAAACATGCAATACGCTGTGCAGTCCCCAGCTGGAGAACTGAGAATGTGCTGAGAATGGAACAGCTTCCGTATGAGGAGAGATTAAAAAGACTGGGACTTTTCATCTTGGAAAAGAGATGACTAAGGGGGGATATGATAGAGGTCTATAAAATCATGACTGGTGTGGAGAAAGCAAATAAAGAAGTGGTATTTACTCCTCATAACAGAAGAACTAGGGGTCACCAATTGAAATTAAGAGGCACTGCAGCAGGTTTAAAACAAACAAAAGGAAGTATTTTTTCACACAACACACAATCAACCTGTGGAACTCCTTGCCAGAGGATGTTGTGAAGGCCATGACTATAACAGGGTTCAAAAAAGAACTAGATAAATTCATGAAGGATAGGTCCATCGATGGCTATTAGCCAGGATGGGCAAGGATGATATCCCTAGTCTCTGTTTGCCAGTAGCTGTGAATGGGTGACAAGAGATGGATCACTTAATGATGACCTGTTCTGTTCATTGCCTCTGGGACACCTACCATTGGCCACTGTCAGAAGACAGGATACTGGACTAGATGGACCTTTGGTCTGACCCAGTGTCGCCTTTCTTATGTTTCTCATGTTTTTATGCTTTATGGGCCGTATTAGTGGGTTTGTATACACATCCTTCAGCTTGAAATCTGTGTTACATTTTACGGTTCGTTTCTGCTCCCCACCCAATTCCGAGTTTAATGGCAGGAGCTGCTTCCTTGGGCAGAAGCAGGGAAGACATAGCTGGCTGGGTCAAGTGAGCTCAGCGCAGGCATGAGGGGAAAGGGAGAGCCTGCATCAGCAAGTGTGGGGGCTAATCGAGGAAAGAGCAGGATTAGCCAGGGAGGAGAAGGGGAAGCTGAAAGGAGGCAGAACCCAGGGAGGCCAGTTAGCTCCTGGCCGAACCAGGTGAGGTGTGTGTGATCCTGACAGCACATGCCTGAGCGCTGAACCCAGCAGGTCTCAGCTAGGAAGCCGGGTGCCAGCGAAGTCAGCACCAGCCCGGGCCCCCCTGCCAGGGGAGGGACGGGGTTATGTTACGGATATTGACGCAGCATGGTTCACAGGGCACTGCAGAGCGACTCGGGGGATGGGGCACGGGAAAGAGGCTCGGAGCAGGTCTAGCTGCTGGGTTCCTCCACCCAGTAGCGTAGCCGGGGGGGGAGCAGGGGGAGCGGCCTAAACCTGGCTACGCCACTGCATCACCCTTGCTATGATCAACCTCGCCGCGACCGTAGAAACAAGGAGACCCGGTGCGGCTGGGCTCAGCCTCCTCTGCCCCTATTCTTGCTCCCTCCAGGGACAGCAATGCCAAGCACAGTGAGCAGCACCAGGCAGCGTCCCTACAGAACCGGCCTCTCCCCTGGCTTGGTCTCCCCTCCCTGATTTATTGCGTCCTTATTCACAGGCAGCGTGAGCCCCCAGTGACCGCGGCTGGAGAACCAGGGGCCGGCCATGGCTGCTGCCAACCTGACGCCTTCGAATCCTGCCACGTTCCTGCTGCTGGGCATCCCCGGGCTGGAAGCAGCCCACGTCTGGATCTCGGTGCCCGTGTGCACGATGTACGTGGCGATCGTCGTCGGGAACGGCGCTATTCTCCTCGTCGTTGCCACCGAGCCGGCCCTGCACCGCCCCATGTGCTACTTCCTCTGCATGCTGGCAGCCATCGACCTGGGCGCCTCCGCCTGCACCCTGCCGAAATTGCTCTGCATCTTCTGGTTCCAGGCCAGGGAGATCGACGCCGGGGCCTGCCTGGCCCAGATGTTCTTCATTCACTCCCTCTCCATGATGGAATCGGCTGTGCTGCTGGCCATGGCCCTGGATCGCTACGTGGCCATCTGCGCGCCCTTGCGCTACAGCTCCGTCTTCACCGGCCGCCTCGTGGCCAAGCTGGGCATGGCAGCCGTGGCCCGGGGGGCGCTGCTCATGAGCCCCTGCCCCTTCCTGATTCAGAGGCTGTCCTTCTGCCGGACCAACGTCATCCCGCACACGTACTGCGAGCACATGGCGGTGGTGAAGCTGGCCTGCGGAGACACCAGCATGAATCACGCCTACGGCCTCAGCGCGGCGTTGCTGGTCATAGGCGGGGACTTGCTGTTTATCGGTCTCTCCTATTTCCTGATTGTCCGGGCCGTTCTGCGCCTCTCGTCCCGGGAGGCCCGGCTCAAGGCCTTCGGGACCTGCAGCGCCCACCTCTGTGTCATCCTGATCTCCTACACCCCGGCCCTCTTCTCCTTCTTCACGCATCGCTTTGGCCACCACGTGGCTCCCCCTGTCCACATCATCCTGGCCAACCTCTACCTCCTCTTCCCACCCTTGTTGAACCCCATCGTGTACGGGGTGAGGACTAGGGAGATCCGGGAGCGGGTGCTCAGGGTGATCCTGCAGGGCACAGGTACCTCCAAACGAAGGCCACCCAGCCAGTTCCCTCAGGCAGAGATTCCTGTGCACACGGTGCCCCCTCTGGGGGCCTCGTCTCAGCGTCTGTAAAGCAATAACCTCCTATGGCTCCCTGATAGATTGCGCCAGCCAGGAGGGGCCCAGAGCCCAGCTGCAAGACATGGTGGCCCATGTGCCGCAGAAAGCGAACCTGTCTGGGACTCCAGGGGAGAAGCCATTGCTGTATCCTGGAAAGCAGTGACTGAAATGGACTTACCTCAGCGTGGCCAAGCAACTCGACGTGAGCTCCCAGTGCGACGCTGTAGAACAAAGGGATAATGTGGCCTTTGGATGCATACATCGCAGAAGCGAGTAGGAGCAGGGGGGTGATTTTTACATAGGGTGACCAGACAGCAAGTGTGAAAAATTGGGACAGGGTGTGTGTGTGTAGGGGTGGGAATAGGCGCCTATAGAAGAAAATGCCCCAAATATTGGGACTGTCCCTATAAAACAGGGACATCTGGTCACCCTATTTTTACATCTGTAGGGGGCTTCGGTGGGGGATCCTGCTTCCAGTTCTGGTGTCCATATTTTACAGAGATGGCGATGAATTGAAGAGGGGAAGAAAAGAGCCACAAAAATTATTTGAGGGCTGGAGACATGCCTATATAGTGAGAGACTTAAAGAGCTGAGTCTGTTTAGCTAATGGAACAGGAGATTGAGAAGTGACTTGATTACAATGTATAAAGACCTTCTTGGGGGAGAAAATCCCTAGCACTAAAGGACTCTGTAACCTAGCGGAGAAAGACAGAACAAGACCCATGGCTGGAAGCTGAAGCCAAACAAAATCAAATTAGAAATAAGGCACAATTTCTCAACAGTGAACACTGGAACAGTCAACCAAGGGAGGTTTGGTACATTCCCCAGCTCTTGACATCTCCAGATCAAGGCTTACCTGCCTTCCTGGAAAACACTCTTCAATGGAACACAAGTTATGGAGCTCAATGTAAGGGTAACCGGGTGAAAGTCTGTGCCCTGTGCTATACAGGAGGTCAGACTGGAAGATCTAAATGGGCCCTTCTGGCCTTAAACTCTATGAAGCCGTGGCCCAGCGTGAATCCACCTCACCTGCTCCATGGGCAAAACACATCACAGCAGGAGGCACTTGGTTCTGCATTCAAAAGGAGACAGCCCGATGCCCCACTCACCTGCATGCCAGCCCCAAGCATAACTGCTCCTGCTCTGATATCCTCTCCTCCCGTTCATCGCCCTGAATTCACTCGTGTTTGTGACAAAGTGGGAATTTTCTGTAATATTTTTAATGAATACGATATGTGCCTCAGTTTCCCCTATGTGCTGCATGGTTACCTAGGGGATGGAATAGGGTTGTTTGTCTTCAGGGCAGGCTGAGACACAGGTGTGAATGGTGTCTAGTTGTCCGGGACTTGGGCCCCATATCAATGGAGCTTTGGGATATGTCTACACAGCAACTAGACACCCGCGGCTGGCCCGTGCCAGCCGACTCAGGCTTGCAGGGCTGTTTCATTGTCTTCTTCATTATTTACCTCTTCCCCAATCTTTGCATTTTCTGCAAACTTTATCAGGGATGATTTGATGTTTGCTTCCAGCTCATTGATAAAAGCGTTAAATAGCGTAGGGCTAAGAACTGATCCTTGCAGGACCCCACTAGAAAAATACCTACTCAGGGATGATTTCCCATTACATTTTGAGACCTATGTATTAGCCAGTTTTGAATGAATTGAATGTGTGTCATGTTGATTTTGTATTGTTTTAATTTTTTTATCAAAATGTTACACAGCACCAAGTCAACTGCCTTACAGAAGTCTAAGTATATTACATCAACACTATTACCTATATCAACCAAACAGTTAATCTCATTTTTAAAAATCTAGTTTGACAAGAGTAATGGTCTCAAGTTGCAGAGGGGGAGGTTTAGGTTGGATATTAGGAAACACTTTTACACTAGTAGGGTGGTGAAGCACTGGAATGGGTTACCTAGGGAGGTGGTGGAATCTCCTTCCTTAGAGGTTTTTAAGGCCCGGCTTGACAAAGCCCTGGCTGGGATGATCTAGTTGGGATTGGTCCTGCTATGAGCAGAGGGTTGGACTAGATACCTCCTGAGGTCTCTTCCAACCCTGATATCTTTGTTAACTGAGTCCCATATCAGCCATCCCATTGGTTTTGCCCAGGATTAATGTCAGGCTGAGAGACCTCTAATTATCCAGGTGTGGCTTTTGGTCACACCAGTTCATCCAGTTTACAGAAGCTGTGCTGAGCTGCTCGGCTCTTTAGACACCCAAGAATGGCTTTCATTGCTGATGGGAGAAAGCTTTGCCTGCAGCAGATCTGGGTGGATGCAGCCCAAGGATGGCCCATGGAGGGGGCAGGCACAGGGCTCCAGCCCAGCCAAAATCCCCTCACTGCTGGGTACTCCTTCTTTCACCCGCGCCAGCCTTGAGGCCCTCAACAGTGAGTCAGGCAGCTGGTCTTTTGTGATGACCAGGCTTAGAGATTTATCCTAGTTGTGAGCTCAGCTGTGAAAACAAAACATTCTTAATATGTCACACTAACCTTTCACAATAAACGGTCACGGGAAAAGGTGCAAAAGGGACTTAATTTAAACAAACCGGCTTCCTGCTGTAACTCAATTGGCGTGTTAAGATCGTGCTTTGTAAACAAAAGTGGGAGACAGGAAATCAATATAGGAAAACTGGTTTATCAGACATTAGACCTAATTGGTGAACAAAATGGTGAGCGGATGGGCTATTTCACCCATGATCACTCCCTTTCGGAGTCCTTCAAAACAACACGACAAAAGGGAGTTTGAGAGGATAGACCCAGGCTCACATTAACACCCTTCCCTGTTTGGGCCCATACTGTCCCTCTAAATACAACAGCATGACTGCACAATCTTTCCCGTTTCTTCTCCCATGGTTTACACCCCTCCGCCCTCAGGATCTACCAACCTTCAAATGCCTTAGTGATGTGCTGACCCAGGAAAAGGGTGATGCAGGGGCCCAAGCCTGCTTTAAATAGTCAGCAAGCGCTTCTTAGAGAACACCAATGGGCACGTCACACCCAAAGGGCTAGAAAGAGGCCACAGCACTTGTGACCCACCAGAGCGTGCCAACCCAGCTTAGCGCTGTTAGCCATGCAGCCCAAACCACTTTCAGCTTCACTTGGTGCAGCAAGGATCCCCCCTGGGAAGGCCCAGTAGCAAACTCTTTGTAATGATGCATTCTGGCTGCTGCCAGGCTTCTGGCCACCCAGGGAAGAAAAACGGGACAGTGGGGCTATGTCTCCACTACCACGGTAAGTCATCCTTAGTTGTCCTTGGGGGGAGGGATAGCTCAGTGGTTTGAGCATTGGCCTACTAAACCCAGAGTTGTGAGTTCAATCCTTGAGGGGGCCAGTTAGGGATCTGGGGCAAAAATCTGTCAGGGGACAGTACTTGGTCCTGCTAGTAAGGGACTGGACTCCATTACTTTTTAAGGTCCTTCCAGTTCTAGGAGATTGGCATATCTCCATTTATTATTATATTATCCTACACCGCACAACTCCAGCCACGTGAACATCGCTGGAGTCAGCGTCCCTTAGGTCGAGTTACTGCAGGGTCTACACCACAGGAGAAAATCTCCCGTCCACTTACCTTACTCTTTTCCTTGGGGGCAGAGTACAGGGGTTGACTGCAGCGTGATTGACAGTTGATTTGGCAGGTCTTTAGTAGACCCACTAAATCCACCCCCAGTGGATCAATCTCCGAGCCTTGGTCCCAGCTGTAGTGTAGACCTGCTCTCAGGGTGGGAGCCTGTCAGGCAGTGCAACACTTTTTGCTAGGTGCTGTGATGCTCAACCACTGAGCTGGAACACCAAGTTCGGCTCCTTAAGCAATCCCCACAGCTAGCTCAAGCAGGGAGAAACCTACGCTAACCCATTGAAGATGCCAACGGGGTGTGTGCTAGACCCCACAGCTCTCAGAGATAGACACCTAAGCCCAGGGATGCTGTTTCGCAAGCCACCAATGGGAACCTGGTGGCTGGAGTCAGGTGGCTGACACCTAAGCTCCTGTTGAAGGAAATGTTATATACCTATCTCACTCCACAGGACATGGTGAGGTGGAAGTCAGTGTGGTGCCCACCTTGTAGCTTTCAGCCCAGGCAGAGCATTGAGCTGGGATGGGAGAACTAGGTTTAATTCCCCCCTCCGCTTGATGGGGAGAAAGCGCTCCCCCCCCCCCCCCCCCCACTGAGCTATAGGATGTTTGATATAGGGCTCACTCATCTCTGGCTGATAAAGTTTGATGTAGGGCTCCCTGATCTCTTGCTGAAGCTGCTCCACTATGGACAGATGATTGGAGCAGGGGGGACTAGAGGCAAGGTCTCCCCCTCACGTGACTATAAGCACCCACGATGTAAATATTTATCTAAAGCAAAACAGTCATTAGGCTAGAGGAGCAAGAAAAGCAATGACTAACCCTAATGGGGGCAACATGAGTCCAGTCTTGCCTTTCATTGATGAAAGTTTATACAAAGTTTAATCTTCAGCCATGGGCTAGCAGCATTCCAATTTCTGGCAGGGATCCATAGGGACTGGGGAAGTGAGCTTTTAGCATCAATATACAGTAGAACCTCAGTTACAAACACCACACCTTTAGAACCAGATGGAGGCACTCGGGCAGCAGCAAAGACAAAAGCAAATACAGTAGTTTTAAAGTACTAAAAAATAAAGTTTAAAAAAGATTTGGCAAGGAACTGTTTGTGCTTCTTTCATTTAAGTTAAGACGGTTAGGGTCAAAAGCAGAACTTTTCTTCTGCATAGTAAAGTTTCAAAGCTGTCTTAAGTCAATGTTCAGTTGTAAACTTTTGAAAGAACCACCATAAAGTTTTGTTCAGTTGTGAATATTTCAGTCACGAACAACGTCCATTCCCAAAGTGTTTAACTCTGAGGTTTTACTGTACATAGAGCACACCCATTTTTTTTTTTTTTAAGAAAGACCAAAATTTCTAATATTAAAAAACAGGTTATGTTTAGAGTTTCACAGAAGACTATGAAAGTCTTGAACTAGCAGGGCTAGGACAGGAAGAAGTGAAGCCTGGTCGAAAAAGGAAGTGAATACACTTTTAAGGCTGTTGATACCTATTTCATTCAGACACAATCACTTGGGAGAAGAGTTTCCCTAAAAATGAACACCCCACCTCTTACCGAAATCTCATTGCATTATTCAGCTGGCTGGTACCATGGAGCAAGCAAAGATTTCTATGTGGAAAGAGGAGTCCTACAGGGAAGCCAAAAACCATTCATACCTTCTTTGTAGATAAAGGTAAAAAGCCCTCCTCCCCACCCTCTTTTTGAACACTTAGAACTGAGCTGTGCCCATGTAGCACTCCTGGAGATATCTAGGACCTGGAGCAAGACCACGACCCTTTTCTAGAGTCCTGCAGTCTCATGCCCCTTAACATGCCATCCTCTGCTCATTTCAGATCACAAACTGAACAGGTTTTTACAAAAGTTTTATTCATCCTGATCATCCATTTGTCGCCTTTAAAACTTCTGGAACTGCTTCTTGGTGCCAGCAGCCTTTGTGACCTTGAGGACGTTGAATCGGACTGTCTTGCTGAGGGGACGGCATTCCCCCACAGTCACAATATCCCCAATCTGGACATCCCTGGAAAAAAGCACAGCTGCTTTTAGATAGCTAAACAGCAGAGTCTTTGCCACCAGAAATTTGTTCCTGCAACACAGGTGTGCCAGCACAGCACCGAAGAGACTATATGCAACTGAGCAAAACAACACTGAGAAACAGGTCTCATGGACCTAAAGTATTTAAGGCACCTTCTGCTATTAAAGTGCCAAACAGGTGGCATTTGCTTTCAGTAAGTGAGAGGTTCTCCATCCACCTCCAAGCCAGGTCTTTCTAGCCTTTGGTTTTGGCATGTGTGAAGCAAGTTCCAATATGTAAGACAGATAGTACACAAAGTTCCCACAGGAGAATATTAATCAGGATTAAAAACAAGTGCTTGAAGACCCATCGCCCAGGCAAAGACCAGGTGTTTCCCTTGCAATCCTCACCTAGATACTTGGAAAAAGCTTCTTGCTTGGTTCTCAGTCACCTGAATTTGGACTGAAATGCTAATCAAGACGGCCCAGAGACAAGAGGATCAGAGTGGTGTTAATAGACTACTACAGGACCCCCTCTCCCTTCTCTCAGTACATTTATCTTCACATGTCATTTGAAAGGCTCCCTATATTCTGCTCTAGTACCTTTCTTCCATGGATCTCAAAGAGCTTTATAAATACTTATGAAGCTTTACAACCTCCAGGAAGGTAGGCAAGTAATCCCTGGTTACCGAGGGATAAATAAGGAACAGAGATGCAGTGACTTACACAAGATCACAGAATAAGTCAGACAGCACCAAGAATGGGGATTCAGTCTTTACAAGAAGTTCCCCGTCCTAAGTACTGAAAGGCTTAGTGGGTTCTAGCCCACGAAAGCTTATGCCCGAATAAATGTGTTAGTCTCTAAGGTGCCACAAGTAGTGCTCGTTCTTTTTGCAGCAACAGACTAACACGGCTACTACTCTGAAACCTGTAAAATCTTTGACATTTACTAACTGGACAAGGTCACATGCAGACAGCTCACTTTATAAACTTCCCTACACATACAGGTTTGACAGTTTGCCAGAAAGTACCTGCCCAGAGAAACATTTGAGAGATGGGGCAGCCAGACCAGAACATGTTTTATGGTTCAGCATTGCCAGACTGGCATTTTCAGCAGTCCCCCTTCACCACAGAGGGCTCTGCAGACCATCGTGAGTTTAGACATCACCACCATCAAACAGGTTCTAGGTCACGAGTGGCAAAAGCACAGCCCATGTAGTTTTACAGCGTTGACTCACTTCATTTACCTTTCTAGACAGAAGTGCAGTCACCAACTACAATTCTGGGTATCTCATGCTCCCCCTTTGGTCTGAACAGCTTCCTGTTCGGGTTGAGACTGAGCATAGTATAGCACTTGCAGCACATCTCAACTTCGAAGCACAGGCATGCTTGAACCTTAACACCACGCTAGCAAGACAGGTAAGTGATTTCTATTTTACATCTAGGAAAATGGAGGTAGAAGATTGACCACAGGCAAGCTGGTTCAGTCTACATAAAAATGGATTAATGCAAATACCGACTCCTCATCTTGAGTCCATCATTGCATTCTGGGGCCTGTAGTCTCCAGGGCTTCTGTCTGGGTTAGTGAATGGCACAGACAGACTATGTAATGACCTATGTAGAGTGTCGTCAGTGCTCAGATTAGTGGTGCAGTTCTCTTCCCTTCAAATCACTGCTAGACAGTGTAGCCCCCAGTACTACTCCTGTGCTCACCTGAAGCAGGGGGAGAGATGTACGGACATATTCTTGTGGCGTTTCTCAAAACGGTTGTACTTGCGGATATAGTGTAAGTAATCCCTGCGGATGACAATGGTACGCTGCATCTTCATCTTGGTAACCACACCTGCGGGAATAAGGGGGGTGCAGGGGGAAAGAATGTCAAGCACTCTTACTTGTGGTGTTTAAGCAGAAGTTAACATTTTAGAGGCCTGGTCTACAAAGTTATTCCAGTATAGTTATGCTGGTCAAGGTATTTTTTTTTATTTAAACCCAACACAGGAGACCTTCAAGGTTATATGGTAAGTTTTCCTATTATCATAGAATATCAGGGATGGAAGGGACCTTAGGAGATCATCTAGTCCAACCCCCTGCTCAAAGCAGGACCAATCCCCAATTTTTGCCCCAGATCCTGCCCCCTCAAAGATTGAACTCACAACCCTGGGTTTAGCAGGCCAATGCTCAAACCACTGAGCTATCCCTCCCAGTGGTTTATAGTAAAATAAATCCAATACAGTACAGTGCACTTACATAACAAAGCTTAAACCATCAACCATGAGTGTACAGACTGGAGACAGAAGAGGAGACTTGGCCCGTACCTTTCACTGGAATTTTCAATAGGACCCTATACTTGGAGCTATTGATTACCCCCCTGCTTTACCCATCCTCCTTCATGCATTAACATTGGCACTACATTCCCCTCTATCCTACCCTGTATTACATTCGAAAGATGGCAGCTAATTAGTTATTCCTAATACTTGGTAAGGATTGGTTAGTTCTCCGTAATCCATTGTAGATTAGAAATGGGTCACTCAGTATTTAAGCTTCAAAGGATGGTATCGGATAATCCTGGGCAACATTAGCAAGTCTGTAGCCTCTGCAGGCATTTTTCAACAGCAACATCCCCCCTGAAGTTGATGTTCTCACTATCTGGGTCAATGAAAAAAGTTCTATTTCAGTGTAAAGTGCTTCTCCTAAAATAAGAGATAGCAGCTCTCTCTAGAAGGGTACTGCCACTGTCTCCTGGGTCCTTTTGCCAGGCATCAGCAAAGCCATTTGGCAGTGTCGTCAGAGTCCCTTCACCATGAGACTTGGAAGACCATCGTGAGAATAGCATCATTTGCCACTCAGGACCATAGCAGCAGTGAAAAGGGGAGATAGTAATTAATTTCTGGTAGGGAGCGTACAAACCCAAAGGAGGCATTTAGTGTCTTGGGATCTGAGATTCTAGAGTGGGCTGCACATTAAAGGCAAGAAATGGCTACCATCTTTAGCAGTATCAGAGGGGTAGCCGTGTTAGTCTGGATCTGTAGAAACGACAAAGGGGCCTGTGGCACCTTATAGACGAACAGAAGTATTGGAGCATAAGCTTTCGTGGGTAAATTACCCACATCTGACGAAGTGGGTATTCACCCACGAAAGCTTATGCTCCAATACCTCTGTTAGGCTATAAGGTGCCACAGGACCCTTTGTTGCACCGTTAACAATAACCCAATATGCTGGAGTCTAGTTCCAGCAGACTCAGACTCAAGGACATCTGCAACCTCTAGTCTATGCAACTTCCAAACAACCCAGTTTTCCATTAATAAACTCATATGCTTACATTTTGTTTAACTGATGGATCCAGACCCTAAACAGCTCTACTGCCTGCAAATGCCATTTCCCGCAGGGTGTTCACGTAACCAAAAGGTTTTGAAATGTATCTAAAGTAACAATGCTACTCACAGAACAGAAGTGTTTCTTAGGCCTTACCTGACAGGATACGACCACGAATAGAGACATTACCAGTGAACGGGCATTTCTTGTCAATGTAACTGCCCTCAATGGCCTGAAAACAGAGAAACCTGACATCAGCGCTTTGGAGCTAAGAAGTTAGAGTGCTGCAGAAATCTACCATCAATGAAAACGTGTTGCACCTCAGAAGGTAAATTTGGGTGCTACAACAGGACTGGTACTGCAAGTCTGAGGCACATTGCCTCCTTTACTCCTGTCTGTATGAACTGACATCAGCAAGGCCATTTGGCAACTGTCGTCAAAGCCCCTTCACCTGTGGGGCTTGGAAGACCATCGTGAGAAAAAACATCACATGTCAGCAAGGAAAAGAACCACCCTGAAGTCTGCAGAAATTGCTTTTCATAACCTCCTGGGTTATTCACTGGCTGTTAACCTGCTATTTTGACAGAAATATTCTGGCCATTGACAGTCTGGGGCTAAATTTATGATCTCTACCCAGTTGGATTTTATTCTTCTAGCCCAAACTTAATACTATTTCGATACTAATCCTTTCATGAAGATATTAAAAGGCTTACCAAGTGTTCCTTAAAGCATCAACTTCCCCCCTCCCCGATGAAGAACAAATTAATGAGTCATCCCAAAGGAATAGCAAGCCAAAGCTAGGGCCAGCTGTGGCTTGGTTCACTTTTAGTCACACACAAACCTATACCTCTTTGGGGGTCTTGAAGCCCAGGCCAATGTTCTTGTAGTACCGGGGGAGTTTCTCCTTGCCTCCCTCTCCCAGAAGCACACGCTTCTTGTTCTGGAAGATGGTCGGCTGCTTCTGATAAGCCCTCTCGGTCTGTTTGGGGGAAAGACCAAATAAGCACAGTTAAAAGATGAGGAAAGTAATGCACCTAATACCACCAGCCACCTGGCAAGGCGACAGCCTGCAGCGAGCTCGGGCCTGAACCCCCCGAGACAGAGACGTGCCACCAGGGGAGCTCGGGGCCCCTCTTGTCCAGATTTAAACGGCTCCAAGGACACCGCTGCAGGGGCGAGGTGGGGCTGACCCACCGCCCCAGGGGACACCCCAGGGATGTCAAGGCACGTGCCCGGGGCAGCCCGGCTCTCGGAGACACTGGGGACAACGTCCCCGGGGGCCGGGCTACGCTGGTTTAACGCCCTCGCCCAGGGGAGTGAATAACCCCCCCCCCCCGCCGAGGGGGGCAGTTACACCCGCCCCGGTCCCCGCCGCAGACCCTGGTTCCCGGGCGCGCTCCCCCCGCCCTGCGCCACGCGGCCCAGGGGCTTCCCGCGGCTCCTCGCGCAGGGCCGCGCCTAGGCCCCGCTCGCCAGGCCGCGGCGTGCGGGCAGGGGAAGGGGTGGCGGGGTCACACGGGCCTAGGCCCACGCGCCCCTCCCGCCGCGCCACACCCCCAGCAGGCCCCGGCTCGAAGCGCCCCATCCCCGCCGGAGCCAGCCGCTTCTCTCTCCCGCCCCGGCGCGGAGCCCTGACCTGCGTGTCCGCCATCTTGCGCTGCGCGAGGCAAAAGGGGCCGCGGTACCACCCCGGGCCGGCTTATCCGCCGCCGCTGCGCCGCGCCGGAAGTGACGTCAGTACGCACAGGGAGCGCGGGAGGCGTTCGCTCCGCCCGAGCAGGGGGCGGGGCTGATTCGGAAAGGGAGTCCAGTTCTCATCCCACCCCTCCCCCCGGAATGTGCGCAGGCCACCTCTCAGCAGCCATTGCTCTGTGGGGGTAGCCCTCTCCCCGCCCCCGGCAGCCATTGCTCTGTGGGGATAACCCATTCTCCGCCCCCGGCAGCCATTGCTCTGTGGGGATAGCCCTCTCCCCGCCCACGGCAGCCATTGCTCTGTGGGGATAGCCCATTCCCTGTCCCCGGCAGCCATTGCTCTGTGGGGATAACCCATTCCCTGTCCCCGGCAGCCATTGCTCTGTGGGGATAGCCCTGTCCCCGCCCCCGGCAGCCATTGCTCTGTGGGGATAGCCCATTCCCCGCCCCCGGCAGCCATTGCTCTGTGGGGATAGCCCTGTCCCCGCCCCCGGCAGCCATTGCTCTGTGGGGATAGCGCATTCTCCGCCCCCGGCAGCCATTCCTCTGTGGGGATAGCCCTCTCCCCGCCCCCGGCAGCCATTGCTCTGTGAGGATAGCCCTCTCCCCGCCCCCGGCAGCCATTGCTCTGTGGGGATAGCCCATTCTCCGCCCCCGGCAGCCATTGCTCTGTGGGGATAGCCCTGTCCCCGCCCCCGGCAGCCATTGCTCTGTGGGGATAGCCCATTCCCCGCCCCCGGCAGCCATTGCTCTGTGGGGATAGCCCATTCCCCGCCCCCGGCAGCCATTGCTCTGTGGGGATAGCCCTGTCCCCGCCCCCGGCAGCCATTGCTCTGTGGGGATAACCCATTCTCCGCCCCCGGCAGCCATTGCTCTGTGGGGATAACCCATTCTCCGCCCCCGGCAGCCATTGCTCTGTGGGGATAGCCCTCTCCCCGCCCACGGCAGCCATTGCTCTGTGGGGATAGCCCTCTCCCTATCCCTGCCAGCTAGGGTGACCAGATAGGAAGTGTAAAAAATCGGGACACTTTTTTGGGGGTGGGGGTGGGGGAGGGGAATAATTGCCCATATAAGATTAAAGCCTCTAATATTGGGACCTTTGGTCATCCTAAGCCCAGGGCTCCCTAACACAGATCAGCTGACTCAAGTCCCACCAGCCCTGCGCCTAAACTGCAGACTCACCCAAAGTGGCCACTGACTCTCCCACCTGGCTTTATAGCCACCCCCACCCCCGCTGCAGGACTCGGGAAATAGTTGGGGGGGGGGCACATGGGAAACTGCCCCACATTGAGGCATCACCCGCCCCTGCTCTCTGCCGCAGACCCCTCAGTACCCTCCCCGCCTCCAGCCGCTGCAGGCTGCAATCCCCAGCCAAGCGCCCTCGTTGGGTGACAGCTGCTGGCGGGCAGCGGCTCGGGCGGGGTGGCCGCGTGGGGGCAAGGTGGCGGGGGCCGGGGAGCTATTTACCCCGCCGGCGCATGCGGCACCCAACCCTGGAGGAACGGAGCCCGCGTGCCGCAGGGAGCTGTCCGCGCGGCGAGTGGGAAGCAGAGCTACGCGGTCTGCGGGGCGGGGCGATGCCGGGGCCCCCCTCCAGCCACCCGGAGCCAGGCGGTGGGGGCTCCCCCAGTGGCGCCGCGCCGCCGCTTCGGGGCGGGCTTCTGCCCCAGCTCGCAGGCACGCTGGCTCACTGCGCTTCCCGGGATGGCGGGAGCCCGGGACGGTGCTCTCCACTCCGGCGCTCTGCGCCACACACGGGGCCCTGACCCTAAGAGCCAGAGGGACCTGCCGAGGGGTGAGGTGGGGAGTCCCAGCGGTGCTTACCTGGGGCGGCTCCCGGGAAGCATCTGGCAGGTCCCTCTAGTTCCTAGGGTCAGGTCGGGTCAGGTGGGGAGGGGGGGGGGGCAGAGAGCTCTCTGGCCGCTGCCGGTGCCTGCAAGCCCCGCCCCCACAGCTCTGATTGGGCAGGAGGGAGCCGGTGCAGCACGTGGAGACCCCGTCCGCCTCTGTGACTAGGGGCCACCAGCACTGCAGGCTCCTGCCGATGGGCGGGCGCCCCGCCGGGAGCTGCCCCAGGAAGTGCCGCCACACCAGCCCCGGGACTTTGGCGGTGATGGTGAACTCGGTCCCCGATATCGGGACAAAGGGCGTCCCGACCAATGTGCGGTCGGGACGCGGGACAAATGTGTTAAAATCGGGACTGTCCCGATAAAATCAGGACGTCTGGTCACCCTACCGGCAGCCATTGCTCTGTGGGGATAGCCCTCTCTCCACCCCCGGAAGCCATTGCTCTGTGGGGCTAGCCCATTCCCCATCCCCGGCAGCCATTGCTCTGTGGGGATAACCCATTCTGCACCCCCAGCAGCCATTGCTCTGTGGGGATAACCCATTCTGCACCCCCGGCAGCCATTGCTCTGTGGGGATAATCCATTCTGCACCCCCAGCAGCCATTGCCCTGATACACCGTTCTGCAATTGGATTAGTTGTTTCACAGGCGTCACAGGCTGCCAGAAGCTTCTTGCCCTGAAGCCACATGCTGGTGCAAGAGAAACACGCGTGATGCATAGATGAGATGGTGGGTTTTGCAGCCAGCTCTGCGAAGGGGCAGGTTTCACTGAGCATTGTAGCTTCAAAGCCAGCCCACCCGATCCCAAATCGCCACTGGCAATAGACCGGGACTGCAGTGATCATGTGCGGTGCAGGGGGTGAGGCATTGTCAGGCCTCGCTGAGGGGAACAGAGGGAGCAGGGCGGTTTCTACGTTTATTATTTTAAGAGAGACAATCCCTGAGGTGGGAAAGTTGGGAGAGGGAAGATCGCAGCAGCTCATCCAGAACAGACCCGTCTGGGCCCCACCCGCCTCCTCCCCAGCCCCAGAGAGACCGAAGCAATGTTAGTGGCTCTGGTTAGGCTGCTGAGATGAGGGGAGAGGCATGGGTGCCGACTTCTACTTGTGCCGATGGGTGCTCGACCCCCTGGCCCTGCCCCAACTCCACCCCTGCCCCGGCCTCATCCTAAAGTCCCCGCCCCAACTCTGCCCCCTATTCCCCGGCCCTGCCTCTTCCCCACCTCCTCCCCTGAGCGTACTACGTTCCCGCTTCTCCCCCTCCCTCCCGGAGCTTGCTATGTCGCCAAACAGCTGTTTGGCAGCAGCAAGCGCTGGGAGGTAGGCAGAGGAGCGGGGACGTGGTGTGCTCAGGGGAGGAGGTGGAGGAGGAGGTGAGGTGTGGGGGGGGAGCTTGGCTGCCGGTGGGTGCAGAGCACCCCCTCATTTTTCCCTGTGGAGCACCCATGGAGTCGGCGCCTATGGGGAGAAGAACCGCCTGTCAGCATTAAATTAGGTTCACTCCAGGGAAAACGTTGCCCTCACCCCCAATGCGCGTGATTATTTAAGGTTTAAGATTCAATCATATACAAAAATACGGGTCTGCCAGCTGGCTGCTCAGAGTGGGGGACTGCCCAAGTCACACCTTCCCCCACTTTTTCACTCCATTTTCCTTCAGACTCTCCTTGGCTTCCCCCTTCTGCCCCCCACATTTCCAGATTTTAAACCAGAGCGCCCAGAGAGTGGCTATTTTCCCTGAGGCCACTATGACTTCAATGCCATTGGAAACAAGGGTAGACAGCAGCCATCTTCCCTAGGGGCAGCTCTTGGTCGGCCATTTTAACAGCGGGTGCTCGGTGACTTCAGTTCCATTGTAAGTGATGGGAAATGGTAGCCATTTTGAATAAGGGAAAAAATTGGGCAATTCCAGCTGCCAGAAAATCATGAGATAATGAGTAGCTTTCAAAATACCCAGCTCATTCACCAACCTCACAATGAATGTGAGCTGCTTGGGGCACAAAGGGGCTGGGTAAATTCAAGTTCTCCGCAGTGGTCTTTGTCCCCCAGCAATAGTTCTTGTTGCCCCTCAGTGAGGGGGGTAAATACTCCCCTCCCCTCTTATGTGAGAGGCTCAGAAAGTGACTGATTTCTGTTATGCTCAAGACTGACTAAACTTTTCACTCCAGCCCACTGTGCATAGGGCCCTGTTGTGAGCTGTTCTCTTCAGGACTCTAGTCCCTGGTCTGTATGGAGTTGGTCGTGCCTGGAAACAGACTCCTGAGAGGGCAGAACTTGGGGGGAGGCTTCTCTGAAGCCCCAACCTCCTGCTGTTTGAGCCCCCCACAGCAGAGTCAACGCAATGTTTTCTAAAGCACTCAGGTACCCAAGACACTCAATTCCTCCCCCCTCCTCCTTTTTCTGCAGGTGGGGAAGGGATGGCTGGAGGGGACACTGCTCCAGGGGGGCATTTTCAGGAAGATGCTGATGGGCGTGCCCAGTGACGAGAGGAGTCGGGTGTGAAAACCGGAAATGGAGCCTAATGTTTGCTACAGGCTTCAGTGCCATTGGGCTCATTGTGGGTTGGGAGGTGAAATTCCCTGAGCTTTGGAACAGGAAACCTCCCCTCTGGAGTGGAAAGAGAGAGCCTGAGACATGAGGCCTGGTATAAGAGGCCCGGTCTGAGGCCTGAACTAAAGTAGTGGTCAAGGCTTGAAACTATAAAGCAAAGTTAGCAAAAGTCAGGATGTAAGCAGAAGTCACGCTCTGCCTGTGTAACCTGGCAAGAACAGAGCTGGTATTGCAAAAACACACATTTGTAAGAAGTACTAGGCACAGGGCGCTCATGTAAAACGTTTCAGAACGGTGGTACGAGAACACCCAAGTATGGTACAAACATGCCACAAAGATGATGCTAGGACAGGGGTGGCCAAACATTTTGGCCGGAGGGCCACAGCGGGGTTGCAAAATTGTATGGCGGGCCGGGTAGGGAAGTCTGTGCCTCCCCAAACAGCCTGGCCCTGTCCCCTATCCGACTCCCACCCACTTCCCGCCCCCTGACTGCTCCCCTCATAACCTCCAACCCATCCAACCCCCGCTGCTCCTTGTCCCCTGACCACCCCCTCCAGAGACCCCCCCACCCTAACTGTTCCCCCAGGACCCCACCCCCTACACAACCCCCCCCTGCTCCCTGTCCCCTGACTGCCCTGCCCCCTATCCACACCCCACACCCCCTGCCCCCTGACAGATGCCCAGGAGTCCCACACCCTATCCAACCCCTCTGCTCCCTGTCCCCTGACTGTCCCTGGGACCCTCTGCCCCTTATCCAATCCCCCGGCCCCAGTTCCCTTACCCCATGCTGCTCAGAGCAGCATGTCTGGCAACCGCACGGCCCGCTGGAGCCAACCACACCACTGCACCGCTGCCTGGCAGGAGCAGCGGGCCATAGCATTGGATATTAGGAAAAACGTTTTCACTAGGAGGGTGGTGAAGCACTGGAATGGGTTACCTAGGGATGTAGTGGAATCTCCTTCCTTAGAAGTTTTTAAGGTCAGGCTTGACAAAGCCCTGGCTGGGATGATTTAGTTGGGGTTGGTCCTGCTTTGAGCAGGGGGTTGGACTAGATGACCTCCTGAGGTCCCTTCCAACCCTGAGATTCTATGATTCTATGAAAATAAGAAAGAAAAACTTGTAGCATCTTAGAGACTAACAAATTTATTTCAGCATAAGCTTTCGTGGGTTAGAACCCACTTCCACGAAAGCTTATGCTGAAATAAATTTGTTAGTCTCTAAGGTGCTACAAGTTTTTCTTTCTTATTTTCATTTTGCTGACACAGACTAACACAGCTACTACACTGAAACCTATGATTCTATGATTGCCCGTGCGGCGCGCTGAGGCTCCGGGGAAGGGGGAAGGGCCGGGGGGGAGCCTCCCCAGCCAGCAGCTCAGGGGTCGGACAGGACGGGCCCGCGGGCTGGATGTGGCCCCCCGGGCCGTTGTTTGCCCACCCCTGTACTAGGACACACCACATCAGAGGGGCAGTACGTAACTTGTTTGTATCAGTGTATAAAGAGAGGTCTCAGAGGGGACGTCTTTGGCTGGCCTAGGGGGAACGGAAAATCTCGCTGTTCACTGAGCTGGTCCATTGTCACAGGCATTCATAGAATCATAGAATCTCAGGGTTGGAAGGGACCTCAGGAGGTCATCTAGTCCAACCCCCTGCTCAAAGCAGGACCAACCCCAACTAGATCATCCCAGCCAGGGCTTTGTCAAGCCTGACCTTAAAAACCTCTAAGGAAGGAGATTCCACCACCTCCCTAGGTAACCCATTCCAGTGCTTCACCACCCTACTAGTGAAAAAGTTTTTCCTAATATCCAACCTAAACCTCCCCCTCTGCAACTTGAGACCATTACTCCTTGTTCTGTCATCTTCTACCACTGAGAACAGTCTAGATCCATCCTCTTTGGAACCCCCTTTTAGGTAGTTGAAAGCAGCTATCAAATCCCCCCTCACTCTTCTCTTCTGCAGGCTAAACAATCCCAGTTCCCTCAGCCTCTCCTCATAAGTCATGTGCTCCAGCCCCCTAATCATTTTTGTTGCCCTCCGTTGGACTCTTTCCAATTTATCCACATCCTTCTTGAAGTGTGGGGCCCAAAACTGGACACAGTACTCCAAATGAGGCCTCACCAGTGCCGAATAGAGGGGAATAATCACGTTCCTCGATCTGCTGGAAATGCCCCTACTTATACAGCCCAAAATGCCGTTAGCCTTCTTGGCAACAAGGGCACACTGTTGACTCATATTCAGCTTTTCGTCCACTGTAACCCCTAGGTCCTTTTCTGCAGAACTGCTGCCCAGCCATTCGGTCCCTAGTCTGTAGCAGTGCATGGGATTCTTCCGTCCTAAGTGCAGGACTCTGCACTTGTCCTTGTTGAACCTCATCAGATTTCTTTTGGCCCAATCCAATAATTTGTCTAGGTCCCTCTGTATCCTGTCCCTACCCTCCAGCGTATCAACCACTCCTCCCAGTTTAGTGTCATCTGCAAACTTGCTAAGGGTGCAGTCCACACTGTGACGGTGTTCCCCATAAAACTTTATGGGGAGATGCTTATAAATGTATATATGTAACTAAAATATGTTTTATGCTACATGTGCCATGTAACATATCTCTGTGAAAGTTATGACCTACTGAATTTACTCCTCCTGTTTGTATGCATGTATCATTGTTGTAGTGGGAGTTATGAAGATTGGTTTTATATTTGCTGGTTTTGTACATAGCCTTTGTAAGTGCATGGGATCATCTTTGGAGCAAAGAATGCCTGTTAAATGCGAGCACTTGACAGACAAAAGACGTTGCAGACCCCAATCCACATTGGGGCCGGGTCTGGAATGCAACTGGTTAGACTGGTTAGGGCGCATGGGCAGGTGACTTGCCCATGTGATCCCAAAACTCCAGGGCAACTGGATCCTACGCAGGGAGAGGAAGAAAGGCTATAAAAACCCTTGGAAGACCCTTCCATTTTGTCTTCAGCTGGCTAAACGGAGAGGCTCTCCACCCCCCCCCCCCCCCCCAGGACATTCCTGAGGGGAACTGAACAAAGGACAAAGACACTAAGGGGTGTGAGAGTCTGCTGGACTCAGCTGGGCCCAGGCTAATTCTACAGCCTGTAAAAAGGAAGATATCCGAATCTGGTGAGGCTTTTATCTGTGTTAATTTTGAATAGACATAGATGTGCGTGTTTTATTTTATTTTACTAAGTAACTTGCTTTGTTCTGTCTGTCACTACTTGAAAATCACTTAAATCCTATTTTCTGTACTTATTAAAATCACTTTTTACTTATTAAGTTTCCTTGAGTACGAGTTAGTGCCTTGGGACAGCGATCAGGTGTGCATACCTTTCTATCTTTGCAATAGAAGGCGAACTATTTATGAGTTTACCCTGTATAAGCTTTATACAGGGTAAAACGGATTTATTAAGGGGTTGAACCTCCTTGGAGTTGAGCAGCTGGGTGTCAAAGGCAAGAGCGCTTCCAGGGGCCTTACAGTGGTGAGTGGACTTGGTTCGGACCTGGGTCTGGGTTTGCAGCAGATCAGTGGAATCTGGCTAAAAACAGACAGGATTCGGGAGTCCCAAGCTGGAAAAGGCCTGGAAGCAGGGGCAGAAGTAGCCTTGGCACACCAGGTGGCAGCACCAAGCAGGTCTCTGTGGCCCCAACCCGTCACACACACCATCCTCCAGATCGTTGATGAAGATATTGAACAAAACCGGCCCCAGCACCGACCCTTGGGGCACTCCACTTGATGTGGAGATGCCATTGATCACTACCCGTTGAGCACGACCATCCAGCCAGTTTTCTATCCACCTTACCGTCCATTCATCCAGCCCATACGTCTTTAACTTGCTGGCAAGAACACTGTGGGAGACTGTATCAAAAGCTTTGCTAAAGTCAAGAAATAGCACATCCACTGCTTTCCCCTCGTCCACAGAGCCAGTTATCTCATCATGTGTTAGTGGTGTACCTGTAACCACTCAGCTGAGCATCTGCTGTGACAGCTATCTGTGCAGAGATGGGACAGCACATAGGAAGAACACACACACGCAGCCAACAACTAACTACACCCTCCAAAGGAACCATGGGCCATTACCGGAGACCCCAGTGCTTCACTCTGTGGGAGCAGCAGCTTCCGGATGCGTCTCCAGACTTAGGAGGGTGATTAACAGTGTCACCAGGAAGCATCTGACCAGGTCCCTCAGCCCTGCCAAGCCCAAAAGGTAGCCTCGGAGAGGAAGCCAAAGGAATGAAAGTGCGGGGAGGAATTCTGTTCGTGCAAAAAGCATTTTTGGTGCCATCGAATTACAGTAATAATGAGGGGAGAGAGACTGAGCTGTGCAGGGACACGAGGGGAGTGTGGGTTTGGAATAAAGGACACCGTGGGAAGGAGGGGACAATGGGGAGGTGACTCTGACCTGGGATTTAAGTGAAGTACTGTGTCCTTTCTAGAAGTAGCACAAGATAAGGGAAAACAGACTTGAAGTGTCATCCCAGCACATCGGAAACGCTGTTAGTGGTGAATCCTGCAAGCATCAAGCTGATTATGTGGGGAGAGAGCGCAAACCATTTAGGGGATATCGGCACTGCAGTGCGGACATGGACTGTGACACATGTTTAAGCCCAGCTCCCCGGACTTCCACACACAATGTTTGCTGACATGCACCTGCCCCTCTTCGGAATATGCGTTTATTGCAGGGGCGGGCAAACTTTTTGGCCTGAGGGCCGCATTGGGTTTCGGAAATGGTATGGAGGGCCGGTTAGGAGAGGGGGTCATGGCCCCGACCCCACCTCCTATCTGCCCCCCTGGGACTCCTGCCCCATCTAACCCCTTCTCCATTCCCTGACGGCCCCCCCAGGACCCCTGACCCATACACACACACACACACCGCTCCCTGTCCCCTGACTGCCCCTGGAACTCCCGCCCCTGACTGCCCCCTGCCGCCCCATCCAACCCTTCCTTTCATTCCTGACACCCCCCCCCCCGGACCCATGCCCCATCTAACCACCCCTTCTCCCTGTCCCCTAACTGACCCCGGAGCCCCTGCCTCTGACTGCCCCATCCAACCTTCCCTCTCCCTCCTGACTACCCCCTGGGACCCCTGTCCCATCCACCCCCCGCTCCCTGTCCCCTGACTGCCCCTGGAACCCCTGCCCCTGACTGCCACCCGCCGCCCCATCCAACCCCTCCTCTCATTCCTGACTGCCCCCATTTAACCCCCCTGTTCCCCACCCTCTGACCGCCCCAACCCCTATCCACACCCCCGCCCCCTGACCACCACCCTGAACTCCCCTGCCCTCTATCCAACCCCCTCTGCTCCCCGCCCCCTTACTGCGCAGCCTGGAGCACCGGTGGCTGGCGCTGACGCTGCGGGGGAGTGGGGAACAGCAGGGGAGGGGCCGGGGGCTAGCCTCCTGGGCCGGGCAGGAGGGTCCCGCGGTCCGGATGTGGCCCGCGTGCTGTAGTTTGCCCACCTCTGGTTTATTGGCTCACCCCGGGTTATGGGTATGAGCCTGCTTTCTGCGGTAGCACACGACCACGCGACTTTGCAGTGAGGCAGTACTAAAGCTTTTGTTGTCAGGTTCATGTTCAGGTTGCCTGACAATGCTATCCCACAATTCCTTGGGCCTGTGCATTCCAGCCCTTCTACCTCCCATGAACTGGAAACAACTTCTTGGTTCAAATACAACCCCTTGGGATTTAACCCTTCATTTCCCATTAACTGCAAACAGCTATGCCTGGCTTGTGGAAAAAGCAGAGAGGATGCCCACCCCCCAGCACACTGCTAGCTGGCCAGAAGAACACCCCAGGATTCTGGTCTACATGTGGTGTGAGGACAGCAAGATCCCTGGCTTTAGCAGGAGCACCAAAAACCTGCATTTATATGAAAATGTCACCAAGAGGCTGGTAGAGTTGGGGATCCATTGGGCCGGTGTGCAGGGAGAGGAACAAACACCCCAAGACCTCCCACCTCAAAGCAAAGGATGGGAACTCCCCACTATTTGCCACTCAACATTAAGCTATTCCGATGCAGAGGAAAGATAAGAAGAGCCACAGAAGGCCACTGTGGCTGCACAAGGAGCTTTTTAGCTCTCTAAAAACCAAAAGAAATACATACAGGAAATGAAAGAAGGGGCATGTCACTAAGGAAGTATACATAGGAATAGGATGAGCATGTAGGGACAAAATCAGGAAAGCCAAGGCAAAGAATGAGTTACAGCTGGCAAGAAATGTTAGAGACAACAAGAAGGAGTTCTACAAATACGTCAGACAAAAAAGAAAGGTTGGCGATGGTGTGGGTCCCCTGCTCAGTGAAGGTGAGCTGGTAACAGAAGATGATGGGAAGGCAGAGCTGCTCAATGCCTGTCTTGCTTCAGTCTTCTCACAAAAAATAACGTGTGACTGGATGACTAACAAAGTTACCATACACAATAAGGGGGAAGGCATGCTGTCATAAATATAAAGGAAAGGGTAACAATCTTTATGTATGAAGTCACATAAAATCCCTCCTGGCCAGAGGTACAGAATCACTTTACCTGTAAGGGGTTAAGCAGCTCAAATAACCTGGTTGGCACCTGACCAAAAAGACCAATAAGGAAAGAAGATACTTTCCAATCTGGGGAGGGGGAGAGGTTTTGTTGGTGCTCTCTTGTTTTGTTCCCTCTCTGGACAGAGAGAGAGACTAAGCAGGTAAAGCATCTTCTGAAACCGTGCCTGAAATGATACATCTAAAATTAGAGTAATTGTAAGTAAAGGCAAGGAAATGCGTTAGATTATCTTTTGTTTTAGCTTGTGAATTTTCCCTGTGCTAAGAGGGAGTTTTATTCCGGTTTCTTGTAACTTTAAAGCTGAGCCTAGAGGGGAATCCTCTGTGTTTTAAATCTTTTTATTACACTGTAAAGTTACCTTCCATCCTGATTTTTACAGGTGTGATTCTTTTACATTTAAAAAAAAAATTCTTCTTTTAAGAACCTGATTGATTTTTAGTTTAGAGAGTGTGTGATCTACTGAGGGTGAAGAACATCGATCTACCACCCCCAAACTGTTGGGTTGGTAGAGCAATTTCACATAACTTTGATGGCGACTTTAAAGAAGTTGTGTCTTGCTCAATAGACTCTCCACTATCACCGATGATATCATTTCAGAGAGTCAGTGTGGCTTTTGCATGGAGTACAGAACAGCGGATATGATTTTTGCTGTTTGCCAAATACAGGAAGAGTGACCTTGTGACCTCTAGATGGTGTTTATAGACCTGATGAAGGCCTTTGACGCGGTTGGTTGTGATAGTCTCTGGTGGATTTCACACAAAGCTAGGTACCTGCACACATTTATCACCCTCGCATGCTCATTCCATGACGGCGTGCTCATGAGACTGCTTCATCAGAGCCTTTCTATGTCATGACCGGTGTTAAGCACGGCGGTGTGCTCGCACCTGCACTATTTACTATTCTCTTTTGTGCTACGCTGCTAGATTCGTTCAAAGACTGCGACCAGGGTATTTACATGAAATGCCACATAGATGGCAGCATCTTCAGCCTCCACCATGTTCATGCTCACGGTAAAGAGATGGACTTGCTTCCTTCACTGATGGCTGTGCACTGGTAGGACATACCGTTGAAGACATGCAGCTTCTAGTTGACTGCTTTTCTAAATTGGCAAAGCAATTTGGACTCTCTGTCAGCCTCTGGAAAACTGAAATGCTTTATCAACCTGCTCCAGGAAAAATGTTGTCTGCACCTGAAATTGCAACTGATGACAAACTGCTCGATGCAGTAGAAAAAACTTGCTATCTTGAAAGCACTTTATCTAATGATGCCATGATCAACCCTACAATCCTGCAGCGCGTTTCTAAAGCCAGCTCTGCTTATGGTCGGCTTTGTCACCGCTTGTGGAACGTGAGAGTCATTCGACTTCACACCAAGATAGTGTCTGTCGCGGTAAGCTCTTTTCTCTATGGTTATGAAGCATGGATACTCTATAGCAGGCATTTGAAGCAACTGGAGTGTTTTCACGTGCGTCCTCTGTGTCTCATCTGTAACATCAAATGGTCAGAAAGGATACCAAACATCAAAGTCCTGGACCAGTGCTGTATGACTAGTATTGAATCCCTCATCAGAGGTGCAACTTTGCTGGGCTGATCACCTCATATGGATAGATGATATGTGACTCTCCACAGCTATATTTTATGGACAGTTGAAAATGGGAGCATGAATGCTGGGAGGCCAATGAAAATGATACAAGGACACTCTCAAAGCTTTAAAAGAAATAACGTTCCTACAAGACTGGACAGGGGTTAGTATGAGCTGGGAGGAGGGGGAAGGAGAGTATAGGGGTGCAGAACTGCACGCCCCTATTCCTCCATTGACTGGGGTAGGCCCAGAAACACACAGTATGTGGGGCAGGGTGTGCACTATCCAGATCACAGTGGAGTGGGGTCCTGAAATAGTCAGGAATGCTGCTTGAGATTAAAAAGCACGGCTGTTCCTCTGGGTCCTCATATGACCCTCATCACTGTTGGTCCCCTTCTAAGAACCTCACAATTAAAGGATTTTTATCCTCAAAACCCCACGAGGAAGGGAAGTGCTACCCCTATTTAAAGAGGGGGAGATTAGGCAAAGAGTAGATTACGAGAGGACACATCCAAGGTCACATGGGACATCTGTGTCCGAGTCAGGAATTGACCAGGTCTCTTGAGTTCCAGGTCAGGGCATGACCCTCTAGACCATAGCGGGAGGTTGTCAAAGGTACAAGGGCAGTAGGCACCAGAGTCCCATTGGGCACCTAATTCACATCTGTGCCTCTGAACATCTCCCTCCACCCTCCCTATTCTAATTATACCCTGTGCAGTGACTCCAGCAGTCCAGAGGCTTCAGGGCACATGTTGATCACTGAAGGGGGCTCAGGAAGCTGCTCCTGCCCATGGCACGATATTGCACTATGAAGGGTTAATGACTGAGCAGGTGCAATCTCTGCTGCCCTGTGCGAAAGCCATTCCATTACATGTCACATTCTCAGGAGTTCAGCACAGGGCTCGTGTCATAACCATACAGCTAAGGGTAGCCTAGGATTCCGCCTTACCTGTAAGGGGTTAAGAAGCTCAAATAGCCTGGCTGGCACCTAACCAAAAGGACCAATGAGAAAAGAAGATACTTTCAAATCTGGATGGGGGGAGGCTTTGTTTGTGCTCTTTGTTGGTGTGGGTGTTCTCTCTTGGGACTGAGAGGGGCCAGACAGAAATCCGTCTCCTCCAAACCATCCTCAACCAAGTCTCCAATATTGCAAAAAGTGTACGTAAGCCAGCCAAGGCGTGTTAGATTATATTTTGTTTTGCTTGTGATTTTCCCCTGTACTAAAAGGGAGGTTTATTCCTGTTTTATGTAACTGTAAAGTATTGCCTAGAGGGGAATCCTCTGTGTTTTGAATCTGATTACCCTGTAAAGTTATTTTCCATCCTGATTTTACAGAGATGATTTTTACCTTTCTTGCTTTAATAAAATCCTTCTTTTAAGAACCTAACTGATTGTTCCAATGTTCTAAGACCCAGGGGTTTGGGTCTTTAATCACTTTGTAACCAATTGGTCAGGATATTATTCTCAAGCCTCCCCAGGAAAGGGGGTGTAAGGGCTTGAGGGGATATTTTGGGGAAAGGGGAACTCCAAGTGGTCCTTTTCCCTGGTTCTTTGTTAAATCACTTGATGGTGGTAGCAATACCATCCAAGGACAAAAGATTTGTGCCTTGGGGAAGTTTTTAACCTAAGCTGGTAAAAATAAGCTTAGGGGGCTTTCATACATCTGTACCCTAGAGTTCAGAGTAGGGAGGGAACCCTGGCTTGAGAATAATATCCTAACCAATTGGTGACAAAGTGATCAAATACCCAAAACCCCTGGGTCGTAGAACAATGGAAAAATCAATCAGCTTTATAAAATAAGAATTTTATTTAAAAAAGGAAAGGTAAAAATCATCTCTGTAAAATCAGGATGGAAAATAACTTCACAGGGTACTTAAATTCAAAACTCAGAGGATTGCCCCTCTGGGCAAAACCTTAAAGTTACAGAAAACAGGAATAACACCTCTCTCTTAGCACAGGGAAAATTCACGAGCAAAACAAAAGAAAACCTAATCACAATGCCTGACTAACTTACTTGTTGCAATATTGGAGACTTGGTTGAGGATGGTTTGGAGGAGATGGATTTCTACCCGGTCCCTCTCATTCCCAAGAGAGAACACACACACAAACAAAGAGCACAAACAAAACCTTCCCCGCTCCCAAGATTTGAAAGTATCTTCTTTCCTCATTGGTCCTCTTAGTTAGGTGCCAGCCAGTTTATTTGAGCTTCTTAACCCCTTACAGGTAAGGAGGAATCCTAGGCTATCCTCAGCTGTATGCTCATGACAAGGATACCCCCCAAAGCTGGGACAGCCAATGAAAAACAGAACCACATTTAAAAATGAGCCTGGCCTCCCACATTCCAGTGCCCTTAGCTGAGTTGGTCCAGCATCAGAAGGCAGAGCATCAGGAGAAGTACAACAGCTGGACCAGGTATAGGAGCCAGACATAATCAAAAGAGCAGAGGCATGCAAATGCCCTAGGTAATGAAGTGGCACAAAGTCCAAAGAAGGAGCGAAAGTGAACTTAGGCCACTAGAATAAGCCAAGTTGTGTCTCGGCCTTTCTCATTTACATCAGAATATTAGAAGATATTTTCATTTCTAGAGTACAGCAAGCAGGCAGATGCAGTTTTATGCTTTCCTTGCAGACAGTTTTCCACTGGTTTTGGAGACCCTGCATTCACCGAAAACGGAGTAAGGAATTGGAAAAATGTAGGAGAAAAGCTTCAGAAATGTATGTGACCTCCATACACAAGCAGTGTTCTGAAAGGTGGAATTTTTTCAAACAATCAAAAGAACGGGGCTCTACAGTGGCAGAGTTGTCACATTCTCACAAGATGGTGTTACATGAAAACAGAGACTATGCTGCAAGAATCACCAATGTACTGCTTTACCTGGCTAACCAAGGAATTGAACTGTGGGGGCAGGATGAGAGAGAAAAGTCAGCAATCCGTGGAAGTTTTCTGGAATTATGCTATTTGTTTTTATAGTATGATGAAGCATTCGCAAAACCAAACAAAAAAAATCAAGTGGTTCTTTCAATCTCACAAGCCCCTCAACTCAAAATGAGCGTGTACAAATTGCTGCTGATATTGTGAAAAGCACAACCATTCGGAAAGTCCAGGAGAATGGGTTTTGTATTTTTCTGGTTGACGAAGCAGTTTTAAACGAGAAGAAATGACAGTCTGTGTGAGAGACGATTTCTAGGATTTGTTAATTGCTCTGAGCGAGGGGATGCTGGCGCCATCTATCACAACATTAAGCAGTTCTCACAAACATCGGGGATTGCAAACTTGCCGGTCGTAGCATAGTGTTATGATGGGGCCACTGTCATGGCGGGCGAATCATTCCAGTAGACATTTGCCATCCTTTTCCTGAACAGTTGCTTTCATTCAGATATGTTTAGAGCAGGCATTGGCAACCTTCGGCACACGGCTTGCCAGAGTAAGCCCCCTGGCGGGCTGGGCCAGTTTGTTTACTTGCCGCATCTGCCTATTCGGCCATCGCGGCTCCCACTGGCTGCGATTCGCCATCCCAGGCCAATGGGGGCTGCGGGAAGCAGCGCGGAGCTAGCCACCACTGAGCTCTACACTAGTCCCATGCAGGGCTCTCTTAGCAACTGTGACACATCGGACGTCCACTGTGTGGTTCCCCCCATGTACTTAAAGACAGTCTTAAAACCATTAGCAGCTGCATGCTTACCTGAGAAATGGATCATTTTCTGAGAAAGGGAGAAAAGCATACAACACAAACTGAAGTAAGGGTGGGAAGTGGAAGTTCCAGCAAAATGCAGAAGCCTAAAATATGACATTTATTTTAACCTGGACTATATATGGAGTGGGTCTCGCAATGCACTGAGGCCTCAATGTGTTGTATGCAGTGAAATACTGGCAAATGACAGTATGCGGAACTGCAAGCTACATCAGCATCTCGAAACAAGACACTACCTTAGTATCAGAGGGGTAGCCGTGTTAGTCTGGATTTGTAGAAGCGACAAAGGGTCCTGTGGCACCTTATAGACTAACAGAGGTATTGGAGCATAAGCTTTCGTGGGTGAACACCCACTTCTTCAGATGCAAGCAGTGGAAGTGCATCCGAAGAAGTGGGTATTCACCCACGAAAGCTTATGCTCCAATACCTCTGTTAGTCTATAAGGTGTCACAGGACCCTTTGTCGCTTCTACCTTAGTATGTAATCCTGTTGAGTCTTTTCAGAGGAAGCTTAGGAGTTGACATGACAAAAAAAAATTGTTGAAGTGCATAGCACTGTTAAAATGAAGGCTACCGAAGCTTCTTACTGTGTGGCTTTGCCCATTGCTAAAGCTGGTAAGTCACAAAACATAGGTTATAAACTACTACTTCCAGCTGTAAAGGATACGTGCGTGGTGATGATAGGAGAGAAAGAAGCATCACAGCAAGACTTGATACCACTTTCTAATGACACAGTTTCATGCTGTATTGTGGAGATGGCCACTGATGCAAAAGAGCAGCTCCTAAAAAGTTTTTGACAGAGTCTATATTATTCAATTCAGACAGATGAGTCTACCGATACAGTACAATCTCAGCATTTCGAACACCAGAGTTGCAAAATGACCAGTCAACAACACACCTCATTTGGAACCAGACGTACTCTATCAGGCAGCAGCAGAGACAAAGAAAAATATAGTACAGTCGTGTGTTAAACGTAAACTACTAAAAAATAAAGGAAAAGCAGCATTTTCCTTCTACATGGTAAAGTTTCAAAGCTGTATTATGTCAATGTTCAGTGGTAACCTTTGGAAAGAACAACCATAAAGTTTGGTTCAGAGTTATGAACATTTCAGAGTTATGAACAACCTCCATTCCCAAGGTGTTCAAAACTCTGTGGTTCTGCTATATATCAAATGCTGCACAGCTGCTGGTACATAGTCATTTTCCTACGCAATAGAATTAAAAGAGGAATTTCTGTTTTGCCGCCCATTACCAACACGAGCAACTGGTGAAGAGCTTTCTAAACTATTAAATAATTTTGTCCAAGACACAGGCCTTGATTGGGGACATTGTTTTGGAATTTGTAGCGATGGAGCACAGTCTATGATAGGATGGCATAGCAGGCTTGTCACAAGGGTACAGGAAGTGGCTCCCTCAGTAACCTGGAATCATTGTATGATCCAGAGACAGGCATTGGCTGCTAAGAAGATGGCAGAGGAGCTCAGCAACGTTCATTCGGGTGCAGTAAATATTACAAACTGTATAATGTTGTGCCCGATTAATTCAAGGGTTTTTGCCTTTTTATGTGAAAAGATGGGGGCAAACTTCATACAGTCGTTGTTACGTGCAGAAGTGTCTTGGCTGTCCAGGGGCAAAATGCTGACAAGACCATGTGAACTGCATGAGGAAGTCCATATTTTTATTGCCGATACTTTGAATATGGCAGCCAGAATGTAGTACTTCCTTTTCTTTGTTTTAAACCTGCTGCCTATTAATTTCCTTGGCTGACCCCTGGTTCTTGTGTTATGTAAAGGAGTATACAAGACTGCCATATTCACTTTCTCCACACCATTCATGATTTTATAGACCTCTATCATATCTCATCTCAGTTGTGTCTTTTGCAAGTTGAAAAGTCCCAGTCTGTTTAATCTCTCCTCAGATGGAAGTTGTTCCATGCCCCTAATCAGTTTTGTTGCCCTTCTCTGTACCTTTTCCATTTCTAAGATATCTTTGGAAATTGTATGGAGGGCTGGTTAGGGGAGGGGGTCGTGGCCCAGCCCCCGCCTCCTATCCGCCCCCCCCCCCGGGACTCCTGCCTGATCTAACCCCCCTGTTTCCTGACAGCCCCCCCCCCCGCTCCCTGTCCCCTGACCGCCCCTGGAACCCTCGCCCCTGACTGCCCCCTGCTGCCCCATTCAACCCCTCCTCTCATTCCTGATGCCCCCCCGGTACCCCTGCCCCATCCAACCACCCCTGACTGGCCCTGGAACTCCTGCCCCTGACTGCCCCATCCAACCCTCCCTCTCCCTCCTGACTGCCCCCCCCGGGACCCCTGCCCCATTCATCCCCCCGCTCCCTGTCCCCTGACCGCCCCTGGAACCCCCACCCCTGACTGCCCCCTGTCACCCCATCCAACCCCTCCTCTCATTCCTGACGCCCCCCCAGGACCCCTGCCCCATCCAACTACCCCTTCTCCCTGTCCCCTGACTGCCCCCGGAACTCCTGCCCCATCCAACCCTCCCTCTCCCTCCTGACTGCACCCCAGGACCCCTGCCCCATTCATCACCCCCCCACTCCCTGTCCCCTGACCACCCCCGGAACTCCTGCCCCCTGACTGCCACCCCAAACTCCCCTTCCCTCTATCCAATCCCCCCTGCTCCCTGCCCTCTTACCATGCTGCCTTGAGTACGGGTGGCTGGCGGCATTACAGCCGCATCTCCCGGCTGGAGCCGGCCATGCCGCCACCACCGCGCCGCACAGAGCACCGGGTCAAGCCGGGCTCTGCAGCTGTGCTGCCCCAGGAGCTCCCAGCCCCACCGCCCAGAGCATTGCGCCGGTGGCGGGATGCGCTGAGGCTGCGGGGGAGGGGGAAACAGCAGGGGAGGGGCCGGGGGCTAGCCTCCCAGGTCGGGCAGGAGGGTCCAGCGGGCCAGATGTGGCCCGTGGGCCGTAGTTTGCCCACCTCTGTTTGACATTTTTTAAATTTTTGAATGCATTTTTAAAATATAATTCTACATTTGTAAGTTCAACTTTAATGATAAAGAGATTGCACTACAGAACTTGTGTGAGGTGAATTGAAAAATTGTTGTTTTGTTTTTTACAGTGCAAATATTTGTAATAAAAATAAATATAAAGCGAGCACTGTGCATTTTGTATTCTGTGTTGTAATTGAAATTCATATATTTGAAAATGTAGTAAACATCCACAAATATTTAAAATAAATGGTATTCTATTGTTTAACAGTGCGATTAATCACACGATTAATCATGATTAATTTTTTTAAATTCCTTGACAGCCCTAATACAAACACATTCCAGAAAGTTGGTACCAGAACAACTCAATACCAAAAACATTTCCCCAAAATAACAGGAACATGCTGACCTATTTTTAGAGATAAGGTCAGGATGACAGCATAATGGATAGAGATGCTTTGATGGAACCAACTTGTACAAGGTAACACACAACCCCTGGATACATCAATGGGTGGCACTCCAATATATCAGAACGTGGCACCTTGCTACATCAGGAGTAATATGTAACTTGTTTGTATCTGTGTATAAAGACCTATCTCATAGGCAGTGTCTTTGTCTTGCTGAAGGGAGAATAGAAAGTCTCGCCATTCACTGAGGCAGGCCATTGTCACGGGCATACATGTGTACCTGTACCCATTGAGCTGGGGCATTAGCACCTTGCCTCTGGTCATAAACCTGACCAAGTGCCTTCGCTGAAAACCGAGTCTGTGGATTTATTGGGCAGTCCAATCAGAGCCTGCTGTATGGGCTAACTGTCCAGAAAAAGTACAGCATGCAGAAAGAACACATGGACGCAGCCAAACATCTCTCAACAGGCTGAACAGTTTGGAAGACTCAGTTGGCCCTGACAATCTTAATCCGTGCTATCAGCGAATAATGTCTTCACTCCCGGAGGAGGCTCTCAGGCTGAAGTTCTCCAGGGTCTATTTTCTCCTCTTCCCACTGCTCACAGAGCCCTGGGAATTCTATGCGAGTCCAGGCTAACCTGAGAGTCCGCAGGGACTACTCAGGGGAATCATAAAGGTCGCTGTTCAGCATGCTGACACTCAGACATGTGAGACACATACGCTGATTCTCAGGGCTCTGCCTTCCGATCACCGTAAGGAGATTCCCTCTCTCTGCTGAGCAGAATTTTGGTGAGTTGCCTTTTTCTGCATTAAAGTTAGTGCTGAGGGCTCAGGAAGGGTTCCAGTGTTCAAGTCAAGAAACATTTGAGCAGGAATTCATTAGCATGGCGACTTGAACTCTTTAATATTGTAAGAAACTCTAAGGGATTTACATGGCAAAATTGGAACTACAGATGTACTGGAAACAGTTTAGAGAAATACTTCTTTTTAAGATCAGTTCCTTGTCTCTTATTGTGTCCTTCTATCTGTCTCAGTAGCTTCCTTTTTTGGGGGGGGGGGGAAGCTGTGTGGTTTTTCCTCTGGTTTGCTCACATTTTTCAATTCAGCAACTTCACTGCCCTGTTAGATAGTGCAGCCAAAGCCTCTGCAGTGGGTATCTGTGGTACCAGAGGGTTCACAACAAGAATGGGTCGCACACTGGGCAGATTCTGCTCTCACATTCTGCCTTCAGTGGCTCACTCCAGATAAACACTGCTCTCCCTGAGAGCAAAATCAGGGCCACTATGTTTTGAAATCCTCCTCTTTCATGCCCGGTCTCAGAACGCCACATAAATTAGGGGTTTCCTTCCCACTCTTTCAGCACCATAACAGAATAGCACTCTCTGTAGCAGGACCCAAAGCTGTGATTTTCACAGCTGGGAGCTGAAATTTAAACACTAAGGGTGACATTTTGGTCCCATGGAGATCAATGGCAAAACTCCCAACACAGCCTGGAGTTCTCACTAAATCCACATGTAGGGACATTAAAAAAATGGCCTCATTTACACCAGCCATGAGCCTCCAGTGACGTCAACTGGCGTCATCCCGTGACCTATAAGGATGGGTGAGCTCATTTAGACGAAAGAAGAACTTACAGGAGAGGTGCTGAAATCTCAAACTCACAGGCTAAGAGGTTCAGAAGAATCAGGATCATTATTTTCAGGGAGGGAGAGGGGTCTGCTCTCTCTGTGCCCCTGCATCTCTGGATCTGGAGAGGATGAGAAGCACCAAAAGTCAGTAAAAATAAAAGCATGTTTCTGATTTAGAGGAAACCGGGTGGTGTTGGAAATCTCACCGGGGAAGGTCCAGGAACACACACTGTGTGTGTGTGTGTGTGTGTGTGTGTGTGTGTAGATGTGCAGTATCCAGATCACAGTAGTGTGGAGTCCTGAAGCCAGGTGAAATAGGGAATGGGCATCCTGCCTAATGCACAGACCAAAGAGGCATAACTGGGAGTCCTGAGGCGGAGGAGGTGTCTCAGACTGAAATGTAACATGGACCACACTGTAACAGATTGTCTCTGACCCCATCCTCCCATGAGTAATCCCGCTACAGCCTCGTGGCAACGTCAGCCATTGCCAACACAGAAAAGCAGCTTGAGGAATGTATGTCTGGGTTTCCAACGGGCTGCAATACGTTAAAGGTTTGTATCATTTTGAGGAAGAGTTACTCACACTGGCTCCTTTTAGTCTCCTTGTCCTCTCTCCCTCCGACCGGGTCTGTCCCTCTCTCCTTCCCTGCACAGGCTGAGCTGCTGCTGGGGTTCCCTTTGCCCCCAGAAAGGCAGTTCAGGCTGATCTCCCCCTTTTCCCCGGTGCAGGCAGACACTGAGTTTAACCTAGTCTGAGGAGATATTTCTGTGAGCTGTCGCTGTAGGGTCTGGCACCAGGTTTTGGTCCTGGGTGAAGTATATCACTTTGTGACAATCCTGGATGTTCTGGGTGTGAGCGATGTGCATGGAGAAGTGTCCAGCACTGGGGGTTGTGGGGCAGGGAGCAATGTGTACACAGAGAATTGGACAGCACTGAGGGTTGTAGGGGCAGGCAGGGGGTGTACAGGGACAGGCGGACAGTGCTGGGGGTTCTGGTGGCACAGAGCAGGGTGTACACAGACAGGCAGGCAGTGCTGCTGAAATTAAATTTTTCTTTGTGATTCTTGGTCCTAGGACAGCGCTGGGTCCTTTCCTGGCCCCAAGTGCATTTCGGGAGGTCTACTGTGACACAGACTTTAAACCCAGGATGCTCTGGGATTATTTGCTAGTCAGCTCTGTTAGTCATTAATGGTGAGGGTTGTTGTTATAAACATACAGCTAAGGGTAGCCTAAAATCCCTCCTTTACCTGTAAGGAGTTTAGAAGCTCAAATAACCTGGTTGGCACCTGACCAAAAGGACCAATAAGGAAAGAAGATACTTTCAAATCTGTCGGGGGAGGTTTTGTCTGTGCTCTCTTTGTTGTTCTCTCTCGGACAGAGAGAGACCAGGGCCGGAAAAAATATCTCCTACTGAAATGATACATCTAAAGTTACAGAAATTGTAAGTAATAGCAAGGAAAGGCATTAGATTATCTTTTGTTTTAGCTTGTGCATTTTCCCTATGCTAAGAGGGAGTTTTATTCCTGTTTTTTGTAACTTTGAAGCTAAGCCTAGAGGGGATCCTCTGTGTTTTAGATCTTTTTATTTGTCTTGTAAAGTTACCTTCCATCCTGATTTTACAGGTGTGATTCTTTTACTTTTTAAAAAAAATAAAATTCTTCTTTTAAGAAGCTGATTGATTTCCAGTGTCCTAAAGACCCAGGAGGTTTGATCTGTGCTCACTTTGTAACCAATTGGTTAGGATATTATTCTCAAGCCTCCCCAGGAAAGGGGGTGAAGGGGCTTGGGAGGATATTCTGGGGGAGATACAGTTCCAAGTGGCCCCTCCCTGAATGTTTGTTGAAATCACTTGGTGGTGGCAGCAATACCGTCCAAGGACAAGGAAAGAATTTGTGCCTTGGGGAAGTTTTTGACCTAAGCTGGTGAAATATAAGCTTAGGGGGTCTTTCATGTGGGTCCCCACATCTGTACCCCAGAGTTCAGAGTGGGGAGGGAACTTCTACAGTTGTACATTCTCCTCAGTTTGAAGATTTTATGGGGTAAAGTCATTATTCTTCTCACCTAAAGCTTTCATCCATTCAGTGCCTCACGGGATCCCTCAGGCTCGTGAAATACACACCTAGTGTAACATTTCCAAGGCGCTGCAGTCACATGAGTATTTCTTCCCATAGAGCTAATTTCAACACGGTCATGAATAGAAAAAAAGCCTTCAGTAAGCTCAGGCAAAATACCTCCATCTGACTCATGGAGACATGTTTTTAGATTCCAAGGCCAGAAGGGTCCATTGTGATCATATAGTCTGTATAACAGAGGCCTGAGATTTTCCCCAAAATTATTCCTAGAGCAGATCTTTTAAGAAACATCCATTTTGATTTAAAAATTCTCAGTGAGGAAGAATCTGCCAAGACCCTTGGTAAATTGTTCCAATAGTTACTCTCATTAAAAAATGTATGCTTATTTCCAGTCAGAATTTCTTTAACTTCAACTTCCAGCCATTGGATCCTGTTATATCTCTGTATGCTAGGCTGAAAAGACTATTATTAAATATTTGTTCCCCTTGAAGGTACTTATCGACTGTTCTCGAGTCATCCTTTAACCATCTTTATTAAACTAAATCGATTGAGTCTATCACTATAGGGCAGGTTTTCTAATCTTTTACAAATTCTTGTGATTCTTCTCTGAACCCTCTGCAGTGTATCAATATCCATTTTAAATCATGGACACTAGAACTGGATACGGGATTCCAGCAGTAGTCGCACCAATGCCAAATGTAGAGGTAAAATAACTTCTCTACCTCTCCTTGACATTCCCCTGGTTATCATTCCAGCATCACATTGGCTCTTTTGGACACATGGTCACACTGGGATCTCATGTTTAGCGAGTTATCCCATAATGCACCCAAATCTTCTTCAGAATCCCACAATAGTTCCCCATCGTGTAAGCATCACCTATAATGTTTGTTCCGAGATGTAGATATCTACATAGCTATATTAGACCACATATTGTTTGCTTCACCCCAGTTTACCAGCCAATCCAGATGGCTCTGAATCAGTGATCTGTCCTATTTATTATTTACAATCCCCCAATTTTTGTGTCATCTGCAAACTTCTTCAATATTCAGGCATGAGGAGAACAGTTAGCAGCTGAGTTGCTGACATATGTCTCTGCTTATACATATCAATTAGCACCTGTAACTTATGCCTCAGACGGAGCTGGGTGGCTGCCAGAAAGTGTCTCCCCAAAAGAAACAAGGGAAGTAACAGAGGTTCAGGCCTGTAGCCCTAAATACCAAGGCCCTTGTGCCCTTCCTGCCCATTTTGTTGAGCACAAAGTAATAGCCCAACATGATTATGTCTGTTTCCATGGGGAAAACTTGTATCCTTTCCAACACAGGAATTTGATCAGAGCTATGGTCCACCTAGTCCAGTGTCCTCTCTCTGACAGTGACAGCCCCAGGTATTGTAGACGAAGGTGTAAGAAACCCATTAGTAGGTGGATGGGGGGATGACCTAACCATCCTGAGTATATCACCCTAATGCCTATCAGCTAGAGATTGACTTGTGCCCTGAAACATGTGGGCATATCGGCTTTTCAAAATATTTATTTAGCTGTAAATATTGTAACTGGATAGTCTCACTATCCATATAAATGTCCAAACCTTTACTGATTCTTAGCTCATGGCCTCAACTACATTTTGTGGCAATGAGTTCCTCTGTCTAATTAGGCATTGAGTGAAGAAAGCATTCTTTTTTTTACCTGTTTTGAATTTGCCAGATTTCAGTTTAATTGAATGTCCATTTGATCCTGTGCTATGAGACAGGGAGAAGACATTCTCGAACTATTATCTACCAGTCACTATTTTATAGAATTTTCTCCTGTCCCCTCTTCTTTATCTCCTTTGTAAGTTAACAATTCCAGTGTTTTCAACCTCTCTCTGTATGAGAGTGTCCTTGATCCTTCTTGTTGCCCTTGCCTGAGCCCCTGTAGTTGCACAATATCCCGTGTGAGAAGGGTGCCCAGTACTACATCAGTGCTGACTGATTTCATGGCATTGTATTTTCTGTATGATTCCCCATCCCACTCCGCCTGCTTAGTTTCTGTCCGTGCTTACACTTTGTTCCTTTCAATTAATTAGCCTTTTACTGTTGGTATGGTTACTTCCACCTTTTCATGTTTCTCTGAATGTATAAATATCGTCCCACTGTATGTTCCATTCTATGCATCCGATGAAGCGGCCTGTAGTCCACGAAAGCTTATGCTGAAATAAATTTGTTAGTCTCTAAGGTGCTACACGTCCTCCTGTTCTTATTTTCTTTTTGCTGACACAGACTAACACGGCTACTACACTGAAACATTGAGTAGGGTTTCTCTGAGCTGTGTACCATGATGCCCAGATCCCGGTCCTGAGTTCAAACAGTTAAATTAGAACCTTGTTAGGTGTTTGAGGAGTTCAAGTTTTCCCCTCCAATGGGCAAACACATCATGTTGCCCATTCATCTACCTTGGTTAGCTTCCTCTGAGGACTTCTCTGGACTTGTCTATGACCTAAATAATCTGGTGCCATCTGCCAATGTTGCCATCTCACTGCTCACCTCCCTTTCTAGATTGGTAATAACTATAAAATATTTACCGTACTATTTGTTATAAAGTGTGTAACCCCCCATACTGGGCATCTCTCTTTTCACAGGCACCTTGACCATTTCTGAGCCCTATCAACGCATTGACCACGTCATGGCAGTTTTCAACCTGACCCCCTCTAATTCTTCAATATTCATGCTAACGGGTATCCCTGGCCTGGAAGCTGCTCACCTCTGGATTTCCATCCCTTTCTCTACGTTCTACATTATCGGCCTCTTGGGAAATTTAATGGTTCTGTTTGTTGTGAGCAAAGAGCAGACCCTGCACAAGCCGATGTACCTGCTGCTCTGCATGCTGGCAATCACGGAAATCGGCACGTCTACTTCCGTTGTGCTGAAGGCACTGTGTATATTTTGGTTGAATTTGAAATTTATTACTCTGAGTGGCTGCCTTACCCAGATGTTCTTCTTTCATGCGGGTACTGTGATGCACTCAGCCGTCCTCGTGACAATGGCCTTTGATCGCTATGTTGCCATATGCAACCCTCTGAGATACACCACCATCCTCACCAATGCACGAATAGCTAAGCTAGGGCTAGTAGGTTTGACAAGAGCTGTTCTCTTCGTTCTGCCCCTGCCCCTGCTCCTCAACAGGCAGCCATTCTGTGCCAACCGCATTATCCCCCATACGCACTGCGACCACATGGCTGTGGCAAAGATGTCATGTGGGGACATCACAGTGAACAGGATGTATGGCGTGGTGATACCTTTTGTAGTCAACGTGTTAGACCTGACACTCATTGCCCTGTCGTATGGTCTGATCATCAGCGCTGTCCTCAGAATCCCCTCCAAGAAAGCCCACCAGAAAGCCCTCAACACCTGCACAGCACACCTCTGTGTAATGATGATGTCTTATCCTTCTTTCTTCTTCTCCACTCTGACATACCGGTTCAGTCAGGGCATCGCTCCCTATGTTCATGTCATCTTGGCCAACCTCTATTTCCTCCTCCCAACCATGCTGAACCCTATCATTTATGGGGTCAAAAACAAAGAGCTTCTTGAGAAAGTGGGCAAATACACCTGCAGAATATGCTCGCATGTGCGCCACTGACTTAAACCTGCATGACAAAAGGGGGAAAGGATTCTTCCTCATTAACCAAGGGCGCTCTGTCCCAGTTTGACTGAGCTCAGCATTGTGGAAGTTCGCAGTCTGAGAAGCTCCTGAAACTTAACATGACTCCATCACCACACACTTCTCTCCGGTTCTGTGTTCTCTCTCTCTGACCAACACCTGATCTCTTTCAGCATCACTCATCAGTCCCCATCTCCACACACCCTGTCACTCGGTCTTTCTATGGGCTAGTCCACACTACCCGCCCAATTCGGCGGGTAGAGATCGATCTTCTGGGATCGATTTATCGCGTCTCATCTGGATGTGATAAATCGATCGCAGAAGCACTCCCCCATCGACTGCGGAACTCCTGCTCGCCGAGAGAGGAAGCGCTGTCGACGGGGGAGCCTGCCTGTGCCGTGTGGACCCGCAGTAAGTATATTTAGTTCGATCTAGGAAACGTCGACTTCAGCTACGCTATTCTCGTAGCTGAAGTTGCGTTTCCTAGATCGATCCCCCGCCCCAGTGTGGACCAGCCCCAAGTCTTCCAGATCACCAGAAGATACTTCAGCTTGCTGAAGCCAGGTGGCTTTCCATTAGACCCTTTGTGAACAGTTTTCTTGATCAGTTTGATGAACTGATGCTATGCTTTCTGATAGCCAAAGACAAAGTAAGCAACTACAATGCTAAACTTCTTTATCATATGTACGTGATCTGGAGAGCTAAATTTGCCTCATTTTCCTTCATCCAATACTTCAGGAAGCCTGGAGGGTAAGCCAAATGTTTTTTTCTTAGAAAGTGCAAATACAGGAAAGCTGCTACAGGAATTGAGGACATTCTACTAGAGCTTTTTGGTGACAGTTGTGAAACTGTGTGTTTTTGAGAACTGGACTGTGTTACCCTGTATTTGAGGGGTGTGTATCCCAGAAAGTGATTAAGCCAATTGCAACCATATGATGTGCACACAGCCATTATGAAATAATAAAATAGAATATTACATAGTTTAGGGATAATTGGAGCGCAGGGTTTTAGATGCAAGGTCAAAATCTAGCTGCCAGTTTCTGCTCATCAGAATGGGAAGAGTGGACAGACAAATAAATAAGTGAGAATTACATCAGATAAGTGGATGAAAACCTTGAGTCAAGAAGCCTCTGATATTGGAAGTTTTTTGAAAGTTAGGAGAAATGATGATCGAGTAGGGGTCACTATGGCCTATGTGTTTTGTAGAAGTTATAAAAGATTAGCTAATACATTGTACTTTGGAGCAGTCCTCTGATGCCATCTTGAGAGACCTTTTTCCTGACACCCTTTCTCCCTGGTTAGTGAGCATCTGGCCACTGTGAACATGCTGTTAATTACTCAATACCATTCCAGATGTTAGGTAAATATCTGGGATGTTCTAAACTTATTCCTTATGTCTGCGTGTGCTTAAATCTAATAAACTGCAGTGTTAGAGACAAGAACACGCTTACTTGCATATAACCCTTGATCAGACAGAATTGCTGTGTTCCCAATGATTTATTCCTGACATCACTTGGAGTAAAAGAGTTAAGTTGCCCATACAGGGGTTCTGAAAACCCTGGGTAAGAGACAGCTGTGTTAAACTATGGTATCGCCTTGGAGTCAAATAACTTACCATTTGGCACAATCAATTTTGGAGTCGCTTTTAGTTGGAACATTAAAAACACACACTAACCATTCCCATTGTCCAAGACATCAAAAGTAGCTGTCAAAACTTCATGTTGGAGTTTGTGAAACAGAGATTGCCACGAAATGTCCAGGTGATTGAATCACTTGTAGTACTAAGTCCCTAGATAGGCTGATAGTTCATTTACTGTGAAGGCTGTACTCAGAGATGGACATGAATATGATGAGAGGGAAGATGCTTGGGAGAAGGGTCCTGCCACCTAAGGCCCGAGGGCATTTGTCCACTGCCAAAGCAAGTGCCTGACCTGCAGCAAAACCGGGGCCTGGGCAGGGAGGCTGGGAAGTGAGAGGAACAGACGGCAAACTCTCCTTAGGTCCCAGAGACAGCTGTTTGTGGTGTCCCTACTCCCACTGAGTGGAGTTTCTTGTTTCCTTCAACCTTTCCCATTTTTTCCTTATTTTTCTTAAAGTTCATGTTTTTGGTTTGAACTTAATATAGTGATCAGTGGGTCAGCGTAGCATCCGTTGCGAAGAGAGTACCCCACAGTGGGGCCACCCTAGCCCCTGTCCTAAGTGACCATGATGAGACTGGGGGTTCAGCCTCCCAGGAATCCTGGGCCCAGCCATGTTGCCCACACAGGACTGTGCCACACAGGAGAGTGGAAGGGGAGTCCTTGAGGTCAGGCAGGCCTCTGCGTAAAGGGAGTTGGAGCGGGGACTCAAACGCTTTTGCTTGCCAATTCCCCTTGGGTAATACAGAAGACAGGAAAGTTCCCCACAATAATTTCCCATTTACATTACGGAATGGGGACAAACTAATGGGTTGGATTTTAATGACATGTAAAGAGATGTGTAAGTTGCAAAATCGTCACATAAATGATAAAAGCTGAAATGTGTAACTCTGGGGAGCACACATTCTGTGTAAGGCGGATGTAACACCATTGCAACCGACAGCTTCACAGAGACTGGTATCATATAAAACCTTTTTCCTGTACTATTTTATCATGGGCTTAGAGCAGTAACCTGACATTGTTTATTTGGCCTCTTGAACATATTTCATTACAAAGGAAAGCTTGGTCAAGCAATTGACTACACAATTGATCAACAGCCAGCCTCTCAGATTCAGTATTTAGACGCAATGAAGGCACCCACGGAAATAATTCTCCTGAGCAAAAATGCCATTGAAGTTTACGAGCCTTCAGCATTAAAGAAATTAATGGAAAATTTTAGTTTTGTTTTTTCATTGTGCTCCAAAGAAAGGTACTAGAAATGGTAAATGCCGTTTCAAAACTCTTACATCCAGAGACACAGACCTATAGAAAGCAGCAGGATTACTTTTCAAAACCACTGAACTTGTAGCTACATTTCAAATTGAGTTCAGAGAAGCCAAATGTTCAGCAAGTAAATTATCAGGAAAACGGGGCAGACAAATCAAGTCTGAAGAGAAATGTTTGAGAAAGGCAAAAAGTCAACGGAGCAGCTCATGTTGTGGCAGACCAGGGAGGAGAGCAGCCCTGCTACTGGCAGCTCCAGGGGAGATGAGCTGAGGGAAGGCAGAATCTCCCCCTGAACAACTGCCCGAAGGTCCCTCCCTGAGGGAAGGGAGAGCCTGCTGCGGCAACACCCTGAGAAGGAAGCATTCATCGCCCACATGAATGCTGGGGTTGATTGATCCCTTTTATTTGTTGTTTGGATTTCCTCAGTAGGGGAGAGCCTGTGGACTCGGCTGGCCCTTGGAGGTTGGGCCATACCACAGGAGGAGGCAGGAACAAACCATCCCGATGTGCAGAATTAATAGTAAATATGGCAGGAGACTAGCTTGGCTTAACAGAGAAATCTTCAGTGAGCTTAAACTCAGAAAGGAAGCTTACAAGAAGTGAAAATTTGGACAGATGACTAGGGAGGAGTATACAAATATTGCTCGAGCATGGAGGGGTGTGATCAGGAAGGCCAAAACACAACTGGAGTTGCAGCTAGCAAGGGATGTGAAGGGTAACAAAAAGGGTTTCTACAGGTATGACCACAAGGTATGGGCTATTCTCTGGCCCCTCTGGTTCTGGGTGGGGTGGCCAGAGTTCCACAGCATTAATAGCCAAAGTCACTTAACAACTAACCTTAAAGTAGCCCAAACTATCACTTAAAACACAGGGTTTTCTAATTCATACATTGGTCCTTATATCAAATAACAAATGAAAATTTTCTTTCGATACCTACTACAAATTTGATTTTAAAAAAAGCTATATGCCCTAGCAGGAGTTCGTCCACATTAGCAGCCACCTATGAAATGACAATCAAATTCAAAATCAAAACCCCAGACCTGGTCCTTGTGTCTCTATTGAGGGTTGGCAGGTGTTTCAAACAGAAAATGGCAAGTGATGGCATTAAAAATAGCACAAATGTATCCCCCCAAATATATAGTGACAAAAGAACAAGAACGTTATTATATTATTTATTTCTAATTGCATTCAGTGATGTAAGTCAATGTCCACAGTTTGTGTTGAATTATCTTATTACTGTTAGTTGTAATTCAGTTGATCCTCCGGGTTTCCTGAAGGATTGGATGTAAATTTTGCTCACCGGATCATTGTATACATGACAAAGAAGCTTATCTTTGTAGAGTTTCTTAATTTTCTCTTTGGCTATCTGAATGTGTAACTTCTGTTGGTGAAACTGATCAAGAACCCTGTTCTCACAGGGACTAACGGAAAGCCACTTTGGAGCAGAAAGCTGCAGGATCTTCTGGTAGTCTAGAAATTAAGGAAATGCCAAACGACAAGGTCTGTGGGGTTCGGGACTGATGGGTGAAAATGGAGGAGAGCAGGTGATGGTCAGAGAGAGGGAACTCAGCAAGGGAGATGTTAGTACATAGACTTCTCAGCCTGATATCGAATTTTGGGTTTGACTTTTTGATACTCTTATATCTTACACTAATATGTGTGAACAAAGAACAAAGACACTGTGTGTGTTGGTTCTGCCTGGCCAGATGGATTTGTTAGTATAGTGGGAAGAGATAAGGGATAGAATTAAAAATGTCACAGGGTATGGTGGGAGTGTAATATACGAGCAATCTGTTAGGAGGGGCAAAAGAGGATGGGGTGGGGAGACATAATAACACTAAAATCCAAAGAAAAGACGGGCCTTGGCCAGAACACATACTCACTCCTTACCCCTCCCATAGGTATAAAAGGGGTGGGATGAAGACCCCAGACTCACGACCCTCCAAAATGGAAAATGGCCATAAGTTGTAAGGGGTGGGACTAGGGGTGTGCATGGTAGGTATATTTGGGACTGCTACGATGGAGGAGGTGGAAAAATGGGAATATGAAATGGGGACACAGGCAATGTACTGTGCTATTAGAGCTGGGATGGGGGACATGTGAAAAAGGCTCTGGGGAATAAGAGCTGGGAATGGAAAATTGGGTAACAGACTCTACTAGTATGTAGAGCTATGGATATGCTTGCTTACAACTAGCCTCCATCTCCCCACACTTCACACTTATGCTCTTCTGATTTCTGTCCATGTGACAAGAACCAGGGGATGGGAGAAGGAAAAGCCCTCTACAGGAGAGAGCAGTGCTTGGTGATGGAGTGATAAGCCATTAGGTGTGAGGAACTACTCAGACTGTCAACTTCCACAATGATCAGATCAGACACACTGGGACAGAGCACTCTTGATAAACAAGGAGATGTCCTTTCCTCCTCTTGTCACACAGGTTTAAAGTCAGTCACCCCTGGTGATCACCTTCTGCAGGTGTATTTGCCCACTTTCTCACGAAGGTCTTTGGTTTTGACCCCATAAATGATAGGGTTGAGCACTGGGGGAACAACGAAACCGATATTGGCCAAAATGATGTGAACATGGGGAGCGATGCTCTGACCGAACCGGTATGTCAGAGTGGAAAAGAAGAAGGGAGGATAGGAAATCAGCATCACAATGAGGTGGGCTGTGCAGGTGTTGAGGGCTTTCTGGTGGGCTTCCTTGGAGGAGAGTCTGAGAACAGCTCTGATGATCAGAGCGTAGGAGAGGGCAATGAGAATCAGGTCTAACCCAATGATTGCAAATGCTGCCACCAAGCCATACATCCTGCTGACTGTGATGTCCCCACACGACATCTTTGCCACAACCATGTGCTCGCAGTACATGTGGGGGATAATGTGGTTGGCGCAGAATGGCTGCTTCCTCAGGAGCAGGGGCAGGGGGAGCATGAAGAGAACAGCTCTTATCAAACCTAGAAGCCCTAGCTTAGCTATTCGTGCGTTGGTGAGGACGGTGGTGTATCTCAGAGGGTTACATATGGCAACGTAGCGATCGAAGGCCATTGTCACAAGGACGGATGAGTGCATCATAAGACCAGCATAAAGGAAGAACATTTGGGTGAGGCAGCCACTCACAGTAATGCCTTTCAAATTAAACCAAAATATACACAGTGCCTTCGGCAGGACAGAGGTAGTTGTGCTGATTTCTGTGAACGACAAAATACAAAGCAGTAGGTACATCGGCTTGTGCAGGTTCTGCTCTTTGAATACAACAAACAGAATTGTGAAATTTCCCAACAGGCCCATAATGTAGAACACAGCGAATGGGATGGAAATCCAGAGGTGAGCAGCTTCCAGGCCAGGGATGCCTCTTAGGATGAATGTTGAAGCCTCAGAGGATGTGAGGTTGAAAACTGCCATGACGTGGTCGATGTGTCGATTGAGCTCAGAAATACTCAAGGTGCCTGCGAAGGGAGGGAAGCACAGCGAGAGGTAGGATGGTTACACACATTGTAACAAATAGAAGGGTAAATATTTTATAGTTATTACCAATCTAGGAAGCAGGATGAGCTGTGATGTGACAAAATTTGCAGATGGCACCAGATTATTTAAATCACAGTCAAATCCAGAAAAGTCCTAACAGGAAGCTAACCAAGCTAGGTAAATGGGTAGCATGACGGCAGATGAATTTTGATGTCAATAACTATATCATGTATGCTCATTTGAGGGAAAATCTTGACCTCCTCAAACACATTACTGGGTTCTAATTTAACTGTATGAACTCAGGACAGGAATCTGGGCTTCATGGTACACAGCTCTGTTAAACACTGCTCACAGAGAGAGAATGGATATAAACTAAGCAAAACACTGGGATCCAGGAGGAGTGGAATGGGGAATCATAGAGTAAATACAATGCCATGAGATCAGTCAGTCAATGTTTCTCCCTCCTATGGACTCCTCTGTGTAGTACTGGGGACTTTTCTCACGCAGGATATTGCAGAACTAGAGGAGGTCAAGGAAGGGCAACCAGAATAAAGAAGCGCCCAAGGCAACTCTCATACAGAGAGAGGTTGAAAAGACTAGGATGGTTACCTTAAAAAGGAGATGAATAAGAGGGGATATGAGAAATGTCTATAAAAAATATTGACTGATAGAGAGGAAATTGTGAATGTGTTCTTCCTGTCTCCTAACACAAGATCAAGAGGACATTCAATAAACTGAAATGTGGCAAATTCAAAACAGATACAATGCTTTCTTCACTCACAGCCTAATTAGACTGAGTAACTCATTGCCAAAAGAAGTAGCTGAACCCATGAGCTAAGTAAGAATCAGGAAGGGTTTGGATATTTACATGTCTAGTGAGACTGTCCAGTTACAATAGTTACAGCTAAATACATATTTTGGAAAGTCTACATACCCATGTCTTGATGGGCACAAGCCAATCTCTAGCTGTTAGGCATTAGCGTGACACCTTCAAAACCCTTTGGAAATAAGCTCTGTGGGGAGAAAGTCTCATGTGACTGCGGTGCCTTGGAAATGTTACTCTAGGTGTGTATTTCAAGAAGCAGAGCGCTCCTTGGAGGCACTACATGGATGAACATTTTTGGTGAGAAAATGGCTCCTGCACATGGCAGCTGTATTTATCTAGGCCCACACATGACTCCGAGTAGCCCGCTCTCGCTCTATAATACGCATACTTCTCAGCTTGCAAATTGTTCCACAGTGTGTATGGGAGTAACAAGGGGAGCCACACTGGTGTCCCCCTAGGCATTTCCTTCATTTGAGACTCAGTCACTGCCTACCCCCAACCAAGGAAGCAGGTGTGTTGGGGGCAACTTACCTCACCCTTGCAGAGGAAGAGCTGTGGGGAACACGGGGCATCTCAGAGGTTGTGGGAGCCAGGGGTGACTGGGGAGCATGGAGAAGACACTGGCAACCAATGTGCTGCTGGAATCAAGGCAGCCTGGGAGGAGGAGGAGAGCACAGATAGTGGGTCAGAAATGAGAGATTGAATCATAGAATATCAGGGTTGGAAGGGACCTTAGGAGGTCATCTAGTCCAACCCCCTGCTCAAAGCAGGAACAATCCCCAATTTTTGCCCCAGATCCCTAAATGGCCCCCTCAAGGATTGAACTCACAACCCTGGGTTTAGCAGGCCAATGCTCAAACCACTGAGCTATCCCTCCCCGCAAGCAGCTGGAGAGCAAAGATGAGGCATTTTAACAATGGGAAGGACAATTGACATTATGTAATTAACATTAAAAAACAACCATTGGAAACTGAGTAAAGGTTGTGACACCCAGGCTGCGGGTCTGTGGCTTAGCAGGGCAAAGAGAACCCGAGAGTCCCCCAAACACGCTCCAGGCTAGAAAAGGTCCCAGTGTGGGCCTTGGACCAACAATAACAAAGAAAACAATTATTTCAACAACAGCACTGCCTGCCTGTCCGTGTACTTCCCGTTCCGTGCCGCACAATGCCCAGCGCTACCCTCCTGTCCCTGTAGCTCCTGCCTATCCCACAGCCAAAAGAGCTGCCCGCCTATCTGTGTAAATGCCTCTCCGCATCCTCACAACCCCCAGCACTGCTCTCCTTTCCCTGTATAGCCCCTGCCTGCCCCACAACCCCCAGCCCTGCCCGTCTGTCCCTGTACACCCTGCCCCCGCTACCCCCAGTACTGCTTGCCTGTCCCTGACACAGTCTGTCTGCCTCACAACCCTCAGCACTGTCCCGTGTCCCTTTACATCCCACTTCCAGCCCCCATAACCTCCAGCGCTGTCCGTCTGTCAGTGTACACCCAATTACCATCCCCCACAACACCCTGCACTGCCAGACCACAGTGTGACACAACGAACTGATCTTAAAAACAAATATTTGTCTAAACTGTTTACAGTAAAAATTTTAGTTGCAATTTTACCAGGTAAATCCCTTGTTGTTTCTGACAATACTAAACAGTTCAAGTCGCTGTCCTGGTGAATTGCTGCCCAGATGGTTGTTAACTTAAACCCTGGAGCCGTTTCTGAGCCCTCAGCACTAACTTTAATGCAGAAACAGGCAACTCACCAAAATCCCACGTAGCAGAGCAAGGAAATCTCCTTACAGCGACAGGACCGCAGAGCCGTGAGAATCAGTCCATGTGTCTCACGTCTCAGACTCGGCGCATTAGACAGCGAGCTTCATAATTCCCCTGTACAGTCCCTGTGGACTCTCAAATTGGCCAGGAATCCTGGACAATTCCCTTGGCTCAGTCAGCATTGAGAAGAGCAGAAAATAGACCCTTTAGAACTTCACCTTGAGAGCGTCCCCTGGAGCGTACAAATGATTCGCCAATACCAGGGGATCAGATTTTAAGGGCAAAATAAGTCATGCAATCTGTTCAACGTAGCAATTGGCGATGGCTTTCTTATGTGTGTGCAATGTACTCTCATGTGCACTACATGTGGGAATCCTGCCACAGTATATGGGAACAAAAACAATCGTAGCAGCATAGTGCTGCATACCGCCCATACAGTTTTAATATCCAGTCCATTAGCCTCTGAAAAGTCACTGCCACCCTGTGGAGGACAAATGCTGTTTGTGACGGTGTTCCCCATAAAGCTTTATGGGGAGATGCTTATAAATGTATCTATGTAACTAGAATATGTTTTATGCTACATGTGCCATGTAACATATCTCTGGGAAAGTTATGATCTACTGAACCTATTCCTCCTGTTTGTATGCATGTATCATTGTTGTAGTTGAAGTTATGAATATGGGTTTTATATTTGCTGGTTTTATATATAGCCTTTATAAGAGCATGGGATCAGGTCTGGAGAAAAGAATGTGCAAGTTAAGTGCAGACCCCAATCCACATCTGAGCAGGGACAGGAATGCGACTGGCTGGACCGGTTACTGAGTGGTGCATGGACATGTGTCTTGCCCATGTGATCCCAAAACTCCATGGTAACATAATGTTACACAGGGAGTGGGGAAAAGGCTATAAAAGCAGTTGGGAGACCCTTCCATTTTGTCTTCAGCTGGCTAAAGAGAGAGGCTCCACCCCCCAAGGACATACCTGAGAGAGACAGAACAAAGGACAAAGACAATAGGGGGTGTGAAGGATTGCTGGACCCAGGCTAGTTCTACAGCCTGTAAAAGGGAATGACTGGTGAGGCTTTTATATCGGTGTTAAGTTTGAGTAGACATAGACGTGCGTGTTTTATTTTATTTTACTTAGTAATTCACTTTGTTCTGTCTGTCACTACTTGGAATCACTTAAATCCTACTTTCTGTACTTATTAAAATCACTTTTTACTTATTAAGTTACCTGGAGTGCGAGTTGTTACCTAGGGAGGCAAACAGCTGTGCATATCTTTCTGTCTTTGAAATAAAAGGTGAACTATTTATGAGTTTACCCTGTATAAGCTTTATACAGGGTAAAACGGATTTATTAAGGGTTTGAACCTCCTTGGGAGTTGGGCACCTGGGTGTCAAAGGCAAGAGCGCTTCCAGGGGCCTTACAGTGGTGAGTGGACTTGGTTCGGACCTGGGTCTGTGTTTGCAGCAGATCAGTGGGATCTGGCTCAAAACAGACAGGATTCGGGAGTCCCAAGCTGGAAAAGGCCTGGAAGCAGGGGCAGAAGTTGCCTTGGCACACCAGGTGGCAGCACCAAGCAGGTCTCTGTGACCCCAACCCGTCACACTGTTATCCTAAATTAATGCAGACCATAGGGCGTGGAAAAGGCTTTCTTCTTCTCGGAGTCTGGCATCAAAGTTACTTGCCAGTATCCCTTTGTGAGGTCTAACGAGGATACATATCTGTCAGCTCCCAACTGTTCTAGTAGTTCATCTACTCTCTGCATTGGGTAAGCATCAGATTTCAATGCTGCGTTGATCATTCAGAAATCGATGCAGAACCAGGTTCTACTACCCTGCATCAGAGCTACTCCATTTGGACTTCTCCACTCAGCCATGGAGTTTGCCTGATCTGTTGCCCTAGGCTCCATTTCAGTGTGTTGGTATTTTAGGTAGCTGTGCCTGGTGGGGTGAGAACATGGTGGCAAAGGAATCAAACAACTGCTACCCCTGGATCTTTTGTTCCGGCCAGAGTCCCTCACCCATGCTTGCATCGCAGGTGCCTGGAGGCCTAATCTGAGCTCCAGGGGGTATGCGTGCGACAGGTTGTCACCCCCGGGGTGCAGTCTGGGAGCTGTGAGAACTGCTGCGCCCCTCTATCCACCCAGCTGGGCTGGACCTTTTTCACACTGCTTTGCAGGTGAATCAAACACTTCCGGCTCGGTTATCACCCAAACCAACAGCAGATGGCGCAGCACACCCAACATGAGCTGCCCAAAGGGCTTACTTAAGGGGGCGGGGCCCACGTAGAATAAGCAGACCTGAGCCAATTTCCCCTCTCTCCAGGTTACACAACCCACTGGAGTATAAACCCAAACATATACTGCCTTGCACTACACAGGGATTTATACAACATATGCTCATTAATAGAGATCACCCTCCCCTTGATATGGAAAGGACATGCAACAAGCCTCTCTTAACCAAGCTTAGATTCCCCCCCCAGACACTGCATTCAAAGGCACACAGGTTTAGATAAAACAAAAACCAAGTGTGATGTTCTGAGTATAATATAATATCTCATTGAAAGGTGACAGGGCCAGAAAGGGTTAATGAACTCACAGACTGACCTGACCCATGGCCGAACTGTAAAGACTGGTTAGGAAGAGATGTAAATGAATAGAGCTTTGAAATGCAGCCGGCATTGTTAGAGATAGAAGGGTAGATGTTTGCTCAGCTCTTGTCATGTAAGTAAGCAAGTCTGTGTCTATGGCTATAGCTTTGATTCAAAGATCAAAAAAGAAATATTAACATTTAGGACGATATTTGAGTGAAATGGTATTTTTGTCTATGACCTGTGTCTGAACTGTGTAATGGATAAATTATCCTGTGCTAATTGCCATGATGTTTGAAAGAAGGACAGTTCAGCCTATTGTTTTCTCAGGCCAAATGGCTGCTGGAAATGTGTAAGAACCCTGGGACATGATCCTTCTTCATCTCAGATCTGCTTTGGTTTCAAGAAGGGGAAACCCTGAGCCATAAGGATTGAAATTCCCAGTCACTGACTGGAGTCACCCTGAATATGGACATTGGACTATAACCTATGGACTATTTCTAGAAGGACTTTTGGCAACTACAAGCTCATCTCTGTGATGTATCTGAACCTCAAGGATTAAATTCAAATCTGTCTGTATACTGATCTATTAACCAACACTCTCTCTCTTTTCTTTTTTAATAAATTTCAGTTTAGTTAATAAGAATTGACTGAAAGCGTGTATTTGGGGTAAGATCTAAGTTGTAATTGAACCTGGGGGTGTGGCTGATCCTTTGGGATTGGAATAACCTTTTTCTTTTATATGATGAATTAAGATTTTCAGTAATCATCATCATATCTGACAGTGTGTGTCTGGATGGAGGCCTGAGGCTGGATACTTTAAGGGAACTGCGTTGTTTGGACTTCTTAGTAACCAGTGAGGTACTATAGAAGCTGTTTTGTGCTGGCTTGGTAAATCCTGAATATTGGAATGTCCACTAGCGTTTGTGGTTTGTTTGCCCCGTTCCATTTGCAGTTCACCCTGATTGAGTGACCTCAGCAGGCTCCCACGGGCAGCACCGTCACACCAAGTTTAACTACAAAAAACATTTTAAGTGATTATAAGTGATAGCAAACACATCAAAGCAGATTACCTAGCAAATAAACAAAACTGCACCCTAAGCCTAAAATACTTGATAGATTGGATATGAATTTCCAATTTCTCACCCTGGCTGGTGATATAAGTGACCCTGTTGAGGGTTGAAAGGTGTTTCAAACAAAAAATGGCAAATGACGGCGTTAAAAATAGCCCAAAAGTATCCCCCAAAATATGTAGTGACAAAACAACAATAACATTATTGCATTATTTATTTCTAATTGCATTCAGTGATGTAAATCAATGTCCACAGTTTGTGTTGAATTATCTTGTTACTGTTAGTCGTAATTCAGTTTATCCTCCGGGTTTCCTGACAGATTGGACGTAAAAAAATTAGGTAAATTTTGCTCACCGGATCATTCTACACATGACAAAGAAGCTCATCTTTGTAGAGTTTCTTTCTTTTCTCTTTGGCTATCTGAATGTATAATGTTTGTTGGTCAAACTGATCAAGAACCTTGTTCTCACAGAGATTAATGAAAAGCCACTGTGCATCAGAAAGCTGCAGTATCTTCTGGTAGTCTAGAAGTTACGGAAAAGCCAAACTACAGGGTGTGTGGAAGTGGGGGCTGATGGGTGACAATGAAAGAGATCAGGTGATGGTCAGAGAGAGGGAACTCAGCAAGGGAGATGCTAGTACATAGACTTGTTTGTCAGCCTGATATCGAATTTTGAGTTTGACTTTTTGATACTCTTATATCTTACACTAATATGTGTGAACAAAGGACAAAGACACTGTGTGTGTTGGTTCTGCCTGGCCAGATGGATTTGTTGTGTAATGGGAAGAGATAAGGGATAGAACTAAAAATGTTACAGGGTATGGTGGGAGTGTAATATATGAGTATACACTCTAATGCTACATGGCTCCTTTCACAAGCCAAGGTCAAGCAACCTGTTAGGAGGGGCAAAAGAGGATGGGGGGAGACATAATAACACTAAAATCCAAAGAACAGTCTGGCCTTGGCCATAACACAAACTCACGCCTTACCCCTCCCATGGGTATAAAAGTGGTGGCATGAAGACTCCAGACTCATGATCCTTCAAAATGGAACATGGCCATAAGTTGTAAGGGGTGGGACTAGGGATGTGTATGGCAGGTATATTTGGGACTGCTAAGAAGGAGGAGGTGGAAAAATGGGAATAGGAAATGGGGACACAGGCAACGTTCTGTGGCATTGGAGCTGGGATGGGGGACACGTGAAAAAGGCTCTGGGGAATAAGAGCTGGGAATGGAAAACTGAGTAACAGACTCTACTGGTATGTAGAGCTATGGATATGCTTGCTTACAACTAGCCTCCATCTGCCCGCACTTCAGACTTATGGTCTTCTGCTTTCTGCCCATGTAACAAGAACCAGGGGATGGGAGAAGGAAAAGCCCTCTACAGGAGAGAGCAGTGCTTGGTGATGGAGTGATAAGGCATTAGGTGTGAGGAACTACTCAGACTGTCGACTTCCACAATGATCAGATCAGACACACTGGGACAGAGCACTCTTGATAAACAAGGAGATGTCCTTTCCTCCTCTTGCCACACAGGTTTAAAGTCAGTCGCCCCTGGTGATCACCTTCTGCAGGTGTATTTGCCCACTTTCTCACGAAGGTCTTTGGTTTTGACCCCATAAATGATAGGGTTGAGCACTGGGGGAACAACGAAACCTATATTGGCCAAAATGATGTGAACATGGGGAGCGATGCTCTGACCGAACCGGTATGTCAGAGTGGAAAAGAAGAAGGGAGGATAGGAAATCAGCATCACAATGAGGTGGGCTGTGCAGGTGTTGAGGGCTTTCTGGTGGGCTTCCTTGGAGGAGAGTCTGAGAACAGCCCTGATGATCAGAGCGTAGGAGAGGGCAATGAGAATCAGGTCTAACCCAATGATTGCAAATGCTGCCACCAAGCCGTACATCCTGCTGACTGCGATGTCCCCACACGACATCTTCACCACAACCATGTGGTCGCAGTACATATTGGGGATAATGCGGTTGGCGCAGAATGGCTGCCTGCTCAGAAGCAGGGGCAGGGGAAGAACAAAGAGAAGAGGTTTTATCAAACTCACAAGCCCTAGCTTAGCTATTCGTGCATTAGTGAGGATGGTTGTGTATCTCAGAGGGTTACATATGGCAACGTAGCGATCGAAGGCCATTGTAACAAGGATGGATGAGTGCACCATAAGACCAGCGTAAAGGAAAAACATTTGGGTGAGGCAGCCAGCCACAGTAATGCCTTTCAAATTAAACCAAAATATACACAGTGCCTTCGGCAGGAAGGAGGTAGTTGTGCTGATTTCTGTGAATGACAAAATGCAAAGCAGCAGGTACATCGGCTTGTGCAGGTTCTGCTCTTTGAATACAACAAACAGAATCGTGAAATTTCCCAACAGGCCCATAATGTAGAAGACAGCGAAAGGGATGGAAATCCAGAGGTGAGCTGGTTCCAGGCCAGGGATGCCCATTAGGATGAATGTTGAAGGATCAGAAGGGGTGAGGTTGAAAACTGCCATGACGTGGTCGATGTGTTGACTGGGCTCAGAAATGCTCAAGGTGCCTGTGAAGGGAGGGAAGCAGAGCGAGAGGTAGGAGGGTTACACACATTGTAACAAATAGAAGGGTAAATATTTTATAGTTATTACCAATCTAGAAAGCGGGAAGAGCTCGCCCAGGACAGATGCAGATGAAGACACGCTCTGACCACTGGATTGAAAACTGGTGAAGACAAGCTGCGGCAGCTTGCCAAGGAAAAGCGGGTTCAACGAAAAAGGAAGCAGCGGCTCCAACCCACAGCTGACACCGCCTTCAAATGCAGCAAATGCAATCGAGACTGCCACTCTCGTGTGGGGCTCCACAGCCACAACAGACGCTGCACAACCATCAACTAAACATTCCCCATGGGCGCATATCCATCGTCTCTCGAGACTAACGGACGCCAACAACAACGAAAGCGGGGTAAGCAGTGAGGTGACAACAGTTGCAGATGGCACCAGATTATTTAAGTCACAGTCAAGTCCAGAAAAGTCCTAACAGGGAACTAACCAAACCAGGTGAATGGGTAGCATGACGGCAGATTAACTTTGATGTCAATAACTATAGCGTGTATGCTCATTTGAGGGAAAATCTTGACCTCCTCAAACACATTACCGGGTTCTAATTTTACTGTATGAACTCAGGACAGGAATCTGGGCTTCATGGGACACAGCTGTGTGAAACTCTGCTCACAGTGCAAGCATGAACATAAACTAAGCAAAACACTGGGATCCAGGAGGAGTGGGATGGGGAATCATAGAGTAAATACAATGCCGTGAGATCAGTCGGTCAATGTTTCACCCTCCTGTGGACTCCTCTGTGTAGTACTGGGCACTGTTCTCACACAGGATATTGCAGAAATAAAGGGGTACGGGGAAGGGCAACCAGAATAATCAAGGGCCCAGGGCAACTCTCATACAGAGAGAGGTTGAAAAGACTGGGATTGTTACCTTAAATAGGAGATGAATAAGAGGGGATATGAGAAAAGCCTATAAAAAATACTGACTGGTAGTGAGCAGATTGTGAATGTGTTCTTCCTGTCCCCTAACACAAGATCAAGAGGACATTCAAGAAACTGAAATGTGGCAAATTCAAAACAGATACAAAACGAATGCTTTCTTCACTCACAGCCTAATTAGACTGAGGAACTCTGCCAAAAGGGGTAGCTGATGCCATGAGCTAAGTAAGAATCAGGAAGGGTTTGGATATTTACATACCTAGCGAAACTGTCCAGTTACTATAGTTACAGATAAATACATATTTTGGAAAGTCCACATACCCACGTGTATATGGGCACAAGCCAATCTCTAGCTGTTAGGCGCTGGGGTGACACCGTCAAAATGGTCAATTCAGCCTTGCCATCCACCTGTTGCTTGGTTTCTTATACCTTGTTTTGCAGCACCTGCTGCTGTCACTGTCAGAGAGAGGACACTGAAGTAGAAGGACCATAGGTCTGATCCACAAGGCCATTCCTATGTTGGAAAGGATCCTCGTTTCCCTCATGGAAACAGACATTATCATGCTGGGCCAAGACTTTGTGCTGAACAGAATGAAGAGGAAGGGCACAAGGGTGTTGTTATTTAGGGCTACAGGCCTGCATCTCTGTTACTGCCCTTGTTTCTTTTGGTGAGACACTTTCTTACAGGCACCCAGCTTTGTCTGAGACATAAGTTACAGGTGTTAACTGACAAGTGAAAGCAGACACACGTGTCAGCAACTCAGCTGCTCACCCTTCTCATGCCTGAACATGAGATGAAGTCTGCAGATGACACAAAAACTGGGAGATTGTAAATAATGAAGAGGACAGGACAGTGATTCAGAGCCATCTGGATTGTTTGGTAAACTGGGTCAAAGCAAACAACATTTGTTCTAACATAGCCATGTAAATATCTTCATCTAGGAATAAAGAATGTAGGTGATGCTTACACGATGGGGGACTAACATGGATTGTACAATGCCTCTGATTAAAATTTGGGCGTGTGAAGCTAAACATGAGCTCCCATTTCGACCATGAGGCTAAAGAGCCAATGTGAACCTGGCATGATAACGAGGGGAATATGAAGTAGAGGTAGAAAAGTTATTTTACCTCTGTAGTTGGTACTGGTGCGTCTAATTCTGGAATCCTGTATCCAGTTCTAGTCTCCACAATTTAAAATGGATGTTGATACACTACAAAGGGTTCAGAGAAGAATCACAAGAATTAGTAAAAGAATAGAAAACTTGCCTTATAGAGATAGGATCAAACATCTTAATCTATTTAGTTTAAAAAATATGGCTAGGGGGTGACTTGATAACAGTCTGTAAGAAACTACACAGGGAGCCAATAGTTTATAATAGGCTTTTCAGCCTAGTATAGAGAGGTGTAACAGGATCCAATGGCTGGAAGTTAAAGTTAAAGAAAGTCTGACTGGAAATAAGGAGTACATTTTTTAAAGGGGTGAGAGTAATTCAACATTGGAACAATTTACCAAGGGTCTTGGCAGATTCTCCATCACTGAGAATTTTTAAATCTAGTTTGGATGTTTCTCTAAAAATGATCTGCTCTAGGAATAATATTGGGGAAATTCTCAGGCCTGTGTTATACAGACTAGATGATCACAATGGTCCTTTCTGGCCTTTGAATCCCCTAACATGTCATCTGAAGTCAGCTGGAGGCGTTTTGCCTGCAAGCTCATGTCTCAGCTTACTGAAGGCATTTTTTCTATTCGTGATCATGTTGTATTTAGCTCTATGAGGAGAAATTCTCATGTAACTGCGGCGCCTTGGAAATGTTACACTAGGTGTGTATTTCCCGAACCTGAGGGATCCTGGGAGGCACTAAATGGATGAACATTTTTGGTGAGAAAAATAATGATTTGAGCCCCACATATCTCCACGGTGGGGAATGAATGGACAACCCTCCTCATGACTGACTAACAGAGCTGTCTAGCAAATGGTCTCAGAGCATCCTGGGTTTAACGTCTGTGTCCCCGTGGCCCACTGTTTTAGGCAGCTGCCAATGGCTCCTGCACATGGCAGCTGTATTTATCTAGGCCCTCACATGTCCTAGAGTAGCCCACTCTCGCTCTATAATATTCATACTTCTCAGCTTGCAAATTGTTCCACGGTGTGAATGGGAGTAACAAGAGGAGCCACACAGGTGTCTCCTTAGGCATTTCCCTCATGTGAGACTCAGGGCTAGTCTACACTTACCGGCTGGATCGGAGGCGTCCGATCGATCTTCTGGGTTCGATTTATCGCGTCTTGTCTAGATGCAATAAATCGAACCAGGAAGTGCTCCCCCGTCGACGCTGGTAATCCAGCTCGACGCGAGGAGTAAGCACCGTCGACGGGGGAGCCTGCACGCCGCGTGTGGACCACAGGTAAGTTCAAACTAAGAGACTTCGACTTCAGCTACGTTATTAACGTAGCTTATGTTGCGTATCTTAGCTCGACAGGGGGGGTTAGTGTAGACCAGCCCTTAGTCACTGCCTACCCCCAACCAAGGAATCAGGTGTGTTGGGGACAACGTACCTCACCCTTGCAGAGGAAGAGCTGTGGGGAGCACGGGGCATCTCAGAGGTTGTGGGAGCCAGGGGTGACTAGGGAGCATGGAGAAGACACTGGCAACCAACGTGCTGCTGGAATCCAGGTAGCCTGTGGGGAGGAAGGAGAGCACAGATAGTGGTTCAGAAAGGAGAGATTGAAGCAGCTGGAGAGCAAGGATCAGGCATTTTAGCAATGGGAAGAACAATTGACGTTACGGAATTAACATTAAAAAATAACCATTGGGGACAAAACTGAGTAAAGGTTGTGACACCCAGGCTGCGGGTCTGTAGCTTAGCAGGACAAAGAGAACCCGAGAGTCCCTCAAACACGCTCCGGCCTAGAAAAGGTCCCAGTGAGAAAACAATCATTTCAACAACTGCACTGCCTGCCTGTCCGTGTCCTTGCCGTTCCGTGCCGCACAACGCCCAGCGCTACCCACCTGTCCCTCTAGCTCCTGCCTGTCTCACAGCCAAAAGAGCTGCCCGCCTATCTGTGTACATGCAACTCCGTGCCCTCACAACCCCCAGCCCTGCTCTCCTCTCCCTGTATAGCCCCTGCCTGCCCCACAACCCTCAGCCCTGCCCGTCTGTCCCTGTACACCCACCCCCCGCTACCCCCAGTACTGCTTGCCTGTCCCTGACACAGCCTGTCTGCCTCACAACCCTCAGCACTGTCCCCTGTCCCTTTACATCCCACTTCCAGCCCCCCACAACGTCCAGTGCTGTCCGTCTGTCGGTGTACACCCAATTACCACCCCCCACAACACCCAGCACTGCCAGCCTCTCCGTCTAAACCCCTCTGCCTGCCCTACAATCCCTAGTGCTGGCCACTTGCCCCTGTAGGCTCCCCACCCCCACAATTTCCAGCGCTGACACACAGTGACACACCTCGCCCAAATAGGTGCCACACCCCACAGCAACAGGTCACAGAAATACGTCCACAGACGAGGTTAAACTCAGTGCCTGTCTGCACCGGGGCAAAGGGGGAGATCAGTCTGAACAGCCTTTCTGGGGCAAAGGGAACCGTAGCAGCAGCTGTACTGTGCACGGAAGGAGAGAGGGACAGACCTCACAGGAGGGAGAGAGGATGTGGAGACTAAAAGGAGCCAGCGTGAGTAACTCTGCCTCAAAACGACACAAAGTTTTAATGTATTGCAGCCCATTAGAAACCCAGACACCCCTTCCTCAGGCTGCGTTTCTGTGTCAGCAATTAGTGACTTTATCACAATGCTCTAGTGGGGTTGCTCCCGGAAGGAGGGGGACAGTGTCAGAGATAATATGCAACAGTGTGGTCCACGTTCCTTTAAAGTGTGAGACACGCCCCCGACCCGAGAAGGCCTCCTTATGCCTCTTTCATCTGTGCATTAGGCAGGATGTTCATTCCCTATTTCACTCAGATTCAGGGCTCCACACAACTGGGATCAGGATACTGCACGTCCCTCCTCTCCCCACCCCCCCCCCACACACACTGTGTTCCTGAACCTCTCCCGGTGAGATTTCCAACACTGCTTGCCTTCCTTTTGGAGCTTCTCATCCTCTCCAGACCCAGACACATGAAGAGATCAGGCCTCTCTCCCTCTCTGAAAAAACTTATTATCCTTATTGTTCTGAACCTCTAAGCCTGTGAGTCTGAGGTTTCAGCAACTCTCCTATCAGTTCTTCTTTTGTCCAAACAACCTCACCCATCCTTAGAGGCCACAGGAGGACTCCAGTTGAAGTCACTGGAGCCTCATAGCTGGTATAAATCAGGCCATTTATTTAAATCCCTACATGTGGATTTAGGGTCTACTCCTGGCCATTTTTGGAACTTTGCCATTGATCTCAGTGGGACCACATTCACCCTCAGTGTTTAACTTTCGGCTCCAAACTGTGAAAATTACGGCTTTGGGTGCTGTTCTTCTGTAAGGGTGCTGAAAGCCTCTGAACGAATCCCCCAGTTTATGTGGTGTTCTGAGACCGGGTATGAAAGATAGGGATTGCAAAACACGTGGACTCTGATTTTGCTCTCAAGGAGGCCAGTTTCAATCTGGAGTGACCCACTCTAGGCAGAATGTGAGAACACAATCCAGCCACTGTGTGACCCATTCTTGTTGGGAAACGTCTGGTAACACAGATACTCACTGCAGAGGCTTTCACTTTACAACCTAACAGGGCACTGAAGTTGCTGAACTGGAAAACTTGAGCGAACTCGAGGAAAAACCACGCCACCCAAAAAAGGAAGCTACTGAGACAGACACAAGGACACAGTAAGGGCTAGTCTCCACTTACCGGCTGGATTGGCGGCGGCGGATCGATCTTCTGGGTTCGATTTATCGTGTCTTGTCTGGACGCGATAAATCGAACCAGGAAGTGCTCCCCCGTTGACGCTAGGAATCCTGCTCTATGAACGGAGCAGGCAGAGTCGACGGGGGAGCCTGCGCGCCGCGGTGTGGACCACAGGTAAGTTCAAACTAAGATACTTCGACTTCAGCTACGTTATTAACGTAGCTGAAGTTGCGTATCTTAGTTCGACAGGGGGGGTTAGTGTAGACCAGCCCTAAGACAGAAGGAACCGATCTTAAAAACAAATATTTGTCTAAACTATTTACAGAATATTTTTAGTTCCAATTTTACCAGGTAAATTCCTTGTTGTTTCTGACAATACTAAACAGTTCAAGTCGCTGTACTGGTGAATTCCTGCCCAGATTCTTAACTTAAACCCTCGAACCCCTCCTGAGCCCTCAGCACTAACTTTAATGCAGAAACAGGCTACTCACCGAAATCCCGCTCAGCAGAGAGAGGAAATCTCCTTACAGCGACAGGAATGCAGAGCCCTGAGAATCAGTGTGTCTCACATGTCTGAGACTCGGAGTGCTGGGCAGCTACCTTTATGATTCCCCTGTACAGTCCCTGTGGACTCTCAGATTGGCCAGGAATCCTGGACAATTCCCTTGGCTCTGTGAGCACTGGGAAGAGCAGAAAATAGACCCTGGAGAACTTCACCTTGAGAGCGTCCCCTGGGAGCGTAGAAATGATTCGCCAATACCAGGGGATCAGATTTTTAGGGCATAATGAGTCTTGCAATCTGTTCAGCATAGCAATTGGCGATGGCTCTCTTATGTGTGTGCAATGTACTCTCATGTGCACGACATGTAGAAATGCTGCCACAGCATACGGGAACAAAAACAATTGTAGCAGCATAGTGCTGCATACCGCCCCTGTAAGTATAACATCCCGTCTATTAACATCTGAAAAGTCACTGCCACTCTGCGGAGGACAAATGCTGTTATCCTAAATGACTGCAGACCATAGGGCATGGAAAAGGCTTTCTTCTTCTAGGAGTCTGGCATCAAAGTTACTTGCCAGTATCCCTTTGTGAGGTCTAAAGAGGATACATATCTGTCAGCTCCCAACTGTTCTAGCAGTTCATCTACTCTCTGCATTGGGTAAGCATCAAATTTCAATGCTGCGTTGACCTTTCAGAAATCGATGCAGAACCAGGTTGAGTTATCTTGTGTCACAACTGGTGCCATGGGACTTCTCCACTCACTGTGTGATTCCTTCACCACTCCCAGGGCCAAAATGACCTGGAGTTCATCTCACAGGATATCCCACTTTCACGAGGGAACAGCCACGGAGTTTCACTGATCTGTTGCCCTGGGCCCACTTCAGTACGGTGCTATTTTAGGTAGGTGTGCCCATGCTGGGATGAGAACATGGTGGTAAAGAATCAAACAGTTGTTACCCCTGGATCTTTTGTTCAGGCTACAGCCCCTCAACCACGCTTGCGTCACAAGTGCCTGGTGGCCTAATTTGGGTTCCGGGGGTGGGGGTGGGGTTGAGTGCGATGGGTGGTCACCCCTGGGATGCTCCCAGACTGAGAGCTGTGGGGTGCAGCTGTTCCCACAGCACCCAGAAATATAGCTTTCATTACCCTCAGGTAGCTCATTTTGGGTGTGCTGCACCATCTGCTGTTGTGTTGTGTGATAACAGAGCCTAAAGAGTTTGAATCTGCAGCAAAGCAGTGTCCAAAAGGGCCAGCCCAGCTGGGTGGTTAGAGGGGTGCCAGCCCGGGGGTGACAACCCTTCTTGTCCACTGTTTAAAATGGGCCACTCTCATTACCACTACAAAAGTTATTTTTCCTCCCCTGGTATCCTACTGTTAATTGAATTGTCTCGTTAGACTGACCTCACACTTGGTAAGGCAACTCCCATCTTTTCATGTATTTATACCTGCTCCTGAATTTTCCACTCCATGCATCTGATGAAGTGGATTCTAGCCCACGAAAGCTTATGCTCAAATAAATGTGTTAGTCTCTAAGGTGCCACAAGGACTCCTCGTTGTTTTCACCTCCTAGTGTGACCTAGCAGCTCTGCGTTCTTGGGGACTCCAGCCTGTCTGACTCACGAAAGACCTTCTCCCCTCCCCGCCCCCAGCCTCTGCTTGAACCAAGTCTGCATGAGAAGAAAGACTTACACAAAGCAATGAAAAGGCCGTGGGAAACACACCTAAACCCTGGGGATAAGGGTGATGGAATTAAGTAAACTCCCCTAGCCTCTTTTGCATTGAAGATGGGACAAGGAGGCACAGGCGCCGACTTTTGTCGGCGCCGCTGGGTGCTCCACCCCCGGCACCGCCCCTTCCCCATATCCCCGCCCCCTCCCCCCGGGAAAACTTCGTGGGTGCTGAGTACCCACCAGCAGCTCCCTGACAGCCCCCCGCTCCACTGCGCGCACTCGTCCGCCCGCCCAACTCACTCACCTTCCCTGCGCGGCCGGAGGCGCCTCTTCCGGCCACGCAGGGAACCCGGAAGGTGAGTGAGTTGGGCGGGTGGGCGAGCGCTCACGGGGGTGGGGGCTGGCGGGGAGCTGCCGGTGGGTGCTCACGTTCCCGGCCCTGGGCGCGCTGCATCTCCTGCCCCCCTGGCTTGCAAGTGGGGTGGGGAGGGGGAGAGCAACAGAGCACCCACCGGGCCCTGCAGCTCCCTGCCTCCGCGCCCGGCTGCTCACCTCCTCCTGGGCTTGCTTCCCCAGGCAGGCGCCCCGGCAGCGGCTTTTTCGCCACTCACGCAGGCTCCTCTCTCCGGCTCCGGCGGCACGCGGTGGGTGGGGGAAAGCGCAGGGGAGGCGTGTGTGTCCCTCTAATTCTGGGGCTGGAAGAACCCAGCCCTGGGGAAGCTGGGTCCTGCAGGATAGCTCCATTGGGAGGGAACTTGCAGAAGGGAGAAATAGAGCTCCGTCTGACAACACACGTGACACAAGCAGTACATTGATAGAAGTACAGAACAACTGTCCCCCCCCCCCACCATCACCAGAAGAGAAACCCTAATAAATAAGCATACCCTAAAGTAACAGGCAAAGCTGGTAACACTAGTAAAATCGTTTTTCCTAACATCCAACCTAGACCTCCCCCACTGCAACTTCAGACCACTGCTCCTTGTTCTGTCATCTGCCACCACTGAGAACAATCGAGTTCCATCCGCTTTGGAACCCCCCTTCAGGTAGTTGAAGGAGCTATCAAATCCCAGCTCACTCTTCTCTTCTGCAGACTAAATAATCCCAGTTCCCACAGCCTCTCCTCGTAAATCATGTGCCTCAGGCCCTAATCATATTTGTTGCCGTCCGCTGGACTCACTCCAGTTTGTCCACATCCTTTCTGTAGTGGGGGGCCCAAAAGTGGAAGCAATACTCCAGTGTGGCCTCACCAGTGCCGAATAGAGGGGAATAATCATTTCCCTCGATCTGCTGGCAATACTCCTACTAATACAGCCCAATATGCCGTTGGCCTTCTTGGCAACAAGGGCACACTGCTGACTCATATCCAACTTCTTGCCCACTGTAATCCCCAGGTCCTTTTCCTTAACTGCCGCTTAGCCAGTCGGTCCCCAGCCTGTAGCAGTGCATGGGATTCTTCTGTTCTAAGTGCAGGACTCTGCACTTGTCCTTGTTGAACCTCATCAGATTTCTTTTGGCCCAATCCTCCAATTTGTCTAGTTCACTCTGAACCCCCTATCTCTACCTCCAGCGTATCTACCTCTCCCACCCAGCTTAGTGTCATCTGCGAACTTGCTGAGGGTGCAATCCATACCATCCTCCAGATCATTAATGAAGATATTGAACAAAACCGGCCCCAGGACTGACTCTTGGGGCACTCCGCTTGATACCAGCTGCCAACTAGACATCAAGCTGTTGATCACTAACCATTGAGCCCAACGAGTTAGCCAGCTTTCTATCCACCATATAATGTATTCATCCAATGCATACTCTTTTAACTTGCTGGCAAGAATTCTGTGGGAGACCATATCAAAAGCTTTGCTAAAGTCAAGGTATATCAGGTCCACCTCTTTCCCCATATCCACAGAGCCAATTATCTCATCACAGAAGGCTGGGCCGGAGGAAGAGCAGCAGAACTGAGCCAGAAGAGCCAGAGCTGGGCTGGAGGAAGAGCAGCGGAACTGAGGCACAGCTGGGGAGCTGGAGCTGGAGAAGACCAGAGCTGGAAGCTGGGGCAGCACCTCCCAGCTGTGCCAACGGGGAGCCAGGGATGAGCTACAGCAGGGACCTACGTGGCGAGAGCCAAGATAGTGCACGCCATCCCTGCCACAAGTAACGCGGCATCCAAGTGTGATGAGCAGCTGAGGAGAGAACGATGGGCCCATAGGAAGAGGACCCAGTGCAGAAAGACATTGCTGACATCAGGGCTTTGAAGTTGGACCTGTGGTGGGGTGGGGGGGTGGAAATGAACCTAATGGGAGGGCGGATGCTCGGGAAAATGGCCCTGCCACCAAGAGTCTGTGGGCTCTGCTTCCCTTCTGTTGTCCTTGGGTGCCCCTTGCAGTAGCGTGTGGGTATCTTCTTTTTACAAACTCCCCTCCAACCATCGTTAACAGTGGAATATATCACAAGGTGACTGTTTCAATGATCATCAATGGGCTTCCGTGGTAACACCCCGATAGGATGCACTGGGGCACAGCAATTGGCTGCCTGCAAACCACTGAAGGGCAAATGCAGAAATGATATCAATCGTGGTGCGCATGTTAGGCGCTGGTCAGTTCAGAGTCTGTCTAGCCCATTAGCCTGTGTCTGACAGTGACCTCTGATCTCTCTTGGCTCTGCTGCCCCTCTGTAGGACTTGGGTGCCTCTCGCACTAGCGTGTGGGTATCTTCATTGTAAAAACTCCCCCCACCTGCCATTTTTAACAGTAGAATAGTTCACAAGGTCACTGCTACAATGATCATCACTGGGCTTCTGTGGTAACAACCTGATAGGATGCACAGGGGCACAGCAATTGTTTCAGGTTGCCTGCAAATGATTGAAGAGCAAATGCAGAAATGATATCAATTGTAGTATGTGTGTTAGGCGCGGGGTCAGTCAAGGTACAACACTTCACGTGCTTCACTTGGTTCATGATGGGGGGAAGTCCCATTACAAACTAGGGTGACCGGATGTCCTGATAAAATTGGGACTGTCCCGATTTTGAGCAGTTTGTCCCGCGTCCCGACCGAAGTACGATCGGGACGCCATTTGTCCCAATATTTTGTTTCGGGCTTTTTTTTTTTCCCCTTCATCATCAGTGACAGGTAGGGGGAGCGCCTTTTCAATTGTTAAACTCGCCCAGCACGTCCCAGTCTTCGGCGCCACTTCGGCAGTGGATATTTCTTTCTTCGGCGGCAAGAGTTATTACCCGCTGCCGACAACCGTCAGCGACTGAAGGACCTGCCACCGAAGTGCCGCCGAAGACCGGGACGTGCCGAGTGAATGTCCCGATATTTTTTATCAGTCATCTGGTCATGACTTTCATCACGCAAAAAGTGCTACCATGGCTAAACATCAAAGTAAGGACGAAGTTAGAGGCAAAGACATCCTTTAAGAAGTGGAAGCTAAATTCTATTGAGAAAAATACAAAGTAGCATAACTCTGGCAAATGAAGTTTGAAAATGTAATTAGGAAGGCCAACAAAGAAAAAAGAAAAAAAAAGAATAGCTAGCCAAAGCTTCAAAAAGTAAGTCTAAATTTTTTTTTAAGTACATCAGAAGCTGGAAGCCTGCTAAACAACTAGTGAGGTCACTGTATGATTGAGAGTATGTCTACTCTACCTGCTAGATCCACGGGTAGTTATCTATCCATCGGGGGATTGATTTATCGTGTCTGGTCTAGACATGATACATTGATCCCCAAGCTCTCTCCCGTTGACTCCTGTACTCCACCGCCGCGAGAGGGGCAGGTGGAGTCGATGGGGGAGTGGCAGCAGTTGACTCAACACTGTGAAGACGCTGCGGTAAGTGGATCTAAGTACGTCAACTTCAGCTACGTTATTATCATAGCTGAAGTTGCATATCTTAGATTGATGCCCCTCCCCCCCCAGTGTAGAGCAGGGTTGAGATGCTAAAGGAGCACCCAAAGACGACAAGGCTACTGCAGAGCAATGAAATGAATTCTTTGCGTCAGTCCTCATGGCTGAGGATGTGAGGAATATTCCCACACCTGAATCATTCTTTTTAGATGATGAATCTGGGGAACTATCCCAGACTGAGGTGTCATTAGAAGAGGTTTTTCAGCAAATAGATAAATTAAACAGTAATAAGTCACCAGGACCAGATGGTATACTGGGACCACTACTGTTCAATATATTTATAAATCATCTGGAGAGAGGGGTAAAGAGTGAGGTGCCATAGTTTGCAGATAATACAAAACTACTCAAGATAGTGTGGCAAGGCACCTCTCACCAGCCTCAGCTGTTTTTGGCCTTGGTGAGACAGGCTATGGGTAAAGCAGTCCCTCTTGGCTGTACGAGGAAGTCCATCCTTCTCTCAGCCAGTGTTTTGGGGTTGTTTTTCTCCCTTATGGGAGGGAATGCAGCCTCCCCTCCTGGAGATGCTTTCTCTCTTGCTGCTACTCACCTTGGTAGCTTGACTCATTTTCTCTCTCTCTCTCTCTCTCTCTCTCTCTCTCCCCTTTTCCTTCCGTCAACAGAGGAAGGTTTAAAAAGATCTCAGGCAGCCCTTAGTTGGAATCAGCTGATCCTAACTCATCTGTGGTAACCCCTTCTCAGCAGAACGTGATTGACCTGTAGTCATCCCTCCTCAGTTGATAGAAAGGAGCGCCTTTTAACCTTCCACAGCTGTTTTCTAACGCCCCCGCCGCTTCAGTCATTTGTCCTGACTTTATCACAGTTTCCCCTCATCCTCCCCCGCTCAACACTACTGGGTTGGGCTACTTCAGTTGGCAAAGAGTGCACCCTCGACAGGCCATCGGCCTTGCCATGCTTGATTCTGGACCTATGTTGTACTCTGAAGTGGAAGGGTTGTAGCAACAGGAACCACCTTGTTACTCTTGCGTTTCTCTCTTCATTTTCGTGCAACCACTTCAGAGGGGAATGGTCCATGATGAGGGTAAACCTCCGTCCCCGTATGTAGTAGCGTAGGCTTTCCATGGCCCACTTTACTGGCAGGCATTCCTTCTCTACTACGGCATATTTTCATTCTTTGGGCAGCAGTTTCCTACTGAGGAACAGGACTGGGTGTTCTTCTTCTCTGACCATTTGTGAAAAACCGCTCCCAACCCAACTGGGCCCTTATAACTGTTGTCAAGCCTTGGGGAGGAGAGGCTATCTCTTGAGCCAGCTGAAGAGAAAATGGAGGGGTCTCCCAGGGTTTTATATAGTTTATCTCGTGTGGGTGGAAACCCCGCACCCCCGTGTATAGTCTCCTCTACAAGATGGAGTTTTGGAGTCACATGTTCACGTCATATGTCCATGCATGGCTTAGTTCTCTACAGGAATGTTCCCAAGAAAGCTCAGATGTGGGCTGGCGTCTATCAAGGTCCATTGTTCACCAAGTACCTCCATTTACTTGAGTAACCCCCTCACAGTATGTTGAGCACATTTGCCTTAGGTGCTTTCTACAGCAAACACTTTAAATAAAAGCATAGAGCCAACGCTCATAAATTCAGATATAAAAATGATACAAGCATATGAATAGGATGAATACATTCAGTAGAACATAACCTCTGCAAAGATATGTTACATGGCATATGTAGCATAAAACATATTCCAGTTATGTCATATATACATTCATAAGCATATTTCTATAAAGCATTATGGGGTGCAACGTCACGGGAGGACTAAAGGCCAATCGGGAGGATGAGAGCCAGAGCCCCACTTCAGGAGAGGGGAGGGTCCATCACCTGCCGCCGTCATGGCTAACAACTCCATGGCCCCTGCCACAGCCTGAGATGCTCAGAGCTCCAGAGCCCCTGCTGCACCCCCAGCATCATGGGGCTCCATGGCTGCCCCCACCCGCGTCAGCTGTGAGATCTGGCTCCCCCTGTTGCCCATGGTGACTGAGAGATGCTTATTCCTTGGCCACCGATGGCAACTGAGAGCTTGGGGGCCCCACCAGCTGACAGCTCTGGCTCTGTTGCCGCGGGGCTGAAGTTGAAAATGTCACGGAGGCTTCTGAAAGTCATGGTATCCGTGTCTTCCATGACATAATCTTATCCTTAATCATGCCTTAGAACAACTGGCTGTGGTGAATGGGGAAGAGGTGGAACCCCAGAGACTGAGGCAGTGGCCACACTTCAGGCAGGAGGCACAAGAGTTGCTGACTTGCTCCAGACATTAGAGTTCTCCACCTCTGCGCTCAGAGTGTGACCTGGCCGTTGTTAAGTGCTGAAGGCTGGAATGTTGTTGCCTCAGTAACGCTGTACAGGGTGCTCAGTGCTTCTGTCCTTATAGCGCCAGTGTTTTCATTATTCAGAGATAAGACAACCTGCTAATTCAACAGACCTCAATGTTACACAAAAAGTAAGACAACAGGCACAGTTTGGTGACAAAGGCACTCGGCAAGGTTTATTGCCCTCTAGGCATAGCCAGAGCACACTGACTATGAGCCAGATCAGCAAATGAGCTTATGAAATTCCTCTCGTGGGTGATAATACTCCAAGAAATGCTTACTGATCAAGGACCTAACTTTATTTTGCAACTAATGAAAGAACTGTGCGATAGAGTGAGGGTAAAGACATTAAGAACATCGATCTGCCATCTCCAGACTGATGGATTGGTAGAGTGATTTCACAGAACTTTGGAATCAGAGGCCAGAAACTTCTTTAATGTCACCATCAAACACCGGGACCAACTCTTCCCCCACCTCCTTTTTTGCTATCTGGAAGGTGCCTCAAGCCTCCAAGTTTTCTCCCTTTGAACTGCTATTGCACTATGTTAGTTTCCTGGGGTCTTTGCTCTTCCATGTTTCTCTAAGCAGGTCTGGAAAGCCTTGAGGCTGCTTCCCAGACAGTGATTCAAAGGTAGAAAACTTGGAGGCTTGAGAAAAGGACCTAGCCACTGAGAGCAAGATACCTGAAGCAGAGCAGTGCTGGGGAAAAGGGCAAAGGGAGCTGGGGAGCTCAAACCTGGTAAGCCCCCAGGCTGCAGGCCTTGTTTAAGGCCAAAAGGTACTGGGGTTGCAGAGGGTCAGCCTGGGGATAGGGAAGGGCAGCAAGGCCTAACCCCTTGCCAATGATGAGTGGCCATTACACTGCAGTTTGTATCAGTGAGTGGGAGCTAGATGAGGACTGACAGTAGCCACTGAGGCAAGGTGGGTTTAGAGGGTTGGGGGTTCCCTCTGGGAGGGGAGACCCAGACTGTGGGGATACTGCTGGGGCAGAACCCTGAGGAAAAGGACACCTGGGTTCCGAACGGACACGGGGCCTGAGGCAGGCGAGCCACTGGCCATCAGAGGGTGCCCCAAGGCTGAAAAAGGGCTAATTCCCCAAAAACCAGCAGGAGGTGCCGTGCTGGTGAATCCTCGTGTCGGTACAGGGCCCCATGGACTAAGAGGCCCAGCAACCAGAGAAGAAAAAGGAGACTCAGATAAGAACATAAGAACAGCCATACCGGGTCAGACCAATAGTCCATCTAGTCCAGTGTCCTGTCTTCTGACAGGGACCAATGTCAGGTGCTACAGAGTGGGGGAAAAACAGGGCTATTATCAAGGGATTCATCTTCTGTTGTCCAGTCCCATCATCTGACAATCAGAGGCTGGGGACACCCAGAAGATGGGGTTGTGCCTGTGAACATAAATTAAGTTGCCATGGAAATCCTGGGAGAAGAAAGCCTTTTCCATCCCCTTCAGCTTGCACTAATTCAGGATCACGTGGTTTTTCCTCCACAGGGTGCCAGTGACTTTTCAGAAGCAACGGATCAGATATTACAACTGCATAGAAGGTGTGCAGCAATATGCTGCTATGATCAATTGAAAATATTTTTTGCTCCAGTATCATGTGGCAGCATTCCCTCATGTAGTGCAGAGGGCAGTACATTGAACACAGAAAAGAAAGCCATGGTCAATTGCTAAGTTGCACAGTCTGCAAGACTCAGTTTGCCTTGAAAATCTGATCCCCTGTTATTGGTCAATATTTTCTTCGCTCCCTGTGGTGGCTCTCAAGCTGAAGTTCTCCAGGGTCTATTTTCTGCTCTTCCCACTGCTCACAGAGCCAAGGGAATTGTCCGGGATTCCTGGCCAATCTGAGCGTCCACAGGGACTGTACAGGGGAATCATAAAGGTAGCTGCCCAGCACTCTGAGTCTCAGACATGTGAGACACACTGATTCTGAGGGCTCTGCATTCCTGTCGCTGTAAGGAGATTTCCTCTCTCTGCTGAGCGGGATTTCGGTGAGTTGCCTGTTTCTGCATTAAAGTTAGTGCTAAGGGTTCCAGGGTTCAAGTCAAGAACCATCTGGGCAGGAATTCACCAGTACAGCGACTTGAACTGTTTAGTATTGTCAGAAACAACAAGGGATTTGCCTGGTAAAATTGGAACAAAAAATATACTGTAAATAGTTTAGACAAATATTTGTTTTTAGGATCAGTTCTTTGTGTCACACTGTGTCCTTTTATCAGTTTCAGTAGCTTCCTTTTTTGGTTTATGTGGTTTTTCCTCTGGTTCACTTAAGTTTTCCAGTTCAGCAACTTCACTGCACTCTTAGGTAGTAAAGTGAAAGCCTATGCAATGGGTATCTGTGTTACCCGAGGTTTTCCAACAAGAATGGGTCACACGGTGGCCGGATTCTGTTCTCACTTTCTGCCTACTGTGGGTCACTCCAGATTGAAACTGGCCTTCTTCAGAGCAAAATCAGAGTCCATGTGTTTTGCAATCCCTATCTTTCATACCCGGTCTCTGAACATCACATAAACTGGGGGTTTCCTTCAGAAACTTTCAGCACCCTAAGACAAGAGCGGGACCCAAAGCCGTGATTTTCACATTTGGGCGCTGAAAGTTAAACACTAAGGGTAAATGTGGTCCCACTGAGATCAATGGCAAAGCTCCAAAAATGGCCAGGAGTAGACCCTAAATCCATTTGTATGGATTTAAATAAATGGCCTGATTGATACTGCGACTTCAACTGGAGTCGTCCCATGGCCTCTAAGGATGGGTGAGCTCGTTTGGACCAAAGAAGAACTGATAGGAGAGTTGCTGAAATTTCAGACTCACAGGCTTAGAGGTTCAGAAGAATAAGGATAACAACTTTTTTCAGGGAAGGGGGTCTGCTTTCCCTGTGCCTCTGGGTCTGCAGAGGAGGAGAAGCTCCAAAAGGCAAGCAGTGTTTGAAATCTCACCGGGAGAGGTTCAGGAACACACAGTGTATGGGGGTGTGTGTGGAGGAGGGACGTGCAGTATCCAGATCCCAATGACATGGAGCCTTGAATCTGGGTGAAACAGGGAATGAACATTCTGCCTAATGCACAGACCAAAGAGGCATAACGAGGCCTTCTCAGGCCGAGGGGTGTCTCACACTTTAAAGGAATGTGGACCACATGGTTGCAGATTGTCTCTGACACTGTCCCCCATTTGGACAATCCCTCCTTCTGGGAGCAACCCCACTAGAGCATTGTGATAAAGTCACTAATTGCTGACACAGAAATGCAGCGTCAGGAAGGGGTGTCTGGGTTTCTAATGGGCTGCAATACATAAAAACTTTGTGTTGTTTTGAGGAAGAGTTACTCACGCTGGCTCCTTTTTAGTCTCCACGTCCTCCCTGAGTCTGTCTCTCTCTCCTTCCCTGCACAGGCTGAGCTGCTGCTGGGGTTCCCTTTGCCCCCAGAAAGGCAGTTCAGGCTGATCTCCCCCTTTCCCCCGGTGCAGGCAGACACTGAGTTTAACCTCGTCTGAGGAGGTATTTCTCTGAGCTGTCGCTGTGGGGTCTGGCACCTGGTTTTGGGTGAGGGGCATCACTGTGTGGCAGGGCTGGAAATTGTGGGTGTGGGGAGCCTCCAGGGACAAGTAGCCAGCACTGGGGGTTGTGGGGCAGTCAGGGGGGTTTAGAAGGCGAGGCTGACATCCGTGCAGGTTGTGGGGGCTGGGAATGGGATGTAAAGGGACAGGTGATAACGCTAAGGGTTGTGAGGCAGGCAGCCTGTGTACAGGGATATGCAAACAGCACTGGGGTTTGTAGGGGCCGGGACAGGTGGGTACAGGGACAGACAGGCAGGGCTGAGAGTTGTGGGGCAGGCAGGGGCCGTATAGGGACAGGCGAGCAGCGCTGAGGATTTTGAGGGCACGGAGTGACATGTACACAGACAAGCGGGCAGCTCTGGTGGCACTAAGTCAGAGGGGAGCTACAGGGACAGGGGGGTAGCGCTGGGGGTGGTGGGGCACGGAGCGGCGAGTACACAGACAGGAAGGCAGTGCTGTTGAAATTTTTTTCTTTGTGATTGTTGGTCCACGGCCCGCGCTGGGACCTCTCCTAGCCCCAAGTGTGTTTGGTGGAGTCTCAGGTTCTCTTTGCCCTGCGAAGTCACAGACCTGCAGTCTGGGTGTCACAACCTTTACTCGGTTTTGTTTCCAGTGGTTGTTGTTTAATGTTAATTACATACCTTCAATTGTTCTTCTCATCGCTAAAATACCTGATCTTTGCTCTTCAGCTTCTTCAATCTCTCCTCTCTGACCCACTATCCGTATTCTCCTTCACCATTCCAGGCTGTCCTGATTCCAACAGCAAGTTGGTGGCCTCCCATCACTCCTGTTCCCTTGGCTGGGGGTAGTCAGTGACTGTGTCTGACTGATGAGAAATTGCACATGAGGTAAATGCCTAGAGAGGCACTTGTGTGGCTTCTCTTGTTACTCCCAGACACACTGTGTGGTGCTTCAAGTATTGCTACAAAGGGACAATTTGCAAGCTAAGAAGAATGAGAGCGGGCAACTCTGGGACATGGGAGGGCCGAGATAAATACAGCTGTCATATGCAGGAGCCTCTGGCAACTGCCTGAAACAGCGGGCCACTGGGACACAGACGTTAAACCCAGGATGCTCTGGGGCCATTTGCTAGACGGCTCTGTTAGTCAGTCAAGGCGAGAGTTGTACATTCATTCCTCAATGTGGAGATTTTATGTGCTCAAGTCATTTATTTTCTCACCTAAAATATTCATCCCTTTAGTGCTTCCTGGGATCCCTCAGCTTCGTGAAATACACACCTAGTGTAACATTTCCAAGGTGCCGCAGTTACATGAGAATTTCTCCCCACAGGGCTAATTTCAACAGGGTCATGAATAGAAAAAATGCTTTCAGTAAGCTGAGGCAGGAGCTTTCAGGCAAAATGCCTCCAGCTGACTCCTGGGGACATGTTCAAAGATGCCAAGGCCAGAAGGGACCATAGTGATAATCTGATCAGTAGAACTCAGGCCTGAGATTTTCCCCAAAATTATACTTAGAGCAGATCATTTAGAGAAACATCCCAACTAGATTTAAAAATTCTTAGTGCTGGAGAATCCGCCAAAACCCTTGGTAAATTGTTCCAATGCTGAATTACTCTCACCGCTTAAAAAATGTACGCCTTATTGCCAGCAGGAGTTTCTTTAACTTTAACTTCCAGCCATTGGATTGTGTTCCGGCTCTGTATGCCAGGCTGAAAAGCCTATTATAAAATATTGGTTCCCTGTGTAGGTTCTTACAGACTGTTATCAAGTCACTCCTTAGCCATCATTGTTAAACTAAATAGATTGAGATGTTTGAGTCTATCACTATAAGGCACGCTTTCTAATCTTTTGCTAAATCTTGTGATTTTTCTCTGAACCCTCTGCAGTGTATCAACATCCATTTTAAATCGTGGACACCAGAACTGAACACAGGATTCCAGAAGTAGTCACACCAGTGCCAACAACAGAGGTAAAGTAACGTCTCTACCTCTCCTTGAGACTCTTCTGGTTATCATCCCAGAATCACATTGGCCCTTTTGGCCTCATGGTCACACCGGGAGCTCATGTTTAGCTCATACCCCCCAATTTTATTCAGAGTCATTGTTAGTCCCCCATTGTGTAAGCGTCACCTACATTCTTTGTTCCTAGGTGTAGATATTTACATGGCTATATTAGAACAAATGTTGTTTGCTTTGACCCAGTTTACCAACCAATCCAGATGGCTCTGAATCACAGTCCTGTCCTCTTCATTATTTACAATCTCCCAGTTTTTGTGTCATCTGCAAACTTCATCAATATTGAGGCATGAGAAGGGCTAGCAGCTGAGTTGCTGACACGTGTGTCTGCTTTCACTGGTCAGTTAACACCTGCAACTTATATCTCAGACAAAGCTTTTCTCATATCCCCTCTTATTCATCTCCTTTGTAAGGTAAGAATCACAGTCTTTTCAACCTCTCTTTGTATGAGAGTTGCCCATCACCCTCAGTTATTCTGGTTGCTATTCCCAGAACCCCTCTAATTCTGCAATATCCTGTGTGAGAAGGGTGCCCAGTACTACACAGAGGAGTCCACAGGAGGGTGAAACATTGCCTCTCTGATCTCCTGGCATTGTATTTTCTGTATGATTCCCCATCCCACTCCTCCTGGATCCCAGTGATTTGCTTAGTTTCTGTCCATGCTCTTTCTGTGAGCAGTGTTCCACAGAGCTGTGTACCATGAAGCCCAGATCCCTGTCCTGTGTTCATAGAGTTTAAATAGAACCTGGTAATGTGTTTTAGTTCAAGCTTTTCCCTCCAATGAGCATTCATATTGCAGTTATTAACATCTAAGTTCATCTGCCATCATGCTGCCCATTCACCTGGTTGTTTAACTCCCTGCGAGGACTTCTCTAGACTTGAGTATGACCTAGATAATCTGGTGCCATACGGTGGCGGAACTGGTTGTTAAATTTAGAAGTCATTTTAGAACCGGTTGTTCCACGTGGGACAACCAGTTCTAAAAGGGCTTCTAAATTTAACCGGCCCCAGGCGAGCCTGGGCGGGACGGGGGAAAAGCAGAGTGGCGGAGCCTCGGGGGAGGGGGAGGAGGCAGAGGCGGGGTCACCCAGCTCACCTCCGCCTCCCCCCCCCCCCCCAGGCTTGCCACGCGCCAAACAGCTGGCGCGCAGGGCAAACCTGGGAGGGAGGAAAAGTGGAGCGGCGGAGCCTTGGGGGGAGGGGGCAGAGGCGGGGCCACCCAGATCACCTCCGCCCCCTCCCCCGAGGCACCTCCTCTCCACTTCCCCACCTTCCCTCCCAGGCTTGCCCCGCACACCACCTGTTTGGCGCTCGGCAAGCGTGGGTGGCGGGGGGGAAAGCTGAGCGGCGGCGCCTCAGAGGAGGGGGAGGTGGGGCCGCCCAGCTCAAATGGCACGCGGCACGCCTGGGAGGGAGGAAAAGTGGAGTAGAGGCACCGTGGGAGGCGGAGCGGAGGTGAGCTGGGTGGGGGGGGGCAGCAGGGAGCTGCTGGTGGGTGCTCTGCTTCTCCCCCTCCCTCCCAGCATGCAGCATGCCCGGGGGAGGAGACGGGGATTTGGGGAAGGGGTGGAATGGGGGCAGGACCAGGGGTGGAGTTGAGGCTGGGCAGGGCAAGGAGGGAACCCCTTGTTAAAATTTTGGCAGCTCATCACTGGTGCCATCTGCAAATATTACCACCTCACTGCTCAATCCTATTTCTAGATTGGTAAGATTTAAAAGTGGCAATTCTTCAAGAAAAAAAAAACAACTTCAAAAATAGACTTCATCGAGAAACTACAGAACTGGAATTAATTTGCAAACTGGGCCCCATCAAATTAGGACTGAATAGAGACTGGGAGTGGATGGGTCACTACAAAAACTAAATACATTTGTTAGTCTCTAAGGTGCCACAAAAACTAATTTCCCCTTACTAAATACACCTTCTTGTCAACTGTTTGAAATGGTCCAATTTCTTTACATTGCCATCATTAGCACTACATAAGTGCTTTGCACTCCTTCTTGTCAACTGTTGAGAATAGCCCACTTCCAACTTAATTGAATTGGCTCATTAGCACTGACCCCCCCACACTTGGTAAGGCAACTCCCATCCTTTCATAGGCTGTGTATTTATACCTCCTTACTGTAAGTGCCACTCCATGCATCTGATGAAGTATCTTTTATCCCACGAAAGCGTATGCCCAAATAAATTTGTTAATCTCTAAAGTGCCACAAGTACTCCTCATTGTTTTTGCTGATACAGACTAACATGGCTACCACTCTGAAACCTATAACATATTTACCATTCTATTTGTTATAAAGTGTGTAATCCTCTTCCACCTCTCGCTGTGCTTCCTTCCCTTCACAGGCACCTTGAGCATTTCTGAGCTCAATCGACACATCAACCACATCATGGCAGTTTTCAACCTCACCCCCTCTGAGTCGTCCACATTTATCCTAACGGGCATCCCTGGCCTGGAACCAGCTCACCTCTGGATTTCCATCCCATTCGCTGTGTTCTACATTATGGGCCTGTTGGGAAATTTCACAATTCTGTTTGTTGTATTCAAAGAGCAGAACCTGCACAAGCCGATGTACCTGCTTCTTTGCATTCTGGCATTCACAGAAATCAGCACAACTACCTCCATCATGCCGAAGGCACTGTGTATATTTTGGTTTAATTTGAAAAGCATTACTGTGAGTGGCTGCCTCACCCAGATGTTCTTCCTTTATGCTGGTACTATGATGCACTCAGCCATCCTTGTGACAATGGCCTTCGATCGCTACGTTGCCATATGTAACCCTCTGAGATACACCACCATCCTCACCAACGCACGAATACTTAAGCTAGGGCTAGTGGGTTTGATAAGACCTGTTCTCTTTGTTCTGCCCCTGCCCCTGCTCCTGAGCAGGCAGCCATTCTGTGCCAACCGCATTATCACCCATATGTATTGCGACCACATGGCTGTGGTGAAGATGTCATGTGGGGACATCACAATCAGCAGGATGTATGGCTTGGTGGCAGCATTTGCAATCCTTGGGTTAGACCTGATTCTCATTGCCCTCTCCTACGCTCTGATCATCAGGGCTGTTCTCAGACTCTCCACCAAGAATGCCCACCAGAAAGCCCTCAACACCTGCACAGCCCACCTCTGTGTGATGCTAATTTCTTATCCTCCCTTCTTCTTTTCCACTCTGACATACCGGTTCGGTCAGAGCATCGCTCCACATGTTCATATCATCCTGGCCAACATCTATGTCGTTGTCCCCCCCATGGTCAACCCTATCATTTATGGGGTCAAAACTAAAGAGCTTCGTGACAAAGTGGGCAAATATACCCGCAGAAGGTGATTGCTGGGAGCCACTGACTTTGTGATAAGAGGAAGAAAGGACATCTCCTTGTTTATCAAGAGTGCTCTGTCCCAGTTTGTCTGACCTGATCATTGTGGAAGTTCACATTCTGAGACATTCCTCACACCTAATGGCTTATCACTCCATCACCAAGCACTGCTCTCTCCTGTAGAGGGCTTTTCCTTCACCCCTCCCCTAGTTCTTGTGACGCAGACAAGAAGAAGAAGACCAGAAGTCCAAAGTGCAGACAATGCAATGTTTATGGAGGTTAGTTCCAAGCAACCATATCCATAGCTCTACATGATCATAGAATATCAGGGTTGGAAGGGACCTTAGTAGGTCATCTAATCTAACCCCCTGCTCAAAGCAGGACCAATCCCCAATTTTTGCCCCAGATCCCCAAATGGCCCCCTCAAGGATTGAACTCACAACCCTGGGTTTAGCAGGCCAATGCTCAAACCACTGAACTATCCCTCCTGGTAGAGTCTGTTATCCAGTGTTCCATTCCGAGCGCTAATGCTACAGAGTGTTGCCTGTGTCCCCATTCCCCATTCCCATTTTCCCACCTCCTCCATCTTAGCAGGCCCATATACACCTGCCGTACGCACCCTTAGTCCCCCCTTACAACTTATGGTCATGTTCCATTTTGGAGGGTTGTGAGTGTGGGGTCTTCATCCCACCCCTTTTGTACCCCATGGGAGGGGTAAGGAGTGAGGTTGTGTTCTTGTCAAGATCAGTTTTTTCTTCAGCTTTTAGTGTTTATTATGTCTCCCCACATCCTCTCTTGCTGTTCCTCACAGGTTGCTTGACCTTGGGTTGAGAAAGGAGCCAGGCAGCCTTTCATTCTATGCTCACAAATTACACTCCCACTATACCCTGTAACATTTTTAGTTGTATCCCTTATCTCTTCCCATTATACTAACAAATCCATTTGGCTAGGCAGACGTAACACACGCAGGGTCTTTCTCCTTTTTTCACACATATTAGTGTAAGATATAAGAGTATCAAAAAGTCAAATCCAAAATTTGATCTCATGCTGACAAACAAGTCTATGTACTAACATCTCCCTTGCTGAGTTCCCTCTCTCTGACCATCACCTGATCTCTTTCATTGTCACCCATCAGTCCCCAACCCCACGCACCCTCTCACTCAGCATTTCCGTACTTTCTAGACTACCAGAAGATACTGTAGCTTTCTGGTACAAGATGACTTTCCATTAGTCCCTGTGAGAACAGGGTTCTTGATCAGTTTGATGAACAGGAGCTACACTTTCAGATAGCCAAATAGAAAAGAAAGAAACTTTACAGTGATGAACTTCTTTATCATATGTACAGTGATCTGATGAGCAAAATGTACCTGAATTTTTACATCCGATCCTTTAGGAAACCTGGAGGATAAACCAAATAACGACGAGCAGAAACAAAATAATTCAACACAAAAAGGGGAAATTTACTTACATCATTGAATGCAATTAGAAATAAATAATATAATAATGTTATTATTTATGTCACTATATGTGTTTTGGGCTACTTTGGGGCTGTTTGTAACACCATCATTTGCCAGTTTTTGTTTGAAACATCTGCCAACCCTCAACTGGGACACAAGTACCTGCGCTGACATTTTAATTTTGATTTTGATTTTGTGATCTTAAAGGTTTGTTGCTAATGTGGATGAACTCCTACTGGGGCATGTAGCTTTAAAAAAATAATCAAATCTGTACTAGGTATCTGAAGAAAGCTTTCATGAGATATGAATGAATAAAATGTATGAATAAAAATACTTTGTTTCAAGAAATAAATTGGGCTACTTTTAGGTTAGTTTTTAAGTGACTTTGGGTTATTAATGCAGTAGAAATCTGGCCACCCCAGCCAGAACCAGAGAGGCCGTAGAAGCAGCCCAGAAGGCAGAGCTGAGCCAGAGACAGAGGAACAGCTGGGGGCAGAGAAGCAGTGCTGAGGCGCAGCTGGGAAGCTGGAGCTGGAGAAGACCAGATCTGGGAGCTGGGGCAGCACCAACCAGTTTAGAACAACGCACTGTGGTGAATGGGTAAGCGGTGGAACCCCAGCGACTGAGGCAGTGCCCACACTTTGAGCCGGAGGCACAACATTTGCTGGCTTGCTCCAGACAGTACAGTTCTCCACCTCTGGGCTCAGAGTGTCAGCTGGTTGTTGTTAAGTGCTGAAGGCTGGAATCTTGTTGCCTTGGTAACGCTGTACAGGGTGCTCAGTGCTTCTGTCCTTGGAGCTCCAGTGTTATCTGTATTAGCAGACAAAGTAGCCTGCTCATTCAGCAGACCTCAACTCTACACATAAAGAAAGACAACAGGCTTGGTTCAGGGACAAAAGCACTTGGCAATGTTCATTGCCCTCTAGGCATAGTGAAAGCACACTGACTATGAGCCAAATCAGCAAATGAGCGTATGAAATTCCGTTCCCTGGTGGTAATACCCCAAGAAATCCTTACTTATCAAGGACTACTGAGAGTAAAGACATTAAGAACGTCAATATACCATCTCCAAACTGATGGGTTGGTAGATTGATTTCACAGAATTTTGATGGTGACATTAAAGAAGTTTGTAGCCTCAGATTGCAAACTTTGGGACCAACACTTCCCCCATCTTCTTTTTGGTATCAGGAAGGTGCCTCAAGCCTCCAAGTTTTCTCCCTTTGAACTGTTGGCTGGGAAGCAACCTTGATACTTTCCAGACCTGCTTGGAGAAATATGGAAGAGCAAACACCCAAGGGAAATTACTGGTTCAATGGCAGGGACAGTCTGAGGTAGGGAGGCATGTGGAACCATCAACTATGAAGTCTGGCACCCAAAGAAGAAAAAGGACACTCAGATAAGAACATACGAATGGCCATACTGGGTCAGACCAATGGTCCATCTAGTCCAGTATCCTGACAGGGGCCAATGCCAGGTGCTTCATAAGGAAAGAACAGAACAGAGCTTTTATCAAGGGATCCATCTCCTGTCATCCACTCCCATTTTATGGCAGTCAGAGGCTACGGATACTCAGAACATGGGGTTGAGTTCCTGAACATCTTGGCTAACAGCCATCGATGCACCTGTCCTCCATGAACTTATCTAATTCTTTTTGAACCCTTTTATACTTTTGGCCTTCACAAGATCCCCTGGCAATGAGTTCCAGAAGTTGACTGTGTGTTGTAGGTAGTACTTCCTTTTCCTTGTTTTAAACCTGCTGCCTATTAATTTCCTTGGGTGATGCCTGGTTTTTGTGTTATGTATAGGAGTAAACAATACTTTCGCATTCACTTTCTCCACACAATTCACAATTTTATAGATCTCTAATTTATCCCCTCTTAGTCATCTCTTTTCTAAGATGAAAAATCCCATTCTTTTTAATCTCAATTGAGATGGAAGCTGTTCCATACCCCTAATCATTTTCATTGCCCTTCTCTGTACCTTTTCCATTTCTAATATATCATTTTTTTGAGATGGGGGCGACTAGAACTGTGCACAGTATCCATGGGGTGGGATTTAAATTGTGGCAGCATAATATTCTCTGTCTTCATATCTATCCCTTTCCTAATCAGGGCCGGTGCAACGAAGTTTCGCGTCCTAGGCGAAACTTCCTTGCACCAGCCCTGCGCCACCCCCCTCCCCCAGTGCTGCCCCCCCACCTGTGGGAGCTCAGCCTTCCCCCCCCCCCAACGCGGGCACTCAGCCCACCACCCAAACCACCCACAGGCCGCGGGACCTGAGCGGGGAGTCAGGGGGCGGCTTGCTGCGGCTGCCCCCAGGCTCATCGCTCAGGCGTTGAGGGGGGCAGCGAAGCGGCTTCCCACTCAGGCGCTGAGTGGAGGGGCAGCGAGGCAGGGCGGATCCCCGCAGCTGCCCCCGGCTCCCCGCTCAGCCGCTCAGCAGCTGAGCGGGGAGACAAGGGGCAGCCGCGGCAAGCCGCCCCTTGTCTCTCCACTCAGCATCTCAGCGGGGAGACAAGGGGCAGGCGCGGTGAGCCGCCCCTTGTCTCTCCGCTCAGCAGCTCAGTGGGGATACAAGGAGCAGCCGCGGCAAGCCGCTCCTTGTCTCTCTGCTCAGCAGCTCAGCCGCTGAGCAGGGAGACAAGGGGCAGCCGCAGTGAGCCGCCCCTTGTCTCTCTGCTCAGCCGCTGAGCGGGGAAGCAGCGGGCAGCCGCCCGCCGCCCCCCAAATCTTGGTGTCCTAGGCAACTGCCTAGGGTCGCCTAATGGGCGCGCCAGCCCTGTTCCTAATGCTTCGTAATATTCTGTTAATTTTTCAGACTGCTGCACCACATTGATCAGATGTTTTAAAAAAACCATCTACAATGAATCCAAGATCTCTTTCTTAAGTGGTAACAGCTAATTTAGACCCTATCATTTTATATATCTAGTTGGGAAAATATATTTAATTATGACATATATGATACATTTTGTACAATTTAGGTCTTGTCAGGTGTCATTGGAAAAGTTATGATTTGCTGAAAATGATTATCCTATTTGTGTGGATGTATAGTCTTTGTATCTGAAGTTATGAATACGGACTATGTATCTGTATTTCATATGTAATTACACCAGGGTGACACCCATTAGGTAAAATGCTTCCAGTCTAGACAGCTGGTTGTGAAGGGCCTATTCAGGGTAATGGACCATTAAGGGAAACAACAGGCCTTAGGAGAAGTTTATCACTGGGTACTTTTTTTTTTTGGAACAAAGGGTTCTTGCCATTAATTAAAATTCTATAATTTGGGGTGTGACATCATCTAGTGGCTCACTCCCCACACAAGAGAACTCTTGGAAACACCTGAGGAACAAACACTGACCTGGGGGAAGTGCTGGTCCCAGGCTAAAAGGATTTCTAGCCTGTGTATGGAAACCTGGTGGATTGCTTTTATCACCAGCCAGGGTGAGAAACTGCTAATTCATATCTAATCTCTCTAGTATATTAGGCTTAGTTTGCAGTTCTGTTTATTTGCTAGGTAATTGGCTTTGATCTGTTTGCTATCACTCATAATCACTTAAAATCCATCTTTCTGTTGTTAAACTTGTTTTTTTGCATTATCTAAACCAGCATGCCTTTGATTGAAGTGTCTGGGGAAAATCTCATCTTGGTTAGGACAGGCTTGTTGCATATCCTTCCCACATCGAGGGGAGGGGAACTCTATTAAGGGGCATATATTGTGCATATCCCTGTGCAGTGCAAGACAGTACAACTTTGGGTGGGTGTGAGCCAGTGGTGGGTTTGAGCCTGGGGAGCTGGGAAATTCATTGACGTCTGCTCTTTGTATTTGGGTGGCTTACGTAAGCCCAAGGATCACTCAGTTTGGGTGTGTGGCGCCATTTGCTGTCATGTTGGGTGATAACATGGCCTGGAGAGGCTCAATCAGCAGCAAAGCAGAGTGGAAAAGGGCCACGTTTTGTGGATAGTGCCGTGCAGAAGTACCCTTGGTTCCCAGACTCCACCCTGGGGACCCCCCAGGCACCTGTGATGCAAGCATGGGGGAGGGACCCTAGCCCAAAACAAAAGATCCAGATGTACCAGCTGTTTGATTAATTTACTACTGTGTTCTCACCCCAGCAGGGCAAACCTACCTAAAATACCACCATACTGAAATGTCCCCAGGGCAACAGATCAGGCAAACTCCATGGCCGTTCCCTCCAAAAAAAGTGGGATACCTTGTGAGATGACCTCCACATCATTTTGGACCTGGGAGTGGTGAAGGAATCACACAGTGAGCTTACTACTTCTGATGCAGGCCAGCACAACCTGTTTCTGCATCAATTTCTGAAAGATCGACACAGTATAGAAATTCGATGCTTCCCCGATGCAGACAGTAAAAGAGCTATTAGAACAGTTTGAGCTGCCAGATAGATATCTACTTTAGACCTGAAAAGGGGACACTGGAAAATACCTTTGATACCAGAATCCTGAGAGAAGAAAGCCTTTTCCACACCCGTCAGCTTGCATTAATTAAGGATCACGTCATTTGGCCTCCACAATGTGTGGGTGACTTTCCCGAAGCTAATTGAATGGATATTAAGACTGCATGCAGTGGTATGCTACTACGATCAATTAAAAATTGGTTTTGGTCCCATATCTTGTGGCCACATTCCTACACATAGAGCAGATGGAAGCACATTACGCAAAGAAAAAAAAGCCATCGTCAGTTGCTAGGCTGAACAGTCTGGAAGATTCAGTTTTCCCAGATAATCTGAGCCCCTGGTTTCAGCAAATCATTTCTTCACTCTCGGGGGAGACTCTCCAGCTGAAGTTCTCCAGGGTCTATTTACTGCTCTTCCCACTGCTCAAAGGAATTGTCAGGGAGTGCTGGTTATCCTGAGAGTCCACAGGGACTGTACATGGGAATCATAAAGGTTGCTGTTTAGTACGCCATTTGTCACACATGTGAGATTCATACACTGATTCTCTGGGTTCTGCCTTCCTGTCGCAGTAAGGAGATTTCCTCTCTCTGCTAAGCTGGATTTTGGTGAGTTGCCTGTTTCTGCATTAAAGTTAGTGCTAAGGGCACAGGAAGGGTTCCAGGGTTCAAGTCAAGAACTATCTGGGCAGGAATTGACTGGACAACGACTTTAACTGTTTAGTATTGTCAGAAACACCAACGGATTTACATGGTAAAATTGGAATGACAAATGTATTGGAAATAGGTTAGACAAATATTTGTTTTTAAAAGCAGGTCCTTATCTCTTACTTTCTCCTTCTATCTGTCTCAGTAGCACTGTTTCAGAACACCTCATAAACTTGGGGTTTCCTTCAGACTCTTTCAGCTCCCTAAGAGAATAGCACTTTCTATAGTAGGATCCAAAGCCGTGATTTTCGGTGTTCGGAGCCGAAAGTTAAACATCATTGTATCAGATTGTCTCTGACACCATCCCCCAACCAGACCATCCCACCTACCATGAGTAAACCCAATAAGCTTTTTGGCAATGTCAGCAATTGCCAACACGGGAAAGCGCCCTCAGGAAGGTGTATCTGAGTTTCTAACAGCCTGCAATACGTTAAAGTTTTGGAATTTTGAGGAAGAGTTCCTCACGTTGGCTCTTTTTAGTGTCCACGTCCTGTCTCCCTCCCACCAGATCTGCCCCTCTCTCCTTTCCTGCACAGGCTGAGCTGCTGATGGGGTTCCCTTTGCCCCCAGAAAGGTAGTTCAGGCTGATCTCCCCCTTTTCCCTGGTGCAGGCAGACACCAAATTTAGTGTAGTTTGAGGAAGTATTTCTGTGAGCTGTCCCTGTGGGGTCTGGCATCTGGTATTGGTCCTGGGAGAGGGGTATAATTGTTTGGCAGGAGTATCACTGTGTGGTAGGCCTGGAAGTTGTGGAGGTCAGGTACCTACATGGACATGGTGTGTACATGGACAGGTGGGTAGTGCTGGGGGTTGTTTGAGCAGAGAACGAGGTGTACCGAGAGAAGCAGGCAGCGCTGAGGGTGGTGGGGACAGGCCAGGGTCATAGAGGGATAGGCAATCAGCACAGGGATGGTGGAGGCACGGAGTAGCACGTACATGGACACGTGGGCTGGGCTACTGAAATTAAAATTTTCTTTGTAATTTTTGTTGCAATGCCAGGTCTGGGACCTTTCCTGGCCCCGAGTGTGTTTGGGTGGATGTCAGGGTCTATTTGCCACAGAACTGCAGCCTGGGTGTCACAACCTTTACTCAGTTTTGTTTCCTACTGCCGTTGTTGTTGTTATTTAACTCCAGGCATTTCACCAGTGGAAAGAAGTAGCTGAAGTTACAGATATTTAGTTCATATCTGTATTTCACATGTAGTTACACCTGGGTAACGTTCACTAGGCACGATGCTTTCAATCAGGATAGCTGGTTGGGAAGTGCCTATTCAGGGCAATGACCCATTAGGGAAAACAATATGCCTTAGGAGAAACTTATCTCCTACTGGTGAGCCTTCCTGAGAACACTCCAGACTGTAAGTAATGGACTCTACAAGGGCATGTGATCATGCCACAGAACTATGGACTCCATCTTGGGGAGTCTGTACTTTTCCAACAAACAGGTCTGGGAAACAAGTTTTCAAACAAAGGGTTCCTGCCACATGCTAAAACTATATAAGGCAGGGAGTGACTTCATGGGTGGTTCTTCACTGCCCACAGAAGTGGACTCTGGAAACACCTGAGGAAAAAACGAACGAACTTGGGGAAGTGCTCGACTCAGGAAAAGGGATTTCTAGTCTGTGTATGGAAACTAGATACATCCAGGCTGAAAAGCAAATACAGATTGTGCCTTGAGTATCTGCTAGACTGCTTGTATCATCAATCAGGGTCAGAAACTGCTAATTTAATTAGTGTGTTAAGCTTAGTTTGTGTTTTTGTATATTTTCTAGGTAATCTGCTTTGATCTGTTTGCTAGCCCTAATAATAACTTAAAATCTATCTGTTGTAGTTAATAAACTTGTTTATATTTTAACCTAAAACCAGTGTTCCTTTAAGACAAGTGTCTGGGGGGAAACTTTCAGTTTGGTTACCACAAGTGTGAACCGTCCTCCCCACATTGAGGCAGGGGTGAACCGGGTAACAAATTCATACTGTTCGGAGTTTGGAGCAAGGCAGGACGGTACAGCTCTGGGTCCTAGGCTAGGGAGTTGGTGGTTATTTTGATGGTAGCCTCTGTAATGTGGGTTCATGCAGTGGCTGGTCAGAGAGCAGCTGGGTGTGTCTTGCCTGTTTGAATGCTGGTAGAGATGCAGGAAGGGAGCAGGTCTGCAGCTTGTCACAGCAGCACATAGAGAGAGGGACCCTAGTCTGGTGGGTCAGAGGGCTCAGTGGAATCCCAGTTCCAGGTGACACTCCAGGGGGAACCCATCACACTTTGCTCCTCAGCTGCTTCAATCTCCCATCTTACTTTGACCCCCCTGTCCGTACTCTTCTTCCACAACCCAGACTGCCCTGATTCCAACAGCACGCTGGTCGCCAGTGTCTTCTCCATAGTCCTCAGTCATTCCTGGTTCCCACAGCCTGTGACCTGCCCATGCTCACCACAGCTCTTCTTTTGCATGGGTGAGGTGACTCCCATCACACCTGCTCCATTGGCAGGGAGTAGTCAGTGACCGTGTCTCACATGTGAGAAATCTCACGAGTGGCAAATTCAATGGCAGGCACCTATGAGGCTTCTCTTGTTACCTCCATATACACTTTGTGGTGCTGCAGGGACTGCTACAAAGAAACAACTCACAAGCTAAAAATTATGCACATTATATAATGAGAGAAGGTAACTCTGGGACATGTGAGGACCTAAATAAATACAGCTGCCATGTGCAGGAACCACTGGTATCTGACTGAAACAGTGGGCCAGTGGGTCACAGACATTAAACCCAGGATGCTCTGAGACCTTTGCTAACCAGCTCTGTTAGAATAATAGAATAAGGGTTAGAAGGGACCTCAGGAGGTCATCAAATTCAAGGCCCTGCTCAAAGCAGGACCAATCCCCAACTAAATCATCCCAGCCAGGGCTTTGTCAATTCTGACCTTAAAAACCTCTAAGGAAGGCGATTCCACCACCTCCCTAGGGAACCCATTCCAGTGCTTCACCACCCTACTAGTGAAAAGGTTTTTCCTAATATCCAACCTAAACCTCCCCCACTGCAACTTGAGACCTTTACTCCTTATTCTGTCATCTGCTACCACTGAGAACAGTCTAGCTCAGTGGTTTCCAAACTTTAACAACCTGTGAACCACTTTCAGTAAAATGTGAAGTCTCGCGAACCTCCTCCCCCTAAAAATGAATATTTCCAGGGATTTTCTCCTTTACCTGAGTATGAATTATAAAAGCAGTGATCTTGGAAATATAAAATTTGTTTTATGACATGCTTATTACACACTATTTATTATTGATATTTATCATTACAGTATTTTTATTACACTTTGAAAACGACAACACTCTTCCAAGATCTCACTTTTGTAGCCTGTATCACTTTGAATAAGCCTGTTAAAGACAAAGGTCCTATGTTTCATCAAGGAGTATCAGATATAAAACAGCATGAAATTATTTAAGAAGCCAACTCAAAAAGTTCCTTCTACACAAGGATTCAGGTCTTGAGCAGTCGAGGCAAACAACACACGTTACAACAAAGCTTAAAATTGTTCTTCATCATAATTTAAAAAACAATACTAGCTGCCTATTTAATTTAAAAAACAGCAAAAAAATATCCACCTCCCTTTCCATTTCTTATAAGGAGTGTTGAAATTTAAATCTCCTTAATGTGATAGATATGCTTGCTTTGATCTGCTTAGCTCTTGGAAGTCCAGGGGTTCTGGGCTGCTGGCCCCGTGCTGCCCGGGGTCCCTAGGGACAGCTCTGTCCTCCATTAGGGAATTTTTTCCCAAAGCCCCCCTGTAACATTTCGCAAACCCCCAGGGGTTCACGAACCCCAGTTTGGGAACCATTGGTCTAGCTCCATCCCCTTTGGAATCCCGTTTCAGGTAGTTGAAAGCAGCTATCAAATCCCCCCCTCATTCTTCTCTTCTGCAGACTAAATAATCCCAGTTCCCTCAGCCTCTCCTCATAAGTCATGTGCTCCAGCCCCCTAATCATTTTTGTTGCCCTCCTCTGGACTCTTTCCAATTTTTACACATCCTTCTTGTAGTGTGGGGCCCAAAACTGGACACAGTACTCCAGATGAGGCCTCACCAGTGCTGAACAGAGGGGAATGATCACGTCCCTCGATCTGCTGGAAATGCCCCTACTTATACACCCGAAAATGCCATTAGCCTTCTTGGCAACAAGGGCACACTGTTGACTCATATCCAGCTTCTCATCCACTGTAACACCTAGGTTCTTTTCTGCAGAACTGCTGCCTAGCAGTGCATGGAATTCTTCCATCCTAAGTGTAGGACTCTGCACTTGTCTTTGTTGAACCTCTTTTGGCCCAATCTTCTAATTTGTCTCGGTCCCAATGCATCCTCTCCCTACCCTCCAGCATATCTACCACTCCTCCCAGTTTAGTGTCATCTTCAGACTTGCTGGGGGTAAAATCCACAGCGTCCTCCAGATCATGAATGAAGATATTGAACAAAACCGGCCCGAGGACCGACCTTTGGGGCACTCTGCATGATACTGGCTGCCAAGTAGACAAGGAGCCATTAATGACTACGCGTTGAGCCTGATGATATAGCCAGATTTCTGTTCACCTAGTCAATCATGGTGAGGGTTCTATACTCACTCCTCAGTGTGGAGATTTTATGGGCTCAAGTCATTATTTTTCTCACCTAAAATGTTCATCCATGCAGTGCCTCACGTGATCCCTCAGCCTCATGAAATACACACCTCATGCAACATTTTCAGGACACCACAGTCACATGAGAATTTCTCCCTCTAAGACTAAATTCAACACGGTCATGAATAGAAAAAATGCATTCAGCAAGCTTGCAGGAAAAATGCTTCCAGTTGACTCGTTGGGACATGTTCGTATATTCCAAGGCAGAAGGGACCACTGTGATCATCTAGTCTGTATAACACAGGCCTGTATGACACAGGCCAGAGAATTTCCCCAAAATTATTCCTAGAGCAGATGATTTAGAGAAACATCCAACCTTGATATACAAATTCTCAGTGATGAAGAATCCACCAAGACCCTTGGTAAATTGTTCCAATAGTCAATTACTCTTACCATTTAAAAAATGTACACCTTATTTCAGTCAGAATTTCTTGAACTTCAGCTTCCAGCCATTGGATCGTATTATACCTCTGTATGCTAGGCTGAAAAGCCCATTATAAAATATTGGTTCCTTGTGTACGTACTTACAGCCTGTGTTCAAGTCACCCCTCAATTATATTTGGTAAACTAAATGGACTGAGCTCCTTGAATCTATCATGATACGGCAAGTTTTTTAATCCTCTAATAATTCTTGTGATTCTTTTCTGAATCCTCTTCAATGTATCAACATCCATCTTTAAATGTGGACACCAGAACTGGACACAGTTTTCCATCAGCCGTCACATGAGTGCAAAATCCAGAGGCAAAATAACTTCTCTACCTCTCCTTGAGATTCCCCTGGTTATCATCCCAGGATCATATTGGCTCTTTTTGCCACAGGATCACACTGGGACCTCATGTTTAGGTAAATATTCCTTCATGTCCCCAAATCTTGTTCAGAATCATTGCACGTCCCATGAGAGTCCACCATCATGTCAGCATCACCTAATTTCTTTGTTTCTATATATAGATATCTACATAGTTATATTAGAAGACATATTGCTTTCTTTGCCTCAGTTTACCAACCAACTCTGAGTCCGTGTCCTGTCCTCTTCATTATTTATGATCTCCCAATTTTTGTGTCATCTTCAAACTTCATCGATATTCAGTCATGAGAAGAGTTAGCAGCTGAGTTGCTGTCACATGTCTCATAGAATCATAGAATCTCAGGGTTGGAAGGGACCTCAGAAGGTCATCTAGTCCAACCCCCTGCTCAAAGCAGGACCAACCCCAACTAAATCATCCCAGCCAGGGCTTTGTCAAGCCTGACCTTAAAAACCTCCAAGGAAGGAGATTCCACCACCTCCCTAGGTAACCCATTCCAGTTCTTCACCACCTTACTAGTGAAAATGTTTTTCCTAATATCCAACCTAAACCTCCCCCTCTGCAACTTGAGACCATTACTCCTTGTTCTGTCATCTTCTACCACTGAGAACAGTCTAGATCCATCCTCTTTGGAACCCCCTTTCAGATAGTTGAAAGCAGCTCTCAAATCCCCCCTCATTCTTCTCTTCTGCAGGCTAAACAATCCCAGTTCCCTCAGCCTCTCCTCATAAGTCATGTGCTCCAGTCCTCTAATCATTTTTGTTGCCCTCCACTGGACGCTTTCCAATTTATCCACATCCTTCTTGTAGTGTGGGGCCCAAAACTGGTCACAGTACTCCAAATGAGGCCTCACCAGTGCCGAATAGAGGGGAATGATCACGTTCCTCGATCTGCTGGAAATGCCCCTACTTATGCAACCCAAAATGCCATTAGCCTTCTTGGCAACAAGGGCACACTGTTGACTCATATTCAGCTTTTCATCCACTGTAACCCCTAGGTTCTTTTCTGCAGAACTGCTGCCCAGCCATTCGGTCCCTAGTCTGTAGCAGTGCATGGGATTCTTCCGTCCTAAGTGCAGGACTCTGCACTTGTCCTTGTTGAACCTCATCAGATTTCTTTTGGCCCAGTCCTCTAATTTGTCTAGATCCCTCTGTATCCTATCCCTACCCTCCAGCATATCAACCACTCCTCCCAGTTTAGTGTCATCTGCAAACTTGCTAAGGGTGCAGTCCACACCATCCTCTGCTTACACTTTTCAGTTAACACCTCTAACTTATGTCTCAGGCTATGTCTACATTACTGCCAAAAGAAAGAAGGGAAGTAACAGAGGTGCAGGCCTCTAGCCTTAAATACAAACACCCCTGTGCCCTTCATACACATTTGTTGAGCACAGCATGATGTCCGTTTCCATGGGGGAAACTTGGCTCCTTTCCAACATAGGAATTGCATCATGGATCAAGACTATGGTCCATCTAGTCCAGGGTCCTTTCTCTGACGGTGACAGCCCCAGGTGCTGCAAAAGAAGATGTAAGAAACCCAGCACTAGGAGGATGGGGGGATAACGAAACCATGCAGAAGGTGTCACCTTAATGCTTAACAGCTACAGATTGGCTTTTGCCCTGAAATGTGAGCATAGAGGCTTTCCAAAATATTTATTTACAGTAGTAACCAAATAGTCTCACTATCCATGCAAATTTCCAAACCTTTTCTGATTCTTACTTAGCTCATGGACTCAACTACCACTTGTGGCAATGAGTTCCTGAGTCTAATTAGGCACTGAGTTAAGAAATCACTCCTTTTTTCTATTTTGAATTTGCCACATTTCAGTGTAATTGATTGTCCTCTTGATCTTGTGTCATGAAACAGGGAAAACACATTCTCGATCTACTCTCTACCAGTCAGTATTTTAGAGACTTTTCTCCTATCTCCTCTAATTTATCTCCTTTGTAAGGTAAAAAGAATGAGGAGTCCTTGTGGTACCTTGGAGACTAACACATTTATTTGGGCATAAGCTTTCATGGGCTAAAACCCACATCATTAGATGCATGGAGTGGAAGATATAGTAGGAAGATATATATATATACAGAGAACATGAAAAGATGTGGGTTGCCATACCAAATCTAAGAGAATAATCAATTAAGGTGGGCTATTATCAGCAGGAGAAGAAAAACTTTTGTAGTGATAATTAGGATGGCCCATTTCAAATAGTTGACAAGAAGGTGTGAGTGACAGTATGGGAAAACGAGCATGGGGAAATAGTTTTCAGTTTGTGTAATGACCCAGCCACTCCCAGTTTTTATTCAAGCCTAATTTAATGGTGTCCAGTTTGCAAATTAATTTCAGTTCTGAAGTTTCTCGTTGGAGTCTGTTTTTGAAGTTTTTTTGTTGAAGAATTGCCACTTTTAGGTCTGTTATTGAGTGATTGGAGAGATTGAAGTGTTCTCCTACTGGTTTTTGAATGTTATGAATCCTGATGTCAGTTTTGTGTCCATTTATTCTTTTGCATAGAGACTGTCCGGTTTGGCCAATGTATATGGCAGAGGGGCATTGCTGGCACATGATGGCATATATCACATTGCTAGATGTGCAGGTGAACGAGCCCCTGATGGCATGGCCGATGTAATTAGGTCCTGTGATTGTGTCACTTGAATAGATATTGGACAGAGTTGGCAACTGGCTTTGTTGTAAAGATAGGTTCCTGGGTTAGTGATTTTGTTGTGTGGTGTGTGGTTGCTGGTGAGTATTTGCTTCAGGTTGGGGGGCTGTCTGTAAGTGAGAACTGGCCTCTCCCACAAGATCTGTGAGAGTGAGGGATCGTCATTCAGAATAGGTTGCAGATCTTTGATGATACCATGGAGAGGTTTCAGTTGGGGGCTGAAGGTGATGGCTAGTGGCGTTCTGTTACTTTCTTTGTTGGGCCTGTCCTGTAGTAGGTGACTTCTGGGTATTCTTCTGGCTCTGTCAATCTGTTTCTTCACTTCAGCAGGTGGGTACTGTAGTTTTAAGAATACTTGATAGAGATCTTGTAGGTGTTTGTCTCTGTCTGAGGGATTGGAGCAAATGCGGTTGTATCTTAGAGCTTGGCTGTAGACAATGGATTGTGTGGTGTGTTCTGGATGGAAGCTGGAGGCATGTAGGTAAGTATAGCGGTCAGTAGGTTTCCGGTATAGGGTGGTGTTTATGTGACCATTGCTTATTAGCACTGTAGTGTCCAGGAAGTTAATCGCTTGTGTGGACTGGTCCAGGCTGAGGTTGATGGTGGGATAGAAATTGTTGAAATCATGGTGGAATTCTTCAAGAGCTTCTTTTCCATGGATCCAGATGATGAAGATGTCATTAATGTAATGCAAGTAGAGTAGGGGCATAAGGGGATGATAGCTAAGGAAACATTGTTCTAAGTCAGCCATAAAAATGTTGGCATACTGTGGGGCCATGCGGGTACCCATAGCAGTGCTGCTGACTTGAATGTATACATTGTCCCCAAATGTGAAATAGTTGTGGGTGAGGACAAAGTCACAAAGTTCAGCCACCAGGTTTGCTCTGACATTATCGGGGATACTGTTTCTGATGGCTTGTAATCCATCTTTGTGTGGAATATTGGTGTAGAGGACTTCCACATCCATAGTAGCCAGAATGGTGTTTTCTGGAGGATCACCAATGGATTGTAGTTTCCTCAGGAAGTCAGTGGTGTCTCAAAGATAGGTGGCAGTGCTGGTAGCGTAGGGCCTTAGGAGAGAGTCTACATAGCCAAACAATCCTGCTGTTAGGGTGCCAATACGTGAGATAATGGGGCGTCCAGGACTTCTAGGTTTATAGATCTTGGGTAGCAGGTAGACTACCCCTGGTCAACGTTCTAGGGGTGTGTCTGTGCAGATTTGTTCCTGTGCTTTTTCAGGGAGTTTCTTGAGCAGATGGTGTAGTTTCTTTTGGTAATCCTCAGTGGGATCAGAGGATAATGGCATGTAGAATGTGGTGTTGGAGAGCTGCCTAGAAGCCTATCATTCATATTCTGACCTATTCATGGTAACAATCCCAGGCTTTTCAACCTCTCTCCGTATGAGTGTTTCCCCAGGCCCTTGATCATTCTAATTTCCCTTCCCTGAACCCTTCTAGTTCTGCAATATCCTGTGTAAGAATTGTGTTCAGTACTACACAGAGGAGACTAGGGGAGCGTGAAACATTGACTGACTGATGTCATGGCATTGTATTTTATCTATGATTTCCCATCCCACTCCTTCTGGACCCCAAGGTTTTTCTAAGTTACTGTCCATGCTTGAACTTTGAGCAGGGTTTCTCAAAGCTGTGTACCATGACTCACAGGTCCCAGTCCTGAGTTCATACAGTTAAATTAGAATCTTGTTAGGTGTTTGAGGAGTTCAAGATTTTCCGTCCAATTAGCATACATGTTTCAGTTATTGCCATAGAAATTCATCTGCCATCATGCTGCCCATTCACCGCGCTTGGTGATCTCCTTCTGAGAACTTCTCTGTACTTGACTATACTCTAAATAATCTGGTGCCCTTTGCAAATGTTGCCACCTCACTGCACACCCCACTTTCTAGATTGGTAATAACAATAAAATATTTACCCCACTATTTATTATAAAGTGTGTAACCCCCTTGCTGTGCTTCTCTCCCTTCACAGGCACCTTGAGCATTTCTGATCCCAACTGATTCATCACCCACCTCATGGCAACTTTTAACCTCACTCCCTTTGACCATTCAACATTCATCCTAACGGGCATCCCTGGCCTGGAAGCTGCCCACGTCTGGATTTCCATCCCAGTCTCTACATTCTACATTTGCAGCCTTTTTGGAAATTTCATGATTCTGTTTGTTGTAGGCAAAGAGCAGACTCTGCACAAGCCGATGTACCTGATGGTCTGCATGCTGGCGCTCACAGACATCATCACGTCTGCCTCCATTGTGCCGAAGGCACTGTGTATATTTTGGTTCAAATTGAAAGGCATTACTGTGGGTGCCTGCCTCACTCAGATGTTCTTCCTTCACACATCGACTGTGATGCACTCAGCCGTCCTTGTGACAATGGCCTTCGATCGCTATGTTGCCATTTGTAACCCTCTGAGATATTCCACCATCCTCACCAACGCACGAATAGCTAAGCTAGGGCTAATTGGTTTGCTGAGAGCAGTTCTCTGCACTCTGCCTCTGCCCCTGCTCCTGAGCAGGCAGCCATTCTGTGCCAACCGCATTATCCCCCATATGTACTGTGACCACATGGCTGTGGCAAAGATGTCATGTGGGGACATCACAGTCAACAGGATGTACGGTTTAGTGGCAGTAATTGTAGTCATGGCGTTAGACCTGACACTCATTTCCCTGTCCTACATTATGATCATCAGGGCCGTTCTCAGAATCTCCTCCAAGAAAGCCCATCAGAAAGCCCTCAACACCTGCACAGCCCACATCTGTGTGATTCTGACCTCCTATTCTCCCTTCCTCTTCTCCACTCTGACACACCGGTTCGGTCAGGGCATCGCTCCCTATATTGTCATCATCTTGGCCAATCTCTATTTCCTCCTTCCTCCCATGCTCAATCCTATCATTTATGGGGCCAAAATAAAAAAGCTTCGTGACAAAGTGGTCAAATACACCTGCAGAAGATGATTGCCTGTGTCCACTGTCTTGAATGTGACATGAATCTGATGGGCGGGAGATGGATCCTGCCACCTAGAACCTGAGGTCATCTGGCTATGGCAGGAGCAGGTGCCTTATGTGGGGAACCACCGCAGCACAGCCAGGGCACAGGCAGGAGGCCTGGGATGTGTTAGGAACAGATTGTGAACTTTCCTTATGTCCCAGAGATGCTGTTTGTGATGTTCCCGTGTCCACATAGCAGCTCCCTTGTTTCCTTGAACATTTCCCATTTTTGCCTTATTTTTCTTACAGTTGCTGTTTAATAAATAATATTTGGGTTGAATTTAGTGCAGTGATAAGTGGGTTTGGAAAGTGTCCAGTGTGAAGAGAGTAACCCAGTGTGGGGACACCCTAGCCACTGTCCTAAGTGACCACAGTGAAACTGGGGGTCCAGCCTCCCAGGAATCCTGGTCCCAGCCATGTCACCATTATGAGGACTCTGCCACACAGGAGAGTGGAAGGGGAGTCCTTTAGCTCAGGTAGGCCTCTAGGTAAAGGGAGTGGGAGTGAGGACTCAGACACTTTTGCTAGCGAGTTCCTCTGGGGAAAAGCAGAAACAAGGAAAGTTCCCCACAATTGTTCCCCACTTACATTGAGCATCTGGAACAAACAGATGGGTTGGATTTTAGTGACACGTAAAGAGATGTGTAAGTTGTGAAAAAGTCATATAAATGGAAAAAGCTGAAAAGTGTAACTTTGGGGAGGATAGTTTCTGCATAAGGTGAACTTAACATCACCATATGAGACCGCTTCCCAGAAACTGGTGTCATATAAAACTTTTTTTATGTACTAGTTTATTATGGGGATATATCAGTAAACCTGATATTTTTTATTTGGCCTCTTGAACATATTTAATAACAAATGAAAGCTTGGGCAAGCAACTGAGTACACAACTGATGAGCATCTACTATGAATCACTCCTTCCTCTCAGGATGGTCTACAGTATGCAATTAGCTTGAATTTAGCTGCATTAGGTCGAATTAAAACTAAATCCGTCCACACAACCAACCCCGTTTTGTTGGCTTAAAGGGCTCTTAAAATCGATTTCTGTACTCCTCCCCGACAAGGGGAGTAGCAGTAAAATAGACATCGCTGGTTCAAATTTGGGGTACTGCGGACGCAATTCAACAGTATTGGCCTCCGGGAGCTATCCCAGAATGCTCCATTGTGACCACTCTGGACAACACTTTCAACTCAGATGCACTATACAGCTAGTCAGGAAAAGCCCTGGGAAATTTTGAATTTCATTTCGTGTTTGGCCAGCGTGGCGAGCTCACCTGCACAAGTGACCATGCAGTCCCAGTTTCGCAAAAGAGCTCCAGCATGGACCGAACAGGAGGTACTGGATCTGATCGCAGTATGGGGAGAAGAATCTGTGCAGGCAGAACACCGTTCAAAAAACGGAAAGCCAATATATATGCGAAAATCTCCTGGGGCATGATGGACAGAGGCTACTCCAGAGACACACAGCAGTGCCATGTGAAAATTAAGGAGCTCAGGGAAGCCTACTAAAAGACAAAATAGGCAAACGGTAGCTCCAGGTCACAGCCCCATACATGCCGCTACTATGATGAGCTGCATGCAATTCTGCGGGGGACGCTACCACTACCCCACCACTGTATGTGGACACCTGCAAGGGGGGAGTCTCACGGAGCAGGGAGGATGATTTTGTGGAGGAGGAAGAGGAGGATGATGAGGAGTGCACAGCCAGCAAGCGGTGAATCCATTTTCCCTGATCTGTTCTTCCCAGCAGCCAGGGACTGGTCATCACCCTGGAGCCAATACCCTCCACACCCTCCCAAGGTGGGCTCCCGGACCATGACGCTGGAGAAGGCACTTCTGGTGAGTTTACCTTTGTAAATATGATACAGGGTTTAAAAGAAAGTGTGTTTAATGATTCCTTTGCCTTGAAGACTTGGGATGCATTCGCGGCCAGTACAGCTACTGGAAAAGTCCATTCACACTGGGCTGTTTGGCTTAAAGGGCTCTGACTTGATCAGAGCCACGCAGTGAAGGGGAGGGGTGAAGCGATCATCCCAGAGAATTGGGTGGGGGGGGGTGTGGGTCGTGCTGTGCATCCGCATGGAAACTGCAGGCCCTCCTTTTAAATGTACTATGCATTGCTTGTTTCACTGAGAAAGAGTCCCCCTTTGTTCTCTAAAATGTATCATTTTATCATTTTAAATTCTACTCTCCCTTTTTCTCCTCCCACAGGTGCAAATGTTTCTACGCCCCCCCATCATCTCCATCCCAGAAGCTGTCCCAGATTAGAAGGCGAAAAAAACGCACTCGGGACGGCATGTTTTCGGAGCTGATGCAGTCCTCCTGCACTGATAGTGCACAGCTGAATGCATGGAGGCAAACAAGGACAGAGTCCCGGAAAGCGTTCAATGAATGCGATGAGAGGAGGGAGGTGCACGATGAGCGCAGGTATGATGCCATGCTCAAGGTAATGGGAAGCAAACAGACATGCTCAGATGTCTGGTGGATCTGATGCAGGAAAGGCAGCAAGAGCAGAGACGGCCACTGCATCCCCTGTATAACCACCCGCCCTCCTCTCCACGTTCCATAGCCTCCTTACCCAGATGCCCAGGACCACATGGGGGGGAGGCTCCGGGACCCATCCACTCCACCCCAAAGGAATGCCTAAGCAGAAGAAGGCTGGTATATCCTAAGTATTGATGTATACTGTGGCCTTGTCCGTCCCTCCTCCCCTCATCCCCCACCCCGCCCAGTGCTTCCTCCCTCCCCCACCCCACCCGGGCTACCTTGTGAGTTATCGCCCTGTTTTTTAATCAATTAATAAAGAACACATGGTTTTGAAACAATAGTGACTTTATTTCCTCTGCAAGCTGTGATCGAAGGAGGAAGAGCAGTTGGCTTACAGGGAATTAGAGTCAACCAAGGGGGTGGGTTTGCATCAAGGAGAAACAAACACAACTGTCACACCGTAGCCTGGCCAGTCATGAAACTGGTTTTCAAAGCTTCTCTGATGCACAGCGCGCCCAGCTGTGCTCTTCTAATCACTCTGGTCTCTGGCTGCGTGAAATCGGCCGCCAGGCGATTTGCCTCAACCTCCCTCCCTGCCATAAACATCTCCCCCTTATTCTCACAGATGTTGTTGAGCACACAGCAAGCAGCAATAACAATGGGAATATTGGTTTCGCTGAGGTCTAACCTAGTCAGCAAACAGCACCAGCGAGCTTTTAAACATCCAAATGCACATTCTCCCACTATTCTGCACTTGCTCAGCCTATAGTTGAACTTCTCCTTACTACTGTCCAGGCTGCCCATGTACAGCTTCATGAGCCATGGGAGCAATGGGTAGGCTGGGTCTCCGAGGATAACTATTGGCATTTCAACATCCCCAACAGTAATTTTCTGATCTGGGAAGTAAGTCCCTTCCTGCAGCTGTACAAACAGCCCCGAGTTCCTAAAGATGCAAGCGTCATGCACCATTCCCGGCCATCCCATGTTGATGTTGGTGAAATGTCCCTTGTGATCCACCAGTGCTTGCAGGACCTTTGAAAAGTACCCCTTGCGGTTTACGTCCTGGCTGGCAAGTTGGTCTGGTGCCAAGATAGGGATATGCATCCCACCACAGTTCGGGAATCCCGTTGCAGCAAAGCCATCCACTATGACCTGCACATTTTCCACAGTCACTACTCTTGATAGCAGAAGGTTAGTGATTGCGTTGGCTACTTGGATCACAGCAGCCCCCACAGTAGATTTGCCCACTCCAAATTGATTCCCGACTGACCGGTAGCTGTTAGGCGTTGCAAGCTTCCACAGGGCTATCGCCACTCGCTTCTCAACTGTCAGGGATGCTCTCATCTTGGTATTCTTGCGCTTCAGGGCAGGGGAAAGCAAGTCACAAAGTTCCATGAAAGTGGCCTTACGCATGCAAAGGTTTTGCAGCCACTGGGAATCATCCCATACCTGCAACATTATGCGCTTACACCAGTCTGTGCTTGTTTGCCAGGCCCTGAAACGACGTTCCATGGTATGCACCTGCCCCAATGCTGCCATGATGTCCCAATTGCCACATTCCATACTTTCAGGGAACTCTGTGTCCATGTCCTCATCACTATCGTCATCACACTGTCTTCACCTCCTCGCCAGGTTCTGCACATACTGCAGGATAATGCGCGAGGTGTTTACAATGCTCACAACCACTGCGGTGATCTGAACAGGCTCCATGCTTGCAGTGCTATGGCGTCTGCGCAGGTGAGCCATGAAAAAAGGCACAAAATGATTGTTTGCCGTTGCTTTCACGGACGGAGGGGAGACTGACAACATGTACCCAAAACCACCCGCAACAATGTTTTTGGCCAATCAGGCATTGTGTGCTTAACCCAGAATTCCAATGGGCGACGAAGCCTGTGGGGACTGTGAGATAACTACCCACAGTGCACCGCTCTGCACGGTACTGTGGACGCACTCCGCCAATTTAACACACTTAGTGGGGATACTCACTGAATAAAATCTCTTCCGAAAAATCAACTTCTATAAATTCGACCTAATTTTGTACTGCAGATGTACCCTCAGGGTACGTCTATACTTACCCGTCGTGTCGGAGGAGTCCAATCGATCTTCTGGGTTCGATTTATCGCGTCTTGTCTAGATGCGATAAATCGAACCAGGAAGTGCTCCCCCGTCGACGCCGGTAATCCTGCTCTGCGAACGGAGCAGGCGGAGTCAACGGGGGAGCCTGCGCGCCGCGTGTGGACCACAGGTAAGTTCGAACTAAGATACTTCGACTTCAGCTACGTTATTAACGTAGCTGAAGTTGCGTATCTTAGTTCGACAAGGGGGGGCACCCACGGAAATAATTCTCCTGAGCAGAAATGTAGATGATGTTTACAAGCCTTCAGCATTAAAGAAATTAATGGAAAAGTTTAGTTTTGTGTTTCTCATTGTGCTCCAGTTAAAGATCCTGGAAAAGGTAAATGCTGTTTCAAAACTGCTAGAATCCAAAGAAACAGACTTATACAAGGCAGCAGTACTAGTTCCAAAAGCCACTGAATTTGTAGCTACATTTCAAACTGAGTTAAAAAAGCCATATGTTCAGCTAGCAAATTATCAGGAAAATGAGGCAGACAAAGCAAGTCTGAAGAGAAGTGCTTGAGAAAGGCAAATAGGCAGGGGAGCAGCTAGTGTTGTGGCAGACCAGGGAGGAGAGAAGATCTGAGACTGGCAGCTCCAGGGGAGATGAGCTTAGGAAAGGCAGTATCTCGCCCTGAACAACTGCCCCAAGGTCCTTCCCTGAGGGAAGGGAGGGCCTGCTGCAGCTACAGACTGAGGGGGAAGCATTCATCTTTTATATGAATGCTGGATTAGATTGATTCCTGCTTATTTGCTCTTTGGACTACCCCAGCACGGGAAAGCCCTTGGACTGAGATGGCTCTCAGAGGCTGGGCCTTACCCCAGGAGGAAACAGTTTCTCCCAGAGAGGAAAGGAGAATGACGTCGCTTCATGAAGCCATGAGAAGGTGCCTTTGGTTAGCAGACACCCTTCACGCTGCCTTACTCCAGACGGAGACCTTGGGACTTTCATAGGGATGTTTGAAGGAAATGGCTGAGAGTAGGCCACCTTATATAGGGTGGCGCATATAATAGGCCAGGGGAGGTTGATCCTCCCCTATGGTCAAGCTACCGACCCACCACCTTTGAGACAATATATTCCTGAGCCGTGGTGGTCCGGCCTGCTCTCCGTTCCTAATGCCCCTCCCTGTCAGGGTTCCCTCCCCACTCTAAACTCTAGGGTAAAGATGTGGGGACCCGCATTCAGAGCCCCTAAACTTATTTTTACCAGCTTAGGTTAAATCCCCCAAGGTACAAAATTCCCTGCACCCTGTGAAATGCTTCTCGCTGCCACCATCAAATGTCTAACAGGAATCCAGGAAAGGAATCACTTGAAATTCCCTCCCCCCCAAAATACCCCCTCAAGCCGTACACCCCCTTTCCTGGGGAAGCTTGAGAACAATCTCCCAACCAATTGGTTACACCGTGATCTAAAAACCCACCCCCTGGGTTTTAACACCATAGAAAACAGTCAACTTCTTAAAAGAAGGATTTTATTAAAAATAAAGAAGGTAAAATCATCTCTGTAAAATCAGGATGGTAACTATTTCACAGGGCACTATATTTCCAAACTCAGAGAGATTTGCCCCTCTGGACAAAACCTTAACGTTACAGAAAACCATGAATAACCACCCCCCCCTCCGCAAGCCAATACACCAAGCCGAAATTAATATACCAAGCCGAAATTAAACAGAAATCTATACGCTATGCTATCTAAACTTACTTCAGAAAAGGGAGGTTTGATTTTCTGCAGGTTCCTTCTGTCTTCCAAGATCACTCTCTCTCAGACAAAGACACACACACTAAAACCTTCCCCCCTCCCAAAGTTTGAAAGTATCTTGTCCCCTTATTGGTCAGATGCCAGCCAGGTCAGGTGTCAGTCTGGCTACCTGCATTTCTTAACCCTTTACTGGAAAGAGGATTTTATAGCACTGCATCAGACCCTCTCCCCCTTCCCTTCATATTTATGACACTCCCGCTTTATCCCACCGTGGCCCTACCGGCGATCAACTTGTTCCTGCCCCTGCTCTGTCCTTCGCCGAGTGTTTCCCCTCCTCGACCCCCCGGTAACGCCTTCAGTCACCATGGCATTTGCTGAGTCCTGACTCCCTCCTCTTCTCCACCCCATTCCCCTTAGCCCCCCACACCCGCTGCTTGGTAGGTCCCTCCTCTCCTCCACCCCCCTACCCTGTGGCCCCCACCCCCTGTCGCTCGCTAAGTCCTTCCTCTCTTCCACCCCCCTGCCCACTGCTCAGTGAGTCCCACCTCTCCTCCACTCTCCTCCCCCAAGGCTCCTACTGCCAGCAGCTCACCAGTGTAATACTGACAAGGCTGAATCCCCACTCTGTCACTTTGAGTACAGCAGGTGGGGGCCCACAAAGATTTTAAAAATTAATACTGGCCACTCCAGGATTGCATTAAACTCCCAAGGTTACAGCTTTTCTCTGACCTTGGCTTGGTAAACGCTGCCACCACCCAAATGCAAAAAAACAAACAAAAAACCCTTGGACTCAGGAAGGAGCACTTGGGAATTCCTCCCTGTGGAGTACCCTCAAGCTCTTTCACCCTCCCCTGCCCCCAGGGGAAGAGCTGAGAAATAAAACAAAGGAAATTAGCTGTTGCTATCAGCTAATCAAACAACATGCACAAACCTCTTAGGACACCAAAAATCCAATCCAGTTCTTAAAAAAAGGTAAATTTTATTAAAAACAAAAAGGAAGCTCCCAGATGGCTGCACTCCTCAGCACGGTATGGGGAGGAGGTGACCAGCCCTCTGTGGAGAAAGAAGTAGTTCGGGACTATTTAGAAAAGCTGGATGAACACAAGTCCATGGGGCCGGATGCACTGCATCCGAGGGTGCTAAAGGAGTTGGCCGATGTGATTGCAGAGCCATTGGCCATTATCTTTGACAAATCATGGCAATCGGGGGAGGTCCCGGATGACTGGAAAAAAGCTAATGTAGTGCCCATCTTTAAAAAAGGGAAGAAGGAAGATCCGGGGAACTACAGGCCAGTCAGTCTCACCTCAATCCCTGGAAAAATCATGGAACAGGTCCTCAAGGAATCAATTCTGAAGCACTTAAAGGAGGGGAAAGTGATCAGGAACAGTCAGCATGGATTCACCAAGGGCAAGTCATGCCTGACTAACCTAACTGCCTTCTATGATGAGATAACTGGCTCTGTGGATGAGGGGAAAGCAGTGGATGTGCTATTTCTTGACTTTAGCAAAGCTTTTGATACAGTCTCCCACAGTGTTCTTGCCAGCAAGTTAAAGAAGTATGGGCTGGATGAATGGACGGTAAGGTGGATAGAAAACTGGCTGGATGGTCGTGCTCAACGGGTAGTGATCAATGGCTCCATACCAGCCGGTATCAAGTGGAGTGCCCCAAGGGTCGGTACTGGGGCCGGTTTTGTTCAATATCTTCATCAACGACCTGGAGGATGGTGTGGACTGCACCCTTAGCAAGTTTGCAGATGACACTAAACTGGGAGGAGTGGTTGATACGCTGGAGGGTAGGGATAGGATACAGAGGGACCTAGACAAATTAGAGGATTGGGCGAAAAGAAATCTGATGAGGTTCAACAAGGACAAGTGCAGAGTCCTGCACTTAGGACGGAAGAATCCCATGCACTGCTACAGACTAGGGACCGAATGGCTGGGCAGCAGTTCTGCAGAAAAGGACCTAGGGGTTACAGTGGACGAAAAGCTGAATATGAGTCAACAGTGTGCCCTTGTTGCCAAGAAGGCTAACGGCATTTTGGGCTGTATAAGTAGGGGCATTTCCAGCAGATCGAGGGACGTGATTATTCCCCTCTATTCGGCACTGGTGAGGCCTCATTTGGAGTACTGTGTCCAGTTTTGGGCCCCACACTACAAAAAGGATGTGGATAAATTGGAAAGAGTCCAACGGAGGGCAACAAAAATGATTAGGGGGCTGGAGCACATGACTTATGAGGAGAGGCTGAGGGAACTGGGATTGTTTAGCCTGCAGAAGAGAAGAGTGAGGGGGGATTTGATAGCTGCTTTCAACTACCTAAAAGGGGGTTCCAAAGAGGATGGATCTAGACTGTTCTCAGTGGTAGAAGATGACAGAACAAGGAGTAATGGTCTCAAGTTGCAGAGGGGGAGGTTTAGGTTGGATATTAGGAAAAACTTTTTCACTAGTAGGGTGGTGAAGCACTGGAATGGGTTACCTAGGGAGGTGGTGGAATCTCCTTCCTTAGAGGTTTTTAAGGTCAGGCTTGACAAAGCCCTGACTGGGATGATCTAGTTGGGGTTGGTCCTGCTTTGAGCAGGGGGTTGGACTAGATGACCTCCTGAGGTCCCTTCCAACCCTGAGATTCTATGATTCTATGATTCTATGAAGAAATACATCTGGAACTTAGACTTTTGCTAGATTTTAAAAGAGCAATTCCAAACATTAAGCACCCAAAATAGCTTTCTTGGAGGTTCAGCTAAAAGGTTACAAGCAAATAGAAGCCTCTGGAGTTAGCACAGAAGAGTCCACAAGCCTAAAAAAAATAAACAGAAATAAACCTAATCACATCTTCCTAAACATTCCTGATTTACTTACATATTTGTAGTAACTTACATAAAAGTAGTTTTAGATATGATCTGATAGTTTTCATATCTGGTTCAAACTTTACACAGAATTCCTGCTGCCCGTCTCTTTAGCCCAGAGAGAACAACAGACAAAGGGAAAGTTTTCAGAGTGGTATCCGTGTTAGTCTGTATCAGCAAAACTGTATCAGCAACAAGGAGCCCTTGTGGCAAGACTTTTCAACGGTTGAGAATAGGCCTGTCAGGGTTCCCTCCCCACTCTGAACTCTAGGGTACAGACGTGGGGACCCCCTAAGGTTGAAAGACCCCCTAAGGTTATTTCTACCAGTTTAGGTTAAAAACTCCCCAGGGTACAAAATCTCCCCTGTACCCTGCCACCATCAAGTGATTTAAACAAGAACCAGGGAAAAAGACCACTTGAAGTTCCCCTTTCCCCCAAAATATCCCCTCAAGCCCGAACACCCCCTTTCCCTGGGAGGCTTGAGAATAATCTCCTAACCAATTGGTTATAGAGTGAAACCCAATCTCTAGGTCTTAAAACAATGGAAAACAGTCAGGTTCTTAAAAGAAGGACTTTATTAAAGCAAGAAAGGTAAAATCATCTCTGTAACATGAAGATTGTTCCCAGGGGGGGGATCCCTCTGAGTTGGGAAATTGAGTACCCTGTAAAAAATATACCATCCTGGCAATCTCTGTTTCATGTGTTTCACAAACTCCAACATGAAATCTTGACACCTGCTTTTGACGTCTTCGACAATGTGACCGGTTAGTGTGTATTTTGAGGGTTCCAGTTGAAAATCGACTGCGCAAAGTTGGTAAGTAATGTGACTCAAAAGTGAGATCATAGTTTAACAGAGCAGTCCCATTCTCAAAAACACAAGCTGTAGTAAAATGTCTTTAATTCCTGCAGCAGCTTTCCTGTATTATCACTTTCCAACTGAAATATTTGCTTTGTCCTCCAGACTTCCTGAAAAATTGGAAGAAAATCAGGCTAATTTTTTCACCAGATCACTGTACATTTGATTCTTTGGAGCGCTAGTGCCAATGTAGGACCCAGGCCTGTATTTCCACTTGATAGTAGTTTTGGGTTATGCTTGCCTGTTTGATTTTTTTGATACACATGCATTCTTACTAACATGTGTAAACGAAGGAAAAAGACATTGTGTATGTTGCTTGGCCAGTTGGGTTTGCTAGTACAATGGGAACAGATAAGAGCAGTTAAAATGTTACTGGAACACACACTTTAAGATTGCCTCAACCCCAATTGCAGGGCAAGGTCAAACAACCAGTCGGTAGAGGCAAAGGGGGATCTGATCAAGAATCCTGTTCACACATGGACTAATGGAAACCCATCCTGTGTCAAAAAACAGAAGTCTCTTCTGGTGGTCTGGAAAGTCGAGTGACAGGGTATTTGAGGGTAGGGGTTGATGGGTGATGCTGAAAGAGAAGGTGATGGACAGAGAGAGGGAACTCAAGAACGGAGAGGGTTGTGCTTGGTGATTGAGAGATAAGACGTTAGGTGTGAGGAACTTCTCAGACTCTGAATTTCCACCATGCTGAGCTCAGCGAAACTGGGACACAGTACCCTTGATTAAGGAGATATTCTTCCCTCCTCTAGTCACACAAGTTTAAAGTCAGTGGCCCCTGGCAATCACATTCTGCAGATGTATTTGGCCACTTTGTCACGAAGCTCTTTGGTTTTCATCCCATAAATGATAGGGTTGACCATGGGGGGGACAAGGAAATAGAGGTTGGCCATGAGGATCTGAGTGTGGGGAGCAATTCCCTGACCAAACCGGTGTGTCAGGTTGGAGAAGAGGAAGGGAGTATAAGACAATAGCATCACACAGACATGTGCTGTGCAGGTGTTGAGGGCTTTCTGGTGGGCTGTCTTGGAGGAGATTCTGAGGACGTCCCTGAGGATCAGACCGTAGGACAGGGCGATGAGTGTCAGGTCTAATCCGATGGCTACAAGTGCTATCACCAAGCCGTATGTCCTGTTGACTGTGATGTCCCCACAGGATATCTTCGCTACAGCTATAGGTTCACAGTATGTGTGGGGGATAATGTGGTTGGCACAGAACGGAAGCTTGCTCAGGATCAGGGGTGTGGGCAGAACGAAGAGAACAGCTCTTATCAAACCCACAAGCCCAAGCTGAGCTATTCGTGCATTGGTGAGGATGGTGGCGTATCTCAAAGGGTTACATATGGCAAGGTAGCGATCAAAGGCCATTGTCACGAGGACGGCTGAGTGCATCACAGAAACCGTGTGAAGGAAGAACATCTGGGTGAGGCAACCACCCACCGTAATCCTTTTCAAATTGAACCAAAATATGCACAGTGCCTTGGGCACGACGGAGGTAGACATGCTGATGTCTGTGAGCGCCAGCATGCAAAGCAGCAGGTACATCGGCTTGTGCAGGGTCTGCTCTTTGCCTACAACAAACAGAACCATGAAATTTCCCAACAGGCTGATAGCGTAGAATGTAGAGAAAGGGATGGAAATCCAGACATGGGCAGCTTCCAGGCCAGGGATGCCTGTTAGAATGAATGTTGAAGGGCCAGAGGGAGTGAGGTTGAAAGCTGCCATGAGGTGATCGCCGTGTCGATTGGGTTCAGAAAGGCTCAAGGTGCCTGTGGAGAGAGAGAAACACAGCGAGGGGGTTACACACTTTATAACAAATAGTATGGTAAATATTTTATAGTTATTACCAATCTAGAAAGGGGGAATAGCTGTGAGGTGGCAACATTTTCAGATGGCACCAGATTATTTTGCTGATAGTCAAGTCCAGAGAAATCCTCAAAGGGATCTAACCAAGCCAGGTGAATGGGCAGCATGATGGCAGATGAACTTCGATGTCAATAACATCAACCTGTATGCCGATTGAAGTGGAAAGCTTGTTCTCCTCAAACACCTAAGAAGGTTCTAATTTAACTGTATGAACTCAGGACAGGGATCTGGGCGTCATGGTACATAGCTCTGTGAAACCCTGCTCAGAGTGCAAACATGGACAGAAACTAAGCAAAACATTGGGATCCAGGATGAGTGGGATGGTAAATCATTCAATGCCATACGATCAGTCAATCAATGTGTCATCCTTCTCTAGACGTCTCGGTACACTACTGAGCACCTTTGTCAAACAGAATAGTGCAGACCGAGAGCAGTTCAGGGAAAAGCAGAAAGAATGGTCAAGGGCCTGGGCAAACTGTCATATGTACAGGAAGACGAATAAGAGGGGATATGAGAAAAGTCTATTACCGACTGGTAGACAGTACATGGAAAATGTGTTCTCCCTGTCTCATAACACAATATCAAGAGGACATTCAACGAAACTGAAATGTGATGAATTAAAAACAGATAAAAAACAAATGCTTTCTTCACTCAGTGCCTAATTAGACTGAGAAACTCGTTGCCACAAAAGGTAGTTGAGGCCATGAGCTAAACAAGGATCAGGAATGAGCTAGCGAAATTGCATGCAGGGCCATGAGTGTAGGGCTGGGGCAGGGGGTTGGGGTGCGGAAGGGAGTTGCGGGGTGTGGGAGGGAGTGCGGTGTGCAGGAGGGGGCTCAGGGCAAGGGGTTGGGGCAGAGGAGGGGTGCGAGGTGCAGCAGGGGGCTCAGGGAAGGGAGTTGGGGGCTCAGGGCAGGGGTTTGGGTGCAGAAGTGCTGCAGGGTGCGACAGGAGGCTCAGGGCAGGGAGTTGGGGTGCGGGGCGTAGGAGGGGCCTGCGGTGTGGGCTCCGGCCTGGCGCCACCTCCCTAGAGCTGCTCCAGGGTGGCAGGGCATGCACCAGAGCCAGGGTTCCTCTTTCCCGGCCAATGGGAGCTGCGGGGGGCGGTGACTGCAGGTGAGGGGCCGCAGGGATGTGGTGCCGGCTGTTTCCAGGAGCGGTGCGGGGCCCATGGCGCCATGGGGGTGGCAATCCCACGCTCCGAATGCCCCCCATTGGCTGTAGTTTGTCCACCCCTGGTGTACACCCTGCTCCCCACCCCCACAACCTCCAGCGCTGACCACCTGTCCCTGTACACCCCCTGTCTATCCCCGCAACCCACAATTTTGCCTGCTTCTCTGTGTACACCTCCTTCCCTACATCCACAACCCCCAGCACGGCCTGCCTGCCTGTGTGCATGCTAATTCCTGCCCCCACAAACCCCAGTGCCTATCTGCCAGTCCATGTACACCCCCTGTCTGCCCCCACAAACCCCAGCACTGCCTGCCTATCGGTGTATACCCCCCTCCCTGCCTCCATAACCCCCAGTACTGGCCATCTGTCCACGTAGGCACCCCACCCCTACAACTTCCAGTCCTGCCACACAGTGATACCCCTCACCCACGACCAAAACCAGGTGCCAGACCCCACAGCGACAGCTCACAGAAATAACTCCTCAGACGAGGTTAAACTCAGTGTCTGCCTGCACCAGGGAAATGGGGGAGATCGGCCTGAACTGCCTCTCTGGGGGCAAAGGGAACCCCAGCAGCAGCTCAGCCTGTGCAGGGAAGGAGAGAGGGACAGACCCGGCGGGAGAGAGCGAGGACGTGGAGACTAGAAAGAGCCAGTAACTCTTCCTCACAACTAACAAAGCTTTAACATATTGCAGCCTGGTAGAAACCTGGACATACCTTACTGAGGCTGCTTTTCCGTCTCGGCAATTGCTGACGTTGCCACTAAGCTTTAGTGGGATTGCTCATGGGAGGATGAATGGTCTGGATGGGGAATGGTGTCAGAGACAATTTGCTACATGATGATCCACTTTCCGTGACAGTCTGAGACACCCCCCTACCCCATGAGGTCGCACTACATCTCTTCGGTCTGTGCATTAGGCAGGATGTCCATTCCGTATTTCACCCGGTTTCAGGACTCCATGCCACTGTTATATGGATTCCGCATGTTCCTCCTCCCCCGGCACACACACGCTATGCATTCCTGAACCTCCCCCAGTAAGATTTGCAACACCACCCAGTTTCCTCTAAGGTCTTGTCTTCACTACCCGCCGGATCGGCGGGTAGCAATCGATCTTTCGGGGATCAATTTTTTGCGTCGCATTTAGACGCGATTAATCGATCCCCGAAAGCGCTCCCCGTTGGCTACGGAAATCCACCTCATCAAATGGTGGAAGTGGAGTCGACGGGGGAGCGGCAGCGATCGACTCGCCGCCGTCATCATGGCCAGGTAAGTCGATTACGATACGCCAACTTCAGCTACGTTATTCACGTAGCTGAATCTGCGTATCATAGATCGACCCCCTCCCCTAGTGTAGCCCTGGGCTAAGACAGAAACATGCTTTTATTTTTACTCCCTTTTGATGCTTCTTATGCTCTCCAGAACCAGACATGCTGGGGCTCAGAGAGAGCAGACCTCTCCCCTCCCCCCAACACAAACATATTGTTATCCTAATTGTTTTGAACCTCAAAGCCTATGAGTTTGAGATTTCAGCAACTCTCCAGTCAGTTCTTCTTTGGTCCAAATGACCAACCCATCCTTAGAGGCCACAGGTCGAGTCCAGTTGAAGTCACTGGAGGCTCCTGGCCAGTGGAAATCAGGCCATTTGTTTAAATCCCTCCTTGTGGATTTAGGGTGAACTCCTGGCCATGTTCAGAGTTTTGCCATTGTTCTCAATGGGACCAAGATTTCACCCTTAGTGTTTTAGTTTCGGCTTCTTGCTGTAAAAAGCATGGTTTCAGGTCCTGCTACAGAGAGCGCTGTTCTGTTAGGTGCTGAAACTAGGAATCTACCAGTTTATGTGGCGTTCTGATACCAGGCATGAAAGACGGGAATTTCAAAACACAGGGGCTCTCATTTTGCTCTCAGGGAGGCCAGTGTCAGTCTGGAGTGACCCACTGAAGGCAGAATGTGAGAGCAGAATCTGGCCAGTGTGTAACCCATTCTTGTTGTGAACCCTCTAGTAAGAGAGATATCCACTGCAGAGGCTTTGGCTGCACTTTATAACAGGGCAGTGAAGTCACTGCATTGGAACATTTGAGCAAACCAGCGGAAAAACCTCACCATCCAACAAAGGAAACTACTGAGACAGATAGACGGACACAGCAAGAGACAAGGAACTGATCTTAAAAACAAATATTCATCTAAACTATTTCCAATACGTTTCATTTTTATTAGGTAAATCCCTTGGTGTTTCTGACAATACTAAAGTCGCTGTCCTGGTGAATTCCTGCCCAGATGGTTCTAGACATGAACCCTGGCACCCTTCCTGAGCCCTTACCACTAACTTTCATGCAGAAACAGGCAACTCACCGCAATCCCCTTCAGCAGAGAGAGGAAATCTCCTTACGGCGACAGGAAGGCAGAGCCCTGCGAATCAGCATATGAATCTCATATGTCTGACACTTGCTGTGCTGGAGAGTGACCTTTATGATTCCCCTGTACAGCCCCTGTGGACTCTCAGGTTGGCCGTGAGTCCCAGACAATTAGCTCGGCTCTGTGAGCAGTGGGAAGAGCAGAAAATAGACCCTGGAGAACTTCAGCTTGAGAGACTCCCCTGGGAGTGAAGTAATGATTTGCCGATAACAGAGATTGTCCGGGCAAACTGAGTCTTGCAGACTTGATAGAGTTGTCCGGCACTACTGAAACCCTGTGGAGAAAAGGAAGCGCAAAGGTTTTGATGTACTCATTTATCTATCTGCATTTCTATGCTACTGTTCAGCGTCATAGAATCTGAGGTTTCGGTGTAGTAGTCGTGTTAGTCTGTGTCAGGAAAAAAATAAGAAAGGAATACTTGTGGCACCTTAGAGATTAACACATTTATTTCAGCATAAGCTTTCGTGGGCTACAGTCCGCTTCATCGGATGCATAGAATGGAACATACAGTGGGACGATATTTATACATTCAGAGAAACATGTAAAGGTGGAAGTAAGCATACCAACTGGAAAAGGCTAATTAATTGAAAGGAACTGTTATCGGTAGGAAAGAAACTTTTGAAGTGATAATCAACATGGCCCATTACAGACAGTTAACACAAAGGTGTTGAGGGTATTTAACTGGGGGAAATAGATTCAATTAACGTAATGACCGAGCCTGACGAGTCCTGCGCTGAATGCCTGATAACATAATATGCAATGGGAAGGTTCTCGCACAGAGTAATAGCCCCTCCCATCTGATAGGGTCTCTCTGAACGATTGCAGCACAGATGGCCCCGGATTAATCATAAGCCCCCCATAGTGCAGTATCGTGCCATGGGCAGGAATAGTTTCCTGAGCCCTGTCAGTAATCAGCATGTGCCCTGAAGCCTGGGGACTGTTAGTGTAACCGCACCAGCTATAATTGGGATAGGGAGGATGGAGGGAGATATTCAGAGGCACAGATGTGAGTTTAGGTGCCCAATGTACATCTGCATTTCGTGGGACCCTGATGCCTACTGCCTTTGTGCCTTTGACAAGCTCCTGATAGCGGATCGTGCTCTGGGCTGGAACTCAGCAGATGTGGTGAATTCCTCACTTGGCCATAGACGTCTTGTGTGACCTTGGATAACAGAGAAGATGGTTACCAATGCTGTGGGCGACTTCTTCTCCCCAGGTCTCGTCTCCTCAGCACTCTGGTCTGTCTGGGATTCCCTTGAGGCAAGACCTTGGCTGCCTGGAAACCCCTCTGGCTCACAGTTCTACATGAGCCCACGGAGTAGAGTTTTGGCTACTCTGTCTAGCAGTTTCTTCAAGTGTCAGTTAAGGACTCCCCCAATGGTAATTTAATTTGCTTGATTTTTATACTCCTTTTCCTCAAAGGAGTCACATGTCTTAAAAGCATGCCCAGTGGGTATGTGGTTACTAATTTTTGCGTAATTAATACTTTAGGAGGAGACTTCAGAGTGGTGCCAACTGAACGTTACCCCACATTCACCCCCTATCAGTCATTCACTTCAGCCCCCTGCATGATGTCCTTCAACAGGGTCGAGATGCATTGGTCAGCCCATGCTCCACTCAAGATGTTTTACACATGATGTTTGCTTGCAAGTGGACATATTTGCTGACTCAAAGATCAGTACTGATCATACAGGCAGCACGGAGCCAGTCAGTTTCACCTCTGGCATCTTGCTGATGCTAATAGAAGGATTCTACTCCCAGAATCCTCTTTCACAGTTCAGTCACTGTGACGTTCCCCTCCGGTGTTATCTGGACCGGTGATCCGTTAGGCCACTACAATCCTTGACTCTGGGAGCCAGCCTTACCCTGCTCTGCTGTGAGAAGCCCCATTCCTGGGCTGTTCACGCACAGTCTCTGGCACATAAGCTGCTCCCACCTTGCAAGCGAATGACACTAACCAATATCTCTGGTCCCAGAAACAACCGTAGGAACAGCTCCATCTTGCAGTGTCCAGTTATGCTCACTAGACGCTGCAAGCTTATATAAATTCATCAGTTTAACAACGAGATTGATATGTACCAGGCTTGTTCTCCCAAGCCGGGGGCGGGGGGCGGGGGGGTGTCTCTAACACACTACAAACCAAATGCACTGCTTCAGGTAGAATAAACAAACTTAACACTTTCAATATCCTTAAAAACGTAGATGCTTCTCACCACAGGCTGGCTTTTCAGTCAGGCTCTCCCCTTTGATCAGTGTTTCAATTGCTTGGTGGTGGTGATGTCTGTAGATGTAGGTGGAAGAGAGAGAGAGCATGACAAAATGTCTCTCCCTTTTATCAAGTCCTTTCCCTTCCTCTAGACTTTGTCCTCCCTCCCCCCTTCAGAGTCAGGTGACCATTACCTCATCACAGTTCCAAACGGCCCAAAGGAAGGGGGTGACTCCCTCCAGGGTCTAACAGATTCTTTTGTTGCTGCCTGCCTGATCCAGTGTCCATTGTTCCTGTGAGGCTGGGCTGGGTTTGTCCCATCCATGCCCTGATGAGGTGTGAACTGCCTCTCTGTTATAGGAGAGTTTTTGCCTGGGCTTCCTTTAAGCCACGAGGACACATTTTTAGCCTCATAACTATATACATGAAATTGTAACCTACAACCTTACTATAACATTACTGCAACAATTTCTATAACATCACTATAACAACCATGCTCAGTGCATCACGAGCCTTCCGAAGACACCCGACATGACAAACTTTGCGTTGGATACCACACAATCATTCTATAAAAATGAACATGGGGGTTTAGGGTGTCCCCTAAGGTACAGAGTATCACAGTCTTGTCAAGTCATGTTCTCACCATTCGTTCAGCATGGCCACATTAATTTGGCACCATCAGAGCAGTGGCATAGTCATGTGTAAAGTACAGGGGGAGAGGAGCTAAAAAATGGCGCGTCCCCTTGTACTCACCCGGCGGCTCTCCAGCTGTTCGGCGCGGCACTTCGGCGGTGGGTCCCGTCCCTTCACTCGCTCTGGGTCTTCGGTGGTGCCCACCGCCGAAGTGCCGCCGAAGACCTAGAGTGAGTGAAGGACCCGCTGCCGAAGTGCCACCGAACAGCTGGAGTGCCGGCGGGTGAGTGCTTTTTTTAGCTCCGCTCCCCCGGTAGCGCCGGAGCAAAAGGCACTGGGATGAAAAACAAAAAAGCGACGAGAGCAAAAGGTGCTGGAGCAAAAAAAAGGCACTAGTGCATCAGAGCACAGGACCTGGTGCAAGATCTGAGGCTGTGAACCCAAATCAGGCCATATATTAAAGCAGATACTCACAAGTTCATTGTCCATCGCATGAACTTGGGAAAGTTGTTGCTAGTGTACTAGGCCCTAGACATTTACCTAAATATATTCCAGCTAGGAGAGATCCTCCACAATCTAGTACAGGATAAGATGGTTTGACAAAGTAATGAATAGGGATGTTTTGTCCAAGACATCAGGAACAAGGGGAGGTAACAAATAGATGCCATGAAACACAGAAGGTGGCACGTAAGTTGTTTCTCCCAGATGTTTATCTCAGGCAATAAATGTTGGGGTACCTCACCTTAACCCTTTGTGTGTCCAAGGAGACAGCAGACTCATGTGTTAATGTAAATGTAACCACTGAAATAGGACTGTTCCTTGAAGGAAATAAACCTTTTTCAGTACACGCACTTGATTCTTTGTCATAGGTATGTTTCCTTTTAAGGTATTGAGTGCTATTTCTGAGATGGCCTCTACTAAATCATGAGAGGCCAAACACAGTATATCCTTCATTTACTGCAGGAATGATTTTCTAAGTAATTTCAAAAGGACCAGATTTCTCTTCACGCAGCTAGACATGTTTTTGGTAAGCAACCTCAGTTGTTAAAAAGGGCCTGCGGATAATTCATCTCTTTTTATACCCATCTGCTGTTCTTTTCAAAGTATAAACCACCAGCCAGTCTGGAGGGAAAAGACCAGTTCTTAGTCTATAAGCTTCTAGTGTGGAAGTATTTAAATCCACCACCAGGTAGCCATAAGGTCTTTTGGTAGTATCCTCAAAAGCTCCTAAAAAGAATTGCGCTTTGCCGGGGTACATTTACCGAGCAAGCATAGTAATTCTTTGTTTCGGTTTTCACCAAGAAGGCTGGTGATAATTGGACATCTAAAATAGTGAATGCCAGTGAAAATGAGGTAGGATCAGAGGTTAAAATAGGGAAAGAACAATTTAAATTTACTTAGACAAATTAGATGTCTTCAAGGCACTAAGGCCTGATGAAATGCATCCTAGAATACGCACGGAGCTGACTGAGGAGATATCTGAGCCATTAGCGATTATCTTTGAAAAGTCATGGAAGACGGGAGAAAGTCCAGAAGACTGGAATAGGGCAAATATAGAGCCCATCTATAAACAAGGAAATAAGGACAACCCGGGGAATTACAGACCAGTCAGCTTAACTTTTGTACTGGAAAAATAATGGAGCAAATAATTAAGCAATCAATTTGCAAACACGTAGAAGATAATTAAGTGATAAATAATAGTCAGCATGGATTTGTCAAGAACAAATCGTGTCAAACCAACCTGACAGCTTTCTTTGACAGAGTAACAAACCTTGTGGATAGGGGTGGAAACTATGGAAATATAACCTAGATGGAGCTACTATAAGGTGGGTGAATAACTGGTTGGAAAATCATTCCCAGAGAGTAATTATCAGTGGTTCACAGTCATGATGGAAGGGCATAATGAGTGGGGTCTCGCAGGGATCGGCTCTGGGTCCAGTTCTGTTCAATATCTTCATCAATGATTTAAATAGTGGCATAGAGAGTACACTTATAAAGTTTGCGGATGATACCAAGCTGGGAGGGGTTGCAAGTGCTTTGGAGGATAGGATTAAAATTCAAAATGGTCTGGACAAACTGGAGAAATGGTCTGAAGTAAATAAGATGAAATGCAATAAGGACGAATGCAAAGTACTCCACTTAGGAAGGAACAATCAGTTGCACGCATACAAATTAGGAAATGAATGCCTAGGAAGGAGCACTGCCAAAAGGGATCTGGGGGTGATAGTGGACGACAAGCTAAATATGAGTCAACAGTGTAAAGCTGTTGCAAAAAAAAGCAAACATCATTCTTGGATGTATTAAAAGGAGTATTGTAAGCAAGAAATGAGAAGTAATTCTTCTGCTATACTCTGCACTGATTCGGCCTCAACTCAAGTATTGAGTCCAGTTCTGCGCATCACATTTCAGGAAAGAGGTGGACAAATTGGACAAAGTCCAGAGAAGAGCAACAAAAATGATTAAGGGTCTAGAAAACATGACCTATGAGGGAAGATTTAAAAAATTGGGTTTGTTTAGTCTGAAGAAGAGAATAATGAGAGGGAAAATGATAACGGTTTTCAAATACATAAAAGGTTGTTACAAGAAGGAGGGAGAAAAATGTTTCTTCTTAACCTCTGAGGATAAGACAAGACAAATTGGAGGATTGTGCCAAAAGAAATCTGATGAGGTTCAACAAGGACAAGTGCAGAGTCCTTAGGAAGGAAAAATCCCATGCACCACTACAGGCTGGGGACCGACCGGCTAAGCAGAAGTTAGGCAGAAAAGGACCTGGGGATTACAATGGACGAAAAGCTGGATATGAGTCAGCAGTGAGCCCTTTTTACCAAGAAGAAGGCCAACGGCATATTGGGCTGTATTAGGAGGAGCATTGCCAGCAGATCAAGGGAAGTGATTATTCCCCTCTACTCGGCACCGGTGAGGCCATACCTGGAGTACTGCATCCAATTTTGGTACCCCCCACTACAGAAGGGATGTGGAAAAATTGGAGAGAGTCCAGCGGAGGGCAACAAAAATGATTAGGGGGCTGGGGCACATGACTTGCGAGGAGAGGCTGAGGGAACTGGGGTTATTTAGTCTGCAGTAGAGAAGAGTGAAGGGGGATTTGAAAGCAGCCTTAAACTACCTGAAGGGGGGTTCCAATGAGGATGGAGCTCAGCTGTTATTAGTGGTGGCAGATGACCGAACAAGGAGCAATGGTCTCAAATTGCAGTGGAGCATGTCTAGGCTGGATATTAGGAAACACTATTTCACTAGGAGGGTGGTGAAGCACTGGAATGGGTTACCTAGGGAGGTGGTGGAATCTCCATCCTTAGAGGTTTTTAAGGCCCGGCTTGACAAAGCCCTGGCTGGGTTGATTTAGTGGGTGTTAGTCCTTCTTTGAGCAGGGGATTGGACTAGATGACCTCCTGAGGTCTCTTCCAACCCTAATATTAAATTATTCTAAGAAGCAATGGGCTTAAATTGCAGCAAGGGCAATTAGGTTGGACATTAGGACAAACTTCCTAACTGTCAGAGTGGTTAAGCACTGGAATACATTTCCTAGGGAGGTTGTGAAATGTGCATCATTGTGGTTTTTAAGAGCAGATTGGACAAACACCAGTCAGGGATGGTCTAGATAATACTTAGTCCTGCCTTGAGTGCAGGGGACTGGACTAGACGACATCTCGAGGTCCCTTCCAGTTCTATGATTCTATGATAGGTAATACGTAGTTGTTGCTTTATTCCTAAACTTTTTAATAACCTTTTAATTACTCCTTCTACAAAATGTGGACCATTATCTGAATCAATTACATTTGGTGTTCCATGTCTACTAAACACTACTTCCCACAACGTTTTGGTAGTGGTTTCTATAGTATGACTTCTGGTGGGAATTGCCTCCACTCATCCAGAAAAGTAATCCCCTATCATTAATGAATACTGATTCCCCCTTTAGGTCTTAGGCAATTTATCAAGGTAATCAACCTACATTCTACTCCATGGCCTCACAATTCTTTGGTGCAATAAGGGTCCCGAATTCAGTAGTCTATTCCCCTTTGCTGCCCACCTTATGCAGTTTTTAACCAAGTTTTCTGTCCTCTTGAATGTTATGCCATATTCCAATTTGTTTTATTTTAAAGAGCGTATTCTCTATTCCTTGGTGGGCCATAGAGTGACACAGGTTAATAATCTCTTTCTTCTCTTTGAAGTTTGTCATCTACCCACTTTACCTCTCCTGTTTTCTTATTGAGCGCATAGCCACCTTGTATATTCCAGTTTCCCCATATTTCCTCAGGTTTAATGTCCTATTTTATGGCTTGAACTCTAGTAACTACCATAACTCCCAAAGGTTCCTTTGCTGCTAACTTAGCTAAAGCATCAGCTTTATCATTCCAATATTTTTCATTCCCTTCTCGCATTTGATGACCTTTAATATGTCTTACTCTTAATTTTCCTGGGTGTTTTTTCAACCAATCATAGATAGATTTCCAATCCTTCTTTTGGACCAAATTTTCCCCCTCAGCTGTTTCCCAATTATTATTTTTTCCAAATCCCAATCCAGTGTAACACAGTGTACCACGAAGTCTGAATCCATATAGACATAAAGACAAGCTGCGACCTTATTTTTCTGTTTAAGCAGATCACTAAGAGCTCTGAGTTCTGCTCCCTGAGCTGAAGTCATACTCACAGAACCAGGAAGTTTCCCCATCAATTTGTGCAGCTGCATATCCCATATATTGTGCATAATTATCTGAAAACGTTCACACAATCTGCACCAACAGTCCAAAGAGATAACTGAATATTGGGAATCATTAGGAAAAGGAAGATAATAAGACGGAAAATATCATCTTGCCTCCATACAAATCCATGGTATGCCAACATCTTCAATTCTGCGTGCAGATCTGGTCACCCCATTTCAACAAAAATATATTGGAATTGGAAAAGTTTCAGAGAAGGGCAACAGAAATAATTAGAGGTATGGAACAGCTTCCATATGAGGAGAGATTAAGAGGATTGGGACTTTTCATCTCGGTAAAAGAGACAACTAAGGGGGGATATGATAGAGGTCTATACAATCAAGACTGGCGTGGAGAAGATAAATAAGAAAATGTTAATTACTCTTTCTCATAATACAAGAACCAAATTAAATTAATAGGGAGCAGCTTTAAAACGAACAAAAGGAAGTATTCCTTCACACAATGTACAGTGACCCTGTGGAACTCTTTGCCAGAGAATGTTGTGAAGGCTAATATAACAGAATTCAAAAAAGAACTAGATAAGTTCATGGAGCATGGGTCTATCACTAGCTATTAGCCAGGATGGACATGGATGCAAAACCATGCTTTGAAGTGTCCCTAGCCTCTGTTTGCCAGAAAGTAGGAAGGGGTGACAGTGGATGGATCACTGGCTGATTACGTGTTCTGTTCATTCCCAATGAAGCACCTGGCATTGGCCACAGTTGGAGGACAGGATACTGGGCTAGATGGACCATTGGTCTGACTCAGGATGGCCGTTCTTATAAAGAGCAAATTTTTAGGGGTTCCCTTGTCAGAGGTTTTCCTTACCCCTCTAGAACAAAGACTGAGCTGGAGATGCTGAACCACCAGCAAAGCAGGGTGACATAGGGCCAGCCCAGCTGGGTGGTTAGATGAGGGGGGAGGGGAGCAGTTCCCACGTCTCCCAGACTGCAGCTTGAGGGTGACAGCCCATCACAGTCATACCCTCCGGAGCCCAAATTGGGCCCCTAGGCACCTGTGATGTAACCATGGGGGAGGGACTGTAGTGCAAAGAGAAGATCCAGAGGTAGCAATTTGTGTTTCCTTTACCACTGTGTTCTCAACCCAGCAGGGAACACCTACCTAAAATACCACCATATTGAAATGGCCGTAGGGCAACACACCAGGGAAACTCCCTCATAAATTGTGGGATACCATATAATATGAACTCCAGGTCACTTTGGTCCTGGGAGTGGTGAAGGAATCACAATGGGAGTGGAGAAATCCCATGGTTCTAGTTCTGATGCAGGATAATACAACTCATTGCTGCAACGATTTCTGAAAGATCAGCACAGGATTGAAATGTTATGATTACCCAATGCAGATAGCAGCTGAACTATTAGTACTGGTGGGAGCTGCCAGATATATGCACACTTTAGACCTCACAAAGGGATACTGGAAAAGACCTTTGATGCCAGACCCCGAGGAGAAGAAAGCCTTTTCCATGCCCTTCCGCGTTAATCAATTCAAGATCATGTCATTTGGCCTCCACAGGGTGGCAGTGACTTTTCAGAGGCTAATTGACTGGATATTACAACTTCATGGGCAGTATGCAGCAGTACACTGCTACGATCAGTTGAAATGGTTTTTGATCATGTATCTTGTAGCAGCATTTACACACATAGTGCAGAGGGCAGTCCATTACACGCAGAAAAGAGAGCCATCGTTCACTGCTAGGCTGAACAGCCTGCAAGACTCCTTTTGCCATGACAATCTGAGCTCCTGCTATATGTGAATCATTTCTTCACTCCCGGGGGAGGCTCTCAGGCTGATGTTCTCCAGGGTCCATTTTCTGCTCTTCCTGCTGCTCACGGAGCCGAGGGAATTGTCCGGGAATCCTGCCAACCTGAGAGTCCGCAGGGACTGTACAGGGGAATCATAAAGGTCGTTGTCCAGCACGGTGAATACCAGACATGTGAGATTCATACGCTGATTCTCAGGGCTCTGCCTTCCTGTCACAGTAAGGAGACTCCTCTCTGCTCAGTGGGATTTCGGTGAGTTGTTTGTTTCTGCATTAAAGTTAGTGCTGAGGGCTCAGGGAGAGTTCAAGGGTTCATGTCAAGAACCATCTGGGCAGGAATTGACCAGGACAGCGACATTAGTATTGTCAGGAACATCAAGGGATTTGCCTGGTAAAATTTGAACTACATATGTATTGAAAATATTTGTTTTTAAGATCAGTTCCTTGTCTCTTACTGTGTCCTTTTATCTGTCTCAGTAGCTTCCTTTTTTTGGGCGGTATGGTTTTTCCTCTTGTTCGCTCAAATTTCCCAATTCAGTAACTTCACTTCACTGTTAGGTAGAACAACAGAAGTCTCTGCAGTGGGTATCTGTGTTACCGGAAGGGTTCAGAACAAGAATGGGTCGCACACTGGCCAGATTCTGCCCTCAGATTCTTCCTTCAGAGGGTCACTCCAGATTGACACTGGCTTCCATGAGAGTAAAAGCAGGACCTTTGTGTTTTGAAATCCCCATCTTTCATGCCTGGTCTCAGAACGCCACATAAACTAGGGATTTCCTTCAGGCTCTTTCAGCACCCTCACAGAATAGCGCTCTCTGTAGAAGGACCTGAAGCTGTGATATTCACAGCTGGGAGCCGAAAGTTAAACACTAAGGGTGCAATATTGGCCCCATTGAGATCACCCTAAATCCACATGTAGGGACTTAAATAATTGGCCTCATTTACACAGACCATGAGCCTCCATGACTTCCACTGTAGTCGTCCCATGGCCTCTAAGGATGGGTGAGCTCGTTTGGTCCAAGGAAAAACTGACAAGAAAGAAGAGTTGCTGAAATCTCAAACTAACAGGTTTAAAGTTTTAAAACAGTTAGGATAACATTTTTTTTCAGGGACGGAGCAGGGTCTGCTCTCTCTGTGCTCCTGCATCTCTGGGTCTGGAGAGAATGAGAAGCACCAAAAGGCAGTAAAAAAAATGTTTCTGGCTTAGCGGAAACTAGGAGAAGTTGAAAATCTCTCCAGGGGAGTTCCAGGAATGCACAGAGTGTGTCTGTGTCTGTGTGTGTCTTTGTCTATGTGTGTCTGTGTCTGCGGGTGGGGAGCGGGGGAGGAGGGAGAGAGCAATGTGCAGTATTCAGATCACAGCAGTGTGCAATCCTCAAACTGGGTGAAATAGGGAATAGACCTCCTGCCTAATTCACAGACCAATGAGGTGTAACGAGGCCTCCTGGGAGGGGAAGGTGTCTCAGACTGTAATGGAATGTGGACCACACTGTAGTAGATTGTCTCTGAAGTCATCCCCCATCCAGACCGTTCAGCCTCCCGTGAGCAACCCCACTACAGCCTTGTGGTAACATCAGCAATTGCTAACACAGAAAAGCAGCCTCGGGAACATATGTCTGGGTTTCTAACGGGCTGCAATACGTGAAAGCTTTGTGTCGTTCTGAGGAAGAGTTACTCACGCTGGCTCCTTTTAGTCCCACGTCCTCTCTCCCTCCTGTGGGTCTGTCCCTTTCTTCTCCCCTGCACAGGCTGAACTTCTACTGTTTCTGCTGGGGTTCCCTTTACCCACAGCTACAGCTCACAGAAATTCTCAGTGATGGAGAATCCGCTATGACCCTTCGTAAATTGGTCCAATACTTATTCTCACTGTTTAAAATATACGCTGTATCTCCATTCAGAATATCTTAACTTCATCTTGCAGCCATTGGGTACTGTTACACCTCTGTATGACAGGCTGAAAACCTATTATTAATTAATTGTGCCCCGTGTAGGTACTTACAGGCTGTTTTCAAGTCACTCAATAACCATCTTTGTTTGACTAAATAGATCGACTCCTAGAGTCTATCGCAATAAGGTAAGTTTTCTGATCTTTTACGAATCCTTAAAAAGAACAGGAGTACTTGTGGCACCTTAGAGACTAACATTTATTTGAGCATAAGCTTTCATGGGCTACAGCCCACTTCATCGGATGCAGAGAAGGGAACATATAGTAAGAAGATAGATATATACTAATCCTTGTGACTCTTCTCTGAACCCTCTTCAGTGTATAAATGTCCATCTTTAACCGGGGACACCAGAACTGGACTCAGGATTCCAGCACCAGTACCAAATACAGAGGTAAAATAACTTCTCTACATCTCCTTGACATTCCCCTGGTTATTATCACAGGATCACATTGGCTCTTTTGGTGACAGGGTCTCCCGGGTAGCTCATGTTTAGCTAATTATCCCTTCATGCCCCCAATTCTTGTTCAGCGTCATTGCGCTTCCCACGATGGTCCACGATAGACAGCATCACCCACATTCTTTGTTCCTAGATGTAAATATCTACATAGATATATTAGAACACACATTCTTTGCTTTGACCCCATTTACCAAACAATCCAGATTGCTCTGAATACATGACCTGCCCTCTTCATTATTTACAACCCCCAATCGTTGTGTTTTCTGAAAACTTAATCAAAATTCAGGCATGAGAAGGGTTAGCTGCTGACTTGCTGGCACATGTCTCTGCTTACAACTGTCAGTTCATACCTGTCACTTATACCTCAGACAAAGCTGGTCGCCGGCAAGAAAGCGTCTCATAAAAAGAAACAAGGGAAGTAACTGAGGTGCAGACCTGTAGCCCTAAATGCCAAGACCCATTGTGCCCTTCATACTCATTCTGTTAAGAACAAAGTCATAACCCAGCATGAAAATGTCTGTTTCCATGGGAGAAATGTAGCTCCTTTCCAACATAGGATTTGCATCGTGAATCAGAACCATGATCAATGTACTCCTGTGTCCTCTCTCTGATAGTGACAGCATCAGGAGCTGCAGAAGAAGGTGTAAAAACCCCAGCAGGAGATGTACAGGGGGTGACTTGACCATGATGAGGGTGTCACCCTAATGCCTGACAGCTAGAGATTGGCTTTTCCCTGAAACTCATTGGCATATTGGCTTTCCAAAACATTTATTTTGCTGTAACTATTGTAAATGCATAGTCTCACTATCCATGTACATATCCAACCCCTTCCTTAGTCTTGCTTACCTCATAGCCTCAACTACCTCTTGTGGCAATGAGTTTCTCAGTCTAATTAGGCACTGAGTGAAGAAAGCGTTCTTTTCTTTTCTGTTCTGAATTTGCCACATTTCAGCTTCATTGAATGTCCTCTTGATCGTGTGTTATGAGACAGGGAGGACACAGTCTTGATCTACTCTCCACCAGTCAGTAATTGATACACTTTCCTCATTTCCCCTCTTATTCATTTCCTTTCTAAGGTAACAATACCCGTACCAGTCCATATGAGACTCAAGCCTTTGATCATTCCCACTACCCTTCCCTGAACCACCCTAGTTCTGCAATGTCAGGTTTGAGAAGGGTGCTCAGTATTGCACAGAGAAATCTAAAGGAGGGTGAAACATTGACTGAACGATCTAGTGGCAGTGTATTTTCTGTATGATTCCCCATCCCACTTCTCCTGGATCCTAAGGTTTTGCCTAATATCTGGCCATGCTTACACTGTACGCAGGATTTCACAGAGCTAAGTGGCATGATGCCTAGGTCCCTGTCCTGAGTTCATAGACTTAAATTAGAATCTTATAAGGTGTTTGAGCAGTTCAAGTTTTTCCCTCCAATGGGCATACATATTGCATTTATTGACATAGAAATTCATCTGCAATTATGGTGCCCATTCACCTGACTTGGTTATCTCCCTCTGAGGACTTCTCTGGAGTTGGCTATGACCTGAATAATAGGGTGCGGTCTGTAAATCTTGCCATCTCACTTCTCACCCCCCTTTCTAGATTGATAAGTATAAAATATTTACCGTACTATTTGTTATAAAGTGTGTAACACCCCCCCACCCCCGCCTCTGTCCTTCTCTCTTTTCAGAGGTGCCTTGAACATTTCTAAGCCACATTGATGCATCGACCACCTCATGGCAACTTTCAACCTCACCCCATCTGACTCTTCAACATTCATCCTAATGGGCATCCCTGGCCTGGAAGCTGCTCACATCTGGATTTCCATCCCTTTCTCTACATTCTACATTATTGCCCTGTTGGGAAATGTCACAGTTCTGTTTGTTGTAGGCAAAGAGCAGACCCTGCACAAGCCGATGTTCCTGCTGCTCTGCATGCTGGCGCTAACAGACATCACCATGTCTACCTCCGTCATGCCAAAGGCACTGTGTATATTTTGGTTTAATTTGAAAGGCATTACTGTGGGTGGCTGCTTCACCCAGATGTTCTTCCTTCATGCGGGTTCTACAGCCCATTCATCTGTCCTTGTGACAATGGCCTTCGATCGCTACGTTGCCATATGTGACCCTCTGAGATACTCCACCATCCTCACCAACGCACGAATAGCTAAGCTAGGGCTAGTGGGTTTGATGAGAGCTGTTCTCTTCATCCTGCCTCTTCCCCTGCTCCTGAGCAGGAAGCCATTCTGTGCCAACCACATTATCCCCCACACGTACTGTGACCACATAGCTGTGGCGAAGATATCGTGTGGGGACATCACAGTCAACAATATGTATGGCTTGGTGGTGGGGTTCCTAGTCATCGGGTTAGACCTGATGCTCATTGCCCTGTCCTACAGTCTGATCATGAGGGCTGTCCTCAGAATCTCCTCTAAGAAATCCCACCAGAAAGCCCTCAACACCTGCACAGCCCACATTTGCGTGATGCTGACATCTTATACTCCCTACCTCTTCTCGATTCTGACACACCGGTTTGGTCAGGGCATCCCCCCACACATTCTTATCATTTTGGCCAACCTCTATTCCCTCATTCCCCCTATGCTCAACCCTATAATTTATGGGGTCAAAACCAAAGAGCTTCGTCAAAAAGTGGGGAAATACATCTGCAGAATGTGATTGCCTGGGGCCATTGACTTTAAACCTGTGTGACAAAATACACACTAGCTGTTCCCATTGTCAAAGACGTCAAAAGTAGGTACTGAGATTTCATGTTGGAGTTTGTGAAACTGGTGAAAGAGGGATTGCCACCACACATCCATGGGATTGAATTGCTTGCAGTACTGAGTCCTTCTACTGTGCTCAGCCCTTCCTGACATAGATTGGTTGAGATCTCATTTTTGCCATTGTTTTGTGGAGTCCTTGTGTTGGGATATGTAAGGGTTAAAGCAGAAAAACGGGGAAACTGCTGGTGAACAGAGATGGCATTAGGGAGTAAGGGCACAGGCAAGCACCGCTTCTGCGCTTGATAGATAAAGTGCAGGTCTCTCTGTGTTTAATAGATTTAGGGCTACCCCTGTTCCCCCCACCCCCCCCCCGTTCTCCTTGTTAAAGGCTGATAAGGTTGCAGATGCCTGAGGAATGTGGGGATCAAAAGGATGCCTTTGTGGTAGAATAGTGTTATCTCCCTCTCCCTTTCTTTCTCAGATGCACAGGCGAGTTTGGGGTCATGGCCCCTTTCTCCCTCCCCTGCAAACGGCTGATCCAAGGAGTTCAGGACTGCAATTATAGCAAAAAAGTGAATCTTCAAAGTAAAACTTAGCAGTAGAATATGCTAATGAGGTAAATAGTAATCAGGGGCACGGATAATTATATTCAGTATAGGGTTATCAATATTCATTGTATGGGCATTCATATTACTCCACAAGGGTTTTCAGGGGCTTGTAATAAATGTAGGAATTTACATACTAATGTAGATAAAAAGAGTATGATGTAACTAATTCAGTCCTTACTGGACAATTGGGTCCAGGGGAACAAGTACCGCAATAAAGAAGCCCGTCTACTCAAATCCGCCTCTGGGTCAGCCTGTTCTTCTTCCAACACCGTGGATACTTAGAGCAGCAGCGTAAAGGTTTGCCGATGGGGTTCACTGGCCTCACACTCAGGACAACCAAGTTGAACAATTTGGGGTTGAAGTTCTTGATCACATGGATACCGCTGAGGGCAAAGACTTTAGTGAACTTGGCTCACTTTCATTGCTGTCAATACCTTTTAGCAGCGCTGCAGCTGAGAGATTGTTTTCTCAGATGAACTGGATAAAAACAAAACTGCACAACAAGATATTTTGGAAAATATTCCTCTTGTTAGGGCGTATATGCAATGACCCAAAATCTGTTGTGAACAGTTTACATCAATGAAAGAAGTGATTGCACTGGTCACTGCTGATGTATGACCAGTAGCAAAGCACTGTACTTCTGATGAAGACAGCGAAGATGAAATATTGCCGTCTAGAGACTAACAGTAAAAAATTAATTTAATAGAAAATATGGACATTGACTACTATCACTGAATGCATTGAGAAATAAATAATACAATGATGTTATCTTTGTTTTTGCACTACATACGTTTTGGGCTCATTTTGGGATATTTGCCATTTTTTGTGTGAAACATTACCCAACCCTCAATCGGGATACAAATACCAAAACTGGGGTTTTGACTGTGAATTTGATTTTCATCTCATAGTTTTGTTGCTAATGTGGATGAACTCCTGCTGGGGATTGACGTTTTTTTTTTAATCCCATCCGTATTAGGTATCTAACAAAATCTTGAATTTGTTACTTGACGTCTAGACCAATGTGTTAATAAAATAAAATCTTTGTTGGAGGGCTTTCCCTTAACCCTCTCCCCTGGTTCTTGTCACATACACAGAAAGCAGAAGTACAAAGTGCAAACAATGCGATCTTTATTAGGGTTAGTTTCCAAGCAAGCATATTCCGAAGCCTTTCTCACCAGTCGGGCTTATCTCTATATGCCTGATAGAGTCTGTTCCCCAGTATTCCTTTCCAAGCTCTGATACCGCAGAACTTTGCCTGTCTCCCTGTTCCCCTTTCCTTATTCCCTGTTCCTGTTACCCCCCCGTTAGCAAACATGATTCTAATTTTCCCTTCCGCTTCCTTTGATCCCAGTTTATATAGTAATTTTCTCAGCTATACCTTAACCAATAAATTTATTGAAATTTAACTAACCAATCCTAACATACTGTAACATCACTCTCTAGCCAATTATATCCCACTACCCTAATTAATTTACACCTAGCAAAATAAATTATACAGCAGACAGAAACAATCAGAGAACCAGACAGGTTAACAAGAGAAGAGTGGGGGCCATAAAGATAAAACATACAGAAATGAGGGCTTCATAGTCACAACCATTAATACGTGATTTCTTGCCAGACCGGGCGCTATCAAACTAAATTTCCTTTAACCATCTTAAGATCTGTTTCTTTATCTGCTGGTGATGGGCACTATCAGGATAGGATCGTCTTCCTAATAGCCCAATTGCACCTTATTTCAATGTGACTTGTTTGGGATGTGAAGATATGACCATACTCTTCCCAGTTTATGGCTGCCTCTGCTGCTTAGCCAAAGAACAAGGCCTCAGACTATCCTAGTGAGAGAAGGCCCATACACAGACAGACTTCTGATTTTGATTCTTTGTTTTATACCTCTATAAATAGCTAAGTGATAAAAATACACCTAAGTTGTTAAGTATAGGCCTTCATAGGCAGGCCTGAATACCTATATTCTAACACCCTTTTTTTCAATAAATAGATTGACCTAATTAATCACCATGACTTTTGTTCACTGCGGGTCTGAACTAGACTTGTTCCAAATAGCCCCTATGAAGACCAGCATCAAGAAAAGCGTTTACATTAAGTTGCCACCTCTATCGACTGTTACATAGGATGCCCCCATCAACTTTTTTATAGCAGAGAATGGCATAGATTATATGGCTTTAAACAACATGCTGCTGTACCTATGTTGAAAGATAGTAAAAGGAGACAGAATTGAACTCACCAGGGTTGCTGAGGTGGGCCTGGTGAATTACACCATGGCCTCTATTTTCAGTCAATTGGATGTCATGCTGGGTGACTGTCTCATAAAGCTAAAGCAACAATGGTTACCTTTACGTGGCCTTTATATAATCGGTGCTCAGTTACATTGATGACACACTTGCCACACAATTTCCACCTGTCTGTGTTACAAAGACACTCACGGACAACATGAAAAAACGGAGCTGGATGGCCGGAATCTAGGGTTTATGAGGCGGGAAAAGATGACCACCCTGAGCATGATGATAGAGGTGTTGGCTCATCTACACAGAGACCTTTTTTTTGAAGAAAAAAAATTGTTAAACGGTGCGGATGTGAAAATTAAACTGATGCGCAGCGTAAGGTTTAAACCGCGCATCGTATCAGCTTCCCTTTTTGTGAAGAAAGTCTGGGGGGCCCCGAGCGTCTGTCTGGGGCAGATGGAGACCTGGCTTACCGCTAATGCTAAATACCCCGTGAACCGTGTGGGAATAAAAGTGTTTAGCATCCCCGCGGGCAGCAGGGTCAGTAACCCGGATAACCTTTTCTTGGGACAGTTACCCAAAATGCTTAATCATAGAATCATAGAATCATAGAATCTCCGGGTTGGAAGGGACCTCAGGAGGTCATCTAGTCCAACCCCCTGCTCAAAGCAGGACCAACCCCAACTAGATCATCCCAGCCAGGGCTTTGTCAAGCCTGACCTTAAAAACCTCTAAGGAAGGAGATTCCACCACCTCCCTAGGTAACCCATTCCAGTGCTTCACCACCCTACTAGTGAAAAAGTTTTTCCTAATATCCAACCTAAACCTAAACCTCCCCCTCTGCAACTTGAGACCATTACTCCTTGTTCTGTCATCTTCTACCACTGAGAACAGTCTAGATCCACCCTCTTTGGAACCCCCTTTTAGGTAGTTGAAAGCAGCTATCAAATCCCCCCTCACTCTTCTCTTCTGCAGGCTAAACAATCCCAGTTCCCTCAGCCTCTCCTCATAAGTCATGTGCTCCAGCCCCCTAATCATTTTTGTTGCCCTCCATTGGACTCTTTCCAATTTATCCACATCCTTCTTGTAGTGTAGGGCCCAAAACTGGACACAGTACTCCAAATGAGGCCTCACCAGTGCCGAATAGAGGGGAATAATCACGTTCCTCGATCTGCTGGAAATGCCCCTACTTATACAGCCCAAAATGCCGTTAGCCTTCTTGGCAACAAGGGCACACTGTTGCTTGTCCTATTGTTTGTGGATAATGCCACATTTAGTGGAAGTTACACTAAAAATCCCTTTCATTTTAAACATTTTGATATTAATTTTCTGGCCTTGTATGTGGATGGTGAACAGATATCAACCAAGCCTCTGCAACCAGACTTTGAGGCCGGACGCTGCGTGAGAGAATACATGAATCTGTTACAGACGGCTGGTAAACACATGAAAGATGGTTCTCTGTTAATTGACCATGAGCAGTTTGTACAGGGTTACACCTTGTTTGCCTTTGACCTGTCTCCTGATCTGGAATGTGCTGATCACTATTCCCTGATTAAAACCAGGAAACTGAGAGGAGATATATGATTTGGGAAGGCTTTAACGGTACCGTCAATATGATCGTGTATGGGGTTTTTGACATCATCATAGAGATAAATCTGAGAAGAAACGTTCTGTTTGACTACATGTGAATATGGACACCGTGCTGCTCTCATGTGTCTTATCAGCAGACCCTTAAACAACAAAGAATTTCTCAGATGTGTTCCCTTGCAATCGGCTCCCTGGAGGAAAGCTGTCTCAGAGTCCCCTAGGTTTTGTGCTCAACACGCATCCACACAACCAACTGGGTGAACACTGGCTCTCCTTGTATCTGGTGGAGTTTTTTGACTCATACGGGCATTCCCTGGACAGTGTGTTGTCTCCTAGAGGCATTATGAAACTTTTAAACAAAGATGCCACCAACATTGCATTTCACACTAGACAATTGCAAGACCCCTACTCCGTTACTTGCGGCTATCACGGTGTGTTTTTCTTATATCTCCATAGCAAGGGTTCATCTTCTGACCAGTTTTTAAAATTGTGTTCTAACGACTTAGTGTAAAACAACCAGATGGTGATGAATGTTGTAAAAAATATAAAATGTAAATTCTTGGGCATGCTTAGCCGTGCTCAAAACATGTTATAACAAACCCAGACTTGCGCATCTTGCAAATATTTTCATAGCCGTATTACCCAGTAAAGCACCCCTGGTCAGGGGTTTAAAGACAATTGATGTTTGGTGGGGTTTTGTTCTTTTTTTTTAACAATGACCAAATCAGAAAAAGTACACATAGATATTATTATTTTGTAAAGTATAGAAATATTTTATTTAAAGCAAAACATTGCCAGTTTTAATTCTTTTTTTAAATGAACATGAAAAACTACATACTGAGCCATTTGGGTCTTTCAGCCAATTTTCATTTTTTAGACAGCAAAAAAGGGCTCACGGTTTCTCGATCAGCCCTGGTGCTAGTGGTTGAGGCCTTCTGGCATTCCAAAAGATCTCTGTTGGCTGTGTTGTCCATGATGTAAGATGGTACGTTCAGTTCCGCCATGGCATTCGTAAACACATCCCATCCTTTAGCACATAAGAACACAAGAACGGCCATACTGGGTCAGACCAAAGGTCCATCAAGTCCAGTATCCTGTCATCTGACAGTGGCCAATGGCAGGTTCCCCAAAGGGAATGAACAGACAGCAACCCTTGCCCATAACTTTTGGGCAGTCATTTGTTTATTCCCCAAATGCTGTCCCCCCTTTTCTTTATGCCTCAGCTGATGTGTATCCTTGAGGATGCCCCTTTTACCCAAGTCCCTTTCCATGAATATCACACCTGCTCAGAGCCACCCTCTGGAAAACTAAAGTATTTTTCAAAGACAGCCACAAGAGCTTTTGCCTATTTGATATAGTTTCCAGTCCTCATTTCTTTTAAAACCCCTGAGGATACAGCGTCCATCAGCTTTCTGAATGACGCATCATATTTTTCCCAAATCTTTTTAAAATACCCAAGAGCTGTGCCGAGCTTATTGTGTTGGGAGAATGGTTCGTAATAATTTTCAGAAACTTCATAAGGAGATACCCCAGCATTGAAGGAGCTTCAGTCCTTGTTTTTTTATTCACAACACCTAAAGTGTGTGTTCTGGGTTTGTGAGTATGTGCGTTTTCCCTCACATTCACAACCCCTAAAGCACGTGCTCCGGGTTTGTGAATGTGTGTGTTTTCATTCACAGTTTTCTCAGGGCTTGGCAGGGCTGACTGCTGAGGAACTGGAGTTGTGTTTGCATGGTTGCTCTTTACCACAGTCTTTTGGTTTGTCTTTGGGTTTGACGTATACAAGCTTTTGACTGCCCTGGTGCTTCCTCTGCGCTCTTGTGCTGTTTTGCGTCAGCGCAGTTGTTATTGTTGTTAAAGGTCTCACAGCAGATTTCTAGGATTTTGCAGTTCTGGGGGAGGTGTCCCTATAGCTCTGACGAGAGCATTGTCAGGACAGCTACCCATGCCTGATTAAGCAAAACAGAGATGTTCCAATTGAGCATCAAATACATATTTTACAAAACTTAACTTTACCATCTTGTTCACCCACGCCTATATATTTTCTTAAAACCTCAAAACCTCACAGAATAACCAAATCAATAAGCAAAATATTTTTAATGGGCTTCATCCATCTATCAGCCATTGATGCTGGTGAATTTTCCTTTTCAGCTGTCTCTTTCATTTTTCTTGTGAACTTGTTTACCCTCTAGTCTAAGGATCTCTCATGTTTTGTCTGTACTATGTATTTGGGCCTTTGGATTAAAGAACAAGCAAACATTTTAGTGAGTATTATTCCCCAATTGCATCAAACCCCTATGCAATCTATTGTCGGGCTCAACAGGCAGTGATCAATGACTGGATGTCTAGTTGTCAGCTGGTATCAAGCGGAGTACTCCGGGGTCAGTCCTGGGGCCAGTTTTGTTCAACATCTTTACTAATAGACTTATAGACTTTAACGTCAGAAGGGACCATTATGATCATCTAGTCTGACCTCCTGCACAATGCAGGCCACAGAATCTCACCCATCCACTCCTGCAATGATCCTCTCACCTATGTCTCAGCTATTGAAGTCCTCAAATCACGGTTTAAAGACTTCAAGATGCAGAGAATCCTCCAGTAAGTGACCCGTGCCCCATGCTGCAGAGGAAGGTGAAAAACCTCCAGGGCCTTTGCCAACCTACCCTGGAGGAAAATTCCTTCCCAACCCCAAATATGGCAATCAGATGAACCCTTACCATGTGGGCAAGACTCACCAGTCAGACACCCAAGAAAAGCTTCTCTGGAATAACTTCTAACACCTCATCACTGACCATTGTGCCTATTTACCACTGATAGTCAAAGGTCAATTAATTGCCAAGATCATGTTATCCATCAAACCATCCCCTCCATAAACTTATCAAGCTTAATCTTGAAGCCAGATAGGTCTTTTGCCACCACTGCTTCCCTTGGAAGCCTGTTCCAGAACTTCACTCCACAAGTAATCCTGTTCCTTTTGCTGACACAGACTAACACGGCTACTACTCTGAAATCTGATGGTTAGAAACCGTCATCTAATTTCAAGTCTAAACTTCCTGATGGCCAGTTTATATCCATTTGTTCTTGTGTCCACATCGGTACTGAGCTGAAATAATTCCTCTCCCTCCCTGGTATTTATCCTTCTGATATATTTAAAGAGAGCAATCATATCTTCCCCTCAGCCTTCTTTTGGTTAAGGTAAACAAACCAAGCTCCTTGAGTCTCCTTTCAGAAGACAGGTTTTCCGTTCCTCGGATCATCCTAGTGGCCCTTCTTTGTACCTGTTCCAGTTTGAATTCATCCTTCTTAAACATGGGAGACCAGAACTGAGCACAGCATTCCAAATGAGGTCTCACCACTGCCTTGTATAACGGTACTAACACCTCCTTATATCTACTGGAAATACCTCGCCTAATGCATCCCAAGACCACATTAGCTTTTTTCACGGCCATATCACATTGGTGGCTCATACATCAACCAGGACTCCGAGGTTCTTCTCCTCTTCCGTTACTTCCAAATGATGCATCCCCAGCTTATAACTAAAATTCTTGTTATTAATCCCTAAATGCATAAACTTATACTTCTCACTATTACATGTCATCCTATTAATAGGATATGATATGAATGATGGAACGGATTGCACACTCAACAAGTTCACAGATGAAACTAAGCTGGGGGGAGAGGTAGATACACTGGAGGAGATGCTGCCCTTTATTTCCCTAAAGGGAGTTAAAGTCTGCTTTTCTGAAGTCCAGGATCCATATTTTACTACTCTTCTTTCTTCTTTTTGTGTGGATCCTGAACTCAACCATATCATGGTCACTGCTGCCTAGGTTGCCACCCACTTCTACTTCCCCTATCAATTCTTCCCTGTTTATGAGCAACAAGTCAAGAGGAGAACAGCCCCTGGTTTTTTCCTCCAGCACTTAAACCAGGAATTTGTCCCCAACACCCTCCAAAAAATTCCTGCATTGTCCGTGCACTACAGTATTGTTCTCCCAACAGATGTCAGGGTGATTGAAGCCTGCCATTAAAACCAGGGCCTGTGTTCTGGAAACTTTAGTTAATTGTGCGAAGAAAGCCTGGTCTACCTCATCCTCTTGGTCTGGTGGTCTATAGCACCCACCCACCACGACATCACCCTTGTTGCTCTCACTTCTAAACTTAACCCAAAGACTTTCAACGGGCTTTTCTACTGTTTCATACTGGAACTCAGAGCGATCATACCACTCCCTTACATAGAGTGCAATTCCTCTTCCTTTTCTCCCCTGCTTGTCCTTTCTAAACAGTTTATACACATCTATGACAGTGCTCCAGTCATGTGAGTTACCCCGCCAGGTCTCTGTTATTTCAATCACGTCATAGTTCTTTGACTGTGCCAGGACTTCCAATTCATCCTGCTTGTTTCCCAGGCTTCTTGCGTTCATGTACAGGCACCTAAGGTATCTAGCTGATTGCCCTACTTTCTCAGTATGATTCAGGAGGCCTCCCCTATTGTACACTCCTCCTGGTGTTTCCTCCCACTCCCACCCTTAGCTCTGGGTTTAGTAGTCCATACCCTGGCAAACCTAGTTTAAATTCTAGTTTAAAGATGAATGCTGTTCCTTCAGCAGGCCCTCCCTTCCCTCAGGGAGGGAACCTTGGGCAGTTGCTTAGGGGGTGATTCTGTCTCCCTCAGCTCATCTCCCTTGGAGTTTCCAGTAGCAGGTGTGCTCTCCTCATTGGTCTGCCACAAAACGAGCTGCTCCCCTGCCTTTTTGCCTTTCTCAAACACTTCTCTTCAGATTTGATTTGTCTGCCCCATTTTCTGATAATTTACTTGCTGAATGTTTGGCTTCTTTGAACTCAATTTTAAATTAGCTACAAGTTCAGTGTCTATGGGAAGTAATACTGCTGCTTTGTACAGGTCTGTGCCATTAGATTGTAGCAGTTTTGAAACAGCATTTACCATTTACATAATCTTTGTTTGGAGAGACATTTCAGCTTTTATCATTTATATGGAGATTTTACAAGTGACGCATATATTTACATGTTACTAACATCCAACCCATCAATTTCTCCCAGTTCCCAAGTGTAAGTGGGGAACTATTGTAGTGAACTTTCCTGGCTTCTGCACTACCCCATGGGAATTGGATAGTAAAAGGACCTAACTCACCACTCCTACTCCATTTACCCATAGGCCAGCCTGCAGTGCTTGGTGATGCAATGATAAGATGTTAGGTGTGAGGAACTTCTCAGACTGTGAACTTCCACCATGGTGAGCTCATCCAAACTGGCACAGAGGACCCATGATTAACAAGGAGATGTCATTTTTCCCTCTTGTCATACAGGTTTAAAGTCAGTGTCCCCCAGCGATTACCTTCTCCTGGTGTATTTGCCCACTTTCTCACGCAGCTCTTTGGTTTTGACCCCATAAATGATAGGGTTAAGCATGGGGGGAATGAGGAAGTAGAGGTTGGCCAAGATGATGTGAACATGAGGAGCGATGCCTTGACCAAACCGGTGTGTCAGAGTGGAGAAGAGGGAGAGAGTACAAGAAATCAGCATCACACAGAGGTGGGCTGTGCAGGTGTTGAGGGCTTTCTTGTGGGCTTTCTTGGAGGAGATTCTGAGGACAGCCCTGATAATCAGACCATAGGACAATGCAATGAGCATCAGGTCTAACCCGGTGACTACAAAGGCTACCACCAAACCGTATGTCCTGTTCACTGTGATGTCCCCACATGACATCTTCACCACAGCCATGTGGTCACAGTACGTGTGGAGGATAATGCGATTGGCACAGAATGGCTGCCTGCTCAGGAGCAGGGGCATAGGCAGAATGAAAAGAACAGCTCTTATCAAACCCACGAGACCTAGCTTAGCTATTAGTGCATTGGTGACTATGGTGGCATATCTGAGAGGGTTACATATGGCAACATAGCGATCGAAGGCCATTGTCACGAGGACGGCTGAGTGCATAGCAGAAACCACATGAAGGAAGAACATCTGGGTGAGGCAGCCGCCGACAGTAATGCCTTTCAAATTGAACCAAAATATACACAGTGCCTTCGGCATGACGGAGGTAGACGTGCCGATGTCCGTGAGTGCCAGCATGCAGAGTAGCAGGTACATCGGCTTGTGCAGGGTCTGCTCTTTGCCTACAAGAAACAGAACCATGAAATTTCCCAACAGGCCGATAATGCAGAACGAAGAAAAAGGAATGGAAATCCAGATATAGGCAACTTCCAGGCCAGGGATTCCCATTAGCATGAATGTTGAAGGGCCAGAGGGTGTGAGGTTGAGAGCTGCCATGAAGTGATAGATGCATCAGTTGGGCTAAGAAATGCTCAAGGTGCCTGTGAAGGGAGAGAAGCACATTGATGTGGTTTACATGGGCAGCATGATGGCAGATGAACTTCAATGTCAATAACAGTAACATCTGTGCCCATTGGAGGGAAATGCTGGAAGCCCTCAAACACCTGGGAAGGTTCTAATTTAATTGTATAAACTCCGGAGAAAGACCTGGGCATCATGGTACACAGCTCTGGGAAACCCTGCTCACAGTTCAAGCATGGACAAAGACTAAGCAAAATATTGGGATCCAGGAGAAGTGGGATGAAAAATTATACAGAACATACAATGCCATGAGATCAGCAATGAAATTGTTGTCACATGCGGTAGTTGAGGCCGTGAGCTAAGTAAGAATCAGGAAGGGTTTGGACATTTACCTGGATAGTGAGACTATCCAGTTACAATAGGGCACAAGCCAATCTCTAGCTGTCAGGCATTAGGGTGACACCTTCCAGAGGGTCAGCTCACCGCCCCAACTCCCCCCGCCATGCATCTACTGTTGGGTTTCTTACATCTTCTTCTGAAGCACTTAGGGCTATCCCTGTCAGAGAGAGGACACTGGCCTGGATGGAGCATAGGTGTGATCCATGAGGCAATTCCTACGTTGAAAAGGAGCCAAGTTTCCTTCATGGAAACAGACATAATCATCCTGTACTAAGACTTTGTGCTCAACAGGATATGCACGAGTGGCACAAAGGTCTTGGTATTTAGGGCTACAGGCCTGCACCTCTGTTACTTCCCTTGTTTCTTTTGGTGAGACACTTTCTTGAAGACACCCACCATTGTCTGAGGCATAAGTTACAGGTGTTAACTGACAAGTGTAAGGAGAGACACGTGTCAGCAACTTAGCTGCTCACCCTTCTCATACCTGAACATTGATGAAGTTTACAAATTACACAAAAATTGGAGGATTGTAAATAATGAAGAGGTCAGGTCACTGTTCAGAGCAAAGTGGATTGGCTGGTAAACTGGGTCAAAGTGAACAATATGTGTTCTAATATAGCTATGTAGATATCTACGTTGAGGAACAAAGAATGCAGGGGATGATTGCATGATGGGGGACTCTTATGGAAAGTGCAATGACTCTGAACAAGATTTATGGGGTGAAGGGGTAATTAGCTAAACATGAGCTCCCAGTGTGACCTTGTGGCCAAAAGAGCCAGTGTGATCCTGGGATGATAAAGAGGGGAATCTCAAGGAGATGTAGAATACTTTTTTTACCTCTATATTTGCCATGATGCGACTGCTGCTGGACCCTTTGTCCAGTTCTGATGTTCACAATTAAAGATGGATGCTGATATACTCAAGAGGGACAGAGAAGAGTCACAAGAATGATTAGTAAAAGAATAGAAAAATTGCCTTATAGTGATAGACTCAAATATCTCAATCTCTTAATTTAACAAAGATGGTAAAGGGTTGACTTGATAACAGTCTATAAGTACCTTTTTAATAATAGCCTTTTCAGCCTAGCATAGCATGATTCAATGACTGTAAATTGAAGTTAAAGAAATTATGACTGGAAATAAGGCATACATTGTTTAAACGGTGAGAGTAACCATTGGAACAATATACCAAGGTTCTTGGCAGATTCTCCACCACAGAGAATTTCTTAATCGGGGTTGGATGTTTTTATAAAAGATCTGCTCTAGGAACAATACTGGGGAAATTCTGTGGCTCTTACTTTACAGGAATTCAGACCAGATGATCACAATGGTCCCTTGGAATCTATGAACATGTCCCCAGGAGTAAGCTGGACGCATTTTGTCGGCAAGTTTGTGCCTGAGTTTACCGAAGGCATTTTTTTCTATTCGTGACCATGTTTAATTTAACCCTATGGGGAGAAATTCTCATGCGACTATGGTGCCTTGAAAATGTTATACTGGGAGTGTATTTAATGAGGATGAGGGATCCCATGAGGCACTGCATGGATAGACATTTTAGGAGAGAAAAAAATTACTTCAGCGCATGGAATCTACTACAACTCTTGCCATTAATGGCTAACAGAGCTGGCTAGAAATGGTCCCAGAGCATCCTGGTTTTAATGTTTGTGTCCCAGTGGCCCACTGTTTCAATCAGTTGCCAGTTATACTTGCATGTGGCAGCTGTATTTATCTAGGCCCTTACATGTCCCAGAGTGGCCTGCTAACATTATATAATGTGCATACTTCTCAGCTTCCGAATTGTTCCTGTCCTTAAAGTACCATGTGGAGCATATGGGTGTAACAAGAGAAGCCACACAGGTGCCTGCCTTGGCATTTTCCGCTCATGAGAGTTCTCACCAGTGAGACACAGTCACTGATTACCATCCAGCCAAGGGAGTAGGACTGACGAAAAGCATCTCATCCCCTGCAGAGAAAGAGTTGTGATAAGCATGGGGTAGTTTAGAGGTTGTCGGAGCATGGATTGACTGGGGAGTATGGAAAAGACACTGGTGACCAATATGCTTTTGGAATCGGGGCAGCCTGGTATGTGGAAGGAGAGTACGGACAGAGGGTCAGAGTGTGAGGTGAAATTGATGCAGTTGAGAAGCAAAGTGTGAAGGGTTCCCCCGCTGGGTGCCAGCTGTAACTAGTGTATCACTGAGTCCTGTGACTAACCAGTCTGCGCTCCCTCTCTCATTGTGCTGCTGAGAGAAGGTGCAGACCCACTTCCAGTCCTACTCCTGCTCCAGCATTCACATAGGCTGGGAAACACCCAGCTACAGTTATATGCAGTCTCTCTGATCAGCCACTGCGTGACCCAACAATAGAGAGGCTACAACCAGAATAACCACCAACATCCCTAGGCTAGGACCCCAGAGCTGGACCGTCCAGCCCTGGTCCAAACTCCGACCAGTATGAATTTATTACCCAGTTCTCCCCTCCTTCAGTGTGGGGAGGACAATGCACACTTGTGATAACCAAGCTGAGATTCTTCCCCCAGACACATCACTTAAAGAGATATTGGGTTTGTGTTAAAACATAAAGCAAGTGTACTAACTACAAGAGATAGAATATAAGTGATTATAAGGGGTAGCAAACAGATCAAAGAAGATGACTTTACAAATCAGCAAGAAGGCAAAATAAGTTTAACACACTAGTTAGATTGACTATTAATTAGCAGGTTTCAGTGTAGTAGCCGTGTTAGTCTGTGTCAGCAAAAAGAAAACAAGAAAAATACCTGTGGCACCTTAGAGACTAACAAATTTATTTCAGCATAAGCTTTCGTGGGTTAAGAACCCACAGTTTCTCACCCTGATTGATGATACAAGCCATCGAGCAGATTCTCGAGGCACAAGCTGCATTTGCTTTGCAGCTTGCATTTGTGAGGTTTCCATACACAAACTAGAAATCCCTTTAGCCTGGGTCCAGCACTTCCCCTGATTCAGTCTTTGTTCCTCAGGTGTTTCCAGGAATCTTCTGTGGGGAGTGAAGAATCACCAATGATGTCACTCCCAGCCTATAAAGCTTTAGCATAGGGCGGGAACCCTTTGTTTCAAAACCTGGTTCCCAGATCAGTTTGTGGGAAAATACAGATGCTACTAGGTGGATTCCAGAGTTATGTGGCCTGGCCACATGCCCTTGTAGAGTCATAGTATCCATTATTTAAAGGCTGTGTGGAGTGTTCTCAGGAAGCCCGGGATGAGTTTTTCCTAAGACCTATTGTTTTCCCTACTAGCTCATGAAAACAAATAAGATAATCGTATTCAGAAAATCTTAACTTTTCGTATGACATGTTACATGACCCATCTCGAATTAAATGTATCAAAATTATGCTATAATTATACAGAAATAACATCACGATGAAGAATATGGGGTGCAGTGTCACGCAAAGATCAATGGTTCTTTCCATGCCTTAAGTTACATATAAACAACAACAGTTGGAAACAAAACTGAATAAAGGTTGGGACAGCCAGGCTGCAGTTCTGTGGCTTGCCAGAGTAAAGTGACCTTGAGATGCCCCCAAACACACTCGGGGCCAGGTAAGGTCCCAACACTGGCCTTGGAGCAACAATCACAAAGAAAAATGTAATTTCAGTGCTTCTGCACAACTGTTCCTCTAAAACCCACTTCCCACCCCGATAAACTTCAGTGCTGCCCGCCTGTCTGTGAACATGCTGCTCCCCACCCCCACGAGCCCCAATTCTGTTTGCCGGTCACTGTACGTCCCCTGCCTGTCCCCACTGCCCTCAGCCCTACCCACTTCCATGGGTTCACCTCCCTCCATGCAGCCAGAACCCCCACCACTGCCTACCTGCCCATACACATCCTGCTCCCTGCCCCAGAACCCCCAATTCTGGCCACTTGTCCATGTATGTTTCCTGTGTTGGCAATTGCTGATGTTACCACGAGGCTGTAGTAAGGTTGCTCGCGGGAGGAGGGATGGTTCAGATTGGGGATTGTGTCAGAGACAATCTCCTACAGTGTGATCCACATTCCGTTACAGTCTGAGACACCCCCCTGCCCCAGGAGGCCTCCTTGGTCTGTGCATTAGACAGGATGTCCATTCCCTATTTCACCCATTTTGAGGATGCCGCATCACTGTGATCTGGATACTGCACGTTTCCCACACACACACACATACAAACACACTGTGCATTCCTGGATCTCCCCTGGTGAGATTTCCAACACCGCCTGGTTTCCTCTAAGCCAGAAATATGCTTTTCTTTTTACTGATTTTTGGTTCTTCTCATCTGCTCAAGAACCAGAGATGCAGGGGCACGGAGAGAGCAGACCCCTCTCCCCTGTCAAAAAAACTGTTATCCTCATTGACCTCTGAGCCTGTGAGTTTGAGATTTCAGTAACGCTCCTGTCAGTTCTTCTTAGGTCCAAATGAGCTCACCTGTCCTTAGAGGCCACGGGACGACTCCTTTTGAAGTCACTGCAGGCTCATGGCCGGTGTAAATCTCATCATTTACTTAGGTTCCTTCATGTGGATTTAGGGTGAACTCTTATCCGTGTTGGGAGCTTTGCCATTGATCTCAATGGGACCAGATTCTCCCTTAGCATTTAACTTTTGGCTCTGAGCTCCGAAAATCAAGGCTTCAGGTCATGCTACAGAGAGTGATATTCTGTTATCATGCTGAAAAAATCTGAAGGAAACCCCCAGTTTATGTGGCATTCTGAGACGGGCACAAAAGAAGGGGATTTCAAAACATGTGTGACCTGATTTTTCTGTAGGGGGGCCTGTATCAGTCTGGAGTGATCCAATGAAAGCAGAATGTGAGAGCAGAATCTGGCCAGTGTGTGACACATTCTTGTTGCAAACCCTACTGGTAACACAGATACCTACTGCAGAGGCTTTGGCTGCACTTCTTAACAGGGCAGTGAAGTTGCTGAATTGGAAAATGTGAGTGAAGTAGAGGAAAAATCACACCGCCCCCAAAAATGTAGCTACTGAAACACATAGAAGGACACAGTAAGAGACAAGGAAATGAACTTAAAAACAAATATTTGTCTAAACTCTTTCCAATACATTTGTAGTTCCAATTTTACCAGGTAAATCCCTTGGTGTTTATGACAATTTTAAACAGTTCACGTCTCAGTGCTGGTGAATCCTGCCCAGAAGGTTCTTGACTTTAACCCTGGAACTCTTCCTGAGCCCTTAGCACTAACTTTAATGTAGAAACAGGCAACTCACCAAAATCCCACTCAGCAGAGAGTGGAAATCTCCTTAGTGCGACAGGAAGGCAGAGCCCTGAGTATCAGTGTATGAATCTCACATATCTGACTCAGTGTGCTGGAAAACAATCTTTATGATTTCCCTGTACTGTCCCTGCAGACTTTCAGGTTGGCCTGGACTCCTGGATAATTCCCTGGGCATCATGAGTAGTGGGAAGATCAGAAAATAAACCTTGGAGAATTTCAGCCTGAGAGCCTCCCCCGGGAATGAAGAAATGATTCTCCGATAAGGGCTCAGATTGTCAGGGCAAACTAAGTCTCACAGACTTGATAGAGTGGTGTTGCACTACTTAAACCCTGGAGAGAAAAGGAAAAGCCAAGTTTTAGAAGTATTAATTTATCTATCAGCATTTCCATGCTGCTGCCCATTGTCATAGAATCTGAGCATCTCCTCCTCATCCTCCCGGCTGACCAGCCCTGCGCTGAATCCCTGAGAACACGACATGCAATGTAAAGGCTTGTCCTTGTTGCACATTCTTGTTTCAAACCCATCTGACAGCCTCTCTCAGACCGAGGGCAGCATAGATTGTCCATGCTTAATCATAAACATCCACAGTGTAATATCTTGCCATGGGCAGGAGAAGCTTCCTAAGGCCCTTGTGCTAGAGTAACTGAACAGGCTATAATTAGGATAGGGAGGGTGGATGGAGAGGTTCAGAGGCACAAATGTGAATTAGATGCTCAATGTCCATCCACATTGAGTGGGACTTAGGTTGTTAAAGGCACAAAGTCAGTTGGCACCAATTAGTCTTGGCCTTCACAACATCCTCTGGCAAAGAGTTCCACAGGATAGGTCCAACGAGTTCCTGGAGGATAGGTCCATCAATGGCTATTATTCAGGAAGGGCAGTGACAGTCTCCCTAGCCTCTGTTTGCCAGAGGATGGGTGGCAAGGGACAGATCACTTGATCTGCGCCACAGGGAAGGTGTGTATTCCCGCTGGCCTGTTATATCTGCTGCCTATGTAAGGTGGCCGTCCGTGGCTGACTTCCTACCAGCTCTCTCCCTAGGTCTCCGTCTGGGATTAGGCAGTGTGAGGGGTGTCTGCTCACCCCAAAGCACTTTCTGGTGGCTGCATATAGCAAGGTCTTGCTCTCTTTCTTTCTTGGGCAGCAACTGCCTCTTCCTGTGGTAAGGCCCAACTTCTCAGGGCCAGCTCAGTCCAAGGGCTTTCCCCTGCTGGGGTAGTCCAAAGAGCAAATAAAGGGGATCAATCAAGTCCCTGGTTCATGAGAGAGATGAATGCTTCCCTCTCATGCTGTCCCTGCAGCAGGCCCTTCCTTCCCTCAGGGAGGGACCTTTGGGCAGTTGTTCAGGGGGAGATTCTACCTTCCCTCAGCTCATCTGTGGGGGAGCTGCCAGTAACAAGTCGGCTCTCCTCCCTGGTCTGCCACAAAACGAGCTGCTCCCCTGCCTTTTTGCCTTTCTCGAGCACTTCCTTTCAGATTTGATTTGTCTGCCCTGTTATCCTGATAATTCACTTGCTGAACGTTTGGATTCTATGAACTCAATTTGAAATGTAGCCACAAGTTCAGTGGCTTTGGGAAGTAATCCTGCTGTTTTGCATCGGTCCGTGTCTTTGGATTATAACAGTTTTGAAACAGCATTTACCGTTCACAGAATATGTGGAGCACAATAGGAAAAAGCGACAAAGGGTCCTGTGGCACCTTATAGACTAACAGAGGTATTGGAGCATAAGCTTTCGTGGGTCAATACCCACTTCTTCGGATGCAAGCAGTGGAAAATAGGAATAGGAAAATAGGAAAACAAAACTAAAGTTTTCCATTAATTTCTTTAATGCTGATGGCTCGTAATCTTCACTGGCATTTTAGCTCATGCAAAATACTGCTGGGGTGGGTGGGGGTGGGGCGCTTCATTGTATCTAAATACTAAAATCTGAGAGGAAGGAGTGATTCATACTGGTTCTTGATCAATTGTTTGACCAAACTTTCATTTCTTATGAAATATGTTTAAGAGGCCAAATAAACGATTTCCAGCTTACTGCTCTAACCTCATAATAAAATAATACAGAGAAAAAGATTTATCTGATACCAGTGTCTGGGAAGTCGTCTGGTGTAGCGATGTTACATTCACCTTACGCAGAAAGTGTGCTCCTCAAAGTTACACACATCAGCTTTTATCGTTTATATGAAGATGTCACAAGTTACACCTCTCTTTAAATGTTGCTAAAATCCAACCCATCAGTTTGTCCCAGTTCCCTAATGTAATTGGGGAACCATTGTGGGAAACTTTCCTGGCTTCTGCATTGTCCCAGGGGAATTGGCTAGCAGGAGGGTCTGAGTCCTAATTCCCACTCCCTTTACCCAGAGGCCTGCCTGACCTCAAGTACTCCCCTTCCCCGCTCCTGTGTGGCAGAGTCCTCATAATGGCTGACCCAGTTCCTGACTCTGGGCTGGGCCCAGGAAGCCTGGGAGGCTGAACCCCCACTCTCATCATGGTCACTTAGGACAGGGGCTAGGGTGTCCCCACTCTGGGGTACTCTCTTCACACCAGACACTTCTCTGATTCACTGATCACTACATTAAATTCAAACCAAATAGAATTTATTATAGAGCAACTGTAAGAAAAATAAGGAAAAAATGGGAGAGGTTCAAAGAAACAAGGGAGCTGCTCTGTGAGCATGGGGACATCACAAGCAGCTGTCTCTGGGACGTAAGGAAAGTGCACAGTCTGTTCCTCACACCCCCAGGCCTCCTCCCCAGGCACTGGCTGCACTGCAGTGATACCGTGGGTCACACACTTGCTCTGGCCGTGACCACATGTCCTCAGGCGCTAGGTGGCAGGAGCCTTCTCCCGAGAATCTGCCCTCCCATCAGATTCATGACCCCCTTTTCTGAGTCCAGCCCTCAAGGCCCTTTTGTCTGGCAACGTCTCTCTGTGCTAAGCCCTCTGCCCATGGACTCACCTTCCTCTCCCCAGCTGCTCATTGTGCTCAGCTGCCCTGTTACTTGTGGCACGGCCGGCATCCACAATCTTGGCTCTGGCTCTGTAGCTCCCCGCTGAAGCTCGGCCACTTCTGGTCTGCTCCAGCTGCAGCTCCCCAGCTCTGCCTCAGCACCGCTGTTCTTCCTCCAGCCCAGCTCTGCCTCTTCTGGCTCTGTGCTCCTTCTCTGGCTCCAGCCCAGCTCTGCCTTCTGGGCTTCTTCTCTGGCCCTTGTGTTTCTTGCTGGTGCTGCTCTCCCTCCAGCTCAGCTTGAGGTGCTGCAGGTTTGCCAGATTTCTACTGCATTAATAGCCCCAAAACACTTCAAAACTAACCTATAAATAGCCCAATCTATGTCTTGAAACACAGAATTTTTGTATTCATAGAATCATAGAATCTCAGGGTTGGAAGGGACCTCAGGAGGCCATCTAGTCCAACCCCCTGCTCAAAGCAGGACCAACCCCAACTAGATCATCCCAGCCAGGGCTTTGTCAAGCCTGACCTTAAAAACCTCTAAGGAAGGAGATTCCACCACCTCCCTAGGTAACCCATTCCAGTGCTTCACCACCCTACTAGTGAAAAAGTTTTTCCTAATATCCAACCTAAACCTCCCCCTCTGCAACTTGAGACCATTACTCCTCGTTATGTCATCTTCTACCACTGAGAACAGTCTAGATCCATCCTCTTTGGAACCCCCTTTTAGGTAGTTGAAAGCAGCTATCAAATCCCCCCTCACTCTTCTCTTCTGCAGGCTAAACAATCCCAGTTCCCTCAGCCTCTCCTCATAAGTCATGTGCTCCAGCCCCCTAATCATTTTTGTTGCCCTCCGTTGGACTCTTTCCAATTTATCCACATCCTTCTTGTAGTGTGGGGCCCAAAACTGTACACAGTACTCCAAATGAGGCCTCACCAGTGCCGAATAGAGGGGAATAATCACGTCCCTCGATCTGCTGGAAATGCCCCTACTTATACAGCCCAAAATGCCGTTAGCCTTCTTGGCAACAAGGGCACACTGTTGACTCATATTCAGCTTTTCGTCCACTGTAACCCCTAGGTCCTTTTCTGCAGAACTGCTGCCCAGCCATTCGGTCCCTAGTCTCCAGGTCGTTGATGAAGATATTGAACAAAACCGGCCCCAGCACCGACCCTTGGGGCACTCCACTTGATACCGGCTGCCAACTAGACATGGAGCCATTGATCACTACCCGTTAAGCACGACCATCCAGCCAGTTTTCTATCCACCTTACCGTCCATTCATCCAGGCCATACTTGGTATAGACCAATATTAACACATTGGTCTATACATCAAGTAACAAATGAAAGGTTATGGTAGATACCTATTACAGATTTTGTCCACATTAGCAGCAAAGCTATGAGATGACAATCAAATTCAAAATAAATACCATAGTACTGGTACTTCTATCCCGATTGAGGGTTGGCAGGTGTTTCAAACAAAAAACGGCAAATGAAGATGTTAGAAGCCCAAAAGGAGCCCAAAACGTATGTAGTGTAAAAACCACAATAACTTGACTATATTATTTATTTTTAATTGCATTCCATGATGATAGTTAATGTCCATATTTTGAGTTGTATTTTTTTGTTACTGTTAGTCTCTAAAAGGCAACATTTCATGCTCGCTATCTTCTTTGGAAGTGGAATGCTTCTGCTTCTGGTCATACATATCAGCAGTGACCAGTGCAATTTATTTCATTGGTGCAAACTCTTCACAACATATTTTGTATGGTTGCATGTACGCCTTAAGATGAAGAATGTTTTCTAAAAGTTCCTCATACTCAGAATAACTGAGTAGAGCAGTTTTAGGTTGAAGGTCTTGAACACATGAATGCCACTAGAGATTAAAACTTTAGTGAACTTATCTTGTTTGCGCTTTCATTTCTGTTGCTATCTTTTAGCAACACTGCGATTGAAAGACTGTTTTCTCAGACGGACTTGATAAAAAACAAAACTATGCAAAAAGAGGCCAGGGAACCAGGGGCAAAACTCTCCACTGTGCGGCACCAACTGTCCCAAGTCTCCACAAAACAATGGCAAAAAAGAGATATGAGCCAATTTAGGTTGTGAAGGACTTGGTATTGGAAGAGATTCAATCACCTGGACATTTGGTGGCAATCTCTGTTTCATCTGTTTCACAAACTCCAAGATGAAATCTCGAAAACTACTTTTGATGTCTTGGACATCAGGAATGGTTAGTGTGTATTTTGAAAGTTCCAGCTGAAAGCGGCTCCAAAATTGACTGCACAAAGTTGTAAGTTATTGGACTCCAAGGTGATGTCATAGTTTAACCCAGCAGTCTATAACCCGTGGTCTTCAGAATCCCCAGGAGGGGCAAATTACCTATTTCACTCCAGGTGGTGTCAGGAATAGATCAATGGGAACACAGCAATTCTGTCTCATCAAGGATTAAATGCATGTAAACATGCTCTTGTCTAACACTGCAGTTTATTAGATTTAAGCACACACAGACATAAGCAATAGGTTTAGAACATCCTAGATATATCCTTAACATTTGGAATGGTATTGAATAATTAACAGCAGGTTCATAGTGGCCAGTTGCTCACCCGCTGAGGAGAAAGGGTGTCAGGAAAAATATCTCTCAAGATTACTTTGGAGAACTCCTCCAAAGTATACTGTATTAGCTAATCTTTTATAACTTCTACAAACAAATAGGTCATAGTGACCCCTACTGGATCATCATTTTTCCTAACTTTCAATAAACTTCCAATATCAGAGGCTTCTTGATTCAAGGTTTTCATCCACTTATCTGATTTCATTCTCGCTTATTTACTTGTCTGTCCACTTCCCTCATTCTTTTTAGCAGGAACTGCCAGCTTGATTTTGACCTTGCATCTTAAAGCCTGCTTTCCAATTAACCATGGTGTTCTATTTTATTAATTCATAGTGGCTGAGTGCACACCATATGGTTGCAATTGGGTTGATCACATTCTGAAGTACACAGTCCTCAAATCCAGGGTAACATGGTCCAGTTCTCAAAAGCACACTGTTTCACAAACCTCACCAACGAGCTCTAGTAGAATGTCCTCAATTCCTGCAGAAGCTTTCCTGTATTAGCACTTTCCCAAGGAAACATTAGGTTTGTCCTCCAGGCGTCCTGAAGGATTGGACATGGAAAAATCAGGTAAATTTTGTTCACTGGATAATTATACATATGATAAAGAATTTCAGCATTATAGTTGCTTTCTTTGTCTTTGGCTATGAGAAACCATAGCTTCAGTTCATCAAACTGATGAAGAATTCCATTCACACAGGGTTTAATGGACAGCCACTTCGCTTCAGAAACCTTCTGGTGGTCTGGAAGTCAAGAATAAGCCGAGTGAGAGGGTGTGTGAAGGTAGGGGCTGATAGGTGATGCTGAAAGATATCAGGTGATGGTCAGAAAGAAGGAACGCGGCAATGGAGAGAGCAGGCTTGGTGATCTAGTGATAACAGGTTTGGTGTGAGGAACTTCTCAGACTGTGAACTTCCGCAATGGTGAGCTTAGCCAAACTAGGACAGAACACCCTTGATTAACGAGGAAATATTCTTTCCCTCTGTCATCACTCAGGTTTATAGTTTGTGTGCCCAGGCGATCACCTTCTGCGGGTGAATTTTCCTACTTTGTCACGAAGCTCTTTCGTTTTGACCCCATAAATGATAGGATTGAGCATGGGAGGGAAGAGGAAACAGAGGTTTGACAAGATGATGTGAACATAGGGAGCAATTCCCTGACCAAACCGCTGTGTCAGAGTGGAGAAGAGGCCTGGAGGATAAGATATCATTATCACACAGATGTGGGCTGTGCAGGTGTTGAGGGCTTTCTGGTGGCCTTTCTTGGATGAGATTCTGAGGATGGCCCTGATGATCAGACCATACGACAGGGCAATGAGTGTCAGGTCTGACCCAACGACTACAAATGCCATCACCAAGCCATACATCCTGTTCACTGTGATGTCCCCACATGACATCTTTGCCACAGCTATGTGCTCGCAGTATGTATAGGGGATAATGCGGTTGTCACAGAATGGTAGTCTGCTCAGGATCAAGGGCAGGGGCAGAACAAAGAGAACAGCTCTTAATAAACCCATGAGCCCTAGCTTAGCTATTCGTGCATTGGTGATGATGGTGGCGTATCTCAGAGGGTTACAGATGGCAACATAACGATCGAAGGCCATTGTCACAAGGACGGCTGAGTGCATAATAGAAACTGCGTGAAGGAAAAACATCTGAGTGAGGCAGCCACCCACAGTAATATCTTTGAAACTGAACCAAAATATACACAGTGCCTTCGGCATGATGGAGGTTGACGTGCTGATGTCTGTGAGCGCCAGCATGCAGAGCAGCAGGTACATCGGCTTGTGCAGGGTCTTCTCTTTGCCTATAACAAAGAGAACCGTGAAATTTCCCAACAGGCTAATAATGTAGACCACAGTGAAAGGGATGGAAATCCACATGTGGGCAGCTTCCAGGCCAGGGATGCCCGTTAGAATGAATGTTGAAGAGTCAGAGGGGGTGAGGTTGAAAACTGCCATGAGGTGGTCAATGCATCAATCAGGCTCAGAACTGCTCAAGGTGCCTGTGAATGTAGAGAAGCACAGTGAGGAGGGCAACACACTTATAAGAAATACAGGAAATACTTTATGATAGGTCTGTTGATTAATGACAGTTAACTCATGCAATGAACTCAAAAAAATGAATCTCGATGAATCACACTGTTAAACGATAGAATACCAGTTGACATTTTTGGATGTTTTCCTACATTTTCAAATATATCGATTTCAGCCACAATATAAAATACAAAGATTACCGTGCTCACTCTATATTCTTTTTCCTACAAATTTTGCACTGTGAAATGATAAACAAAAGAAATAGTATTTTTCAATTCAACTCATACAAGTTCTGTAGTGCAATCTCTTTATCATGAAAATGCAACTTACAAATATATTTTTTGTTACATTACTGCACTAAAAAACAAAACAATGTAAAACTTAAAAGCCTACAAATCCACTCAATCCTACTTCTTGGTCAGCCATCTGGTAAGAGACACGAGTTTTGTTTCATTTACGGGAGATAATGCTGTCCATGTCTTAATTATAATGTCATCTGAAAGTGAGAACAGGTGTTCACATGGCACTGTTGTAGCTGGTGTAACTAGATATGTATGTGCCAGATGTGCTTAAGATTTATATGCCTCTTAGTGCTTTGGCCATCGTTCCAGAGTACATGCATCCATGCTGAAGACGCTCGTTAAAATAAAAAAGTGTTATTTAAATTTGTGCAAATGCCTGATTTCACTTTCAGGTGACATTGTAAAGAAGAAGCAGGCAGCATTGTCTCCCGCAAATGTAAACTAACTTGTTTGTCTATGCGATTGGCTGAACAATAAATAGGACTGGTTGAGCGTGTAGGCTCTAATGTTTTGCACTGTTTTATTTTTGAATGCAGGGGGTTTTTGTATATAATTTTGTATATATTTTTTTCTACACTTGTAAGTTCAACTTTCACTACAAAGAGATTGAACTATAGTACTTGTACTAGGTAAATTGAAAACTGGGAGTGGTTGCGTCATTACACAAATTGAATCTATTTCCCCATATTTGCACTCTATTTCCTCATGTTAAGTATCCCCCTACTGTTACTCACACCTCCTTGTCAACTGTCTCAAATGCGCCATCCTGATTTTCACTACAAAAAGTTATTTTCTCCTGCTGATAATAGCTCATTTTAATTAATTAGCCACTTAGAGTTGGTATGGCAACTTCCACCTTTTCATGTTCTATCTATCTATCTATCTATCTATCTATCTATTCCTACTGTATGTTCCATTCTATGCATCTGATGAAGTGGGCTATAGCTCACGAAAGCTTATGCTCAAAAAAATGTGTTAGTCTCTAAGGTGCCACAGGTACTCCTTGTTCATTTTGAAATAGACTACTTCTTTTGTTTTTTACAGTGCAAATATTTGTAACCAAAAATAAATATAAATTGAGGACAGTAGACTTTGTATTTTGTGTTGTATTTGAAATCGATATATTTGAAAATGTAGAAAACATCCCAAAATATTTAAATAAATGGTATTCTATTATACCTTAACAGAGTGATTAATCACAATTATTTTTTTCAATCACTTGACAACCCTACTTTATAGTTACTAACATTATAGAAATGGGGTTGAGCAGTGAGGTAGCAACATTTAGAGATGGCACCAGATTATGTAGGTCATAGTCAAGTCCAGAGATGTCCTCAGAGGGAACTAACCAAACCAGGTGAATGGGCAGCATGAAGGCAGATCATAGAATAATAAAATTATAGAAGATTAGGGTTGGAAGAAACTTCAGGAGGTCATCTAGGCCAACCCTCTGCTCAAAGCAGGACCAAAAACAACTGAATTTCCCCAGCCAGGGCTTTGTCATGCCGGGCCTTAAAAACCTCTAAGGATGGAGATGCCGCCACCTCCCTAGGTAACCCATTCCAGTGCTTCACCACCCTCCTAGTGAAATAGTGTGCTTGTATCCTCAATCAGGGTGAGAAACTGCTAAATCACACTCAATCTAACCAAGTTGACAAATTCAGTTAGTGTTATGGTTTATTTGCTAGGTGGTCCAGGACTTTCCCAGGTCCAGTCTTTGTTCCTGAGGCCTTTCCAGTAGTCCTTTTGTGTGGGGAGTGAACCACCACCGATGATGTCACTCCGTGCCTTATATAGCTTTAGCATATGGCAGCAACCCCTAGTTTCAAAACTTGGTTCCCAAAGCATTTTGTGGAAAAATCACAGACATTGCAAGATGGAGTCCAGAGTTATGTGGCCTGATCACATGCCCTTGTAGAGTCATAGCATGCTTTACTTACAGGCTATCTGCGTACAACTTCCTCCCTGCCCCCACAAGTCCCAGTGCTGCCCACCTGCCCATGTACATCCTGGTCTCTGCCCCAGAACCTGCAGTGCTGGCCACTTGACCATGTAAGTTCCCCCATCCCCACAACTTCCAGCCCTGCCAAACAGAGATACCCCTCACCCAGGACCAAAACCAGGTGCCAGACCCCACAGTGACAGCCACAGAAATACCTCTTCAGACGAGGTTAAACTCAGTGTCTGCCTGCACCTGGGAAAAGGGAGAGATCAGCCTGAACTGTCATTCTGGGGGCAAAGGGAACCCGAACAGCAGATCAGCCTGTGCAAAGAAGGAGAAAGGGACAGACCCTGCAAGATGGAGAGAGGATGTGGAGATGAGAAGGACCTAGAGTGAGTAACACTTTCTTAAAATGCCACAAAACTTTAACATATTGCAGCCTGTTAGGAATCCGGACACACCTTCCTGAGGCTGCTTTTCCATGTTGGGAATTGCTGACGTTACTATGAGACTGTAGTGCTTTTGCCAATGTGAGGGCGGATGATTCAAGTGGTGGGTGGTGTCACAGACAATCTGCTACAGCGTGATCCACATTCCGTTACAGTCTGAGACACCGCCAACCCCAGGAGGCCTTGTTACACCTCTTCGGTCTGTGCATTAGGCAGGATGTCCATTCCTTATTTCGCCAGTTTCAGGACTCCGCACCACTGTGATCTGGATGCTGCACATCTCCCCTCCCACCCCACACACACACACTGTGTGTTTCTGCACCTCCCACAGTGAGATTTACAACACCACCTAGTTTTCGCTAAGCCAGAAACATGCTTCTTGTTTTATTGCTTTTTGGTGATTCTCGTACTCCCCAGAACCAGAGATGTAGGGGCACAGAGAGAACAGACCCTTCTCCTTCCCTGAAAAAAATGTTATTCTAATTGTTCTGAATGTGTAAGACTGTGAGTTTGAGATTTCAGCTCCTCCCCTGTCAGTTCTAAATCCTGTCTGTGTTCGGAGTTTTGCCATTGATCTGAATCGGCAGAGTTTTCACCCTTACTATTTAACTTTCGTCTCCCAACTGTGAAAATCACAGCTTCTTGTCCTGCTACTGAGATTTCTATTCTGTTAGGGCGCTGCAGGAGTCTCAAGGAAACCCGCGGTTTATGCAGCGTTCTTGAGACCAGGCATGAAAGATTTGGATTCCAAAACACAGGGGCCCTGATTTTGCTTTTAAGGAGGCCAGTGTCAATCTGGAATAACCCAATGAAGGCACGTTTCAGTGTAGTAGCCGTGTTAGTCTGTGTCAGCAAAATGAAAATAAGAAAGAAAAACTTGTAGTACCTTAGAGACTAACAAATTTATTTCAGCATAAGCTTTCGTGGGTTAGTACCCACTTCATCGGATGCATGGAATGAAATTATATTTCAGATATATTTATACAGTCAGAGAAACATGATGGTCCAGGTGTATAGACCAATCATAAGAGGCTAATTAGTTGAGAGGAAACATGACAGCAGGGGAAGAAAAAGCTTTTGAAGTGATAAACAAGATGGTCACACAGGTGTGAATGAGGATCGTTAACTTAAGGGAAATAGATTCAATTAACATAATGGCAGAATGTGAAAGAAGAATCTGGCCACTGTGCGGCCCATTATTTTTGTGAACCCTCTGGTAAATACCCAAACTACTGAGACAGATAAGTGGACACAGTAAGAGACAAGGAACTGATCTTAAAAATAAATATTTGTCTAAACTATTTGCGATACATTTGTAGTTCCAATTTTAAAAGGTAAATCCCGTGGTTTTCTGACAATATTAAACAGTTCAAGTTGCTGTCCTCATGAATTCCTACCCATATGGTTCTTGACTTTAACCCTGGAACCCTTTCTTATTTCTTAGAACTAACTTTAAGGCAGAATTAGGCAACTCACCAAAATCCCGCTCATCAGAGAGAGGAAATCTTACTGTGACAGGAAGGCAGAGTCCTGAGAATTAGTGTAGGAATCTCAGATGTCTGACACTCACCTTGGTGGACAGCGACCTTTATAATTCTCCTGTACAGTCCCTGCAGACTCTCACATTGGCCAGGACTCCCAGACAATTCCCTCAGTCCCATGAGCCGAGGGAAGAGCAGAAAATAGACCCTGGAGAACTTCAGCTTGAGAACCTCCCCAGGGAGTGAAGAAATTATTCTCTGATACCAGGAGCTCAGATTCTCTGGGCAAACTGTGTCTTGCAGTCTGTTCAGTCTAGAAATTGGTGATGGCTTTTTTTTCTCCATATAATGTACACTGTTGAGGCCAAAAGACATGATCCTATGATCCTGGATTAATGCAGGTTAAAGGGCGTGGAAAAGGCTTTATTCTCCTAGGATTCTGACATCAAATTTCAAGACAGTGTTTATCTTTCTGAAATTGATGCAAAACCAGGTTGTGTTATCCTGCATCAGCACTAGTACCATGGATCTTCTCCACTCACTGCGTGATTCCTTCACCACTCCCAGGGCGAAAATGACCTGGAGTTCATCTCACATGGTATCCCACATTTTACAAGGGAACAACCAGGGAGTTTTCCTAATCTGTTGTCCTGGGGCCATTTCAGTATAGTTGTATTTTTTGTAGGTGTGCTCTGCTGGGGTAAGAATACTGTGGTAAAGGAATGAAACAACTGCTGCATCCCGATCTTTTGTTTATGCTACAGTCCATCTCCTTTATTTACATCACACATGCCTGGGGGGCCTGATTTAGGCTCCAGGGGGTATGAATGTGATGGATTGTCACCTCTGGGGCCGTGGGAACTGCTGATCCCCTGTAATGACCCAGATAGCCTGGCCCTCTTTCAAAATGTTTTGCTGATGATTCATCCTCTTAAGGCCCTGTTATCATAGAATCATAGAATCAAAGAAGCACAGACAATAAGGATTGGAATAGACCTCAGGAGGTCATTTAGTGCAAACCCCTGTTATCACCCAACAGGACAGCAGATGGCACTGTGACATTGCACTCCATATGCTTATGAATATATTTTTGCTTTATTTTGCTTGGTGACTTAATTGATCCTGTCTTTTATGGCTTGAAATCACTTAAATCCAACTTTTTATACTTAATAAAATTACGTTTGTTTATTAATAAACCCAGAGTACGTGATTAATACCTGGGGTAGCAAACAGCTGTGCATATCTCTCTATCAGTTTTCTAGAGGGTGGACAGATTTTAAGTTTATACGTTTTATAAGCTTTATACAGAGTAAAATTGATTTATTTGGGGTTTGGATCCCGCTGGGATCTTGGTGTCTGGGTTCCGGAGGCAAGTAATCTGCTGAGCAGTTTTTAGTTAAAGTCTCCAGTTTTGGGGGTGTGGACCAGACCTGGGTCTGTGTTTGCAGCAAGCTAGCATGTCTGGCTCAACAAGGCAGGGTTCTGGAGTCTGAAGTTGGCAGGGAAAACGGATTCAGAGGTAATCTCAGCACGTCAGGTGATAGTCCCAATGGGATCACTGTGACTGCACCCATCACAGTGGCGTAGTCGAGCAGGGTCTATGCACAGCTGATTGCTTTGAGACACTGGTAGTGATTTTCAGTGAGTTTTAAGTGTGGTGGCTGGAGAACAGACAAAGTGGTTACTGATTTGTTATTTTCTGTTTGCTTATTTCAGAAAAGGGAAGTAGGGACAGAAAAACAAGAAACAGAGTGAAAGCAGTGAAGCGATTGTGAAGTTGGAGATGTTTTGGCTGCCAGTTGCAGAAAAGGAGAGGGAGCACCAGAGATTATTCCAACCAAAAGAACTGGGGATAAAAGAAAAAGAAAAAGAGGCAGCCAGAGAGGAGCCTGCAGACAGAAGGGCTATGGAAGCCTAGAGGTTAGCACAGCAAGCTGCTCAGGAGGAGAAGGAAAAGAGAGGTAGCAAACTCAAGAGGAGAAGGAGAGAGAGAGGCAGCTGGCCCTGAAGTTAAAAGACAAAGAAATTGAGGACCAGATTGTGACCCAGAAGCAAGAACTGGCTGTAATGGAGTGGAAGAGACAAAACCCTTGAGCAGATGACACCACTCCCCCCAAAATCCACATGTGGGAATGGCTATTCCCACCATATTATGAATCGAGTGATCCTGCTGAATATTTCATCCCCTTCGAGAGACTGTGCATTCTCCATGCGAGTCCTAAGGATCGAAAAATGACTTCTCTGCTTGCAAAACTGACTGGGAGAGCTCTGGACATATTCAATAAGATGCCTATTGCCGATGCTTCAAACTACGGTAAATTTAAGGAATTGATTTTGAAACAGTTCAAGATTATACCTGAAACCTACAGGGCAAAATTCAGGAGTCTGAAGAGGGGATCTGGATTAAGTAATGTGGCCGATGTACATGAAATGAGAGATTTGTTAGACAAGTGGGTGAGTGGAAAAGGCATAACAAACTTGGAAGAAATGTGTAATTTGGTTACTCAGGAACAGTTCCTTGTCTACCTCATCCTCCCGGTGTGGTGGTCTATAGCAGACGCCCATCATGACATCACCCTTGTTGCTCTCACCTCTAAACTTAACGCTAAGACACTCGACAAGCTTTTCTCCAGTTTCATACTGGAGCTGTGAGCAATCACACTGCTTTCTTACATACAGGCCAGCTCCTCCACCTTCCCCTCCCCCCCCCCCGCCCATTCTTCCTAAAAGTTTATACACATCCATGATAGTGCTCCAGGCATGTGAGTTACCCCACCAGTCTCTGTTATTCCAATCATATCATAGTTCCTTGATTGTGTCAGGACTTCCAATTCTTCCTGCTTGTTTCCCAGGCTTCCAGCGTTCATGTACAGGCACCTAATGTAACTAGCCAATTGCCCTACTTTCTCAGTATGAAGCAGGAAATCTCCATTGTTGTACACTCCTCCTGGTGTTTCCTCTCGGTACCCCACTTCCCCACTTACATCTGGGCTTAGATGTCTAGCCCCCCGGCAAACCTAGTTTAAATCCTAGTTTAAAGGTGAATGCTTCCTTCTCAGGATGTGTCTGCAGCATGGCCTCCCTTCCCTCAGGGACCTTTTGGAGTTACTCAGGGGCTGATTCTACCAACCTCAGCTCATCTCCCCTGGAGCTGCCAGTAGCAGGTCTTCTCTCCTCCCTGGTCTGCCACAAAATGAGCTGCTCCCTTGCCCCTTTGTCTTCTGCAAGCTTTTTCCCTCAGACTTGTTATGTCTACCCCATTTTTTTATTATTTATTTGCTGAACGTTTGGTTTCTTTGAACTCAGTTTTAAATTTTCTACAAGCTCAGTGGCTTTGCGGAGTGATACTGCTGCTTTGTATAGGTCTCTGTGTGATGTTCCCCTCTGGTGTTATCCGGACCAGTGATCTGCTAGGTTACTCCAATCCTTGACTCTGGGAGCCAGCCTTACCCTGCTCTGCTGTGAGAACCCCCTCTCCTGGACTATTCACACACAGCCTCTGGCACATAAGCTGCTCCCAGCTACTTGAAACACAATGACACTAGCCAATATCTCCGGTCCGAGACACAACCCTAGCAACCTAAATCTTGCAGTGTCCCGTTATGCCCTCTGGACCCTGAAAGCTTATATGAGTCGGTCAATTTAATAAAGAAATGTATATATACTAGGCTTCTTATCCCAAAGGGAGTCTCTGACATGCTTCGAAATAAACACACTGCTTCAAGTGAAACAAACAAACAAACAGATTTATTAACTATAAAGATACGTTTTAAGTGATTATAAGTCAAAGCACAACTCGTCAGAGTGGTTACCAAAATAAAATAAAATATAAGCACACAGTCTAAACTCTCAACCCTATTAGACTGGTCAGCAAATAGATTAAGCAGTTTTTCTCACCCCACCGGTCTTTGTTTCTGGATTGTAGCAGTTTTGAAACAGCATTTATCATTTCCACAATATTTCTTTGGAGCACAATGAGAAAAACAAAACTAAAATTTTCCTTTAATTTCTTTAATGCTGAAGGCTCGTGAATTTGTCAGCATTTTTGCTCAGGAGAATCATTTCTGTGGGTGACTTCATTGTGTCTAAGTATTGGAACATTGACCAAGCTTTATTTTGTTATGAAATATGTTGAAGAGGCCACATTTACACATCACTAAAATTCAACTCATCAATTTCTCCCAGTTGCCAAATGTAAGTGGGGAACTATTGTATCGAAATATCTTGGATTCTGCACTACCTCAGGGGAATTGGCTACTAAAAGGGTCTCAGGCCTCACTCCTACTCCCTTTACCCAGAGGCCAGCCTGCAGGGTTTGGTGATGCAGTGATAAGATGTTAGGTGTGAGAAACATCTCAGACTGTGAACTTCCACAATGCTGAGCTCAGCCAAACTGGGACAAAGCAACCTTGATTAAGGAGGAGATGTCGTTTCTTCTTCTTGTCATACAAGTTTAAACTCAGTGTCCCCCAGCGATTACCTTCTGCTGATGTATTTGGCCATTTTCTCACAAAGCTCTTTGGTTTTGACCCCAAAAATGATAGGATTGAACATGTGGGGGACAAGGAAGGAGAGGTTGGCCAAGATGATGTGAACATGGGGAGTGATGCCCTGACCGAAGCGATGTGTCAGAGAGGTGAAGACGAAGGGAGTATAAGACATCAGCATCACACACGTGTGGACTGTGCAGGTGTTGAGGGCTTTCTGGTGGGCTTCCTTGGAGGAGATTCTGAGGACAGACATGATGATCAGACTGTAGGACAGGGTAATGAGTGTCAGGTCCAATGACTATAAATGCTCCTACCAAGCCATACATGCTGTCGAATGTGGTGTCCCCACACTATATCTTCACCACAGCCATGTGGTCGCAGTACGTATGGTGGATAATGCGGTTGGCACAGAATGGCTGCCTGTTCAGGAGCACGGTCAGAGGCAGGATGAAGAGAACAGCTTTGATCAAACATAGAAGCCCTAGCTTAGCTATTCAGACATTGGTGAGGATGGTGGCATCTCTCATAGGGTTACATATGGCAACGTAGCGATCGAAGGCCATTGTCACGAGGATGACTGAGTGCATCATAGAACTTGTATGAAGGAAGAACATCTGGGTGAGGCAGCCACTCACAGTAATGCCTTTAAAATTGTACCAAAATACACACAGTGCCTTTGGCATGATGGCGGTAGCCATGCCAATGTCTGTGAGTGCCAGCATGCAGAGCAGCAGGTATATTGGCTTGTGCAGAGTCGGCTCCTTGCCTACAACAAAGAGAACCCTGAAATTTCCCAACAGGCCAATAATGTAGAAGATAGAGAAAGGGATGGAAATCCAGATGTGGACAGCTTCCAGGCCAGGGATTCCCGTTACCATGACGGTTGAAGGGTCAGGGTGGGTGAGGTTGAGAGCTTCCATGAGGTGGTTGATGCATCCATTGGGTTAAGAAATGCTCGAAGTGCCTGTGAAGGGAGAGAAGCACATCAATGGGTTTTACACACTTTATAACAAATAGTACAGTAAATATTTTATAGTTATTATCCATCTTGAAACGGGGGTGAGTAGTGAGGTGGCAACATTTACAGATGGCACCAGATTATTTTGGTCATAGTTAAATCCAGAGAAGTCCCTCAGAGGGAGGTAACCAAGCCAGGTGAGTAGGCAGCATGATGGTAGAGAAACTTTGTTGTCAATAACTGCAATGTGTTTGCCCATTTGAGGGAAATGCCTGAAGTCCTCAAACACCTGGGAAGGTTCCAATTTAATTGTATGAACTCGGGTGAAGGACCTGGGCATCATGGTACACACCTCTGGGAAACCCTTCTCACAGTACAAGGATGGACAGAGACTAAGCAATACATTGGGATCCAGGAGGAGTTGGATGGAGAATCATATAGAAAATACAATGCCATAAGATCAGTACATCAGTGTTTCACCATCCTCCGGACTCCTCTGTGTAGTACTGGGCACCCTTCTCACAAAGGATATTACATATCTAGAAGGGTTCAGGCAAGGGCAATTAGAATGATAATGGGCCTGAGGAAGCTCTCATATGGAGAGAGGCTGAAAGACTGTGATTGTTACCTTACAAAGGTGACGAACAAGAGGGGACACAAGAAAAGTCTATAAAATACTGACTGGTAGAGAGTAGATTGAGAATGTGTTCTTCCTGTCTCATAACACAAGACCACGAGTCCATTAAATTAAACTGAAACGTGGCATATTCAAAACAAATAAAAAAATGCTTTCTTCACTCAATGCCTAACTAGGCCAATGAAATTATTGCCACAAGAGGTAATTGAGGCCATGAGCTTAGTAAGAATCAGGAAGGGTTTGGTCATTTACATGGGAATTGAGGACTCTCCGGTTGGCCGGGATTCTCAGACAATTCCCTTGGCTCCATTAGCAGTAGGAAGAGCAGAAAATAGACCTTGGAGAATTTCAGCCTGAGCGCTTCCCCAGGAAGTGAAGACAAGATTCTCTGATAACAATGGAGATATGCGTATCTCGTAGAACTGGAAGGACCTTGAAAGGTCATCGAGTCCAATACCCTGCCTTCACTAGCAGGACCAAGTACTGTCCTCTGACAGATTTTTCCCCCAGATCCCTAAATGGCCCCCTTAAGGATTTAACTCACAACCCTGGGTTTAGCAGGCCAATGCTCAAATCACTGAGCTATCCTTCCTCCTCCCCCCCAATGGCTCAGATTGTCATCGGAAATTGAGTCTCATCAACTTGATAGAGTGGTCTGGCACTACTTAAACCCTGGAGAGAAAAATGAAGAGCTAAGGTTTAGACATATTCATTTATCTATCAGCATTTCCATGCTGCTGCCCATCATAGATACTGAGCATCTCCTCCGCATCCTCCCAACTGACAAGCCCTGCGCGGAATCCCTGAGAACACGACATGAAATGGAAAGGCTTGTCCTTGTAACACAGCCTTGTTTCAATCCCATCTGACAGCCGCTCTCAGACCGAGGGTAGCACAGATTGTCCCTGCTTAATCATAAACCCCTGTAGTGCAATATCATGCCATGGGCAGGAGCAGCTTTCTGAGCCCCTTCAGTGATCAGCATGTGCCCTGAAGCCTGGGGACTGCTAGAATAATTGTAATTAGATTAGAGAAGGTGGAGGAAGAGGTTCAGAGGCACAGATGTGAATGAGGTGCCCAATGTCCATCCACATTCAGTGGGACTCGGGTTGTTAAAGGCACAACAGTCAGCACAATTTACAGTCTTTGAGTTCACAACGTCCAGGTACATCAATGGCTATTAGTCAGGAAGGGCAAGGATGGTGTCCCTAGCCTCTGTTTGCCAGAGGCTGGGAGTTGATGACAGGGGACAGATCACTTGGTGATTACCTGTTCCGTTCATTTCCTCTGAAGCACCTGGCATTGGCCACTGTTAATATATATGGAGATATGCCTATTTCATAGAACTGGAAGGACCTTGAAAGGTCATTGAGTCCAGTCCCCTGCCTTCACTAGCAGGACCAAGTACTGTCCCCTGCCAGATTTTTGCCCCAGATCCCTAAATGGCCCCCTCAAGTATTGAACTCCCAACCCTGGGTTTAGCAGGCCAATGCGCAAACCACTGAGCTATCTCTCCCTGCCCCCTCCCTGTCATGTGTGCCCCGTCATGTTGTAAGACAGGGTACTGGGCTAGATGGACCTTTGGTCTGACCCAATATGGCCGTTCTTTTGACTAAGAGGGGATATACTATAGATCTATAAAATCTATAAAATCATGATAGGCGTGGAGAAAGGAAATAAAGAAGTGTCATTTACTCTTCATATAACACAAGAACTAGCACAGTCAACCTGTGGAACTCTTTGCCAGAGGACGTTGTGAAGGCCAAGACTGTAACAGGGCTCTAAAGAGAGTTAGAAGGTTAATGGAGGATAGGTCCATCAATGGCTATTAGCCAGTGTGGGCAGGGATGCAGCCTCATGCTCTAGGTGTCCTAGCCTCTGACCGCCAGACTCTGGGACTGGATGACAGGAGATGGATCCCTCGATAATCGCCTGCTCTATTCTTTCTCTCTGAAGTATACGACCACTGTCTGAAGTCAGGATAAAAATGGACCATTGTTATATGATTCTTCTTTTCCTTCTCTGGGTGCTTCTCCTCCTAGTTGATGGGGTCCACACACCTCACTACCTCAAACAGTCCCTGCCATCAAACCAGTCATTTGAACTGAAAGCTTGGTAGTAACAATAACATTCAGTTACCCTGTTTGAACACTCACAGCTGGACTCCTTTGTTATAGGCCTTCTCTTTTGCCTGTTCTGTATTTAGCAAAATTCTTCTAGCAAACGCCTGCAATGTCTTGAGGTGATTTCTTAATTGAAGAATGTATTGGACTGTGTTCATCACCTGGGGTCTTTGGTTTTCCATGTTTCTCCAAGCATGTCTGGAAATCCTCGAGGTTGCTTCCAAGACAGCAGTGCAAAGGGAGAAAGAAAAGTTGGAAACTTGAGGCACATTCCTGATAGCAAAATGGTGGTAGGGGAAGAGTTAGTCCAGATGTTTGGGATACAAGCCTACAAACTTCTTTCACATTGCCATCAAAGTTCTGTGAAATCTCTCTACCATCCCATGACTTTGGGGGTGGTAGATCGATGTTCTGAATGTCTTCGCCATCGAAGTTCGCACCATTCTTTCATTAGTTGGAAAGTAATTTTAAGTCCTTTATCAATAAGGTATTACTCCCAGGGAGATGATTTCATAAGATCATATGTTAGGGTAGGAGCATTGGTGGAGCACAAGGGGATGTCTTTGGAGTATGCAGCATGTGGTCAAGGATAATGAGGGTATGTCCATACTGCTGAGCACTCTTTTCTAGGAGCCCCACAATGTCCGTGCCTGTCCTTTCAAATAAGTTATCAACAGGGAGGAACGGGATGAAGGAGGCTTTAGGTATTGTCCTTCGACTGGCCAGTGCAGTAGAGAGAGAGAGAGACCCTGGAGTCCTGGGCCTGGTGTAGGATCTGAGCCCGGAACCAGAGGCCGTGAACCAAAGTCAGGCCAGCTATTAAAACAGATACTCACAAGTTCACTGTCCGGTACATGAACTTGGCAAAGTTGTTGCTAGTGTACTAGGCACTAGATATTTACAGAAATATATTCCAGCTCCTGCAGATCCGTCCCAGTCTAGTACAAGACAAGATGGTTTGACAAAGTAATGATCCAAGATATCAGGAACAAGGGGAGGTACCAAACAGATGGCATGAAACTTGTTTATCCCAGTTGTTTGTCTCAGCCTGTAAATGTCGGGGTACCTCGCCATAATCCTTTCTGTGGCCTTGTAGCAGAAATTTTGCCTTTACTGTTTTGAATGCTCTGGAACCAATTGGGTCGTAAGTCCGAGGACGGCCTGTATCTTATAAAGTATTAAGTGAATGGTTATATTGTAATATTCTTATGTGTTATAGAGTCGGTGTCCTTTATTTGCAGCGCCGCTCCATTCTCGTAATTGTAACTGTAATTGTTTGAACTCTGTTGTTTCCTGGTCTATTATTGTAACCACTCATTTCTAAATAAATATTATTTCTGTTTTCAAAGTAACCCCTGCTTGTGTGCCTATTCTGGATTGGAGGGCTGTATCTGTGTCACTGCAAGGATCAGCTAGGCTAGCTTGTTCAGGGGAGCTCTCTGTAGATCAGAGACAAGCACCCTGGTAATATCCTGGATATTCCTTTAGGCCGGGCCACAACCTTGGTTACCAGATTCAAGTAAATTGTAAATTAAGGTTTATATCTAAAATCCCTCCCCCACAGATTTGAAAGTGTCTTCTTTCCTTATTGGTCCCTTTGGTCAGGTGCCAAACAGGTTATTTGAGCTTCTTAACCCCTTACAAGGAAAGAAGGGATTTTAGGCTACCCTTAGCTGTATGGTTATGACATTCGGTGATCTGGAGACTTCTGTTCCTTGTCCGAAGAAAGCCTTGTCTACCTCATCCTCCTGGTGTGGTGGTCTATAGCAGACGCCCACCATGACATCACCCTTGTTGCTCTCACCTCTAAACTTAATACACAGACACTCAAAAAGCATTTCTCCAGTTTCATACTGGAGCTCTGAGCATTCACACAGGTCAACTCCTCCACCTTTATCCCCCCCTGCTTCGCCCCCCGCCTGTTCTTCCTAAGCAGTTTATGCAGATCCATGGCCGTGCTTCAATCCAATTCTTCCTGCTTCTTTCCCAGGCTTCTTGCGTTCATGTGCAGGCACCTAAAATAACTAGCAGATTACCCTAATTTCTCAGTATGAATCAAGAGGCCTCCCCTGTTGTACACTCCTCCTTGTGCTTCCTCCTGGTATCCCACTTCCCCACCTCCCCTGCGGCTAGTTGTCTATCCCCTGGCAAATATAGTTGAAATCCTAGTTTAAAGATGAATGTTTCCCCCTCAGGATGCCCCAGAAGCAGGCCCTCCCTTCCCTCAGGAATGGACTTTTGGGCACTTGTTTAAGGGGAGATTCTGACTCCCTCAGCGCCTCTCTCCTGGAGCTGCCAGTAGCAGGTCTCCTCTCCTCCCTGGTCTGCCACAAAACGTCTCTTCAGATAAGAACATAAGAATGGCCGTACTGGGACAGACCAAAGGTCCATCCAGCCCAGTATCCTGTCTACCGAGAGCGGCCAGCGCCAGGGGCCCTGGAGTGAGTGAACCTAACAGGTAATGATCAAGTGATCTCTCTCCTGCCATCCATCACCCCCCTCTGGCAAACAGAGGCTAGGGACACCATTCCTTACCATTCCTGGCTAATAGCCAATGATTTATCTGCCTCCATTTTCCGATAATTTACTTGCTGAACATTTGGCTTCTTTGAACACAGTTTTAAATTAGCTACAAGTTCAGGACCTTTGGGAAGTAATCCTGCTGCTTTGTATAGATCTCTGTCTTTGGATTGTAGCAGTTTTGAAACAGCCTTTACCATTTCCACAATATTTCTTTGGGCACAATGATAAAAACAAAACTAAAATTTGCCATTCATTTCTTTAATGCCGAAAGCTCGTAAATTCGTCGGCATTTTTGCCCAGGAGAATCATTTCTGTTGGTGCCCTAATTGTGTCTAAACACTGAATCTGAGAGGAAGCTTTCTTAACCAAGTTTTAATTTGTTAAGAAATATGTTCAAGAGGCTGAATAAAAAAGGTCAGGTTTACTGCTCTAACCTCATAATAAAATAGTAAAGGAAAAATGTTCAATATGATACTAGTCTCTGGGAAGCCATCCCATGCAGTAATGTGATATTCACCGCACGTAGAAAATGTGTTCCCCAAAGTTACACATTTCAGCTTTTATCATTTTTTTAAAGACTTCACAAGTTACCAGGGCCAGCTACAGCCACCAGCAAAGAAAGCAGGTGCTTGGGGTGGCACAGCTGAAGGGGCGGCTGTGCTGGGTTGGGGGTCACAGAAACCCCCTTGGTGCTGTCACCTGGTGTGCCAAGGCGACTTCTGCCCCTGCTTTCCTGCCTTTTCCAGCTTGGGACTCCAGAATCCTGTCTGTTTTGAGCCAGATTCCACTGATCTGCTGCAAACACAGACCCAGGTCCCCTAACAGCCGCAGGCCTGCCTGGAAGCAGCTCAGGAAGTGTGCTTGCCGTTGACATCCAGGTGCCCAACTCCCAGTGAGGTTCAAACCCTTAATAAATCCGTTTTACCCTTATACAGGGTAAACTCATAAATAGTTCGCCTTCTATTTCAAACATAGAAAGATATGCACAGCTGTTTGCCCTCCCCAGATACTAACTCGTACTCCAGGTAACTTCATAAGTACAAAGTGATTTTAATAAGCACAGAAAGTAGGATTTAAGTGATTCCAAGTAGTTACAGACAGAACAAAGTGAATTACTAAGTAAAATAAAATAAAACATGTACGTCTATGTCTAATCAAACTTAACACAGATGAAAGTCTCACCAGATTCAGTTTTCTTCCTTTCACAGGCTGTAAAACTCCTAGCCTGGGTCTAGCAGTCGCTTGCACCCCCTATTGTCTTTGTCCTTTGTTCAGTCTCTCTCAGGTATGTCTTTGGGGGGGTGGAGAGGCTCTCTCTTTAGCCAGCTGAAGACAACATGGAGGGATCTTCCAAGGGCTTTTATAGCCTTTCCCCCACTCCATGTGTAGCATCATCTTACCCTGGAGTTTTGGGATCACATGGGCAAGTCACCTCTCCATGCACCCTAACCAGTCCAGCCAATTGCATTCCTGACAGACCCAGATGTGGAGTGGGGTCTGCACCTCCTATTGTCTGTGTAAGGGTTTCTTGATTGGTCTCTTTACATGCACATACCTTTCTCAAGACATGATCCCAGGCTCTTACAAAGGCTATGTACAAAACCAGCAAATATAAAACCAATATTCATAACTCCAACTACAACAATGATACATGCGTACAAACAGGAGGAATAGATTCAGTAGGTCATAACTTTCACAGAGATATGTTACATGGCACATGAAGCATAAAACATATTCCAGTTACATCATGTATACATTTATAAGCCTCTCCCCATAAAGCCTTATGGAGTACACCGTCACAGCGGCATTCTGGCCATTCGTGGGGTGGTACATGTCATGGTCCGTTATTTTTTTGTTTTGTTTTGTTTTGCATCGGCGGCTTGGTGCTTGGGACGGCAAATAAGCTAGAGCTGGCCCTGCAAGTTACACATATATTTACATGTCACTAAAATCCAACCAATCAATTTCCACCAGGTCCCACGTGTAAGTGGGGAACTACTGTACCAAACTTTTCAAGCTTCTGCACTACCCCAGGAGAATTGGTAAGTAAAAGGATCTAAAGCCCCCCTCTTACTCCCTTTACCCAGAGTCCAGCCTGCAGTGCTTGATGATGCAGTGATAAGATGTTAGGTGTGAGGAACTTCTCAGACTGTGAACTTCCATAATGCTGAGTTCAGCCAAACTGGGACAGTGCACCCTTGATTAAGGAGGAGATGTCGTTTCTCCCTCCTGTCATACTGCTTTAAAGTCAGTGTCCCTCGGTGATCACCTTCCACTGGTGTATTTGCCCACTTTGTCACGAAGCTCTTTGGTTTTCACCCCATACATGATAGGGTTGAACATGGGGGGGATGAGGAAGTAGAGGTTGGCCAAGATGATGTGAACATGGGGAGGGATACCCTGACCAAACCGGTGTGTCATAGCAGTGAAGATGAAGGGAGTATAAGACATCAATATCACACAGATGTGGGCTGTGCAGGTGTTGAGGGCTTTCGGGTGGGCTTCCTTGGAGGAGATTCTGAGGACGTCCCTGATGATCAGACCGTAGGACAGAGCAATGAGCGTCAGGTCTAACCCAATGATTATAAGTGTTATCACCAAGCCATAAATCCCATCGAATGTGGTGTCCCCACATGATATCTTCACCACAGCCATATGGTCGCAGTGGGTATGGCGGATAATGCGGTTGGCACAGAATGGCTGTCTGATCAGCAGCAAGGGCAGGGGCAGAATTACGAGAACAGCTCTGATCAAACCCACTAGCCCTAGCTTAGCTATTTGTGCGTTTGTGAGGATGGTAGCATATCTTAGAGGGTTACATATGGCAATGTAGCGATCGAAGGCCATTGTCACGAGGACAGCTGACTGCATAACAGAAACCGTGTGAACAAAGAACATCTGGGTGAGGCAGCCACACACAGTAATGACTTTCAGATTGAACCAAAATACACACAGTGCCTTTGGCACAATGGAGGTAGATATGCCAATGTCTGTGAGCGCCAGCATACAGAGCAGCAGGTACATTGGCTTGTGCAGGGTCTGCTCTTTGCCTACAACAAACAGAACCGTGAAATTTCCCAACAAGCTGATAATGTAGAATGTAGAAAAAAGGATGGAAAGCCAGATGTGGGCAGCTTCCAGGCCAGGGATTCCCATTAGCATGAAGGTTGAAGGGTCAGAGAGGGTGAGGTTTAGAGGTTCCATGAGGTGGTCAATGGATCAGTTGAGCTAAGCAATGCTCAAGGTGCCTGCGAAGGGAGAGAAGCACATTGATGGGGTTTACACACTTTATAACAAATAGCATGGTAAATATTTTATAGTTTTGCATCCGAAGAAGTGGGTATTGACCCACGAAAGCTTATGCTTCAATACCTTTGTTAGTCTATAAGGTGCCACAGGACCCTTTGTCGCTTCTGCAGATCCAGACTAACACGGCTACCCCTCTGATATTTTATAGTTATTACCCATCTAGAAAAGGGAGTGAGTAGTGAGGTGGAAACAGTTACATTTGGCTCCAGATTATTTTGGTCATAGTCAAGTCTAGAGAAGTCCTCAGAGAGAGCTAACCAAGCCAGTTGAGTGGGCAGCATGATGGTAGAGAAACTTTGATGTCAGTAACAGCAATATTTGTGCCCATTTGAGGGAAATGCTTGAAGTTCTCAAACACCTGGGAAGGTTCTAATTTAATTGTATCAATTCAGGACAAGTACCTGGGCATTACTGTACACACCTCTGGGAAACCCTGCTCACAGTGCAAGCATGGACAGATACTAAGCAATACATTGGGATCCAGGAGGACTGGGATGGAGAATCTTACAGAAAATACAATGTCAAGAGATCAGTACATCAATGTTTCACTTTCCCCTAGACTCCTCTGTGTAGTACTGGGCACCTTTATCCCAAAGGATATTGCAGAACTAGAGAGGCTCAGGCAAGGACAATGAGAATGATAACGGGCCTCACATGGAGAGACATTGAAAAGACTGGGATTATCACCTTACAAAGGTGAGGAATAGTTGGAGACATGAGCAAAAGATATACAACACTGACTAGTGTAGAGCAGACTGAGAATGTGTTCTCCCTGTTTCATGACACAAGATCAAGAGGACGGACATTCAATTAAACTGAAGCGTGGCACATTCAAAACAGATAAAAAAAAGAATGCTTCTTTCACTCAATGCCTTACATCGGTGAAGTTTACAGATGACACAAAAATTGGGGATTGTAAATAATGAAGAGGACAGGTCACTATTTAGAGCCATCAGGATTGGTTGGAAAACTTTGTCAAAGCAAACAATATGTGTTCTAATATAGCTCTGTCATGTAGGAACTTAGATGTAGGTGATGCTTACACGATGGGGGACTCTCATGGGAAACGAATGACTCTGAACAAGATTTTGGGGGTGTGAAGGGATAATTAGCTAAATATGAGCTCTCAGTGTGACTCTGTGGCCAAAATAGCCAATATGATTGTGGGATAATAACCACAGGAATCTCAAGGAGATGTAGAGTAGTCATTTTACCTCTATATTTGCCACTGGTGCAACTGCTGCTGGACCCTTTGTCCAGTTCTGGTATCCAGGATTAAAGATGGATGTTGATACACTAAGGAGGGCTCAGAGAAGTGTCACAAGAATTATAAAAAGATTAGAAAACCTGCCTTATACTGATAGCCTCAAAGATCTGAGTCTATTTAGTTTAAGAAAGATGGTTAAGGGGTGACGTGATAACAGTCTATAAGTATATACACAAGGAACAAATATTTAAGAATAGGCTTTTCACCCTAGGATAGCACGATTCAATGGCTGTAAATTTAAGTTAAAATAATTTAGACTGAAAATAAGGTGTTCATTGTTTAAATGGTGAGAGTAACCATTGTAACAATTTACCAAGTTTCTTGGCAGATTGTCCATCACAGAGAATTTTTAAATCAGGGTTCGATGTTTCTCTAAAAGTTGTGCTCTAGGAACAATTTTTGGGAAATTCTCTGGCTTGTACTCTACAGGAAATCAGACCAGATGATCACAATGGTCCCTTGGAATCTTTGACCATGTCCCCAGGAGTCAACTGGATGCATTTTGCCTGCTAGCTTGTGCCTGAGTTTACTGAAGGCATTTTTTTCTATTCATAACCATGTTTAATTTTACCCTTGTGGGAGCAATTCTCATGTGACTATGTCACCTTGAAAATGTTATAATCGGTGTATATTTAATGAGGATGAGAGATCCCGTGAGGCACTACATGGATGAACATTTTGGCTGAGAAAAATGATGACTTCAATTGATGAAATCGAGTACAACCCTTGCCATTAATGGCTAACAGAGCTGGCTAGCAAATGGTCCCAGAGCACCCTGGGTTTAACATCTGTGTCCCAGTGGCCCACTGTTTCAATCAGATACCAGCTGTATTTATCTAGGCTCTCACATATCCTAGAGTTACCCGCTAACATTATGTAATGTGCAAACTTCTCAGCTTCCGAATTGTTAAGAACATAAGAATGGTCGTACTGGGTCAGAGCAAAGGTCCATCCAGCCCAGTATCCTGTCTATTGACAGTGGCCAATGCCAGCTGCCCCAGAGGGAGTGAACCTAACAGGTAATGATCAAGTGATCTCTCTCCTGAGATCAAGTGATCTCACCACCGCTGCATGAACTTAACCTCCACGCTGCAGACAGACTTTAAATAATGTCCACTATGACTCTACAAGGGCATGTGACCAGGCCACATAAATCTGGACTCCGCCTTGTGGAGACTGTATTTTCCCACAAACAGGTCTAGGAATCAAGTCTTGAAACAAAGGGTTCCCGCCATATGCTAAAGCTATATAAGGCTGGGAATGACATCATTGGTGGGTCTTCATTCCCCAGAGAAGGGGATTTCTGGAAACACCGGAGGAACAAAGACTGAATTGGGGAAAGTGCGGAACCTCGGCCAAAGGGATTTCTAGCCTGTGTACGGAAACCTCAGAAACCCAAGCTTGTGCCGTGAGAATCTGCTTATGAGAAACTGCTAATTCACAGTCAGTCTAACTAGTGTCTGAAACTGAGTTTGCCTTTTTGATGATTTGCTAGGTCATCTTCTTTGATCTGGTTGCTATCCCTTATAATCACGTGTGTTCTATCTGTTGTAGTTAATACACTTGTTTTATGATTTAATCTAAACCCAGTCTTCCTTTAAGTGAAGTGTCTGTGGTTAAAATCTCAGCTTGGTTACCAAAAGTGTTCATTGGCCTCCCGACATTGAAGGATTCATACTGGTCGGAGTCTCTACCAGGACAGGATGGTAGAGCTCTGGGATACTAACCTAGGGAGCTGGAGGTTATTTTGGCTGTAGCCTCTCTATTGTTGGTTCATGCAGTGGCTGGTCAGTGCCCAGCATGTAACTGCAGCTGGGTGTGTCCCTACCTGTGTGAACGCTGGTGGAGGTGTCGGACCAGGAGCGGGTCTGCAGCTTCTCCCAGCAGCATAACGAGAGAGGGAGCCCAGGCTGGTGAGCCAGAGGGCTCAGTGATACCCCAGGTCCAGGTGGACCCCGGCAGGAACCCGTCACACTTTGCTCCTCAGCTGCTTCAATTTCCCGTCACACTCTGACCCTTTCTCCATACTCTCCGTCCCCGTACCTGGCTGCCCCAATTCCAAAAGTATGTTGGTCACCAGTGTCTTCTCCATGCTCCCCAGTCATTCCTCGCTCCCACAACCTCTGAGCTGCCCCACGCTCCCCACAGCTCTTTCTCTGCAGGCGGTGAGGTGCCTCTCGTCACTCCTACTCCCTTGGCTGGGTGGTAATCAGTGACTGTGTCTCACTGGTGAGAAATCTCACAAGCGGAAAATGCCAAACCAGGCACCTGTGTGGCTTCTCTTGTTATTCCCCTACACTCTGGGTGGTGTATGGGTACACCCCTGTGTCTCCCCACTCCCCTCAGTGCTGTCTGCTTCAATGTGTACACCTCCCTCCATGCAGCCAGGACCCCCAGCACTGCCCGCCTCTCTGCATGAAACCCGCTGCCCGACACCATAATCCTCAGTGCCGCCCGTTTGCCCAGATACATCCTGCTCCCTGCCCGGAGCTCCCAATTCTGGCCACTCATCCATGTATGTCTCCTACCCTCACAACTTCCAGCCCTGCCACAGAGCGACACCCCTCACCCAGCAACAAAACCAGGCACCGGACCCCACAGCGACAGCTCACAGAAACGTCTCTTCAGACTAGGTTAAATTCAGTGTCTGCCCGCACCCGGGAAATGAGGAAGATCAGCCAGAACTGCCTTTCGTGGGGCAAAGGGAACCCCAGTAGCAGCAAAGATTATGCAGGGAAGGAGAGAGGGAGAGGATAGTGTCTCCTGAGACTAAAAGAAGCCAGCGTGAGGAACTCAGAACAACACAAAGCATTAACATATTGCAGCCCATTAGAAACCCGGACACACCTTCCTGAGGCTGCTTTTTCTGTGTTGTCAATTGCTGACGTTACCACGAGGCTGTAGTGGGGTTGCTCATGAGAGGAGGGATGGTCCGGAATGGGGGACAGTGTCAGAGACAATCTGCTACCGTGTGGTCCACATTCTGTTACTGCCTGAGACACCCCCTGCCCCAGGAGGCCTCGTTACACCTCCTTGGTCTATGAAAGAGGCAGGATGTCCATTCCCTGTATAGCCCAGTTTGAGGATTCCACATCGCTACGATCTGGACTCTGCACTTTCCTCTCTCCCCCGGCACACACACACACACACAGACACGCACACATACACACACACTGTGCGTTCCTGGATCTCCCTCAGTGAGATTTCCAACACCGCTTGGTTTCCTCTAAGCCAGAAACATGCTTTTCTTTTTACTGCCTTTTGGTATTTCTCATCTGCTCAAGACGCAAAGATGCATGGGCACGGAGAGAGCAGACCCCTCTCCCCCATCAAAAAAAACCATTATACTCATTTTTCTGACTAACTAAATCTGTGAGTTTGAGATTTCAGCAAATCTCCTGTCAGTTTTTTTTTTATCCAAACGAGCTCACCCGTCCTTAGAGACTACGAGACAACTTCTTTAGAAGTCACTGGAGGCTCATAGCCGCTGTAAATCAGGCCATTTACTTAAATCCCTTCATGTGGATTTCGGGTGAACTCCTATCCGTGTTGAGAGTTTTGTCATTGATCTCAATAAAACCAGATTTAGCCTTCGTGTTTAACTTTTGGCTCCATAAGGCGAAAATCACGGCTTCTGGTCATGCTACAGAGAGCACTATTCTGTTAGGGTGTTAAAAAGGTCTGAAGGAAGCCCCCTGTTTATGTGGTGTTCTGAGACCCCGCCATGAAAGATGGGGATTTCAAAACACGTGGGCCTTAATTTTGCTGTCGGGATTCCAGTGTCAGTCTGGAATGATCCAATGAAGGCAGAATGTGAGAGCAGAATCTGGCCAGTGTGCGACCCATTCTTCTTGTGAACCATCTGGTAACACAGATACCCACTGCAGAGGCTTTGGCTGCACTTCCTAACAGGGCATTGAAGTTGCTGAATTGGCAAACATGAGCGAACCAGAGGAAAAACCTCACCACCCCACAAAAGGAAGCTACTGAAACAGATAGAAGGATGCAGTAAGAGACAAGGAATTGATCTTAACAACTAATATTTGTCTAATCTATTTCCATAACATTTGCTATTCCAGTTTTACCAGGTAAATCCCTTGATGTATCTGACAATACTAAACAGTTTAAGTCACTGTGAATCCTACCTAGATACTTCTTGACTTTACCCCTGGAACTCTTCCTGAGCCCTTAGCACTAGCTTTATTGCAGAAAGAAGCAACTCACCAAAATCCCTCTCAGCAGAGAGAGGAAATCTCCTTACTGCAACAAAAAGTCCGAGTGCTGAGTATCAGTGTCTGAATCTCACATGTCTGACACTTAGTGTGCCGGGCAGCGACCTTTACAGTTGATTGTACACTCCCTGAGGATTCTCAGATTGGCCAGGATTCTCAGACAATTCCCTTGGCTCCATTAGCAGTAGGAAGAGCAGAAAATAGACTTTGGAGAATTTCCACTTGAGAGCTTCCCCAGGGAGTGATGACAAGATTGTCTGATAACAGGGGCTCAGATTGTCATGGGAAATTGAGTCAGGTATCAGAGGGGTAACTGTGTCAGTCTGGATCTGCAAGAGCGACAAAGAGTCTTGTAGCATCTTATAGACTAACAGATATATTGCAGCATAAGCTTTCATGGGTCTTTGCCCACGAAAGCTTTTGCTCCAATATATTTGTTAGTCTATAAAGTGCTAGAGGACTCTTTGTTGCTATGGTAAATTGAGTCTCACAGAATTGATAGACTGGTCTGGCACTACTTAAACCCTGGACAGAAAAGGAAGAGCCAAGATTTAGATGTACTCATTTATCTATCAGCATTTCCATGCTGCTGCCCATCATCATAGATTCTGAGCATCTCATCCGCATCCTCCTGGCTGACAAGCCCTGTGCGGAATCCCCGAGAACACGACATGCAATGGAAAGGCTTGTCCTTGTCGCACATCCTTGTTTCAAACCCATCTGACAGCCGCTCTCAGACCGAGGGTAGCACAGATTGTCCCTGCTTTATCATAAACCTCTGTGGTGCAATATCTTGCCATGGGCAGGAGCAGCTTCCTGAGCCCCTTCAGAGCGCAGCATGTGCCCTGAAGCCTGGGGACTGCTAGAGTAATTGTAATTAGATTAGAGAAGGTGGAGGAAGAGGTTCAGAGGCACAGATGTGAATTAGGTGCCCAATGTCCATCCACATTCAGTGGGACTCGGGTTGTTAATGGCACAAAGGCAGTTGGCACCAATTATAGTCTTGGCCTTCACAACATCCTCTGGCGAAAAGTTCCACAGGATAGGTCCAAAGAGTTCCTGGAGGAGAGGTCCCTCAATGTCCCATATAACTCACTACCTCAAACAGTCGCTGCCATCGAACCAATACTTTGAACTGAAAGCTTGGTTGTAACAATAACATTCAGTGTCCCAGTTTGAGAACTCACAGCTGGACCCTTTCGTATAAGCTTTCTCTTCTACCTGTTGTGCGCCTTCGGTGGGACCCTTCTGAGACTATCAGTTCAGGACAAATTTCTCAGAGCAGGGCAGTCACACCCCAAGGCTGGGGTTCCTTTGCACACCAAGGCAAACCAAACCAGCCAAACATTGAAGACTTCGGTTTTACCCCACTGGCTAACCAGAAGTCAGATAAGCAATTCCCTTAGACACTCCAGTTTCCCAGTATCACCACCAGTGACACCTCTTATGGGGAGGAATGGTTATGAAAACCAGTGCCCCAGTAAAAGAAAGAGGTTCTCCCGATCCCAAAGGAGCAAGGCCTAGAACCAGGTAAGTCAGATCTTACCCACAAATCACGCTGTTGCCAATCCTTTAGAATCTTTAATCTACAGGCTTATTCATAAAAGGAAAATTATATAGATGAGGGTTAGAATTGGTTACGTGGAATCAATTGCATACAGTAATGGCAAAGTTCTTGGTTCAGGCTTGTAGAAGTCATAGAATAAACTGCAGGTTCAAATCAAGTCTCTGGAGCACATCCCCAGCTGGGATGGGTCATTCAGTCCTTTGTTCAGAGCTTGACTTTGTAGCAAAGTTCCTCCAGAGGCAAGAAGCAGGATTGAAGACAAAATGGAGAGGTTTCCAGGGCCTTTTATGTCCTCTGCCATGTGGAAGGACACCCCTCCGTTCTTACTGTGGAAATCACAGCAACAAGATGGAGTTTGGAGTCACATGGGCAAGTCACATGTCCATGCATGACTCAGTTTACAGAATGACACCATTGTTTACATGTTAGTTTGAACATTCCCAGAAATGCTCAGATGTGGATTGGCATCTCCCAAAGTCCATTGTCAGTTAAATATTTCTTGATTGGGCACTTACTGAGAATAGTCCTTTCTCAAGAAGCTGACCAAATGCTTCACTGATGCTACTTAGAATCAAAACACATTGATATACAAGTACATAGCCAATATTCGTAACTTGAACTACAAAGATGATACACATATACCGACAGCATAATCATAAGCAGCAAATCATGACCTTGTCATAGACACCTCACTCAACAACCTTATATTTGCTGCAGATTTATAACAGTGGTTGCAACAATGATTTATACAGACACAGTTTATGCCAATAAGGTCACAAGGTCCTTGATCAGCAAGGAATTCTTGGGGTATTACCACTTGGAAGATTAATTTAGTAAGCTCATTTGTTATGGTAAGTGCCTTTGTGGAGCACAAGGGGATGACTTTGGCGTATGCAGCGTGTAGTCAAGGATAACGAGGGTGTGTTGATACCTCATAGCACTCTTCTCTAGGAGCCCCACAAAGTCAATGTTTGTCCTTTCAAATAGGTTATCAACATAGAGGAGTGGAATGAGAGGGGCTGTAGGTATTCTCGTAGGACTGGCCAGTGTAGTAGATAGAGAGAGCCTGGAGCACTGGAGCTTGTGTAAGATCTGAGGCCTGAACCAGAGGCTGTGAACCAAAGTCAGGCCAGCTATTAAAACAGATACTCACAAGTTCACTGCCCACTACATGAACTTGGCAAAGATGTTACTAGTGTACTAGGCACTAGATATTTACCTAAATATGTTCCAGCTACTGCAGATCCATCTCAGTCTAGTACAAGATAAGATGGTTTGACAAAGTAATGAATAGGGATGTTTTGTTCAGATATCAGGAACAAAGGGAGGTAACAAGCAGATGTCATGAAACTTGCTTATCCCAGTTGTTTGTCTCAGCCTGTAAATGTCGGGGTACCTCACCTTAATCCTTTCTGTGGCCTTGTAGCAGAAATTTTGTCTTTACCATTTTGAATGTTCAGAACCCAATTGTGTCGTAAGTCCAAGGACTGTGTGTATCTTATAAAGTATTAAGTGAATGGTTATATTGTTATATTCTTCTATGTTATAGAGTCTGTGTCCTTTATTGTAACCACTCATTTCTAAATAAATCTTATTTCTGTTTTAAAAGAAACCACTGCTTGTGTGCCTATTCTTGAATGGAGGGCTGTATCCATGTCTCTTCAAGGTTCAACAAGGCTAGCTTGTTCTGGGGAGCCCTCTTTAGATAGGAACCATGCACCCTTGTAATATCCTGGAAACTCTTTTAGTGCGGGACACCACCTTGGTTACCAGATTCAAATAAATTGTAAATTAAGGTTTACTTTTAAAAGCTTTATTTTTAGTTATCATCATTTGTTTAATATAATTGGATCTAAATCTTCTGGTAACTGCCTAGGGGAGAGAAGAAACTCCTGCTGCTGACTGAGCCACTCAGCACTCATGTGTTAGAATACCTGTGACCATGGAGACAGGGCGCTCTGGCTATACCTTGAGGGCAATAAACCTGGACGAGTGCCTTTGTCCCTGAACTGTGCCTGTGGTCTTTCTTTATGAGTAACATCGAGGTCTGCTGAATGAGCAGGCTGCCTTGTCTGCTAATACTGATAACACTGGAACTCCAAGGCCACAAGCACTGAGCAGCCTGAACAGCGTTACCGAGGCAACAACATTCCAACCTTCGGCACTTAACAATGGCCAACTGACACTTTGGGCCCAGGGGTAAAAAATTCTACTGTCTGGAGAAAGTCAGCGACTGTTGCGCCTCCTGCCCAAAGTGTGGCCATTGCCTCTGTTACTGGGGTTCCACCACTCCCCATTCACCACAGTGAGTTGTTCATAAGAATGGCTATGTTAAGATTATTGTCACAGAACTATCCACAAGGCCTGTACTATCTCTTTCTTGAGTGATAACAGCTAATTTAGACCCCATCATTTTAGATGTATCATTGAGATTATGCTATACAATGTGTATTACTTTGCATTTCTCAACATTGTATTTCATCTGCCATTTTGTTGCCCAGTCTCCCAGTTTGGTGGGATCCCTGTGTAACTCTTCACAGTCTACTTTGGACCCAGCTATCTTCAGTAGTGTTGTATCATCTTGAAACGTTGCCAATTCACTCTTTACCCCTCTCTCCAGATCCTTTAGGAACATGTTGAACAATAGTGCTCCCAGTACACCATTTGGTCCTGGTGATTTATTACTGTTTTAATTATCCATTAGTTCCAAACTCTCTTCTAATGACAGCTCAATCTGGGACAGTTCCTCAGATGTGTCACCTAAAAAGAATGGCTCAGGTGTGAGAATTTCCCTCACATCCTCTGCAGTGAAGACCAGTGTAAAGAATTATGTTAGTTTCTCTGCAATATTCTTATACGTTTTATATTTATTGCACTTGAGAGAACACTACTGAGCTTCTCTGCCACCTCCTTAGCAGCCAATGACTGTCTGTGACTGATAGAATGATTCCAGGTTGCTGAGGGAGCCACTTTTTGTGTCTTTGTCGCAAGCCTGCTATGTCATCTTATCATAGGCTGTGCTCCATCCTTGAAAATTCTAATACAATGTCCCCAATCAAGGCCTGTGTTTTGGACAAAAGTATTTAATAGCTCAAAAAGCTCTTCACCAGTTGCTCGTGTTGGTAGTGGAAGGCAAAACAAGTGATCTACAGAAGAGCCTCAAAGTTATGAACACCTTGGAATGGAGATTGTTCATAACCCTGTAATGTTCATAACTCTGAAGAAAACTATGGTTGTTCTTTCCAAAGTTCACAACTGAAAATTGACAACACAGGTTTGAAACTTACTATGCGGAAGAAAAATGCTGCTTTCTCTTTATTTTCAGTAGTTTAGGTTTAACACAGGACTGTACCATATTTACTCTTATTTTCCCTCTGCTGCTGCCTGGTTGTGTACTTCTGGTTCCAAATGAGGTGTGCGGTTGACTGGTCAGTTCATAACTCTGATGTTCATAACTCTGAAGTTCTGCTGTATCAGTAGATAATATGGGCTTTGATGAACAGTTTCTAGGAACTGCTTTTTTACATCCGTGGCCATCTCCACCATATGGCGTGAGACTGTGTTATTAGAAAGTGGGATCAAGTCTAGTTGTGATGTCGCTTTCTCCCGGATCATCACGGTGCACATATCTTTTCCAGTTGGAAGTAGTAGTTACTCACCTATATTGTGTGAATTACCGTCTTTGGCACTGCGCAAAGCAGCATAATAAGAAGCTTTAGTAGCCTTCATGTTAAAAGTGCTGTGAACGTCGATCTCTTTTTTTTTTTTGTCCTGTTACTAAGACATGGTATCTTGTTTGGAGATGCTGGTATAGCTTGCAGGGCTGTATAGTGTCGTTTGCCAGCACTTCCCTGCATTGAATATATTGAGGCCTTGGCACATCGCTCTACTCACTCCACGTAAAGCCCAGGTTGAAATCAAGTTTGTCATACTTTTGGCTTCTGGGTTTTGCTGGGACTTCCACTGCTGCCCTCACTTCAGTTTGTGTTGTACGTTTTTCTCCCTTTTTGGCACACAATGATCCATTTCTCATAGAAGCTGTTTCTCACTGCAGTCCCTCTTCCTGTGATATAGTCGAACCCCTGAGAGCCAGCTCATTCCAAGGACTCTTCCCTGCTGGGGTAGACCAAACAGCAAATGAAAAGTAACAGTCAAGTCCAGCATTCTATGAGAGATATAATCATAGACGGTTAGGGTTTGGAAGAGACCTTAGGAGGTCATCTACTCCAACCCCCTGCTGAAAGCAGGACCAAGCCCAACTAAATCATCTGAGGCAGGGTTTCCTCAATCCAGGCCTTAAAATCCCCTGAGGATGGAGATTCTCCCACCTCCAAAGGTAACCCATTCCAGTGCTTCACCCCTCCCAATGAACTATTTTGTCCAATATCCAACCTAGACTTCCTGCACTGAAACTTGAGAACTTTGCTCCTTGTTCTGCCATCTGCCACCATTGAGAACAGCTGAGCTCCAACCTCTTTGGAACCCCCCTTCAGGGAGTTGAAGGCTGCTATCAAATTCCCCCCTCACTCTTCTCTTCTGCAGACTAAATAAGCATTGTTCCCTCATCTTTTCCTCATAAGTGATGTGCCTAGTCCCCTAATAATTTTCGTTGCCCTCCATTGGACTCAATCCAATTTGTCTACATCCTTACTGTAGTGGGGGCCCCAAAATTGTACGCAATACTCCAGATGTGGCCTCACCAGTACCGAATAGAGGGGAATAATCACTTCCCTTGATCTACCGGCAACGCTCCTATGAATGCAGCCCAATATGCCATTAGCCTTCATGGCAACAAGGGGACACTGTTGACTCCTAACTCCTAACACTGTTGACTCCTAACTCCTAACATCTCCAGCTAGCTGCAACTCCAAATCACACTTGGAGTTGCAGCTAGCTGGAGATGTTAGGAGTAACAAGAAGGGTTTCTTCAGGTATGTTAGCAACAAGAAGAAAGTCAAGGAACGTGTGGGCCCCTTGCTGAATGAGGGAGGGAACCTTGTGACAGAGGATGTGGAGAAAGCTAGTGTACTCAATGCTTTTTTTGCCTCTGTCTTCACAGACAAGGGCAGCTCCCAGATGGCTGCACTCCGCAGCACGGTATGGGGAGGAGGTGACCAGCCCTCTGTGGAGAAAGAAGTAGTTCGGGACTATTTAGAAAAGCTGGACGAACACAAGTCCATGGGGCCGGATGCACTGCATCCGAGGGTGCTAAAGGAGTTGGCCGATGTGATTGCAGAGCCATTGGCCATTATCTTTGACAAATCATGGCAATCGGGGGAGGTCCCGGATGACTGGAAAAAAGCGAATGTAGTGCCCATCTTTAAAAAAGGGAAGAAGGAAGATCCGGGGAACTACAGGCCAGTCAGTCTCACCTCAATCCCTGGAAAAATCATGGAACAGGTCCTCAAGGAATCAATTTTGAACCACTTAAAGGAGGGGAAAGTGATCAGGAACAGTCAGCATGGATTCACCAAGGGCAAGTCATGCCTGACTAACCTAATTGCTTTCTATGATGAGATAACTGGCTCTGTGGATGAGGGGAAAGCAGTGGATGTGCTATTTCTTGACTTTAGCAAAGCTTTTGATACAGTCTCGCACAGCGTTCTTGCCAGCAAGTTAAAGAAGTATGGGCTGGATGAATGGACGGTAAGGTGGATAGAAAACTGGCTGGATGGTCGTGCTCAACGGGTAGTGATCAATGGCTCCATGTCTAGTTGGCAGCCGGTATCAAGTGGAGTGCCCCAAGGGTCGGTGCTGGGGCCGGTTTTGTTCAATATCTTCATCAACAACCTGGAGGATGGTGTGGACTGCACCCTTAGCAAGTTTGCAGATGACACTAAACTGGGAGGAGTGGTTGATACGCTGGAGGGTAGGGATAGGATACAGAGGGACCTAGACAAATTAGAGGATTGGGCCAAAAGAAATCTGATGAGGTTCAACAAGGACAAGTGCAGAGTCCTGCACTTAGGACGGAAGAATCCCATGCACTGCTACAGACTAGGGACCGAATGGCTGGGCAGCAGTTCTGCAGAAAAGGACCTAGGGGTTACAGTGGACGAAAAGCTGAATATGAGTCAGCAGTGTGCCCTTGTTGCCAAGAAGGCTAACGGCATCTTGGGCTGTATAAGTAGGGGCATTTCCAGCAGATCGAGGGACGTGATTATTCCCCTCTATTCGGCACTGGTGAGGCCTCATTTGGAGTACTGTGTCCAGTTTTGGGCCCCACACTACAAGAAGGATGTGGATAAATTGGAAAGAGTCCAACGGAGGGCAACAAAAATGATTAGGGGGCTGGAGCACATGACTTATGAGGAGAGGCTGAGGGAACTGAGATTGTTTAGCCTGCAGAAGAGAAGAGTGAGGGGGGATTTGATAGCTGCTTTCAACTACCTAAAAGGGGGTTCCAAAGAGGATGGATCTAGACTGTTCTCAGTGGTAGAAGATGACAGAACAAGGAGTAATGGTCTCAAGTTGCAGAGGGGGAGGTTTAGGTTGGATATTAGGAAAAACTTTTTCACTAGTAGGGTGGTGAAGCACTGGAATGGGTTACCTAGGGAGGTGGTGGAATCTCCTTCCTTAGAGGTTTTTAAGGTCAGGCTTGACAAAGCCCTGGCTGGGATGATCTAGTTGGGGTTGGTCCTGCTTTGAGCAGGGGGTTGGACTAGATGACCTCCTGAGGTCCCTTCCAACCAAGAGATTCTATGATTCTATGATTCTATGACTCATAGCCAGCTTCTCGTTCACTATAATCTCCAGGTCCTTTTCTGCAGAACTGCCACTAAACCAGTCAGTCCCCACCCTATAACAGTGCATGGAATTCTTCCTTCCTAAGTGCAGGACTCTGCACTTGTTCTTGTTGAACCTCATCTGATTTCTTTTGGCCCAATCCTCCAATTTGTCGAGGTCACTCTGGACCCTATCCCTACCCTCCAGCGTATCTACCTTTCCACCACATTACTGTCATCCTAAAACGTACTGAGAATTAATGAAGATGCTGAAGAATACTGGCACCAGGACTGACTCCTGAGGCACTACACTTGATACTGGCTACCAACTAGACATCGAGCAGTTAATCACTATTCATTGAGCCAGATGATCTAGTCCATTCTCCCAATCCATATTTTGTTAACTTGCTGGCAAGTATACTGTGGGAAACCGTATCAAAAGCTTTGCTAAAGTAAAGATATATCTCGTCCACTGCTTTCCCCATATCCACAGAGCCAGTTATCTCATCATAGAAGGCAATTAGGTTGGTTAGGCATGACTTGCCCTTGGTGAATCCATGTTTACTGTTTCTGATCAACCTCCTCTCCTCCCAGAGCTTCAAAATGGTTTCCTTGAGGATTTGCTCCTTGCTTTTTCCAGGGACTGAGGTGATGCTGACCAGTCTGTAGTTCCACTGATTTTCCTTCTTCCCTTTTTAGAAGATGGGCACTATATTTTCCTTTTTCCAATCATCCGGAACCTCCCCCAATTGCCATGAGTTTTCAAAGATAATGGTCAATGGTCTGGTGGAGGGATAGCTCAGTGGTTTGAGCATTAGCCTACTAAACCCAGTGTTGTGAGTTCAATTCTTGAGGGGGGCACTTTGGGATCTGGGATGAAAATCTGTCAGGGGACAGTACTTGGTCCTGCTAGTGAAGGCAGGGGAATAGAATAGATGACCTTCCAGTTCTAGGAGATTGGCAATAGCTCTCCAATCACATCAGCCCATTCCCTCAGATGCATTAGATCTGGACCCATGGATTGGTACATGTTCAGCTTTTCTAAATAGTCCTTAAGCTGTTATTTTACCACTGAAGGCTGCTCACCTCCTCCCCATACTGTGTTGCCCAGGACAGCAGACAAGGACCTGACCTTGTCTGTGAAGACCGAGGCAAAAAAAGCATGGAGTACTTCACATTTTTCCACATCATCTGTCACTAGGTTGCCTCCCCATTCAGTAAGAGTCCCACACTTTCCCTGACTTTCTTCTTGTTGCTAACATACCTGTAGAAACCCTTCTTGTTACCCTTCACATCCCTTGCTAGCTGCAACTCCAAAGTTGTGTTTTGGCCTTCCTAATTACACCTCTGCATTCTCGAGCAATATTTCTATACACCTTCCTAGTCATCTGACCAAGTTTCCAGTTCTTGTAAGCTTCTTTTTTGTGTTTAAGCTCACCGAAGATTTCACTGTTAAGCCAAGCTTGTCGCCTGCCATATTTGCTATTCTTTCTGCACATCGGGATGGTTTGTCCTGTGGCCTTAATAAGGCTTCTTTAAAATACAGACATCTTTCCTTGACCCTTTACCCCCTCATATTAGCCTCCCACGGTATCCTGTGGATCCTTTTCCTAAAGGAGTCAAAGTCTGTTTTTCTGAAGTACAGGGTCCATATGTTGCTACTCTCTTTTCTTCCCTATGTGAGGATCCTGAACTGAACCATCTCATGGCCACTGCTGCCCAGGTTGCCACCAGCTTTTTATTCCCCTACTAATTGTTCCCTGTTTGTTAGCAGTAGGTAAAGAGGACCACAGCCCCTGGTTGGTTCCTCCAGTAGTTGCACCAGGAAGTTGTCCCCAACATTCCAAAAACTTCCTGGATTTTCTGTGCACCGCTCTATTGCTCTCCCAGCAGATGTCAGGGGGATTGAAGTCCCCCATTAGAACCAAGGCCTCTGTTCTGGAAACTTCAGTATATTGTCAGAAGAATGCCTCGTCTACCCCATCTTCGTAGTCCGGTGGTCTATAGCCCATAATCACCACGACATCACCTTTCTTGCTCTCGCTTCTAAACTTAACCCAAAGAATCTCAACAGGTTTCTCTGCAGTTTCATGCTGGAGATCTGAGCAATCATACCACCCTTTTACATACACTGCAACTCCTCCACCTTTCCTCCCTGGCCTGTCCTTCCTGAACAGTTTATACGCATCCATGACAGTGCTCCAGTCATATACCCCACCAGGTCTCTGTTATTCCAATCACATCATAGTTCAATTACTATTCCAGGACTTCCGAGTATTCCTGCTTCCTTCCCAGGCTCCTTGTGTTCATGTACATGCACCTAAGATAACTAGCCAATTGCCCTTCTTTCTCAGTATGAATTAGGAGGACTCCCCTGTTGTACACTCCTCCTTGTGTTTCCTCCTAGTATTCCACTTCCCCACTTATCTCTGGGCTTGGGTGTCCAGCCCCCGGCAAGCCTAGTTTAAATCGTAGTTAAAAGATGGTTGCTTCCTTCTCAAGCTGTCCCTGCAGTTGGCCCTCCCTTCCCTAAGGGAAGGACCTTTGGGCAGTTGCTCAGGGGGTGATTCTGCCTCCCTCGGGTCATCGCCCCTTGAGATCCCACTAGCAGGTCTCCTCTCCTCCCTGGTCTGCCACAAAATGAGCTGCTCCCCTGCCTTTTTGCCTTTCTCAAACACTTCTCTTCAGATTTGATTTCCCTGTCCCATTTTCTGTTAATTTACATGCGGAACATTTGGCTTCTTTGAACTCAATTTGAAATTTGCTACAAGTTCAGTGCCTTTGGGAAGTAATCCTACTGCTTTGTAGAGATCTGTGTGTGACGTTCCCCTCTTGTGTTATCCGGATGAGTGATCTGCTAGGTCATTCCAATCCTTGACTCTGGGAGCCAGCCTTACCCTGCATTGCGGTGAGAACCCCCACTCCTGGTCTGCTCACGCACAGTCTCTCGCATGTAAGCTGCTCCCAGCTACTTGCAGCCAAATGACACTAGCCAATATCTCCGGTTACAGACAGAACCCTAGGAACCTCCGTCTTGCAGTGTCCCGTTATGCCCACTTGACGCTGCAGGCTTATATGAATTTGTTAATTTAATAAAGAAAGTGATATGTACCAGTCTTGTTATCCCGCCAATCTCCTGTGTTGCAGTCTTGTGTTCTTCTCAGTGTCTTGGTGGCTTGCAGCATAGGTAGGGGTAGGAGAAGGGCCCACTCTGTGTCCACTCTGTCTGTTTTAAACCCTCAGTCCACATGCTTGAGGAGGAGAGGTCCAGGCATGTCAATCTGGGGGGCATTGCTGAATCTCTCCAAGCACGGTGAGCAATTCCCCTGCTGTGGCCTCATGCAGGTGAGTCATTGCATAGTGACACTCTTGCTGGACAATGGCTGTTCATGGGTTGTTTGACACCCTGATCAGGCATTGGTTACTTTCCCTACTATTGCCTCCGGGGGGGGGGCTAATATCTGGTGGATTCGTCAACTTAGAGCATGCTTTAGTGACCACCAGGAAACACAATTCTCATATGCATTAATGGTACATGTGTATATGGATAGAGAAATTACTTTGAGCAGATCATAACCTTTCCCCTGATACCTTACAAGGCATGCTTTATATGTAAGATAATATGATTATATGAAAATGAGGAATATGGGGGTTACAGTAAGCTCCCCCAAGGTATAGAATGTCACATTATGTCTTTCGATTGTAGCAGTTTTAAACAGAATATACCATTTCCAGAATATTTCTTTGGAGTACAATGTTAAAAAGTAACACTAAAATTTTCCATTAATTTCTTTAATGCTGAAGACTTGTAAATTCGTCAGCATTTTTTCTCAGGAGAATCATTTCTGTGGGTGCCTTCATTGTGTCTAAGTACTGAATCTGCTTTAACTGGTTATGAAATATGTTCAAAAGTCCAAAAGAGGTTTAATATGATACCAGTCTCTGGGAAGCTGTCCCATGAGGAAATGTTATATCTACCTTATGCAGAAAGTATGCTCCCCAAAGTTACACATTTCAGCTTTTATCATTTATATGAAGATTCCAGAAGTTACACATATATTTACATGTCACTAAAATTCAACCCATGAATTTCTCCAAGTTCCCAAGTGTAAGTGGGGAAGTATTGCAGCGAACTTTCCAGGCTTCTGCACTACCCCAGGGGAATAGGTTAGTAAAAGGGACTAAGGCCCTACTCCTACTCCCTTTACCCAGAGGCCAGCCTGCAGTGCTTGATGATGCAGTGATAAGATGTTAGGTGTGAGGAACTTCTCAGACTGTGAACTTCCACAATTCTGAACTCAGCCAAACTGGGACAGAGCACCCTTGATTAAGGAGGAGATATTGTTGCTCCCTCTTGTCATACAGGTTTAAATCTAGTGTCCCCCAGTAATCACCTTCTGCTGATGTATTTGCCCACTTTGTCACGAAGCTCTTTAGTTTTGAGCCCATAAATGATAGGGTTGAGCATAGAGGGGACAAGAAAGTTGAGGTTCTCCAAGATGATATGAGCATGCAGAGCAATGCCCCTACCAAACCGGTGTGTCAGAGTGGAGAAGAGGTAGAGAGTATAAGACATCAGCATCACACAGATGAGCTGGTCAGCAGAACCCCAGGTGCTAGCAAATAATTGGTGTCTTTATTTCCAGCTGCAAACAGACCAAAGGGCTGTTGTGAGGCCATAGGCGCCGACTCCGTGGGTGCTCCGGGGCTGGAGCACCCATGGGGAAAAATTGGTGCTCAGCACCCACCGGCAGCTCCCCACCGGCCCCGCGCCCATTACCGGAGCACTTACCTTTGCCCCAGATGCTCCTCCCTCCCTCCTTGGAGACCAGTGACTGGTTCTCAAGCACAGATGAGCAACTAAAAAGCAACTTTTATTGCCATATACTTTTCAAGGCTCTTTTTTGTTCTATTTCCAGATATATACCTGATGGACAATCAAGGAAGCTCCTTCATTCCTATGGATCCCAAATCAGAATTCAATGCATTTTTTTATAATAACTAACACACTTTATAGATTGTTTAAAGAAAAACACCTGCATACTAATCACATATGTTAACCTGAAACTATGGGTGGAGACATGATGTAACCTCTTGACCATTGGCTTCTGTGTTATCTTGTCTTGCTGCTAAGCCTATCCGGGTCTTAAAACTGCCCCTGATTTCTTCCCCCTGCTAATGGTAATTTTCAATAAAATCTAACGTAATTAAATATTTGACAGTGTCTCTGAGCCTAACAAGCAAAGTGACACTCTGCCAGCGTTGAGCATGATAAACCCACGTGCTTAATTCTACACGGTGTCCATTTTCGTTCCTTCAGCCCATGTCTCCGTGCTCTCAAATGTGGCAGAGCAGCGGCTGCGACACGGGGGAGGTTTAGCATCCCCTGGCCTATTATACCTGCTGCCTACGTAAGGTGGCCCTACCTGGGCCACTTCCTATCACCTCTCTGTGAATATTCCAAGGTCTCCATCTGGGGTAAGGCAGCATGAAGGGTGTCTTCTCACCCCAAGGCACCTTCTGATAGCTGCATGTAGCAAGGTCATTCTCCTTTCATCTCGAGCAGCAACTGCCTCTTACTGTGGTAAGGTCCAAACTCCGAGGGCCAGCTCAGTCAAAGCGCTCTCCCCTGTTGGGGCAGTCCAAACAGCAAATGAAGGGTAACAATAAAGTTCAGCATTCATATGAGATATAGAATCATAGAAGATTAGGGTTGGAAGGGACCTCAGGAATTTATCAAGTCCAACACCATGCTCAAAGCAGGACCAACCCCAACTAAATCATCCCAGACAGGGCTTTGTCAAGCCGGGCCTTAAAAACCTCTAAAGATGGAGATTCCTCCACCTCTCTACATAACCCATTCAAGTGCTTCACCACCCTCCTACTGAACTAGTTTTTCCTAATATCCAATATAGACCTCTTGCGCTGCAACTTGGGACCTTTGCTCCTTGTTCTGTCATCTGCCATCATTGAGAACAGCCGAGCTCCATCCTCTTTGGAACCCCCCTTCAAATAGTTGAAGGTTGGTATCAAATTACCCATCACTCTTCTCTTCTGCAGACTAAATAACCCCAGTTCCCTCAGCCTCTCCTCATAAGTCATGTGTCCCAGCCCCCTAATATTTTTTGTTGCCCTTCGTTGGACTCAATCCAATTTGTCCATATCCTTTCTGTAGTGGGGGCCCCAAAATTGGACGCAATACTCCAGATGTGGCCTCACCAGTGCCAAATCGAGGGGAATAATCACTTCCCTTGATCTGCTGGCAATGCTCCTACTAATGCAGCCCAGTATGCCGTAAGCCTTCTGGCAATAAGAGCACACTGTTGACTCATATCCGGCTTCTCGTCCATTGTAATACCCAAGTCCTTTTCTGCAGGACTTCTGCTTAGCCAGTCAGTCCGCAGCCTGTTTGTGAGCAGCAGGTCAAGAGAAGTATGGTCTGGTGAAAAAAAATGTCCCTGGAACCTAACTCACTTATTTACATTAATTCTTATGGGGAAATTTGATCTGTTTAGCATTGTTTGGCTTAAAGTTGCATTTTTCAGGAACATAACTACAACGTTAAGTGAGGAGTTACTGTACAGGCACCTACTTTCTCAGTATGAATCAGGAGGTCTCCTTTGTTGTACACTCCTCCTGGTGTTTCCTCCCAGTATCCCACTACCTCACTTATCTCTGGGCTTAGGTGTCCACACCTGGCAAACCTAGCTTAAATCTAGTGTAAAGGTGAACGCTTCCCTCTCAGGATATCCCTGCAGCAGGGAATGACCTTCGGGAAGTTGTTCAGGGGTGATTCTGCCTCCATCAGCTCATCTCCCCTGGAGCTGCCAGTAGCAGGTCTGCTCTCCTCCCTGGTCTGCCACAAAATGAGCAGCTCCCCTGCCTTTTTGCCTTTCTCAAACACTTCTCTTCAGGTTTGATTTGTCTTCCCCATTTTCTGAAAATTTACTTGCTGAACGTTTGGCTTTTTTGAACTCAAATTTAAATTAGCTACAAGTTCAGTGAATTTGGGAAGTAATCCTGCTGCTTTGTACAGATCTGTGTGTGATGTTGCCCTCTGGTGCTATCCGGACCAGTGATCTGCTAGGTCACGCCAAGCCTTACCCTGCACTGCGTTGAGAACCCCCACTCCTGGGCTGTTCACACCCAGCCTCTGTCATGTAAGCTACTCCAAGCTCCTTGCAACCGAATGACACTAGCCAATATCTCCTGTCCCAGACACAACCCTAGGAACTTCTGTCTTGCAGTGTCCAGTTACGCTGGCTGGATGCTGCGAGCTTATATGAGTTTGTCAATTTAACAAAGAAATTGAAATGTACCAGGCTTGTTATCCCAAGGGGACTCTCTGACATGTTTCAAACCAAACACACTGCTTCAAGTGGAACAAAGAAACACATTTATTAACTATAAAGATACATTTTAAGTGATTATAAGTCAAAGCTTAACAAGTCAGAGTGGTTACCGAAATAAAATAAAATATAAGCACACAGTCTAAACTCTCAACCCTATTGGAATGGGCAGCAACTACCCTACTGGATATTGCAGTCCTTAATACACAGGTCTGCTCCTTAAACCTGAACCAATTTCCTGTGTTGGAGTCTTGTCTTCT